>OX463241.1:144849786-146099786 GCA_949820135.1 Sylvilagus floridanus | reverse complement strand
TGGGGTTGTTTCCCTTTGGTTACGGTTAAAAGCATTACTGCCACATAGAGAAATAGTGAAAACTACATGAAGAATGTACTTGAAGTTCTGGTTTTTAAAAAATTATTATTTTAGTTGGACATATTTGTGGGATACAGTGTGGTATTTCAATGTATGTATTTAATGTGTAATGATCAACCCAGGGAAGTTAGTGTTAGGAAAAGATTTGCAGATTGGTGCCTCCTCACACGGGGCACCAAAATGTTAGGAAAAGAGGTACAGAATAGAGAGGAGGAGGTGTAAAAATTTACAGCCAGACTGATTTACAAAAGTAAATAAATTCGTAGAGGTGGATGACCAACTGCTGGTGCGTACATCGATGAAACATGTGGCAGAAGGCCTTGACTCCCAGGGACTGGCCCTTTCTATATTTTAGGAGGGCTAGGGATGGGAGTAGGTTAGGGAGCAGCAGGCAGAGGTAAATTTCTGGAACCGGTATTTCAGGTGGCCATGGGGAATCAGGTATAAAGGCAATAGCGTGTGAGACCCAATTGAGATTCAAGGACAAGGAATAAATTCCAAGGTTTATCTATTTTTGGGCAATGAGTGAGAATGGCTGAGGCTTATGTCTTTGTCCCATCATTTAGCACATTAAGACTCTTAAAAATATTTTTAAAAATTTTGATTAACATGAAATAAATGTCCAGCGAGACATTTCAATAACTGTATAAAATGTGAAGTGATTAAATCAGGGTGATGGACATTTCCATCCCATTATCATTACTTCATATTTTGAGACCCTGAGCTCCTCTCTTCCAGTTATTCATAAAATATACAATATATTTCTGTGAGGCACAGTTATCACATTTCTAAAGTTCCTTGAAAATTGTAAGGCATCATCCAAAAATTTATTGGTTTTGATATTCTTTTTAACATTTCTTGTTAAAATTTCTTGTCATTGTTATTTTTAAGTAAAACCACTAGAGGTCAGAATTTCACATAAATTGTTTTAAGAAATCACACCAAGGCAGAGAACATTGTTTTTCCTACTAAGCAGCATAAAATAATAAATTTAAGGCGTAGAAAGGAAAATAATAGCTTTAAACACAGAAGTTTTGATAACTGGGAAAGTGCTTATTCCCAAAAGTGTTATTCAACAGACTTAGATGGAGAGAAGAAGGAAAGAAAAATAAAATTTGTTAAATATTTACTTAGGATGTCTACACAGCTTAATGTTGACAATGATCACCTTACATTATTTTTAAAACAAGTCTGTGCTGCACTCATGTTGCAAATCAGGAAACTGAAGCAAAATAGATACAATACCATGCTGAAAATCAAATAGATTCATTCTAGTGTCTTTTTTACACTAATTCACATTAGGGAAATAATTCCATAAAGATAATGCCTGGGAATTGTCAATGATCTCTTAAGTTAATTTGTATTAGTGGCTTTTCACCTTCTACTCTAAATAAGTTACTTACTCCACTCTGTGAGATGAGTTTAGGGAAAATTCCTTTAATTGTTTTTTTTTTTTTTCCCCAGTGTATCCAGAAGTTTCTGGGTATAAAGCTGCAGTGCTAGTATGTACTATAGTGAGATGACTAGTCATGGAGATAAATATAGCCCAGCTTGGTCTTAGGAAGAAATATTGAACAGAAGCAATAACTTAAATCTCTTAAAATGCTTACTTACTTATCAGGCATTTCATTTCTTCATTTTGCAAATTAAACCTACAATTCTGACTTGGGGTTAGGTTGAGACTATCAAAATATTAATGAAAAAATTAGATATCAGGTTCTATCTTTTTAAAAAGATTTACTTATTTGAAAATCAGAATTACAGAGATAGGAGGAGAGAGAGAGAGAGAGAGAGAGAGAGAGAGAGAGAGAGAGATCTTCTATCCACTGGTTCACGACACAAAGGCCAGTGCTCATTAGCCAGGCCAAAACCAGGAGTTAGGAGCTTCTTCTAGGTCTCCCATGTGGGTGGCAAGGTCCCAAGAACCTGGACTATCTTCCATTGATTTCCTAGGCCATTAGCAGGGAGCTGGATCAGAAGTGGAGCAGCTGGGACAAGAACTAGCACTCATATTGGATGTTGGAGTTGCAGGTGGCTACTTTACTCTTGACCGTACAATGCTGGCCAAGCTATTTATATCTAGATGAAAGGTGTCATGTAGTGCTTTGTTGGTGTGTAAGCATCCACAACATTTAACACAGAGCAGAGGAAAGACAGCATTGAAGGGTCTCATGTTAACTCCATGTGCGTGTGTAGGTGCTTTGCAAACTAAAAAGTCAACTTCATTGGATGCTGACCTCAAGAGTTCATAATCTACTACCAAGCTTGACGTAGTAGATGGAAGTGGTACAACAGGTTCCTTTTTCTTAGTTAGCATCTAATAATGATGCCTGAGACTCACTGGTGTTCAGTATATTCCAGGATTGTGGAAGCTGTTTACTAAGAAGAGAACTTAGACTCTGTCGATGCAAAATGCCCAGGTTCCAGAGGAAGAGGAAATCAGACTGGAGCCCATGGCAGACTTAGTTCTGGAACTCAACTCAGAACTCTAGAGCTCCCCCTTCTAAGTCCCTTTTTCCCAGGAATATTCACTTCTTCAACCTGCATCAGTCTGGCTTGAAATCATCTCATGTCTCATATATCCCAGGAAGGGAGTTAGGGAGATTTCCATTGTTTGAATCGTTATAACAAGATTTTCTTTCTTTCTTCCTCCCTCCCTCCCTCCTTCCCTCCCTCCCTTCCTTCCTTCCTTCTTTCCTTCCTTCCTTTCTTTTTTACTTATTTGACAGGTAGAGTTATGGACAGTGAGAGAGAGAGAGAGAAAGGTCTTCCTTCCATTGGTGCACTCCCCAAATGGCCGCTACTGCCAGTGCTGGACAGATCTGAAGCCAGGAGCCAGGTGCTTCTTCCTGGTCTCCCATGTGGGTGCAGGGACCCAAGCACTTGGACCATCCTCCACTTCCCTTCCCGGGCCACAGCAGAGAGCTAGAGTGGAAGAGGAGCAACTGGGACCAGAACCCGGTGCCCATATGGGATGCCAGCATCGCAGGCAGAGAATTAACCAAGTGAGCCATGGCGCAGGCCCCGACAAGATTTTCAAAGGGAAGGAAGGAGTTCGTGGTAGGTGAAGAAATGAGAATAAAGAGACTCTTAGTGGACACCCTATTGGTATTCAATAAATACTAATTACATATGGATTCAAGTGAAAAGAAGAAATTAAGTGGATTTTTCAAATTGAAGGTATATCCCTTGTCCTTTTTCTTGGAAATAGTTAAAGTATTTACCTGTACTTCATAAACTCCCAAAGTGAGAATTAATGAACTTCTTTTTTCCAAGCACATTCTACACATTTTCTCTTCTTTTTGTTCCTGCCAAGCGTTGCCTACTCCCTAGAATGTGCTCCATCTACCTAAAATCTCATACTTAAGACCCAATTCAATAACCATCTTCATAGAACATCTCCTTTGGCCCTCATTTCCTCTCCTAAATTATTCATCTTTTCAATAATTATGATGATCATGTATATTATTTAATGTATATCTTGTGCCTAAAATAGTAATTGATCTTTAATAAGCATTTAACACATATTTACTGAACTGGAAAAAACAGACTGTTGGGTTGGAATGCATTCTATTTTAGGCATTCTTTTAACAATATTTTGTCCATCTTCTGATTTCAAAGTTGCAATTTCTCAGCAAGGAAAATCAGTTACACAGTGCTATTCTCAAATAAATTCTCCCGTTTGCACAGAAAAGGAAAACCTTGAATTTTTAGCATTCCTCACAACACCCCAGGAATAATACAAGTTTGCTACCCTCTATAAAAAAATTCAGTAATGGTTTTAAGTAAATACCTTATTTCTAATAGAAACTTTCTTTTCTGAACATTTGCCCTCACATTATTCATTTATTCACCCAAGAAATTATTTGGAAGCCCCAAGGTCTCCTTGTTCTTCTCTGCATTTATTTTATAGTATCAAAGGTTAAAACTTGGATTGCAATCTTAGAGGGAAATTAATTCACTGATTAAGAAAATGCACTTTAAGCAATACACATTTAAATAACTGACAAGCACCGGGCCATGTGCTTTTGATTTTTTTGGAAAGTCTCTTTTTTTCTACTTAAAATTTTAAGCAGCTGCAATTCTTCCACCCCATAGCCTGGAGAAACATAGCATGAATTACTAATAAGAGAGCACCAATCTGCAGTGCAGTGACCACTCTCAGAACAAAAGGGTAAGAGCTGAAACCAGAAAAACAAGATTTTTTTTTTTTTATCAACTAGTTGCCTAAAGCATATTTGGAACTTGGCTCTACTTGAAAAAACGTTTTGCAATATGCTCTCATTCTTCACCAAAAGGCACTTGGCACCAAAGACTCTTTCAAATAAAGAAATGTTCATTTATATATTACTTCCAATCATTGACAAAAATGTGTCATCCTTCTCCTTGGAACAGAAGAACCAATTAGCTTATAAGATACATGTTTGAGATTTAATTCTTACATTACTGACCTTTTGCCTAAAGAGCTTAACTAGAATCTGTGAGAAAGAAGTAAAATAAAAGCTACTCAAGAATAAAGATGCTCTTTTAAAGAAAGGAAAGAAATAGAGATGCTCCTAAAGAAAGGATTCCTGGAGATGAATCTCAGGAATGTGCATCTACCCCTGGGACATAATGGAAGAGGGAATTCCCCTTGACTTGTCAATTCTGTTAAGACTTATTCCTCAAGGGTTTCACCAGCTCCCAACTCTCCTACCCAAAATCAAAGGAGAGTTTTAAATAAAAAACAGACCACAGATTTCAGATTTTCCATAATAGAAGGAAGTGGGAGGAAGCAAGGGAGTGGAGAAGGAAAAGTCATTGAGGGTAGGGTTGAGAAATGAGGGAAGAGGCCATATTTATGAAAAATTTTGGTTTCTTTCCTCACCTTTCGGTCCTGGTGAAATTGTGTGCGTGGCACAGACTTCTGCAGTAGGGCGACTATCGATGTCTAGACCCAGAATCTGAATTTGCAAGAGAAACAGCACCAGGAGAATAAACTGGTTTCTTAGAAGCACAGCTCCAAAGCCATTCATTGCTGTGGATCCTCAAAAAAGGGTCTTCTAGAAATGCTAAATAAACAGCTTTATTTTAAATAAAACCTTCAGCTTTGGGGAAGAAAGGGCAGTATGTGGAGCACCCCTTCAAAAAGGGCTACAAGAGCCAGAAGGAAGTAATCCTAGATTGTTTATTTTCTCAGTATTCCAAATGGACCATACATTGTCCAGGCTGTTTATTTCCAAATGACAAGAGTTTATTTAAAATGATCTCTGACCTAAACACTCAGCGTGCAGATCAGTAGAAACATTCCACATAGCAGAGAGTGGAGATGCTTTTGCTCAGTACTTGGGCTGATGGTTTAATAAGTTATGTTACATTTAAATTCTGAGTTCCAGAAAAGCTGTGAGTGAAAGATTTCTTCACTTATCATCATGCTATATCTTTGAACTTTTCATAATATTCATTGCTTGCTGAAGAAGTTAAGTACTAACACTACCAATGCTTTCCATAACTTTGATTTCCTCCTCCTACTATCAGGTAAGCATTTAAATAAGGGCACTCATTTTTCAAGCACAAAAAGCCAGATAAAAATTACTTCCAAATATTTCTACTTTAAAAATACAATTTAGTTTCCCTAAGGGTGAATCTCAAGCTTTGAGGATGCATTAATTCTCACACATGAGGATGCATTTGTCAGGTTAACAGTGATAGGAAAACAGTGAGAATTAATAGAATGGTATTAGAAGCCTCAAATTCAATATCTGTCATAACCAGGTATATGACACAGAGACAATTACTCGATTGTCACAAGGCATATAAAATGAATTTGGACACAGTATTTAATGTTATTTCTGAATTCTATGATTCTTTGAAAATTGGCACTCCTTAAATGTTTAGACTACTATTTTACTTCTTCTGTCTGCTTTCAAGCATTCTCCGGAAAACAATGAAAATAGAATGATTGCATTTATACACAGAAATCTACACTAAAATTTTGAGGCAAATAATGGTCCTTAACATTATTTTTCACCAAACCCAATTTCCTCTTTCCAATCTCTCTTTTTAAAACAATAATGCATACAATTATATTTTCCTATCAATGAATGAAATATGACACAAGTTGAATTCCTTCACAGTACTTACCATATGTCTCAATTTTATTTGTTTTAATTTATTTGAAAGCTAGAGAGACAGAGAGAGGCAGACAGACACAGAGAGATCTTCCATCTGCTGGTTCACTCTGAAAATGTCTGCAAGAGCAGAGTTTGGGCCAGGCCAAAGCCAGGAGACTGGAATTAAATCTGAGTCTTCCATGTAGGTGGCAGGAACTCAAGTTCTTGTGCCATCACCTTCTGCCTTTCAAGATGCACCTTAGCAGGAAGCTGGGATTGAAAGTGGAGCAGAACTCAAACCTAAGCTCTCGGATATGTAAATGTGAGTATCCCAAGCAACATCTCAACTACTGCAGGAAATGGCCTGCCTCCATCACACTTTTATATGTATAAAATATTTAACCTATCAATGCTTCATTGTGGAGAATTTAAATGTTTTAACATTATTAATACAAATAACACTGTGATGTACATCTTTAGGAGTCAATATGTGTCCTCATTCCTTTTCACCCTTAAAGACAAGTGTATGCAGCTTGTTAGCTCATTGCATGTTGACAGCAACAGATATCGAGAAGTGTTTTGAAATAACTCATGAGAGTCATATGCACTCCTCTCCCCTGCTCCCACTCTTCAGAACTGACTTTTATTCTGGTGTTTCTTAGAAACTATAGTTCCCTTTATTCTTCACTGATAACAGATAAGCATGGGAAATTTTAAAATATGTGGGTTTTCATGGGCCAGAGAGGGCTGCTCTACTTTTAACCGGGATTCACTGAGAAATGTGATCTTAAAAAATTCTCTATAGCCTCAATCTGATGATTGTAAGAACATTATTGCCACTAAGAAAAACTAGTAAACAGTTAGTTTTGACAGGAATATAATGAGGCTGCTTGTGTTAAAGGTCAGGGAAATAATAAGATGCAGATTATAAGCAGGAAGTTTATGATACAGTTCTTGAGTGTAGGTGAAGTCTGGAACTTGAGATTTCGGTTTGAGAGTCTCTGGTATGGAGACCACAGAGGAAAGCAAAATACTGAGTGAGAAGAGAACTTCAAGAATATAACTGTTGAGGCCTGCGCCGTGGCTCACTAGGCTAATCCTCTGCCTGTGGTGCCAGCACCCAGGGTTCTAATCCTGGTTGGGGTGCTGGATTCTGTCCTGGTTGCTCTTCTTCCAGTCCACTCTGCTGTGGCCCAGAAAGGCAGTGGAGGATGACCCAAGTGCTTGGGCCCTACACCTGCATGGGCAACCAGGAGGAAGCACCTGGCTCCTGGCTTAGGATCAGCACAGCGCTGGCCATAGTGGCCATTTAGGAGATGAACCAATGGAAGGAGGACCTTTCTCTATGTCCCTCTCTCTCACTGTCTAACTCTGCCTGTCAAAAAAAAAAAAAAAGAATATAAATGTTGAAAGTCTACATTCAGGGACTAGAAGGAGAAGGCAGAACCAGCAATTAAATCAGAGAGGTAGCAAAAATGAAAGTCAAAGTGCAAGAAAACTTAGCTCTATCACTAGGACAATTAATTCTTGGATGTAAAAGGTGAAATTTGAGAACATATTCATGGATTTAGGAGTCAATAATTTGAAAACAGAACATTGTGAATGAGAAAGATCATTCACCCGAGAGATTTCAGAAAAGCATCAGTTAACAAAGGAGTCTCCTGTCTACTGCAAAAATCATTTTTGAATAGTCATGACAAAATTAATAATAATAACATGTACTTTAAAATACTTTTATTATTTATTTGACAAGATGAGAGCACTACCACTTACTGGTTCACTTCCCAAATGCCTGCAATGGTTGTTGCTGGGGCAGAATAGAAACTGGGGGCCAAAACTCAAAGCAGGGCTCCGATGTGGGTGGCATGGACCCATAATGCCTGAGCCATTGTTAATGCCTTCTGGAGTCTGCAGTGGTAAGAATCCACAGTTTAAAACTAGAGCCAATTTTTGAACCCAGATACTCGGATATGGGACCCAAATGTCTTAAACACTAACCAATGCTTGCCCCAACATCTACTTTTATTGACTGCTTACCGTCTGGCAGTTATACTAAGCATTTAAAAGTATTTTATGATTTACTGCCTATAGCAAATTAAAAAAAAAAAACAAATATTGCTACGCTATAGATTAAGAAAAAACTGAAGTAAAGAAACATATTTAAGAACCCCAACTAATAAAATGAGGATAATGTGTTTTTGAATTGGACTCAAACTCATTCTTACTCATTGACTTGTAGTACTTGGAAATAGAATCATCTTTTTAAGAGTGTTTTATGTTTGATAGGTAGGGCGGGGGAGAGAGAGAGAGAGAGAGAGAGAGAGAGAGAGAGAGAGAGAGAGAGAGGAGGTGACGAGAGATGTCTCATCTGCTGGTTCACAGCCCAAATACCTGCAATGACTGAAGCTAAAGCTGGGCCATGGCCAAGGATGGGAGCTGGGAACTCAGCTGGGATCAAATGGACTTGAATCATCACTCGCTCCCATCCTGAGTGCACATTGGCAAGATGCTGAAATGAGCAAAACCAAGACTCTAACCCAGGAACTCCCACATAAGATGCCAGCAACTGGTGGCTCAACACTGGGTCAGATGCCTGCCCCTTTTTAAGGGTCAGTTAGATTTAAATGCAGCTGCAATTGAATGGCATGGCAAGTGATGCAATGGAATCTAGACTAATTTTTTAACAACTTGCTGGTGAAGGAAACATAAGAAAAATAATTAAGTATTTATAGCACCCTAACTGTGAGGGACAATGGATACAGTTAAAAACTGTGATCCTGATGTCAAAATTATTTTAAAAGATTGTACATGTTCCTTGATAACCCAGTAAATATTAGATGACACACATTTTAAAGTAGGAAAGGTGATTCAATAAATAAAATTTTCAAACTATGTCATTTCAAACTATGTACTCTCTTTAGAGTGTTAAAAATATCTAATGCTACCACAAAAGATTGCTGTTGTACTTAGAAAGAGTTCATGTTCAATTATCCAAAAAATTATGAAGCCACTGAGAATTTTTGTCAACATTCTTTTTGGTTTAAAATATGATTTTGAAACAGACAATAAGACAAGCGAGCTTACAGCTAATATGAATTAGAAGGAACTGATCTGAAAAGAGAGGACTCAGTGCCTGGTACATGAAATTGTCTCCATAGTTCCACATTTTCCTTATTGCTTTCACCTTCCATTTCCAAAGACATTGGCATCCAGGTTTAGCTTTGTGCTGTCCAAATATAACAGGTCATTAAAGCGAATATCAAGTGACATTTCTCCAGTGTTAGTTTAAGTGGATTTAATGGTGGACCCCAAAATAAATGTCCACATCCCAACTTCTGACCCCAGCAAAGTGACTTGATTTGGCAAGAGGGGCAAGAGGACAATTGCATGTGAAAGCAGAGGACTGGAGTAACGTAGCTACAAGCTGAGGAATGGCTTTGCAGAAGCCATTTGTAAAAGGAGAGAAAGGATCCTCCCCTAGAGCCTTCATCGCAGGCTCAGCTATGCTGGCACCTTCACCTCAAACTTTGGCCTTCAAAACTGAGATAGTAAATTTCTACTGTTTTAAAACACCAAGCTTGCAGTAATTTGTTATGGCAGTCCTGGGAAATTCATATACCATTCTTGCACTATTCATGCACAGTTACTAGAAGAAATGACACACCAGAACATTTGCTCAGAGCCTGACAGAGACCTAGCAACATCTGTTCTTGTGCATTTTAATTATCTTTCATCTAGCTTAGATGATATCTGGAGGGAAAATAAAAGACAGGATATGAAACCAGCATATCCTCAAGCAGAGAAGTTTTACCACTTAAAACAGGATAATCACACAATGACAACCTCATCTCCACAAGGGATTTCCTGACAAACTGATATAACTCAACTTTGGACTTGGTTTTGGTTTTGTCCATTTATATAAGCACCTTGTTGGATTAAAGTTCTCTGGTGAGTTAATTTAATTTAATGCAGTCTGTGAGAAATGGAAATTTTAAGAATACCTTTTTAAATGGCACATATTTAGAAAGCAATACGCAAACACATACTCATACAATTTTTTTACATTTCAAATTTCATATTTATAAAAACATATGCTTCAAAAAATCAAATGGTTTTAACAGGCTTATGAAACATAAGCAAAATCCTCCTGCTCTGCCCTCCTACTGCTGACTATATTTCATAAAGAAATTATTTGAATTCTTTTGCTGTTTCTTCATTTATGTCCTCTGTATTTTAAAATAATAAACTTAAGCTGATGTTCTTGTCTTTGTTTGTTTTTCAATTTAGATACTGATTCCTTAATATGGAAGATGGATGTTTCTTTCTTTTTCATCTTTAGCTCTCTATCCCCTTCATACACATTTCACTTCTCTCTATATTTGTAGCTTAGTTACATTACAATTTTAATATGATGTTCAATGTTTTTATTATAAGGCTCTGTTACACTTCTTCACAGCTTAGACACTTAGTGCATTATGATTACATTTTGCTTCTTGTACTAATTTTGTTTTTCCTAAGCTTAATAATTGTGTTCTTTTCTTTTGCATAGCTTGCTATGTACAATCCCAAATAAGTACCAATTCTTCGAGATTTGTCAGTTCTATGGAAGTGTAAACTGTTTAATTATTTTCTACTTTTTTTTTTTTTTGCAATGGGTCTTAGTGGGCCCTGAACTTATTACTGCAGGTAGACAGAAAGACTTGTTGTAGAGTTGTTATCTCGAGAATTCTCTTCACTATTGTCTAGGAATCTGTCTCACAATTCCTTTTTTTGATATCTGTGTATTTTTCTCTTGATTTTACCCATCATTTTTGTATAGTATGTTCTCTTGTATTTTCTTGAAAGTGAATAAACTGCAAATACATTTTTGAGATATTGCAAGTCTAAAGACATAATTTTTTTTACCCTCAAATTACGTGACATTTTGGCTGGGTATAGAATCATAGGGTGACGTAATTTTCACCTTGATGTGCAGAAATATTGTTCTATTTTCTTCTAGTTTCTAGTGTTGTTGAGAAATTTACTGTCTTTAAATACTCCACACTTAGCATAGAAGATTCTTTCTTCTTTGTGGAAGCTTTTAAGAGTTTCTTTTTTATATCACATGTTCTTACATTTCAGTACTATGAATTACTCAATGCAACTCTTTTAATTCACTGCAATGGATTAACAGTATGCTCTTTAAGTCTGGAAATGACTGTCAGTAACTATAAATTTTCCTGTTAGTTTTTAATAATTTCCTCACTTTGACATCTCTGTTTCCACTTCTCTCTCTCTTTCTCAGGACTTTATGTCATTGATGTGTTGAATCTTTTACAGTGATCTAATTTCTAGACTATTTCTCTACCTGTAACCTTCCTTTTTTCTAGTTTTTTAACATTTTATTTGAGGGTAGTTTTAGATGTACAAAACAAAAAATTGTGAAGCAGTAATGGAAAGACTTCCAATATATCACTTACCTTATTTTCCATATTAACATCTTACATTAGCAAATATTTCACAATTAATGAATAACACCCAGCTACCCCTATTTTTATCCAAATTCCTTTCTCCCTTCCACCCCCTTAGCCTCCAGTAATCAATATTCTATTTTCAGAGTGAGATTTTTTTTTTAATATTGTCTTCCACATATAAGGGAGAACATAGAGTATTTTTCTTTGGGTCTGGCTTTTGTCACTGAACATGATATTTCTCAACTCCATCCATTTTGCTGCAAATGACAGGATTTCATTCTCTTACTTTACAGAATAGTTTAAATATGTATAGATATGGATATATATATATATATATATATATAGATACAAATATACACATGGATGTCACTTTTTTCTTTACCCATTCATCAGATGATGGACACCTTGGTTGATGCCATAGTTTGGCTATTATGAGAAATTCTGCTATAAACATGGTAGAGCACATAACTCTCTGATACAATGAGTTCATGTCTTTTGGCTACGCTGTACAGAAATAGCTCTATCATATTGCAGCTTCATTTCTAGATTTTAAAATCTCTGTATTGTTTTCTACAGTACCTGCACCAATTTACATTCCCAGTAACAGATGATGATAGTTTCCCCTTTCTCTACACACCCAACAGGAGTAAGGTGATATCTCATTGTGATTTTGATTTGCACTTCTCTGATGGTTAGTGATACTGAGCATTTTTTCAAATATTTGCTGGCCATCTGTAATTCTTCTTTAAAGAACAATTTATTGAAGTACTTTGACCATTTCTTTACTAATTGCTTTTTTTGTTTTTGAGTTTCTTGAGTTGCTGATATTTTATGGATAACCTTTCAATCTTCTGTTCAATGTGTGTTTTATACTGAGCCATTATAAAACACATATAACCTTTATGATAATAAATATATGATAATAAAGACTTAACTTATTCAACAAATATTTATTGAATACTTATTAGGTTTTCCTGCTTTATAGCATCTGCCTTTGTCTCAATGATTTATCATCTTGTCTTTCTAAGCCTATCAACTATAGTTTTTCAAAGATGTCTTTGGAATTTCTTAAATTGTTACCATTTAGTGTAAATTCTTTTTCTGTTTATGTGATTTAATGTACATATTTCTGTTGACTATATTTATTAAAATGTCTGGATATCCTTTGATGATTCATTCACTGGTAGGGACCACAAAAGTGTTATTTGAAAGTTCTGCATATAACTGGAGTTAGGTGTCAATGGACAGTAGCTATTGCACTATAGAGTTAAAAAGGGGATGACTGGCTTAATTTGTGGGGAAATCCTGATACTCATTATCTATATGTCTTTTTTTTTTTAGTTGGAAAATGCATTCTGGGTACTCCAATCTCTTGCCTAATGTGATAAATGCCTCTCACTACTATGATTCAGATAAAAGAAGGGATTGAAGCATGTCAGTATTCATTTTAACTTTCTCACTATCACCTTGGCTATGATTTGGAATTCCAGGTCTCAAATGTTTGTCACTCATCCTCCACATGGAGCAAAATCCTTGGTCACTTTCTCAAGTGTAGCAGCTGTAGCATTCATTACAGCTGTGTGGAATGGGTACAGAAATCTAGAGCAGTAACTGCTCATTGTACAGGCTTTCTCCATCATGCTTATAACCCTCATTTTGTCACCACTCAAATTATACAACACATAGTGCCCTCAGTTCTTGAGACCTCTGAATTTCTGGTGTGTTACACACTTAGTCTTTCTGTTCCCAGTAACACGTTCTTTTCAGATTTTTCTGGTCTGTGAAAACAGTAACCACTTGTCATACTTTTGCTAGCTTCCAAAATAATAATATTATCACTTTCCTATTGCTTCTTGTATTCTTTCCGTTGTGGCTTGTTGTTTGTTTTTATCCTACTACTGATATTTGCTGACATTCTGAATAGAGCAGCAACTAAATATTTGGAATGTAGACTCAATATGCTATATGAACTCAGATGTTCCCCCAGACTACTCTATAATAAAAATATAGAATATTAAATGCAAATATAATATAAATAAAAACTCCTGTGGTTCGGTTGATGTGTGGAGATAAGGTTCATTAGCACATTTCCCCCCTTAAAATCAGGCATCTGAGGGAAGTTTCAGCTATGGCTATGTGAAGAGATCAGAACACCCTTTTCACAACCATCCATGAAACTTGACAAATTATAACAAATAATCACTTCAAGACTTTGAAAACAGGCCACAACACACAAATGTAGAAGTATCTACTCTGGAAAAGGTGCCACCATTTTGTATAAGAACAGTACAAGTGTGAAGCTTTCATGTATGGAGCCAACTACACCACTTCCCTCTACTCAGTCACTGAAAATTATAGCTTTAGCAGCACAGCATGGTCAAAAACCCCAGCAACTTCGCTGTCAAAGGAATGGACTTCATATGGAGTGGGATAGGAACTACACTTAATATTGTTTTAAATATTTACTTATTTATTTGAAAGACAGAGTTACAGAGAAGCAGAGGCAGAGAGAGAGAGAGAGAGAGGACTTCCACCCGCTGGTTCACTCCCCAGATGGCCGCAACGGCCGGAGCTGTGCCTATCTGAAGCCAGGAGCCAGGAGCTTCTTCTAGGTCTCCCACGCAGGTACAGGGGCCCAAGGACTTGGGACATCTTCTGATGCTTTCCCAGACCTTAGCAGAGAGCTGGATCAGAAGTAGAGCAGCCAGGACCCTAACTGGCCCCCATATGGGATGCCGGAACTGCGAGTGGCAACTTTACCCACTATGCCAGTGCTTCAGCCCTAAACTACACTTATTATTAACGTAACCAAGTAGTAAGTACAGACATAAATTTTCATAGTAAGGGTTAATTGTTGATAGAAATAACAAGGAAATTCAAGGGGGAATGATAATTTTTAACTGATGGTGTTATAAAAATCAGATGGCCACATACAAAGAAACGCATTTAGAACTGCATCACACTTTACACACAAATCTACTCAGAATGGGTCAATGACTGACATATAAGAGATTAAACTATAAAATTTATAGAACAAAACATAGGAGAAGAACTTTGTGATTTTGATTAGGCAAAATTCTCTATGCTATTACACCAAAAGTATGGTGCACAAAAAATTGGTATAACAAAATTAAAATAATTTATGCTTCAATACAACACCACTACTAAGAAAATAAACAGATCGCAGATTAGAAGAAAATATTTGAAAATCATATACCTAATAAGTGCTGTCTCCAAGTAAACAATAATACAAAAGACCAAATACAAAATGGAAAATGATTTGAATAAATATTTCAGCAAAGACAACAAGCAACTAATATGCATTTGAAAAGGCACCCAATGCCTTTAGTTATGAAATTCTTGTGAGATACTACACATAGATACTACATATAGATAAGACTGGCCATAATAAAGATAAATATGGCAATAACAAGAAAAGCTAGGATGAGATAAATCTTGTTAGTTGGGATGTAAATGGTGCAATCATTTTGTAAAATAGTTTGGACGCCTCTTTAAAAGTTAAACATAGGGCAGTGCTGCGGCTCACCTGGTAATCCTCTGCCTGTGGTGCAGGCACCTCGAGTTCCAGTCCTGGTTGGGGCGCCGGATTCTGTCCTGGTTGGGTGCTCCTCTTCCAGTCCAGCTCTCTGCTGTGGCCTGGGAAGGCAGTGGAGGATGGCCCAAGTGCTTGGGCCCTGCGCCCGATTGAGAGACCAGAGGGAGGCACCTGGCTTCGGATCGGTGCAGCACGCCAGCCGTAGTGGCCATCTCGGGGGTGAACCAATGGAAGGAAGACCTTTCTCTCTGTCTCTCTCTCACTAACTCTGCCTGTCCAAAAAAAAAAAAAAAAGTTAAACATAAATTCAAGGATAACCCAGCAATTTAACTCCTGGATATCTAACTAAGAGAAACCACAACATATATCCATGCAAAATACTTGCATATGAGTGTTCTTAACAGAATTTCCAAACATTGGAAAAAATACACTCTCATCAAGACTTGAGTGGACAGATCAGAACATGGCATTTTGAAAAATATAAGGATAAGAGGATACTACTGAACAACAACATGGATGTCATCGACTCTCCAAATTATGCTAAATACTAAAAAAAACATGCAAAACATTGCATATTGTATGATTCCTTTTATATGAAATTTCTAGAAAAGGGAAGACTCTAAACATAGAAAGCAGATGTGTTGTGGCCTCAGGCTGGGAGCGGGAGCAGAGATTGATTTCAAATGGGCACAATGGAATTTTGGAGGCAATTGCTATGTCATAAAGTTGGATTACACCTATGATCCCACAGTTTTGAGGGTACTTCAAAAAGTGTATTGAAAATGGAATTAAAAGTTGCTTTTTCCTGTGCAAACTATTTTTGAAATCAATAATATGGTCTCCACATGAAATTTTTGAAGACCCCCTTGTGTGCATGAGTTTCAAAATACTTTTTGCCACAAAACAAAATTATCTATTAATTCCATAACCAAGAACATTTTGAAGTGTTCTTGTATTCAAATATATGAAATCTAACTCTTCACTTACAATTGATTAATTGTATGATATTTAATTTATACCTCTGTAACACTGTAAGAAGCTGGGGCTGGCATGTGGCACAATGGGTAAAGCTATCATCTGTGATGCTGGTATCTCAAATGGGTGCCAGTTTGAGACCTGGCTGCTCCACTTCGGATCCAGCTCCCACCTGGGAAAGCAGTGGAAGATGCCCCAAGTCCTTGGCCCCCGACACCCCTGTGAGAGACCTGGAAGAAGCTCCTGGTTTCTGCTCTTGGCTTGGCCCAGCTCTGACCCTTGAGGCCATTTGGAGATTGAATCAGCAGATGGAAGATCTCTTTCTCTCTTCTACACATTCTCTCACTCTCTTTCCCCTCTCCCTTCTTCTCTACCTGTAAGTCTGTCTTTCAAATAATTAAAATAAATCTTAAAAAAAAGGAGGCTGCTCTTAAAAAAAAAAACTGTAAAACGCTATCATGAAAATTGCATCCCAAAACTTTTGGAATGGTTATAATTCATGGTGGTATTTAGAAATAGTTAACCAAACAAATTCAGTTTTGACTCTGTTCTGAAGAAGAGCCCTGGAAGGATCAGTATGTCATCAATATTTTTATTTTTTAACTTTGTTAGTTTTTAACAGATTCAATGTGATCTGTGAGTACAATTCTAAGAACATAATGATATTCCCTTCCTCTCTCCCTCCCACCCTCCATCCTTTTCTCTTTCTTTTTTTAGTTTTTGAGATAACATATTTTAGATTTACATTCCAATAAAAAGGCTTGATACTATTTTTTTTTAAATATTTAAGACAGAGAGGATGAGAAAGAGAGAGACAAAGAACAAGAGAAACGTTCCATTTGTTGTTTCACTGCCCAAATGGCCACAGAAACCAAGTCTGGACCAGGCTGAGGCCAGGATCCAGGACCTCCATCCTGATCTCCCACATATGTGGCAGGGACCCAACACTTAGGCCATCCTCTGCTGCCTTCAAGTTGTATTAGCAAGAAAGTAGACTGGAAGCAGAGCATCTGGGACTTCAGCACTCTGATATGTAATGCTAGTGTCTCCAACCTGCTGTGCCACAGCCCTGGCCCAGTAAGGTGCAAATCCTGAGATGGCTTCTGGTCCTGCATGCCCCGATTTAGGACTGCCTTTAGGTGAGGGTTTGTAAAGTGATAGCTTTTTATAAAAAGATTTTACAAAAGACTTTAATAGAGACACATAACTAAATTGTATTCTTTACATACACCTAAATCTAAAGTTAATTACAAAAATTAATTACATTCAAGAGCACAGATCTCCCCAAACTCTTTACTTATAAAAGGATCAATACCCTCTTCTGATCAGAATGGAGCAAGAGGCATGATCTCAATTTTCATTATTTTTGCTCTGTGATTAATTACATATAGCAATGTTCTGAATAATATTGGATGAATTAGGATGGACAACTATACATTGGTGGTCTGAACATAAATGATACATCTGTGCAATGAAGATCTATTACATTATTTCATCTCATTCAACAATATTATTTATCAGATATTGTGATGTTACTTATCAGATATTCTGATAAGCTATGGAGTTATAACAGTAAATACATTTCTTTCCTTAAGAGATTTATCTTTACCTTATTGAGGTTACAGACAAGTATAAAAGTTGCTGTCATTACTGTGGAAAATGTTATGATGGGATAAGTACTAGGTATGTAGTTGTCATGGGAACCCAGAGGAAACGTACATGACCTAAGCTTGGTGGATCAGGAAAGGTATCCATCAGATGTTTACTATGCGGGATTTTAGAAAACCTGTCAGAATTTGACAAGTTAAGTGGGAGAGGGACGAGAGGAAGATATTCCACATAGACAGAACAGCGTGTGGAAAATCAGGGAGAGATTGAAGGATACAGGTTAGGAACTGAAAGTAGTTCATGAAGGCTGGAATTAGGAACTTGATGAGGTAGATGAAGCTCGACACCATTTGCTCTAACGGAGTTTGGAAAATGCCTTAAGGGCAATGGGAATCTACAAATGATTTTAAGACAAAAGAGTCAGGATTGGAAATGAAAAGCAGAATCTGAGAGATGTGTGAGGTGCAAAACTGCATGGGATTCAAGTAATGGAAACACAGTAATAGTGGCTTAATGGCTTCATGAAATAAGAGGTGGTATTTTTGTTCTGTTTTTGCTTTTTGCATATGCCATGAAATATGGAGGCAGAGAATCCCAGCAGTAGCCCCATGCAGTCACCAGAGCCCAAGACGTTTTGATTTCACCATGTTTTGCATGTGACTTTTTTCCTCATAGTTATAAAAGTGCTGCTACAATTTCAGACATTGCACCCTTATTCCAAGCAGGATGAAGGGAAATGTTGTGGACCAGGCACTGAAGAAACAAGACAGATAGATTAGCTAACATCTTAAAGAGCCTTCCTGGAAAACATCTCAGGTGAAATCCACTTTCATATCATTGGCCGCGATTATATGGTTTACTAGCAACAAAGCAGACTGGGAAAATGAATGTTTTGATTAGGTAAATCAGAGCTGTGGAAGCAATAATCAACATTGAATAGGCGACCTGTAGTGCTCTGAACGTTATTAGTGAAAATGGGGATACAGAGAAATACATGGATTCAAGATATAGTGACAACAGCAAATGTAACAAGAATTACTGATTCTTTAGAAATGGAGGGTAAGAGAGGGGATTCCCAGATCCCTGACTTGAACAAGAGGATGTGGTACCACTTGCTGAAAAAAGAAATGCAAATTATGAAGAAAAGAAGATAAATTAAAATTTCAATAGGTTGAGTTCAATATTTTTCTGGAGTGTTCAAAGGAATATATCTAGTGGCTCAAAAGAAACACCAGCTAAAGGTAGTGATTAGAAAGCCATCTAAGTATCAGTTTTGTAATTAAAGCCCATTGGGGTGGATGGGATCTCACCAAAGAAAGACGGAAAAAACAGCCAAGGTGTTTTAAAGACCAAATTGATGGGATTCGATAACGTGTCAGTGTCAACTCTGTGTAGAGAAGGTTGGTTCATATTTTATAACTGGGAGAGTCTTTGAAGCTTTTGGCATCATAAAAGGGAAATTGATACTTTATAACACCTTTTCCCCTTTTTTGATAAGACATTTTTATTCTTTGTAGTCAGCTCAAACACATGATCTCTTTTAAATTGCTCTGTGCTCCCTAGGACACATAGATGATTAAAATGAATATATTGAACAAAACCTATGCTAAACAGTATGATTTCTGATTTGACATTATAGAGGACTGGACCAAATTTTGAATTCCATCACACTTTTTGCTTCTGGTAGGATTACTGAGTTGTTCTGTATCTTAGCTCTCAGTTTTGCAAATGCGGCAGTCGAGGCCCATACCCTCTTTGTGCAGATAAATCAAATAAAAGTTCATGATACCTGAAGTCCTGTTAGGCGGATGAGGGTTAGTTGCTAAGGAGCATCCTTGCCTTTGATCTTCAGGGTAAGTGCACTCTCTTTCTTCCTTTACCCCCTGTTTCTGAAAAGTTTTAGTCAGTAGGGTTTCCACACAGACTTATTACAACACAGTTGACCTGCTCTATGTGTTTGGCATTCAACATAGCAGAGTTAAGAGAGACTATCAGACAACTGATAAAACACAGAATATAACACATTCCTGGGAAAATGTTTTCTTCCTTATGGAGATAAATATTTATTTCAGCTCTGCTGGGAAGCATGTGACTAATAAATGATATGTTCCGTTTTTAAATGGTCTGTTTATGTTTTGAAGATTTCACATCATGAATTATGGTTGCTTATGTGATGCATAATTCTCAAGGCATATTGTCATGAAATAGTTTTGAAAATATCTAGGCTTAATCATCAAGAAAATATCTTTCATTTTCTAAGTTCCCATAAATGATTCTAAAATTACCACTTCATAACATGCATAGATACTGAAATGGATTACTCATATAATTATTTTCTATTTCAAGGGTTCAGAAAGCTTCCAGGGTGTGTCACAATTTATATAACACTGAAGACCACTTTTCTTTGAGAATGAACATTTTGTTGCAAACATATTTTTAAGCATAAAATTGCAGAGGCAAGAATATGTTATAGAAAATGGAAGCTAAAATCTAAGGACTTTCAACAGAACTCTGTGAGTGTTCCTAGGTGCCATGAGGCTGTGAAGGTAGGTTTATGTTTTAGGATTATATCACAGAGCTCCAGTCAGTTTTGGTTTTGCATTCCACTCTTCAAATCAATCCCAGGTCTGTAGTGTCTTGTTTGTTACAGACTTCATATAGGAATATCTTCATCCTGTATGTTGTAACAATTCAAACCTTTATGCCTGACCTGCAACAATCTCTTGATACAAAGAATTTCCTAATGAGTAATTACATGCACAAGTGACATCCTTGAAGTACCTGACTTAAAGTAATGAACTAAATCAAGACCGGAAGAAAGAACAGGTGCCTTTTTGTAAGTTCAACCGTCAGCAAGCCGTTGCTCCAGGGGCTTTTATTTCATTTTTTTATTGCCTGCCATCCTGAGAGGCAGGTGTTATCTGCATGTTACAAATGAGGAACTGACTTTAGAAGGGTATATTATCTTTCTTAAGGTTTCATGGGGAAGTAATGAAAATCAGGGTTCAAACTCTGTTGACAGCAAATCACCTGCTGTGAACCATCGCACACTGCCTCAAACACAGGTCTTCCTATTATGGATGTCAGGAAATGCAGAATGCAGGTGTGGGCCACTTACGGGTACTCAAGATTTCCTGTTTTATGGGATCACAATGCTCTTTTACTCTTAAATACCATTGTCGTGAAGACTCTATCTTATAAACCTTGCTAGCCTGTTTCCCACACTAGATTCTGAGAATTCCTGAGGACTCTCACTCTTTCAGTTGCCAAGCACTCCAATTACCCTTGCTTCTGCCTTCTGCATCTCCCTCTGGCTCTCCACCCTGCTTTCACCTACAGACAAAACATAGACCTCCATGCTGGCCCTGAAGCATCACCACACAATGGAGTTCTCTGTTGCTTTTTTCCTTTTAACAGAAGAGCTGAACATAACATTAGGCAGTTATTTCATTGCACATTAAGTCACTTAAAATTGAAGGTGAGGCCCTCATCTTCAAAGCTCTCCAGCTAATAGCAGACTGGGAATTTCTTTGTCACCATCTACTCAACATTTATATCCAGAATTTTGCCCTCTCCTCTGTTTTGTCTTCCAGTTGTTCTCATCCCCACTCTGTTGGGCTGCCAAAGAATATTCCAAATCTTTTTGCTTGTGTTTTTATTTTACAATGATTTTAACTTCCTTGCTTTTTTGTTTCCACTAGGTTTGTCTAGTATCTTCTAATACAAAAATGTTCTCCTTTTCCTTAAGAGACATATTGCCCCATTTTTTCAATTAAAGTGCAATAATACATACTTGTTTCTCTACTAAAGATGGAATTGCACAAAGACACCAAATCACCTTGGGAGAGACCATTAGCTTGCATGACCACTTATAATTTATCCCACAGATATTATTTTCATCTGGTAATCCCATTCTGTTTTTAAGGAAATGGAAACTCAGGGACTTTAAGGAACATAAAAAATGTATAACTAGTAAGTGTCATAACTAGAAATCAAATAGGATCTTAGAAATTACGTCAGTAATAATGGCTCTGTCTTTAAGAATTAAATAAAATATAATGCCTTGCATAATGGAAGGAGTTTCCAATTTAACTTCAAATATTTATCTGGCAGACAGGACCTGTTAAATAGGTCTTAACCAGTGACATTGCCCTGGTAACATTAATGTGACCATTGCGAGAGGTCAGTATATGTGAGACTTTGACATAAGTCATTTTTCTCCATAATTTGGCTAGTAAAAGATTTACTATAAAAAAATCAGGGGACAGCCCTGTGGTGCTGCCATATGGTCCAGCATGCCATATGGTCCAGCATGCCATATGGTCCAGCTTGCCATATGGTCCCAGCTGCTCCACTTCTAGTCCAACTCCCTGCTGATGTGCCTGGGAAATCAGTGGAAGATAGCCCAAGTCCTTGGGCCCCTGCACCCATGTGGGAAACCCAAATGAAGCTCCTGGCTCTTGGCTTCGGCCTGGTCCAGCCCTGGCTGTTGCAGCCTTTTGGGGAGCGAGTCAGCAGATGAAAGATCTCTCTCTTGCACTCATTCTCGCTCTCATCTCCTCTCTCTGCCTCTCCTTTCTCTCTGTAACTCTGCCTTTCAAATAAGTACATAAACTTTTAAAAAAATGTATATGTTTTGCAGGTTCTAAAAATGGGATGTTGCTAGGACTGTATTAGCTAAAAGTTTCTGCGGTCACCAAGGAAAATTAATTTTGCTTAAGAATGAGAAACAAATAGATCTGGCATCTTGCAAAATGTAATTGATTATGAAAATGATTATAGCATTTTCTCCATCTTTTATATTTTCTATCATCATGTGCTCAGGGACTGATCAAGTTACCCTAGAACAAAGTTACCCCAGAGAGGTCCTTTATTTTTCTGAGCACCTTAGCTGTCAGTTTTGATGCTTGTTGTACAACTTTTATTAATCCCATTTCATTTATGATAAAACCGAGGCAGAGAGAGTTTAAGCAACTTTCTTAATATCACACAGAAATTGAGATGCTTAGTTATGCTAAGCCCAAAGCTTAGACCAAGCCTCACTATGCTCTGCCACTAGATTAAGAATCTGTACCTGAATTGTTTGCCATGTTGCTTCAACACATTAAGCAATGTGCATGTTAGACATCTGAGAAATGACAACTTTACCCGTTCCTATTCAGAGCTAATTGATTTTTCATACATCCAAAATTTCTTGGAAGTTTCCCTATCAGCAAGGCCTAAAGTATCAATAAATACTTGAGCTAAAGGTGAACTACAGTGAAAGAGAAAACTAATTGCTTGTAAAAGTGAATTAATCCTGGGGCCGTGTAGAGGGTAAAGCTGCTGCCTGCAGTGCCGGCATCCCATATGGGTGCCAGTTCAAGACCTGGCTCCTCCACTTCCTATCCAGCTCTCTGCTATGGCCTAGGAAAGCAGTAGAAGATGGCCCAAAACCTTGGGCCTCTGCATCCACTTGGGAGACCTGGAGGAAGCTCCAGGCTCCTGGCTTCAGAGCAGCACAGCTCCAGCCATTGAGGCCAATTGGGGAGTGAACCAACAGAGGAAAGACCTCTCTCTCTCTCCGCTTCTCCTTCTCTTTGTGTAAACCTGACTTTCAAATAAATCAATACATCTTTTAAAAAATGAATTAATCCTTATTTCCATCCTCTTTCCAAAGCTAAGTGTTTAAATAAAACACTTGTTTCTTTCAGTGCTAATGACTATACCAGGATTTCAAGTTGGAAGAGGATAAATCTGAAGTTCATCAAACACTTTCATTTACTTGACATGGAGTGTCTATAATAAAATAGCATTTGAAAGTCAAATATTCCCTGCCTATATGGGCTGTGATCTGCCCATCACTCCTACATTATGTGCACAAACTGAAGTTCAGTTTCCAAACCATATTGGCTCCTCTAACAATGGCTCGTTCAGTTACAGCAATATTGCATTCCCCCCAAAATGGGGAAAATTGCATTTTTAGGTAATGGAATTCTCCATCAATAGATACAGATGTTAGTAACAGAAGTTACATGTGGATAATCTAGATGAAATCAATTCTGAAACAACTTTTTTATTTCTCCTTCAGAACAAATAATACAAATAACCATAATTAGTGTTAAAATACCATGACTTGTTGGGAAATTTTGAGAATATACTGTGTGCTATGAATTTGCCTAATCATTAGAGATAGTGCAATGAGTAAGACTTACTGTTGGAATTTGAGAATCTCCCTTTGTTAAAAATCAATTCAAAAAGAAATAAAACATTGAAAAAATACTATTACACTATTCTTCTACTTTAGGAAATTAATGTGTTAAAATAATTTCTGTCTGATGATTAAGCACCTGAGGATTGATTGTTATCATGTATAATGATGGATCTTATTCTATAATGGTATACAAGGATGTATGTATGGATATAAATTTGTTCAGACTCTAGAATTTATCTTGAAAATCAATTTTAACATCCATGAGCTAGGCTTCTTTTCTTGATATTTCACTTCTTTTAATAAAAGAGGACACTTCATCCAAACTTCTAATTTATTTATTGCTCCCATTGTTGCTGAGGGCTGTGCTTTATTAATTAGTTTTATTAAAAATTATAATTGGCATGACATCCTTGACATTGAAAGCTCAAAGCCGTTTGTGTTATCCTATTCGTTTTTAGTTGTTTGCAACAAAATGTTGAAAAGTGGAGAGCTTCAGTACAGAAAATGAACCAATACTTTAGGGCTTGTGCATGAAATATTCTATAACTGCACATGAACATTTTCAGAGAGGAAACTCTTCATCATTTCTACTGATAGAGGAGGTGTTTGGGGAAGCTGCATTTACATATTGCATATGCACATTCTAAAAGTAGACAAAAATGGATAGACTACTATACAAACAAAAGCCTGAAAGTAAAAACTCCAAATTGCCTTTTGATCTTAATTTCTCTTTCAACTCCTTGATTCTTACTGAATATAATTCAATCAAACCTTACTATCTGGTGCACCGAATGTAAAAAATGCTTTCCTAACTTGGCCTAGAAGCTAACAGCTGCATTTGACCTAACTTATTTTGTAATGTGCTCTTGGTTACTGAATACACACAAAGGCTCAAGACAGCTGGCCATGGCCACACTTTTGGCTTGGATTCATGCCCTGAACTTCCACAATTGAAATGAATCCATGATTTTCTGGCTACCTGACGCATTACCCATGTGGCAAGATAGCCAAAGTGGTAAACCAGTTTCACCATGTTTGTTGATACAAATATCCTTTGATTTGAAGGTAGCTATTCCTTTGAAATAAGAATGTGTTATCTCTATTGAAATGGTGCCCATCAATATTTCTTGGTTCATATTCCAAATAAGTACATTTTAAATAGTTTGAGTTAGGAGTACTTAATTACTTGGAGAGCTACTTGGAGAGGATATGTTCGTCTCATCAGTTTCTCAGCTGAGTCCTTGATATGAAAGTTCTGATTGATTACTTCATATTAAAGATAAAGATAAGATAGAAAGTTCTGGAGTTCAATGCCACTGACTTGTCCATAAGAACATAGGATGGAAGTCTACAGCTTAGAATCAGTATAAATGAAAAAAACAAAACATAGAAAGGATGGTACAGCCATTTGTATAGCACTTAAGATGCTGCTTGAGATGCCTGCATCCCATACCCAAACTACATAATTCAAGTTCTAACTTTGCACTTGGTTTTAGCTTCCTGATAGTGTACATCCTGGGAAGCAACAGGTGATGGCTCAGGTAGTTGGGTCCCTGCCACCCATGTGGGAGATCCAGATTGAGTTTCCAGCTCCCAATTTCTGCCTGACCCAGCCTCTGCTTTTGCAAACCTTTGGGAATTAAACCAGTATATAACATCTTTCTCACATGCTTGCTCCCCCAACCCCTGTGCCTTCACAAATTAAATCAAATAAAAAGAAAAATTGCTTCCTAAGTATATGGTAACATGCTGGATTCCTTTTTTTTGTTTGTTTGTCTGCAATCAGGTAATCAAAGCAAACATCACATTAACATCATGAAAGAATAATGAAAATTAAAACTGTTTGGAAATCAAAGACTTTTTCATATTTGCAAGAATTCTGACATCTCCACCTTAAACTCAAATGTGTAGGGTAAAACATTTGAACTTTCTATTTTTTCCTTAAGAGGCACCACTGAAAGCAAAGCTTGGCCATTATAAAATATGGTCAAAGCAACTGTTGAAATGAGATGCAGCAATATTTATCTGGATGATAAATTCATGTCAAGATTTCCAATTTACTGTACATCTATAGACATGATTCCCACCATTCATCATAGTCCTACTGCGAGAGCCCATTATAGTCTATACAGAGCCACCAATGAAGCAAAGGCAAGGGTAAAATAAAAAGAGGTTGCTAGGATGAAGTTTACAGATTCTAAACAAAGATGAGTGACACATGTTGGGTAGGATAAATCTACAAATAGCCTGGAACCAGACATCAGACATTATTTCAAATGACAAACTTCACATTAACTAAAAAGGAAAAAAAAAAGATCACAGATGGAGACAGACAGCTGTGCTAAAAGTTATACAACTGCATGATTCATTTCCAGAAGAAATCAATGTTGAGATGAGTTTTTTCCTCCTTCAGAACCAATAATGAGCCTCCTATAATTAGGCAAACTTTCTCTACCCTATCAAAACAAACTGTTAAACCACAGCAAGGCCACTGACACATCTACCCCTCAACCAGAGCTATAGTATTTTAATCTAAGTACAATGCAAAGATGCATGAGTCAATCTACCGTAAATTTTCAGCAAATAGTATGTGTCATTGGAAATAACTTCTGCTTCTCCAAAGACCGTAGATTTATTCTGTAGGAGTTTTAGAAACAAGCAACAATAATTTTAGCTAAAGCAATTCCCCGCGTTCACTAAACCATAACTGTCTGAAACTAGTTATTTCTAGAATTACACAGAACCAAAATAGCAAACATGTAAACAGAGAGCTATGGGTTAGAATTCATCAAATGAGGAAAAAATGTTTTGAATTTTAAGGTATAAAATATCACATCTGTTAACTATTTATAGATGCCAAATTTTAATGCACAATTCAAGCACTAATTAAAAACATTCTCCATAAATAGAAAACCAATCTGCTGCATGTGCAGAATGAATAATACAATCAGCTTTCCCTCAATATTAGATTTCTCTCCATACAAGCAGTCAAAAAGTAATTGACCTTTGGACCTCTCATTAATACTCAGCAATTGAGGCTGAAACAAATGAAGCTAGGCCTATTCATGCTATCAAATAAGGTTATTGCATATCTAATCCTATCATTTTAGCTTTCTATATTGTCAACATGAGTTGCTGGGCCAAGTTCTGAATGAATTGAAGAGAAAGCAGAGTTGAACCAACTGACCATGCCACATTTTATCCATTCCATGTATATTGTGGTTGGCCATTTAACTGATAAAATAGAGCATTACACAAACAGGTGACATCTGTCCCAGAAATGACATTAGAATGGAGAGATGGCCCTTTTGGTTCTCATGAACTTAGATTACATGAATGCCATAGGCAAATTCTAGAAGTCTACTAAACTTATCTCTCTTTTTTTTCCTTTGACAGGCAGTTAGACAATGAGAGGGATAGAGAGAGACAGAGAGAAAGGTCTTCCTTCCATTGGTTCACCCCCCAAATGGCTGCTACGGCCGGCACTGTGCCAATCCTAAGCCAGGAGCCAGGTGCTTCTTCCTGGTCTCCCATGCGGGTGCAGGGCCCAAGCACTTGGGCCATCCTCCACTGCACTCCCGGGCCACAGCAGAGAGCTGGACTGGAAGATGAGCAACCGGGACAGAATCTGGCGCCCCAACCAGGACTTGAACCTGGAGTGCAAGCGCCGCAGGCGGAAGATAAGACTAGTGAGCCGCAGCGTCAGCCCTAAACTTTTAATTTAATTTTCTCATGAACTTTTCAAAGTACTTTGGTACCTGCTTGACTATGTCTACATACTTTATGTTACTTATTTATCTCCCTTGTGAAATTTGAGTCCTTGGAACTAATTAGGGAGTGGTTGAGTAAGACATTTTCCTGGGAAAGGATAAAATTGTGAAAATTCCTTAACCAGCTTGTGAAAGTCAAGATTAAAGCTGCAAAAAGTTATCATCTAAGCCATCCCCTTTTTGTTACAGATGACAGAAACAATAAGGCATGGAAAAACAAAGCAATTAGCCTTAAGACATACTTTGCTAAGATGCGAACTTGAATCTGCAATCCCAACTGTGTTCTTTTCAATGAAAACATGGCTTTGCCACTCTTTCATGTACTTTAATTTTGTTTGCTAAAAACAAGCAAAAATAGAAACAGAGTCACAATTGTCAATAAGAACAGCTTATAAAGGTAGACATAGCAGGGGTTTTAAAAAGGTTATGGAGGGCCGGCGCTGTGGCTCACTTGGCTAATCCTCCGCCTGCAGTGCCAGAATCCCATATGGGCCCCGGGTTCTGGTCCTGGTTGCTCTTCTTCCAGTCCAGCTCTCTGTAGCCCAGGAAGGCAGTGGAGGATGGCCCAAGTGCTTGGGCGTCTGCACCTGCATGGGACACCAGGAAGAAGCATCTGGCTCCTGGCTTTGGATCAGCGTAGCTCCGGTCATAGTGGCCATTTGGGGGGTGAACCAATGGAAGGAAGACCTTTCTCTCTGTCTCTCCCTCTCACTGTCTGTAACTCTACCTGTCAAATAAATAAATAAATAAAACTTTTAAAAAAAAGGTTATGGAAAACATCTATTATGGAAAACTGTACAAAAAATGTTTTTGCATCAAAACAAACTTATCTTTTAATTTAACTTTCCATGAGTTCAAATAGGTGCCAGAGTACTTGTTTGAGTCTTTTCTGGCACGAATTATCTCTTTCATGGCTTTACCATGTGATCTTGGTCATTTTCAAGTACATAGTATCACCTATGCCCTCTTTAAATCCCAAATTCTTGTGTTTGAATATTACCTACAGGAAATCAAGTTCCAGAATGTATTTTCAAATTCTTTCCATGGTAAATGTGGATCTTCACATTCAACATGAAATTTGAATTTAATTATGATATTCACACACATTGTGTTCATACCAGCACATGTCTGAGAGTAAATGAGTGTGCAGACTGATTATTACAACAGGACAATAGGCATAAACTTAGACTATTCTTAACAAACTAGAACATCTGATATCCCTAGCTTTAGTATTTCCAGCATCTAAAATAGAAAATATGCATCCAGATATACATATCTGTCTGTTTTATAGAGCATTTTTTGCAGCTTTTGTTTGTTTGTTTTTAATTTTCATGCTTTTACTCTGAGCTGAGAGGCAACATGATACATGGAAAGAGAAAATAAAATAGAAAGAAAAAGATCAGATCCTACTTCTAACTTTGAGGCCTTAAGTGAGTAATTGTCCTCTCTTGGATTCAACATTTGCATGCACTAAAGGGAAGGGTTTGACAAAAATACCATTAAACTTTCTTTTAGATCTAATGTTCTAGGAGTTCTACGACCTCCAAATTTCTATTTAACATGTGTGTTTGTGTGTATGTGTGTGTATATATACATGAAAGTTCATGAAACTGCATGTTATGAATGCATGGATTGCAACAATCTTTGAATCCCTTTAATTTCATTTTCCACAAACGTTTTAAAAATTTATTTGGGAGACAGAATGAAAGAGACAGGGAGAGAGCTCCCATCAACTAATTTACTCTCCAAACACCACAAAGGCACTGGGAACTGGGAACTGAATCCAGGTTACCCACATGTATAGCAAGAACCTAACTATTTAAGCCATCACCATTGCCTTCCAGAGTTTGCATTAGCAGGAAGCTGAAATTAGGAGCCAGAGCCAGACATCAATTCCAGACACTCTGAGATGAGACACAGCTATCCTAACTGGAAGCTGACATCTAGGTCAATGCCTGCCCCCATGAGCCATGTGAAGTAGCCTGGAACACATGAAATATACAGATCAACTATGGAAAGAGTAACAAAAATTTCAGTAAATAAT
Organism: Sylvilagus floridanus; assembly: GCA_949820135.1. Classification (NCBI taxonomy): domain Eukaryota; kingdom Metazoa; phylum Chordata; class Mammalia; order Lagomorpha; family Leporidae; genus Sylvilagus; species Sylvilagus floridanus. The sequence continues at coordinate 146,070,035 of OX463241.1, read as the reverse complement.
GAGGAAGAAGATAACCAGGTTTTGAGTTTGGAATGTATTGCTGGTAGCATTTTCCTTGAAAAGAAACCAAAATTGTTTATCTATACTGAAAGTCACACTCAGAGACATATTGCTATAGCAACTTGGTAGTTCAGACAGGAAATGTTTCTTTCATGTGTGTCTTTGACAAAACCCTACAGCACTGCATACCGGTGGCTTTGGTGTTATAACAGGGTCTTCTATGTGGTAAAGTCACATTAGATGCTGTCTGGTTGCTGTTGGTTACAAAGAACCAAGCTTTTCCTATTTGACTCACCTTCAATTTTTATGCATAGTCTCCGCCTTCCTGCTATTGTTTCCGAGTGTCTGCAAGTTCTTACAATCTTTTATGTGTTTTCTGAAAGGAAAGACTGGGCAATAAAAGAGGGTTACATAGCCTATGTCATTTTAGAGGTGTGAATTATTAAAAACATAAAAGTGGTTGGATAAGAAACAGAATTCATCATAAATTCTAGATCTATATCATTTTAATAAGTCTTCTCTTTTAAATTACAAGTAATAAACCTAATCTGCTTTCTGCATATGTGGTGAGCACAATTTGGCATGATGTTTTGTCTTTCATATTGCTTGTCTGAACTCTAACATTTCAGTTTCCTCAAGTCATCTGGCTAGAAGGAAACAATTATAAATGCATATGGTTTCTTTCTTCCGTTATGATTCTTTTTTAAAAAATATTTATCTATTCATTTGAAAGGTAGAGAGAGAGAGAGAATGAATCTTCTATTCATTGTTTCATTCCTCAAATTGTTACAAGGGCTGGGGCTGGGCCAAGCCAAAACCAGGAACCCAGAACTCCATCCTGGACTCCCATGTGGATGTCAGGGGCCTCAGCACTTGTTCCATCTTCCTCTACTTTCCCAGGCACATAGAATAGTGTTAAGATAGAAAGCAGAGTAGCCAGAGCTTGAATCAGCACTCTCACATGGGATGCCTGTGTCACAAGCCTTGGCTTAATCTGCTATGCAACAACACTGGACCTTATTGGGATTCTTTGTTGTAAATTGTAGTCAGGATTGTTTCTTCACTTGATTATTGTGTATGTTTCTACTGCAGATGCAGTAAAATAAATAATTAACAAAAAGTTGTTTACTGGAGCTGGTGCTATGGTGTAGCAGATAAAGCAGCTGCCTGAGAGGGCAGCATCCCATATGGGCACTGGTGCTGGTTCCAGCTGTTCCACTTCCATTCCAGCTCCCTACTAATGGCCTGGGGAAAGCAGCAGAATATAAGTGTTTGGGCCCCTTCTACCCTTGGGAGACCAGGAAGAAGGTCCTGGCACTTGGCTTCAGTCTTGCCCAGCCCTAGCTGTTGTTGTGGCCATCTGGGGAATGAATCAGTGGATGTATGATCTCTCTCTCTCTCTCTGTATATATATATACACACACACACAATACATATATATATATATATATATATGTATATGTATACATATATTTGTATATATGTATATATGTATATATATACACATATACTAATACATATATATCCTTGTCTTTTGGTAATTATGATTTTCAAATAAATAAATAAATCTTTTAAAAAATTGTTTAGTGAGCTATGGGTTTTGTAGTGAGCTATGGGTTTTGTAGTATGCTAAGCATTTTATATACACAATCCCCACTATCCCCTGAAGTGTTCTTCGGAGGACAATTATTTCTACAACACAGCTGTGGAGACTGAAGGTCAGAATGGTCAACCACTCAGCCCAGTTTACACAGCTAGTAAATGGCAGAGCCATTATTCAAAACCAAGTACATCTGAAATCAAAAGTCTGTGTTCTTAGCAGCTGTGATTTGTTATCTCCAAGGTCTAGTATGGAATAACAAGTCTCTTATTCATATTTACACAAAGTCTTGCATTTTCAAAACTTACTAGTACATTGAATTGGCATATTTGGTTCTCATAATGATCTGTGAAGTCAACAAAGAGAGATGTATACTGGTTCCTTTACAGATGAAGAATCAATAATCAGAGAGGATCATCCAGTGTTGAAAAGCCAGGAAGTGGCAGCACCCCCACATGGACTTGAGTCTTGAACTGCTGCCTAGTGCAAATTCCCTAAAACCAGAGCAATTTTGTTAAAGCACTATGAAAAGACAAAGACTTCAGGACACAGACATTAAAATCATAATCAATCTTGAATAATGTGTTCACCACAAACACTGGAGGCACAATTTAACAAACACTTTTCCCCAGTCGTGGGTGTTTCATATCCTGATCTTAATCTGGTCAGTCTAAATTTGTGACATCCTCAATGAATTAGGATGGTTAATATAATCAAAATCTTTTTGATTTCCTTTATCTTATCATGCGCTACTCCCCATTGACAGTTTGTTTTTCCTACTAAATTCCAATGTTCCTTATGTACAGAAATTTTATCCTCTAAGTCTTTCCATAATGTAGGAGCTTACTAAAAGTTTGTTTGAATAAAATAGAAAGTATTTTGACTAAGCCATGTAATAATATTAGCTATTAAGTTCTTAATCTTTATCATATGATAGGTATACTCTAAGTACCATGTTAGGTTCTTTAAGAAATTTAATCATAGCAACAATTTCATGGGGTATTTTATTCCAGTTTTACAAATGCAGAAAATATGGTGCAAATAATTCAAGTTTCTTTCCAGATTCATTACAGTAAGGGTCAAGGGAAGAAACTGGACCTAATAAATGCACTGTAGGAGAACTGAGGTTGCAAATTCATTAGCAATTAACAATTCTGATAGTATTCTTTGTCTCTGATCAATTTTATTAAAATATTTAAAATGCATTCCAATAATATTTTGCTATCAAGTTGATGTACTCGATGAATTTTTTAAAAGAAAGATCTTCAGGTAATAGTTCCCTTCTACTCAATCTTCAGGGATCTCATCAGAAAGAAAACAAAATACTGCTTCAGTGAATTCTAACAAGAGCCAGTATCAGGCTGCAGGTTCAACATAGCTTTGGAGCAAGACAAAGACAAGTTTTAGACCCAGCTTCACTCCTGTTTTGGTCCAAGTTTCCCTAAATAGATCCTTAGACAAGGATTTATATACTCCTTTGGCATGGTGACTAACTAAATCTGCAGGTTCACCTAGGTTATGTCAGAGCACATGAACCACAATCCCATACATTTGAGACTCTGCATTATTTTCCATTTTTCCTTACTGTTTGTTACTAAGGTGTTATCAGATCCTCTCACAATCTCACTTGCCCTAAGGCTGCTGAATAAAAGACTAAGGTGGGCAGAGTGGAATGGGCAGTCAAGATATAGTTTTAACTCTTGATCAATGGCTACAGTTCTTTGTCCTTCTCTTTTGTTGCCAGTTGTTGGTGTTTCCTCACTTATTGCTGGTTCCTTTAATCTTTTGGTGATACTCTCTATCACCAGAAGAGATGAGCTTTACTTCTTCCTATTACGATAAATATCGCTTGCATCATGTCTTGAATTTTACTGTTCATGATTTAGAATAAAGCTCCATTTTCTTTCTTGAAATTTCTTCTTATATTTTTTAAAATTTTTAGTTTTGAAAAATTCAGTAGAGTTCATAGATACAATTCTAAGAATATAATGATATTCCCTTCCCTTCTCCTTTCTCTCTGACCCCTTCTTTCCTCCCACCATTTATTGTTCTCTTTTTCTTTCTATTTGAGTTTTGGAGATAAATATTTTAGATTTACATTATAGTAAAAAGACTTAATGAAAAGCGTCATTTGAAGTCTTCTACCTTGCTATGCCATTGAGATACTGGGAATTGAGAAAATCCTTTGTTCTCTCAAGAATGTCTTAAACCATAGTCATGTTGGATCAGCAACAAAAACACAGGTGGGCATTTGGCCTAGTGGTTAAGATACCCATCTGCAGGCTTATGTCCTATTTCAGAGGGCCTGGGTTCAAACTTGGCTGTGGCTCATGATTTCAACTGCCTAGTAATGCAGGCTCTGTGAAACAGCAGTGATAGCTCAGTTAGTGGGCCTCTGACACCTGCATGGAAGACCTGAATGGAGTTTCAGGCTCCCAAAACTTTGACCAAGGCCCAGTCTTGGCCACTGTAGTTACTTGGAGAGTCAACCAGCAGGCCAGACCACTCTCTCTCTTTCAAAGAAAATAGTAACTAATTTAAGAACTAGAGTTAAGAAATTATGACATTGTTGTGGGTATGAAATGCTTTCTTATGTGTTATGCTCCATGATTTGGTGCCGTTATAGGCAAATATGATCTTCCAGGAGAAAGGAGTAGAATGTGTGTGTGTGTGTGTGTGTGTGTGTGTGTGTGTATTATCTGCATTGCTTAGGATGGACATAGGAGATCTCCTGGAAGTCCACTACTCCCATCTCTTACCTTATGATAAAGAAAGAATTAATGAACAACAGAATGACACTCCTCAAAGATGCCCATTCCCTAATCTACAGAAACTGTGGATGGGTTAGGGTACATGTGAAGGGGGATTAAGGGTGTAAATGGAATTAAAGAATTAATTTATGTCTGTGAAGTCAGCTTACTTTAAACAATAAGATTATCCTGGATTATCTTAATGGACTCAATGTTATCACAGAGTCCTGAAAAGTAGAAGAAAAAGGCAGAAGGAGTCAGAGGAATGGCAGCAAGTGATAGCTTGCAAATGGAGAAAAGGCCCACATGCAAGGTTTCTGGAAGCTGGAAAAGGCAAGGAAAGAGCCTCCACCCAGTGCCCCTAGTTTGAACAAAACTCACCAATGCCTTGATTTTAGCTTAGTGAGGCCCATTTGAGAGCTTTTGATCTCCAAAACTATAAGATAATAAGTTGAATTCTTTTAAACCTTTCAGTTTATGGTAGCTTGTTACAGTGGCAAAAGGTAACTGACACTACTTTACACCAAATGTCCTCATTTCTTTATCTCATAGTTTCAATTAATTATTTATTAAACATCTTATATCAGCCCTGTTCTATGCCAGACACAATTATAGAGCCAGAAATCTGACAGGTGTAGTTCTCCCCCATCAGGTCTTGTAGTCTGGTCGGGGTACCAGAGAGTAAAATGAGCATAAGTAAAGTAGGGAAAGTTCTATCCTGAGGAAGGGTGATATGCTATGATGACCTAGTAGACTGGGTGAACAGTGCGAGTAGTAGTGGGCGTCCATGGAGGCAGTTATTTTGAAGTTGAAAACTTCTATAGGTGAACAAAAATGAAGCAATCCTGAGAGTGTGTTGGAACTGGAGGCTGGTGCATGAAAAACCGAAGAAAAAGATGTTTCAGAATTTAAAGGAAAGCCTTTGTGAACACCAGGGTAGGTGCTACATAACTAGAGTGAAGACTGAAGAGACAGCATGGTAGGAGCTGGGCTGCTGGATATGAACAGGGGCATATGTGTTATAGATTGTACCCTGGTCTAGTAGGAACAGAAACTGGTGATACTACTTAGTGCTATTAGTAGGACAGCTACTATACATATATTTAATCATTAGAACTCTACTAAATCTAATGTGTTTGCAGCCAAGTGAGGAAGTGGGAAAGGGAGGCACGAGGAGGATCTGCAAGACCTGGAACAGTCTGAGGAGTCTGGAAACTTGACTCTGCAATCCAAGAGTATTGAGTAATGAGTGAGGATAGGTTAACCCATGAATAAAATATGATTGTTCCCAAAGACAAGATTTCACAAATGAATAAGAGTGACAGATTCACAGGTATTACACAACCACTTAGACACCAACATATGTGAGTTCAAATATGTATGTAAAACAGGTTCAAATGCCAGTTTATATAGAAAAAAAAATGGGAGTGGATGTACATAAATTCTTGTGCTTGCTCATTTATTTTTCTTTTCTATTTGTTTTTAGAGAACACCACACAGTGCTAAGATTAGATTTCTACACTCTCTGGATCGGATCATCGGGATCGGCAGGGCACTGAGTGACCGCTTCCAGTGTGGCTCTTCGTGGAGATGACGCGGATCGCCCTGGGGGACAGTTCACTGGGATGGGCAGGCGGGCTGTGGCGGAGACACCCACCTGTCACAGTGCAGTGCCAGGCTGTGAGCCCTACTCGCTCCCAACTCGGACTCCCTGCGATGGAGACTGGGAGGACAGGTGATGGCTCGTTGGGCCTGCCACCCACGTGAGAGACCTGAGTGTGCCCTGACGCCCAGCCCTAGCCCAGCCCTAGCCCAGCTCTAGCCATCACCGGCATCTGGGGACGAGCCAGCAGAGGGGGCCATATTCTTTTGTTCTTTGTGTCTCTCTGCCTCACTTAAAACAAGAGTTTCTGTTTATGAGGAGATGAACTGAACGTGTTTTTCCCACTGATAACCTGTGATATAAAATGTTGTCATTTTGGTGTAAAAAAAAAGATTTCTACATTCAAAGTATAAGAAAGTTTAAAGGAAGAATGTCGGTCCTTATTATGCCTGTCATTTTTCTAAAATTACATGAAGCTCTTTAAATCCCTCATTTAAACCCACTAGTCCATCCTTTGCCTTTAACTAGAGGACAATTTTCACTATCCTTAAAGGGAAGATGATAGAAGGGAAGCTAATATTTTATCAAGGGGCAGTGAATTACTATGTATGTAATGCTGTTACCTTCTCCCAGAAAGCTCACACAACTTGAATGATACTCAAGGTTATCGAGTTAGAAACCTGCGACTTGAGCCCAATAAGTCCCATATCAATGTCGAAGTTTATTCTGTCCTGCCATGTTGGCTGCTATTCCTCAGCAGAAAAGAGTGAGTATCAGCTTTCTTGCCGCATTTCCAAAACTCTAGGGATCTATCTGGTGCAGCTTAGCAAAAGGAATGAGAATGTTGAATTCATGAGTAAGTTCAATTTCTATTTATGCCTATTATGTGTGAAACTCTGTGTCTGTGAAGAATATGATGAAAAAGACAGGTTCCAAGCCTCGCCAACAGCTGGACAACAACATTTCATAATCAATACAACCATTCAAGAAATAAACACAGTTAAATATGAGAGTGGCTTTTATGGAATGAGGGTCAACCAAGTCCAGAGATAACTTATGAGAATAATAAAGTGGAGTTACATGCATCCAAGAAGAGAAAGCTCGACCAAGAAAATGTACGGCATGTACAAATGCTCAAGATTTTTCAACCTAGGATTCAGAGAACTTCAGCCCAGCAGGAATGGAAACCTCCCAAAGACTAGAATTTTTTATATATCTGAAATGTCTCTCAATCACTTATGGTAGTATTGCAGTTGCAAAATCAATATGTCCCAGAACTCGGTACTCAGAGAACCCAAGAGAAGAGCAGAGTTAAGCATAGCCTCAGCTCTAGGACTGGTGTCTCCATGGACATGAGAACCCAGCCATTCTCTAGAAGGAAATCGCCCCTGACTTGTGTCATGCCATCAGCACTGAAGAATGCATTAGTGATGAAAGCACTGGCTTAAGTAACAATATAAAATATCAAGTTCAGAAATACAAAACTTTTTTTGCCAAATATTTATTTGCTTAAATACTTTATATGTATTGGGCACTGTTATGCGGCTGGTTGAAAGTGATGAGTAAGGTAGGTATTGCTCTTCTTCCAAGACACTTAAAAAATTGAGTAAATAGATAATGGACAAGTTAATATTTTGCCAGCCTTAGAAATTTATAAAGATTTTATGCATCCTCATGTGGTCTGAGATGGTCATTTTTTTTTTTTTGACAGGCAGAGTTAGACAGTGGGAGAGGGAGAGACAGAGAGAAATGTCTTCCTTTTTCCGTTGGTTCACCCTTTAAGTGGCTGCTACAGCCAGCGCATTGCGGCTGGTGCGTTGTGGCGATCCAAAGCCAGGAGCCAGGTGCCTCCTCTTGGTCTCCCATGCAGGTGCAGAGCCCAAGGACCAGAACCATCCTCCATTGCCTTCCCGGGCCACAGCAGATTGCTGGACTGGAAGAGGAGCAACTAGGACAGAATCCAGCGCCCCAACCGGGACTAGAACCTAGGGTGCTGGTGCCGCAGGCAGAGGATTAGTCTAGTGAGCTGCGGCGCCGGCTGAGATGGCCATTCTTGAAATAAGAGAGATGATAGAGATCATTTGTGTAGGGAATATTTAAATTTTTGACCCTTCATATCTGCTTGTCACATTCTTCACCCCTCCCCTTTGCTATGTGAACCAGTATGATTGATATGAGCCCCAACAAAAAGCATATGCTTTGGTTTCTACTTGGTTTCGTCTAAGGGGAAGCCCCAGAAACATGTAAAGAAGGACAGCTTGCTGATGTCTGGGCCCTCAACCTAAAGCTACTGATCCTGAACTTGTTTCAATGACTACTTTTGAGATTCAGTATCCACTTCTTCCCCTCTCTATTTTAGCTTAGGGGTGGTGACAACAAAGCTAGACAACATTTGCCAGATCTGGTTGATTGCAATGTCCCTTGTGTTCCCCTCAGCTCCTCCTCACCGCCAACCTGAGTTCCACTTGCATTTTTGTAAGTCATCCTTCTGTAAAAGAATCTTCCTTAAATGGTCTTGAGAGTGATTTCTATTTCCTGTTAGGATCCTGACTAAAATAATATCCCTCTTGTATCCCAGGTTTCTAGACTTAATTTATTTATTCAACTGACTTTGGTATCACACCTCCAACCAGGTACAAAGGAGGGTACACAGATAGAGCAAGATATTACTTGCCTAAATCTCATTCTCACACACTGATGCAACACATGTATGTTGAAATTTGAAATACAGCTTACATTTTGACACAGAAATTTCATACAGAAATATATACTGTTCATTACTAAATGTATGATGGCAGCATATAGAAATCTTTGAGATACATTATAGCACATCTGAACAAAAAAATGAGATACAGGTGTCAAAAAGAACATAGTAGATCTTTTTGTAATAATATTGAAAAGTCTCCAAGACATGTTAAGTGAAAACCAAAACACTAGATAGTATGGTATACAGCTGTTTGTGTATACCTAACAATATCATGCATGTCAGTGGGTCTATATGTAACATTTGTTTTCAGATACATTTTTTCTTGTTTATTTTCTGAACATACAGGGAAGAAATTTTGAGAAAGATATTTTTCAGTGAGAAGCTAAAAAGCAAGACAATTGCTTTGTATTCTTTTAGGTTTCTGGGTCTATTTGATTTTTAATATCATACACATGAATTAATTTTATTACAGAAGATAAAAATAGAAATAGAGATGTAACCTTTACCTCCCATTTTCCTTAACCTAATAGAAGAGTTCTGATTTCTAAAATAGTAGTGTTATTTTATTTCAGAGGAAACAAATTTATAAGAAACAAATATACAGGAAACAACATCAATGCATTAAACAGTATTACTAGTAAAACCTGAAATAGTAGCAATTTGCTACACTTATTTTACATAAAAAAATCTATTGAAACTGACTTCAAAGGCTGAACCACACATCCTTGATAACCACCAGGGGCCTGTTAACATAACCTCTGCTTGGTTCCTCTCTTATTATTTTTGCAACACAATTACATGGGGAATCGCAAAACCATGTAATTGTGAACTAACTTTTGGAAAATGCAAATGGACTGCCAAGAATTTAAAAGGAGAGCCTCTCCTACCCTCTCCAGACTTTGTGGTGGTCTTTGGATACAAAATGACCTAGCTCTGGCAATCCTCAACGATGAACCAAATAAGCAAATAATTGTCTTTTCAGGAAGCGTTTTCTGTGGACATCAAAGACCTCTATGAAAGTATCTGTATAATACTATTTCCCTTTCCTGGAATTTATTGGCTTCCATCCAAGGTTTTTCACTAAAAATTAACAGCCTCGTGTATACACATGTTTGATATCTGAGCTTAGCTATGTCAGCTGTTTCCTTGAAAAGTAAATTACTATGCTGTACATACCCCAGGGATTATTTTATTAATCCACCAGTTTACATCTTTTCTTCCTATGTCTGCTTTTCACAAATAATCACAACCAACCATACATTTCAGATATTCTTGAAAATTCACCAAAATGTCTGATGTGCGTATAATGCCATTGTGTTGATTTCCTGTAGAAGAATTTGAATCATAGGCTTTCAAATTTCTGATAAAAACTTGGCAAGTATACAAGGATATGTGTTGATTATTTTCTATTCTATTTGATTACTAACAACATTGATGCTATTATATGATGTATATAGGTTAAATATGCAATGTATAAAAGTGTTCTAATTAATTAATTATTAATTGAGAGAGCAAGAAAGAAAGATATAGACACAAAGAGGGAGAAAGCTCTCGCAAAGAGGAAGAACGCTCACTTCCAAAATGACTTCAGTGGCTGGGGCTGGGAGAAAGTCTAAGCTATGAGCCAGGAATCTAACCAGTTTTCCCACGAGTGTCATGCACCTTAATTATTTACCATCTGCGATCTCCCAGGGAGCCCATTAGCAGAAATCTGGAATTGGGAGCAGAATTGAGACTTAACTCACCCACTCTAGTGCAAAGGACATGAGTATCACAAACAGCATCATAACCAGTAGGCTCACAACTGCCCCAAATGTAATATGTAGCAGTTCTTGCCCAATGAACCTGGAATACTATGGTTTGAGTGTTACTTTTGTTAACTCGAAATACCCATACTAGTCTTTGCTGTTCTTGAACAATGTGATTAGTATCCATTTGTTAGAATTCAGCCAGGTGTTGGACTAAGTACTCTTCATACATGATTGCAATTAAACTTTCTGACAAACTTATGAAATAAAGATTTTGATTCTCATTTTACATATGAAAGATGAAGACTCACAAATATGATCTGAAATCACACAACCAACAGTGGCTGAGCCAGTGTTCTGACTTCAAAGTTTTTTGCTTTTATTCTAAACCCCAAGAGTAGTACTAACATCAGAGGGTTTTAAATGACCAAAGTGGCCACCTTTTTTTTTTTTTAATCTCCAAAGAATGTGAATTACTAGAAAGCCCCAGTAACTTGCCTGTGGCCAAAATGAACCGGCAGTTCACAGATCATTGTAAAACATCAAAGTTAAAAACTTCTGATATTCCCACACATCTGCCCCCATCTGTAGCTTTAAAAGACCCTTCTGTGGGTTTTCCTATCCAAATATCTACTTACTAGCACTTTCATTCTACTGTATTTGGGAGCATAACTACAGGGTGAAAGAAAGATGACAAAACTCAAGATAACACACAATAAAAATCCCTTTTTGATTTTAAAACACAAGCACTGGCCATGGAGACTTTTTTTTCTTTAAATGGAAAACCAAGAGCTGTATTCTCCAGAGGAAGGTTCTCATTTCTTTTCATATAAAGGAAAAGGCAAAAAATTTTAAAAAATTCCTTAGGCTGATTATAAAACTAAGGCCAGAAGAGGACCTTTAGTAAATGAATGAATTAAATCCATACTTGGATTGATTCAGTGATGGTCTCTGTTCCATCCAGTGATGTGTCTGGCCTCTAAGCACACTGCGTGAATCAGTCATCAGATCCCTCTATGCTCAGAATTATTACCAGAAGGAACATGCCCTTATGCATACACAGACAAAACCATAGCACTTCAAACCTTGAAGGGGGCTACAAGAATCTTCAATTTCAAATTCTCCAATGATTCTCTGTCTGTTGTTCAACCTCTCCTTTACAGATGTAGAAAGGTGATGTGGCTCTTGGTTTGCCAATAGATAGCTATATTAAGACTCTCAACCAGATTCATGGATTTCCAATTCTCTTTTATTCCCACCACAAGGAAAGAATTTGTAGTCAATCTTTGTTAACCTCTTAACAGTAAGTGATCAAACTCTCTAACCTTCAATTTCCCCATCTATAAAATGAGGGAAATAGAGTCTCCACATTACGTTCACTCTCCATGAGTACTTAATTTTCATTGCAAGTTGAATTAAGCCCAAGTAAAACTAATTAGAAATATAAGCATATTTTTTTCATTATGTTACTCCTTCCTACAAACTAACATCTAACATGAACAAGAACAAAAGAATTCTGGATAACCAGGATAGATTTTTGTGGTAAGATATGGGAAAACGGGGAGGTACTCTGCATATGATCTTGCCCTTCACTCTATACTATGTCCCTTCAGTTGCATGCTCCAAGCCAGCGATCAGCAGCACAAATCACAAGCAGATTTACTTGAGCCAGAAATAAAATTCTTTTTCTTTTGACACTATTGGTAAGAGAAAAATTCTAAGCTGTCTTACATGTCAGGGACAGAAAATGGAAAAGGGAAGAGTTGGGTTGGTTAGTAAACAAACTACACGCCTGAAAGAACAAAAGCTGTTTTACATTCCTGAATTCTGTCAAACTCTCATCTAGGTACCACCACATCCTACCTGCAGAATCCAGAAAGAGCAATTACTTCTCCTATGGACTGATTCCCATCCCAAAACTTTCTTTGCTTCTCATAATCCTGTTCCTCTTATCTATAGCCAATGTAGTTTCAATGTAAATAATTTGTACCTTACTTTATAAAAAACATTCCCAGTTTTGGTTGGGTGAACACTTTTTCAAGCTGTTATATAGCCTTGCTGCTGACAGATATAGGAACTTATCCTTCTTATTTTTAATTGTTAAATTGTGATATTAATATAAAGAGAATAGATTTAATGTAGTTCATAGATAAAATTCTTAAAATATAATATTTCTCTTCCTCCCTCCCTCCACTTTCCTTCTTTCCTTTCTCTCTCTCCTTATCTTCCTTTCTTTTAAATTTCTGAGATAACATATTTTTAATTTACATTATAATCAAAGGCTTAATTTTCCACTAAATAAACAGTTCAACATGTAAAATGACCACAATTCAATATGATATAGGCGAGAGCTATAATCAAATTAAAAGATATCAATTTCACTCATATACTGTTAAAATAATCAGGGATCATTATGATTATAGTAGTATATCAAACTTCATGATTTGTTCGACAAAGTCCTTTATTACTGGATAGCAGCTGTAAATGCAGGAAAACTTTAATTTCAGTGATCTCTGAGTCTCAACAGTTTTGGTTTAAAACTACCTTGTTTAGTGGTTAAATTCTTCTTGTTCTCAGCTCAGCTTCTACCATGCTGAGAAGGGCTTTCTCTGTGTTCAACATCACAGTTTTATTGCCTCTCTTATCTCACAATCTTGCATTTTACATACCTCTATTATCACATTGTAGTATGAGTTTTTTATTTGCTTTTATCCTCCATAAATGAGAATTTTCTTGGCCAGAAGGTTGGCATTTTCTTTGTGTTGCTACTCCCACGTCTACTCTAATACCTGCCATAGAATGTGTAGTCAATAAATTTGTTTTAATGCATTGGAATTTTCTAGACCCTTGTGAGTGATAATCATTCACTGTCACAAAGTATTTCAGAGAGAACTTTGTTGGAAGGTTCATATACCCTTGGTGGAGGAGTAGGTTTTTCTAATCATAAAATAAGGTATATAAAATCACATGTTGTGAGACTTTTACTCTAATCTCGAATGAGGCAACATTGATACCACCTTACATCTTTCCTTCTAAAGAATATGATTGACATTTAGATACAGATTCTATGTGAGACAATCATATGAGTCCAACAGGACATGAAACTCTGATAACTACCATCTGTCCAGCTCAGAGTCACTGGTGGATTTTGAACCATTTATATAAAATACAATAAAGATAGTTATAAATATTTTATTTAGCAACTCAGAATTCTGGAGTAGTAATTTGCTTCAATATGAAATATTTTTATTATAAAAGCATGCCTTCCCATGTTTACAGTTTTATGAAAAGATAATGATGGCTTTTACTCTTCAGTTAAAGTAATGCATCACATTTATTGATTAGTGCATTTTTACCCATCCCTGCATACCAGGGATAAATGCCACTTGGTTTGGGTGAGTGATCTTTTTGATTTGTTGTTGGGTTTGATTAGCTAGTATTTTGTTGAGGATTTTTGCATCTATGTTCAACAGGGATATTGGTATATAGTTCTCTTTCTTTGTTGTACCTTTTTTTCTGCTATTGGAATTAAGGTGATACTGGCCTCATAGAAGTAATTTGAGAGGAGTTCCTCCTTTTCAATTGTTTTGAACAGTTTGAGAAGAATTGGAATTAGTTATTACTTAAAAGTTTGGTAGAATTCAGCAGTCAGTCTGGAAATCCATACGATTTTCCCATGTGGGTGGCAGGGGCCCAAGTACTTGGGCCATCTTCTGCTGCTTTCCCAGGCACATTAGAAGGAAGCTGGATTGGAAGCATGAAATAGCCAGGACTTGAAATGGCACCCCAATATGGGATGCAGGTATGCCAAGCATCAGATTAAACTGAGCCGCAACACACCCCACCAAGTTTTATTTTAAACTCATTGCATGCATTGACTCATTTAACCCTCCAAACAAACCCAATGAGGTAACTATTATTATTACCTTTATATTAGCAATAAAAATGAGGCACAGAGAGTATAGTGAATCTGTTTACATATACATAGTTAGTCAAGAGTAGAATAAGGATTCAAACTCTACAACAAACCCCTGCAAAGTACTAACACACTAGTCTACCCAGGAAGACACACACACACACACACTAAAGATATTTTAAAGTTATTGGATTATTAGTGATACATTCAAAATAAGAAACTATCTAAGCTTTGAAATACATAGTAGACTATGCTCAAAATCTATGTACCTGATATTCTTTTTCAAAAAGATTATTTATTTGAAAGCCAGAGAGAGAAAGAGAGAGAGAGAGAGAGAGAGAGAGAGAATCTTCCAGCCACTGGTTCACTCCCAATAGCTGCAACTGCCATGGCTGGGCCAGGCCAAAGCCAGAAGCCATGAGCTCCATTTGAATCTCCCAAATGGGTGCAGAAGCACGTGACTTTGGGCCATTTTCTACTACCTTCCCAGCCACGACATCAGGAGCTTGGATCAGAAGTGCAGCAGTCAGGACTCAAATTGGCACCCATATGGGTGGCAGCCCAACCTGCTATGTGGCAATACCAGCCTTATAGCAGAATTACGGTCATAATTAAGATATTTTCATAGTGTACACCAAGTGGCTTTATTCTTTCATATCTTTCATATCTCACTGTCTGCAGTATTACTTGGAGGTAGGTAAGTGGCTTCAAGAAACTGATGATGTGAACTAGACTGTGCTCCACAGATGGACAAACCAAAGGATGATGACTAGGGATATATTTTTACCCCATTTATATTCTTGTAAACTATGCATAGCTTAGAATAAAGCTTCATGTTTCCTTTAGATATAAGAACAACAGTCTTCCTGGTCAATCCCTGTTGCTGGCTATCAATTAACATAGGTTGTTTACAGTTGAAGGGACAATAATGACTTACCATCCATCAATAAGGGCATGGAAAACAGTTATTGTGTAAAAACACAATAAGCCTTGTGTTCAATTTTTGTCATTGGCTCTAAGTCACTCTGGGTAGAGCTGTTTATTTTCTTCAATTAGATTAAAAGTTCCTTGGAACTGGGGAACATGTTCCCAAATTCTATTTAATTGCCTTACCACATATGTAATCCAAGGCACATGAATTGGACTCAGTGAGTAGAACTTAGCTAAGAAATCCACCTTTTAATGCAAAACAACTCAATCCAAAAGTGAGAATGATGGACAAGCTGTCTTCTATAGTTTTCTTTACACTTACTTTTTTTTTTTTATAACACTTTTATTTAAAGAATATAAATTTCCAAAAACAGCTTATAGATTACAATGGCTTCCCCCCCATAACATCCCCCCCACCCGCAACCCTCCCCTTTCCCACTCCCTCTCCCCTTGCTTCACATCAAGATTCATTTTCAATTCTCTTTATATACAGAAGATCAATTTACTATATATTAAGTAAAGATTTCAACAGTTTGCCCTCACATACCAACACAAAGTGAAAAATACTGTTGGAGTACTAGTTATAGTATTAATTCACAATGTATAGCACATTAAGGACAGAGATCCTACATGATATATTTTTTTAAAAAATTGATTAATTTTCTAGGCAATTTCCAATTTAACACCAAGATTTTTTTTCATTTTTAATTATCTATATACAGAAGATAGATTCAGTATATACTAAGTAAAGATTTCATCAGTTTGCACCCACACAGAAACACAAAGTGTAAAATACTGTTTCAGTGCTAGTTATAGTATTACTTCACATTGGACAACACATTAAGGACAGATACCACATGATACGTAAGTACACAGTGACTCCTGAAGTTGATTTAACAATTTGACAATTTGATCAGCTCTTGTGCTGACTGTTGTTGTACAATGTAATACTTTATCCATTTCAGTAATTTTTTTATTCTAGTACTATTGGTTGAAGTCTGTAATTAACAAACAATTATTCTTAGGTGTTTAAATTTTAACTGAAAAGTGATCCCTGTGAAATATAAGAGTGGGAATAAGAGAGGGAGGAGATGTACAATTTGGGACATGCTCAATCGGAACTGCCCCAAATGATGGAGTTAGAAACAGGCCAGGGAATTCCAATACAATCCCATCAAGGTGGCATGTACCAAGGCCATCTCGCTAGTCCAAGTGATCAATTTCAGTTCACAATTGATCACACTGATAGGTCTAAGAGTCAAAGGGATCACACAAACAAGACTAGTGTCTGCTAATACTAACTGATAGAATGAAAAAGGGAGAGAATGATCCAACATGGGAAGCGAGATACACAGCAGACTCATAGAATGGCAGATGTCCTAAATAGCACTCTGGCCTCAGAATCAGCCCTTAAGGCATTCAGATTTGGCTCAAGAGCCCTTGAGAATATTCTAGGCATGGAAAGCCAAGACACTCTGGAAAAAAAAGAAGACCTAAATGAAAGATCTCTGTGAGTGAGATCCCAGTGGAACGAATGGGGCCATCAAAGAAGGAGGTACCTTTCTCTGAAGGGAGGAGAGAACCTCCACTTTGACTATGACCCTGTCGGAATAAGATTGAAGTCAGCGAACCCTAAAGGCTTCCATAGCCTTGGCAACTCATGACTAGAGCCTAGGGAGATTACTGATGCCATAAACAAGAGTGTCAAATTGTTAAATACACTTACTTTTTATTAAATAATCACATGGTCCTGATTATCCTAACACTTATATCACTGATTCTTGATGATCATACTATCATAATAACCATGCCTTGAAAAACAAAATGAATGTAAAAAACAATAGTGAATGGAGATTCAAATTCAGGGAGTGAAGACCTAATTGTCTAGATCACTGGTGGTCTCCCAGATCTTTCCGGCTACAGATTTTTGCCTATTAATCAGATATCCACTTAGAAAAGAGAGAGTGACCTTCAGAAAATGGAAATCTGATGATCATACTCCTTTACTGACTATGCACATAGTAACCTTGCATAAATCTGAAGGCTTAATACAGATCACAAAGCCCTTTGGAAGGATTGTGTTCTTCACCACACTACTTGTTCAGACCGATCCAGGCTAGTTAAGTGCCTCCGAAGACCTTTACTGTGGTGTCTAAGACATTTCTTGTTAGCAAACTTACCACATTGACTGTCCCTATTTGCTGATATAATGGTTATTCTCCTTAATTGGGCTTTAGGCTTCATGGGGGCAGAAGCTACATTTGTTTCAGTTCATTTTTGACTTGTTTGCACCTAGCATTGTTAGCATTTAGTAGACACTTAATAATTGTTGAATTAATAAATGAATGAATATATCTCTACCAATTACTAGTCATTGTAGTTTTTATTTTAACAGCAGGGGAAAATAGTGTTTTCCTACCTGAGATGATACGACCATATATTATTTTAAAGATTTATTTTATTTATTTGAAATTGAGAGTTACAGAGAGACAGAGTCAAAGACAGAGACAAAGAGAGGGAGATAGAGAGTCCTCCATCCAATGGTTCACTCCCCAGATGGCTGCAATGGCCAGAACTACACCAATCCAAGTCAGGAGCCAGGAGCTTCTTCTGGGTCTCCCACACAGGTGCAGGGGCCCAAGGATTGGGTGATCTTATACTCCTTTCCCAGGCCATAGTAGAGAGCTGGAAAGGAAGTGAAGCAGCTGAGGCTAGAACTGGCACCCATATGGGATGCTGGGACTGCAGGCAGCAGCTTTGCCCGCTATGCCACAGCCCTTGCCCCATCATGACCATATATTAATTAACCTTTGAAACAACTTTCACTTAGATTATGAAGCATTCTCATTTTAGCATAGATATAATAATTCTTCAAGTTTCTGTATCTTATACACTTGACATCTCTTTTTTCCAAATGTCTGTCCTTTATACTATGTGCAATTTCAATATAACACATGATATGTATCAAGCCTTTCCTTAGCCATACCAAACATGCTGCTAAATGTCAAGAAACAAAGGTTTATAAAACAAAGCTTCTTCTCTTGATAAGCTTGTACTAAATGGGGGAATACAGGTTGATAAACACAATCATGTTTATATCTACTAAGTATTGAGTGCCTGCTTTGTGCATTTTACATACATTCTCTAATTTAATCTTGACAGAAAGTCTAAAGGAAATCAGAAAGTTAGGGGCACAATTAGTTCCAGGCGCAACACTGACAACAGTAGTGTTAGGGTTTACATGCAAGACTATGCAATTCTGCAGGACACCATACCACATTATGATATGATATGCTAAGTGCCTTAATTATCATCTGAATATAGGAGGGAGGTAACATACATGAGAGGGAGAAAGAGAGCAATATTCTTCCAGGCAAAGAATCATAGGTCTGAGTATGTTTGTGGAATGATACATGAGTTACATAAGTCAAAGTTCTTCTTTTCTTTTTTCTTTCCTTCCCTCCCTCCCTCCCTCCCTCCCTCCCACCCTTCCTCCCTTGCTTCCTTCCTTTTGATTTCTTTGTTCAAAATGCAGAGCAAGAGAGATAAAGAGGAGAGTGAAATCTTCCATCCACAAGTCTCTCCCCAGATGACTACAAGAGGAGCCAGGAACTCCATCTGGGTTTCCAACATCGGTGAGGGACCCAAGTACTTAGGCTATCTTTCACTACTTTCTCAGGCATATTTGTAGGAAGGGGAATCAGAAGCAGAGCTCCTGCAACTCAAAAGAGTACTCCCATATGGGATGCTGATTTCACAATCCATTGCATAATCAGCTGTGCCACAACACACATCCCCAGAAAAGAATTTGTAGAAGAAAAGATGGCTTTGCAATGGAAAGAAGTTAAACTCAAAAACAATTTGTCAAGGTCCCAGAACAATTTTAAAAAGTCTATTAAAATGAGCTAAAACCAATTGGCTGATGCAAGAGAATTGATGAAATGGTTGTGTCTCTGCTAAGAAACATGTCCGTGGTGGCTTGAGTGGCCGAGTCAAGATGGGTCAAAATCAGAGTGGTGGTCATGATCCTGGAAGTGGCAAGAAAGGCAAGAAAAAGAAGCACAAACCTCCTGTACCAACCAGAGTGGGGAAAAATAAGAAGAAAACAAAAGGACAAAGATGCTTCCAGCAAACTACCATTGGTGACACCTCACACTTAGTGATGGCTAAAATTACTGAAGTTAGAGAATTAAAGATATCTTCTCATGGAGGAAGAATTCATTAATAATCAGGAATAAATGAAACCATTAGAAGAAAAGCAGGAGGAGGAAAGATCAAGGGTGGATGACCTGAGAGGGACCCCAAAGTCAGTAGGAACACTGGAGGAGATCATCAATGACAAGCATGGACAAGGATCTGCTGGTACCAGGTGCTCAGTCCTGCTCAACCACAAGGTGCATATGTGACGGGATGCTGATGAATGACATTGATCCCCTGGTTATAGTGATGAAAATGGAAAAGGCTCCTCAGAAGAACCAATGCTGAGATTGGGGGGTTGTACAGTCATATCCAGGAAATGAAGTAATCTGTGGAGTTCCTCTCAGGCACCCAGAATATCACACAGTGATGGGGAATAAAGCTCTGTGAGGGGGTCATTCACAGTGGTCCATCTGGCACAGGTAAGACCTTGTTGGCTGAAGCAATGACAAACCAAGCCTTGGCTACTTTTATGAGAGTGGTTGTCTCTGAGCTTATTCAGAAGTAGCCAGGCGATGGGCCCAAGGTCATATAGGAATTGTTTCACATCACCAAGGAATATGCACTGCGCATCATGTTCATTGATGATACTGATACTTTGGGACAAAAATATATGACTGCAATTCCAGTGGTGAGAGAAATTCAGAAAACAATGCTGGAACTGTTGAACCAGCTATATGGATCTGATTCAAGAGGAGATGGGAAAGTTATTATGCCCACAAACCAAATAGAAACTTTGCATCTAGCACTTATAAGACCATGCTGCATTGAGAGGAAGTTCAAGTTCCTGTTGCCTGATGAAAAGACTAAGAAACACATCTTTTGGATTCTCATGAACAGGATGACATTGGCCGATGATGTAATCCTGGACGACTTAATGATAGCTAATAATGATCTCTCCGGTGCTGACATCAAGGCAATCTGCACAGAAGCTGGTCTGTTGGGCTTGAGAGAATGTCAAATGAAAATAACAAATAAACACTTCAAAAAAATCTAAAGAGAATATTCTTTATAAAAAACAAGATAGAGCTCCTGAGGGGCTCTATCTCTAGTGGACCACAGCTGCCTTAGGATAATGGCTGGACTTTTCCTTGCCCTCAAAGGAGGTGAGGATGGGGAAGCTGCCTGGAGAAACCCATGTTCCAGTTCATTTTTATCAGCAAACATCTTGTGCATCTTTTTGAGGGTGAGGTGTCCTCTGGTCACTGCTCACTCTGCAAAGGAATAAAGTGTACTCTTTAGCATTCCAAAAAAAAAAAAAATACAAAAAAAATGTCCTTTTCCTTACTGGCAATGGGATTTTAAGTAGGAAAATGATGTCTATATTTGAATATGTACAAAATTATTAGCATTTACAAAGAGTTATTTGTAAGGGAGAAAGAGAGAAAGACAAGAAGCAAAGGTATAGTCCAGACAACAGTGCATGAAGATCTTAACTATGGAAGTTCATTAAAAGTGGAGAAGAGGTCATATATAAGAAAGATATTTAGAAGAAAGTTGACAGAATTTGTTAATTAAATGTGGGCGTGAGTCTCAGATGAGTCCAAGGTTGTAGTTGGGCAATCTCTTGAATGTTCTGTGAAGCACACATTTATTTCTGCAGCTTTCTGGAATGACTAAAGAATAAGGCAATGACTGAATTAACTGGCCACTTACTAAGTGCCAGATACTGCTTTTAGCAATCACAACAACCCACATGATTTATACCATCATTACTCCTACTTTGTAGCTGTGGAAAGCGAAGCCCAGAAATTTTCCCAAGAATGCAGAGCTATATCAACGGAAGCTATGAAGCTCTACCCAGATTCTCTTTAGAATTAGTGCATATTGTTTCAACAGCTGGCAGTGCTGCAGCTTGATGGCCTTTGGTTTTCTGTTTATTACAGGAAGAGTGTTGCATTGCGAAAAGTCTTGTTGTCCCTTCCAGGGACAGGCTAAAGCCAAATAACAGCTGACAGGTGAATGATAGGAGACAAAATAGATAGAACAATAGATGTAAGTCACAAAGCTATGGCCTCCTCTCCCCTGCTTCAAACAGGTAACTCTGAGAGCCCATCTCTGCTTCAGACATCCTCACGAGATTGCAGGTTGGCTTGGTTGAGACTGAACCCAGGTAACTTCTATTTTTGCCCAAACCTGCTTCCTTCCCTAACTTCCACAGGTGGTCATTTCAGTAATCTTCCTTAACACCCTACAAAACACCCCCATTGCAGAGTCTGCTCTCTGAGTACCCCACCCTGGACCTCTACCAAGTTACAGGGCAGATGGGTTGTAAGAGCGATCATTTTTAAACATTTCTATATAACTTCCCAAAATAAAATATTCTAGGTAAGTGTCTAATACTGCAAAAAATTGCAAGTGAAAAAATTACAGCTTCTATACTTTCTTCATCACACAAGCGAAATCAAGGGAACACTTTAATAAACAGGAACTAGTCTACCACATTAAATACTGAAAGAAAATTAAATGAGATAAGGTCTAAAAAGTGTTCAATGGGTTTGCCAAAGGGATGATATAAGCAATCCAAATGAGTTCTATTGATGTGACAGGAGGCGGGCATAAATTGTAATGCTGTGTTACAAAGAGAATGTGAGGTGAGAAGTAGACATAAGGAGTGATTATAAAATATTCTATCCATAAGCTTGGCTTTCACGGGAGCCAGAAAGTGATCTTTATGGTTATTTACATAGGGCACCTAAATAATATGGTTTGCAACAAATCTTAAGCAAACATCTGAACTCATTCACATCATATCTTCTCCTTTCTCAAGATCTAGAGGTTCCCAAAAGGGAATTCTCAAATCCCACACTGTGATGTGGTCAAGCTTTGCGCTTAGTCACTTCACTTTAGTGTCCACACTGTTGGTTTTGTGGAAGCTAGCTTTTACCCCAAACCTTGCCCTGCCATCATGCTATGAAGAACACCAGGAATTGCTTCAGGTAGAAGTTCCTGACCTAAGGCCACAGGGGTGGGTGGCCCAGGGGAATTAACCACAGAAAGTGTTCCCCACAAGCCCACAGAGCACAGAATCCTTTGAAATGCTGATGCTCCTCACTGCCTACTTATTCTTAGCAGAGTGCAGTACCAAGCATTATGTAACAGAAGCA
Source organism: Sylvilagus floridanus (assembly GCA_949820135.1). Taxonomy (NCBI): domain Eukaryota; kingdom Metazoa; phylum Chordata; class Mammalia; order Lagomorpha; family Leporidae; genus Sylvilagus; species Sylvilagus floridanus. The sequence goes on along the minus strand of OX463241.1, from coordinate 146,047,477 downwards.
ATAGCAGCTAAAACTTTAAAAAATAATCTCTGCGGTTAAATCCGAAAGCAAATGTTGAAGACTGGAACATTTCTGATTTTACACTCAGTGGATTGAATTGCTAGATACTTTAGTATCACTTTCTTTCCATTTAGTTTTGGAAAGCAGAGATCAAATACATGACCTCACAGTCAATTTCAACATTCTGGAAGGAACAGACTCTGTGGATTTGAGCTGGAGATGGAGCTCTGAAAAATGGTACTGTGGGCACCCACATGTACATTCCTGGAATTGTTTGAATGTCTTTTAGAAGGTGAAATATTCTAATTAGTTATGATAATCCACATAAACTGCTAGCTCAGTGTAATTGGGTAGACAGGATTACATATTCATCATCTTGCCTAGCTTTCTTGTTGTTTAAATAAAGGTCATGTGAGCATGTTACATCAATAAATCCTATATCCTCTTTAAAATTCCCTCTACATCCTTGTAACAGTTACAACTTTTGTCCTGCAGTACAAGGAAACAAAGAACTTCATAGTATACTCTTCCTATAAATCAGATGACTTGTTCTGAGGCCCTATGCTTCTGGCAAAAATAAAAACTGTCACCATCCTTCGATAAGACACACCTCTTCCTCAGTGTCATACAAGAAGAGTGGAGGTCTCATGCTATCAGTGAAGGGCTCTCTGCCCACTGCCCCTCAAGGCAGGTGGTGAACACTGTCACAAATATGTGTGTATACATGTGTATGTATGTATACATTCACGTGTGTGCATATGTATGTGGGCATGTGTGTTGGGGGAGTGATTCTACCATAAGGACTGGGCCTTGCCAATCAGTTTGTGGCATTCCAAAATGTTCCATGAAGCCATTATCATCTGATGCAATGCATATGACTTAAACCCTTACAATGGATGCCACCATAGAAAGTTACTAAAAATCTCATCTGTCTCAGTTACCAGGGAAGATATAATTATGATGATGATAATGATAATAATAATAATAAATGTTCTCCTATCTTATTCCACTTCTTCTCCCAATCCTTGAAGCATTTCTTCACAAAAAGTAAGACTACAGGCCTGAAAGAATATCATATGGGTAGATTAGAAGTAACTTCTGAGTATCCAGGGGTTTTGTTGTTTATCAAAAACATATTTTTACCTTCTATCCAATCAGAAGAATTGAAACACAAAGTTGAAAACATTTTCCTGGAATGGAGAACTGAGAAATTAGGAACAAAATAAATTTATTATCTAAACCATATTATATACTCTTAACCTCTTAGACCTTATCACATTGTCAAGTTTTCTGGCAGATGAGCCACTAGAATGAATATCCATCCATAGGGTTTTGATTTGCAGTGCCTAGCTCTATACAAAAGCAGGAATGTCATGTAGTTTCCTAAAGCAAAACAGCAGCAACAACAAAAATCTGCTTCTACCTATTATAAAACTAATGAGAGTAGTATCTGTAGCTCTTAAAGGATGTGTTGACATCAAAAAAGCTGACTGAATAAATATTCAATGGATTATTGCTTTTTCTGAAAGATTTAATGATCAGGATATAAATTTCAACAGAAACAGCATCATTGTTTTATTTCACTAAATGTTATCCATTCTTTCAATGAAAATTAAAATCAAAATATTTTCCAACTTCTATAGAAAATACAGATGGAGAATTAAGATGAGCAGTTAATGTGCTAATGTATTTAGAATACTAGAGAAGCTAAAACAAGTCTTTGGAACTGAGTTTTAGTTTTGTTGATTAGATTCCCTTGCACCACTTATTTTTCTATAGCTTGTCCCAACCCCCACCCCCGCTCCTTTTCTATTTAAGTAGTACTCTATGCCAGGCTCTGTGCAACTATTTAAGGTTTCTCTTGAAATTACTATCCTCAAAAACAGGGCTATGGTTCAATTAGTCATTCTATAAATGGGACATATAGGTGAAACAAGTAGACATGCTTATATTCTTGGCATTTATACTGAGAGAAAAATTGGAAGGTGACAATAAATAATCAACATCATAAATGAGTACATTATAAAGAATATTACAGTGATAAGATACACAGAAAAAAATAGATCCAGGTAAGAAAAGTCAAAAACAGACAATGAGTGGGCAGTTTGCAAAGTTAAACAAGGTGGTCAGGGAGAGCTTTATCAAGAAGGTCATCTTTCAGCAAAGCCATGAAGCAAGTGAAAATACAAACCATATGTATATTTGGGGTAGGACAAAGGTGACTGCATCTGCTTCCAGCAAAGTAAATGGCCAGTGCAAAGGCCCTTAAGCGAGGGATGCTTGTTGAGCATGAGGAAGATAAAGGAGCCCAGTGTGGGCTAGGGAAAGACAAGAGATGATGCCAAAGAGGTAGGGTATTGTAGACCTTGTGAGCACTATCAGATTTACCCTAGCTATTTGCTCTGCCTAGAAAATGCTTCATCAGACTTTCCCTTCACTGCCTCCTCATCATTCAGAATTTAGAAGGCAAACATTGAAGGGGTTTTCAGCAAAAGAATGATACAATATGAATGAAATTTGTAAACAATTACTATTGGGGCTGGTGCTGTGACGTAGCATGTTAAAGTCCCAGCCTGTGGGGTCGGCGCACTAGGTTAATCCACTGCCTGTGGCCCAGGCATCCCATATGGGCGCTGCCTCTAGTCCTGGCTGCTCCTCTTCCAGTCCAGCTCTCTACTGTGGCCTGGGATAGCAGTAGAAGCTGGCCCAAGTGCTTGGGTCCCTGCAGCCACGTGGGAGACCTGGAGGAAGCTCCTGGCTCCTGGCTTCGGATAGACGCAGCTCCAGCCATTGTGGCCATTTGGGGAGTGAACCAACGGAAAGAAGACCTTTCTCTCTCTCTCTCTCTCTCTCTCTACCTGTCAAATAAATAAATAAAATCTAAAAAATAAATAAATAAAGTCCCAGCCTGCAAGCCATCATCCCATATGGGCGCTGGTTCAATTTGAGGCTGCTCCTCTTCCAATCCAGCTCTCTGCTATGGCCTGGGAAAGCAGCAAAAGATGGCCCAAATCCTTGGGTCCCTGCACCCGTGTGGGAAATTAAGAAGACGCTACTGGCTCCTGGCTTTGGATCAGCTCAGCTCTGGCTGTTGCAGACATTTGGGGAGTGAACCAGAGGAATGGAAGACCTCTCTCTCTCTCTCTCTCTCTCATTCTCTCTCTCTCACTGGCTCTACCTCTCTTTGTAACACTGACTTTCAAATAAATAAAATAAATCTTGAAAAAAATAAAAGAAAAAGGTTACTCTAGCTGCTTGGTTGAGAATGCACCTGAACGACAGCCAGCATGGGGGAGAGTAGTGAGGAGACTACAGTGACCCAGGTGAGAGTTGATTGTCCTTTACGGAACAGAGGACTTAAAAATTAGTCACTTGGTCATTTTCCAGATCTATTTTGGAGGAAATGTCAACAGAATTTCCTGAGAGATGAAATTTGAGGTATGAAGAAATGGCTGGCCTTTCCCAACACCATAATGCACCATAAAGGATTAACTCTGTTTTATATCTTCTCTATTTTGAGTATTTTCTTCTGTTTAACATTAAGATCATTTTTTATATAATGCTAACATTTCACCTATCTTTTTCCAATCTGCTGTTCCATCCATCACTGACTTAGCAAGGGGGAAAAAAAAAAAAACATGGCTTAAAGAAGTCATAAACTTGACTACAGGAATGTCCAGTCTTTCTTGAAGTGTATTGCGTCTCTCCGATTTAATTTGCTCCCCTCCAAGAAACTGGCTGGTGTTTAAACTGTCACTAAGCAAATAGAATTGAGGCTTGTTTCATAATTCATGTAGTTGATTTAATTTACTTTTGACATTCTTATCACAGTCCCAACAGTTCTAAAATTAGTTAAACAGAAGGCAGGAAATATTTTTCCTCCAAATATCAAGATATTATATTTGGATGTTGCTGGGAGAGAGGCAAGAGCAATCGTGGCATTTCAGCAAGATGATTGCTGGAGGAAGGGATACCAACCATGAAATGGTCTTGCCAATTTTTGTCTGAGAGACAGTTTTATGGGCAGTGACCATGTTGCCTAACAAGTGTAGAGATTGCTTCTCGGTTGACCGACCTGTTTTATTTACATTAACCTATGTAATCCTCCCAGAAAATCTGTGAGTTATGTGTTGTTGGCTGCATTGTACAGAGAAGCATGGTGTCTCAAGGAGGTTAATTGATTTCCATGTCATACCACTGACAAATGATGGGGCCAGGCTCAAGATTGGTTTCAGAATTTGATTATAGATATATTTCTACTAGAAGAGCTAAGATTTGTGATTTCTTATAATAGTTGATGGCTGTTAGACAGTGGACTATACATGGGTATAGGTCTAGTTGACAGTGCTGCAGAGGACTTTTCTTTCTAGAAACAAAAGTTGGTATTCCTTGATAAGTTGATAGGATCAGTATCTCTAATGCCATGACCCAAGACACATACCCATTGGGGATGAAACACTACCTATTCTGTTTCCTTCCTGGCTAAAGCGTTCAAGCTTTTTCGAGCTGCAGAAGGAATAATTCCTGCAAGCTCCTATTGGTTTGATTATACAGAAGATTCATTTCCAGCAACTAAACTGTATTAGAGAGTCCCTGTCTTGCACGTAATTGCTGCTGTAGTTCATTTGTAAGGAGGAACGCTGTATGATGAATGAGAGGACTTGTTTATGAAGTCTGCAGTGCTTCACAGCCCTTTAAAAAATGTTAAGTCATGTTAGTATAAATCTGGAAATAATTTGATACATGTCTTCTTTACAGGCTAGAAGAATAAAAAGCCACCATCTGCCTTCCTACAAAATAATACAAATGGGCTTAACACCATGGATTCAAATTGAGGCAGCTTCTAAAATTAGGTAAATAGAAAGCAGGAAATTCTCTCCCTCAGAAGTTTATCGGTTTTCCAATTAACATTGAAGGTTTGCTACTTAAAATTTTGCTTGCTGGCCCAAAAATGATGTCTGCCAGTGAATAATAATTGGTTTTATTTGCTGTATTCCATAAATCAACCACAATGTCAAAATGACTGATAATGAGCAAGTCCTAGCCGTTTAACCATTCCTCAAGTAAAGCAGTATCATTAGCGAAGACAAAGATTGCACAGTATGAAATCTGGGTGTATTTTAATGATTCTAACTTAAAACAAACATGTATAAGATCTACTCCAGGTGAATTTAAATATAACAAGGAGGAGGCTTTTTTCTTAAATTGGACCAGGTAGTTTATAGAAGATGCAATTTAATTTAGTACAATTTTAGAAACAGATTCAAGGTTGCCAAACTTTTCATCTGCAGTGCTTCACAGCCATCAGGGGATGCTTATAATTAAAAAGCAAGTGAAACCTCTGCCAGCACACTAATATCTGTGTTCACGGTAACACTAAGTAAGCAGACGCTATTTGTTCACTTTACTACTTGTCTTTTCCTTATCAAGTATACATCTTCCAGGCGCTATGTTCAGTAGTAACTGGGAGAATCCTATTAACCTAGAATCTTAATCACAGCCATATAATTCAACACTTAGTATTTAGCAACTTGTACTGGTATCTGAGTACATCCCTTGGGTAACCACAATTACAAAACAAACCTGGAAACTATTTCTCTAGATTTCGGAAAATTTAAAAGCTTCCAAAATGTTTATTTGAAAAGGGAATATTTTATTGATGTATTCTAAGCATCTAAAACAGTACTTGGTAAACAGCTGGGTTCTCCATAAATATTTACTGAATGTTGGTTAAGTGAATAGATGTTCTTCTATTTTTCTTACCACCATTTCATTATGTCAATGAATGTGAGTGCTGTCCTATGCTATGCAATGTACTCGATCTGTAGAAAAAGCAGAATGGGGAAGAAGATCTGGAAACCCAGTTCAGACTCTTAGAGCCAGTTAATCAGTAAGCCAGGATGAAAGGAGGGGATAGAATAAAGCCAGGTTATGAATGAACACTAGCTCATCACAGACAATAAAGCTACCATCTGCCTGGGAAATGAGAGAGGATTTTGGAAAGGAAAGGATACAGGCCCTGGATCTTGTGAGAGAACAGTACTGAAGAATGAATGGAATGTCTTAGACTCAATGCTGACTCTGTCTATTCTTTCTTCACAAGTCAATCCTTATTACTCTTTCAGTTGAATGACCTCATGCTGCGATTTTAACTGGCATCCATTAATTGTTTATTGGAAGAATAATGCTTATTAAGTACCAAGTGCTGTGCTCAGTGATGGCACAAATCCTGCCCTAGTGGTTCCCATTATAATGAGAAAACATATAGTATATTAAAAACACAGTTATAATGGAATGGGTTGGATGAAGGATGGGGAATCACAGCTGTGTTTCCCTGATACATGCAGCAGAGGACTCTCCCTGGTCTATGGGCTGAGAAGCTCTCACCCAGGAAAGACTTGAGGCTGAGCCCTGTTGGATGGGAATAGATAACCAGGGAAAGATGGGAGGTAGAAGTGGAAAGGAGATAAGGGCATTCCAGGAAGAGGGAAGAGCATGTGTGAAACCACCCACTCCCATAGGATCCAAGCACACATTTCTGGGGTATGTTTAAAATGAATGGCTTCAGGAGCACATGGAAAACTGGTTTTCCTGTCATTCCTGCCCCCCCCTTCACCTTCTCCTGGGCCTCCTCAGTGAGGTCTACACTGACAGGCTTTCAGTTTTCCGGTATTCTCCTCCCACTGGTCCTGCATTTGCAAGCCACAGACAGGTTTCTTGGAACTGTGAATCTTGTTTGAACTCAAGCTAAAACTGGAGATGTGTTTTGAGTCACATTATGCAAGCATATTTATACCATCTGTTTATGACACTTACAGGTGGATACTATGATTCATTACACAGAATACTAAACATAGAAGCTTGGAAAATCCTGAGCTCTGGGGAATTGTTTGGTATGAGGAAGATAGTAGAGATACTTTCTTAGAATTGTATAGCTTTTCAAATAAAAATCTGTATCTTGACAAAGAGATGTTTGGGAACAGTTTGCCAAATAGATTTGAGCAGATCAGGAATGGGGATGGAAACAAATATACATTACTTTGGCCAGTTAAAGATTTCTCTTTTCATCTTTGTGTGTGCATGAGTATGTGTATGCACATACATGTTGAAGAAACATAAAATATTTGCCAGTGTAATGCAGAGGGTTAAGCCACTGCTTGGAAAATTGCATCCCATAATGGAATGCTAGTTCAAGTCCCAGCTATTTGGCTTCCAACCCAGTTTCCTGATAATGCCTCCTGGGAGGCAGCAGATGAAGGGCCCAAGTATTTGAGTTCTTGCCAAACACGTGGGAGACCCGGATGGGGTTCCTGGCTCCCGGCTTTGGCCTGGTTGTTGAGGGTATTTGGGTAGTGAATCAGAGGATGGAAGATCTGTGTGTTTGTGTTTTACTTTCTCTGTGTTACTCTATCTTTAAATAAATAAATTAACCTTTCAAAAATAAATGAAACAGCACTTCTAACTTTTGTATAAAAAAGAAAATATTTGGTATCTATGATGTCAGAAGTAAATTGGCTCCATGTTAAAAAGGATTTGGATCTAATCAATTACTTTTTTCTCTCCCATATTGAAATGCCTGGGTTCAAGTCTTTGCTAGACTTTCAAGATCTCTGCTACTTTTCCTTTTCAGCAGAGGCTGGTGGAGATGGAGAAGAGCTGAGGCCGTTGTCAAGGTCCACAGGATTTCTGAAGCTCTGGGTATGCAGAGATCCCAAGAGATGAGACATTGGGGATTTTTGTTGTACCTTAGTGAAAAGGGGATAGGGGGAGGAATGTGGAATAAACAGGATAAGACCTGAAGAGGAAAAGGAGTGGGGAATGCCTGGTAGGATCTTGGGTTGGTAAAAATGATGAGGGTTATAAACAATATTAATCAATCTCGGGTTTTTCTTATTTGTATATCAGTCCTCTAAGTCCTTGAATCTTCGCTAAGTTCAATGTTATGGGCTGAACTGTGGCCCTCTAAAATTCACATATAAAAGATCAAACTCCCAATGTGGTATTTGGAGTCAAGGCTATCACAGAGACAATGAAGAGTAAGTGAAGTCTCTAGGGTGGACTCTTTCTGCTATAACTGGTGTCCTTCCAGTAAAAGGAGATTAGGGCCCAGACACACAGAAAGGAGAGCATGTGAAGCCACTGGGCGAAGACAGCCATCTAAAAGCCAAATGACACCCATGTAGATGAAGCCTGTGAAGATGAAGGCTGACACCTTGATCTTGAACTTCTAGTCTCAGGAACTGCAAGAAAATAACTTTCTATTATTTAAGCCACCAGTCTGGTCCTTTGTTACAGCAGCCCAAGCAGATTAACACTGGCAATGACCACATGAGGGCCTTGGAGCCAGAGTGCAGGGGGAAAACTGAGGAGAAAGGAAAGGAGCTAAATTCTGCAGCTCACACAGCAACACATGTGGGGCAATGGCAGTCTCTGGAAACTGAATTATTCCAAGAAAGCAGAAGCTTGAAGTCAATGGCAGCCAGCAGGAATGTCGGCCACCTCACTGTAACTGGGTGATAGGATGCTCTCATGTATCTTCTGATGATTAATTGTACTGATCATTGTATCGTATACTTTTTAGTCATTGGCATATCTTCTTTTGAGAAATGTTTGTTCAGATCATTTTATAGCCCATGAGTATGAATAATTATTATGTCAATTGTAAAAACAAAAATATTAAAATAATTAATTTAATTATTTTCTAAATAAACAGTTTTTGAAAGAAGAAACATAAGCCACCCAATCCAGAACCTCTGGAAAGACAGAAGTGATGCTATTCCCACTGACTCTGGAATGGGAGCAGAGCTCAATCCATTTGAAATTAGTGGTCCGGGAACCTCAGCTCACAGCTAATGAATATGAAATTGCTCTAAACATTTTGAAGAATTGAAGAGAGCTCGATTTTATAGATGTCTAAAGATCTCTCAAGGTAGCCATTAGCCCTCCTTTCTGTAACACCTTTTTGACATCTCAGATGGCCAAAGAAAGAAGGGGTCATGGGCTCTGGACATTTCTAGCAACTCTGAGATTATGACCCATGCCCAAGAATTTGGGGGTCAGCATGCTTGGAGAAGTACTACCATTTAGATCTTCCCAACATGACTCAAAAGCTCCAGAGAGGAATAGGCATTTAACCAAGTGTTTAGAATGTAGGTTGGAACATCCGCATCCCATATTGAAATGCCTGGGTTCAAGTCTTTGCTAGACTTTCAATTCTGGCTCACTGTTAATGCATATCATAGAAGGCAACAGACAATGACTTAAGTGGTTAGGTCCTTGGCTCCTATGTGGGAGACTTTGATTGGATTAAGTGTCCAGCTTTGGGCATTTAGGAAGTGAATCAGCAGTTGGGTTCACTAACTCACTCACTCTCTCTCCTTCTCCCTATCCCACTCCCTCTCTCTCTCTCTCCTTCTCCCTTTAAAATAAGTAAATAAAAGAACTCCAGGGAAGGGAAATAAAAATTATATGAATTTCTAAATAATTAGGGCTGAGTAAAACACTGAGAGAATAGAATATTAATTGATTGATGGCAATTAAAAAGTACTGCATAATTTGTGTGGGCTTTCTACCGTGATTTACGTGATAACCTTTTTTTCTCCTCCACAATAAAATTCACAAACAGAGAAGACATCTGTTTATTGGTCTCCTGTCTCCCATTCACATCCATTAGGCATCTGGGTTTGGTGATGGAAACTTCTAATTATTCTGTAACTAAAACCCTTCCTTCTCCTCACTGAACACCCGACTACAGTTCCCTTTTTGCACCCAGAAGAGCCTCTTACTGAGCTGTAACTATAACCAATTTCCTTGGGTGGTTTTCAAGCACTCATATGCCCCATATGCAAACCAAATCATCATGGTGATAAAGAGGAAGCAAGGACATCCAAGCAGTATCCCCCAATGTCTGCCCCTGATCCCTGCTCCAGTGTGCATGATGAGGGATGTGGGGAGAAAGAGGTAGGTTAAGGCTTTCTGGCTTGTTATCTTGAGGTATTGAGTCCCTAAAGAGAAGAGATTGCCAGAAAGAGGAATTTTTACAACATGCCACAAAGTACAATAATTTCCCATCAAATGCACACTTAAAGAGAATTTTACCTTCTCTTGCATGGTTGCTGATACTTCACATTCAGTGGAGGCTGGTTCACCTGATTTCCATATAATCCTACCTCATTGTCAAATTATCAAAGCAGTAAGTCTATAAAAAGACTATGTTGAGTCATATGAGCCAAAATATTGGGAATAAGAGCATCCACTTCTATATTAAAGGAGTAAGCATATGTACTTAAGTACTCATCTCTACTGCTAATGTTTCTCCTTTTGAAAATATAAAAACATTTATTTATCTTCTGTGTAAAGGTGGCAGATTCAAGAAGCAATTTTGCACTTGTCACAATTCAGTACCAACTGTCTACTTGCCCTTTCCAGACCCTAGAATGCTCTAGCCACCTCCACGTCTTCCTAACAACACTCAGCCACTTTCTCTAATGTAACCACTGCTGAAATGGAAAAACAATATTAAATTTCAGAATACACAGTCACCATGTGCAAATCTAGGGGTACTTGTGGCCTGCTAAATTTGACTCAAAGATTTGATCTAGATCTCCTGTATACAAAGAGAATTGAAAAAGGAATCTGGATGTGCATGAAAGGGGAGAGGGAGCGGGTAAGGGGGGAGGGTTGCGGGGGGAGAGGGAAAGTGTGGGGGGGAAGCCATTGTAATCCATAAGTTGTACCTTGGAAATTTATATTCTAAATAAAAGTTAAAAAAAAAAAAAAAAAAAAAAAAAGAAGTAAATTGGCTCCATGTTAAAAAGGATTTGGATCTAATCAATTACTTTTTTCTCTCCTATAATATTTCTGCATGATTTGCACTTTATAGGTTTTATTACAATATTTACCTTCCTTTACATGTCATTTTTAGATATGAAGAAAAATTATGGGCCTGTGCAGAGTGGGTTAAGCCACTGCCTGCAGCACCAGCATACCATGTGAGCTTCAGTTTGAGTCCTGGCTGCTCTACCTCCTATCCAGCTCCCTGTTAATGCACCTGGGAAAGCAGAAGAGGGTGCACCCAGGTGGAGGAACTGGGTGAAGCTCCTGTCTCCTGGCTTCAGCCTGGCCCTGGCTGTTGCAGCCATTTGGGTAGTGAAAAAAACAAATGGAAGATTCTCTCTCTCTCTCTCTCTCTGCCTCTCCCTCCATATCTATAACTCTGCCTTTCAAATAAATAAATAAATCTTTTTAAAAAGAAGGCATATAAGTGAATCCCAAAGAGACATATATCATATGTTTTCCCTGATCCAAGGTAACTAATTGAGTACCAAAATTATAATGTTTAGGAGTGAAAAGGACATTTTGAGATTCAGTGACTATTCACAGTCCTTGTCGCTTCTGTTGAAGAACAGTGTTCTTTTTTTTTCTTCATACATTTGCTGAACTCTTTTACTTAGTAGAGAGTTAACCATACAATCATTAAGTAAACTGAAAATAGATCTTTGTAAAAATTAAGAGTGGGAATGTGAGAGGGAGGAGGAAGGGTTGGAGCATGTGTGAGAAGGAGCATAGAGGAGACGTATCACTATGTTGCTAAATCTGTATATATGAAATACATGAATCTTGTATACTTCAACAAAATTTAAAACAAGAAAAATATTAGGATCCTTTGATTACAATACATGAAGACCCAAAAATCAATCCATAAATTATATCTACTGCTGTGTTTTGAGAAACTATTGTGTTTTTTTCAAGAACTATTCCCCTACCCATAAATTAGGAATATTCCCCTACCATAAATTAGCATCGCTTTATGCTACAAGCCAAAGCTGAAGTCATCTTGTTTTGTATATTTCAGCCAAATGTGTAAACTTTTAACAGCTCCATAAGTAGAAATAACTTTTAAAGTAATTCCAATAAATGAGTATATCAAAGTCAGGTTCTGATGGGGACCCTTCCCCTGGGGCAGCAGAAACATCCAAACGAGTCAAAGAAGAAAGAACTCACTGCTGTATTCAATTAGTTGGGAACCCATCAAAGTAAATAAGGCAATACCTTTAAGGACATACAAAAAAGCAGTCAGCGAAGTAGAACAGATTAAAATAAAAAGGACAAGTCTGTTTTAGCTACCAAGTGACCCCAAGGGTGAAGAATAATTTCTTCTTCAGGACACTTTTAGTAAAGTTCTCTCAGTAAGAGAGCTCCATGGAAACGATTTCTTTTCATGTCTGTAGGGAACTGGTGAAGTTTGCAGGAAACACAGACAGAGTTTAATTCCAAACAAAGTACAGTAGGTCAGCTCTTGGGAGCAACTTTAGAAATCTTTTGCCCCCTCCTTCAATGCTAATGGTTTTGAAAAGTCCCAATAGTTGTGAAGTAAGTCACGTACATCTGAGGCATGAGATCCAGCCCAGGCAAAAGCTGATTGAACAGTGCAAGAGTTGTCCTCCCTTCTAGATGGCCTTCACAGATTTCTCTGCCTCCTTAGACAGCCAATAATACTCGTCTGAAGACATATGCATACAATATTCAACAACTATGAAGTCCTAATGTGGGGCAGGATCTGTGTCATGCTGACGGGATATAAAGATATATTACATTTCTGACTTTAAGATTAAAAATAAGAAAAATGCCCTCATTCATCTATTCAATTATTTGTATAGAACTGTTGTGTGGGCAATGAGGTAGGCACCCAAAGTGATGTCTACCTGGAAAAAGTAATCTGTATGATCTCAATAAGAGGTTGAACGAATACACCTAAGGTAGTCACTGCACATGTGCTCATGAAAGACATGGCTAGTCAATCACTGTACTCCTTCCCACAGAGCTGTGTTTCAGCTTCGGAATCATTCTCAACACAATACTTGCAACATAACAATAAGTAAGAGCTGGTATGAAGCCCACTTGATAATCTGCATCTCAACAAATGCGGAAATTATTTCAGTGCAGTTTTGAAAAAAATTATCTTCCTAAATTTCCCATTGCCAAAGCCTATCTATGGGATAAATTATTTCAAGAGCATTTGAAGAGGAATCAGTTGACCAAGTCCATGTCCTTTCTTTGTGGTTGTGCCTACATCTTTCACATCAATGTTTCTTTTCTTCTAAGAAATGGGAAAATTTCTTACTTGAGAAGATCTAGATATGGAAGTATTATACATGTGAGCACTTTGAGAACTGAATCAACACAATGTGAGGGTTGTGCTGATGATATTTCTTATCATGTGTAGTTATAGTTTGAATTATCTCCTCAGAGTGTTCTAGAATTCCCTTACAGCAGGACATCTACCCATGCCCAACTCACCTTGCCAGTCCCAGGGTGAGCCCGTTGAAAGGAAAACCAATGGTGTTTTTAATAGAGAAAATAAGTTCAGAAATGTGGAAGAAATAAGAGATGGCAGAGTTTCTGGTCAGTAACATGAGGGTTGAGAGCAAGGTATCTGAAGTGGATGCTGTGGGTTTGAATCTTGCATCTGCCACTGACAGTATCATTTTGGGTAAGTTATTTAGTGTCACTGGCCTGTTTCCTCCTCTGAGACTGGCATTATTAATTGAACCTGTTTCATGATACTTTTGTGAGATCTAAATGAGATACATATACAGCTTTCAGGACAGTGCCCATAACCTAGCACACAATAAATATGAGATATATTTTTAACAAAGCAGAAATTTATTAAGGGCCTGCTATGTGCTACATCCCCAGCAATGTGGAAGTGCTTCTCTCAACTCCCACCAAACCTCAAAGATATTCAGTAAAGACCAAATATCCCAATATACTAAAGCTAAGGGCAGTCTGCATTTTTCTTACCAAGAGAGTTTCCCAGTTCCAAAATATTAAAACCCTGCATGCAAAATCTGTTATTTTGAAGATGCCTAAATGATCAAATGCTGTGCAGAACTGTATCAGCTGTACCTTCCTTCTCTCCCTTCCTTCCTTTTCTCCTTCTACTGTATCTCTTTCCTTTTCCCTTTTTCATTCTTTCTTCTTTTTACCCTCTCTCCCTTTCTTCCTTCTGACAGGGTTCAGGACTTGCAAGCTCAAAACCTGCTGTGTATCTGTGTGGGTCCAAACTGTTTAAATCTTTATTTAGTATATACTAAGTTAATCTTCTGTATGTAAAGATAATTGAAAATGAATCTTGATGAAGAATGGGATGGGAGAGGGATTGGGAGATGGGAGAGTTGCAGGTAGGAGGGAGGTTATGAGGGGGAAAAGCTGCTATAATCCAAAAGTTGTACTTTCGAAACTTATATTTATTAAATAAAAGTTTAAAAAAACCTGCTATCTTTTGACACTTTTTGAGGAAACAGCATAAGCAGGAAGTGAGTCTGTCCTTTCCCATACTCCTCTGAAATGGATCATAAGGCCCTAATTTCAGAGGTATTCTCTTTATACCTGGAGGTAAGGAACAGCCTTATCTCTAAACAAAGAAAAGGGAATTTGAACAGCAGGTCTTGTTAAGTTCCCCCAGGATATTACCATTAGACCATACCCTTTTTCCTTCAATTACATTTTCCATCATGACTCCTTCAACTCCTTCAAACCAAAGCATAAAAAACGCGTTTGCCTGTTTCTTTGGGTTTCTATTTTTGCTTGCTCTTATGTCATATAAAACTTATGTTAAACAAATTTTTATGTTTTCCTTTCTTAATCTGCGGTTTGTTACAGAGGTATTAGCTACAGGATGGAAAGATTTTTTTTTTATCCTTACCATTGCTCTCTTCTCTCAACACTGTTCTTTGAGAATTCATTATGTGTTATATTGTGTCTATTTTCTTTTGCTATAACTGAACGACTAAACCTGGGGAGTTTGTTTAAAAATAAGAGGGAGATTTATTATTCATTTCATAGTTCTAGAGAATGGGAAGTCCACCACCAGGTGACCATATCTGGTGTTGGTCTTGTGTTTCTTCAACTCATGGTGGAAAGCAGAAGGGAAGTGGATATGTGCATACCAGGGAGACCATGTTCCTCGTACTAAATGACTCATTTTCATGGGAATTATGAATGAAAAATCCTACTCCAAGTCAATATGGGAACTAGGATCTGAGGAGGGGAATGGTGTCCTGGGACTTTCCAGATTTCACAGTCATCTGAGTTCCCAGATTAATTCCTTTCTCATTCCTCTTCCTTTACTGCTTGCAGTTAATTGTAGTCATAATTATAAAAATGTCTCAGTTTGAAAAATGTCATGATATTACACAATTCACTCAGAATTCAACTATGTGAATTTTGAATTGGATTTTTCCATAAGATTCATACTCCCAATTTAGCTTTTGCAAATTCTCTGACCTATTATGTACATGAAACTAACTTATTGTCAGATCAGTAAAATGTAATAGACTTGGATAAGAAATATTTATTTGATGTACTTGCTGAAATTATAATAAATGTAATAAGAATCAAGCACTTAGCCAAGAGTTTATGATGTTTGTCTCCCATATTGAAGTGTCTGGGTTCAATTGTCAGTTCTAACTCCCAACTCCAACATTCTGCTAAAGCAGAGCCAAGGAGGCAGTGGTGATGGCTCAAGAAATTATGGTTCCTGCCAACCATGTTTGAGACCTGGATCTGGCTCCTAACTCCAGTCTTAGTGCTGCACTGGCCACTGCTATCTGGGAAGCAAAACAGCCAAGGGGTGCTTTCTCTCTCCTTCTTTCTGCCTGTCTATGCCATTCAAATAAATTTGAAACTAATTAAAGGGGCCAGCACTGTGCCATAGCAGGTAAAGCCATCACCTGCAGTGCCAGCATCCCATGTGTGTTCCCCTTCAAGTCCTGGCTGCTCCACTTCTGATCCAGCTCTCTGCTATAACCTGGGAAAGCAGTGGAGAATGGCCCAAGTCCTTGGGACCCTGTACCTGCTTGGGAGACCCTGAAGAAGCTCCTGCCTCCTGGCTTCAGATCAGCGCAGCTCTGGCTGTTGTGACCATCTGGGGAGTGAACCAGAGGATGGAAAATCAATCTCTCTCTCTCTCTCTCTCTCTCTCTGTCTCAGCCTCTCTGTAACTCTGCCTTTCACATAAAAATAAACAAACCTTGTTTTTTTTTTAAAAAAAAAAAAACTAACTGGAAGTATAAGAAATACAATGTTGATGACACATATTGACATCACATGAAAATCTGTGAAGATATTATATCCCACTTTTATACATGAGAAAATCTCCTTGATCTGTTGACCATGTTAATAAATTAACTTAAAACCACATACTTAGTAAATTTTTAGAAGTTTAACTAATATCTGGTACTTATGTGCTTTGTGGATTGCTCATTCTCTCTTTAAGTTTTGATGAATAAAGTACTTGTATAGAACATGGAAGATTCAATTTTACTCCAAGTTCTGTTGCTAACAGGGTTTTTGTTTGTTTGTTTGTTTGTTTGTTTGTTTTTTGACAGATAGAGTTAGACAGTGAGAGAGAGAGACAGAGAGAAAGGTCTTCCTTCCGTTGGTTCACCCCCCAAATGGCCTCTATGTCTGGCATTGCATCGATCCGAAGGCAGGAGCCAGGTGCTTCCTCTAATCTCTCATGTGGGTGCAGGTGCCCAAGCACTTGGGCCATCCTCCACTGCTTTCCCGGGCCACAACAGAGAGCTGAACTGGAAGAGGAGCAACTGGTACTACAACTCGGCACCCATTTGGGATGACGACACTGCAGGCGGAGGATTAACCAAGTGAGCCAAGGCGCCGGCCCCTCTAATAGGTTTTTGACCAAGTTCTTTAACTCTCATGGACTTAGTTACTTCACTAGTACGTTGAACAGTATGGACAACTGGTCTTTAAATTTTAGGACAACTAAACTTCTCAGTGAAATGTTTTTTATCATCTGTCAGGACAACCTTTTTTTTTTTTTTTTTTTTTTTTTTTTTACTTATGTGGCAAGGAGACACAGACAGATATGTCAATGGAGAGAGTTCTCCCATACACTGGCTTATTCTCCAAATGTCCATTGCCCACAACAGCTAGAGGAGGGTTGGTGACAGAGCAAGAGCCAGAAACAAAATCCAGGTCTCCTACATGGGTGGCAGGACTCCAAATACTTGAGTTATTACCTCTCCCTCTCAGGGTCTACCTTCAACCGGAGCTCAAATCAGGAGTTAAATTCAGGATGGGATGTTTGTATCTTAACCACTAAGCTAAATACCTACTCATATCACAATTAAACTACATAGAATATTTCTCTTTTCCCTATCAATGTGATGACAAATCAAAAATGGTTACAAGGAAATATACGGAATTGAAATTAGACAATTAGAATTAAATATGTATTAAATTAATATAAATTCTATCCAGAGTCCAGAGTCTACTCTAAGAACATAGAGGAATTCCCTTTCTCTCTCTGGAATATATTTTTTGCGACATGATAGGCTATACTGAAGTAGAAATAACTCCTGACCTCTCAGTGGAATAACACAAATAAAGCTTTTCACTCAAGTAAAGACTAGTGTGGCTAGGTGATAAAAAAACTCACTTCAAACTGATGAACCAGGAATCAGCTGCTTCTAGCTTATAGTTTTGCTATAAGTTCTACACTTCAAATGAAATAGACATAATTGGAGAAGGGATTATTATTAGAATATTATTTTATGGTTGTAAGTTGTATTAAGTCTATATCCCCTCTGTCCACATTCCTCAGGCTAGAATTCTTCAGGATTGTCCTAGCTATATGCAATAGTGATTGGGAAATGCATTCTTCCAGTATTTCTAGAGATTTAATTTTAAGAGACCTATTTACATTGTGTTCTACAGATCACCCACTGACAGTTAACCCTGTAAATTACCAGTGAGTTAAAAAATGAGCAGGAATTTTATAGATTATCAACCTGATGGGAGCAACTGGGATAGAAGGAAATCTTTGAACAAAAGATCTAGGCAGTAAAAGAGTATGACATTTCCAGAGGCCAGTGTTTGGCTGCATAGATATTTATTCATCCCATTTCATACATTAGTCCCTTTGCTAACTGCTGTAATTATTTTAGGAAAAAATGGATGTCTTATCAAGAATTCCTCTCAAAACAGTTTCAAGATAAATTCTGGAGTGAGGATAGTTGTTTAGAAAGTGATCTCAGAAAGCAGAAGTGATGAGCAGGAAAAAAATGAAATAGAAAAGGTGGTGTTATTAAGTTGGCTACTGATACAGGCATCAGTTGCTTGAGCCTGAAGGGTCATTATTGAAAGTTTATGAAAGGGGTGTCATAACTAACCCAAGTGGATTTGAAGTTGTGCACAAGAGATATCCAGTACCATCCAGCTCTTATACTATTCAAGCCACCATGCTTTCCATTGGTCCAATCCATTATAAAGTTCCCTTCAAAGTAGTAACCAGTTACTAAAATTGGCTAGTGGAAATGGTTTCAGGCCTGTTGCTATAGCAGGATCTGAGGCACACAATTTAAATTCATTCTCTCAGTCCCACCCTATCTAATATGGGTTGAATAAGTGTCATCCAAAACTCATATGCTAAAATCATAACCCTCAATGTGACTGTATTGGAAATTAAGTCTTCATGAAAGTAATTAAGGTTGAGGTAATAGGGCTATGACCCTAATATGATAGAATTAATGTTCACACAAGAAATTTCTGTCTCCTTCTCTTTCTCCACATTCACACCTGAACAAAAATGTGAACACACAATGAGAAAGCTATCTTCTGCAAGCCACAAAGTGAGACTTTAATAAGAAACCAATTGGCATGCACCTTTATCTTGGTCTAGTCTAAGTTACCTCACTAGTGGTCTAGATTTCTTGCCTAGTGAGATGGCCTATATCTTCATTTCTGAGGACTCTGAACTCATTCCCTTATCAAGCCAAGGTTGATCATTTTCAGTGGTACAGAACTAACAAAACATTTCCAAGTGAATTGCCTCATTGCCAAACATATTCCAATGTATCTCCTCTGTATAGCAGGAAATATTTCTCCTAGTGGTAATTATGATCAATTACTCATACCAGTATTTGAATCACTTCCTTTATTGTTGTTCCAGTGGCATAAAAAATTCAGAGTGACTATAGGGTAATCGTAGCTTTAAATATTCATAAAAAAATTTAGAGGTAAGCCCCTCAGGAAAATAAAACCTTGAGTCCAGTAGAAGTTAAGCATAAACTTTACAGATAAGTAATAAGAATGCTCAATTTTACATAAACTCTTTGGTTCTCAGATCCCTGTAGTCTACCTATTTAGAACTTTACATCATCTTTGGCCATCAGTTCAACGCATATATACTGTTCTTTTTTTATTATTTTATTTTTTTGGACAGGCAGAGTTAGACAATGAGAGAGAGGGAGACAGAGAGAGAGTTATAGACAGTGAGAGAGAGACAGAGAGAAAGGTCTTCCTTCCATTGGTTCACTCCCCTAATGGCCACCATGGCCAATGCTGCACCGATCCGAAGCCAGGAATCCAGGTGCTTCCTCCTAGTCTCCCATGCGGGTGCAGGGGCCCAAGCACTTGGGCCATCCTCCACTGCCCTCCTGGGCCACATCAGAGAGCCAGACTGGAAGAGGAACAACCGGGACTAGTACCAGGCACCCTAACCGGGACTAGAACCCGGGATGCTAGTGCCACAGGTGGAGGATTAGCCAAGCGAGCCATGGCGCTGGCCAATATATGCTGTTCTGAAAGTAGTACTTCTACCTTAATAATAATATCATTAAACTGAAACATTGAGTTTTTACTTAACCTTTCTGCTATTTTATTAGGTCAGTTGGTTCCTAGTGCTAGGATATATAATAGGTCAAATGGGTCCCATGTTTATGATGACATTTGAGGCATTCTATAAGCTTTCAAGTTATGCTGGTTATAACACTGAAGGGAAGAAAGGAAGATCCATGTCTTCATATATAACGATTCTAACAAGGGTCAGTTGTGCTAGCAACAAGCCACCAAGTGAATGTACCAGTTCCTATGAAGGAAGGTACAACTACAAGGATTTATCATTGGTCTCTGATATGAAAAGATTGGGTATTCAGCTTCTGCAGTACTTAGACCAGCCTTGGAGAGAGGCATCTCATGCTATTGGGTTCATAAAAATAGATTACTTCCACTACTGTAGCCACCTCATTCACAGGCCCATTGTACCAGACTTAGGTTGACAGAAAGTGAGGTTGGCTGACATAAGAAAAATCATTCTTTTCATTTATTATTGAGTCTTTTATCTGACTCATGCTGTCTTTAAGGGTTTGCATCCACCACCAAAGGTCTGCTTATATGGATCTTCTGCAGATTCCTTTTTTGTCCTTCCTACCATCTTCCAAGTTCCTAACCAACTAGACAAGTCTTTTTTCTAATAGCCGTGAACCCATACATGCTCACTCCTCAAGCTATTTCTCCTCCAACATAAGGTAAGCAAGCCAAGGGTTTTGCTCACTACTCTGCCCATTGGGAAGATTTCCCCACCAATTTTGATTAAGAACACCCACAGCTGTGCCTATGGTATGGCTGCAGTCCTTTTTTTTTTTTTTTTTTTTTTTTGGCAGGCAGCATTAGAGAAAGAGAGAAAGGTCTTCCTTCCATTGGTTCACCCCCAAATGGCCGCTACAGGCCAGCACGCTGCACCGATCCGAAGCCAGGAGCCAAGTGCTTCCTCCTGGTCTCCCATGCAGGTGCAGGGCCCACGCACTTGGGCCATCCTCCACTGCCTTCCCAGGCCACAGCAGGGAGCTGGACTGGAAGAGGAGCAACCAGGACAGAACTGGCGACCCAACAAGGACAAGAACCTGGAGTGCTGGTGCCACAGGAGGAGGATTAGCCTAGTGAGCCCAGCACAGGCCACCCGCAGTCCTTTTCAAACTGATAAAACTATAAGGCACTGACATCAAAATGTTAATTGATTTCTCTGTACTCTGAATTTTTATGGAGTCTATTTTACACTCTCTGTCTCTAGCTCATATTTCTTTTGCTGGTATCTATCTATCCATCCCTCTCATCTCTGTCACCCAACATTTCTTCTACTTATAGCTCATTGCAATCTACCACATACTACAGTCTTAATAACTATGCTGTTGTATGCCAAAGATTAATACTTACAAAAGTAATAAAGAATTTCATTTCTATTAGTAACCCAGACTTCAATTCCAAACAAAGGTGTCTATTTTGTTCAAATACTCCTATGAACTATTGTCTTTTTAGTAACTACATTTCTTGTAATACTGAAAATACTCAGTAAAGGCTTACATATTTATCAATTTGAGAAGTAATCTCATTGACCTAGAATGATAAAAAGGGAATGAAAATGAATAATACTGAGTATATAAATATGAATTATGAGTTGGCCACTGGTACAAGTAACAGGTGCAAAACACCTCATGATCTGCAACTGAGGTTCATAAAATGTCTCAAAACTATTGGCCAATATTTCTGTCATTGAGTTTCTCCAACCTGATTTAAGCTATCCTCAGGAATTGTGTCCACTAGCACAGTCATGTCAAGGTGGCTCCAGGCATGTGAATGTTCCACACTTCCGTGCTGCCCACATATGATGGTGAGAAGCTTCTGCAGAGAGCTGCAGGTCTTGTTCACAGAGAAGCCCCAGATAAAGGGAAGCCAAACAGCTTCAGGATAAGCTGAGGCTTTTTTGGCATACACCTGAGTAAAGCTTGTCAAGTTTTTACAAAACTGGTCATGGTAACCTGAACATGACTGAAACAATAGATGGAGATTGAGAAGATTTGATATAGCAAACAAGAAACATCTGTCACTGTGTAATGTGGAAAGGATTGAGTAAAATGTGTCTTGACACCTAGAGATCTGATCCCAGGGATATCCACATGTGAAGAAAATAATTATTGATTTTATCCTTTTGCAGATGGTATAGGAGAATTTGGGCATTTTTTAGTTAATTATTTAATTTATTTCTTAAGGTATATAGATTTCATGTGCACAACTTTAGGAATTTAGTTATTCTTCCCACCATACCCGCCCTTCCATCCATACTCCCATCTCTTCTCCTCCCTCTCCCCTTCCCAGTACTATTCTCCAGTAAGATTCATTTTCAATTAACTTTGTACACAGAAGACCAACTCTATACTAAGTAAAGATTTCAACAATTTGCATGCCCCCCCCCCACACAAACCGAGAACAAGTATCACTGTTAACTCTCATAATACAACTCATTGAGGACAGAGGTCCTGCACGGGGAGTTAGTGCACAGTGACTCCTGTTGTTAATTTAATAATTAATACTCGTATGAAGTCAGTAACCACCTGAGGCTTTTGACATGACCTGCCTAGGCTATGGAAGCCTTTTGAATCCACAAATTCTGTTACTAGTTAGACAAGGCTATAAACAAAGTGGAACTTCTCTCCTCCCTTTAGAGAAAAGTGCATCCTTCTTTGATGGCCACGTCTTTCCATTGGGATCTCACTCACAGACATCCTTCATGTAGAATATTTTTTGCTAGTGTCTTGGCTTTCCATGCATGAAATACTCTCGTGGGCTTTTCAATCAGACTAGGAAATCTTAAGGGCTGATTCTGAGGTCAGAGTATTATTTAAAGCAATTGTCATTCTGTGAGTATTCTGTGTGGACTGCTTCCCATGTTTGAACATTCTATCCTTTTTAATTCTGTCTATGATAATTACCTGACACTTTATCCTATTTATATGGTCACTTTAACACTTAATCCTATTTGTTCACTTTAACACTTAATATGATCCCTTTAACACTTAAAATGTCATTTTTATCACCCAACTTAATGGGATTTGCAGTCTCATGACAAGTCTTAAACTGTACCCTTAGAAGTTAGTCCTTGGGAAATATGCAGAACTATACAGCTTTACAGTTACAAACTTCCTCCTCCCTTTCTTATTCCCACTCTTATTTCTTACTGAGATCCATCCTCAGTTGACTTTATACACATATGATTACTCTGTTAAAATTAGTTCAACAAATAGCATGAAGAGAAAAAAATGAAAAGGAAAAGAAAAACTGTTCACAGTCAAGACAAGGGCAGCTCAGGTCATCCCTTTTAAAAATGTCAATTTCCTTCTGCAGATTTTGTTTTAGGTGCTCTATCCATTCTCGCAGATCAGGGAGAACATATGGTATTAGTACCTTTGGTACTGGTTTATTTCACTAAGTATATTTTCCAGATTCATCCACTTTGTTGCAAATGACTGGATATCTTTATTTTTTTTACCACTGTGTAGTAATCCATAGAGTACATATCCCCTAATTTCTTTATCCAGTCTTCAGTTAATGGGCATTTAGGTTGATTCCATGACTTAGCTGTTGTGAGTTGAGCTGCAATAAACATGGGGGTACAGATAACTCTTTTATTTACTGATTTCATTTCCCTTGGGTAAATTCCCAGGAGTAGGATGTTTAGGTCAAATGGTAAATCTATATTCAAATTTCTGAGGTATCTCCATAATGTCCCCCAAAGGTATGTTACTTATGGGTGATCCTGTACCTGGCTGGGAGATTGCCCATACAGGGTGTTAACCTGACTGCTGGCAGGCAGAAGGAGCCCCAGGCACTTTTCCCCTATCCACACCTTCTGTTGAAGAGCCTTATAATTGCCAATCAGCTAAACTGACCCCAGGTGTGGCCCAGGCCCATCATGAAGCTACTGCAGGCTATACAACCTTCAAGCTGATTGGAGAAGCATTGTGGTGCCAATATCAGCTTCATCCTATAGAATTAGTATTGCCCTGAATTAGCTATGCTCCCTCTGCCTGCCCTTTAAAAGCTTATGCTTGATCATTAATAAACAGACATGTTCACCGACACTCGTCTCTGGTGCTTCTTGTCGAAGAACGCCATCACCCCACCATTCCAGCAGTGCATGGGCCTTGAGGGGTGAGTTACTTTTTATGAAGGTTGTATTGGGTTGGGCCTAGTTTTCCCAGTAAATCCTACTGTTATTACAAACAAGATCAATTCCAGTTTAAGACAAGACAGATTATATGGCCCCATTGCTAAAAATGTGTTGAGATATTGAACCCCTCAAGAAGACATTCAGGGCCTTGCAGGGACAAAAATAGTTTCCTCTCACATCATCCATTTGTCAATGGGCAAGACAAATATTACAATTTTCTATGTGTGCTAAAATGTGATACTCTTCAAAGGTAGAGTATCAGGTAACCTGCTGAATATTATTATCCTGGTTTTAGAGATAGGCTTATAGAGAATGACAAGATTTATCCCAAGTCTTAAGAGAAAAAAACCTGTAAACCCAGAATACTATACCCTGCAAAGCTCTTATATATGAATGAAGGTGACATAAAGACCTTCCACAACAAACAGAAATTGAAAGAATTTGTCACCACCTGTCTGGCCCTACAGAATATGCTTAAGGATGTGCTGCACACAAAATCACAGAAACATGGTCATCACTACAAAAGGTAAAGGAAGTAAATCTTCCAGGAAAGTTTAATGAAAATTGAAAGTAAAAAATAGGAATATATTTGGAAAAATGGCAGGACAAAGTCGTTACTTATCAATGGTCACTTTGAATGTAAATGGCCTCACCTCTCCAATTAAAAAACAAAACCCATCTATTTGCTGCCTACAAGGAACACATCTCACCAACAAAGATGCATGCAGACTCAAAGTAAAAGGTTGGAAAAAATATTCCATGCCAACAGAAACCAAAAATGAGCTGGTGTAGCCATCCTAATATTAGATTAAATAGACTTTAACATAGAAACTTAAGGAGACAAAGAAGGGCACTATGTAATGATTAAGGGATCAACTCAACAGGAAGATATAACTATTATAAATGTATATGCACCTAATTACAGGGCACCTGGCTATTTAAAAGAAATGTTAATGGATCTAAAGGGAGCATGGAAATAGAGTAACAAAGTCATATCTCTATGTTGGAACAATAAAAAGAAGTTTGTAGGCAGTGTGAAAGCTATTGGGTCTAATGGTATAAAGACCAATAAGTATGACTATTTTCAGTAAAAGAGGTAAAAGACAATGATAGACAAATCAAAATGCTAAAATGTGACAGGTAAAGTATCAGGGTAACCTGCTGGATATTATTATCTTGGTTTTAGAGATAGGATTATAGGTTAGGTGGCACAACCAAGGTCAATCCAGAAAAGAAATTTAGCTTTTATAATTCCATATTGTTTTCCAAGCATTTTTTTCTATGAAAAATGCATCCAATTAGTTCATCTTATGCTCAGTGGTACCAACAACATACTCACTCTGTTTATGCTGAAGTCGTTTTGTGAAAATGATACCAGAAAGTGTTCAACTTTCAAGATATATACAAGAGATAAATCCTTCTTCTTACCTTTCCTAAATAATCATGCTATGTGGGGAACAAACCAAACATTTCAGAGGAACTTAAGAACAGTCAACTAGACCCTGGTATAAAGTGTAATTGATTTTGGAACAATTTCCATTTCTCACTTCCTGACACTGAATCTTTAACTCAGAAATTCAGCTTTCTTATTGAATGCATTCTTAAACTTATCCAACACAGAAGATTTATAAAACATAGTTTAAAAACATAATCAGGGAAACAGTTAAGGTTTCTGTCTCTTGTTACTACCATAACAATTTTATTTGATAATTTATTACATAAAGCTTTTCCTAAATAATCACCCTTCTATTTCAGTCCTTAACTTGTTATTATATTCAGCTATTTTTTCTTATAAAGTGAAAATTCAATTGGAACTAAGCCAATTTAGATATTGTTAAATCAATTATGATTATGTAAAGAACTGTCTTACCTATCCTGTTCAAGGTTACTCAGTTACTAAGTGGCAGAGTAGGAAATCAAGCTCAGGGTTTTGACATTATGTTCACCGCTATCTTCAATGATTGTCAGTCACCTGGATTCCTACTCTCATGAGACATAATTCCACAGAGTTACTACAACTCCCTTTCTTTGACTCCCCCCCCCCAACAATTTCCTATTATTCCTCTATATAATTCCAATTTGATTTTTTTCAACATCAGGAAAACTTCCAGTTCCTCAATCTTCTCTCCCTCTCTAATCTAAGACCATCAATCTATTACTGGCTTCACTTCCCATTGCCAACCAGGTAATATTTTGCCAGCTATTTTGATGAAGCTTTCTTCAAGTACTATGCAATCTTCTGTTTTTAGCTAGCCTGGGAAAATTACACATATTCTATTAATTGGATTTATTTTTAAAGCAATGTAATTGACCAGATAAGACATTGGAGAGAATTGAAGGTTTTAGTCATTGGACTGGAACACACAAGCATTGCAAATGAAATACCATTGTCCAGAAAATTTGACCTACATTATCCTATTTATTCTAAATCACTAAATAATTGGTTAAATGTATTACAACAGATGAGTTCTGGCTCCCAAACCATGGTTGTTGAATTTCTTGTGAGACAAATATTATTTAATATCTTAATTGAAGAATAACTTATTACTCATAGATTTACAATTTTAAGTTTCTCTTAGTAAAATGAAATCTATATTTTAATAATATATGTTTTTATATATTTCATTATGAAAGTTTAAATTAAGTGGTATTAGTATATATAATGTAACATATGCATGATGTTTTGTTAACAATATTACTATTAAAAACATTTCCATTTAATTATTAGTTTATTTTACCTGAAATTCCTTCCACAGAAATAACAATATATATTTGATAAAAGTACTAAAAATTATATAACTATATGCACTAAAAATTTTACATGTTTACCCATAAAACCACATCAAATATATAATTGAGTATTGATGTTTATGAAAGAGCTATAAGCTAAATACACTGATTTATTTCACAGGCTACCCATAAATATAAGCCCAATTTCATTATGAACCTTGGTTTGTAAGACAGAAAAATAGAACTAAGTTTATGTTTGTGCTGGGAAAAATTTTAGAATGGAACTGATTGGCAAATTGAATGTGGTTTTGATTTTTGTCTTTGTCAAAACCCATCTAGCCACATTTTATTGTTGTAAACTAGATCATGCACTTTAAGACTACAGATGATATGTAGTCTTAAATGTGCTCTTTCTAAATCTCCATTTTTAAGTGCTGGAAATAGTTCTCTCTACTTCCTGCTCCAAATCTGTGAATAGGAGCAGGAGTTATGTATAGCACCTAAACCACTGTTTGGATACCTGTTCCTGTATCAAGTCCTGGGTCCACTTCTGACTCCAGCCTCTAGCTAACGTGCATCCTGGGAAGCACAGGTTATGAATTAAATAGTTCAGTCCTTGCTACTCACGTTAGAGAGCCAGACTGAGTTCTCAGCTCTTCACTTCAGCGTGGTCCAGGCTGTTGAAAGCATTTGGGGAATGAACCAGCAGATGGGAGAGTTCTGTCTCGTCCTGCTTTTTAAATAAAAAGGAATATTTGTAACCAAATCAAAAAAACATAATGCTAAATCACTTTTCTCTTTCTCTCTCTCTTTCACTGTCTAACTCTGCCTGTCAAAAAAAAAGAAAGACATAATGCTAAATCATAATTCTTACTTTTAGAATTTTTTATCATCTTAGTTTGAATTCAATGAATATATAAAACTTGGAGAGCTTATTGATCAATTACAGATTATTAATTGATTACACATTTCATAATCCTACTAAAGTCACTGCTTCACTCCTACTGCTGTGTCACAACCTGACACCTGGTCCATTACTTTGGATTACTACTGTATCTTAATTCCATACAACAGTTTAGCGACAGCCAAAGCTGGGCTTTCCATCAAAGCAGTAGCTAAATGATGAGAAAACCTCTTATTCTCCCTCTTCCATTCTACAAGATCACGACCTGGATTTGGCACTTAGGCTAAATTTAGCCTACTTCCTTCAGAATACCATTGACTTTATCACCAGCCAAGATACCGGCCTCTTGTTTTTACACCTTTTGCGGTACTCTCTTCACAGTTCGTGTTTTTCTCGTTTCAATCCTGCACTCTTCATCCCCTTCCTAAAGTTTTCCACTATGACACGTAAAATTAAAAATTCAGCTATTCAAAGCCTCAGCTTCATCATTTAATACTTCTTAGACATTCTGACTTAAAATCTGATTCTCCCCTTAGCACACCTGTACTTCTGTCATTGCCATATGAAATCTCTTGCTCTCCTACATACATTAAAGCTCAGGGTTTGAAAAAGGAATAGGGCTCTCCTGGTCATCACAGTGGTGCCCAGTTCATAACTCCCCAATGCTTTTGTTGGAACACTTTCTCCCATGTGAATTTTACATAAAATGATTATAGTTCTTATCACCCCCTCAGCATCCATGGTTGATGGCACCAACAGGCCCACCATCTTCCACTCTACCACATTTCCAGCAAGTATCCTTAATAGAGTCAACATTTTTATCCATTCATCAGTTTGGCTCTTAGTTCCCTGAAATCTTTTCCCCTACTGCATCTCAACTTCTCACCACCATAAACACTTGCTCTCCCTAATAACTGGGCTATTTGGGGGATGTCCTGTTAAACCAGTTTGCTTACAGGCAATTAAGCAATAATGTTCTTAACCTAATTCAAGTGTCCATTCCTTTCGACTACCACTTTCATTTTTTTAACCATCACTCTGTCACCTGTTAATTATGTCTTAATTCCTGCTTTGATTCCACATTTTTCAGAAATATATTCTCTTAAAAATACCCTAACTCTCTTTCCCCTCCCTCACTCTGCCTTTGCTGCCTGGTGATACCTGGGCACGGATAAACACTATACACTTGATCTGTGCCTTCACCTGAGAGGTTGCATGCTGCTGGAGAAAAGCATATAACCCTTGATGGGTGCCCCACTTCACACTTCTGATGAGTCTCAAGCTGGCACTCTGTAGAGCCTGATGATCCTGCCACTCTTACCTACCACAAAATGAGGAAACTTGTTTTGCCACTGTGCTCCAATTTTCAGATATATTTTACTCCCCTCTCACTCTCAGCTGAAAACATAGCAGAATACTTCCCAGAAAAAAATAAAGACGATCATAAAAGAACCACCCCCCCCTTCACTCTAGCTCCTCTTTTTCACGTGCATCTGTAGCCTCTGCCTTTCTCCCTGCTGTATTGAAATAGATGTCCTGCTCTCATAGAAGGTCACGCTCTAGAGACTCACGCTAATCTCTCCTTTTTGCAGCATGGTTTTGTTCCTCTTTGTTGGATCACATGTCTTAATATCACCATTCTTTTAAAAAGACTTCTAACTTTTCCCAGTTATTATTTCAATATCTGCTCCCTTTACAATACAATCTTTGAAGAACTGTCTTCCTTGCTTCCACTTTACTGCATCCTATTCTTTCCTAACTTCACTGTAATTGAACTGTTGTCAACTGAAATTACTTCCATTAGGGTCATTGATATCATATATTTTCCAAAGTCAATAGTCAACTATCCTTATCCTACACAAAATCTCAAGAGTCAACAAAGCTGCCACTCTTTTGTCTTAAATCATTTTATTTGCTAGACTTTTGAAAGTGTATGTACCTCTTTCTTCCTTCCTAAGGCACACTCTTCCTCAACTTCCTGCGCTATTGCCTTTCTTTTTATCAAACCCAACTCCAGGAAACTCCTAAGACTTGGTTCACAGCAACTTTCTGTTCTTTCAGCTTCAGTCTTCCTTAATTCATTTTATCTATTTTCCTGATTTCCAATGCCATCTATACATCCATCTTTCTAGTAAGCAGCACTTCAATTAATGATGATAAATATATGAATGAATGAATGCAAAAAAATGCAACTATTTTGATGGGCTTGGCTGTATCTTGTGTTTATCTCACTGTGTGATACTGGATGATTTACTTTGTTTATGCCTAAATTGGTAACATAATCTTGAGCATGGTTTTCTAATGAAAATTAAACCAAATAGGGAAAAATTTAGAGTGATTGAGAGTTATTGAAGGCATATACACACTTGGATATTGCTATCTATTAACACTTTTATTTGGTTAAGGTGCTGGCTTCATGGCTCCACAAGATATATCTAAACGCATGCCATTTACTCAATTTTAGATAGTATAGGACCAACTGGGGAGAAATTTAGAGTGATTGAGAGTCACTGAATGCATATACACACTTGGAATAATTGCAATATTGATTCCCTCTGGGGGATGTGTCATAGGTAAAAGACAAGTTTAACTTATTCCTTATAAATAATATATTTTTAGGGTCATGAATATACATTTTTATCTTTAAGTCGACCTTGTGAGGTAGCAAGATGAATATACATATTATTTTATAAATGAAAAAATGGAGTTGTATTTGTTTTCATAAATGGTAAATTCACTGAAGACCCAGGACTTGGCTACTAGTCTGTTGAGTATCCAGTATTGTATCTTAATACTGCAGCCTTGGTAGAGTTCAGGTTGAATTGATTTTATTACGTGAAACAGTTATTTTCACTTGTTTACACCAACACTTATATTTAACTGCTATCTAAGAGGTTTCCTTAAATTTCTCTGGCTGAGAAGCCTCATTTGTTTGGGAAGGACTGTTTTTTGCTATACTTAACTTAACATGCCATGAAACAGGGTTAATGAAAACTTGAGAATTTCCACTAATACAGAAGAAACTTGAACACTCAACAGTTCAAAAGCATAACCAATGAAAGACAAAAGGCTAGAGGAAAAGCCCAGCCTACAGTTTTTGTTTGTTTGTTTGTTTAAATATGGCAGTGAATAAAGAATAGCTTCAGGGTGACTGAAAGCTGAGTCTGGAAAATGTTTCATCACCACTTTGCCTTGCCATGTCACTTAGCTGTAAATACTTTGAATCTATTTTCATCAAAAAGTAAGGACACTATACAAATCACATTGAATCTGTTAAAAACCAATTGAAAATTAGAATTTTTAAAAATAATTAGAAAGTAAGGACACTAGAATTTAGTTCACAGTGTCAGCAAGAGGATTCATATTATCAACTTTTAATACATACTTGTGCCTGTTTCAACCTCTGTCACTCTATGCCCACTGGGGTTAAACACCACTCTATAAGAAGGAGGACCAGTTCCAAGCAGGCATTTCACTACAAAGTGCATTTGAGTGGAATTAAGATTTAATATGCTCTCCTGTTTTGTTATCTAATTACTTTAAATGTATTCATCTTGTTCTATGAAATTAATTGTAAACCTCAATGTAAGAAAAATTGCACTAAAACATTTATATTCTTCCTCTTGTTTAAATAGGAAGTGCTTAATCAATAATTTGATTAAGTTCAGTTGGAAGAAATTGCCAGGGAATTCTAATTGAGATGTCTGCATCCCATATCAGTGTGCGTATGTTGGAGTTTCAGCTACACTTCTGACCCCAGCTTCTTGCTAATATATACCTGGGAGACAGACAGCAGGTCGTAGTTCAAGTATTGAGTTCCTGCCACTCAAGTGAAAGACCTTGATTTAGCTTCTGCCTTTGGCCTGGTGTGCTCGCTCGCTCTCTCTCTCTCTCTCTCTCTCTCTCGATCTTCTCTGCCTTTCCAATAAAATGAAAATTAATAAATAATGTTCTTTCTCCTCAAATGATCCACAAATCCTCAGCAAACATGGAAAAAACTAGAAAATAAACTGAATTACCTTCAGAATCTGTAAGTGTACAGGGGATAAATTCTTATAATCTTGTTACACAGATTTCCTGGAAATAAAAGGGGCTGAGTGTTTATAATTCTCACATATATCACCAAATTAGAATAGAATATGGCCAGAAACTTAGGTTGGTTTCCTTCTGTGAGGATCAATAACCAAGAATCTTCATCAGCAAAAGAGGATTACATTCTCTCTCTCTTTCTCTCTCTCTCTCTTTCACACACACACACACACACACACACACACACAAATATAATGTATATGAACGAAATTGACATTGTGAGACTTCTTTATTGTTTATAGCCCTTCCCTATACTTCTGAGAAACCATGGTTTTTCTACTTACCATTTGTTGAATTCTTTATTTCGTGGACCATTAAGGTGTGTGATTATCAAGAACATTTATAGTATGCTACTGTAAAAATTAAAAGAAAAATAAGAAAAGAAGGAGGAGGAAGGGGGAGTGAGTAAAGGAAGGAGGGTACAGTAGGAAGTATCATTATGCTCTTGTAACTGTATACATGAAATACAAAAAGTTATTGTAAAAAATAAAGGAAAGAAGAAGGAGGGATTTAGGGAGGGAGGAAGGGAAGCAAGTATGGTTATCTTCTTAGAACTATATCTACGAAATACATGAAATCTTTAAAAGCAGGTCTTATAACTTTTTAAAATTATTTTAATTAAAAATTAAGTTTTTAAAATTTGTTTTACTTGGCCTGCGCCGTGGCTCACTTGGCTAATCCTCCACCTACGGCACCGGCACCCCAGGTTCTAGTCCCGGTTGGGGCGCCGGGTTCTGTCCTGGTTGCCCCTCTTCTAGTCCAGCTCTCTGCTGTGGCCCAGGAAGGCAGCAGAGGATGGCCCAAGTGCTTGGGCCTTGCACCTGCATGGGAGACCAGGAGGAAGCACCTGGCTCCTGGCTTCGGATCGGCACGGTGCACCGGCTGCAGAGTGCCTGACATGGGGCCATTTTGGGGGTGAACCAACAGAAGGAAGACCTTTCTCTCTGTCTCTCTCTCACTGTATGGGAGACTTGGAAGAAGCCCCTGGCTCCTGGCTTTGGATTGGCTCAGCTCTGGTTGTTGCGGCCATCTAGGGAGCAAACCAATGGATGGAAACGTTTCTCTCTCTGCCTCTGCCTCTCTATAACTCTGCCTCTCAAATAAATAAATAAATAAATCTTTTAAAAAAAGAATTCAACAAATAACTTTTCTTTCCAGTAGGAAAATAGTAAGGATTTTAAATAATAATCAAATTAAATAAATTCATATATATACATTCAAGTGGTCTTTAACAATGGGGCTCAAAATACATTATGTAAAAAGAGTCCCTTCAACAAATGATGCTGGGAAACTGGATATCCACATACAAACAAAATGAAATTGAATCCTTACATTACACCATACACAGAAATCAACTTACAATTGGTTAAAAATGTAAATGTAAGACCTGAAATGTTAAAACTCCTAGAAGAAAACACACAGGAAAATTTACACAGAATTGGTGTTGGCCATGACTACTTGGCTATGACTTTCAAAGAGGTGACAAAGTGAAAATGGATAAGGGAGGCTGCATCAAACTAATAAACTTCTGCACCACGAAGAAAACACACAATAGAAGGAAAAAGATAAGCTATAAAATGGCAGAAAATATTTGCAAACTACATATCTGATAAGAGGTTAATACCCAATATATATAAGGAACTTCTATAACTCAATTGCAACAAACAGAAACAACCTGGTTAAAAAAAAATCGGTAAAGAGCTTAAATAGATGCATGTCACCCCAAAAAAGATGTACAAATGGCCAACACATAAAAGAGAAGATGCTTCACATCAGTAAGAATCAGGGAAATCAAATAAAAGCCACGAGATTATCACTTCACATTAGTTAGGATAACCATTATTTATAGAAAAAGTTAACAAGTAATGATGAAGATGTGGAGAAGTTGGAATCTTTGTACAACATTGGTGGTATAAAATGAGTATAAAATGAGGCAGCCACTATGAAAACAGTATGGCGTTTCTTCATAGAAAATTTAAAAATAGACTGACATGGAATCCTGAAATCCTAGTTCTGGATATTTATAAAAAAAATTGAAATCAAATAATTAATATCAAAGAGATATTTGCAATCCAAGTTCATTGAAAACATATTCACAATGGTCAAGATGTGGAAGCAGTCTAAATGTCTGTCTACGTGGATATGTGCCATGGAATATTATTCAGCCTTAGAAAAGAAGGGAGTTCAGTTTTACTTGACAACATGGATGAATTTTCAGAAACTTATCACAAGTGAAACAGCCTGATGCAGAAGGACAAATATCATATGTTTCCCTTTACAAGAGGTCTCTAAAATAGTCAAATCCAAAAGTAGCTGAGAATAAGATATTGGATAAAAGTAGCTTTGAGGTGTGAACATTGGGAAGTTGCTGTTCAATGGGGTACAAAGTTCCAGTTATGCAAGAGGAATACCTATAGAGACCTGTGTCTATAGTTAGCAATATTATATACTTAAAAACTTACTAGAGTAAGGAGATCACATGGTTAAGTGTTTGTAACACATTAAAGAAAAGAAGAAAGAACTGGATAGATGGAAGGAAGGAGGCCATAGTTAAGCTTGAGTATTAAAATATCCGCTTTCTGGGTTTTGTATCATTTGAGTCTTCAACTATTTCTTCTGGCTATAGCAGCATGAAAATTCCACAAATATGGTAGCATCTGGGGTTCCTACTTAGCTTTCATCTCGCAAGCTTCTGTGGAAGGGATGGTCTGTCTTCCAACCATGAGACCTCCTATCCAGACTGCAGAAGGAGGATTGTTTCATGCACTAAGAGCTCAGAATTTTTCTGGGTCTGTCACTTACCAGCAATGTGGCCTTGTGAGGGTCATTTAACTTTCCAGGCTTCTGTTTCTTTATCTTTAAATGTTTGAGTTTGAGCCAAATCATCTGCCAGACCCTTCCTGCCCCAGTGTTCCTCGACACAACATATGAGCAGATAGCAAGGATCCCCAAACTAAAACAAATTCAGTGTTGCACCCAATTCAGAAAGCAATGACTTGATGTTACTAGATTTAGCCTATCTGTGGAAAGGGGGAAAAAAAACAGTGTTTACTGGCAGCCTGGGTGAGTCAAAAGGCCAAGCTATTTTTGGTGAAGACCACTAAACTGGCTCAGGCATTTATATGCATTTTCTCAGCAATAGGAACAGACATGCTGCTCAAATTCCAAGGAAAGACCTACACCTTCAGAGCAATTCAGTAGTGAAAGAAATGTGCTTTGCTGGAAAAAAAAAAAACACATTTGAACACTAGCTGTGTAGTTATATTAGCTCTAAACTTATGTGTAGTTATATAATATGTGTAGTTATATTAGCTCCAAATGTAAGGTCATCAAGTGACTTAATTGTCTGATAGAACTCCTAGCTTAAGGAAGGGATAAAGAAGCATTCTATCTCTTGTTTTCCTTTTGTGCACATTGAATTGAATTAATAGATCCTTAATAAATAGCCACCTTGTGAAAACTGCATTTGTCAGTGCTGTGAGATACCTGTGGGTATGCACATGCATATAGTTCTATTGTATATCAAGACTGGAAGAAAACATTGCATGTTGAAGTCAAACAAGTGCATGTAGATAATGAAAATAAATAATAATACTTTTACTTCTTCCTCTACATGAAGTAATATGAAAACAACTGCAATCTGAATGAGTTTCACTCTGGTACATGTAGCTGTCATATTTAGCATGTCAATGAGGCAGCATGAAGTTGCATTTATAAGTAGAGACTCCACAGTTAAAGGTTAAAGATCTGAAGCCCAGATTTCTGTCATTTTTGGCTCTTACTGGTTTTCCTATGATGGCGAAGTTACTTAGCCTCTGGAAACTTTGTTTCCTTGAGTGTAAAATAGTGATAATTATATCTAATGTGAATAATAAATGCATTTGAAGTATTAAGTACACATCAGAATCATAACTAACAGTGTTATAAAAATAAACTTTGAATTATATTTTTGTATAATTACAAAATACTTTATATTTTTATGCATCAGTAAATTAGTACTTTCATATCCAAAAGCAAAGAATTCACCTATTTTCCATTGCCCATCTATTTAGTCAATTAAGACCCATTTTTGCCATTTCAATCCATTTGCTAATTCACAGATGAAACATTAACCTAATGATACACTAAATATGAACCTGTAAAGACAAGGTAAGAGTGAAGCCAGCTTTCAGCCACAAAACAACGGAAAGAGTAAGGTACCACCAGGAAACCAGATAGGGTAAGCGTAAAAAGAATCCAAGCTGTACTAAAATTATCTAAGCCCGTTATTAAGGTACCCCCAAAGGCTTATTTTCGAAAGTCTCAATTATGTAAGCCAACAAATTCTCCATAAAATTTATTCAAGAGGCATTCAGAGACATAAATTAGAGAGACAGAGAAAGCTCCCAATTGCTCTTTCGTTTCCCAAACGCCCAAGAGCTGAGAACTCAATCTAGATCTCCCATGTTAGTGGCAGGGACCCCATTATCTAAGCCCCCTCTCCTGTCTCCTCATAGGAGTTGCATCAGCGTAAGCTGGACTTGGAACTGGAACCAGGTGTTGTTCTGAGATGCAGGTGTCTTAACCAGTAGGCCAAATACTTGGCCCTTTGTCTTTTAATTGGGCCACTTTAATAGCTCATCTCTGACACGTGCAAAAAACACGCCCTGGTTATACGACACTTGTTGAAAATGCAGTTCCCTTGACCTAATATTTAAGAGTGAAGCAGAGGAATTCTGAATCTTTAAAAAGGCCGCCAAAAGATCTGTCTACAAAATCACTGTTAGAGGTTGAATTGTGTTTCCCAAAAATTCATATATTGGAGTCCTAACTCCCAATATCCCAGATATTTGGATATACAGTCTCTGAGCAGTATGTACGGTTCAATGAGATCATTAAGGGGAGGCCATAATTCAATCTGACTACTACGAAAAGAGGAGACTGGGACTGAAACACAAACAGAGGGGTGACTACATGAAGACACAAGAAGACAGCCATCCATCAGGTAAAAGAAGTCTCCGAAGAGCATCAACCCTTCCTACAACTTGATCTCCTTCTTACAGCCTTTAGAACTGTGGGAAATATTTGCAAGTTTCTGTTATTTTAGTCACCCCATGGGAGGTCATTTGTTATGGTTGCCCTGGCAAACTAAAGCAGCCAACTCTTGGGAATATCAGTTCTGGGACTTCTAATTCTATATTAACTCTTGTTTTTACAACATTCTAGGCAAGCAATCCACAGCCTTTTTAAAACTGCCTCCAAAGGAACCCACGACACTCTGACATGACCTCCTTCATCTTGGAAATGCATTCTTTGTAAGAAAAAGTCTTCCGTGCGTGGTGCTGAAATTCACGTCATCCTAACCAGTAGGCTTCATAATGATAACACTGGGACACTCCAGGAATCTGAAGTGGTTTCAGAATCATGTAAGTAAAACCTTACTTACTGAAAGTTCAATGTTATGGGTACTGTTGTTGGTATCATATTTTATCTGAATATTCCAGCTTTTAGTAGATTTAGGACACTTGGTAAATATCACTCAATTATAACAAGAATTTGCAATTTATTGATTTTTTGGATAAAAGGCAGCATATTCTAATTTCTAAAAATTGAATGAGATAAAATTATTACATGCAGGCTTTCCTCCCTAAAGGATTTGGACTTCTGATGATGATAAAATCTCAATAGGTTTAGTGTCACTGTTCTTTCAGAAGACACTTTAGCTAAAGAAGCAGTGGTTATTGCATACCGATTTCTATCTGCATATCACAAGCTGCCTATTCCTAAGAACTCATAGGCCATACTCAGGTCGGGAAGAATATTTA
This sequence comes from Sylvilagus floridanus, assembly GCA_949820135.1. NCBI lineage: Eukaryota > Metazoa > Chordata > Mammalia > Lagomorpha > Leporidae > Sylvilagus > Sylvilagus floridanus. Next base: position 146,010,141 of record OX463241.1, on the reverse strand, counting down.
AAAACTATCTCCTATCATGTTCTACCAACAGTTTTACTGAAACAATGATTGTTTTGGACAGGCACTATCCAGGGGAATTGTCTAAACTGATTCAATTATCTGTATAATTGACTCCCAAAGCTTTTCCATCTTAGGATATTTCTCACATTAAAGATCACATTGACAGTCCAGCTAAAACATAATAAAAGCCCTTTCACGTCAGCTGACTCTATTGAAACTCATTAATAGTGATAACTGTAACAACTGACATTTAGAGACTACTTATTGTTATTTCAGTATAAGATTTTCAATGCACTGCCTCATTTTATGTAATTATAAATTGATATAGGCTATAATTCCTATTTGCATTTTAAAGAGGAGATTTAGAGAAGTTTAACAACTCAAGAATCATTCTTCAGTAAGTAGCAAAATAAGTTTGTTACCAAGTTTGTCTTTAAAATCTTGCTGTCAACATTGGGTGCCTTCTACAAGGAGAACACATAGTCCAGTGAAAGAAAAATTTGTCCTCTAGACAGCATCTGTAAAACATCTGTCAGACCAGAATAATAACACTTGCCTCTTGAGATTGTTTGTCAGGATTAAATAAAAATGTCATTTTACTCAGTTCTTGGCCATAGTTCTTGGCAGATGTTTTTAAGTACTTTATAAATGTCAATTTACTCCTTTCCAGCAATATTTGCCACATATACACAGGGCAATGAATTGGGCCACACAAGAAAACCTACAAATAGAAGACAGAGTTGTCACTGTTTTTCCAATGTTTACATGCAACTGAAAAAGCAAAAGACAAAAATACGAAAACTTTATAAAATAATGTATTTTATTTGGTGCATTGACCAGGGTTTGTTTGTTTGTTTTTATTTATTTGAAAGGTAGAGCTCTATGGGGAGAGAGAAAGAGTGTGTATGAGCCAGAGAGCAAGCTTCCATTTGCTGCTTCACCCCCCAAAAGGTCTACACAGCCAGGTCTGGGCAAGGCTGAAGCCAGGTATCAGAAACTCCATCTTGGTCTCACACATGGTTGGCAGATATCCAAGTATATGGGCCATCCTCCACTGCCTTCCCAGGTACATTAGCAGGGAGCTGGCTCAGAAGCAGAGTAGCAGGGACTCCAATCCACACTTTCATATGGGATGCTGGTGTCTGAAGCAGTGCCTTAACCTGCTGTACCACAACACAGGACCAATTCCTCTAGGCTGTATTCTGTCTCTGTTTCCATTTTAGCATATCTAAATGCATGGACCACTTTCCTTTTATAGGTCCTTCTTCATAGTGGGAGGGTGTACCTCATGGGGTTGATAGAAGCTTTCAATGACTACACTTTGGTAATGTTAATTTGTACCGGGGAAGATTATGAGATAGTTACTCTTTGTATCTTATTCAGTCCTCATAAGGACTTTATGAAATTGGCACCAGGGCACCATTTTACAGTTGAGGTAATTAAGAAATAGGTAAATATTTGGCAAACATTACATGCCTAGTAAATGGTGCAGCTGGGATGCCAGCTCAGTCAGTGTGGCTTTATATCCAAGTCTTAGCATATTACATGGCACTGACTTCTGGATTATAGGTGATATATGTAAAGATGCATACATATTAAAATGATCAAAAATAGAATAGAATATTTACTATGGGGTTAATAATTGCAAAAGTAAAAACAAGGAAGAAATTTTTTTCATTAGGCTGAAATGTGCAGAATAAAAGATTTTCCTAGTCATGGAGATAATAATGCCTTTAAGAGTACTGAACAGAATTTATGTTTTTTTTTTTAATTCTATAAAAAAACACCAAGCATATGGAATTGATGGCATTTCCAGATTTCTCAGATGACTTCTCCCTCATGGCCTTTAAAAAGAAGACTAATTCTGTGATTCTTCCCATTAGCTCTGGGCCTCTTGGTTTACTTTTCCTAACAAAGATTCACAGATAAATCATGTGAGGCTGACATGATTTCCTGGAAGTTCTCAGTGGTCTAATCTGCCTTGATGTGGTTGCTTTCATGGTTTCAAACAGCCCTTGTGGTACAGGAGCAGGCACAAGGCCAGTGGGTCATATTGCACCCACTTGTTTAAATGAAAAATTATGTTCCAGGAAAAAATTATTTCACTTTGAAGCTCTACCTCCGAACGTGATATTTGAAGGTTCTGTGGAGAGAAGCGATTTGTACTTCTACATATTAAAATACTGCATGTTGACTTTGTCATTCCATTTACAACGAAGAAGAAAAAATTCAGATGCACCTTCTTGTTTTCAATATTAAGACAGGATCTTTTCAGAGAGCCTTGTAGTTCTTAAAAATGCTTTGCCAGGGGTGGGTGTTTGGCCTAGTTGGGATGTCTGCATCCATATCAGAGAATCTGGACTCTATTTCTGGTTGCATTCCTGATGCCAACAGCTTCCTGCTAAGGCATGTCTTGAAAGGCAGGAGGTGATGGTTCAAGCAGTTGCATCCCTGCTACCATGAGGGAGACCTGGATTGGGTCCCAAGCTCTCAGCTTAGGCCTGGCCCAGCCCCAGTCATTGCTGGCATTTGGGAAATAAATCAGCATATGGGAGCTCTCTCTGTTTATATGTCTTTCTCTCTCTCATATAAATAATCAATTTTAAAAAGTACATAATTATATATACATGTGTATAGATGGAGCAATATAAATTCAAATAATACGAGTATACACAGGAAACATTCCCTCACTCTTTCCTATTTTAATTCCCTCTTCTCTCCAGAGGTGCTTTCTTCTTGGTTCGCATCGTGCATTTACCTGCATGTATCTACATATGTTTGGATGGAAACATTTAGTTTTTTACTGAAAGAATGTTAGATAAAATATTTTAATCCTAGTGAACATAAATCTATCTTGTTTTTTTTAATGGCTTCAAATTCCTCAGTACACCTGTAACAGTTTATTGATAAGGTTGTATTTGTTATTCATCTTTATTCTTGGAATAATTCTTAAGTTACATATCCTAGTTTAAATTCCAGTGTTGCTATTCTTATAATTACATAATATATATATATGCCATATTAAATTTATTAAGTAAATGTCATATGTACAAACCATATCAAATTTATTAAATATATATCATGTATATGCACAATTTTAAATATATTAAATATGTATCTGAACAGGCGCCATGGCACAGTAGGTTAATCCTCTGCCTGCTGTGCCAGCAACCCATATGGATGCCAGTTCTAATCCTGACTGCTCCTCTTCCAATCCAGCTCTCTACTGTGACCTGGAAAGGCAGTAGAAAATGGCCCAAGTGCTTGGACCCCTGAATCTGGAAGAAGCACTTGGAAGAAGTGCTTGGCTCCTGGCTTCGGATCGGCACAGCTCTGGACACTGCGGCCATTTGGGGAGTAAACCAATGGAAGGAAGACCTTTCTCTCTGTCTCTCCCTTACACTATAACTCTACCTCTCAAATAAATAAATAAATAAATAAAATCTTTAAAATATATATCATATTAAATTTATTACTTCCTAGAGTATAAATAGATAGATATAGATCTAGATGTCCTATCTTCCAAAAGGAAAATTTTGCTCACTTTTATTTCAATACCACATGCTTCTATCACATTAATATAATCTGACAATTTTTCAAGATTATAATTTTACTTGTTCTTTCAGAATTTTTTCTTTGTCTTTGGTAGTTTGAAGTTTGAATATGTTACTCCCAGGAATGTGTGTGTGTGTGTGTGTGTGTGTGTGTGGTGCTTGTGTTTTGTTTTTATTCTATTCTATTTTTTTAACCTGTCCCCAAGCTTCATAGATGTGTGATTTGGTGTCTGCCACTAATTTTGGAGAGTTTTTGATATTACTCCCAGTATTCCTTGTGCTCTATTCTTTCTTTCTTTACTTTCTGGCATTCCAATTACAGATATTCCTTTTAAAACTGCCTCTCCACTTTAAATATTCTATTATGTTTTATGTATTCTTTGATTTCAGTTTGGGAACTTTCTGTTGATCTATTTTACTTCACTGATTTTTCCTGGGACAGGTTCTATTTACTAATGAGCCATGAAAGGCATTCTTCATTTCTGTTACTTTGATTTGATTTCTAATATATCCATTTTTTTTTCTTAGAATATCCATATCTTCTTACATCACCTATTTGTTCCTGCAGCATATATACATTTTCCATTAGAGCATTTTACATGTTAATAGTAGTTATTTTTAATTCTTCAATAATTTAATATCTGGGTAATATCTGAGTCCAGTTCTGATGACTGCTTTGTATATTGAGATTGGTTTTGGTTTTTATTTTTAGTTTTTTGCCTTTTGGCATGCTTTGTAATTTTCTGTCAGAAGCCAGACATGTTATTATATAGGGTGACAGGACCTGCGGTAAATAGGCCTTTAGTGTTATGTTAATCTGGCTAGGAATTGAACTGTGCTTAATATTTCTTGTACCTACAGGTATCTGAAGCTTCAAATCAATCCTGTGTCATTGTTTTTTCCTCTGCTGACTTGGCCCTTCCCTAAGCACTCTTCTCCAGGCAGACTCGGTGTCTTGTAGAAGATTCAGCAGCAATCCACTGCTGTCCTACCTAGAATTGTGGTAGTAAAGTGTAAAGGAGGAGGAACATTCTGTACTCTTCCACTGAGACCTCATTATTGTAGTCAGTGGTGTCCCAGGGCAGTGACCTTCAAAAACGTCTCTCCAGTATACTATATTTTGCTTCTTGCATCCTACTCCCTTCCTGGGCTTTGTCATGCCCAGATTACTTTCTTAAAGGTTAAATGCTATTGACTCTGTTGGTCTATCCTTATATGACAAAAGAAGCCCAGTAGGGATTAGAGTTGAAAAAGATTCTCTTGTTCCCAACTGAAAATCAGGTTTTATAATTACTCCCTGGCAGAATTTCCACATGGAGAATATGCCTTTGTTATGCAGAGGTCTTGGGCATATTTTTTTGCATCCTCTGCCAAAGTCTTTTAAGTGGATTCTTCTCAAAACCTCACGGTTAAAACCTGGTGATATTCCTGGAAATTCCACAAAAGGGTAGGAAACCCTCAAGACGGAGGCCCCAATATTTGCTCTCTCTCATGTTACTTCAGGCAGGCTTGAACAGTTCATCAGATGCCCATACAAGCACTCCCATCCGTCTATAGCTCCAACAGCTTCTGCTCCAAGTAAAGAGACCTCACCTCGGCTGCCTGGATGTGCCTGTCTCACCAGATTTTGTGGTGATGGTTTTCTGTGGCATCCTCATTCTCTAGTGGACTGCAGAAAATGTGTTAGTTTAGTTTGTCCAACTTTTGCTTCTTGTGAGGACAACAGTCATGGCTTCAAAACTCTACCTATTAATGCTGAAACCAGAGCAACCTTAACAAGACGTTTTAGTGGTTTCTTTGCTCATCATGCTTGTGATAAAATACATTTAGGATTTTTAAATATTTTTGTGAACTGTAACTTTAATAAACTTTTCCAATAGGGTTTATCAGTGGTAAGTGTCCAAAGTCCATGGGATATCTATCTCCGTTGTTATTTTATCATTCACAGGAATGAGTTGGTTTGGGCATAAAATTCAAGCCTCATGATCTTTTTTCCCCTAATTCTTATTCTTTAGAAGATGTTGCTTAAACGTTTTCTTGAGACCAGCCCTTTTTTGAAAGGAAGAATTGGTCACCAACGTTTCTTGATATATGGCTCTAGAATTCCATTTACACTATCTCCAAATGCGGATTTTCTGTTTTTACTCCCCAGGAACAGTTCCATCTCATGAGTCTCTCAGGGGTAAGACAGTGTCTTCTCCTTTCTCTACCTACTTCTTTAAAAACAATGATGAAACCCACATAATATAAAATTAACCATTTTGAGGTGTATGGTCCATATGCATTGTGCTATGCAACCACATCCTTCATCTAACTCCAAACCATTTTCTTCACTCTAAAACTAAACTAAACAAAAAGCAATTATGTCTTTTTCTGTTCTGTATTGCTATAATAGAATACCATCGACTTGGTAATTTATTTAAAAAGACATTTATTTCCCACATTTCTGGAGGCTGAGAAGTCATTATCAAAATGATGACCTCTGGTGAGGGTCTTTGTGTTGCCTCTTCCTATTGGCAGAAGGTGGAAGGGAAAGAAGGCTTGAGGGCAAGACACCGAGAGAAAGCTGAACCTGTTTTTATAACAAGCCCACTCTAGTGATAATTAATTCATCCTCTGGATAGTGACATTAATTCATTCATGAGGGCAGAGACTCCATGAGCTAATTACTTCTTAATAGGCAGCATTTTCCAACCCTGTAGCACTGGTGATTACGTTTCCAACATTTGCACTTTATAACAAACTTTCAAGCCATAGCAAACCTCATGGCCATTCATCAGTGATTCCCCATTCTTTCCATACCGCAGCACTGGGAAATCACTAATTTTCTTTCTGTTTTAAGGAATTTACCTACTTTAGATATTTTGTATAAATAGAATCATAAATTATATGTGACCTTGTGATATGGGACAAATCAGGGAGACAGTTTAGGCCCATGAGCTGGAGGCCACACCCTTTGCCCCTAAGTGATCTCACCTGTATCCACTCACCTGTCAATCAGACTATGAAACCACTCCCCTTTTGGAAGTTAGTAAGAGGCTGGAGCGCACTGAGTCCACCCCATTCTGCTGCTTCTCATGCCTGCTCTTCTGCACCCCGTTTTCACCACCACCAGCTGCCCTCCTGCCCTCGTGCCCTCTGCTGCTTTCAGTCTCTGGCCTGCTCCCTGGAAGAGGCTGGTATGGAACCCCCCACTTACTTTTTCTGACCCACTTTTCCTTAATAAAGCCCTCATGTTCCTGTGTATTTCTCTTACTTTCCAAATAAATCCTGAACTTGACCATGTTGTCTGTCTTGTTTGTGCTGGGCTTTAAATTCTTAACTGAGTAAACAGAAAGGACCTGACATATCAAATTTTGTTTTATGTTCTCTCACAACACTTGCGTGTCTGACTTCTTTCACTCAGGAAGATTTCAAAGTTCATCCACATTGTAGCATGCATCGGTACTTCTGTTTTTCTTAAATAATTTCTTATATGATTGGTACTATCTATTTTCACTTTAGTTAATTTTCTTTTATTTATTTGAAATACAGAGAGAGAAAGAGAGAGAGATACTCCTTCCCCAGGTTCACTCACCAAATGCTTTCAATGGAGCCAGGATCCTGGGATTCAACCCAGGCTTCCCAAGTGGGTGGCAAGGACCTCCATGGCTTCTTCCATGGTACACAAAGCAGTAAACTGCAATGAGAAACAGAGTCATGACTTGAACCCAGGCACTCTGATACACCATGTGGGTGTCCCAAGCTGTGTCAAAATTCCCACCACTTCATTCTTTCTTATGGCCAAATGATACCCAATTGTTAGCATACAGCAGCTTTTGTTTATCTATAAGTTCACCTATTTATGGACATTTGAGTTGTTTCCACATTTTGGCTTAGATGTGGGCCTTCTTGCATTTTTCTTGCTGGGCACTTAGTAATCAGTTTCAATTTTATAATTCAGGTTATTTTCCCTATGCACTGGGATATACTTTTCTTTTTATTTATTTGACAGGTAGAGATATAGATAGTGAGAGAGAGAGAGACAGAGAGAAAGATCTTCCTTCCGTTGGTTCACCCCCCAAATGGCCTCTATGGCTGGCGCTATATGGATCTGAAGCCAGGAGCCATGTGCTTCCTCATGGTCTCCCATGTGGTACAGGGGCCCAAGCACATGAGCCATCCTCCAATGCCCTCCCCAGCCACAGCAGAGAGCTGGACTGGAAGAGGAGCAACCGGGACTAGAACCCGACACCCATATGGGATGCCAGCGCTGCAGGTGGAGGATTAACCAAGTGAGCCACAGCGCCGGCCCCTGGAATATGCTTTTTTATTGTTCCTTTCCCGATTGCTGTCCATCTATTCCTTTTGTATTCTTCTATAACTTTACTTAGGTAACTTGGAACATTTGGTTATTAACATTTGTTTTCTGTTTTCAATCACATTGTTCTCTTTTGCTGAGTACAAAAAAATGCCTCAGTTCAATTTGCAGCTCCTCATATTGAATGAACTTTTCTAAATATGCTACACAAGCAATCAGCTACATTGTCAACTTTCAAGGAAAAAATTTTGAACGTCTATCATCTTCTTTATTTAAAGATTTATTATATATTTGAAAGGCAGAGTCTCTCTCTCTCTCTCTCTCTCTCTCTCTCTCTCTCTCACACACACACACACACACACACACACACACCCATCTTTCATCCATTGATTCCCTCCCCAGATAACTGCAACAGCCTAAGTTTGGTCAGGCCAAAGCCAGGAACTCCATCCAGCTCCATCTCGGTATTCCACATAACTTGCAAGGACTCAAGTACTTAAGGCATCATCTGCTGCTTCCCACACACATTAGCAGAGATCTGGACTCGAAGCAAAACAGCTGGGATGTGAACTGACACTTTGATATGAGATGAGGTAGTTCTCAAAGGTGTCTTGACCTGCTGTACCACAACACCCTTCCTTCCTTCCTTCCTTCCTTCCTTCCTTCCTTCCTTCCTTCCTTCCTTCCTTCCTTCCTTCCTTCCTTCCTTCTTTCCTTCCTTCCTTCCTTCCTTCCTTCCTTCCTTCCTTCCTTCCTTCCTTCCTTCCTTCCTCTTTCTTTCTCTCTTTCTCTCTTTCCTCTGTTGCTCTTTCTCTTTATTTATATATATAAAGCATCTCCCCAAATTTCTACTAGCTATAAACTTTTATGAAAGTATGTATGTATGTATGTATTTTCATCTACTATGAAGACAAAGCAACAGAAGGGGAGTGAGAGAGAGGCTGATTCACTCCCCAATAGCCAGGGCTTAGCCGGGCTGAAGCCAGGAACCAGAAACTCTATACAAGTCTACCATGTTGGTAGAAGGGACCCAAGTACTTGAGTCATGATACCTTAGCAGGAAGTTGGATCAGAAGCAGAGTAGCCAGGATTCCAACCAGCACTGACATGGGATGTGTGCATCCCAAGTGGCAGCTTAAGCCCCTGTGTCACAGTGCCTTCCCCTTGTTAAAATATTAAGTTGTCTGTTTTAGTAACTCCATGTATGAAGTTCAGGTGTCAAGTTGGATGGATTAAAGACAATGTGGAAACCTGGTAGAAAGCTGTACTGAAGTATCTATGATAGTGTTTCCAGAGGGGATTCAACGAAGATCGATGCCCAGTGTGTGTGTGGCGCCTGTCAGTCAGTTGGGGCCCCAGAGAACAAAACCAGAGGAGCTGAATATGTCTATTATCTGTGCTGGGCTGCAGTCTTCCTCAGCTGTCCCTGGGCATCAGAAGGGTAGAATCCCCAGTCTGCATTCTAGGATGCCCACCGGTGGCCCCCTAGGGTGTTGAAATGACAGAAAAATACATGCTTAGCTTCCTGGTTCTGAGGCCTCTGAACTTGAACGAAACCACGCCACTCCCATTCCAAGGCCCTAACTTCTAGAAGTCCTGAGACTTCTCAGTCTCCACAATCTTTGAGCCAATTCCCCAATAAATAATTTATAAATATGGATCCTTGTATGAGGTACCTTTGCCTCTAGTAAGCGCATGTCTGCCTACCTATCAATCCTTTGTATCTCAACATAAACATGAAAAATACATGAAATGATATTTAACTAAAATTAACCACAGTGATTTCTAGTTCTTGAAATTTGGTGTGATGCTTACATATGTTTGCACTTCTGTGCAAAGACTGGTTTCTTCGTAAGCACATTTACAAAATGTCAGTATCACAAATGCAAATACATTATGGTAAGTTAAAGAAGGAAACTGAACACAAATGTGCCTCACTCTTAACAGTTAATTCTAGGTATAAAATTGCATTTTTTTCATTTTTCTGAATTTTTATTGATGCCAAATAAGTTGTAACTGTTATAGTCACTTTTATTTATGACGAGATTTCATCAGTACTGGTGGGGCATATAATGAAGTTCCCATAAACTGGTTTAGAAGCTCATAAAATAAACAAATGGGAGAAATATCAAATTAACTTACTTCATCCCATATAACAAAATATATTTCAAATAGATTCAAGATGTAAATGTCAGTTCAGTAAGAGAAATCAAAAAAAGAAAATTTGAAAATTTTGTATAAACTTTCTGATATCAGAAATCTGAATATAGACCTACCATATGATCCAGCCATCCCACTCCTGGGAATTTACCCAAACCAGAAGAAATCAGCACCTGAAAGAGGTATCTGTATCCCAATGTTCATTGCAGCACAATTCACACTAGCTAAGATATGGAATCGACTGATGTCCATCAACTGTTTACTGAATAAAGAAATTATGGTAACTATACATTATGGAGTACTGCTTATCTGTAAAAGCAATGAAATCCTGTCTTTTGCAACAAAATGGATACAACTGGAAACCATTATACTTAGTGAAATAAGCTAGCCCTAAAAACACAGATTTCATATGTTTTAGATAACTAAAACATATGTGTTAGGTAACTAATAGAGTACCTAACATGTAATGTATTGGAGTGAAATGGGCATTTTTTAAATAACGCTTTTATTTAAAGTATATAAATTTCCAAAATACAGCTTATAGATTACAATGGCTTCCCCCCCATAATTTCCCTCCCACCTGCAACCCTCCCCTTTCCCACTCCCTCTCTCCTTGCATTCACATCAAGATTCATTTTCAATTCTCTTTATATACAGAAGATCAGTTTACTATATATTAAGTAAAGATTTCAACAGGATGCCCTCACATAGCAACACAAAGTGAAAAATACTGTTGGAGTACTAGTTATAGTATTAATTCACAATGTATAGCACATTAAGGACAGAGATCCTACATGATATATTTTTTTAAATTGATTAATTTTCTATGCAATTTCCAATTTAACACCAAGATTTTTTTCATTTTTTATTATCTTTATATACAGAAGATTGATTCAGTATATACTAAGTAAAGATTTCATGAATTTGCACCCACACAGAAACACAAAGTGTAAAATAATGTTTCAGTACTAGTTATAGCATTACTTCACATTGGACAACACATTAAGGACAGATCCCACATGAGACGTAAGTACACAGTGACTCTTGTTGTTGATTTAACAATTTGACACTCTTGTTTATGGCCTCAGTAATCTCCCTAGGGTCTAGTCATGAGTTGCCGAGGCTATGGAAGCCTTTAGGGTTCGCCGACTTCGATCTTATTCCAACAGGGTCATAGTCAAAGTGGAGGTTCTCTCCTCCCTTCAGAGAAAGGTACCTCCTTCTTTGATGGCCCTATTCGTTCCACTGGGATCTCACTCACAGAGATCTTTCATTTAGGTCTTCTTTTTTTTCCAGAGTGTCTTGGCTTTCCATGCCTAAAATACTCTCATGGGCTCTTGAGCCAGATCTGAATGCCTTAAGGGCTGATTCTGAGGCCAGAGTGCTATTTAGGACATCTGCCATTCTATGAGTCTGCTGTGTATCTCGCTTCCCATGTTGGATCATTCTCTCCCTTTTTGATTCTATCAGTTAGTATTAGCAGACACTAGTCTTGTTTGTGTCATCCCTTTGACTCTTAGACCTATCTGTGTGATCAATTGTGAACTGAAATTGATCACTTGGACTAGTGAGATGGCCTTGGTACATGCTACCTTGATGGGATTGTATTGGAATTCCCTGGCACGTTTCTAACTCCATCATTTGGGGCAAGTCCTATTGAGCATGTCCCAAATTGTACATCTCCTCCCTCTCTTATTCCCACTCTTATATTTAACAGGGATCACTTTTCAGTTAAAATTTAAACACCTAAGAATAAATTGTTTGTTAATTACAGACTTCAACCAATAGTACTAGAATAAAAAAATACTAAAATGGATAAAGTATTACATTGTACAACAACAGTCAGCACAAGAGCTGATCAAGTTACTGTTTCTCATAGTGTCCATTTCACTTCAACAGGTTTCCCCTTTGGTGCGCAATTAGTTGTTACTGATCAGGGAGAACATATGATATTTGTCCCTTTGGGACTGGCTTAATTCACTCAGAATGATGTTTTCCAGATTCCTCCAACTTGTTGCAAATGACCGGATTTCATTGTTTTTGACTGCTGTATAGTATTCTATAGAGTACATGTCCCAAAATTTCTTTATCCAAATGTTTGCTTTGAATTCCCTGTGATCTTTTGCTGTGAGGTTCCCTTTGTTTACCTTCTTTCATGTTGATGGCCCTATTTCTGTGTTTCTGTGTGTAACACATCTTTAAGCATCTTTTGCAGGGCTGGACGAGTGGCAACAAATTCTTTCAATTTCTGTTTGCAATGAAAGGTCTTTATTTCACCTTCATTCACAAATGAGAGCTTTGCAGGATATAATATTCTGGGCTGGCGGTTTTTCTCTCTCAGTACCTGGGCCATGTCTCGCCATTCCCTTCTAGCTTGTAGGGTTTCTGATGAGAAGTCTGCCGTGAGTCTAATTGGGGCTCCTCTGAGAGTAATCTGATGTTTCTCTCTTGCACATTTTAGGATCTTTTCTTTCTGTTTCACTGTGGTGAGTTTAATTACAATGTGTCGTGGTGAGGATCTCTTTTGGTCATGTTTATTAGGGGTTCTATGAGCTTCCTGTACTAGGATGGCGGAATAGGAAGGCAGCACACTGATAGTCCGGGGAGAGACAGTTTAATAAAAGTGGAAATACTGCAGGTTCAAGGAAGAGTAGGGGAAGAAACAGCAGAGGAAACTCTTCCGGAACTAGTGATTCACAGTGGACCTTCGAGGAGAGCCTGGGAGCCCGCAGTTCGTGACACCAGCAGCAGACTCAATGCACCAGCGCTGGAATGCGAGGTGAGTCGAACCTCAATAGCCTGAGACACCAGAAGGGAAGCAGAAAGAGGAGACTAGAGCAAACAAGGCTTGAAGCCCTGTGGGGAAAAGTTCACCAGGCTAACTAGAAGAGAGAGAGAAAGAAAAAAGTGACCGATATGGACGTGAGTTTCTCTCTCTCCACCCACCTCTCAAAGGTGAGCAAGACAAAGAGCAGGCGCCATTTTGGACATACGTCATAAGCAGGGCAACCTCAGGTCTGCACCGGCCCTGAGCCTAGCAGAAAAACCTGACTCTGGGCGTGGGGGTGAAATAACAGGAGATTAGAACCTAATGAATGTGTGGTGCTAATGAACTGAGACTGTGAAAAAAGAGACTGTCGGGGAGAGAACTCACGGAATTCACCACATGAGTACTCTCCAGAGACGCTACAGTTCGGTAGCCTTGGTAGCCCAGTGGTGAGACTGCAGGAGAATTTGAACCCACACTGAAGGCTGCAGAGATTCCCTCTGTGGTCCTTGGGAAAGAGCTTCTGAACTCTGGCTCCTGTGGGAATATCATTTGCCTGCTAACCACCCCCAATTCGATTCAGCTGTGTGGAATTACTTCCCTTTTGAATCAAAAATAAAGAAAGAAACAGAGAGAGATTTACCACCCCTAACGTGGGAGTGTCACCTTTGGCACACCTCAACCCTGAGGAACCAAACAGAGCTCTCAGGCCACACCCATCTCAAGCCTCTAAGGCTCCATTGAAAGCAGACAGTCCACTTATCTAGAGTCATAGAATAACAAGAAAAAACACCGCAGTGAGGAAACCAATATGCCAAACAACAAATGCAAAAACCGAGGTAACAAGAACAGGGAAGACACTATGACACCCCCAAATGAAAAAGACACCCCAATTCAAGATTACAAAGATGATGAGATAGAAGAAATGCAAGAAGCAGATCTCAAAAAACTGATCAGAACACTAAGAAGTACTCAAAAACAAATTCTTGAACTACAGAAATCCTTAATGGACAAGGTAGGAAATCTCCCTCGTGAAAATGAAATATTAAGGAGGAATCAAGCTGAAATGAAACAACTAGTAGAACATGAAACTGTGATAGTGACGAGAAATCATAATGAAGTGAAGAATTCAATAGATCAAATGAAAAACACATTAGAGAGCCTTACAAACAGAATGGGTGAGGCAGAAAAGAGAATATCGGCCTTAGAAGACAGAGCACAGGAAAATATGCAGTCAAACCAAAGACAAGAAGAGGAAATTAGAAATCTAAAAAATATTGTTGGGAATCTACAGGATAGTATTAAAAAACCCAACATTTGAGTTCTAGGAGTTCCTGAAGGCATGGAGAGGGAGAAAGGATTAGAATGCCTTTTTAGTGAAATGGGCATTTTGAGATTTGAAGATTATTTATAACCCTGTCTCTCCCACTGAGGAATAATGTTTTGTTTTGTTTTTTCCTTCATACTATTTGTTGAACTCTTTTACTCAGTGAAGGGTTAACTTTATAATCATTACATAAACTGAAAATAGATCTTCATAAAAGTAAGAGTGGAGATGGGAGAGGGAGGAGGAAGAATGGTTGAGGCATGGGGGTAGGGAGGGTAGGGTGGAAAGGATCACTATCTTCCTAAATCTGTATTTATGAAATACATGAAACTTGTATAACTTAAATAAAATAAAAAAGATGCTTCAGCAAACACAGGAAAACTGATTACATTTAAAATATCATGGCAAATATCACTACAATTAAAATGTGAAGATAAGCAATAAACATTAATTAGATTTATAAAAATATTAATGGCAAAATTATTTTCCAAATAAAATCCTTGAAAGAAAATATAGTAGAAAACTTAGGAGATGGATAATAGTTCCATCAGTATTTATAATCATATGGCAAAATAAGTTTTTGTATACTATTGATGGAAGGGTAAATTATCATGGCTATTTTGGAAAGCAGTTTAGTAGTACATATCAAAATTTCAAATGCAAATACATATCGTTGACCTCAACAATTTTGCTTTTAGAGATATAACACTTGCAATGGCTAAATAAGGACTATAATTTAAATATTTATCAAAAAGAAAATAAGTAAAGTTTCCTATATCTATACATATAATAAGGAGCCGGTATTTTGATGCAGCTGGTTAAATCCCTCCTAGGGACACAGGTATCCTATATTGGCATGCTGATTCCAGTCCCGGACATCCAGCTTCCTGCCAATGCATCTTGGGAAACAGAAGATGATGACTCAAGTGCTTGTATCCTTACCACTTATATGGGAGATACAGATGAAGTTCTTGGCTCCTAGCTTTGGTGGGGCTCAGTCTTGGTTGTTGTTCACATTTGAGGAGTGAAATAGCAGATGGAAGATTTTTTTCTTCTCTCTCTTTCCCTTTCCTTCTCTTTGCTCTGCCTTTGAAGCAAATTAAGACAAATAAACATTTAAAACTATAAATAATAAGGTAAATAAGTGCTGGAGTGGAGTATTTCCAAGCCATGTATATATGATTTGCACTTTAATCACATATGTATGTGATGTGAGCTCATATCTCTATCTTTACCTGTTTGTACTTGAGGAAGAAATGCAAACAGTTATTTTTGGGGCTGTTTTAAGTAAAATGTGGCTTTTGTCCAATATCATTTGTTAGATAAGCATTAACCTGGTTTTCTAACTCCTCTGATGGTGATTATAATTTTTATTTATAAAAATATAATTAAAAATGTGCTGAAGGTTGTACAATTTTTGGTTTGCTATTTGAGACCTTTTGAAATTTGAGTTTGATGTCCAAGACTTTCTCTGATTTCAGAAAATGAAGAATTTTAGTATTGACATCAGATTGCTTTAGTGTAATTATCTCCTTACAACTTCTGTGGATGAAATTGATGTTTTGTTTATCTATTTGAAAAAACTGAATTATGAAACCAGAAATTAAAATTTGAAATGGAGAAAACAATGAACTTGATTATGTCCTTGGACGTATATGAACTTGGAATGAATTACCTCCCTTCAATTCTACTTTGCAATTTGTAAAATCAAGGTGTGTATTAAATCAGGTTCTTCTAGTTCTTAAATCCTTCCATTAATTACCCTAATGAGAAACTAGGATTTTATGTTTAGTACTAGAAGGATTTCTGGGACCATAAGAGGCTAGCATTCCATCTATATATTTTATACACAATGTCTTTTTTTTTTTAATTTACCTGAATGACAGAGTTACAGAGAGGTAGAGATAGAGAGAGAGGTCTTCTATCTGCTGATTCATTCCCCAGATGGCCACAACGGCCAGAGCTGCACCGATCCGAAGCCAGGAGCCAGGAGCTTTTTCTGGGTCTCCCACGTGGGTGCAGGGGCCCAAGGACTTGGGCCATCTTCTACCGGTATTCCAGGCCACAGCAGAGAGGAGGATCAGAAGAAGGGCAGCCAGGACTCGAACCGGTGCCCATATGAGATGCCGGCACTTCATGCCAGGGCTTTAACCTGCTGAGCCACAGCTCTGGCCCCCCTTGAGGGTTTATCAAAACCCTCAAACTCACTAACCTTCAATTCACAGTTGTCCCTAGAATAAGGCAAAATACACAAAAATTGCAGGAATTTGAGACTGGCATAGCATTTGTTAGTATTAACAACCCAAGGACTTTGTTAGGGAAAGTAATTTGTCCTTTTTAAGTATGAATATAGAAATTTATCTGAATAGTCAAAAAAGATTCATGTTACTATTTCGCTGGATGTCATACTTGCATTCATTTAAAAAATAAAAGGAGACTGTTATCCTACCCCATCAGTACTGTGGCATATTAAACTCCACTGTCAACCCACTGAGAATACTCTAGTGCTAGGAGGTATATTCAGAGAAAAAGACTATTTTTATGTGTTGAGTACAAACTTCAAAGTACATGGTTGCTAAATGTTAAAAATCAATGTTACTTCCCACATAAAAATCACACTTCAATAAAAATAGAAGTGGGAAAATAAAAGACAATAAAGAGTCATGGTTGGTCAAGAATTTATTTGGATTTTATCTGGTGGTCAGTACAGTTTTAAAGGAATGGAAGGCTTAGAAATTCTTCTTATTTACAATCATTGAATGAGATTGAATTCATATTCCTGAAATGGCAGATGACTAATGAAAAATGAGTTCTCTCACAATAAGAGAGAGTCCAAATTTTTTAAATCTGTATTCCAATTGTTAACTACTTTATCTGCCTTATAAGTCAAGAGTAGAAGACTGTGGAAGCTTGGTCAACTCAAGGTTACAGTAATAAATAAATAGTTTACAGAATTAAATACCTTTTCTCCCCCTTCTATCTTTAACACTGGTTCATTACCTACTGGTCACCCTCCTCCACCAAAGAAGTTGGAATGTTCCCTTTCTCTCCTTGGAATTCAGGTTTTCCTTCTTGATACAATACTGAGGGATCTTACCACTCACTCTCGTAGGAAATCAATCAATCCTCCACAGTCAGAGGAATTCTTATTAAAAAGTTTGGAAAGGAAGAATCTAAGCAACTGGGAAATCTTGCTGGAGACCAACTTGACTAATAACAAAGAACTGGGGCCCTGACTCAAACAGAGACTGAGGACCTGAATCTTGTCTGCAGTCAGGTGAGCTTGCAGGTAAATTTCCCAATCTTGCCTTCAGACAAGAACTTAGCCCTCAGTTATGCTTTGATTGCAGTCTTGTGGGAGAACCTGATGCAGAGGACACAAATAAGCTGTGCCTAGACTTCTGACTCACAGACGCTAGGAGACAATTAATGTATTTTTTAATTGTTGTGGTGATATGCTATTCATCAATAGATAACTAATACATGCACTACAGGCAAAAGCTTAAGCTGTAACCAAAGAGATATACCAGGGGCCCAGAGCAGGAGTACAATAATGATTATTCAGGAAAGTAGGATTATGAACGCAGAGTTCATTGTTTTGCTGATGAATTGTATATACTGTGAGAGGAAGAAAAGGCACCCATCATTATTGTATTGGAACTTATGTCTCTCTTTCAATACATTAATATTCATTTTATGAAACAGTATGCTCTAGCATTGGCTACATATGCATTTACTATAGTCACATCATCTTGTTGAATTGATCACTTAATCATTACATAATGACCTTCTTTGTCTCTTTTAACAGTTTTTGTCTTTGTAGACTTTGGTTACAGTCTTGTTTGTCTGATATGTATACTGCTACTTCTGCTAATTTTTTTCCATTTGCATGATACATCTGTTTCCATCCTTTCACTTTCAGTCTGTATGTATCATGTGTAAAGTGTATTTCTTGCATGCAGTATATAGATGAGTCTTTTTTTTTTTTTGTAAAAGTGGTCAGCCAGTCTAAATCTTTTAATTGGAGAATTTTGTCCACTTACATTTGAGGTTATTATTTATAAACAATGACTTGGCTCTGCCTTTTTTTTCTCAAGTATTCCTACTGCTTGTTTTGAATCTCCATCCGGGAAGTGTCAAGCTTTTCATATAGATCAACTCAAGTTTCTGTCTGCTTACCTAAATAAGGGTAGGGGAGAAGAAGATTTTTGTCTTGTCTTTTAAAAAAAAAGTCTTTTAAAGGAGATGAAGGGTCAGATTGGATATTAGCATTCTGCATTAATTGTGTCAAGCCTGAGATGCCTGTTCAACATTTTCAAATAGACATTATATCTTGAGTTCAGGAGGAAAGCCCAAGTTGAATATATGTATTTGAAAGTCACATGATTTGTTTTCACGCTCTTCCAAGAAGACAGTAAGTGTAGGGACCCTTGGCCCCAGAGTGCCAAGGAGAAAGCTATACCTGCAAGCTGCTCTTTACTTGACTCTCTCAGAGCCTATGATGAATTATAACCAGAAGTTACAAAGAAACCCTCAAATCCCATGACTGAGAGGCTCTGGTTCTTTCCAGAGACCCAGGGTGGTAGAAATAAAAATAAACAAATACATAAATTTCAGGTTCAGAAATCTAGTTGTATGTTCAATGTAACTTTTCAGCCTCAAGAAAAATATGACCACTGAGGATAAATAAAGTTTCATCAGGAAATTAGGCCAAACTGAGGGAGAGTTAATATGGGATTAAGTACTATTTGCCTGGTACCTTGAGAATCTTACTAAAATCCCTCAAAGTGAAAAGATGACATGGTTAATGGAAACTAGAGGGAAAGGGGCATGCTTTGAGGTCAGATACAATCTTCAGTAGAGAAACTCAACCTTGATTTTTAGACACTACTATGTTAGGCTATGTGCAAATCTGGGAAGGGGAAAAATGTAAATTATAAAGAGAAGGGGCTCTGAGTTCAACGACTTGAATGCAAGTTATACCTATCAGAAGTATTATCTTTATGCTCATTGATCTAGTGTCTTAATCTTTTTGAGTCTCATTTTATCCACCTACAAAGTGGGTATGGGCATAATTATATGAATTAATCATAAAATTATTGTAAAGATGAAAAATATGTGCATGTGAAAGGACATTGCAATATACAAAGAGTTACAATGCCTTATGATGGTCTTCCAGAGATATAAAAACATAACTAAGTATTTAGTCACATTTACTTTGGAAGGAAAAAGAATAAAAACGTCCAAATATGCATTGAGAGTTCACTGTACTCTAGACACCACTAAATGTTTAATATGTTTTCTTATTTATTTCATTGAATACAACTTATAAAATAGGTTTTAGTATTTATAGGTAAGACAACCGAGACTCAGATAAATCAAACAATTAATTCAAGATAACACATTTTGTAAGCAGCAAGACCAGAATTCATCAGAAGTAGCATGCCTTCAAAAGAAATGCTTTTTCCACATCACCAATCATCTCTAAAGCCACAGCAGGAATACAGAAAAGCTATATGCTTTACTTCAGAGTTTACCTGGGCATCTACAAGAAGTTCATCACCTACTGCCTTAGAATCTTGCCCATGAAGTGCCAGAAGGAAAAAAGAAAAACAAACCTGAAGCACCAGACACTGCTAGGTAGCTGTCAGGGCTGGAGTATTCCAGCCTGGTCCAAGTTGTTGACTGCTGAACTTAATATGAAAATACATCCTGCCTTCAACTTCAAAGTTCAGCACCCACAATGCTCCCTCTCACGTGGGAGAAGTCAGGACTGCAGCAGGGATCCCTGCCTCCCTGCCTTGGTGCAATGATGCCGGAAACCACAAAACACAGATCGCTTGCCAGGAATATAGGGAGGATCATCACCAAGATTCACCAAATGCCACTTGTTTCCAAAAAGACAGTGAAGTAAACAGCCTATTTGATCTATTGCTTTTTGGCTTATTCAGAAACTATGATGAGGCTGTAATACAGGTGCATCTAACATACTCAGGGCTTCAAATTATGATGATGGTAAACTCAGATGGTAAGCATTTGGTTTTATTTCAGTCCAGTGAAATAGCAGGCAGCAGGCAGAGTGAGTTCATGTACGTGAGTTCCATAAGAAGAGGGCTATTATGTTGGATGCATGAGTTCCATAAGGGCTATTGTGTTAAGTGCATCAGGGGCATAGGATGCCAGGGACTCAGAACAGAGACACTAAAAATATTGCTGAGACCAGAAAGGAACCATCCATTTAGCACACTCAGAATCAGTGTGTTAGATGGGTTCTCCAGAGGTTCAATAAATAGGATATATGAGAGATTTATTAAGGGAATTGGCTCACACTCTCACTGAGACTAAGTCCTACAGTAGGCTATCTATAGGCTGGAGAGAGCCAGAGAAGCTTATAGAACAGCTCAGTCCATCTGCAGAGTCCTCAGATCCAGTGAAGCCAATGGTGAAGCTCCAGGCAGAGATCAAAGGCTGAGGAACCACAGGAGGACTGTTGCTGCAAGTTTGAATCCAATGGCTGAAGAACTTTTTTTTTTTTTTTTTTTTGACAGGCAGAGTGGACAGTGAGAGAGAGAGAGAGACAGAGAGAAAGGTCTTCCTTTGCCGTTGGTTCACCCTCCAATGGCTGCCGCAGATGGCACGCTGCGGCCGGCGCACCGCGCTCATCTGATGGCAGGAGCCAGGTGCTAGGTGCTTTTTCCTGGCCTCCCATGGGGTGCAGGGCCTAAGCACTTGGGCCATCCTCCACTGCACTCCTGGGCCACAGCAGAGGGCTGGCCTGGAAGAGGGGCAACCGGGACAGAATCCGGCGCCCCGACCGGGACTAGAACCCGGTGTGCCGGCGCCGCAAGGCGGAGGATTAGCCTGTTGAGCCACGGTGCCGGCCTGAAGAACTTTTTAAATATATATTTATTTTATTTGAAAGGCAGGTAGCAGGGAGAAGAGAGACAAGAAATTTATATATATATATATATATATATATATATATATATATATATATATATATATATATTCCAACCTCTGGTTCATTCCCCAAATGCTCCCAACAACCAGGGCTGGGGCCAGGCTGAAGCCATGACGTGAGAGCTCAGTCTGAATCTAGCACTTCAGTGGCAGGGACCCAACTAACACTTGAGCCATCACTTGCTCCCTTCCAGGGTGCTCATTAACAAGAGGATGGAATGGAGACTTAAATTCGGGCATTCCAACAGGCAATATGGGTGTCACAAATGGCAGTTAAATAGATTCACCAGATACCCACCCATAACTTGGAGTTCTGTACTTGATCTTAGCCAAAAGGCTGAGAAGCGATATAGTCTGGAGTTCTAATGTCCCAGGTCAAAAGAAGGGTGTCTCATTCTGGAAGAGAGAGGAGAGAAAGCAGTAAAGAGGGAGTCTCCTCCTTTCTACTTTAGTCCCTAGCTGACTGAATGATGCCTGCCCACAGGTGAGTCTTTGCCACTCAGTAGGCCGACCTACATGGCAAACTCCAATAAAACTCACAAACACACCCTGAAACCATGCTTCAACAGCCTTCTAGGTGTACCCCAATCAACTCAAGTTGACACCCCAAATTAATCATCAATCAGTATTGACCAAGTTATGTCCTCTATACCTCTTAGATCATTGGTTCTCGGTCATGACTAACTCTTTGCCATTCTGTCCTTGTCTGAAGAAATTTGATCAGTTCAGCTTCACAGTGTAGCCTCTCCTATAGGGATATGAAATTCTTCTCATTGTGTTACACAAGTCTGGGATGGCAGCAGTCTCTGAAACACTTGTGAATCCCATGAAGTCAGAACTCTATCTGCTACCCTGACAGTGGTACTCACTATGCATGGCACCAAGATAGTTGAATGAATAAATTAATCACCGTTGTGATCTCCGTCTTCTCTATGTGACAGGTTACTGTGTGTTCATCACTTTACATGCCATTCCAGGTGGGCTAGTTTAAATTGTGGATACAAACCACTCCAAAATATATCAGTGGCTTGAAACAACAAATTTATTTCAGGTCAGGTATTTATCTTATTTTTTTGTTTGTTTGTTTGTTTAAGTATCCTGAGGCTTAGAATGTAACTGAGTTGATTTAAAAAAAAATGAAATTGTCAAATCTGTATTCAATTGTAATATTAACTAAATCTTTGAATCTTGCAATTTTCCGGGTCTGGCAAGGTCAGTTAGGGAGTGACAGCGTGAAACCTCAAGAATGTCTGAGACTATAGTCATCAGGAGCCAGTGCTTGGAAGGGCTGAGTTAAACCCCAAGAGTCCATGCCCATGCACACAGTGCCTCTGCTCTGATTTATTCTTTGTCTTTATTGGAAGAGCTCACTACTGCTTGAGCTGTGTGGTGACTATTTATTTTAGGCAGCACACATCTACCTTCACCCTTTCTTCCACAGATATTTTTAAAAGCTATGCAGCAAAGGCATTTTTCTTATTTTCTGATGGCACATGATATTCATGAAAAATATTATAAAATTTATATTCCTAACAAAACTATTCTTTTCATAACAAATTTTAGCATTTCAGATATCAGAGGAGTATAAATTCAGTCCACAGTTCACATTCTTCTTTCCATTTAGAAAGAGAAAAATATTTCCCAAATGCTTAGATGAGGACAAGGATTCACTTGGCTTGTTGGGAATGAAAACATCAGTTGGCTAGCAACCTCTGAATTATTTATGTGGTGCAAAATACTCTTCTGAAAAGAAATTATGGACCTAAAACACTATCACAAAACTTTGAAGTGATGGGAGGACACAATCAACTGATTATGTAGATAATTTCCTACAGTGAATATATACGATAGCCACAGAAACCCACTCTAGACAATTTGCATAAGTGAAGGAACTTATTTCAAGGTTCTGGGTAGTATTAGAAATTAAAAAAAATAAATACCCAGCCTCTAGAAAGATGAAAACACTAGAGTTCTGAATATTGGTTGTTCTACATTCAAAACTCACCAGCTTGTAATTTTTTTTTTCTGGGGGTCTCTCCATCACAGATTGTAATTCCTGTGGTCCTGGGAGGAAGATTCAGAAAGGTATAGCATGGATCATACACTCATTGTAAATGGTGCCTAGATGATGTTAGTAGCTTGATAAACTGTTGTTGAATAAGTGAATAAATGAATAAATGAATGACTAAACTCTCTAGGCTTTGTATCACTTAATTAAAAATAAAATAATTGAGTTTCATGATCTATGAGGTCTCTCTTAGCTTCCTATGGTTGCTGTAATCTAATACCATATTTTAAAAAACCCATGAATTTATTGGAACAGAGTTCTGGAGGTCACAAGTTTGAAATTAATCTTATGGGGCTAAAAGCAAAGATCATCCACAGTTTTCTTTCGGGTGACTCTGGGAGAATCAATTCCTTGTTTTTGCCAGCTTCTAGAGGCTACTGGCACTCCTTGGTTCATGACCCCATCACTCCAATCTCTGCTTCAGTTGTTATAGTTCTTTCTGCTGACTGATCTTACCTCCCTCTCATGGGGATCCTTGTGGTTAGACTGGGTTCCCTGGTTAACTCAGAATAATCTCCCCATCTCAAAGTAATTTTCACACAACTCCAAATATTCACATGTTCTGGGTGTTACAATGAAGACATCTTTTTGTGACTGTTATCCAGTCTACCACAAGACCCCTTTAAATCCCACGACTGGGATGTTCACACTGCTCATGCTGAGGCTAGGGACCATGGAGAGTACCTGGTTCTCCTATCTGTGCAACTCCAAATTTACTACCAACAAGGTTGGTCAAGCTTCTCTATAACAAATCAGAGCTATTAAAAGATAATTTATGTGCTAGGAAATTTCTGTCTGTTGATTGAACCAGTTGATCTGGCACTTATACGAGCATTTAGGGTTAACAGCAAAGATTTTAGTTACAAAATTTCTACCTGCTCTACCTGCAAAATGGCATCTCTACAAGAGGACAGTATTTAAGGAATCTGCTCAAAGAATTCACCTATGCCTAGAAATGAGTCTGACTCAGGGCCAGCTTAATTACTCTCAAGGAACCCCTCAGTTTTGAAAAGATTGTGTTTCCTGGCCCCCTTAAAATTAAAAATTTAAAAGAAAATCTCTAAATCACATAATAAATACAAAGAGATGTAACAAATATCTAATTTTATAAAGAATGACCAATTGAATATTATTTGAATTATCTATATTGAATAATTTCATTTTAAGAGCAGTCTGGATTCTTAATCTTCTTATTGGATAATAAGGCTAAAATATTCCTATCCCACAGGAAATAACACTATCCTTAATGATCCAAACCAATAACTTATAGATTTCATTTTATGATACTTTTATTAAAGCTGCTAAAGGGAATTCTGGTTTGTCAGTGGTAAAAATTATTTAAATTAAAATATGAACTCAGTATTTATAATATCATGTCCTAAAACAACATCTCACTATGGAGGTCAGTCTTTGAACATTCTATCTATTAAATCTAATGCTCTTGTTTACAACTGCCCATGTTTTCCCTTTACTTTTAATCAAATATATTATGTAACTTCCAATCTGAGTTTCTGAGCAGGCCAACATTTATAGTTGGCAACATTTGAGCAATTACTGTGTTCTAGTAGTAAGTAAGTACTTCATCAGTATTTAGTCTAATATGTACGAGATGATCTAGTCCCAAAATCATGTAATCATTATTACTACTATACATAAAATGTGGGTTAGTAAATTAAGGCATAGAGTAGCTACTTAATTTGATTCAGATCATACAGGAGAGCAGAAATTTCAATCCTGGAATCGGTCTCTTAACTTTTATACTATGACAATTTTTCAGTATTTACATTTTGGTAAAATATTCTATTGGTCAAATGCAATAACTGCTTATACAGACTTCAGTTCTTTTCCCCTACTTTTTTTTTCTGTTTCTTTTATTTTCTTTAGATGGTAAATTTATGATTTCCAATAGGCTCATGGTTCTGAGTCAGATTTGTACATCAGAATAGATGCTGTTTCCAAGGAGTTTCTATGAGGTCACAACACTAGATATTCTAATTTGCCATTACCCAGTCAGGCAGACACATCAAGTTACCTAAAAGCTGCTTCAATAACTCTAACATGAACTCCTACTAAGGAACCAGTTCATTGGGTCTTATTAATACATTGAAGGAAGTGCAGAAATTACATCATTACATTTGAGGACTTTGAGGAATCTAGGGACTTCAAGGAATATAAGAAACTTGATCCACAAAGGTATATAACAACTGCAAAACAACTATGAATCTCATATAGGTAGAAAGAAAATTTTTCAGAATAAATGCAGTGGCTGACTTGTTACATCATGGAAGAAAATATAAAACTGGAAGCATTGAAAGATGAGTTAATCTTGTCAGTGTTGGCATTGTGGCATAGCAGTTCAAGCTGTTGCCTGGGACACAGGCATCCCATATGCACAATAGTTCATGTCTAGCTCCAATCCAGTTCCCTGCTAATGGCCTGAGATAAGAATCATGAAATAGCACAGGGTTTGGGCTGTAGCCACCCATGTGGGCGACCCAGATGAAGCTCCTGGCTCCTGGCTCCTGGCTCCTGGCTCCTGGCTCCTGGCTTTGGCCTGGCCTGGTGCTGTCTATTGTGGCCCATTTGGGGAGTGATCCAGCAGATGGAAGATCTCTGTCTGTCTGTCTGCCTCTCTTTCTCCCTTTCTGTAATTCTGACTACCAAATAAATAAATAAATTTTTTTTTTAAAAAAAGGCGCACTCTCATATAAGATAGAGTAGTGGGAAATAACCCCATACATTTGACTGATCGCTACTGGTTTCCAGTCTTCAGGTAGGCTCTTGTGATTCTACCAAAGAACTTGACAGGCTTAAAAAGACATAGAGAAAAGTCATTTCAAAGTGTCAGTGTGCTGTGACAAGTTCAAATTGATTTTTAAATTTCCATGCATTACTTCATACCAATTATTTAGAATAATTCACAGCTTCCAACAGAATGACTGGTTTCTTCTTTCTGTCTGAAATATTCTTACGTATTGCTCTTGTTGTTAGAGTCAGAAAACTATGGCTTTCAGTTGGTTTACTGTTGTGGGAAAGGCAAAGAAAGTTTTTAAAAAATGTTAATGCCTAGTTGTGCATTTGTTAATTTTTTAAAATGCACTGATTTGATGTCCTTTCATGCTTCCTTATTGTGAGTTTCCATGTGTAGTCAAAACCAGTAAGCACTTTGTTAGGACCTGCTGATTCTTTCCATTTCCCTGGGGCCATCTCATACTCTGTTGTTTCATTTAAACCCCATACATGGTCTTTTCGGTAAACTTTCATTCCCTAAGATCTGGTCTTTTTCCATTTAACTCAGATTTTTCCTGGATTTTCTTTTAGATTATATAATTTTTGCCAAATTAGACATGGTTTTAAACAAAATACCACCACTACCTCCTTTGATGTTGAATTAGTATTTCAGTTTAACCACCCACTAGAAATACCAACAGTCACCCATTCAAGTGACAAAATTAAAATTTTCTTCCAGTCACGGTCTGGCAAGAATAACTGACTTCACTACTCACATGCCTGATGTGATATGGATTTTCTCTTTCCATGATAATGATTGTACAATCAACAAATATCAATTGGATGTCTATAGTCCAGGAAAGAAAGCACTGTGCCAGGATTTGAGCATCAGTTCATACTAACTCACCTTTCCTTATTTTCTTATTTTCAAAGGTAATGTTAGAGGCCTATGCAGCAATCAATATACATATCCTTCATACACACACACACACACACACACACGCACACACATTGCCTCCTTGCAGACAGAATCTGTCATCTAATACTGAGACTGAAAGTTCTAGTTACACACTTTCCTCATCTCTGTTGCGTTCAAAGCATGGGCATATGATCCAGCAATTAAAGCTAAAATCTGAAGAGATAAGATGTCTTCTCAGCCTGGGGTAAGAAATGGGGAAATGGGGCCTAAAGAGCATGGTTCTCTTCAGTAAAGAGGACTTTCAGAAAACAGTTTCCATCTTTTAGCCACATTTTTGTAGCTGCATACAAATAGTATGCCAAGAGATGCGGCAGCCATCTTGTAATCATAAGGAAAAAGCATATAAATAAACCAACATGCCAGGGCTGACAGCAGAAAGGTAGA
Organism: Sylvilagus floridanus; assembly: GCA_949820135.1. Classification (NCBI taxonomy): domain Eukaryota; kingdom Metazoa; phylum Chordata; class Mammalia; order Lagomorpha; family Leporidae; genus Sylvilagus; species Sylvilagus floridanus. The sequence goes on along the minus strand of OX463241.1, from coordinate 145,982,912 downwards.
AAGAGCCTGAGCCCTCACTGATGTTTTAAGCCATCAATTTCCCTGCCTATGTACTTCACATTAGGTGGAATGATAATTGCATTTATTAAATCCACTTTAATTTGATAGAATATATTTTGCAAATGAAGATACCCCATGTAATATACATGCCTAATTTTTCTTCCTTCAATGTCCTAAAATATCCTTCCTAACAGAATGACTAACTCCACCATACTCTCATCCCTTATTTTCCATTCCAGTGGTACCATGATATATACTTATTTGCTTATAGACGGTAGCTTAGGTTTTCAGACTTGCTGATCAGCCATCACCTCTAAAATTCAATGCAACATCTAGTTGATGTGGCCACTTGCACCATCTGTTGGTGGCAGGCAGAGTTGAGTGCCTTTACTAAGATGGGGTTGTGTGTGTGCAGGAGAAGGCACTAACTTCATTCATAGTTAGGAATGACAAAGACAGTTGAAGACTCAGAAGCAGGGGAGATTCTATGTTGCATTACAATGAAGTCATCAAATTGTCAGTCTCCTTCGCAGGCCCATAAGTACCTTAAATGAATGGATTTTGTCTTTTCCTTTCCTTCCTTCCTTATTTCTCCAGCACTTTGCAGAAACTTCACTGGAGCACCTCCTCAATTACTGTTTGTTAAAATCGAGCAATTATTTTAATATTTTAGTTCTTATATAATTTATAAATATGTATATTTTAATTTTCTTATTTTAAAATATTAATAGTTTGAATATTAAAGCTCAATGACATAGATTCTACAGGAAAATAAAGAACTAGAGAATTCATGTAACTTCTCAAATTTGTAAAATAGGGTCAAAACTAAACCTACCACCCAAGTTACTATCTCATGATCCAGTGTTTTCTTCTATTCTAGCAGAAGGAATCAATGCTTTCGTAATCTTTAAGCTCATGCAGACACAAATGCCATACACTGTTACAAGAGGGGAGAGAGTTTTTTGGAATAGAATGGTCAATATTGGTATTACATGTCCCAGAAAGCCAAGAAGCATAACTATCTGCTTTCCATGTCATTGATGTTTTTGAGGCATCTTAACTTAAAAGATGTAAAAATATAGCAAAGGGTCATCTTAAAATTGAGGAAATACAGTATGTTGAATAATAGATGATCACAAGTGTGAAAATGAAATACAAAAGTGGACAGGATGCGTCAAGAGAGTTCCTGGTGTTGATGAATGAATTAAATTTGAATTAGGTATGGAGGGACATCAGAGAAGTAGGTAGTCATAAAAATCCACATGTTAATCCAGAAGCAACCTTATATTCACATGATATAAAGTAACATTAGTGACAGACATGTATTTGCCAACTCTAACAATCATTTTCCATGCAGACTTGAGCAAGTCCTTCAGTCTCAGTTTCCCAAATTGGAAAATGGATAATGTTTGATAAAGACAACTGAGCATAATGGATAAGGTATAAATGAAACTTTTTTATTACCTTCATCATTTTATTCAGTAAATCCTGAATTGAACTTTAGTTGGAACCCCTAGACCTTTTTCCTTGAATCAGCAGATCCATTCTTCCTTCCTCTTCTGTGAACTCTTACAGCACTCTGTGTCCTTTTGCACCTTCTATTTCAAATTGTCACTAATCTGTCTTTCCATAAGCTTATTAATTCCTTAAGCATGTCAAACTGATTTATTCATACTCAGTGCCTTGGGCTTATAGTATTTCTTGATTGACTGTAAGAACAAATTTGGGTAAGCCAGCCACAAAAGAAGAAATATTGCTGATAGCATTTATATGACATGTATAATAATCACACCCAAACAAGCAGGGAACACAGTAGTGTTTTCCAGGGATATCTGCAGTTATTCAAACATGAATTATGTCTGAATAAAGCTGTAAAAAAACAGTGGATTTGTTAGAAAAGAATCTTCCAGAAACGGGAATGTTTTCATTAATGCCCTGGTGATGAATGCACTGGCCATCCAGCCATTCATTCAACTGTCATTTGGGTGCTAATGGAGAGCCTTATTACTTCCTGATGTGAAAATGTCAGTTCTATCTTGGGCTTTCTTCATCATATTCGTTTATTTCTACCCCAGGCAACCACCCATCTCAGGGCTGCTCCAGGAGGTGATGAGCTGTTAGCCTTAAAAGGCTCTAAGGAGACTGCAACTGTTTCTCAACATTACAGATAGTATGGGTGCCAGAATTCACATCCATCACTGTCCTATGGAGATGTTGATTTTTAGGAAATGCAAAACAATACGCGGATGATTAGTTTCCCTGCTTTATTTAGTCTAGCATACCTTGGAGAGCATAGCTCACCTATAGGCCCACTAGCTGCCATGCCAACTAGCAAAGCCAGGTCTTTGAAAATGACTTAGCTTCTTTTTATTTCTTAGGAACTAAAAACGCCATTTAAAAAAAAAAATCCAGAACCAAACTTCCCATTGAAATGTTAAGGTCTCTCCAAGCAAAAATAACCATCTCCTGGCTCCAAAGGTCAGAAAACTATTAGAAGCAAATAACAGCTGCCCTAGGATGGGCTGAAGACCAGTCACCTAGGTGCCAAAGCCAGCACTACTTTGACGCAGATGGGTAGCCAGCCAGGGTCAGATTCACTCTGCTGCTCTGGCCTGGGAGTGAAAGGAGTGGAAAATGGGAGAAGAAGGAGTCAGGCTAAGAGACCCACAAAGTGTAGAGGATGGCCCAAGATCTTGGGCCCCTACACCCTTGTGAGAGACCAGAAAGAAGCTCCTGGCTTTGGATCGATGCAGCTTCGGCCATTGTAGTCATCTGGGGTGTAAACCAATGGATGGAAGACCTGTCTCTCTGCCTCTCCTTCTCTCTCTAGCTTTGACTTTCAAATAAATAAATAAATGTTTAAAAAATGGGCAAAATCCATTAAAAGACATAACACTGTTACTGGAAAGCAAGTCCAGGCTCAGCCAAGTCGGCACGGCAGAATCCCTTCATGCTGTTGACCAGTTTCTGCACCGTGCAGAGAGCCAGCTCCTGACTTGGATGATCCACTTGTAGTCCTCCAACATCACTTCTATCCACAAGCCTCAAATCAGTCAGGCAGGAGCAAGGAAGGATTCCAATCACTGTCAAAAATATTGTTTGACCTACAGAAGCTTACTGTTAAATGACTGGCAAGTTTGAATTCAGGTAAACAGAAGGTGTTAATAAAATAGGATGGACCACGGAAATTTTAAAGGAACCTAAACTTCAAGTCCTATCTTTAGTCCATCTCTTTCTAACTGTGCCACCTTGGACTAGTCTCTCTCTCTCTCTCTCTCTCTCTCTCTCTCTCTCTCTCTCTCTCTCTCCCTCTCTCTCTCTCTTTATTTTAGTTCCTTCACCTCTTTAATAACAATATTAATCATATTTTAAGCTGTCTACCCATTAGTTGTTAGAAGGTCAAGTGATCTACGATCAAGTGACACATTGTCAACTTCAAAGCATCATGTAAATGTTAGATTTTATGGCTTAAATGTTAAATTACTAGCATGCATTTAAAAATACTGCAATTGTATATGCTTTATGAATAAGAATATCATTCTTATTTCAATTTCGGACACAGTTTGGAACAAAAGCAGTCTACCTTCAAACAAATAGCTTTTCAGAGGGGAAGAAGCCCTGGTCCACAGGCCATCCACACTGTCCACTCCCCTTCCTCCTGATCCCTCCCTGAGCATGAACAGGACACTCTCATGATCTTTATGCTTTGTGGCAATGGCAATATCATGACTGGATAAAATGAGGCATACAGTGGGTACCATATGTGATTTATAGCCTTATCATCAGAACTAAAGACTATATGTTGGCAAAGTATGCTTGTGGGGGGGGGAGGATGCCATGGCAAATGTATCCCAGAGTACCCACACTAGCACCTCTTTCCAGATCGAAGCCAGCATTGAGATGATGCAGCAACAGGCCACCTACACCTTTGGTCAAAACACCTTATTGTTAGTGGGTCTAGGAAGAGAACCAAGTAGTTGGTTCTCTGATTTTTCTTCTTGGATATGGAATCAAGTCCTTCTTAGCTGGTGTCCTTTCCATCTTACTGGTAGTGATAGTGAATTATGCCTTATTTTGGTTAATAATCTGTTTAAGTTTACTACAGAAACACTAGAGGCCCAACAAGAGCCATGAAAAAAAAAAGGTTCAAACCTTCTACTTCAAAAATTTCCATCATCGCTGTGACTCAGCATGAAACAGTCACCTGAATTGTCACTCTGTCTCCCATAGAAATGGAAGGTTATAACTGACAGTGGGGAATATGTAAATGGGTATAAAATAACATAAACAAACCATTTTTACTACCTAAATGTAAAGCCCTAAAGATGATGCTTCAGGCTGGACTGATGGCTTCCAGCTTGTCCTAAGACATAAATTGTCTTGTTCCTTATTGCAACTTCTTTTTCAGAGCAGGAGGTCTGGTCAGGTTAAATCTAATCTCCCTTGTGGGCCTCAAGGACCACAATGCCAAAATAGAGAATGAATGCTTTGTCATCAGTCTAGTGGCAAGCTGTGGCACTGGACAACAGAGATCCGCAGCTCTTTTTTGATTTTGCCATGCCAGTATCCCCTTTCTTGTAGCACCTTTCTAACCCCCAAAATACCTTCATGTGTAGCACAGCAGTAGCCCTTAAGAATCTGAAATCTGCTATGTTCTCATCTGTCAAAAGATTAAATTTTCTCTTTCCTGCTCCCCAAAACCTTATCCTTGTTGTTTTGATTGGTACCAGGACAGGGAACAAGCTTTCGGTAACATGATGACAAAGACTTCCCCTCGAAGAGACACGAATTTGGAAACTATTCCCTGTGACCTCCTTATTTGCTGCAAGTAAGTTAGTTTGAGTGACAACATCAGAATAATCCTTAGAAGTGGATAGCATGAGGGGCTTCTCCAATAGGGAAACTGAGGTACAGAGAAATGAAAGGATGTGGAAGGCAAGCCACTGCGTGGAGTCAAGTCTAAACAGTCTAGTCTCAGTGCCTGAGCTACTAACTACTCTTCTCTATTGTTTTTAACTTAAAAAGTCTTCAAATGACTTGACCACATTTGCCAGATCTTTATCCCATGCTCTCCCAGCCTTATCTTCTAGTGGTTTAAAAAAAACAAAAATCACACACACACACAAAAAAACCTTCTCCACACTTCCCACTGTGCTTGCCCTTGGAACTTCTGCTTTTGCTTGCTTTCATCTCTCTACATCTAACGACCACTAAAGAAGGGGCAGTGCTTCCTTCAAATGTAAACTGTGGTAAGTACCAGGTTGTTTGGAGTCCAAGGAGCTACTGAATCAGTCACTGTTCGCTGTACCCTCTAACAAATATCCCTTTCAGATTCTAGAATGACTCAATCACACATCCCACACCTGCCAGGCAGAATCAGTGATCTGAGCTGTTCTGAGAGTACACAGTTTCAAAGGGCGAGCCCATTTATAGTCTTGGTTAGTATAATGATGCACTAGTGAGAACAAAACAACACTCTCTTATATAATACTAAAATTCAGGATTGATACCCTGGACAAGAACCTTGGAAATATAAATATTTAAAAATGACAAATGATGACATAACAATGTTATTATTAACCCAGGGACAAACATCTTTTTAAAACTCAGCAGCAAGAAGTTTCATCATATTCCAAATCAATTTCCCTACTGGAGTCATGGCCCATGAACCTTCTGAAATTGAATGTAAAATTTGCAGGAGACTATGTCCATTTTTCTGGCCTGAATAACCAAGGTTTTCGTGAATTTTAAATCTGCCACCATGATGCATTCTCTTCCCAAGAAAGCAATCCTGCCACATACCAACCAACAGGAGTTAAAACAAGCAAGGCATCATTTTTGGACCCAGTCATAGGTCTTGCATGAAAAACCTTCCTTACAGATCTGGCTTCATAGTACAAGTGTGCACCTGCCTTGACTGGAACTCATCCCAGCAGAAGCACTTGTTTTTTGAGAGAAAAAACCATAGTATGGATAATGTCCTTCCTACTGTTAGGTAGCAAGATAGATACTAGCTTATGTGTGTAAGAGGGTAAGAGGAGCTGAAGAAAATGGAAATTCTTTGAAGACAGTGGTTAAATGAGGAGTGAAATGTGAAAGTATTCCTTGGGAGCTGACCAGCATAACCTTGTTAAGTGGGTCCCAGCCCTCCCCTAGGTGCAGCTTAGGGGGACCTCCCCTGCTTGCATGAGGGGAGTTATTTGGTCCATTAACACTGTGCTGCTAACATTCTAGAAGAAATTTCAGGAACTGCATGCCCAGAAAGCCTTTCACCCAGCAATATCCCCAGAAGGAGGGAGGAGAAATTGGAAGCCATATCCAAATCCATAAAACTCCAGTCTGAATACAGACTAGGCCGTCAGCTCTTTCCTGAGATGCCGCCTGCTTTGTCAGGTGTATTTGTTTCATTAAACTTGGCTAGCCTGCTTACTGCTATTTTCTGTCTGATATCTAAAAATTGTTTTATCCTGCAAATACAAGACACTCTGATTCTGCTGTCTCCTGTAACCCTGACTGTGCTCAAGTCCCATTGTTCTCATATTCTTAATTCTTAGCAAATGTTGTGCAGTGCCTACAAACATAGGAACCTTCCAGGATCACTTCATGTACCTGTGGTGGGAACAGTGAGGCTGATTTTCATTTATGCATTGCTTATATTCCTCCTGAGCCAACTCCCACCTTTTTCTCCTTCCTAGATAGTAGTCTCACCTACTCCCAAAACACATCTCTTCTACCTACTCTCTTGACCAGATTCCTTCTTCCTAGAAGGGCAACTAGCACTTCATCAGAAAGTCCACATTCCAGTGGTTCAGCGCTCCGTGTCTCTCAGCAATAGCTGAAGTTTTGCTACTTACTACAGTGGTGGTAAACAGGCTATTGCTGGAATTATGGATATTCAAGGTATGGTTTGGCTAAAGCTTATATCCTCAGTGATAGTAATATCATCTTCAATTGGTCAATAATTAGTTCTTTGGGGTGGTGGGAGGTGAACAATATCTGAGATATGGTGAAGGTTTTATAACCCTAATAGTTAGTTTCTCTTATTAAACAAATTAAATTTGTTATGGTGTAGTGAGTAAAGCCACCACCTGCAACACTACAGTGCCTCAGCATCCTGACTTCCACTTCCGATCTAGCTCCCTGCTATAGCCTGGGAAAAGCAGCAGCACATGGTCTAAGTGTTTAATACCATACCCACCTACATGGGAGACCTAGAAGATGCTTCCGGCTCCTGGCTTTGGCCTGGCTCAGCCCCAGCTATTGTAGTCATCTGGGAAGTGAGCCAGCAGATGAAGATCTCTCTCTCTCTTGCCCCACCCTCTCCTCTTCTCTCTTTCTCTCTCTCTCTCTCTCTCTCTCTGTCTACCTTGCTCTGTGTGTGACTCTTTTGAATAAATAAATAAATATTTTAAAATAAAAAAATAAATTTAAATAAAATTTTCTCCTGTTGGGGCAAGTAACAACAACAAAAAAAAGAATGTAGAAAAAGACTGGGCTAATGGATTTTAACACCCTCTACAGCCTTACCTGAGTAGAGAATTGTAGCCAGTTCTTTGCCCTTCACTGTTAGATTGTATTCTGGGTTTGATCCCTGAACAGTCCTGTATTCACATTTGATTCAAAAAGGACTTGTCTGGTAGAAGTATTATAGCTGCATTCTGCCACTGGAATACTCTCACATTTGCTTCAAGTTCATTGTCATGCAAATTGTGTTCAGGATTCCTCCAAATGGATGAAAGCTGGGACTTTATCAAGGTTATCAGTTCACAATATGTTACTATTTGAGGTCTGCTTGCTGAGAAATGTGTGTGTATATGTGGCAGATTTTGATCAGAGAAGCTAACCATCTAGTTCTAAGCCTTGGCCTCTCCCAAGATATACCAAATACCTCAGAGTTCTACATGACAAGATTCTCTTTGAGCTTTAGAAAATCCCTCAAATTCATTATAGGTGCAGAGCTGGTAAAGAGCACAAACTCTGGAATTAGATTATTTGGGCTCAGCTCCATCCTCTAAATATTTACCTTGTGCAAATTAGTTAACCTCTCTCAGCACCAATCCTCTATATAAGTAGAATGGGAATAATAGTGTCTATATTATAGAAGTTAACATATGAAATAGAGTATTTTACAAATTGTAAGCATTCAAAATGCTACTGTTATTATTACTTTCAGGGAAAATAATAATCAAATATCCAGAAAAAATATACAGAAACTTTAAAAAATATTAAAGGCCCTCTCTATTTAGTGTCTATTTTTTTGTGTGTGTATCTTCCTATTTTACCATTTCATCCTTTTGTGTCCTGTACATACTGGTCAATAAATCAAAAGGCAGAGTCTAAGGAAATGCCCTTCATTAGTGATGATGGAAATGTACATAGACTAATGAACTCCTTCTCATGTATTGTCTGATTTTCCTAGTAGCCTTATGAGGGATGCACAGCTTCATTAGGTAAGCAGAGTATTAGTCATTTCACAGATTATAAACTCAAAGGCTCAGAGTGAATTAACTAACGACACTTGGATATAAATGATGAGGCTAAAATTCACTCTTCTGCCTCCCAGGACATGTGGTTTCTGGTGATGACTACGCATCTATCCTGGACACATTACCATCACCCAAAATGACCCTTTTGAATGTATAAGGGGACCTCAAAACTATCATGGAAAATAGAATTGAAAGATAAGTTTATTTTGTTGCAAAAAAAATTTGGGGGGGCCGACGCTGTGGCATAATAGTTAGGCATCCTCCTGTGGTGCTAGCATCCATATGGGTGCTGGTGCTTGCCCTTGCTACTCCTCTTCTGATCTAGCTCCCTGCTGATGGCCAGGGAAAGCAGTAGAAGATGGCCCAGTTGGGCCATCTGCACCTTCATGGGAGACCCGAAAGAAGCTCCTGGCTCCTTGCTTCAGATCGGAACAGTTCTGGCTGTTGCGGCCATCTGGGGGAGGGGGGGATCAGCGGATGGAAGACTACTTTTTCTGTCTCTCCCTCTCTCTGTAACTCTGCCTCTCAAGTAAATAAATAAAATCTTTAAAAAAAATTTTTGAATTCCATGCATATAAGAGGGTCTTCAAAATCTCACGGCAAGTGCATATGATGAAAAACCTCGGCATGGTTTTCAAATTTTTTTTCACCAAATGAACTTATTTTTCAAAAACTCTTTGAAGTATCTTCTTATGTCAAATCACTCATATTTAAGCCATGCCAATGGCATTCTACTGTTCATAGACTGAAGTGACCAATTGTTACCCTGATTTTCGGAACACGGCTTGGTCTAGTCCTACCCGATTCTCTGGCTGCATGTGGTTTAACTCTCCCTCTCATTCTCTTGATGCTAGCCTCACTGACATTGCTCATCGTACCACCCCACTTGCTCTTCCCTTTACCTCCATCAGCTATCAAAAGTCATTTCTTCGGAGAGGCCTTCCCCAAGAAACTCAGACTCTGCCTACACAGTCCTTCTTAGCCACTCGCTGTTACACTGACTTACATGATCTGCTTCACCTCCCTAGAACCCAAAATTTTAGTTTATTTATAGGCTCACTTGGTTACTTTTTCTCCCTGACTTGACTGCAAGCTTCATAAGTGTGGGAACTTTTTGTACCTTGGAGGTATTTAGCACAGTATCTGGCATACAGTAGATACTAAATGAATATTTTGCATGGATGATTATTTTTGAGGGCTGAGACTGATTTTTCTTTGCTATTTGTTGATGCTGCCCCCACACTGAACATTGAATAACTTTACTTCCCTACAGATGCTCCTTTAGGCAAAACACTGTATAAGCAAAATACTTGTTTCAGGAAGCAATTCACTCTGGCTAGTTTCTCCGAAAGCTATATCATCAAAGCCTCTATTTCTAAAGGTTTGTTTTAGTTAAAGGAGGGGACTTTCCCAGACACAAGCACGTAATAGGCTATAAAAGAGAGTAATTCTAAGGGTTCTTATCAACCTCTCTACCCTCAGGCATGGGCAGAGGAATTGCTTAGAATATGGGGAAAGACAAAGATTTTTTAAATTCATTTGAGAGATGATCAAATTTCATCAAGGGCGTCTGAAGGGGAGCCCTAAATGGATATGCAGTATTAATCAGCACTCCATTGATATAAGTAGTTATTTGTTCAGAAACCTTTGGGTGAGCAGTTGTTTGGGTTATGAATGACTATTTAATTAAGGAACCTATTTCTTGAGACTGAGTTCACACTAGATGGGTATCTGAGTTTCAGGAAATTTCAGGTGAAGTGACTAGAGTGATTGGCATAAATGGCCAAAAATTATATAAGCAAAGTTTACCTCTTCTTCCAGCTGATCAGAACACAGTTATGTCATGGCCTGTTAAGGTTTTTGTTTCTTGTTTCCCAACTGCTCCCCTCAGAAGCATCAGAATTTTGCTGTGATTTACAGTGTAAAACTCCTTTTTCTTACATGTCAATGTTAGATACAGCCTTGCCCCTGAGAAGTTAGCAGAGTGAAGTTCAGAGGATTCTACTGCACAGCAGCTATAATGATCATGCCAGTCTGTTGTGGGCTAAATGTGTCCACTCCACACCCCTCAGTTCATATGTTGCAATCCTAACCCTCAGTGCCATGTCTCTTTTGGAAGGTGATTAGCCCTCGTGAATAGGATTAGTGCCCTTGTGAAGAGACTCCAGAGAGCGCTCCCACCCTCTTTCTGCCATGAGAACATACAAGGCCAAGTCAGCAGTCTGTAATCCCAAAATCCAACCATGCAAGGCACCCTGATATGGCTTGCAGTCCCCAGAACTGTGAGAAATAAATTTCCATTGCTTGTGAGCCTCCCAAGCCTATGCAGTTTTGTTACAGTAGCTCGGTCTGACTAAGACCCTCTAGTGCTTCCTATAGTTCTTTGGAGAAATATGGAATCCACAACATTTTGCATACTGACCATTATCTACTCCTCTCTCCAGTCTCTTCTTACCCATGCAATGTCTTAGTGTCCATGTACCAGCCATAGCTGGCTTCTTTGTTCCTTGAAATCACAGCTTGCTTTCTCATACCTCAAGGCCTGCTGACATCCTGCTCTCTCTTCCTGCCTAAGGTTCTTCCTTCCCGGCTCCTTACTACCAGTTAACATATTCATGTTTCAGGAGCTATATGTCAGAGTCAGATGTTCCTTTGCAACTTATTAATCTCCATGCAGCACATAGTACTATTTAATTTGAGGGTAATTCAAAAAGTTTGTGGAAAAATATTAAAATAAAAATGAAGTTAATTTAGTGAAAAAAATTTGAACTTCATTTAACTTTTTCATAATGTTCACTTGCTATGAACTTTTTGAAAAATATTTGTGTGGGCCGGCGCCGTGGCTCAACAGGCTAATCCTCTGCCTTGCGGCGCCGGCACACCGGGTTCTAGTCCCGGTCGGGGCACCGATTCTGTCCCGGTTGTCCCTCTTCCAGGCCAGCCCTCTGCTGTGGCCCGGGAGTGCAGTGGAGGATGGCCCAGGTGCTTGGGCCCTGCACCCCATGGGGAGACCAGGAAAAAGCACCTGGCTCCTGGCTCCTGCCATCGGACGATCGCGGTGCGCCGGCTGCAGCGCGCCGTCCGCGGCGGCCATTGGAGGGTGAACCAACGGCAAAGGAAGACCTTTCTCTCTGTCTCTCTCTCTCACTGTCCACTCTGCCTGTCAAAAAAAAAAAATATTTGTGTGAAAGTCTGGTTAAGGCCAATTTTCAAATCAAGAGTTATAATGAATGGGTCACACTCCCACTGAGTAGAAACTACAACTAGCAGCTGCTGTTTCTGGTCCAACACTTTGAAGCAGATCCTTAAGTAACTGGTGACTTGCTCCAGAGTCCTTTGGCTAGACAACCCCACCCTTCTATATATTATTTTGGTAAAGCAAATACATATTCCTTTCTCTACACAGTGTACAAGGCCTTTAAATTCAGGTAGCTTTTGTCTAGAATGCTATCACACAAAATTTGTGCTGGTTAATGAAAAACACTAGTAAACATTAACAAATAAAAAATATCAGTTGGTTGTTTGTATGAGTTCTCTTTGCTTCCCTCTGTTCTTTTCCCTAGGAAATCAGGACAAAGTTTAAAAAACAATGAAATAACTAGGAATATAATCTTGTTTTTCAAGTTAGCATCCTTTCATATACATATATATATATATATATATATATATATATATATATGGGCTCAGAGATAGTATTTCCTGTTTTTAGGTGAGGAAGCTTATGCACAGATGTTTTAGACACTTGCTCAGTCACTTCAGAGCCTGCCTTGTCTCCCATATCACCTACGTTACTCGCCGACCTGAGTTTCAGGAATTTCCCTGCTGTTGATGATTACAAATGACCTTTTGGATCATGGGCTGCACCGCTGTGCTAACGGAACCAGGTGTTTCCCCTATGGGACAATCAGGGTAGTGGGTAGTGGGTAGTCAAAATGTTTGCATTGTAGGACTTGATTCAAAAGAGTTTAGAGAAGAGGAGGGATACCTGATGAGGTGTCCCCTGGCAAGTGAGCATGACACATCATTGGCATTCAGAAACAGAAGGTTAAATTTACAGGACACTCTGTTTAATGTCACTGATGGCCCTGCCAATGAGGGATCTGTCAGAAGAAGATGAATGTAGTCTGCAGAGTCACTGTTGAAACAACCCCTCTTGGGTTCAGACTGGAATCCCTGGGTCCATTCCAATTAAACCTTAAGATGAACTCCAGCTTCAGAGTAGCCAGGGCCTGCTGCCCACAGTAGTGGATCACTTGCGAATACCCCAGGGGATTGGCCAGAGTGGTCCAGAAATAGAACAAATGAAATAACTGATAACTCACAGTCTCTGTCAGTTTTCTGTCAGTGAGTGATTAATAGAGGGCACACAGGCAGGCCCTGGGAGACACAGTCGATACACAGTCTATTTTGTGATTCTAGATAATGGAGCTCCTACTCCCAAACTATCATTATCACACTATTATTTATTGACTGGTTACAGGGAACCAGAGGTTAAATCAAAAGCTTTAGGGAATACCATGGTTCCTGCCCCTAGGAGTCTAGATTCACCTTCTCCAAAAAATATTCTGGGACCCGCCCATCATCATCCTCATCACCACAATCAACATTTAATGAGCACTTACTATGTGCCAGACACTATTTTAGATGTTTTACATGTTTTATCTAATTTATATGTTTATCTAATTTAATCCTCAAAATTACCTATGAGGTAGATGTAATTATCATCCTCATTGTGCAGATAATGAGAACACAAATAGGTGAGACAAGTTGTCTGAGGCCACAGGATTGGGGTGAAGTGGGGCTGGGGCTCAAATCCAGGGGCCTGCAACCGAAGACCAGCATGTGTTACTCTCCAGAACTATCATGAGTATAAGTCTTCCTGTGGGCCAGGCACTGTGCTGAGTTACTATACAACTGGTGCCACTAGTGATTATCATTTTTTTGACTTCTTTGAAAAATATCTGCATTTGTTTTCTCTCATGTCTCTGCAGCATCAGTATTTTTTTTAAAGATTGATTTTATTTATTTGAAAGAGTTACAGAGAGAGGCAGAGACGGAGAGAGAGTCTTCCACCTGCTGGTTCTCTCCCCAGATGGCCGCAACAGCCAGAGCTTCGCCAATCCCAAGCCAGGAGCCAGGAGCTTCCTCTGGATCTTCCACGGGGGTGCTCTTCTCGGTAGACATACTTCTGTAACTGACCACTTGGCACGGATGGGGAAGTTGGTTGTACAGGGACTTTCTCAGCCACGTCTAAACAGAGACGTTTAGTGACAATCTGAGGATCCTATCATCTGTGACCTGCAGGACCTTGGAATGGGAATACACTTCAGAAGTCACCATGTCCCGCTCCCAGAAAAGCTGCTGGTGGGACCAAAGGGGTGGCCCGAATCTTCCATGTCAAAATGCCCAACTACAGTCAACTGCTCAGGGACAGCGGAGCAAGCATGAAGGAGGAGTGTGCAGGACGCTAAGGGCACCAAGAGCCCTCTTTGATGTCGATCCGTGCGGCCCAGAAGGCAGTGGCCCGCACCGGTTTTCCTGCACGAGGCAGTAGGTGTGTACTCTGCAGCTTCTCTCTGGCTCCGACTACTCCGGGCAAGGAGAAGTGAATGGGGGAAAAGTACAGGCTTTAGAGTCAATCACATGACTTCGAGGAGTTCCTTCCACAGGGTCTGGAACCCTGAAGATTAATGGCTGCAACCGCCCCATCCTCGCACGCAGACAAAGGCTGCGCCATACAAAGAGAGGCCTTGTTATTTGAGCTCTCAGAACCCGCAAAGAAGAGGGTCAGACGACGGAACAAGGCGGAAACTCACAGCATTCCCCCCGCGAGCGAGCGCACAAAGTGTCTGGGACGCACTCCAGCTGCGTCAGGATGTTGGCCGAGGGAGACGCTCCGGGTGGAGGAGACACAGCCCAGCGGCTCCCCAGCGCGCGCCCAGCCCTGTCCCCGCCGCTGCGGCTGCCAGGAGGCCGGCCCCTGGCGGGAAGAGGCCGAGCAACCTCAGAGCCAGCCGCGCGGACACAGCGGCTGCCTTGTTTGTTCCTCGGCCTCGTGGATTTTTCCCCCTCCCTGTCCTGGGGACCAGACATCCCTGCCCCACCACGCCCCACCTCTCTGGGAGGAATCTTTCCACCCTGGCTGAGAAAGCGTTAACCCAGAGCTTTCCGCACGCCCCCCTGACCTCCCCCACCGCTCCCGCCCGAGGTTCCTAAAAAGGAAAGGTGCCAAGTTTGGACCGAGGAAGAAAAATGACGGATCAAAGGCAGGCGATACTTCCTGTCGGCCCGTTGCTATATATAACGTGACCAGTGCACGGGCTGCACAGACGCACCTCGCGTTCGCCCCGCCGCCGCTGCCGCCACCGCCGCCGCTGCAGCTGCCCGAGAGCCTGAGGTTTCCCGGGGACCACAATGAACAAGTTGCTGTGCTGCGCGCTCGTGGTGAGTCCCGGCCCCGGGGGACGCGCGGGTGCCAGGAGGCTGCGTGCCACCTGGTCCCCGGACGTCCCGGGGCACGGATGGGGAGAGGAAGCGCTGCTCGCCCTGGATTTGGGGTCCGGCTGCAACAGGAAACCTCCTTTTAACCTGTACAGTGCTTCCCCTAGGGCGTCGCTTTTCTGCAGCTAAATTCCTGCTGAGTTTATGGACGGGGAGAGCAGATGTAGATCTTTTTTCTTTCTCTGATTTTTTTTTTTTTTCATTTTATTTGCTGTTTTTTTTCAGCTCAGATGATTCAAGTCCTCATGTAATTTATACTATCTTTGCTTCATTGGCTTGGGCTGTATTTTATCATTATTCCTACTGGCAATGGTTGCCCTTGGTGAATGGGAAGGGAAGAGCAGTCTTTTAAAAACTATTAGAACTACTATACATTTTTTGAGGCGGTGAATATGATGGGATACATCTTTAGTCTCGCTATGCAAGTATGAGGGGAGATGTGGAAGAACTGGCCCCAGAGAAAAGATCTCTCCTCTCTCCCTCCATCCCTCTCTCTCTCGCTCCTACCCCACACACTTATTAACTGCAATTTAATAAGGGAGTTGTCCATGTAGGTCCTGGGAAACTCAAGTAAGTGAATAAACAGCCAAGTCGCTAAAGAAAAGATGTGTTGGACAGGAATTTACTCATAGTTTTGTTAGATGGACTGATAACTATCAATATGGAGAGCAAAGAAAACTTTTTATAAAGTAAATCATTATTAAAACATAATACATACAGAACTGCACAAGCCCTAAGGGTCTAATGAAGTCTCTCCAAGTGAGCACTTCTGAGCTGGCACACAGAACAAGACCTGCATTATAGCAACCTGGAGGCACCCTGTCCCGGTCCCTGCCACTCTGTGTTCCTAGCCAGCGTATCAGCAACCTAAACTGAACAACATACGTGTTTTGTTTGTATTGTAACTTTATGTAAATGGACTTTTTATACTTTTTTGTCTGGCTCCACTCAATCAAAGTTCTGTTGTGGGATTTATTTTCACTGTTAGAAGTATAATAGTTATTCCATTTTCGTTGCTGTATAGTACTCTGCTGCATGGATATAACGCAATTGATCTACTAATTCTAATTTTTGGCTCATGTCGATAATTTTGCAATTAATATAGGAAAAATTTTATTCTTCCCAGTGCTTACTATTTTGTCAAAGGTTTAATTGATATTAAACGATCAGTGTCTTATAAATTTTAGATTTTTCCCATCCAGGTACTAACTAGCTAGATCCTGCTTAGCTTCAAAGATCAGATGGGATCCAGCACATTTAGGGTGGTATGGGCATAGACTGACTTTCAGAATTTCTACAAAATAATTTGTACTCCTAATAACTCTTCCTAAATAATAAATAGACATATTATATATATATATATATATATATATGCTCTGTAAAGAAAGGTCAGTACATGTTTGGTGGCTCAGTATAACCAGAAGAGAAGACTTCATATATATTTGGACATCATAAATACTGTAAACGGGAAGGATTTCACTTTCCCTTTCCTTAGTTTCTGAAGTTGACTTTATTTTATAGATGATTGGAAACGGACACGTCCTCCTTACACATAAAGAGTTTGGATGTCCTGTTGTAATCACTGAAGTGCAGTTCCAGGAGCTGGGAGCATTAAGATATTTGATTCTGTGTGCTAGGGATGCTATAGTGAAAAACAAGATAAATACTATTCCTGTTCCTATGGTCCTCACAGCGTACTGGAGAAGGCAGGCGTTGGTCAAGTAGTTGTATACATAATTAAGTTATAAAAGAGGAAGTACTAGGTGATGGGAATACAAAAGATCTTACCATCCAAGACTTAGTAAGGGAAGTTGCAGTAATAGCAGTTATCAGATGGGCCAAAATTCAAATCCCAGTACTACCCCTTACCCGAGAGAACACTGTGGCCGAGTTGCTTCTCTATTGAGATTCAGTTTTCCTTTCTATGAAATGAAATGTAATGATATATGTATGTCCACTGCCATATAAGGTTCCTGTTCCACATTAGCACCAGTTTCTAGCACTACACTCACAGAGAACGACAGGGCAACCTAGAGCCAAGTGAACTATGTCTATGTGCATGGTATTCACAGGAGGAAGAATTGACCATTTACTCTAAGCTGGAAGGACAGGTAGATTGTCTCGTTGTAGGAGACGTAATAAGATGTCCTGGGTCCAAGAAGTAAGACAAGTAACACTGTGTGACGAAGTAGAATTCTAGATATTCTAGATTCCTTTTGTGAGAGCAGAGGATACGCTGATGGGTGAGCAGTGACAGAGTAGGTAAATGCCATCATCAGGACGAAGGCCAGGGTCATGGGCTTTCCTGGGATGCTCAATAATGTCATCAAGTGCAGATTCGCTCTGCAAGGGAAGAGCGTAAGAACACCAAGACATTTCTTTCACGGTTGCCCACGAACGACCTGATTCACTGGGAACATGGTGGCCTACGCCTTCCCCTGAACAGGCTGAAACTCCCCATCATCTAGTGCCAGAACCATCCACAGGAGTTTTCAGACGGAAGCTCTGAGTTCTTATTTAGATACCAGGCGTTGGGTGGAAGGGTGTGGGTTTGGGGGTATGGGGAAGGAGTCGCTTTTTTTTTTTTTTTTTTCAAAAAAACTGTCCTCCTTTAGCATATGGCCTTTATAGCGTCTGATTTTGTCGCTCAATTTGCTTTGCTGTCCTTCTCCACAGTCACTGAGTTTGTGCTTTCCTAGCCTTCTTTCTTCAGAGAATGAAACCTTTGAAGTTTCTAGGAGAATCTGACCTATACTAGGTCCCAAACAGTCCTAACCCCTGTCCACAGCAACCTTTTGCGCCTGTGTTGCCTAGCAACAGCTCTTAATTTCAATCTGGTTTTTAATTTTACTTCCTAAAGTAAAACCACACTTGTCAAACTCACAGAAAGCACTCTGTGCCAGATTGTTTCTCCAGTTAGTTCTAGAAGAAGAGCTATGGCAGTGTTCATCAAAGGGGCACTAAAGGGACACTCAATTTCTGCTAGCCCCTAGCTTGACTTCCTGGTGTTGCTGTCAGGCCCCTCAACTCCTGTTCTTTTTGAATGAAAGCTTTCTGAGAAAAATATTATTTTCCTTATTATCTCTTTAACCAAGCGTTTCCTTTAGCCTGACTCTGTCCTTTGAAGCCAAAAAAAAAAAAATATTGAGAATAAAAAAGAAACTTGTATACAAATTTATGTTTGTATTACTCATAAGCCTTGACTAATGTTGCCTGAGTGTCTCTTATGTTGCTATGATGAAGCAGAATGTCAAAATTATCAGTGTACTTGTATGTTTCACCCTGCAGGGAAATAGCTCTCCATTATATCAGGCTTCTGTCATGTACTTTCATAATAAATCCTTTGTAACAACTTCCTTGCTCTCCTGAAATGAAATTCAGAGTACATGTATTTTATCTACACATATAATTTTAAAAAATCAATATACTGTCATAACAATTCTATAAAGGAGTAGTAAAAGGAAAGTAATTTATAATAGA
This sequence comes from Sylvilagus floridanus, assembly GCA_949820135.1. Classification (NCBI taxonomy): domain Eukaryota; kingdom Metazoa; phylum Chordata; class Mammalia; order Lagomorpha; family Leporidae; genus Sylvilagus; species Sylvilagus floridanus. The sequence goes on along the minus strand of OX463241.1, from coordinate 145,964,445 downwards.
ATAAGCGTCACTAGAAAACATAAAGCAGTGGTGATCTGCTAGCATCTTTATGTGGAATTACCATGAGTACACCACTGGAAATGAAGACTGGGCGCATGTATCACGCTGGTGACTTCAACAGTACAGGATTTGGTGCTCAGATTTTCCCAAAATAGTAAACAATTGGTGCTAGAGAAGCTAAAACAAACAAGCAAAAAACAAAGTCCAATCTATTCTCAAATTTTATGTTGTGAAATTCCTGAGATATTCATTTAGTATAACAACCACATCTGAAATAGTTTGCATCTAAATAAAATTGGGATCTAATTTATGCTAAGATCATTATAAATAGGTTTTTTTCACTTAAATTGTTTACACAGTTGTCAATAGGATGTGTGAGTGTTGTGGGTAGTGGGATGATTCTTGATTATTCAGAGCACCTAGTGGCAACACTCATAATGACCTTAAAAATGCCCTAGAAATATCTAGAACTTCTCATAGGGGACAGCACCCTTCTGTAGGAAACAAAGTATGAGGTCTTTGCAAGCACAGATTTTCATTTTACTCATTTGTAACCCCCAGACCTTCAGAGTACCGGATACTAAGTGTGTATTGAGTAGAAGGAGCAATGGATGTTGAAAAATCCACTAGTAATTTCCATGGATGTTCCAACAGCATTTAGCTCTCAAAATTTAAATCTAACATTATACATGCATGCTAATATATTAAATATTTTTCTTTATATTTTCACTATAAAGGTTCATATCAATACCTTTATGAAATTTTATTTTTAAGTAAGCCACAAAAATGAGCAACATTCATATCTTTATCTGTGGAGATGCAATCTAAGCTCAGATGAACAGATTTCTGTCCTTCACCTCTGGTTGGATTGTGTGCTAGCCACTAGGTTTAGGCATCACATGTTTTATTTTTGGTTTGATAAGTTGTATATGTTTGTGAAACACCTCAATAGGGATACCCAGCAGATATTTAGATTTGAACAATTTCATAGCAAAGGAGAATCCTGGGCTGGAGATAAAAATCTGGGTCACTGGCCTAGAGAAGATATTTTTAGAGCCACAGAGAAAGATGATTTCATAGGAGAGGAGGGGGGAGGGTGAAGCTACCCGCAGAGCATATTTCTGATATTGATAGTCTGGTAAACAAAACGCAAATACGAACAGCAATAGCAGCCATGGCTAGAAAAGAAAACAAAAGTCAAAGTAAAACTTAGCAACCCACAATAGCAGGAACTAGTGAATCGGAAATCCTAGCAACATCTGTAAACTATCCAGGCAAGAAGAAAGAGTGAGGTATGGCCAACTTGAAATAGATACAAGGACAGTATTTTTATGTGACATGTAATTAGTTTTTGGAACTCACTACCACAGAATATTTTGGGGTAACTCGCATAGAAAGTCTAAGAAAAGAATTCTCTGAGACAGCTGTAAGAGACGAGAATAGGATTACTACACGTTAGGTAAGAAGCTGCGTGGTACCCACTCTCCTCACATTTACCTGGCCTCTCTAATGTTCCAAGACCAGGGCAGTCTGCAGACACACTAAAATGGTTTCTCCCAACTACAGGATGACATCATTTCCTAGGTGTTTGGGTAGATTTTTTTTTTCACACCAATTTCTCAAAAGCACCTAAACCAGTCAGATCATGAATGGAGAGAGGATGCTATTCCCGAAGTCCTTCCAAAAGACTGATGTGATGTTAATGGTCCTGATTTATCATGTTCTTGTTGTGATTTTTAAAAATTGACCTCTTTAGAATGATAGTCTTAGTCCTATAAAATATTAATTTTCTTTAAGCATATTCTTAAATAATAGAAGAATAGTGTTCAGATTTTTATTTCTATTCATTCCACCTTGGCAGTATTTTCTGTAAAAGACTCAATGATCAATTGTAAAATGGAAAAATCGGTGTCAGTGTTAATTTAAATTTAAAACAAGACATTGATTCATCTAAGCTTTTTGACTGTCTTTGGTGAATTCAGTTTCTTCTCTGGTCTTCAATCTAAAACCCTCAATTTCCTTGCAATTTTCTTATTAAAAATATTTCTTTCTCATTCCAAAACATTGTTCAGTAACAAAACTTTCTTCTTTCTTGGTCTGAGTCTTAGTCCTGGTTTTGCTCATGTTCTTGGATTTTCTTTTTTCAAGAACCAAAGCTTGTTATTTCTGTGCCTTTCCTTTGCTTTTATTCTGTTGTTCTTGTTTCTATTCTACTCTTGGTCTTCCTCTTGTTCTTGCTCTTGTTCTCACACATGTTGTTATATTTACTTGTTCAAAACCAGAAATCTATTATTACTTTCTTGTTCAAAAATTTTAGAAAAAATAGGTATTAGTCTTCTATTTTCACAAAGTTGCCCCATCATCAATTTGCATTAGTGTCTCCCTGCCCTGACCAACAACCACCAAAAAAAAAAAAAAAAAAAAAGCAGAATAATATAGGAATTTAATTTTATGGTATAATGATACTACTTTGTGAGGGCAATGGCAGACAGGAGGCAAAAGCTCTCATTTCTCCCTTAGTCTCTCAGGTTCCATCAATCATTTCACTTTAAGGTCTTAGTTCCCACAAGTCTAAAATAGAAGTTTTTAGGTCAGGTGATGGAACTTCTGCTTGAGTTTTAGATTTTTGGCATTAGAATTGAAAAAGAAAAGTTTTATGCATTATTTCCCATTCCACACATGCAAAAATCAGTTATTTATAAAAATATTTATATTTATTTATAAAAATATTACTCCAGGGGCCAACGTTGTGGCATAGTATGTCGAGTTGCTGTCTGTGACCTAGCATCTGATATGAACCCTGGTTCATGTTCCAGCTGCTCCACTTCTGATCCAGCTCCCTGCTAATGCACCTGGGAAAGCAGAGAAGGATGGCCTAAGTGCCTGGGACCCTACCACTCATGTGAGACACCCAGAAAATATTCCTGGCTCCTGCTTTGTCCTGGCCCAAAGCTGGCTGTTGTGGCTATTTGGGAAGTGAACCAGCAGATGGAAGATCCCTTCTTTCTCCCATTCTGCCCCATAACTCTTTCAAGCAAAGAAATAAATCTTTTAAAAAACTATTACTCCAGGTAAACTTTTAGTGTGGTGGTTAATACCCCACTTGGGATACCTGTATCCCATATTGGAGTCCCTGGGTTCAAGTCTTGGCTCCTCTTCCAATTCCAGGTTTCTACTAATTACACTTCAGGAGGCAGTAGGAAATGGCTCAAATACATGGGTCTCTGTGATCCACGTTGGAAACATGAATTGAACTCTGAACTCTTGGTGTTAGCTTGGTCCCAGGCATTTGGGGAGTGAGCCAGTAGATAGATGATCTCTCTTGTGTGTCTCTCTGTCTCTCTCTGCCTTTCAAAAATGAACAAGCAGTTTAAAAAATGAAACCATCACTCCATGAATATCTTAATATCATTGATCTTGTTGCAGTTGTCCAGGTTTTTTCTGCCCCATTCATTCATGTGTAAGAAATCCTATTTGAGTCATGGAGACCACAAGAGGAAGCAGCTTTTGAAATGCGACCTACTTTTAGGTAGTATGACATATGTTTTAGTATCCCATCTAGATTCTTCTTTTCAGCCAAAAAGTATTTTCTCATCCTGAAACATCCTTCTTGTCTTTAGCTCATATGCATAAAAGTTGTTAATATGTATATTTTTCATATGCCATTTAGTTAAGGCAAAGTCTAAGACATTCCCTCAGGACTTACTGAAGAGGTCTAATTATGGTCACTAGCAATCTCCTTAGACTCATTGAACAGAATTTTCTTTGAATTTGTATTCACAAAGAAGTACTTGAAACTGCACACTGCTCTTTGGAGTAAATGTCAAACCTTCAGGCATAATAAGCATGGTAATGGGTAACTTGGCATGACCATTAAAAACTGCATTTGAGTTAATACAAAAGCTGATAGACAGAGCCCTCTGCTCCCACACTCAGTTTCTTGTCTCTTCTTTTAATGAACAATAAAAAGGCAAAAATAATCAACTGGACTGTGCAAAAATAAATGTGCAGTAGGAAACGTGTGATGTTTATTGAAGGATGCATAGTAATGCTGTTCTCAGCTCTTCTGCATCCAGAAACTTTGTAGGACAGTATGAGGGGTTCTTTTACAAGTTTGTGGATATGCAAATTATTAAAAAGTTATGCTTGGATTTCAAAATTGTTTTTGCATCAAAATAAACATGTCTTTTGATTCCATTTTTCCATGAACTTCTTTTTATAATTTGTTTATTTTCATTTCATTTGAAAGGCAAAGAGGCAGAGACAGAGGAAAATGTCCTATCTGTTGATTCATCACTCCCTAAATGCCCACAACAGCCAGGAACTCAATACAGAAGTCCATTATGGGTTCCAAGGAGCCTACTATACCTGGTGCCTCCTAGGGTGCATATTAGCCAGAAAGTGGAATGGAGAGCAGAGCCTGGACTCAAACCTCGGCACTCCAACTTGAGATGTGGGTGTCCAAAGAAGGGTTTTAACACTTGTGCCAAATGGCAGCTACATGTCCATATATTTTTAAAATTACTCTTGTACTTCTTAAGTTCCTTCTGGTAAGAATGGGATGGGGCAGGATATGAATAGTTCTAACCAATGACTTCTGAGTTAAAATGGTGTCATGTCCAAACTACTCAACTGAGGATGTACAGCACCCTAAAGTTTTATTTATGTCCCTCTTTCCTTCCTCTACAACAGATAAGCTGCTTTCTAGATATCAGCTTCTATATTATCCTAGGTCCCGGACAGCAGACAATGCTAAGAGGTTTCCACAGGCCAACTAGGGAGTGCAGTATGAGTGAGTAATAAGTCTTTGTTGTTATTTAAGCCATTGATGTCATTATTTACTACTACACCATAAAAACCAAACAGTCCTGACTCATTTAGGAGCCAAATTCTAGTTATGACTGATCAATGAAGGGCAGGGACTTCAAAAAGCATTTAAAAATCACAAGTGACCAAGGGGAAGCTTTTGGCATAGTGGTTGGGATGCCACTGGGATACTCAGTTCCCATATCAGTGCCTAGGTTTGTCTCTCGGTGCTGGTTCATATGTCCTGCTAATTGCTCTCAAGGGAGGTAGCAAATGATAACACATGGATTTGGGTCCCTCTCACCCAGCTGGGAGACTGGAGTTGAGTTCCCAGCTCTTATTATATATCTGACCCTATCCTAGCTACTATGAACATTTGGGAAGTAAACCCACAGATGGAAGATACCTTCTCTTCTCCCCTATCCCCACCCCACACACATTTATGCCTTTCAAATAAAAGAAAAAGTATCATGGATGATAATAATCTATGCTTTCAGATTATTAGTTTATCCTATTCTGTAAGTATAGCAAGAGAGCATGCTTTTTCTCCTCATTGTTTCTTACTGACTCTTCCTTTGTAGAAGTTGGTTCATCTTCATCTATTCATCTACACCTTTAATCTATAAGCCAACCCAAAATAAGGAAACCATAAAATAGAAAGACCTAGTCACTTTTAGAATAGTTACAATATATGCATGTCACACATAATATTTCACTTAGTTTTCACAAAAATTCTTTAGAATACTGTCTTTATTTTACAAAGAAACTGAATTTTGGAGAAGTTAAAGAATGTTCTCCAGGTTACCCAGCTGAGACATGTTTTTCTTCTCTCAAGTAGTTATAGTACTTGAGTCAGTGAAAAAGGGCCATCATTAACCACAGAAAAGCCCAATTAGGGCTTCAACCCAGAGTTTCCTGATGGGGCTAGGAATGTCCAGGGTGGGGCTTGTGAGGATCAAATCCACAGGGAAAGTGATTGCTATAATCTTTTTTCACTTCCAGGGGTGTCACCACATTTTCCTTCTTTTGTAATTAAATTTCCTGGCCTTCTTACTGGGCATGAATCTAAACTCAAATTCCCTAAGACACAGAGCAGGAGGCAAAAAGCTTATATGTTAGGGCAATTCTGGGGAAGTAGGAGCAAGTGTGCAGTGAGAAAGGCAGAAAAGAAAGGAAAACAAATTTGGGGTATGAATTACTGAGAAGTTACAGCTTAGCATATAGTGCACTGATGGCCCCATATCAGAGGATCATCTTCCAGAGAGGCTGCATGAACACTGCATTCCAGGACAAGAGAGGAAGGGAGAATAATTTATTCACCAGGATGAATGGAAGGAGGGATGGATAGATGATAGATTTATATGTAGATGGAAGGTTGGTCATATTAAATTTTCCTACCAGGTGATTCAGCAAACCTCCTAGTAGGTATACGTCCAAGGGAAATGAAGTCAGTCTGTCCAAAAGTTATCTACACTGACATGTTTATTGAAACACTGTTCACAGTAGCCAACAAGGGGAAACAAACTAAGTAACTTCCATCAACTGATGAATAGAGAAAATGTGATACAGATAGACAATGGAATACTATTCCTCCCCAAGAAAGGATGGAATTTTGTTATTTGAAACATGGATGAAATTGGAGGTCAACTATATTGTGTTATAGTTGATCATTTATATGTTTGTCTTTTTCAAAAGACTATAAAACCCCAGAGAGAAGAGTTAATGGTTAAAAGATTTGTTTAAAACAGATAGGATTTGAATTCCAGCTTGAAAGTCTGCTAGTACTGTGGCATTTGACAAATCATTTAACTACTGAGACTCACTTTATTCATTAACAAAATGAGGATACTCACATATCCTCCGAAAGGTTTGGAGTGTCTAGATGTTCATAGCATGAGAAGATAGGGCTTACTATACAGTCTGCTATATAATAGCAATACAGTATATTATATGACTATTATTTATCAAATCACTTAGGACATGTAGCATGTTTCATACATCATTGGCATGCAGTAAATATCAATATATGTAACTCAAATGCTGTTTTATTCCATTTGTATTTCAAAGTTCTATTCTATTTCATAACCACCATGGCTTTTCTTATCTTTTACCTAACTTCCCTTAGCCATTAGTTGATTGTGCTACAATACAGGTCATTAGTAATTAAAGAGATTCATAAGGTGGTATGAACAATGTATTATTTCAAAGAAAAGCACTAAGCATTACATAGAATTTAAAAATTTATGTTCCAAACTATGAACATACTAAAAAGTATTGCCAATTCTGAGCCCAAAATATCATGGGTTTTAGCTGGAAAAGCTTGAACTAATGATACTATCTGTGCTTGTCAAATGGGCCTGAATGGAGGTAATTATAATGAAAAATGCAATCGGTTCTACTGTTGAATTGGTTTCAAGAATTCACATTATCCCTCATGATTAACTGAAATCCAGGAGAAAAAATATTAAGAAAATTATAATAATAAATATATTGATATCGATATAATTTTATATATTTATTTTATTATTATTTTATATATTTTATTATTTTATATATTTATTTTATTATATATTTTTTATATATTACATTAAGTATAATGTATATAATTTGAGATGATTATGTTTAGTATAATTAAAATATTTATAATCAATGTAATTATAAATAATTAAGATAGTAATAAAATATTAAGATCTAGGATGCAAAATATTTATATATCTTCCTTGGAAATCTATAGGTTATTTATCTTTGTTACATGTTCTTTTTGGTCAGAGGTCCTTCTCACCTTTATTAATCTGTCAAATATTAATTGTCTGTAAAACTCTTCTGAAGCAGCAAAGCATCATAAGCAAATCTGACCTGACAACATCAGATTTGCTGATTCTGAACACAAGCAAGATACTGCTAATTAATTTAAAACCTTCCCGTCAACCAAAGGAAACTTCTGAAGGGAACAAAAATTATACTGAAAGTTAAACTTCACCTGGAGAAAGTTCTCCCATCTCAAAGAAGCAAAATAATGTGTAATCTGACTCATCGATTCATCTAATAAGTCATAATTGTGTTTCCTCACCCCTGTTGACAAAAAGTCAATTCTGCCCAGATAAATGTATTGGGTTCATTTTCACTTACTTTCTTTCCTAGAGACAAAATTCCCAACCAAAGGACTGACTGTTGTGACAATGACCACACTGTGTTAGACACTCAGGTTGGCAACCAGCAGCAGTAGATAAACCCCTCAAGTGAATTTCTTGCTTATTTCATATATTCACATTTAAAATGGAAGCTGCCTACAAATGCAGTGGCACGTGTAAAATGTCATGTGAGATGGGAGATGCTTTGAAAAAAATGTTCCAACTTCAGGCAAATTCTGTCATCACTATCATTTTAAAGATGGAAAACTTGCAGGCTCTGTGCCTGTCCTTGAAAATGTATCCATTATATGATGCATATTGCTCTGTGTCTTTAAGATCCCAAATGATTCTAATTACACCAAGTAAGTATTCAATTTATCTATTCAGTTGAACACAATTAAATTAGATGTATTGAATACTTGCTATGTGGAAGACACCATGCTAAGCATTTAAGAAATATGGGAACAAATATCTTTTTAAAATCTGATCCCTCAAAGCCAAGCCATTGGAGCTGCCTTCAATCATTTGGACTAGAATAAGAAAATGGCACCAGTTAGGAAAATGCTGAAACTAATTTTATCAACAAGTCACAAATGCTATTTTTGCAGATAATTAAGAGTAGGGTATATAATCAGCTTATAGCACATTTTAGGTATGGTACTTGTGACTAAAGAAACATCAACATGTCTCTAGAAATGAGGCTGACTCAAAACATCTCTCATTTCCTATGTCTGATGTAATTAGCATATGTAAAAAATGTCTCATACTTGTCTGGAACCTTATTTTTTACCAAGTTTATCTGAATCTCTTATGAAACAATCAAGTTGAATGTTTTCAAAACTTGGGGGTAGTTTTGTGGCATACTGGATAAAGCCATGGCATGTAATGCCAGCATCTCATATGGGCACCAGCTCATGTTCCAGCTGCTACTCTTTCTCTCTAGCTCCCTGCTGATGACCTGAGAAAAGCAGTGGAAGATAGCCCAAGTGCTTGGGCCCCTGTTACCCACTCGAGAGACCTGGAAGAATCTCCTGGCTCCTGGCTGCTGGCTTCAGCCTGGCCAAGCCCTGGCCACTGTGGCCATCTGGGGAGTGGACTAGAGGATGGAAGATATTCTCTCTCTCTCTCTCTCTCTCTCTCTCTTCCACCTTTCTCTCCCTTTCCCTCTCTCTCTCTCTGTAACTCTTTCAAATAAATATTCTTTAAAAAGTTATTATTACTTAACATCCTTCCTGAAATTCTCTGTGACACTTTATCTAATCTTTTTCATCTCATTGCACAAATGTCTATAAGTTCCCAAAGTTAATACGTTTACCCCTTATTTTCTTGTAAACAGTTTTCTTCAGTGATGCCAGCTACTCTCTCCGCTTCTACAGCCATTTATGTGTTCATGTACTTGAAAGCTGTCTATTCAGCTGTGACTCTATCCTGAGTTCTCACTGTATGCTTCCTATCATCTATGAAATATTATCACTTGACTCTCATAGATGGATAATCTTCCCAACCCAACCAATTTTTGTTCTATTACTATCAGCTGTCAATAATTCGTTACAGTGCCACATACCTAATGGGCATGCTCTGTAATTGCTTCTTCTAGCTCCACCCCTCCCAGTGCAATCAGCCAGCACATGATTTTTTTTTTCCCTTCCCCATCGCTGGTGACCCTCATAATTTCTGATCTGTTTCTACGTTGAGTCTTGTCTTTGTCTTGTTTCTCATTTCATTTGCTGCCAATTCTTTGCATTGGGTGACTTACGAGAATTTTACATCAGAGTGAGCTTTCAGATACGTATTAACTTATTCAACTACATTACTTAGCCACATTTTCAGAGCATAGAAATTCTTTCAGTGTTTACCAAATGGGTAAATAAATTAATTACTTAAAGTATGAGAAAAATGGGGAGGAGCTAGACTATAAGATTTAAGACTATTTGTTACAAAAGTCAAATGGACTGATACTCACAAGAAAATAGTTTATTTTAAAATAATCTTTATAATTTATTCTATAAGAAGTATTTAGGAAACTCACTATGGTATATATCAGGATGTTTCCTTTCATGGCTAAGATGGGCTATAAAATGGCATTGTTTCCAAACTGACCAGAAGTTTAGCTAACTCTGGATAGTCCTCAAATAGTTCACTCTGTGGCAAAGATCATGACGAGGAATTACAAAAGGAACTCCCAAACCAAGTGGTTATTTCAAGCTTTGCGTGGGCTGCTTTTAATGAATCTTCCATAAATGGAAACCCACTGGGTCATTCATGGTTCTGCATACCAGAGAGCAAGCCCAGTAGTATGGGACTGGTTACATTGCGTAATGTAAAAATAAACTTGCTGGAGGAAATGTATTCTCCTTTGGTCCTCTAGGAAGACACACATACCAGTAGAGTGTTCTAGTCAGATCACTTACTATCTGAGAAGTTTCCAGCTTAGTAGCTTTGGAAAACTAGTCTTAGCAAAAGGAAGGGAAAGCCATAGTCAGTTCACCTAGACTTCAGGAAACCTCTTGATATTGGTGACTTCCTAACTATGTGCCCTCGAGTCTTAATGAAAAATAATTAATGACATAATCTTTCTAACCATTTTCTCATTTTTTTTATTGTTGTCACACGTTCTCCAAATTCTTTGTTAGGATGTATTTTGTTGGTGTTTTGTTTTTTGGATTTTCTTTTGAAGGAAGAGGTTTCATCTCTACACAGACATTCCAAGCATTCAAATACATTTTGTAGTAAAATAGTTCTTTTTTCCATATCCATGTTTGTTAGCTTACATAATATTTCATTGAATTGCTTAATTATAGTTATAAGTACAATTAACCTAAAAAGATTCAATAATATGCATTCAACTGATTTTTGTTAAGTATAGGCTCCACTGGTGAAATCAAATATGAGTTAGTTGCTAGAGAGAAGGAATAACTATCATCAAATGATTTTACAAATGGAGTGGAAGGAATGGGTGAATCCAAAAAAGATGGAGATTAGTGTGGAGAGTTTGCATATAAAGGAATGTCTCAAAAATAAACAGGGTGGCATGAGAAGTATGGAGGGGATTAGAGCAAGATATTTTTTCCAAGTTCATTGGCTAAGTTAACTGTCATACCAAATGACAGTATGATGGTTGATCTACAAAAGACATTAGAGAACAACTCATTCAAGCTATCACAATTTTTACCCACAACCATCATCTGCAAATAGAAGATTATTTAACAGTTCCCAATATTAAAAATGGAAAGAGAGAAAAGGGAAAAATCTATTATGATGCAACATTATCTGTGCTTTCAATAAAAGGGTGCTTCAGGGAGAAATCTTGGATTGGTAGAAAGTACTAGAGTAGAGGGCTTTGAGATTTTTTTCAAGCAGAAGTAGTGTATACCAAATTCTGGATAGAGAGAGAATGGGAGAATGGTGAAAGAAAAAAAAAAAAAACAACCTATGCAGTCTACAAGGGTAATTCCACTTAATTCTTCTGTAGAAGTCAAGTGTGAAACACACATACACATGCAACATAAAACAAAAAACAAAACAGAGTGGCTTCTTTTGCAGAAGCACTTAATGCTTCTGCAGACAGAGCTATACATGTGTCCTGGGTTTTTTACTTCTTATTCAGTGGTTATTTGGGACTGAATCTTATATAGAAATTCATTTTAAAACTCTTGATAGGTTTTAAATATCAGCTAAACAAGGCAATATCCAATGTTAAAATGCTATGTTGTATGGCAACTTTTTCAATACTTTTCCAGAAAAGGCAAAAGAAAGTAAGAGAAAGGGCTGAGAAGAAAGGTTCTGTTAATCCTGCTTGTCCTCCATCCAGTAACTGATTCCAGAAATTCTGTGTGGGAATTGGGGCTAACCAAAAATTGAGACCTAAACATCTAATTTTGGCCACACAGAGTTCTGTCTTTTTTACCAAAGTGGAAAATTTTCAGATAAAACAGAGGCCTAATTGAATTTGTTGAAAATAAGTCTATAGTTCCTTGAAGCTCTCTGATTTTTATATTTGCATATAATTTCATGAGAGCCTTAGAAATTACCTTCACTAAATACTAATTCTTAAGTCGACACTATTTATTTTTCTATGTAATTTCTTTCATCCCAACTTCCCAGTATCTTAGCTAAATGACAACTCATTTACAAAGAACAAACAAACACTATGTCCAATAACCTAGAAAAATATAAGCTGCATCAATATTCTTGACCAAATCTGTGTCTGTGGGGCTCCTTCTCAAGAAGAACACAGGTACTATCTATTGGGTATTCCAATCCCATCCTCAGCTCTCTTGGAAAAAAGAGAAAAAGTCAGTGCTGTTGAACAAATGGGCACACCTGATCCACGTGGAGGGTGTACCTCCATGGGAAGTGGAGGCTCTCAGGACTGTATCCTATTAGGATATATAGCTCACTTAGCAGTAGTACTCTAGATAAAGGAATCCTTCTGGATGTTTGAGTCAGGCTTCTTGCAAGCAAACAGAACCCTCAAAAGTGGCTTTCCAGGAAGTCTGAAGCAAACAGCCAGAGAAAAAGCATTTCTCCTTGATTTCAAGTGTCTTAGCAAATTGTGTCAGCAAAGCACTGAGGATATTAGAAATATTTGGGTTAAATCCGCCCAATGAGCCTGGAAGGATGCTCATAATAGAGTCAAATCACCTTCCAGTGCGTTAAGTTATTTAATCTTGCTTTGGTTCTTTCATTGCCTTGATCGTTATTTATAATTACAAGTAATTGCTTCTCCTCTTTTGCTGCCTACCTCCCCACTCAACAGTGAGCTGCCTGAAGTCAACGATCATCTCTATTTTTCGCACCACCATATGCTAAGTTCATCCTGTACTGTCTGGTAAATTATAGATGCTTAATAGATTTTAATTGAATTCAATCTATTTCTGAAAGATATAGGTCAAACCAGAGTTTCTACCAACCACTGGTCCATTTCTTTCTCTTAATTTGAACTCACTCCAACTTGGCCAATAAAAGCCCCAGGAAAAGTTGAGCTCAGTCTTTCTTCCAGAAACCTTCAGATCAAGAGGCAATCCTGAAATGACCACAAGCATCCTCAATGTTGCACTCCATTCTGCTTTTTCATTGGTTTAGAGTCCCTTACATCAAAGCACTGTCTCTGTATGAAAATTCCTTTCTATAAAGAGATCCACGTGGCATGTTTTGTTCCTTTCCTTTGTTTTATTGGCTCATATCAGGTCCAATCAGGTCAGATACTTGCCATGTTCCAGTAAGAAGTGAATGAAGTTACTTATATGAAAATTCCTAAGCACTTAAAAAAAAAGGCCATTTTTTACCTTTGCCATCTCTAATTCCAAATGAAATTCTGTTAACTTAGCTTGGCACATCTTTTTAGGTCAGGGGGTTTCTGTGAAATTTCCTGAGTTCTGCAAAGAAGAACACCTGGAAAAAATTATAGTGTTTTGATTTGCCACCTCCCTAGAGCCTGAAAATAGTCAGCGTTGTTCCCTGTACCAAAAACAAACAATAAAAACCAAACAAACTACCCCCTATACACACATAAAACTGGTTTTGCTGAGCATGTATTTACTGTAATTAGTGTGAAGAATTGCTTCAGTTCTCCCTGGAAGACCTTTTGGGGTCTAGAATACCAGATAGATATCCAAATGGAGCTGTCCTCTCAAAAAGCACCCCTGCCCATTAAATCCTTCCTCCTGCTACCCAGACCTCTTCCTGAGCTTATATGCAGACTTCTGAAAACTCCCTGCTCTGTACAATTTTTCCCTATTGACCTGAAGAGGCTTAATTTTCTAGACATCATTCACTTAGAGTCTAGACAGCTGGCCCATATCATCTTAAAAGTCATAAATCTCTTTCCAGAGGATTCCAAGCATATTTGGGCAGGGCCATGTCTCTTATCTGCATATTCTTGCTGAGATTCTTCCCCTAGTAGGCATTTGGCACCATTTGTCGAATGAATGGATGAATGATAAGAATGCCTGTTATGTAATCAAGAACCTTCACATATCAACAACACTTTACTTCACTATTTGAAATCATCAAGTCTTAGAAATAGAAAACTGAAAGATATTTCATCTAGTCCTAAATATGGCTACTTTGTCCGCCCCATTGAGAAGCTGTAATCTCTCCACCTTCCAAACCTTAGTGTTTCCAGTCTCCTTTTCTGCTCATTGTTTTTTCTACAATATTTATGTACTAACCTATAATTTATTTATAATATACTTAATTTCTTATTCTTCCAATTGGATTGCAAATTCCATGAGATTAGAATATCTTGCCTATTTTGGTTTTGATTTTTAATTTTTTTTTTATGCCAGGGGGAGAGAGAGAGAGAGAGAGAGAGAGAGAGAGAGAGAGAGAGAGAAAGAGAGAGAGAGATCCTCTGTTCTCTGGTTCACTCTCCAAATGCAGCAAGGCTGAAACCAGGATCTGTGAGTGTGGTCCAGTCTCCCATGTGAATGGCAGGGGCTCAGATACTGTAATCATTGCCTGCTATTTCTCAGGGAATATGTTAGGGGAAGCGGAAATTGGAAGTGGGGCTGTTACTAAAACATGGGGTGCAGGTTCCACATTCTTGGCCTTTGAGGTTAAGCTACTGGAGGCACTTACTTTTTGGGTGCAACTCAATGGACAGGAAGGGCATTAGCACTAAGGATGTGAGGGGCTTCTTTAATCTAATGATGCCTTTGCAGAAAAGAATAATCCTATTCCCATGCTAAAAGGCTGTGATTTCTCTTTCTACTTCTAGTTCCTGGACATCTCCATTAAATGGACCATGCAGGAAACCCTTCCTCCAAAGTATCTCCATTATGATCCAGAAACCTCTCGTCAGCTGATGTGTGACAAATGTCCTCCTGGCACCTACCTAAAGCAGCACTGTACAGCACGGCGGGAGACCCTGTGCACCCCTTGCCCGGACCACTACTACACAGACACTTGGCACACCAGTGAAGAGTGTCTGTATTGTAGCTCCGTGTGCAAGGAGCTGCAGCACGTCAAGCAGGAGTGCAATCGCACCCACAACCGTGTGTGTGAATGCGAGGAAGGGCGCTACCTCGACATAGAGTTCTGCGTGAAGCACAGGAGCTGTCCCCCTGGGTTTGGAGTGGTACAAGCTGGTATGTATCAGTTTCCAGCATGCAGCAACATTAATGAGGATTGTGCAAAGCCTGACAGCAGTGAAAGTTAGGGGGATACTTTTGTCCTGAGAAGATTACAGGCTAGCAAATTGCAACAGGAATAGGACCTGAAGGTATGTCCTGTGTGTCTGGCATACTTTCAAAGGACCATTTCCCAGAGGAATACTTTACCACTATAGGGCAATTTAGTGAAAAATCTCAAATGCAGCAAATTACTCTCTAATGAGAAGTATGATGAATTGTTCTTTAAAGGAACATACTCCAAGTCTCATGGCTTGTGGTTGATATATACCTCTATGTTTCACTTCAGCACGGGTGGCTTCAAACTGCAGTGCTTTCTGACAAACATCAGAAATGTTAATTGATAACAAGGGAGTAATTATGCTGATATTAATGAGGCTCTGGAGTGCTAACAATGAGCAGTTATAATTAATTATGTAAAAATGAGAATGGTTAGGGGAAATGCATTTCATTATTAAAAAATGAAGCTACTTCTTCCTTTGGCCTGGGAGTTGAGTGCCTGGGAGGATAAAGCTTGTTGCAGCCTCTCTTCAATGAGCTTATTCTTTATCTTGGACAAAACAGATTGTGAAGCAAAGAGTGAGCTCTTGTCTAGAAACAAAGTGCTTTCTCTTTTTTGCATCCTGAACACTGTAGGTTAGAACCAGTGTGCATTGAATCTTTTAAAACTACAACCCACATTTTTTTTCCAACACATTCCTGAAGCTTCAGTGTCACTTATAACTTCTCATGGCTTAGGAAAATTAAGAGTATTCACTTACTTCACTGGAGAGAGTTGGAATAAGTATAGATCTTGATTGTTCAATTTGAAGCAGTGTTTCTCGGCTTCAGCACTACTGACATTTGGGGCTGCATAATTCCTGGGGTGGGCAGCTGTCCTGTGTACTGTGCTGTGTCTACCAGCATCCCTGGCTTCCTGTCACAGGAGCAGCTGTCATCTCCCCATTGTGACAGTCAAAACTTTCTCAACACCGGCTGCTAAAATCGCACCTGATTAAAGACCACCAGCACACTAGACGCTAATTATCTATACCTATTTTCACTTTCAAACGTTGTGACACACAAAGTCCAGATTATTAGATAACATATCCTTTAGGTTTAAAAGCATACAAAGGAAACATATTCAAAAGTCAAAATCTGTTCCATTTCCTACATAGTGAATCTTATAAAATCAATTACAGAAGGTGCAAATTCTATCAGATTCTTAAAATGTATCTCATGTGAACATTCAAGGGAGGAATTAATGGCTCTTTCTAATTTTTATTGGATGATGGTTTGGAATTCAGTGTTAAGCCAAGGTGCAGAAGGGAAGCCCATCCAACAATAGCAAATCTTTTTAATTCAATTCAGAAGTCCTATATTTAGAAAATTAATTAAGCATTGACTGTGCAGCTTGTAAACTAGAAAATTTTTGAAAAGCAATGGAAATAGTAAGAATCTTTTTTCACATAAGCATGAAAATATAAAGTAAAGTAAGCCAGGAATTAGAAGACTTAGGTCAAAGGCACCCAGTCTAATCTCTGGCATTAGGGTGTGATTTATTTATTTCTCCCTCCATAAAAGCTCACATGGTGCTTTCTCTTGAAAAATGAAAGGTTTCCAGCTCAAACAGAAGGAAGGGTTATGTGGTGTTGCTCTAAATGTATTTAATAACAACTCCTTTTTGATGTTGCTGTTTGGAAGTTAGATTCTGCCTCTATATTTTGTGTATAACCTTCTGACAGTTAGCTCTATAATTCCTGTGGAACCCCTTACAACTAGTGTGGTGAATTCTCCACTGTAAAGCCGACATTCTCTCATCATTTTCATATTTCACATTTTGCCTGGTCATAATTTTTATATTCCCACTAACATTAATAAGGCTGAATCACAACTTAGGTGGATAAATTGTTTCTTTATAAAAAAGGTTCTTTCAATTATAAAGGGGAAAATCCTACCCAGAAAGGTCATTAGATGAAGCCTGCAAGTATATTGTGAACTCGAGTTCCATCATTCTTGGATTCCTGTTGTTAAAGAACTTTAAAGCCCAACTTACCAAAAAGGACATTTAATTCATATTGCTTTCTCATTAGGGGGCATGAGAAGACCCAAGCCGCAGGGGTGTATCTAAAGAATGACATATGAGTTTGTGTGCAGAATGTGGCAGTTGGAAAAGGAGTCTTAGATCTACATGTTCTGTGATTCCTAGTAAATCAGTAATGAAAGAGTGACATGGAATCCCTACTCAGATATCTCTGCTTGTAATACTGTTTGGTTTATAGAATTCAAGGAGAGTGATACATTAAGAAAGTATTTTAAAAAACTCTCTTTATATAGTGATTCCTATGAAAATGTCACCAAAATCCAGGAAATATGGAAATAGCCTTTAACATGTGAAGATTTCAGGCAGTAGTTTCTTTCCTCTTTCTTCTGCCAGTCCCTTATCATTTTTGTAAGTCAACGAACCTTCAGTCAGAAAAAAGAAACAGAAGATGAAATTTGACCCAATCAATTTTGCTTGCCCCAACCCCTTTTCTTCTGGTTTTGGTAAAAAAATACATTGAAGTAGGGGGTTGAGATTTTTAATAAATGAAGTTTTAATAACTTTCTATAGCTTCCATTTGTTTCTTTTGTATTTGTTATCTTGCATAAGCCAGAATTGCCCTGTAAAATTTACAATTGAATATTGAAATATAAATCTGTTCAACTAACTCACACTAGATGGAGATATTTTCATATGCAAATTCACAAATGTATGATCTACCCACCCATGCATAATACAGCCAAATGTTTGAAGATATTTATTTTTAATAGCATCTTTAGTTGTTGACTGCTTCGTGTTTTCTTATCAGTGATTTCTTCAAATTTATCAAATACTTTTCCACCATGAAATAAATGCCCTCGTAATCATCCTTCTCTAAGTTTTCACTACTTTTACTCAACAGTTTAAGCAATAGTATAACATCTTCCATTTATCATGTGGCTAACTGCAGGCTTATGCTTTCGAGTCAGCAGCCAACTTTATTGCTACCTTAAAAAGTTTATTATAATGCTGTAAATTTTTACTTCTCAAGGTTAGCATACTTAAGAGTTCCTTCACAATTAGGATTCAGGAAAGAAAGAACTTCAGTAGGAACTCATTGGAATTTAATGATGCAACATTCAACGGATACTGATTTCGAAGAATGATATTACAGCAGACACACAGCAGTTATCTTAATGATTTTCCAGGAACAATTGTGTCAAGAATATGGTTGACAACAAGGCCTTATTGCCACTTCAAGCAGAAGCAGGACTAATGAATGCCCTATTCCTCTTTCTTCTATTTCATAAGCGGTTTGTAGGTAACAACAAAACAAATTTGCACTGGTATTTCAACGAGGGGAGACTGCCTAAGGGGTTGACTGCAGAAGTTTTGTACTCTCTGTCTAATGAAGTGAAACATGAAAATGGCTGAAGTTTTGTGCAACATAAAAGTAGCAGTTACAAACAAGTAGAAAGTCTTTTCTAAAGTGTTTTAAGAGGGTATTTGCTGTGAAAGTATTTGAGAAGAAGGTGCTAAATTGCTTGATACTTCCTGTAGGAACCCCAGAGCGAAATACAGTTTGCAAAAGATGTCCAGATGGATTCTTCTCGAATGAGATGTCTTCTAAAGCCCCCTGTAGAAAACACACGAATTGCAGTGCACTTGGTTTGCTGCTAACTCAGAAAGGAAATACAACACATGACAATGTATGTTCTGGAAACAGTGAATCAACTCAAAAATGTGGAATAGGTAACTATATTTTAAAATCTTTGACTTTCTACCATTTTGTAGTATTATTTTGCACTAAGTTAAACCTGTCTCTCATCACACTTTTTCCCTTTCTTGAATTGTTGCCAGCTAAGACTATTCCTCATGCCATCATTGCTAATGCACAACACAGAATCTTTCAAAAAGCCCTCGTCTTCTCAGATAATACCCCAAACCCTGATTTTATTCCCTTCCTTTCACACTGAAATCAGCTCTTACTCATGGGTAAAAGACAGTGTCAAGCTTGTGGCTGAGGCCAAAAATAGCAGAGTCCAAACTGTAGAACGTTAGTTATGTATTTTTACCACTTTCAGTGATAAACTGTGTTTTCAGCTGAAGAATACATTGACAAGCAAGAACTAAGGTGATACAAAACGTGTGCTTAGCTTTGCTACTTGTGGTATTATTGCCTGTGTTATGTGGATATTCCTAGTCCCTTAGTTGTTTAACTCTTTCTTTAGCAGGTGTCCCTAGCACAAAAAGGCTTCAGGTATCTGGATGCATTCCACGTCAGTAATGAATCAACCTGGGTGTACTCTTACCCTGTCACTGCTACCACTAGACTAATCTCAGCCCTTCATGCAAGGTTGCATCACATCAAAGGCAATCTGCTTTCTATAATAGCATAAACCAACTTTACTTTCTGCAAATATCTTTCTGTGCTGCATAGATGCATACAAAGTATAGTTAAGGGGGTTTACGTGTTTAGGATTCTGATCATTTTCTGTTTTTAATTACCAGCAAAATCTTAGACAAATCACTTAGCCTTTCTGCTTTCTTATCTAAAATGTTAAATTGGGAGCAGGCATTTAGCCTAGCAGTTATGAAGCCCACATCCCACATCAGAGTTTCTGGGATTGATTCCTGTATCTGGCTCCTTATTCCAGCTTCCTACCAATGCAAACAAACAAAAAAACAAACAAAAACTTAGGAAGAACAGTGATGGCTCAAGTATCTGGGTTCCTGCTTGTCCTATGGAAGACCTGGATTTTGTTTCTAGGTCCTGGCTGGAAAGCTCAGCCACAGCCATTGTGGGCATTAGGACAGTGAACCAAAAGATTGGAGCTTGCTCTTTTTCTCTCTCACTCTGTCACTGTTTCTGTCTCTGTCTCTGTCTTTCTCTTTCTCCCCAGTCCCCTTCTGTGTCTCTTGAATAAATGAATTTTTAAAAATATAAGTGAAATTAGGGAAGGGTTAGTAAAAGAAGTGACTTCTTACTTTAACATTGTCTTTATTTCATATCTAGTGTTCTTTTTGTCATTCGTGAGTACTTACCATGTGTCAAGGACATCACTATATAAGCCTTAAAATTTACTTTCACACTGAAGTTTGTTTAAAGTCAGTGTGGGTGGTGAATGGCAGAGCCAGGATTCAAACCCAAGTCTGCTGAATCCAAAGACAAAGTCCTGATCCCTGGGATATACTGACTCTACCCAAACGCTTGGGCTATTACAACTGTTTTCTAAATGATATATTTTTAAATTTGATTATTTTCCCACTGAATGCATAGTTAAATGTCTCTGTCTATCCCCTGCCTTGGTTTGTGTTTGTCAAAAAAACTTCCAGGATTCTAGTTGTTGGGTTTCTCACCTTTCTTCAATGTTACCCTGAATAAAGGAGCATTCTTCAGGTTTGCTGTTCTTTGTTTCCAGGCAGAGGTTAGACACAGATGTAAAATAATACACATATAGGTGTATATATTCACAAAATGATATACTATTTCAGATTACACTTTAAGCTCTTTAAAGGCTTGATTAAGTTTATTTTGATACTGATCTTGTTGTAAGTACCTCTGGGTACTTAGGTAAACTTCTAAGAGTGTGAATATTATAGAATTTGGGGGGTATGATTTATTTATACCAATATTATATACTTTTTAAATATTTATTTAATTATTTGAAAGGCAGAGTTGAAGATTCAGAAGGAGAGATATATATAGAGAGATCTTCTATCCACTGATTCACTCCTCAAATTGCTGCAACAGCCAGGGCTGGGCCAGGCTAAAGCCAGGAACCAGGAGCTCCTTCTGGGTCTCCCACATGGGTACAGGGCCCATCTTCTGCTGTTTTCCCATGCACATTTGCAGGAAGCTGTATTAGAAGTGGAGCAGCAGGGACTTGAACCCATACTCATAAGTGATGCCAGCACTGCTGGTGTCAGCTCAACCCACTATGCCACAGTGCTGACCCTTATTGCATCCTTATTACACATTTATTCATTCCATTCTCCCAAACATGCTCAAAAACAAACATTAGAAAGTACATAGGTCCAGTTGGTCTCTGGCACTGACCAGCCAACAGAAGGATGCTTTAATTCAAACTTCTTATTGTTGCACAGTGTATCCTGCATTGTGTCTTCTTTTGGTGTCTGTCCGAAAGACTTCCAGGGATGCATTTATTGAGTAAGTCTCCTTGGTTTTGTCATCTCCCTTTAGATGTCACCTTATGTGAAGAGGCATTCTTCAGGTTTGCTGTTCCTACAAAGTTTACACCCAACTGGCTCAATGTCCTGGTAGACAATCTGCCTGGAAGCAAAGTAAATGCTGAGAGTGTAGAGAGGATAAAACGGCGACATAGTTCACAAGAACAAACGTTCCAGCTGCTGAAGTTATGGAAACATCAAAACAAAGACCAAGACATGGTCAAGAAGATCATCCAAGGTATGGTACTCCAAATAAACACTTCAACCAGAAATCAAAGATGCCTGATTATCAAAAAGCAGGAACAAGACTGTGTGCCTGTTGTGCAGGTGATGTTTCCCTGTGCTTAGATTGAAAAACTACATATTGTGATAGTGTAGATACTATTCCTAGTGCAATCATATCGTGTTTTATTCTCACTTGCACCCCCAAATTTCTTACCTGAGTGTACTGAACACTCTAAAAGAGGAGAAATACATTTCAAATACAAGACAAGACACCAAGGAATCTGCTTCCTGATCCTTATTATTTTCTTTATTATCCTAAAGACCCTCCTAGGAGACATTCTTTATACACTTCAGATATCACCTTCTTTTCTACCAAAAAGCTATGTTGCATTTCTTTGGAAATTTTGTCTGAGAGGCTCCAAGTGTCTTGCAGGTATCCTCTCATTTATCCTCATAACATAGCCCATATTAAATTACCATTTTAATAGCATATGTTGTGAGGTTTAATGGGATAAGATCTGAAAAGTATTTGAATGTTCTGGAAGAAAGGGCTAGTTAAAAACCAAGTACTGTTATATTTTAGTGGTTTATAAAGAATCCCCTTTAGAAGTAGTGTGTGTGTATGTGATAAAGAGAGAGATGAGGAAGATTTTCATAATGTAGATATTGCCAATAACCTCATTCTACACGTTGCTATTAGTTATGTGACCCGGTAGTCTTATATGATCCTAAAAACCTCAAAGATCTGCAACTGAGGCAACAGATTTTAGGAAACTAACATCTTTGATAACTGAATGTTTCTATTTATGCCAGGAGCAAACTCTGTACGTTTTTGGCAAGCCAAAATATTCTTTGAATGTATACATTACCCCTGAAGTGAAAAGAAAGGGAAGTAGAGAATCCAAGACTGTTATAATCCAATTCCTTATTTTACAAATGAGGACAGTGTAGTCCAGAAAAATGAGCTGATCTGCCTGAGGGCTCACAGATACTAAATGACTTATGTCATTAATAGGAACGGAAGTTACTCCCTCTTATGTTTATTCTCAAGCTCACTGCTGAAATATCCTCTAGCCCGTGTGCATCCATCAATTCTTTGGCCTCATATCTTCAGGTTTTCAGATATTCTCCTCAGGGTAGTAGTCCTCCAGTGCAGAGTATACTTATTAAGGAGTAGTTAAAGCAACTCTTCAAACAGTGCCTCTGTCATATAGCAACTAATGAAGTGTACAAGATAAATCACTTGAATATTTTATTTCTCTTTCTGAAATGTTAAGGTTTTATTCTCAGTCATTTGTTAGAAAACTAAGTGTGGTATGTCTGTAATTTTATAGTGTTAATTTTCAAAATTGGAGGCTTCTCATAAAGCTCTGATGGATGCCTAGAATACATGACACATTATCTTATTGAAACACAAATAAGATTTCTCTCAGTTCTCAGAAATAACTAATGTCACTCAAACTCCCCCCAAAAAAGAAAGGAAAAGGTTACCCTTAAAGTAAAACTATGAAATTGCTTGAGACTCCTTTGCCTCAGGCTGGCTTCGTGATGGCATTAAATGAATATAAATGATGTAAACTCTCCTTGGGCTCTTGTTTCGTGCAGATATTGACCTCTGTGAAAACAGTGTGCAGCGGCACATTGGGCACGCAAACCTCACCTTGGATCAGCTTCGCAGCTTGATGGAGAGTTTACCCGGGAAGAAAGTAGGAGCAGAAGACATTGAAAAAGCAAGAAGGGCTTGCAAATCAAGTGAGCAGCTCCCCAAGCTGCTCAGTCTGTGGAGAACAAAGAATGGAGACCAAGACACTCTGAAGGGCCTCATGCATGCCCTGAAGCACTTGAAAACCTACCACTTTCCCAAGAGTGTCACTCAGAGTCTGAGGAAGACCATCAGGTTCCTTCACAGCTTCACCATGTACAGACTGTACCAGAAGCTATTTTTAGAGATGATAGGGAACCAGGTCCAATCAGTAAAGATAAGCTGCTTATAACCGAAATCAGCCACCGAGCTATTCTTTCCCAAGGGCCAGATCTGATGGCTGGGTAGACTGTTTCTCAGGCACTTGAGGGGAGACAATGATTTCTTTCTCACCACCAATGACTAATTTTGCCACAGGGCAGTAAAAGAAACTATGATGTGAAGAAGGAACTAGCATCTCCCCAAAAGTTCAATAAACCCCAAATAGTTTATTCAACTGTTAGATCTGGCCCAGTATCTACTGACTCTATTTTCCCTTATTACTGCTTGCAGTAATTCAACTGGAAACAACAAAAACTAGACTCCATTGTGCTTTACTAAATATGGGAATGTGTAACTTAAATAGTTTTGAGATTTCAGCTGTGCTAGCGGCTTTTATCAGAAAGCCATATTTTTTTTCTGTAAAAGTTACTAATATATCTGTAACACTATTACAGTATTGCTATTTATATTCATTCAAATAGAAGGTTTGTACATATTATCATCCTAAAGAGAAGTGGTGTAAGACTTAATTTTGGAAAGAAAAAATTATATTCTGTTTATTATTATAAAAAATGAAAGAGATAAAATATATTTTTTAATGGAAAGTTTGTAGGATTTTCTAATAGATACTGCCATTTGTCCTATGTGGAGTGTTTTTTATAATATAATTTTATCTGTATAAGCTGTAATATCATTTTATAGAAAATGCATTATTTAGTCAATGGTTTAATGTTGGAAAGTGTATGAAATGTAAATTATCTGAATATTAGATGCTCTGAGAAATTGAATGTACCTTATTTAAAAGATTTTATAGTTTTACTATATAAACATCATTAAAGTTTTCAAATTATTTTTCATTGCTTTTCCTCTTGCTTTTATTTGGATGGATGTTGATAAGTCTAAGCTTTCACAGTGTTTTATTGTTCTGTGTGTATGTGTGTTTTAAATCAGAAGGAACATCTGGGAGTAGTTAAAAATACAGATTCCTGGACTGATTTTTTTGAAAAACTGGGAATGAGGGCAGAAATGTGGATTTTAAACAAGTCCCAAAGTAATTCAAATTGGTGAACTTCTGGTATCAGGCTTGGAATACAGATGGTGTAAGCCACACAAAATTGCTGTCACTAAATTTGAAAGACCAAATAGTGAGCTCTTGCTTACAAACAATAGAAAACAGCACTACTTAATTTAAGAAATAGAAAAACCTAACTGGAAGGATGGTATATTGATTGGTTTGAATGGCAGCCCAGAAAGATATGTACAATCCATTGATCATTCCCAGAACTTCTAAATGTTACCTTATTTAGAAAAAAGGGTCTTTGTAAATACAATTAAGAATCTGGAGATGTGATTATTCTAGATTATCCACATAGATCATAAATCCAAAGATAATTTCTTTATAAGAGACACACAACACAGACACATAGAAAAGGAGACAATGTGAAGACAAAGGTGGTAATACGGTGATGTGGCCCTATGTCCAGGGAGCTAGGAGCAGCCTGGCACAGGTGCCCCATCCCATACCCCAAAGCCTCTGTAGGGAGTATGGCCCTGCTGACATCTTGATTTTGGAATTCTGGTCTCCAGAACCACAAGAAATTTCTCTTGTTTTATGCACTCCCCACCCCCAGCCCCACTTGTGGCAATTTTCTACAGCAGCCTTGGATAATAATACAGATGGCCTCCAAGATTTAGAAAGGGCAGAATCAAGAAACCTCTGGGTCCTTTGGTGGAACTTTCTACTCTTTCTTGCAATTACATCTCTATATCTTTCCATTTTAATTTCCAATTCCTAGGCATTTCAGTTTACCCAGAGTTTACTTTCTAAAGGAAACAAATGAAACAAATGGAAGTCATGGAAGCCATTTTTTCTCTCTGTTTCTTAACTTTATTCTGAAATACATTTAGATTTATAAGACCATTAAAAAGAGAGTTCAGGCCAGCACCGCGGCTCACTAGGCTAATCCTCCGCCTGCGGATCCGGTACCCCGTATTCTAGTCCTAGTTGGGGCGCCGGTTCTGTCCTGGTTGCTCCTCTTCCAGTCCAGCCCTCTGCTGTGGCCCGGGAGGGCAGTGGAGGATGGCCCAGGTGCTTGGGCGCTGCACCCACATGGGAGACCAGGAGAAGCACCTGGCTCCTGGCTTTGGATTGGCACAGCACCGGCCGTGGTGGCCATTTGGAGAGTGAACCAACAGAAGGAAGACCTTTCTCTCTGTCTTTCTCTCTCACTGTCTAACTCAGCCTGTCAAAGAAAGAAAAAACTAAAAAGACAGTTCAGAGTTTCCCTATGTGCCACTCAATGGGTTTCCACCAAAATTGTTATCATTTATGACTATTATTCCACTTATCCAATCTAAGAAACTAATCTTAATGCTACCAACCACCAAACTACCAACTTCATCTAATTGTCTTAGGTTGGGATTCATGTCAAGGCATGGGCAGTGGGGGTCTGTCCTCACTCATGAATTGCAATTCTCAGAAAGGGGCTATCATTGTGAACAGGCTCCACCGTATCTATCCTTTCTTACTCTAGTTTCCTTTTTTCTCACTTTACTAAGATTTAGAATGGGATGACAGACATCAACACTTGATTTATAAAATCTGATGTTATGGCTACTCTGATAGAAGGGAAGATTGAGGTGGATATAACACAGACTCATAAATAGGAAGCAATGCAAACTGAAAGTGAAAGTCAAGAGGCTCCAACATGGGGAACAGTATCCCACCATTGCTATATTGATATGGAACAAGCTGTGGAAATTGAGTGCTGAAGGCATAAGCAGATGACATGACGGTAACCCCCACTTTCCCTTCAGAAGTTCCAGTTCTTCCACCCAAATTCCTATTGACAGGAAATGAAATGACCTACCTAAGTCAGCTTAGCTTAAGAAAAATTTGTGGGGCTGGTGCTATGGTACAGTGGGTTAACGCCCTGGCCTGAAGTGCCAATATCCCCTATGGGCACCGGTTTGAGACCTGGCTGCTATACTTCCAATCCAGCTCTCTGCTATGGCCTGGGAAAGCAGTGGAAGATGGCCCAAGTCCTTGGGCCCCTGCAACCGCATGGGAGACCTGGAAGAAGTTCATGACTCCTGGCTTCGGATCAGTGCAGCTCTGGCCATTACAGCCAATTGGAGAGTGAACCATCGGATGGAAGATTCTCTCCCCACCCCCCCTTGCTCGCTCGCTCTCTCTCTCTCTCTCTCTGCCTCTCCTCTCTCTGTGTAACTCTGACTTTCAAATAAATAAATAAATCTTAAAAAAAAGAAAAATTTTCAAGTTATTAGTGGTGTGGCAAAATTATTCCAATTCTTGTTTGGTTGGATTATCTGGCTCCCCTTTTGGGTTCAGTTTACCTTGAGTTTGTCTTCAAAGGCAGATAAAGTACATGGAAGTTATATCAGCCACATATTGTTGTTTTTAAAAACTTTTAATTCGGAAATAGTTTTAGCTTTAAGAGATAATTAAAAAGAGTTCAGACTTCACTTGTACACCCTTCAAGGAGCTTCCTCTAAAATTATAATCCTTTATAACTAATATTCCACTTAACCAAATTGAGAAATTAATCTTAGTACAATACCACTGATCATACTACCAACTTTATTTAGATTTCTCTGATTTTGCTAGCAATGGCCTCTTTGGATTCAAATTGAGGGCACCACATTGAATTTATTTGCCACATCTGCTCCAACTGGAAACAGTTTCTGTCTTTGTCCTTCCTCAACTGAACATTTCTTTCTTTCTTTTTTTTTATTTGACAAGTAGAGTTATAGACAGTGAGAGAGACAGAGAGAAAGGTCTTCCTTCTGTTGGTTCATTCCCCAAATGGCTGCTATGGCCGGCACTGTGCTGATCCGAAGGTGCGCTGATCCAAAGCCAGGAGCCAGGTGCTTCCTCCTGGTCTCCCATGCAGGTGCAGGGGCCCAAGCACTTGGGCCATCCTCCACTGCCTTCCAGACCACAGCAGAGAGCTGGACTGGAAGAGGAGCAACCGGGTCTAGAACCTGGCCGCCATATGGGATGCCGGTGCCATGGCGCTGGCCCTCAACTGAACATTTCTAAAAGAGAAATGATCAGCTATTTTGTAAACTATTTCTCAATTTCAGTTTGCCTAATGTTTCCTCATATTTGGGGAACAATATCACAGGATTAATAGCTCTTCTCATCACATTATAGTAGGGAGCAAATGATATCAGAATCACTAATCTCTGTCAATATTAAGCTTGGCAAGTTGGCTAAAAAGTTTTTGCCAGGTTTCTCTACTGTGAAGTTACAAATTTTCCCTTTTTATATTCTATTCACTTGAAGCTAATCACGAGGCCCATTCTCACTAAAGCATTGGGGAATTAAGGTGCTCAGGTTGGAGAAAGAGATAGCATGGAATTTGAAGCAATCTATTTAAACTACCACAGTAACCCTGGGGAGAAGATCCCTTGAGACTCAACGAACTGTTCCTCCTTGAAGTTTTACCCACTAGTTTTAGCATTCGTCTCCCAGAAACAGAAGGTAACAGTAACCTACAAAATATTTTCTGAGCAACTGGAAGAGAAGAGCTCAAAGTCTTCAATTATAAAATGAAGACAGAGGGAAACATTAATCACCTTGTTTTGACCAGTAATCAATATAGACATTCATTGAAATGTCATACTGTTCGCCATAACTCTTTGCAATTCTTGTTAATTATTTTTTAAGTTTAAGGGGATTAAAATGCTAACCAATTTGATTTGATCTTTACACTTTAAATCCACATGTTAAAGTTATCACACTGTACCCCTTGAAAATGTAGCATTAAAATTTTAAAACAAAAAGAAGTGAAGCTTCTTCTATTTCCTTTATATTTAATATTGAGTTTTATGATCCACTTTGAATTAACTTTTATACCATATGCATTGAAGTCCTTTTATTTTTTGCATATTAAGTCCAATTGTTTCAGTATGATTTGAGAAAAGTACATTTTTCCATTAAATTGCCTTTGCATCTTTGTCAGTTTTTAATACAAGGGTGGGTATATTTCTGGAGCTTTATTCTAATCCATTAATTTTTAAAATCTCTCCTTTCATCTATGCCATAATTACTTAATTGCTATCACTTTATAGTAGGTCTTGAAATTATGCCTATGACTGCTCTGTCATCTGGCTGTTGATATTCTTCCTGGGTTTTCAGTATGCCTCATATTTCTGTTAGAAGCCAGAAAGGCTATGAAGGTCAGTAGAAAACAAGGTACCTGGTCCTATCTCTGGCAATGGGCACGCCTTTCACTCTACCAGAAGAGAATGAAAGACTTCACATTAGTTCAATTAGGGGTCGGGGTGGCTTTATAATTTATTTTTTTGGTTGCTATAGTTATACTCTGTGCATCACAGATTTCAAATTCCTATAGATAGACTGTTTCCAGGGTGGTGAGAATATATTAGAGCAATGTCTCCTGAGTTTTAGGTCTTTATTTGAGCTGTGCCTCTTTTTATTTATTTATTTTTTTGTACAGCCTTGGTCCTCTGCTAGCAGCGTTCTGTACTTGTTTTTTGAAGTTTTTTTTAAAGATTTTTTTTTTTATTAATTTGAAAGGCAGAGTTTACAGAGAGACAGAGATCTTCCATCTACTGGTTCACTACTGAAATGGCTTCAACAGCCAGGTTGGGCCAGGCTAAAGCCAGGAGTCAGGAGCTTCTTCCAGGTCTCCCATGTGGGTGCAGAGGCCCAAGGACTTGGGCCATCTTCCATTGCCTTCCCAGGGAGCAGGGAGCTGGGCTGTAAGAGGAGTAGTCAGGACATGAACTCGTGCTCCTATGGGATACTGGTGCCACAGGTGGCGGCTCAGCCCACTACACCACAGTGCCAGACCCTTAAGTTTCTTAACTTCAAAGCGGAGCGTGGCTGTACAGTCTCTGTTGTTCCGATTAAGGCTCTATCCTAGATATGCCTGTTTCCCTGGGGTGTGTGGCCTTTTCACTTCTGCCCTTCACCACAATTGTGGACTCGGCTCTTAATCCTTCCTTTCTTCCAAGGAATAGGCTTTTTTCTTCCTCCTGTTCCCTTGACTCAGTTGCAATGAGTTGTCAACAATATCCTAAAGCCAGTCCTTCTGTTGTTTGGCTAACAATTCTGTCTCTCTGAGTGAGGTTTCTTGCCCTCCCCAGAGCTTCTGCTTGTTCTTCCAAGGCAATATACCTCCTTCTAAGTAACATTTTTTCTGAGTACTGAAATGGATTCATGGATAAAGAACCTGCAAAAGCATGCAGACTTCCCAATCTTTGTAGCATGCAAGCATTTCCACACCATTCTGCTCATACTCATTGTTCCTTCTGCTCATTCTGCTTACTGGTGTCCAGTTGCATGCACCCCATGTAATCCCTCATTTGTATGTCTTCTCTATCCAGAATTACTGTCTCTTTTTGGATTTTGGATCACTAATTTTTATGTGACCTTAGGTCTCTAATGATTTCTAAAAGCATAGATATGTTCTTAGCTTTGTGCCTTTCTGTGCAAAGTTTGGGAGCACTGTTGATTTTAGCTCTCAATGTCTCTCAGCCTTATATAGACCTGGTTGAAAGCCAAAACTTATCACTTAATTTTGGTGTTTCAAGACTTGATGTGAATGATTGGATTGGACGTACAACTTCTCCTACAGGCCAGATACGCTGTCTTCTCTTGTCTATCTAGAAACTTACACAAACTGTAGGTTTATTTGCTGGGTTAGTACAAGTGCTTCAAAAGTGACATGGAAAAGTAGAAATAAAAGACAGGTTAATTTTGACCCAAATAATTTCTATACCCATGCACAAGTTTTTTTTTTTTTAAATATAATATGCATTCTTTTGAACTGTTTGAAGACTCCTGATATTATAGATTAAAATGTTAAGAACAGGGGCCAGAGCTGTGGCACAGTGGGTTAAAGCCCTGGCCTGAGGTGCCAGCATCCCATATGGGCATTGGTTCTAGTCCCAGCTGCTCCTCTTGCCATCCAGCTCTCTGCTATGGTCTGGGATAGCAGTAGAAGATGGTCAAAGTCCTTGAGCCCCTGCACTCATGTGGGAGACCTGGAATTAGCTCCTGGCTCCTGGCTTTGGATCAGCACAGCTCTGGCCGTTGCAGCCATCTGGGGAGTGAACCAGTGGATGGAAGACTTCTCTCTGTCTACTTCTCTCTTTAACTGTCTTTCAAATAAATAAATTTTTTAAAAATGTTAAGAACAAAGACTATATTTGAAAGTCATTCTAGATGTGTAAGCAAAAATATACTATGAAGTCTTCAATTATATATAACCACTATTTTCCCCTCCTCTTCTCATTTATTGCCCAGCCTTGCACAAAAGTGGCTGAATCAGGATCCTTGGTTCATGACATAGTGTCATCATTGAACCAGGTATAATCCATGTTCATTTTGTTCACTACTTATTTCATTATTTCTAATAATTTAGTAAGTGTCTGAGAATCTCTTATCCAAAATATAGGTTAGATTCTTGAAATAACTTCTATCTAATTACCTGGTACCCCTAACACAGTCTCTCCTTGTATGTTAAGAATTGACAGTATTTCTTTATGCCAAAAAAGAAAAAGAAATCATACCATAAAAGATGTTTTTGAGGCTGGCGCCATGGCTCACTAGGCTAATCCTCCACCTGCGGCACTGGTATCCCAGGTTCTAGTCCCAGTTGGGGCGCCAGTTCTGTCCTGGTTGCTCCTCTTCCAGTCCAGCTCTCTGCTGTGACCCGGGAAGGCAGTGGAGGATAGCCCAAGTGCTTGGGCCCTGCACCTGCATGGGAGACCAGGAGAAGCACCTGGCTCTTGGCTTTGGATCGGCACAGCACGCCGGCCATGGTGGCCATTTGGGGTGTGAACCAACAGAAGAAAGACCTTTCTCTCTGTCTCTCTCTCTTACTGTCTGACTTTGCCTGTCCCAAAAAAAAAATGTAAAATTAAAAAAAAAGATGTTTTTGAGTGACAAATTTAGATTGTTCAAGACTGCATTTTATGCACAGTTCTATGCAACAGATACAGTTGTAAGCCACCAGGAGCATTGTCTTCAGTTGTTTTAATTCTCTATTTATGAAATATCCTTGTCAAAATAAGATGTTTATGCATGGTTTTAGAAGTGAGTGGAAGAGAAAAGGGGAGTCCTAAGAAAAAAGAACTCCAAACCCTTCTCTGTCAGTGCAGAACTTTCTAGCACTTGGAACTAATTTCTTTCCAACATACTTGGTCCCTTTGGAGCTATTTTCAGAACTGAAGCCGAAACTCAATCAATACTTCTCTCTTTCCTCAAAGCTCTCAATACCTTTTATCTGTTCCATTAGTGTGATCATGATTGTTGATGTTGAATACAACAAAGATCTAATTCTTTATTGACTTCCTTGCTGTTATTCTCCAAATTTATCTTCCCAAAATAAGAAATTCTAAAACACAGAGTTAATCATAATAGCAAGCAGTAATTCTGTCTGTAACTGATGTTAAGCATATCTGTCCTGAAGATGGTTTAATCAAGTTGGAGAAACAGGATATAAATATCAAAGAGGAATTTCTAATAACAGATTGTATATGCTTAGTGCTGACTGAGTTGAATGAACATGGCACAGTCAACAAATGTCATCTTTGAACTCCAGAGCAGACCAAGAAGTCATATCTTAAGCTTAGTGTCATGGGATACTATAGGTAGAGAAAAATAAGTAGTAAATTTTAGACATATGGAATTGTACTGGGAAATCCCTTAAGGCTAAACTGAACATAACATGTTGAGGAAACATTGGTTAGTCCCATGTGGTTGGTATAAAAACGCAAAGGGTGGGATAAAATAAGCTTGCAGAACTTGACTCCTAACACACTGTGGGTTGTAAATAGATAAAATTGATTTGCTTCTCCAGGACTCTTCACTTTTTCTGATAAACAACTCTTTGTTTTAGAAAATTGCTCTCCCCTACTCTAACCACAATTCAACCATATAGTTCCAATACTGCTCCATCTCTACCCAAGACATTCACAGACTTTTGTATAGATATGAACAACTGAAAATACCCAAAGAGGATTTTTTTCTGCCCATTGAATAGCTATAAAGGTGTGAATCTAAAACCATCAGAGGCCATACAGAAAGGGTTCTAGCAGAAGACCTGTGAATGACAGGCAGAGCATACTGATGATATTCAAGCCCCTAGTTTTAGCGATTATTGCCTTTCTATTATTTGGTTTTGTGAATCATTAAATTTCCCTTTTCACACAAACCTGTTTCTGTCATTTGTAAACAAAAGTCCTGACTAACATGTGGAATGAATAAGAGGTCTTTGAATACCATACAAACATCTTTGAGTTTATAGAGCTGACTGCCATGATTTGTGAGATCCCATCCATCTGAGAATCTTTAATTTTACAGTATTTACCTATCAACACAATGGGAGCCATTGTAGTAGTAAGACTAAATTGATTATTTGTAAAGCAGCATTTCAGAAAGGTTGTTCCTGCACAGAGTATAGATCAGGTTAGAGACAATTAAACTGTCTGTTTGACTCTCAAAACCATCATGAGGTAAACAGACAACTCAGACTGCAGGTGGGAGACCAGAGTGGAAAGGAAGGGTCAGATGAAAGAGTCATTAATCTTTCTGGACGAATCACAAGATGAGCACCATCACTGGGCATTGGGTTATGACTAATGAATTGAGACTTCTGTTCTTTTCCAAGTATTACATACAAAATAAATCTTCCATTTCCTTGGGTTTTCTTGAATCTTTTCCCAGGGAAATCCACCTCATCTTTTGAGACACAAAAGCTTAAGTCATATTTCCACAAAAATACTTTTAACTAAAATAAAGACGTCTTCCAACCTGACATTTCTATTGCAATTTTGGTATTTCATGACTCATTGACTTCAGACAAGTGGAATAAACAGGGAAGATCATGCATAAAACTTATATCACACTTGTGGAATCATAGGTTTCTAAGAGATAATAGGAGGTCATATATTTACCTCTCATTTTTGGTCCAGCCATATCTAAACCAATCTGGAAAGTGATGACTTGGGTTTTAAATTTTTTTAAAAAAATATTTCATACTATATTGATCTTCATTGCTTTCTCCTACACACATAGAACCAGTGGAATCCAATTCCATAACTTAATACTTTTCATTCTGGAATTGAGACTGGGTAAAAAGGGTTTCCTAACTAGTGTAAATTCACACTTTCTTGGGATTTTACAGCAGGCAGGTGGGAAGGAGTGATATATTGTCCTAGCCTGGTATGTTTCAAATGTCATTTGATCAAAAGAATTACTTGGGATATTTGCTAAAAATGCAAAACTCTATCATTCCTCCAAGATGATTTTTAAACCATAGATGAGAGATTTGGTACTGGGATTTTTATTAGGCCATTTTAGAAAATATTATTCTACCTTATCCTTAAAGATCTAAATAACACTGTGAGAAATTAAATTTCACAGAAATTTGAGCTCCTCAGTATTACTAAGACTCTTATTGTTTAACTTTATGCTTCTCTTAATAAAGATGAAAGAAAGCAAGTCTTCCCTACTTGGATTCATGCATCTATCATTGCACTTTATCATTGGACATTGTAGCAGTTTAGCTATTTCTTTTTATGTTAATACTAATAATAATTGATATCAATTGATATTATTTGTCAAAAATTTCCTTTTTCCAGACTATGGGCCCATGTAGGTTCCTAGAAAGCAATGCTTTATGAAAACAAAATCCTTTTGACCAATTCATCTTGTACGGCTTTGTTAATGCTCTTTCATTGACCTTGGTACTCTCAGTAAATGCCATTTACTGAAACTGGCAGGGAGTTCAGCCCTATATGTAAGACCATTATAGACATCATCTCATCAAATCTCAATGTTTCAATTGTGTGAGTCTCTCTGACCTCCACTACTCATTTATTATATCATCATCATTTTACTAAATCCTAATAACCCTAGTAGTTGACCTCCTCTGATATCTACCACCACCCCCCTCCTTTTTTTTTTTTTTTTTTTGGAACCTGCCCTGTTGTCTACTGCTTGGACTGGGAACAAAGTTTGTCTGATCTCCTAGTCCCAACTATACCAAGTATTACATGAGGATACTTAAAATGTTCAATGGAATTAAAAGATAAGTTTGTTTGGGGGCAAAGAAATTTGAAAATCCATGCTTATGAAAGGTCTTCAAATGTATATGAAAAATACATATTATGAAAAAAGCTATGAATGAATTCTAATTTTTCCACCAGAATACACATATCTTGTAATTTCATTCATTCACAAACTTTTTAAAGTATGCTTGTACATCCTACCAATGACCAAGTCCAATTGTACCTTTGGGATTGAACTTGACCTCCAAAATAAGGTGACATCAGTAACAAGAAAGAAAAAGTCACAATTCTAAGAAACAGAAATTCACTAGCAAAGAATCCAAGGATAATGGTTTTATATGGAAAACTCCATCTACTATTTGTGGGGTTTGGATCAGAGTTTCTTCTCTAGCCACGAGCTTATGCCACTCAAAAGGATATGCCTTGGATGATGACAAGATGTACTCTTCCATTAAGCATTCGTGGCAGGGACAGCATCCAGGATTTGCTTACTAAGAGGAGATGGCATAGAAGCCAGCCTTGCTAAAGCCTCCAGAATAAATTTCTGTAAAACTCAAATCCAAAAGTTGGGACTGGGTATAAGAAAAAAATCTTACAATTAACAGCCTGGTACTTGGATGTGGCTGGAACTATTTTTTCCCCTATAACTTGAAAATAAATTCTATTGAATAGGCCACATTTAAAGAATAGGAAACATTATAGTAAAATTTCCAGAAAATAATATGATAGGTTCTGAGTATTAAAAAAAAATAGAAGGGGCTGGCGCTGTGCGCAGCAGGTTAAAGCCCTGGCCTGAAGCGCTGGCATCTCATATGGGTGCCAGTTTTAGTCCCGGCTGCTCCACTTCCGATTCAGCTCTCTGCTATGGCCTGGGATAGCAGTGGAAAATGGCCCAATTCCTTGGGCCCTTGCACTCACTTAGGAGACCTGGAGGAGGCTCCTGGCTCCTGGCTTTGGATCGGTGCAGCTCCAGCCATTGTGCCATCTGGGGGTGGACCAACAGATGGAAGACCTCTCTGTCTCTACCTCTTTCTGTAACTCTGATTTTCAAATAAATAAAATAAATCTTTAAAAAAATAGGAGGGGAGCATATTTTATCTAGAATAAACATTAGACTTCTCATAGAAGTAGGTGCACATGTGTTAACAAACTATGAATAAGAGGAAAATGTCTTTGGAGTGAGATGCTGATTTTTAAATCCTGTCTCTTATAAATGGTATGCCTCTGGATGAGTCACTTGATTACTCTGAAGTTTAGCCTCCCTATCCACAAAAAAAAAAAAAAAAGGAATAAAAACCTCAGAAACCCATTTGGACATCCCTAATCACAGTATTTCACATGGTAAACAAATGTTTTAAAACATAATCCTTGGGCCTGCGCCGTGGCTCACTGCGGTGCCCGCATCCCACATCGGCTCAGGGTTCTAGTCCCGTTTGCTCCTCTTCCAGTCCAGCTCTCTGCTGTGGCCTGGAAGGCAGTGGAGGATGGCCCAAGTGTTTGGGCCCCTGCACCTGCATGGGAGACCAGGAGGAAGCATCTGGCTCCTGGCTTCAGATTGGCCCAGCATGCCGGCCGTAGTGGCCATTTACCTTTCTCTCTGTCTCTCTCTCACTGTCTATTACTCTACCTGTCAAATAAATAATTTAAAAATTAAAAAAAAAACAAAATCTTTAACAAAAGATAAATTCAGATAAGGGA
This sequence comes from Sylvilagus floridanus, assembly GCA_949820135.1. Lineage (NCBI taxonomy): Eukaryota > Metazoa > Chordata > Mammalia > Lagomorpha > Leporidae > Sylvilagus > Sylvilagus floridanus. The sequence goes on along the minus strand of OX463241.1, from coordinate 145,928,226 downwards.
TGGCATCCAGCCTCTTGATGTGATGGCTTTGAGGTCCATGACAAAGAGTCATTCTTCTTAGTAGCTACCCCAGTTATTTGATTCAGAGCTGTAATCAGAGCACCATAAAATGGAAGAAAGTCAAGTCAGAAGACTTATGAGGATACAAGGAGGTATCCACAGTCCTAGCTTTCCTTCTGGTCTCCAACTTATTTTGTCTCCCTAGAGAAGTCATGTAAGTTCACTGTGTGCCTATTGCAATGATGCTATTCAGAGATTCTGAGTGCACCTGAAGTTCAGAGTCTGTGACAAATATGGTACCAGCAATTGAAGGCATTGTAGAGATATTCTCCTTTCACATACACAGCAGAGATTGTGAATTTTCAATTATGGCAAGACTCTCTTTGAGACAAACCCTCTACCAGCCATTGACATTTGAGAGAATGAGTCAGCACATCTCTTGCCAAAGTCAGACATTTCTTTGAGTGCTCAGTGAATCCACATCAATCACTTTGACTTCCTCTTGATAAATCTACATAATAGAAAACCTCTCGAAGAAAGGATGATACCAACTGAAAATAATCTTAAAGGACAGTAGAATATATCATTCACTGAGCATCTCTCATATGCCTAGATCTACCTTTTGATGTTTATCCTCTTAACAGCTTTACACATTAGGAATTAATATTCCAGTTTTACGATGGAGGATTATGTGGAACAGGGATTTGGGCTCAGCAGATTAAGCTGATGCTTAGGACACCTACATCCCACATTGTATAGCTAGTTTGAGTCCCAAGTACTCTGCTTCTGATCTAGATACCTGCTGATGTGCCTAGGAAGGCATTAGTTGATTCTCCAAGTTCTTGGGTTCCTGCCACCCGTGTGGGAGATGTGAATGGGTTCCTGATTCCTGAACTCAGCTTGGCCCAGTCTCAGCTGTTGAGGGCATTTGGGGGATGAATTAGTAGATGGAAGATCTCTCTCTCTGTCTCCCTTCTTTTCCCGCCCCCATCTCTCCCATACTCCAAAGCCAGTATCTTCTAAGTAAATAAATAAACCTCTAGAAAAGCTTAAAAAACTATTACCCAATGAGAATAATTTACATGTCTAACATTTAACAGCAAGTGACAGAGACAGAATTTGAACTTGACTGCCTTTAAAACTCCTGGTATTAAATTCCACCACTTTGGCCTAAAGTCATAGGAGAAATAGAGAGAGGTCAGTCAAGAATTAAGATGTAGACAATGTTCTCTGTGTTCTCTTTCTGTCTGCTGTTAAAGGTAAACTATTTTCACACATCCTTGAGTTTTGCCCAGAGACAAACATTTATATCATATTGGTGTCCATCTCTATACAAGTCTTAGGGATCACCAGCCACCTGCACTTATGACTGGTACAAATGGGGGGTTCCCATAATCATCACCGTTTGTTCATTCACTATGATTCACAAAACTCAGAAAAACACTGTATTCATGGCTACAGTTTTATTATAAAGGGCACCCATAGGGGCAAGATCTAAGAGTTTCCCTGATATGATCTTCCAAGCCCTTTCCCCATGGAACCAAGCATATCAGCCTCCAGGAACCACAATCTGGCAGTGCCACTGAGGTTCATTAGGTGAGTGCAATTAAGGTCACTGATCACATGACAGAATTCAATTTCCATCTCCTTTGTGTTCCTCAGAAGTTAGACAAGCTCGAAGTCCCAACACTAATCAGCATGGTTGACCTTTCTGGTGACCAACTCTCAGCCCAAAATTATATAGGGAGCAAACAAGAATGCCCTTTTCAGCATCTTGGATAGTCCAAAAATTGTCTCCCTGTAAGGAACCAGGGACAAAGGCTAGTGAAATTCTTTATCATTCAATGGCACCATCCCAATCACATCCCTCAAACTTATTTGAGCATTAAGTTTTCTTAGATTCATTCTCTCCTCTTCACTCTTACTGCCACTGCTGTTAAGCCCCTAGCAGCCCAATATATTATCCAGATTCCTCACTTATCTGCCTGTCACCAGAATCATCTTGTAAGACTATTAGATAATTCTTCTTTAAACATCCCCTAATTTATTCATCTAATGAGCTTGTATGAGAAGGCTTTTTCTCTGCAACATGAGGTCTTCAGTGACATCATGCTTCCTTGACTTGTGCTCAAGACAGATCAGAAAAACCACTAGAGTCCCAAACTGTCTTAGCAAGATGGAAAAATGCACAATATGGTATCTGGAATGGACTGATTCTGGAGTCCAGATATCATGTCTACTTTGCATAGAGCAGATATAAAAGGTACCTAGTACATTGATGACCTACAGTATACTGTGGTTCCTATTATTAAATTTCAATACTCTTGCCTGTATCATAATAATCACATTTTTCTGCCTGCACGTCCAAACCCTCATTCATTTATTCAAATTATTACATACTTTGCTCCAAAAGAAAAGCTAACCAGCAGGTAAATGGGTATTTTTCATTCTTATCACACATTTCTCTAAATTGTACCTTCTTAAAGGTATTTTATTAATTTCCTGCTGAAGCAAATGAAAAGAATCAGTAACTTAAACAATACAAACTTTTCTAAAGTTTTGGAGGTCAAAACTCCAAAATGGGTCTCACTGAAGTAAATTCAAGGTGTGGGAAAGACTGATCCATTCATGGATGCCTTAAGGGAAAATCTGTTTCATGATCCTTCTTGCAGCTTCCAGAGACATCCACATGCCTGAATTCATTCTCCATCTTCAAATCGAGTGATTTTTGGACCAAGTCCTTCTTAGGCTGCTCTCCCTCTGATGCTTTATATTTCTGTCTCCCTGTTTCCCTGTTAAGGACCCATGTGATTATATTGATTCTAACTGGATCATCCAAGATAATTCCTCATTTTAAAATCATCTGATTAACAGATTGTATTCTGTGTACAACATTGCTTCCTCTTTGTCATGTAATGTCCAAGGGACCCAAAAGTGGACACCTTTGGTATAGTGGCAAACATTGTTCTGCCTACCGCAGGCCAACTCTAAGTTACACTGTACTTATGAAAATTTCCCAGTATTGTCCTTTTACTGATAATACCATTTTCAATCTTATCTATACATTGAAATTACCTGCAGGCACCTTTAAAAATTCCTGGGTTCTATTTTGGAGATAACATGGATTAAATAAGTTCAGGGTCTGACTGAGCAAAGGATCTTTTTTTTTTTTTTTTTGATGTTGTTGTTGTTGTTGTTAAATACAGCTTTACAAAATTCCCCCAATGCTTCTATTGTTCAGTCAAGATTGTGAACCACTGCTCTAGAAAATTTTTGTAATTTTTCCTTATCTGTCATTTTAGAGAGAAGTATGTATGATAATTAAGAGACTGCCATCACCTGCTTGTATGCAAATCTCCCAGCTTCACTTCTGATTAGAGGTTGGGTCTTGAGCCTATTAGGCAATCACTTGACCTTTTGTTTCTCCACTTGTAAATGGGGAAACATAATAATGTCCCATTGAGTTGTATAGTGCATTAAATGAGATTATGTATGGTAAAATTGTCTAGCATAGCATATAGCTCAGAGTGTGCCCTGAAATAATATTACCTCTAAAAGTGTTTCCTGGCCATTTGTCTTTAAAATGCACCTAGAGTCTCTGCCTGTCTACAACCAACTCCATTCATTCCTTGATTCTCAAAAAATACTTGTTATTTGGTGGATAGAAAACAAGCAAGTGTAGCCAAACTACAGAATTGCACCTCTTTGAGCTTGAAAAGTTATTTTGTTTTTAGAGTAGCTTTTTCATACCTTTGCTTCCTGACTATCTTCAGCAAATGTAACATAGGTGTATGTTAAAATTATTTTTGCAGCTTCTCAAAAATAACAGGTATATTGCCCAATTTGCTCAAAGGTTATGGTTCCATTAGGATTAAAAGATACTTTCATCAGTATCTTTTAAACTCTGTAGGTATTTACAATACATAGCAAGAGGTGAGAATCTCAGACTTGGACTAAATGGCTACAACTATTCATGGTCTGAGTGCTTCTGATGAAGTAAATGATAGGCCTGGGATGCCATGAAAGGTCCACGGATGGAGAAAGAGAGTAATATTGGAAAAGGAAGGGATCCAATATGAAAACCAAGAGGCAAAATTAGGAAAGAAGATGGTGATATAGAATTAACTGGTATTTCTTAACAACTTTTGGCACACAGATCACATGTTGAATATATTCCTCCATCCCAACTAAGTCTTTAGGCTGACATGAATGTCCTTTCAAAGAATCCCATTAGAGAAGTAAGATTCTGTGCCCTTTCCAGAGTATGTACCCAAAATATCTCTCAGCATATCTTAATCCAGCAGAAGCAAATACAGGTTCTATGGCTACTCAGGTAGACAACATCGGAAGAAGTATTCAAAACAAGGCACAGCTGAGGTTTAGGGCTACTCCTTAAGCAATGCAGGAGAGGAAATTTCTTGCTCACCCTGGGTAGTACACAGTTCACAATAGGAACTGAAAGAAACATGAGTCAGAAGATCCAGTTACTCAAGACAGTTGCCCAATCTCCTTCCATCTGGTGGTGAAAATTAGCTCTAAGTAACCTCAAGGTGACTCCCAGGCATGTCACAACAGCCTATCTATTGTGAAGGGACCCATCACAAAACTCATCTCTTGCGTTTTTCTTATTTTCTTAATTAAAACCTTTTCCCACTTGTGACCTTACTGATTTTGTTCAAGGTAAATACAACAAAACCTTTGTAAAACAAGTCCATCATCTCTAATCCCACAAACTGAGGTGAAGAAGTTTTGGATAGTGAATGCTAGGGATAAAGGCTTCTGATCTGTGTTTCTAGATGTTTCCCTTTCTTGAGAAAAATATAATTAATTATGGCATAGATAATTACAAGATATTTAAGTATTTAAAAACAACACATTGCCAAGGTACTGAAAGTCAGCATCAGTGAAACTTTGTGTGTCAAATCTTCCTAGTAAATAGAAACCCAATAGAGCAGTAGTCTTTATCAAAATGAGAGTACCACAATACATAAACTTTTGGAATAAAAGTGAAATCTCATTTGCCAAAGGTTAAGCCAGATATCCTATTAGTAATAACTACTCATTTTTACATATCTGAATAGCAGAACAATGCAAAATTCTTGATTTGCATTAACCATCCAATCCTAACAACTTGTCTAGAATGTCATCAGTTTTTATGAGGTTATTTTCTGTTCATGGACAAACAGAGTGAGGCCCACCATGCCAGTGGCCTGAGGCTGGGCAATGGCACAGCCATCTTTCAGACCTAGATCTCTGACTACAGAGCTCATCCTTTTTCCACTGCTCTATGCCATCTCCCCAAAGCCCATAATTAAGCAAAATAATATGCTCTTCACAAATGAAAAGATCCCATGCACAACACTGACGGGACAACTTTAAGTTGATGGGCTTCCAAGTGTGCGTCCGATCCTTTTTCTGGAAACCGCATTTGGCATAAGGGGACCAAAGTCCAGACAGTTTCGGTGACGTAACTCAAGGTCTCCGTGGACGTTGGCTCGGGTCTGAAATAGCTCTGAGCGCTCCAGTCCTGGCGTCCCCCGGTCTCCCCCCTCGGTCAAGTTCAGACTGCCCACAGGACTTGCAAGTGGGAGAGGCACCAGTGCTCATGGGGCTTGGAATGACGTACACTGCCATCTCCTTCCCCATCCAGTGACTATTTCCACTGCTTTCGCTCTCAGTGGAGCTTATTCTTGGCTCTGTAGGACTTTGTGTTTATTTGTTTTGCTTTAGGCTTTAAAAAGGACTCTTAACAACAGTCTAAGACTTTTATAAGATTATCCACCATCACTAACAACGATCCCTTTCCAGGGCTGTTGAAAGGGAGTGGTTCTCTGAGAGGTAGTGCCTGTGACCGGCTTTTAAGTGAGTGAAATTCTTTTTAATGGTGTGTCTCCCAATCTGTATTCTCATTCCCCTTGTTTATATCAAAGAGCATCTTCCCTCAAGTCTAAAAGTCAGCCAACAAAAAGCCTTAGTGGACATCACCAGCTAGTGTTAGGAGTCCTAACTGCTGTGGTTCCTGAGTGTGTGGTCATCTTCCCTAACTGCATTTGTCCCATGTCTTGTCTTCCTTGAAATGTTACCATTTTCCTATCAGGATTTAGTTTCTGTCTAAAACAAGCAATAAAAAGTAGTGAGAAAAGACCTTGTCATTGAAGCCCAAAGAACTGAGTCTGAATTTACTCTCCTCTTCCTTCACATAGCTGACACAGTGGCTATGGATGAGGCATCTGGGGCCCTTGTCTCACATCTGAAGTAGACACCATGGTGACCCCTGCCCTGCTAATCTCACAGACCTCTAGTAAGGATCACAGTAGGCAAAACTTCAGGTAATGCAAATAAACATGAGTTCGTTCCCTGACCGTAAAACTATGACCACGTACAACTCTAGATCCTGGGTCCTATGATTAGTGAGAAAAAAACACCCTTTTCTCACAGGCACTTCTATGCTGGAAGAATAGAACTGGAAACAAATCATGGCATATTATAATGTTTATGGAATAATACTCAAAGTGTCATAGGGGCCTAGAAGAGGGAGTTTGGTTGAGCTCTGGGGATAAGGGGATGCCAGTCAGGTTCCAGAAAGAACCACAGAGGATGTCAGATTTGACTCAGCCATGAAGAACAAATGGATGTCTTTGTAGAAGCAAAGGAGGAAAATGCCTCTCAAGAAGAAAGAGTAGCACACATAAAGAACCCCTTATGTTATTAGGAGTTTTCCACCTAAGTGCCAGGGGCAACTGGTGGCTTTAAGAAGAAAGTGACATAACAAATGTATTTTAGAACTACCACTCTGGAGGCAGTGGAGCAAGAATGAGAGAAATTAGTTGTTATCGTTATTAGAGGTTATCTCTACTATTAGCATAATAGAGATTTTGTATGAAGTGAATGCAGATTTCATTGTCATCTGCAAAAGAAAGACTGAATACTAGAGCAAGACCAGGAAGTGGAGATATTGTCTTCATTTCCAGATGAGGCAACACCCCTGAGAAGGCTAAAGGCTCTTCTTTCAAGGGATTGGGGATTCCTGTTATCCATAATCCTGAGAAGGAGCTGTTGTCAGAAAAGGAAATGAACCTGTGGATGGCCATCCTTATCTCTAAGCGTGGACACAGAGGAATCTGAGTTTAAGGGCACTCTTTACACTTGCATGAAATATGTCTTGGGTATAGACAGACAATTCTGTAGTGAGGCAAAAGATCCCCAAAAGGGACCCTAGAAGCATACACCTTAGGCTATAATATTTCAGAATCTCCATATTAAAGAGAAATTATACTTCTCTCTGAGTTTAATTCCTCTTCTTGTCCCTTAGCCATCAGCAATGCCATTATTAATTGCTCTCAGCTGTGCTGTGATGAAATAAAAATGAAGCTGCACAGGCTGGGACCATAGTGATAAAGAGAAAAGCAATGAATAATACTTAGCATTTATTGAGCACTTTCTTCATGCCAGGAAAGAAGTGTTAGGAGCTTCAATGGACTGCCTTGTCTTGTGATTATAGAACTCTAGTTATTTCCACTTTGTAGCTAAGAAATCTAAGAATTAGAGTCGTTAAGTCACTTGCGCAAATCACAAAAGAGATACATGACATCCTGTCACCAGAGGCAACTTCCTTTGCTGCCATCCTAGATTGCCTCCCCACTTAGGTTTACAAAGGAGTAACAGCTTCAGTCCAAGGAAGTGATGGCCACACCCATGCATGGAGTGGATGAGAAGTAGACATGGAATGTTGTGGGAAGTTTGTAGGAATATAACGCAGCCACAGTAGGCCTATAGCTGATTGATGGGAGAAGTATCTACAACAACCCATATTAAGATTGAAGGTAGGAAACCTGGCCTGGGATTCTTTGAGAGCCACTAGACAGGTCAAAGAATGACCACATGAAGACCAAGCCCCTACTCACAGTAACAATTGCTCCAAGCCAGCAGGTTCACCTAACCATCGTGGTTGTTTATTCTTGCATGCTGAGGAGGCCTGTGAGATAGCCAGATTGCCATTTTTGTCAATGACTATGTGAACATGACAGAGAAAAAGAAAACTATCAATAAATTACAAATTGGCCCATAGTCAACTTAAAAATTTCCAAGAAAAGATTATGCTATGCAGGCCTAAACAAATTACACGCTGACAGCATGCTTTTAGAGTCCTCTGACTTTGTCTGCTGTTCTGTTATCAACTCCACTGTAACTAATGCATTTTCTTGTGGAACTCACTACTTGGCAGTGCAAGGAAGAAATTGGCAGCAGTAGCAGAAATTCCCTTAAAGGCAAATGATATCAATGTCTGCCCAAAAGGCGTCAAAGACATGCTATTGCCTTTGAAACCAGTCCCAGTGGAGCTGTATGGAGTCTCTTCCACGGAAGAGCCTCTCACAGCACAGCCTACAAGTTACAGTTTGTAAACAACCCCATATCAGAGCTTTTCCAAATGAGGGAACAGAGGTGTAAGATCCCTGAATCTCCAAGCTGGATACCCGAATCAACAGGAGAAGCAGAAGTATGTGTTAGCTTCCTAGGAATGCAGAACCAGAGGTCTTACCCAACATAATAAACTACAATCTCCATTATAACAAAATACCTAGGTGATTCATGTGCATATTTAAATTAAGAAGCACATTTTAAGACTGCTTGATACTTTGAAATTTCAGACACAACACGGGACATGGTCCCCCAAGTATGGGCTTGTACTCCTCAATCAGCTCACAAATCCATGAAATATTGACCTTTCAAATTGTGTCCTTCACTGTGCAAAGCACTGTTGGCGACATAAAAACAAATAAAAGAGGATATGATCCCTTCTGAAAAATGCTTGCAATTCTGTTGGCAAAAGAAATAAACATATGCTTGGAAATACTCATTTAGAAAAGTAAACCAGATCCCACTACTGATCTGCTCAAAATATCCTGGGTTCTCCAATGCCACTGAGAAAAAGTCCAGTCTCTAGCAGAGCCTAAGAAACCTCCCAGCATCCTGGAGCATCCTTCCTCCCCAGCCTTATCTACAGCCACATCTCTCTATCAATGTTATGCTCTGGCCACTGAACTTAAAGTTCCTTGATTGTGCAGGACTTGCTCTCATTTTCTTGCTTACATTTACAGAACTCAGCCCCTTTAACTCTTTCCCTCCTTTTAATGAAAACTTTAATTTTTGAGGCTAATCTCAGCATCATTTTGTGGTGTGAGGAATTTTTCTTAGGCTTCAAATTTGAGGGAATTGTTGCTCTTTGTGCATGTCCCCCTACATTCTGTTTGGCAATGCTGCCTACGTACAAACATACCCAGTAAATACCCGGTTAAGTGAAATAAGAACGGACATGAAGCACATGTAAATTCCTGACATATCTCATCTCCACATTCTCCAACTCAGACACACCCAAGAGCCCTTTCCCAGAGTATAATTGCCCTAATCCTCACTGAAACATTTCTTAGGCTTGCTGGCTGAGCCCAGTGGGAGCAGAGACTCAGTTACAGCTTTCAAATATCCTTCCCCACACCTTCATTTGGGAGACTCCTAGGAGTACTTTATATCTCTATCAAATGCAGTGTCATAGAGGCATCATCTGCCTTAGTGGTAAGAAAATCAGTCCGCTTCCCCAGGATCAGTTGGTCCTTCCTATCTCTATATTCATTATTTTGTACCTATCTTTATCTACGGTCTAATCTGGTTGTGTATTTTTGCTTGACTGTCTCTCTCACCTGATTAAGTTTTTCTGGGACAGAGAAGTGTCTTTGAAGGAAGAAATAATATTGGCTGCATTTTTTTCATGTCCATATTTTCAGTGTTCTGAAAAAGTCTGCATGATATAAGCCAGCACATCCCAACACTTGCTAGTTAATCATCAGAATCAAGCATTTGGTACTTCAGTCCCCATATGTCTATATTTAACCCTCAAACATCTTGCTTCTAATAGTCTAGGAAGGGACCTGGGAATCTCTTTTTCAAATGCTTTCCAGATAATTCTTGTGTGTATCCAAGATTTAGAAACACTGCAGTAGGCCCTTAGGACTTTATTGATTAAAGAATTATCCATCTTATTGCCCTGGGCATAACTCATTGTTTTTCTAAATAAACTTGATATGCCTCTTTGGCATTTTCCACTTGTTTGGATTGCCTTAAATCCATTTTCTGTCAGCAGTACAATGAGAGCAAGCAGTATATATAACCATGGGCCCAGTGTGTGTTCCCAATTCTTTATGTGATAGGAGGCTGAGTGATGAATGTATAATTGGAATTACATAATGAGAGACATCCCTTGTGACAGATTTAGTCTTCCCTGGCTTCATGTCACCAAGACATTATCCTCATACCTCCATAATAGTATTCCTTACCTCTAATAAATATATCTGGCTTCATCAAGACTATGCCCAAACTAGATTCCTTGAAGATGAATCTGCAGTGTTCTAATCTCAAGCCCTTGACCAGGGCCTGGCATGTAGGAAGTGCTCAACGTATGTTTTACGACTAAGTCCAGTTAGATGATGGTTACTTGAATGAATAAATGGACAAACGAGGGGATTCAGAGATGGAAAGAAGGAAGAAAAAATATTCTTGTAAGGGTAGGGATCTGAAAGTAAGGTGTTCACAGATCTTTTAAAAAGAGAATGATCTTGGTGCATGGAAAGGACAACAATTGAGAAGTTTCTGTACTGCAAAAGAAACAGTCAGGAGAGTGAAGAGGCAACCAACAGAATGGGAAAAAATATTTTCAAACTAGGCAACAGATAAAGGGTTGATAACCAGAATCTACAAATAAATCAAGAAACTCCACAACATCAGAACAAACAACCCACTTAAGAGATGGGCCAAGGACCTCAATAGACATTTTTCAAAAGAGGAAATCCAAATGGCCAACAGACACATGAAAAAATGTTCAGGATCCCTAGCAATCAGGGAAATGCAAATCAAAACCACAATGAGGTTTCACCTCACCCCAGTTAGAATGGCTCACATACAGAAATCTACCAACAACAGATGCTGGTGAGGATGTGGGGAAAAAGGGACACTAACCCACTATTGGTGGGAATGCAAACTGGTTAAGCCACTATGGAAGTCAGTCTGGAGATTCCTCAGAAACCTGAACATAACCCTACCATACAGCCCAGCCATACCACTCCTTGGAATTTACCCAAAGGAAATTAAATTGGCAAACAAAAAAGCTGTCTGCACATTAATGTTTATTGCAGCTCAATTCACAATAGCTAAGACCTGGAACCAACCCAAATGCCCATCAACAGTAGACTGGATAAAGAAATTATGGGACATGTACTCTATAGAATACTATACAGCAGTCAAAAACAATGAAATCCAGTCATTTGCAACAAGATGGAGGAATCTGGAAAACATTATGCTGAGTGAATTAAGCCAGTCCCAAAGGGACAAATATCTTATGTTCTCCCTGATTGGCGACAACTAACTGAGCACCAAAGGGGAAACCTGTTGAAGTGAAATGGAACTATGAGAAACAGTGACTTGATCATCTCTTGTCCTGACTGTTGTTGTACAATGTAATACTTTATCCATTTTAGTATTTTTTCTTTGTTTTGTTCTAGTACTATTGGTTGAACTCTGTAATTAACACACAATTATTCTTAGGTGTTTAAATTTTAACTGAAAAGTGATCCCTGTTAAATGTAACAGTGGGAATAAAAGAAGGAGGAGATGTACAATTTGGGACATGCTCAATCAGACTTGCCCCAAATGGTGCCAGGGAATTCCAATACAATCCTATCAAGGTGGCATGTACCAAGGCCATCTCACTAGTCCAAGTGATCAATTTCAGTTCACAATTGATCACACTGATAGGTCTAAGAGTCAAAGGGATGACACAAACAAGACTAGTGTCTGCTAATACTAACTGATAGAATCAAAAAGGGAGAGAACGATCCATCATGGGAAGCGGGAGACACAGCAGACTCATAGAATGGCAGATGTCCTAAATAGCACTCTGGCTTCAGAATCAGCCCTTAAGGCATTCGGATCTGGCTCAAGAGCCCACGTGAGTATTTTAGGCATGGAAAGCCAAGACACTCTGGAAAAAAAAAAAAAAGACATAAATGAAAGATCTCTGTGAGTGAGATCCCAGTGGAAAGAACGGGGCCATCAAAGAAGGAGGTACCTTTTTCTGAAGGGAGGAGAGAACTTCCACTTTGACTATGACCCTGTCAGAATAAGATCGAAGTTGGCGAACTCAAAAGGCTTCCATAGCCTCGGCATCTCATGACTAGAGCCTAGGGAGATTACTGACGCCATAAACAAGAGTGTCAAATTGTTAAATCAACAACAGGAGTCACTGTGTACTTACTTCTCATGTGGGATCTGTCCTTAATGTGTTGTCCAATGTGAAGTAATGCTATAACTAGTACTCAAACAGTATTTTACACTTTGTGTTTCTATGTGGGTGCAAACTGATGAAATCTTTACTTAATATACACTAAATCGATCTTCTGTATATAAAGATAATTGAAAATGAATCTTGATGTGAATGGAATGGGAGAGGGAGCAGGAGATGGGAGGGGTGCGAGTGGGAGGGAAATTATGGGGTGGGGGGAGCCATTGTAATCCATAAACTGTACTTTGGAAATTTATATTTACTAAATAAAAAAAATCCATAAAAAAAGATGAACTTGGTAACAAGACAAAAAAAAGAAAGGACAACAAAATAAGAAAATATTTAGGGAAGATAAATATTTTTCAGAGAAATTTGGGAGACCTTGAGGTTAACGATCAAGAAATTTCTAACAATGAACTGCTGGGCAGCACAAGTTTATTTGGGAAATCTAATCAGTATGCTTTTATTTCTAAGTCTGCCACAAACTTACTACATGCTCATAAATAAAGGGAGGAGAGAGAATTAAAGGGAAATTCATTTACTATCTACTACATGCTTAGTCTTTTGCACATATATTCTCCCTGAATCACAGCAACAGCCTCCTGTGCTGTTATTGCCACTTTGTGGGTGACGAATTTTAAATTAAGATTTCAAATGGCTCTTACAATATGAGATTTTTCTCTGAATTAAATGCTGCTTCCATTCACTTAAGCTATCTAGGCCTCAGTTTCTGGTATATTAAAATGGATGGATTATGTTAGATTATTTTTTGAGTGCTTTTAAAAATCAATGGGTTTATCTGTGCAGTTGATTTCTCAACTGTCCATTACTTAGCACACTACAATGCACAGTTCAATGCTTGCTGGATAGAAAATTTGAGTATAATAGCCTGGTCAGCTCTTAGAGTTATAAACAGCATGACATTTTGCTCTAGTTAAAAAAAAAGTTTGCTCATGATTCTTGAACAAACTTTGCATATTGTTGTTTCTTCATTTTTTGCCTTTGGTGCACTCTCCACTCATCAAAATTCTATCCAATCCCTCCTCAATTTTCCTCCTTTGTGCACCCCTCCAAGGAATGAACAACTATGATAATATAGATGGGATCATGTTAGGTGATTTAGGGATGGAATTAAGTCTACTTAAACTTTTGGATCGTACACAATGAAGGAAGAGTAAACTGGATAATAAGAGGTGGCTTCAAACTCCAGTGTTGTCACAAATTCAAAGAATGAACTGTCCAAAATCTTTCTTCTCTAGAATCTCTGGGCTTCAAAGGACTCCCTTTATACCTTAGAAATAACCTTACCATATTTTCTTTTAAAATCTACATCACCATTAGCTTTTAAGATTCTTCAAGTGTTATTCACATCCAACCTCTACTTTGCTGGTATATTCCATTAAATCTGGACATTCTCAGCTCCTTCTGCATGGAAGATTCCCAACCCTGCTAATGTACCTGAGGAAACAGCAGAGGATGGCCCAAGTACTTGGGCCCCTGCACCCACATATGGGACCTGGAAGAAGCTCTTTGCTCCTGGCTTCAGATCAGCCGAGCTCTGGCCATTGTGGCCATTTGGGGAATGAACCCGTGGATAGATCTTTGTCTCTCTGCCTCTCTCTCTGCCTCTCTGTAACTCTGACTTTCAAATGAATGAATAAATCTTAAAAAAAAATCCAACAATGAGTGGTTGTCCTTTAAAGTATATCATTTAACATTGGCTTACTGTTTTTTTCCCTAATTCCTGGCACAATGACAAAATGAGTCATTCAGTAAATATTTGTCAACTAAATCCAACAATCAATGTTTTAATCTCAATTTTTTCATTCCTTTTGCCCTAATATGACTCTGAAAATGTGTCATAATAAACACACTAATTTAACAATGGAAAACCTGAGTCATAAAATGGAAAAAGCCTCTGTCCTTGGTGCTTCACTAATGTTTCTGTAGTAATATTTGCAATTCATTTGTTTTTATATGCCTCTCTCTCCTCCTAGACATGTGTTTTTAAGGGAGGTGGTTGTATCTTACTCATCTGTGTATCACCGACATTTATTATGGTGCCCAGTACAGAAGCTTAGTAGATGTTTATTAAATGAGTGAGTAAATATGTTTTTGCAATGATTGCTTGGTCTATGTTGACTCCTCGTTCCCTCATCATCCCTACCTAGTGTCTTAGGCTCAGGACATTACAACAAAGTATGCTAGACTGAAGCCTGTAAAGAATAGAAATTTATTTCTCACACTTCTAAAGGCTAAAAGTCTGAGATTGGGATGTCAGCATGGTGGGTTGATTCCATATCAGCTACTGTGAATTGAACTGCAACAACATAGGGGTACAGATAACTCTTTCCTTTGTGTAAATTCCCAGGAATGCAATGGCTGTGTTATATGGTAGATCTATTTTCAGATATCTTAGGAATCTCCATATTGTCTTCCATTTTAAAGAGAGATTTACAACCATTAAGTATATAGCATTGGGTTCAACTTTACTAGTAAAATAAATACAAGTAAAAATTTCAGCGAGATACTTTCATCCGTTATATTAGAAACAATTTTAAAAATCCGTTGACACATGACTTATCAAGGTGACAGGAAAACATTCACTTTCCTACCTTGCTGGTGGGAAAATAAATTGATAACAGCTCTAGGGAAGATGATTTTTCAGTGGGCACAAAATTACAATTTCATACATTTTGACACAGAAATTCCACCTCTACATTTGCCTTCTACAAATACACTTGCACAAGTGTATCCACTGTTGTCCTGCTTGTTTGTAAAACAGTGAAAACAATATTAATTCTAATTTCCCACTGAACTCTAATTCTTTCTCTTTCTTGCCTTGGGCGTTGCAACAATGCTTATTTTCTAACTGGTTTCTTATTTCTGGGGTCTGCTTCTATTATTTTTTCCCAACTGTCATTTGTCTTAATTTCCCTTTATTTAGGGGTGTGAGTGTTAGTTTTTGTGGTTGGGACTTCATAAAGTTATTTCTAAAAACAAGATGAGACTTAATTTGTTGTTTTCTTCTCTTGGGAAGAATTGTTTTTCTTTCCTCAGCAATTATTAACAATCCTGAATCATCTCCATCCAGTATTAGGAATTCAGAGGCTGTGAGGCTGGGTTGCAGTGCCTTTTAACGACAGGTCACTTGAGGTTCCTTCTCATTCTGCAGATCCAACTCTTTGCAGTACTAGCTCACCAGGACTCCCGTGCTTTGAAGGTCCATGACACTTCTTAGCCTCATGCAGCTATCACAAAATCTCCATTAACATGTCATTGCCCAAGTAAAAGCAGATACAAATGCTGGACTCAATTCTGGATTTCTTTTCCCTTCGACTCCTGAGCAGATATTTCCCAACTATCAGATCTCTTCAGGCAGGCATTTTTCTTTTATACATTTATTTAGGATTTGGTTTGTTGCTACGGTTTAGATGTAATGTGATACCCAATGGTTCATTTGCAGGAAGCTGGCTCCCAAATGTGACAGTGTTAAGGTGGTAGAAATTTTAAGAGGTGTGGGCTAGCGAGAGGTGGTCAAGTTACTGAGGGTGCTATCCTCAGAAGAGATTGATAAAGTACTCATGGAATCCTGATTAATCCCTCCAGAATGGATTGTTATAAACAAGACCACACCATAGACTTGGACCTCTCTGTAAGTAACTAGTGAGTAACCAGTTCACTTTCTGTTTCTCTCATTCTGTGATCTAGCCAAGGGGGCCCTCACCAGAAGCTGAACAGATAAGCCCACTTGATCATGGCCTGTCATCCTCCAAACTTATGACCTAAATAAACCTCATTTCTTTATAAAGTACCAAACTTCCATAGCAACAGAAAAAAAAAAAAACTAGAAAAGTTGTTCTACTTGAAATTTGGTCTGCATTATGTAGTCTACTATGACAAGAAACAAAATTCCAAAAACTTGTACATGTATCAATAAATAAATTATGCTGCATATAAGCAATGGGATAATTTAAGGCATATTCCTAGTTAAATGGAATTTGCTTTGGTTAAAGAGCAAAGATGTCCAATAAATTACAGTGCTTTTATAGACTAGAATATTTTTCCACCATAGAAAGTATGTCTTTTGATGTTGCTATGGAACAATCTTAAGATATATTGTTTAGTGAAAATCATATCAGAGGCAATGATAGCTATCATTTAGGCATAAAAGTTATCTAAAAAGATTCCAAATAATTCAATACTTCAATTGCTTTAGGGGTGGTAAAGTATACAGACAAAGCATAGAAGTGAAAAGAAAATTTTTTTCTGTTTATTAT
Organism: Sylvilagus floridanus; assembly: GCA_949820135.1. Lineage (NCBI taxonomy): Eukaryota > Metazoa > Chordata > Mammalia > Lagomorpha > Leporidae > Sylvilagus > Sylvilagus floridanus. Next base: position 145,911,618 of record OX463241.1, on the reverse strand, counting down.
TTTGTACAAATAATACTTTGTACAAATAGAACACAAAATATATTACCTGTCAAATATGAAAGGGAATAAAAGTAATAGTAAATGCTAAAAACAATGGATAAATCCATAGTCATAAACATGTCTATCACTGCAGTATTTGTAACAGTCAGCAATTAAAAACAAACTAAAGGGGCTGGTGCAGTGGCACAGAAGATGAGGCTGCTGCTTGTGATCCTGGCATCCCATATCTGAGTGCCAGTTTAAGTCCCAGCTGCTCCATTTCTGATCCAGCTTCCTGCTAATGTACCTAGGAAGGTAGTGGAAGATGACCCAAGTCTTTGAGTCCTTACCACCAATGTGGGAGACCAGAATGCAGTTCCTGGCTCTTGGCTTCAGCCTGGGCAGACTTGGCTATTGCCAGAATGTAGGCACTGAATCAACAGATGGAAAATCTTTCTGTCCCTCCATCTCTCTCTGTTGCTCTTCCCTGCAAATAATCAATCATTTCCTTACAGATGAACATTTAGTTAGGCTTTTATTTAACCTCAGAACTGCTCCAGACAAACTCAGAGGCTTGACAAAGATTCAACCCATTCTTCAGTTTCCTTTTTCCCAAAATGGAATAACAGTGGTACCTAAGAAGTTGCAGATACTGTTGATGTCCTACTTAACCATATCCATGTGTGCTCAGTCCAGCACCTTTTTGCTGGTTGCCTAAAGATTTCCTCTGACCTGGAAATCCCCTGGGTCCATACACGTAAAAGGCTAAGGGAAGGAGTACCTCTTACCTTCTTCCTACTACCTTCACGCAGTGACTAACTGAGGAGTTGATAGATAATCATTGAGAGTTCCCTGGGTAGAATAACTGAGGTGTGAGTTCGAAACAATCTCCTATTGTTCCCCAGAAGGTGAGTTCCATTAACTGTCAGGAGTCACTCACTCAATAATATACTTTTATAAAAGAATTATATAGTAAGAACATTGACCATAGGATGTACTCTTTAAACGAAGTTTTGAGTGTACAATTCATACAGTATTGACTGTAGGCACAGTTTGGTATAGGGGAGCTCCAGAATTTATTCACCTAGTATAACTGAAAACTTTATATCCTTTGAAGAACAACTCCCTCATTCCTCCTCCCTTTCTCTCCTGGCAATGACCAGCCTACTTTCTCCTTGAGTTTGGCTGTTTGCATACTTCATATAATGTGGAATCACACAATATCTCTCCTTGAGCAACTGGCTTATTTCACTTAGTATAACTTCCCCCAGGTTAATTCCAGTTTTGGGATTTCTCACGAAGGAAAATTTTCCATATACTACTGTTGAATCAGCATGGTTACAGGGGCAAGGAGAGGCCAGGGATTTCTTTAGTGCTATCTTGCCAACATCACACTGATAATACATTTTTTTTTACCACTTTGATGCTATATTCTATTTGAGTGATTAGCAGCAAGCCACTGGGCAATCCTATAGTCATTGGGGACAGACTGCACAGGATATGAATACTGAGAGGCAAGGGTCATTAGGAGATATAACCCACCACTCTGGTCAAACTTAGATTATTCTAATAGGAAAAAAATAACTTTGACCAACTGAAAACATTCTCTTCTTACTTCTTTGATGTTGTCTTGAAATCTTGATAAGACATTTTCTTTACAAAATTAACTTTTATTTAAATAAATATATTCTGGGAGCTTAAGGTGACTCTAAAACTTTATGGATGACAAAAGACAAGAAGGAAATGAAAGTTAACCATCATTGGTTGAATTGCATAAATGCATAAAATTGAGATTCTGAGACGTCTGAGTGGACTGATCTAAATTACAGATATTGATATTCCTAATCCAGCATATGTGCAGAGAGCATATTATTTTGCATATAAGTAGAAGTTTAATACACTTTCGGAAATAAATAAAATATAATTTGATTTAAGTATGCTGATTTAAATTATCCTTGCTGGTATTGTTCATGCTTTAACTTTTACCAAGCACCAACTATGCTGCTCCTTAAAAAGATAAGGAAGAATTTTTTTCTGTAAAGTATAAATGAAATTGACTATAAAAACTCAAGATCCATGGTATTATTACTTACTCCTAACAGAACTGAGCTTATACTCTGCAAAGGGCTGCCTTCTCGCTAATCTGAGAGGATGTTCTGCCCAACAAATGGAAAATAAAGCCATAGTCAGCAGCAGTCCAGGAGTTAAGGAGCAGTGTGTGAAATTGTGCCTCCCTCATTACTGCAATGCATGGGTAAGATTATTTGAGGTAATATCTGGAAATAACTCTTCTAAAGCAATCACAGGATGGGCTGGGAGTTTATGCCTTTTGACCAGGTCCATAACCCACATCTGCCACAGTGAATTTTAATTGGATATTATTCAAGAGAGGAGTTCCTGTGCTAGTATTGAATCAGAAAAAAAAGCAAGTTTACATTGAATTATTCATCATTGCAGCATAAATGGAAATAGCATGGACTTAGAGTAGAAAACTACTTTTCAGCATCAAGAGGGCTTACATATGTCTTGACTAGTAAGCACAAGGATTGGGTCCAATATGACAAAATATATACTCACTTCAGAAATGAGTAAAATAGGTTTAGGTCCAATAAGACAAAATGCTTACTCATTTTATAAACAAGTAAAATTATATTTCCAAATCACATTTTCCTTGCATTTAAGGTTCAAGCATTACTTTTACTTGCATAAAATTAGGACAATATCAAGCAAGCCATTGAGGATATACATATACTCATAAATTATCTTAAAGTCTTCATTAGTTTGCTATATATTACAAGTCTTTGTGATCTGCCTCCTGTTTTAAGCTTCCATTATATTTTTTTCTTTCTAGGCAAAGAAGAGGGCTATAATTGACTGTTGCTCAGGAATGTAATTATTCAGATATTTAGAATTTTTTCTTCTTAGAATGTATCAAGAACTACTTTAACAAGAGAAGATAGAAAGTCACTTGCAGTTGTAAGAATCTAAATGAAAAGACAGAAGAATTTGACAAGTATTGAGCATCTGTTATATGCCAACCATCTTTGACATAATTTCTCTCATTGAATGATCAGTCCTAGTTTTCCGTGGCCATTATCAGGGAGCTGGTTGGGAAGTGGAACAGCTGGGACACAAACTGGCACCCAAATGAGATACCAGAGTTATAGGTGGCAGCTTTACCAGCTGTGTCACAATGCTGGCCCCAAAATCAACATTTATTAAGCAAGTGAACATAGCATGAAGTTTACTTCATGTTTGCAAAATCAAACATCCATTTGTCATTAAAGAAACTTAGGCTTCAGAGATATTAAGTAGTACATAATTGCACATGTGGTAAGCAAAGTTGAATTGGAACTCATAGCATCTGATTCCTTCCATTTCCACATTTATATCACAGGATCTCTGCATAAAAATCCTTTAAATTTGGCTTCTAGCTATGGTGTTGCAGAATTCAGATGGCTTCCGATCAGCTCAAGAGGAGAAAGTTACTATTTATAAAATGTTTGTGCTTCCAAGCAGGGAAAGAAATCTGAAAATATCTCCAGAATTAAATTTATCAGTAATTAAAATTAACAACAGTAAATATTAGGAGCATTGTCCTTGTCTCAATGGTGTCCATTTCAGCACAGGTTTAAAAACACCAAATCTAGTCTAATTGTCTTTATTTTTTTTAGTAAAATTGTTTAAATTTATTCATAGATTATGATTAGTTCTTAAATTTTTTATATATTGCTCGAGACAGGGAGTTTTTTTGAGAGAAGATAAATACATTGATATATTCCAGGTATCTAATATCTGCCATTTAGTAGATGTCCTCAAAAAAAATCTTGAAAGAATGAATGAATGAATACATAAAAGAATGGATGGGTGAACAAACACATAAAATAGCAGGGTAGCAAGTCAGACTCATTACTTAGTACAAGCTTCAGATCATGACCTTCACCCTGGAGGTGATGTGATGCCCCAGGCTACATTGGGTTATAGATTTGGCTTGGCAGGCACATAGTTAGTACCTCCAAATCTCTGTTATCTGCGTGCTTTCCTTCCCAAATATATTTTACTTGGATATTTGCAAAAATGTTAAATGTAGACCTCTCTGCTCTTTAGAATGCCCATGGATTATTTGGAGTGGTTAAGAAGACAGGTATCAGACCAGTCCAGTTCAAGCCAGACTACCACTAATTTTTAGCATATGATATTCAGAAAGCTGCTAGATATCTCATGTGCAAAATGGAGATAATGGATGTGCCCACTTAACACTTTATATGGGAATTATGTAAAATGATGAACCAAATGTTGTGAGCAGGTCCCTGACTTGACATTTTTTAAAAAAAAGATTATAAGAATGAGAAAATATCTTTTGTTTTTAAATTATTTGTGAATTAAAACCAAAAGAAAAAAAATTCACTTTATCCATCTGAGAAAGTATTGAACATTCTGATTACAAGGACAGATATTTCTACAGCTTGGACCAACTTCTGATCTGTACTATCCTGCCAATGAGGATGAAATGTTTTGATTGTCAATCTGTGTCATGTGACCTCCTCAAGGGGCAAAGATGGGGGAGGGCATGAGGGAAGTAGTGGCTAGCCTAGCCCAAACTGCGCTGACTGAGAATTTCATTTTTTCAGAATTTCAAATTTTCAGAGGATCAATTTGCTAAAGAAAAATCAAAGTGCTGCTAGTAGAAAAAGCTTTGCCTCTCTAAAGGACTGAACCAAACATGAATAACCAACACAGGATAACATTACTAACCAAGAGAGAGAAAAGCACTTTCAAATACCTAATTTATATGTGTATATATATATATATAGAGAGAGAGAGAGAGAGAGAGAAAGAGAGAGAGTGTGTGAGCGAGTGCCAGAGATACAAAAAAGAAACAGGTCAATTCAAGGCCAATTCTAATTTCATTTAATTGGAGCAACAAAGGAATAATTATTGCTCTAGAGGCCACAAAGTTGTGTCTACACATTGTTCAGTGAAGTGTAAGTAAGCTAACTAGGTTAATCAAGGTTTCCTTCCTCTACTACATAATTTGACTAACAAGAATTTCCTTACTGGATTCTTTCTAGCCTCCTTCATAAATTTCCCAGTCACTTACTTCAAATTTTCTATTTAGGCTACAGAGAAACAGCTTGGAGAGGTATATCTCCCCCCAAAAGGTAAACTGTTCACTTATCCCAAAGGGAAGCATGCAAACAAAGGAACAGAAGTTATGCAAATAAAAGGATTGCTTTTCCTAAGCCTGCCAATATCCTTATTACATTTCAATAGGATGTCATACATTCTCTTGTCTCGGAAAAGAATGTGTAAGATTAACAAAATTCAGAATACACAAATTTCCAACACTTTCTAGTAGAGTTTTGCCTAATAAACCTTGTGGTAAGCTCTGAATATTGCTTAAATCAAGCCACTGTCCTACAACACTTTCCCACAAGGGTGTGAGTGTGAGTCTATCACTTCCTTTTTCTCTATTACATTTCTCCAGATAAGGAATTTCTTCTCTCTGTAGTCATTTACTACTTAAGCCATGATACATGGACAAATGAACACAGCACATAGTGTGATTTTGTTTCTTAAACAGAATGTCAGATACACAAACAAGTTTTACAATGGTCACATGAAAAGAACGAGTAAGCAAATGTGGAAGGTAATTGTTGAGGTCACAGAAAGTTTTATTTCCCTTTTTTTGTTGTTTGAAAATGGAACAAGAACTAAAAGAACATCATGGGAAGACAACTGAAAGTATGAAATGTGAAAATCTCAAGTACTAACTAAAGAATACAATTAAATAGCTAGCCAGTTTCTCAGCTGCTAAGTCAAGTACCATATTCCAGGCCTTAAGATTAATACAGCACCATAGAAACTGATACTGAGCAACACATACCAAGAAATCTTACTTAATTCTGTTGTTGGGTTAAAAAGTAGATATTTAAGTGGGCAGTGTAGTAATAAGTATCCTGAGACATGATGTAAATATATTACCAATGGAACAAAATAAACTCTGCAGGAGAGCATGACAAGAAATAAGAATCTGGAACCAATTAGAGATGTTCCCAGTTACATGGTAGAACTCTTCCCTGGAGATTCTACAAGCCCAGCCAACATTACTTCCAAGATATTTCAAACCAAACAATGTAGCATTAAACTAAACTATCACTGGATAGTTAGGAAAATGTTTTATGAAATCTCAATCATTAAATTTGACAGATCAAGGTCATTATTAAATTAAAGCATATTTATCTCACAACAGATTTTTATAGTTATTGTTTGTTTTTATATTATTTAATGTTTTATTTATTTATTTTGAAAGAGTTACATCAAGAAAGGGAGAGACAGAGGGAGATGTTCCACCCTGTGGTGCCCTCTCTAGATGGCCACAACAGCTGGAGCTGGGGAAGGTCAAAGCCAAGAGGCTGGAGACTCTTCCAGGTCTCCCAGGTGAATAGTAAGGGCCCAAGCACTTGGGCCTCCTTCTGCTGCTTTTCCCAGGCTATTAGCAGGGAGCTGGATCAGAAGTGGAACAGCCGAGACATGAACCTGTGCCCAGAGATGGGATGCTAGCATCACAGGTAACAGCTTTACCTGCTGTACCACCATCCCAGCCTCTATTTTTTTATTTTTGAGATAACATTTTTCATATCTATTATAGTAAAAGGCTTAAGGGCTCTACTAAATAATCAACAAATAAAAAGACACATCTTGACTCATATTAATAGCACTTGACTCATATCACTAGGTGCCTCTGTAGATCGAAAGGAAGAAATTAGGACCAGAAAAAGTTCAAGGAAGATGGAACTAAAAGACAAGTTTATTTTGAAATACGAAAAAATTTGAAATCCACTTTTGTGCCAATGCAAACTGAGTTTTTCATTCCCTTTTCTGTAAACATTGTGAAGTTCCCCTATCATATTATGAGTGGCCTGCTTCCTTGAAACCTGAGCTTTTTCCTCTCTTTAAAGCTGCACTTATTTAATCTCTCTATATTAAATTTGTAGAAAAATGAAAATAAAAATAAATTTATTTTGGTGCAAAAAATCATTCATTAGTTTTTTTCAAAATATACATTTTTCCATGAATGTTTGAAAATCTTTCTTGTGTTATATGGGAGAGAGAGAAGGAGAGTTGAAAAGAGTTCTTAGACTTAATTCAGGGACATGAATTAAACATTATTCTCAATAATTCCCCACTCATCAGTACCATACTCACAGACACTATCTATAGTGACCCCACCTCAATTTACACCTTCTCCAACAAGACTTCCATGACATACTCTTTACCACTATAGTTTTACAAATTCCAGTATTTTGTATAATGAGACAAAGTGCCAGTGAAGTTTTTTGTTTTGTTTTGCTTTTGTTTTTTGAGATTTCAAAGCAAGATTTATTAGAATCAAAGACCCCCAGCCAGAGCAGCGTGGAGGAGGGCTCCAAAAGAGGCAAAGTGGCCATTGGTAGTGAGGTTTTTAAACACAATTTTGGGGAAGAAAAAACTTGATTTTCAGTTACAAGACAGGGTAAAAACCATCAAAAGACCTGATTTACAATCTTTTATTCTGTCTGGCTTGCTCATGATAAAACAAAAAGAACCATCAGAAGGCTGGGGTACCTTCTGTGAGCTCAGAAGGAACTGCCACTCCTTTGCTATTCTCCTAAGAGCCAATGAAGTTTTAACGGAATAATTAGTCTCCTCCAGGATACCTTGTACAAACTTTTACCTTTATTCCTGTCTTATTATACTGTAGAACAATGCAGTCATTCAGGACAATAAGACTCTGGAATATCTTGGTGTAAAGTCATGTTATATTTATTTTTCTATTTACGCTTCGCTTAGTCCAACTGAGTCAGAGAACCAATCTCCCAGCTGTTGTGAGCTTGACTGCTAATGGCCATGGTATGAGCTCCAGAGAACCAGTAAGAGCCGGGAAATTCTAGAGGGGTGCCAGTTATCAAGTGACTAAATGATTCAATGACATAAAGGCCTTGGTCTCTTGACTCAGAAGGAACAAGTGTGTGACGTAGCTCACATTCCATGTGTCCCTTGTAGATTAGGCTGAGGTCACACTTAGCTGCACACTTAAGCTGCTTATCTTCTCCCCCTGCCCTAATCTGTGTAACCCATTTCCTTACAGTTTTCTCTTGAAACCACTTAATTAGTAAATTACTTGCAAAATAACCTCCAACTAAGACTGAGTTTTAGAAAATCTGATCTAAGACATAGCTCTAAGCACACAGATTTTAGTGACAAATATCCAGTTTTTCCTATTAAACTCTGAGATTCATTAAGAACAGAAATGATGACATATTTATCTCTTCATATCTAGCACTTAAATCAATGCCTGAAAGATAGTAAACACTCTAGAGAGAATTGTAAATTGGAATTATTACAGAAGTATATTTACCTCATTCCTTACTCTCTTCTGGTACCGAATAGGTGCATCCTAGAGGAATAAAGAGATGGATCTAAGAATTATCATAACCATTATCCTTTTACACCAACCTTTATCTAATATCAAGAGAGTTCGATTTGTTGGCTGAAATAATAAAGCCTTAAATAAGGGAAGCTGAAGAAGCCTCCCCCTCCATCTTCCATCCTCATAACAATGCAGATAATTAAACAATGGTGGCTCCTCAATTGAAGATTCATTGACTGTCACTAATGGTTGTATACCAAAATCTGATTTTCTTTTTTCCTCTTTTTCATTCCCTGAGAATATTTTCCATTTGTCACTTTCATCACACTCACATATTAAATCAGCATTATGTTGGTAAATATCAAACCAACTCTGAGAATTAAAAAGAGGGCATTTTCTCAGTTGTAGCACAGGCTATCAACAGAGATTAGAACAAATGTGGAGCTCTAGTCTCTATTCTGTCCCTTGAAAATGATAGCATTTCTCTTCTCTAAGGAAGATAGATCAGATTCCACCAAATGAATTAACAAATTCATCTAAAGGGACAAGAACTCTTACAGTAATCCAAAGCATTTGAACATATCTAAATTAATCTTGAGGACACAAGTTTCTCCATCAGTGTTTCTGCTTGTGTCTGTATCTTAATATTATCAAGTTACAAGATTTTAAAACTTAAAAACTTGAATAATACTCTCAATAGTCTAATTATAATGCCTAGTACTAACTGATCATTATAAAATTTGGCTAAGAAAACACGAAAATAATTGACTCTTTACACAAGACATTTTTGTTTTAGACTAGAGATAGTCTCCTGATGAGAAAAGGCTCATTAGGTTTCCATTACTAAAACTCATATCAAATGGGCAGTATCCACCCCTCAACACAATAACAACATAACTCAAATGCTTGCTCTGATAGGATTAACTGGGAACATTTGTAGTTCGTCAGCTCCTCTGGGAACTTAAACACATCAATTATATCTCAATTACAGAGTTATGAACCAAACTAATGAGATGGGAAGGAGGGAAGTAGGAGGGGGACAGGAAGTCTAAAGAAAATTGGTGCTCAATCAGGAATCATTTGTCATTTAACCAAAATAAGGTGCTGGATATGTTGAGCAGTTATCTCAACTACTTGTTTTAGACTGTTTGGCCTGAAATAGCAAAGCATCATAGATTGGATGGCATAAACAAAAATCATTAATTTCTCACAGTTCTGGAAGCTGAAAAGTATAGAATCAAAGCACTGGCACGTCCAGTATTTGGTGTCAGATGTTTCCCTTCTTGCTGTATTGATCACATGACTAAGTGAAGAATCATTTCTCTTTTGTCTACCCTCATGATCTCATTACTTCCCAAAGCTCCATTTCTAAATATCCTGACATTGGGTTTAGGGGTTCAACACAAGAATGCCGAGGGGACACCTTCAGTGCATTGCAGTACTCATTAAAATAACCTTGAGATGGATGCATGTATATATCTTTGTTATATAAATGGTAGAGTCTCATTTTGAAGATATCAAATAACAAAGTCCTCTAGCTACTAAATTGTACAGCTGGATTTAAAATCAAAGACTATCTGTTCCAAAGTCCACCACCATTCAACTCCACATTCCGTAAAATTATCTGGTATTTATAAAGATCTATTTTTGATGGGTCTTTAGTCTTTGTGACTCAGGCATTGATAAAGGAGGTTCTGTGGATGCTTTCTTTATTAAACTACTTGCATAACACTGCTACTTTTCTAGCATATTATCCGTTAACCAAAAATCTTGTAACCTGAGTAAAAGTGGATGAAGTCTTCTTAATGTCAACAAAATAAGTTAGTAAAATGCAGCGAATGCTTCAAAGGCATACTGAAGTTTTGCAGGATGTCAGAAAATGGAGAAATCCTTGGAAAAAACAAAATAATGGGTACTCACAGTCTTGCAGCCAAATATTCAAAGCTAACTTAAGCATGTTCATAGCTTCCTGGCCTTCTTAACCATGTGGAAGTGACAAGGATATTGACAGGTTCTCTGAGTCAGATATAAAGGAGAGGAGACTAAGTTCTACTCCCAGTGAATGCAGGGAGTAGAATTTGAAGTACCATCCTCTGTTTTCTTCATGAAACAGGATAAAAAGTGAAGGATATGAGACAAAGACAGACTGAGAGCTGTAAAAGTTAAAAGTGTTTGTGGTCAGAAAAAAATACATGGTATGATTTCAATTGATGTGTGTGTGTGTGTGTGTGTGTTGAGATTTCTTTTATGGCCTAGCATATGATCTGTCCTAGAGAACATTCTATGTACTGATGAAAAGAATATTCTGCTGCTATGGGATGAAATGTTCTATATATAGCAATTAGATTGATTTGGTCAGTATGGTAGATTAGCTCTGTTGTTTCTTTGTTGATTTTTTTTTTTTTGCCTACTTGATCTTTCTGTTGATGAAAGTGGGGTAAAGTCCCCCATTATTACTTCATTGGAGATTATATCTCCCTTTAGATCCACAAACATTTGTTTTAAACAACTGGTTTGATGAATCATTGGGAGTATAGACATTTACTATAGCCACAATTCCTGTTGCTATAAATTGAGAACATTAAGAACTTTAGAAAATATGCATATACATCGAGACTGAACAACATGCTCCTGTTTGTATGGTGAGTCATAGGAGAAATCAATAAGGAAACTAAAAAATTCCTAGAAGTAAAGATGGCAATACAGCACACCAAAAAAATTAGTGAAATGAAAAGCTGCTTTTCATTAAAAAATAAACAAAATTGATAAACCACTGGTCCAACTAACCCAAAAAAGGGAGAAGACCCAAAATTAATAAAACCAGAGATGAAAAAGCAGATGTTACAATGAATATAAAAAATAAAATGAAATAAAAGGATCTTCAATAATCACTGCAAACAGCTATTGCCAACATATTGGAAAATCTAGAAGAAAAGGGTAGATTTCTGGACACAAACAATTTAGCAAAATTAAGGCATGAAGACATAGAAAACCTAAATAGACCAATATCCAACATGGAGATTGAGTCAATAATAAAGACCCTCCCAATAAAGAAAAGCCCAGGGCCAGATGGCTTCACTGCTGAATTCTAGCAACCTTTTAAAGAACAATTCCCAATTCTTCTTAAAGTATTCAAAACAACTGAAAGGGAAGGAATCTTCCCAAAATCCTATGAGGCCAGCATCACCTTATTTCAAAATCAGAAAAAGATACAACAAACAAAGGAACTATAGACCAATATCCCTAATGAACACAGATGCAAAAATACTCAACAAAATACTAGGTAATCAAACCCAACAACTCGTCACAAAGATAATCCATGCAGACCATGTGAAATTTATCCCTGGGGTGCAGGGATGGTTGAACATATGCAAAATCAAATAAACATGATACATCACATTGACAAATTGAAGAATAAAAACCATAATATTATTTCAATATATTCACAGAAATAATTTGATAAAATATAACATCTTTTCATGATAAAAAATCTTAAGTAAATTGAGTATAGATCGAACATACCTAAATACATTCAAGGCAATGCATGACAAACCCACAGGCAGCATCATATTGATAGAGAAAAGGTGAAAGCATTTCCACTAAGATCCAGAATCAGATAAGGATGCCCATTTTCACCATGACTTTTCAATATAGTTCTGGAAGTTTTAGTAAGAAACATCAGGCAAGAAAAAGAAATCAAAGGGATACCAATGAGAAATTATCCCTGTTTACTGTGGATGAAGTCCTCATTAATTAACCAAAATAAGTTAGTAAAATGCAGTGATTTCTTTGAGGGCATACCAAAGCTCTGCAGTATGTCAGTAAATGAAGACAAATTGTCCCTGTTTGTGGATTATATTATCCTATTCATAGGGGAACCAAAAGACTCGAGTAGTCTCTAGTGGAACTAATAAGAGATATGGCAAAGTTGCAGGATCTGAAATCAACACACAAACATCAGTACCATCTGTTTACACAGATGCTTGCGAGTATTGTGGGGTGACGGTAGATAAGTCTAAGGTCCTTGGAGAACACTGGTAGTGACTACATATTCCTTCCCTCTCACCTATACAAACAGTGGCCTGACAGAGTCTGTACAACATGACATCTGAATTATTTTTTATACTTTTGTTCAAGAGCTTCTTGGAGCTCCCTGTCTTTTCCTCCTAGGGGAGTTTATGTCAATGTTCCAGAAATGTTTCGTTGTCCCATCAACATCTACCCATCAGTTTGGGTGTGCTGTTTTGCAAAGTTTCTAAACTTCTCTAGGAGAAATATGGGATCTAACTTCTTCAAATTTTCATGACTATGGTTGCTTTATTGCACCAGTTCTTATGTGTTTGGCTTGTGCTTCTGTCATGCAGAAAGAGGATTAACAGTGTGGTGCACATGCACAGGTCAGGTTTAAGCTTTCGATCTTTAGTCTGAAAGTTGACAGAATACTTTATGATCTCCAAATGAAAGCTAATGTTTAATGCAAAAAATATTAAGCTTGTGTAAAATATGCAAATTAGTAAATTATTGCTAATGACATAAATTTCCATATTCTTCTTAATAGGGGAAATGGCTTTCATAAACTATAAATTAATTTTCCCACTAACCAGAATCCATCACTAATGCATTTCAGGTTTTCAATGTACTACAGATCTGTCCACATTTGCCAAATTAAGACTTAAGTGTAAAACAACTGAAAAAAATAAACAAGAATTGCACTTCAGAGTAACATGGAAAAAACATTTTACCAGAATTCATTTTAAACAAGTTGTTGCTGGGTAGTGTGGGTAGAATGTTATTACTAGTTCTGGGAAGCCATTATGAAGCAGTTAAAGTTTAATGTTGACCTGGAAAATTGATACCCTAAGTTGGATTCATTATTCTATTAAATAGCAAATAGAATGCATTTTGGTAAGGAGAATTAGGATAAATGGGGGGAATATTTTATCCCAAGGATGCATGTGAAAGTAAGTTAGGTTAAGAAATCAAAAAGCACAAAGTGAAAATCTTACACAGTCATTCAGAGTTTGGTGGGCTTCTAGCACACCAATTTAACTCAACTGCAACAACAGTTCTCAAAATCTCTTCCCTGAATAACCCTTGGTTAACATAAAGTTTCAGCCATATATGTTTTGTACTCCAAGGTTAAAACAGGCAGATGTTCTCTGAAGCTTACACATACTATTAATTATTGTGCTGCACCACCTTGACATAGTATTATATATACAATTCCTATACCTTCTGGAAGATCCTCATTTGTCTTTGCTGGCTCCTGTGTGAGGTGAAGATTTTACTACATGATGAAGGGCACTCATTTCTCCTGCAGTGTACCTGTGTTTTCAACAAGAGATGGCATAGGAATGAGAGATTGGAGAGACAGATTGTTACCCTGGCCTACTAGGCCCCAGGCAGCTTCACAGATTCCCATTTGTTCTGGCTTCTGACAATTCACAGCTGTCCTTTCTCAACCTTCTGCCCTGTGGACTCCTATTTCCACCATGAAACACAGAAGAACATGTCTCACAAAAGGTTTTTACCATGTGTCACAATTGTGCATTAATTAAATAATATTTTTATATATTCATGTATGTTTCTTAGAAGTGGAGCTACTTTGCACCAAACTCTGACTAAAATATATGATGAGTCTATCAGATTGGAGAAAAGTTGTGAAATCCATTAAATAAAACATATTCAATTTCCTAGAAGATATACAATGCCTTTGACTAAGGTACTATTGCTGCAATGTTCTATGGAATGCTATACAAAGGTAAAATTTGACCTACTTAAAAGTCCAGGTGTGTACTAATGATAAACTGATGTATAGACAAAGAATTTTCTTGAGGTTCAGTACTCCCATATAACCATCCATATTGTTGAAGCTATTATTCACATACCATAAATAATACACAATAGCTAAGACTCCACTGTAAATTTATGGCTATCATTTCAAATATCTTAATTGTTATACATTATTTAGGTGATATCATTATTCTTTTTTTTTTTTTTTTGACAGGCAGAGTGGACAGTGAGAGAGAGAGACAGAGAGAAAGGTCTTCCTTTGCCATTGGTTCACCCTCCAATGGCCGCCGTGGCTGGCGCGCTGCGGCTGGCGCACCACGCTGATCCAAAGCCAGGAGCCAGGTGCTTATCCTGGTCTCCCATGAGGTACAGGACCCAAGGACTTGGGCCATCTTCCACTGCACTCTCGGGCCACAGCAGAGAGCTGGCCTGGAAGAGGGGCAACTGGGACAGAATCCGGCTTCTTGACCGGGACTAGAACCCGGTGTGCCGGCGCCGCAAGGTGGAGGATTAGCCTATTGAGCCACGGTGCTGGCAATATCATTATTCTTAATATTCACATTCAGCATTTAAGGCATGCTTTGTGGGCTGGGCGTTAAACTTAGTGGTTAATATAATGGTTAAGGCACCAGAAAGTCACATAGAAGAACTTGTCTTCAATTCCTAGCCACAGCTCCAGACTCCAGCTTCCTGCTAATGCAGACACTGGGATGTAGTGATGATGGCTCAAGAAGCTGAGTTTCTGCCAGCCATATGGAAGAGATAGGTTAGATACCTGGCTCCTGTTTTCAACCCAGCTCACCCCAGGCTGTTGTGGGCATTTGGAGAATGAACCAGGCCATGGCAAGTCTATGTTTACATCTCTTTGTGTGTGTGTGTGTGTGTCTATGCCTCTCAAATAACTACACAAATAAATAAACAAGTATTTTACTTTCTATGCTACTTTTCATGCACTTATTTATCTATAGACTGATTTTTATGTACAAAATAATTCTGAAATGCCAGTATTTAGTTGGAGATTAGTATATAAGGGGAGGAAAAAGTATTCCTGGAGCACATCTTGTCACGTTTACACTTTGTTTCCAGTTAATTTTCACAAGTCCTCTGTGGTTAGGATTATCATCCTTATTTTATTTTTTTAAAGATTTATTTATTTATTTGAAAATCAGAGTTACACAGACAGAGAAAGAGAGGCAAATATATATATATAGATATAGATAGAGAGAGAGAGAGAGAGAGAGAGAGAGAGAGAGAGAGGTCTTCCATCTGCTGGTTCACTCCCCAGTTGGCAGAAACTGCCAGAGATGTGCCAATCTGAAGCCAGGAGCCAGGAGCTTCTTCTGAGTCTCCCATATGGGTGCAGGGGCCCAAAGTCTTGGGCCATCTTCTACTGCTTTCCCAGGCAATAGCAGAGAGCTGGATTGGAAGTGGAGCAGCCGGGTCTCGAATTGGTGCCCATATGGGATGCCAGCACTACAGGTTGTGGCTTTACCCACTACGCTGCAGCTCTATCCCCTATCATCCCTATTTTAAAATTGAGAAAACTCAACTGGGGTAACACTGTGAGCCTCTGAAACTTAGATAACTAAAATTAAACATCTTACACTTAATAAATGATTGTACACCAAGACATGTATAACACGAAATCTCGAAGTATCTCTAGTGCTTGATGTTATTTAAGGTCAGGGAAATTTACATTTCTGAATATTGAGTAATCAGGCTTTTAAATATCTGTTTTTATATTCTTCTAGCATACAGCTTTGTTTTATTGAATTCCACATATATAAATAAGTTTAACTGCCTCTGCACCAGGGGAAAAACATTCTTTCTAAGAAAGTTATGGAGGCTCATATTCAAGAGCTATAAGAGGTTATTGCTGATGTTGGGCATAGTCTGATGTTCTCTTTTATTTTCTATAACCAGATCTTGCTTTATTTATCTCAAACTTCCACCTTCTGCCCAAGATTCATTAACTGAAAATCTCTCTTGTTATTCATTCTGTAAGCATTGAGGGTACAATACGACATAATGTTAAACATTAGGGTTAATGAATAATACATGGAATCTATTCACAATGAGATGATATTTCTAGTACAACAGATAACCATGTAAAATGAGATCTCAGCAAGGTACAATATTACTGTAATTTGAGAATGTACAAAGACAGTAGGGACTTACTCTGCTGGGAGAATGAGTAAGGCATGCTTCATCAAGGAAGTACTGCCTGAGTTAAGATTTGAAGGACAAGGAAGATTTTTCAAGGTGAACATCTTTTAGTCAGAGGCAATAGGATGTGCAAAAAGATAGTGGCACAAGGTAGTTGCCTTTTTGGAATTATAATAACTTGGTGTGCTGAAGTAGAGAAAATGCTGAGCATCTTTTAGCAAAGGCGCAAGGGCTCCTGGCCCACTCTTCTTGCTTCTGTTCTCTGAAGTTCATTTTAGAGTTTTATTCTTACACTAAATAGCAGGGGAAAAAATCTTATTTTTATTACCTAATAGGTTTTCAATATGGCAATCTCAGAAAATAAAAATAAAAGGGAAAATAAAAACTTAAAAAAAAAAGAAAAGAAAATGAGATGGGAAACTGGTCAAAGAGGTTGGTGGTGAATGGACAAACCAAATAGTCTTTGGGTCATGCTAAGGAATTAGGACTTTTATTCTGCAATAAATGGAAGTCATCAAAATGTTTAGACAGAGAATAAATATAGTGAAATTTGCAAATCTGACACCTGTGAATGAAGAAAGAAATGGAAGAAGGGACAAAACAGATCTTGGAGTGCTTCTATGTGTTTAACTCCAGTCTTCTATTACTGGCATCCTGTGCTAACCCAGAACACAGAACCCCATCCCTCCATACTTTTCCATTCCTGGAAGTCAGAATCTCCCCTATTGTACACTACATCAAAGGGATACTGTTCTCTAACATCTATCGGATTCTTTTTTTAAGAATCACTGTTAGAGCTCTAGGTCACGATCAGCTTTTTTCTCCTAAATGCCAAATGGGCAGCTGGTTAGGCCTCCCTTATTGATTATTTTATCTTTGTGGATTTTTTTTTTTGGCTCTTTAACATCAATCATTGTCCTTTTGTTCTACTCCAGCCCCTCTAAGTCCAAAACATGGCATCTAGAAGTGGGAAGACATTTTCCTCCACTGGCTTTGTATTCTTAATGACCAGATCTATCAGGTAATCTTGGCTAAGCTTCTTATGTATGTAAAATTGAACCTAGTTAATTCTAGTTCTGAATTCCATATTGGCCTTGTAATTTTAATATTGGACATGGGCAATAAAAATAATAAAGTAATCATTCTTAATTAAAGCTACATTTTTAATCACTCATATCTACTGTTTTTTTTTCATTTCTTGAAGTATTCCTAGAGAAAACATTTCACTAGCCACTACTTCATAACTAAATGACAGAAGCTATAACCATATTGATATAAAAAACTGAAGCAACATTTAGAATCAGAAAACTGTTAGGTGCATTATACATTAAGTAAGGCGATAAGAGGCAACCATAACCATGTAATAAGAAATTCAAGTCTGCCAACTGAATCACAGCATTGAAAAAAAAAATGGTTAAATTGTCATCACTTGTTAAGTACTTTCATGGTAGCAAACTATTTCCAGTATATTTAAAACATGTAAAAAGTGTTATACTTGTAATATGTTAAAATGAATAAAACTGGGGGTAAAATGTGTAAAAGAAAGAAAGAACCAAACACCAGACCACAAAACTTCCAAGTATCATCTAAGCATCAAAGAGGAAGTATGATATTTTAATGAAAAAATCCCCAACGTGCAATACCTAGAATTTTCATTTCAGCAATTGTCCCTTCAGTATTAAGACCCTTTGTGTTTTCCATATGGGTAATACAGGTAGAATTTTACCTAAAATCCCCTCAAGTTTCCAGTTCTCCAGGTCACTTCCTCCTCAAAATTCTTCCTGCTACTAATCAATGGCACCTCCACATTATGGTCTCAGTGAGTTTGAAGAAAAGGAACCTTTTCCCAGTGGGTTGTAAAAGTGAATCAAACATGAAGGGAAGTTGTATTTTACACAGGCGTGGAGTCACAGAGTTTAAGTGACGTTCAAGATTCAGAAACGTTCAGTTTTATTGATTAGGATACAAAACGGATCTCTGATTTATGACAACATCACAATTTTCAGAGACATAATAATTAATAAAAAATTACATACAGGACTTTGGGTGTGACTCTTGAAAATCAGCAGTTAATAGTCTTACCAGAAACAAATGAATAAGTAAAACCAAGTAAGTGTTGAACAGCACATTCAAGGGAAGTGCAGGGAAGCAGAAGGGCAGAGGAGCACAGTTTTTTCCCCCAGAAACCTTATATTCCAGTCACACAAACTTCATGCATTTCATAAATACAACTTTAGGGAAAAGATGATAGTGATTTTTCCCACTGTAAGTTCCCTCCTATCCCCACTCCTACCCTTCTTCCTCCTCTCTTATTCCCATTCTTACTTTTTACTAAGACCTATTTTTAATTAATTCTATACAGAGAAGACTATCTCTATACTAAATAAAGAGTGCAACAAATAGTATGAAAAAAGCTGCTCTTCAATATCTTTGATTTCTTCTATGACCCACTATTCATTCAGGAGTATGTTGTTTAGCTTCCATGTGTTTACATATGTTATAGAAATTCTTGAGTTGAAGATGCATGGTATGATTTTGATTTTTTTGTATTTGCTTAATGACCTGGCCTGTCATCTATCCTAGAAAAAGTTCCATGCACTGCTGAGAAGAATGTGTATTCTGCAACTGTAGGATGAAAAGTTCTATAGAAATCCATTAGGTCTATATGTTATATAATGTCAATTAATCAGTGCATACTGCTCTTCTTTGTCTCTTCTAATAGCTTTTGTATTAAAGTCTATTTTGTCCAATATTAGGATGGCTACACCAGCTCTTTTTTGGTTTCTGTTAGCAGGAAATATCTTTTCTTTATGTTTTATTGAGGGGAGTCTGACTACAATGTGTCATGGTGAGGATCTCTTCTGATCATGTTCATTAGGAGTTCTATGTGCTTCCTTGGTCGTCCCTTTCTTTCTCCAAATTAGAGAAGTTTTCTGTAATTATTTCACTAAGAAGGCCTTCTAATCCATTCTCTCTTTCCATGCCTTCAGGAACTCCTAAGACTCATATGTTGGGTGATTTCATAGTATCCAATAGATCTCCAACACTGATTTTTAGGTTTCTAATTTCTTCTTTTTTGGTGTGACTGTAAAATTTCCAGAAATTTATCTTATAACTCAGATATCCTTTCTTCTGTCTCACCAATTCTATTGTTAAGGCTTTCCACCACATTTTTTATTTGTTCTGGTGAATTCTTCATTTTCAATATTTCATTTTGATTTCTCTTTAAAGTCTCAATTTCATGGAAAATTTTTCTTTCATGTCTTATATGGATTTTTTCAATTTGTGGATTTGCTTCTGATTACTTCTGAGTAATCCTATGATCAATTTTTTGAATTCTGTTTCTGGCATTTCTTCAATCTTCATTTTCAACACAAGAGTATTGCAGTGTTGTGTTCCTTTGGAGGCATCATGTTGTCTTCCTTAATCTTGGTTCTTGAATTGGTGCATTTATTTTTAGTCATTTGTAGAGATACTTCTGAGGTTTTTATCTCCTATGATGGCTTTTATCTTTGGACTATGACTCTGTGTATTAATGGAATGTCGCTCTTCCAGTGAATACCCTGAGGCATGTGTTAGGTGTGGCCAGGGAGCTTTGTTCAGTGCTCCAGGTTGAGGGGAGTATTTAAGGGCTTGGTAAATCTCACTTTTTAAAAATTTATTTATTTAAGCAGAGTGGAGGTTTATTCACCTCTGTTGGTGCAGTCTCTGCATTGCCACAGGAACTATACAAAGGGTCCATGCAGTCCTTGGTATGAGCACTGATCCCACAGCAATGACCCTCATCAGGGAATCAGAGAGCCCCAAATGTATGGAGCCACCCACAGTGATGGCCAGAAGAGCCAGCCACACCTTGCGCCCTCACTGCAGCCACAGTATTTTTATAGTCCCAAAACACAGGACTCCCACAGTCACAAGTACCCAGCCCCTTTTCAGTTTTCCCAGCCAGTCACAATTGTCTCCTCTCAGCTGGTTGCTGGGTATGGACATGAGCTGGCACAGCTGTTATGTATGTCCAAAATGTCATCTACCCACTCTTGGCTAGTTATCAGATACCAGTGGCAGGTGGTTAGAGAGAGAAAAATGTGCTCCCTTTTTTCTTTCTCTAGGTTGGCAGATATATTGCCCCACATAGACTTCCAAGTCATTTTCACACCAGGCTCTTCCTGCAGTTTTATCACAAGTGGTTTGGGTTGCTGCAGTCGGGTCTCACACCACTCTCCAAAGCCAGTTACTGCTGAGGCTCTTAGCTACTAGGGTCCTGTGTTGTGCATGTCCACACCCTCCACATAGGTCCACAGTTTCCCTCTAATTTGCATGGAATTTCCTAATGCCATTTTTCCCCTAACTCTTCCCTGAGATTGCACTCTCTCCACATTTTTTTTCAACTATCTTCCCCTAGACTAGAACGTAAGCTCCCTCACTATTCTGCCATCTTAGTGCCTCTGGAGTACAGTCTTATAAAAAAAATGGGAGAAACCATTGGCACCAGGTCAGGGTAAGAAAGGATCTGTGTCAAGAAGACTGGAAATACAAAAACAGCCACCATACAAGTGAGTTACTCAACACTGAACAGCTAGTAAGTGGTAGATTCAGAATCACAAACTTAGGGTCCATTTCTAGCATAAAGTTTGATATCTAAAAGTGGCAGAAGTTTCCTGGCTGATTATTTTTGGTTTCTTATTACAGAAAATCATTAGAATATCAAAATGAAAAGATCAAATGCAAAATGTTCTTGGATATTTTTTGTTCAGCAGTCACAATGCTTTTAAATGATCACTATACACATAAGCTCTCATTAGAGACTTATTAATAGGAAATACGGGACATGGATTAAGTATGTATAATGTATTAACATATACTGGAAACTTCCCCTTTAACTGGTATTCAGAGTTGATGTATTTATTTTCTTATTATCGCTCTATCATAGATACAGAATGAAAAAAATGTGCTATTTGGCTGTACCCAGAGATAAATGGCAGATTGTTGTACAATTTTGTGATATGTACATGGCATCACTCTAAGCTATCACTTAGTAAAACCATATTTTTAGAACAAAGAGCATGTTGCTAAATATTTCAGTTCAAAAATCTGCTGAAGGAAATTCCTATTGATTCACATTTCCTAGTTGAGTAATTCAGATTTCATTTACATTTCTTTGCCCAAAACAAAGTGCTTCAATCATTGGAAAAATTAAGATAAGACGAATCAAAAATGGGGGATTTTTACAAAATATATTATGATAGAAAACAAATAACAAGCCAAATTTTTCTCTCTCAATTCAGCCTAGGAACTTTTTATTTTTTTTAATTTTTAGACTCACAAATTCCATCATTATATAGTTCTGGGAAGTCTACCCCATTAGGGGATAAGACACCAGTTGAAGGAATTGCCTAACCTACAACACTCTGCTTGAAGCAAGAAAACAGAGCATTGCAAACAATTCATTCAGTATCAGTTCTTTCTTACCACTAAGCCTCTGTCTGGGTTAGCATCAGCTTGTGGTCTGCTAGGACTTGACCAAAGTTTCATTCATTCCACTCTGTGCAGTTTAACAAAAGCAGACAAAGTCCTAAACACAAGTGGAAGTTGGGAGTCCAAAAATCTGAAATTATATGAAAGGTATCAGTTGCAACACCAAACTTTAGACATGTCAATGATCGTCCAAGTGAATAAAAGAATAAAATCTGTTAATAGTCATTTTCAGTTTCCACACATAAGTCAAATCCTGCCAAGCAAATTCATGGGGGTTCATTATAGACAAGATAAGAAAACAGATGTGCAAGGAAAAGAATGACAATGTGGGTGTTCAGCAGATGATATATAGTAGGTACGGTAACAGGGCATGCAGAGAAATATTTTAAGTGAACCAAGATGCAAAAGTAATGTGAAAGCAAAGTATCAGACTTGAGAAGTATGCCAGACTCTTTAAAGTACAAAGATGGCCACCCATCAAAGACAGGTTTAACATACGAGCTACTTGAAAAAGATTGCTGATCACATTTGAACATTTTACATTCTACCTCCCTGCATAAAAGCATTACTTAAGGAGGTCTGCTTTTAATGAAAAGATATTTTTTATCTCACACTCAAAAAAGCATGTTGCCTTTTACATGTATGGAATCCATAGCTTCTTTTCTTGATCCTGTTAATTTTCTTTACGGGAATTGTATTGGTATTGTACCATAATAGAATGCCTCCAATATGCTTAGTGTAACAGAAAGTCTGCATCTCTCCATCCCTTGGTATATTCTCCTCCCATCTCAGCCTTGATATGTGCCCAGGAAGGATGGCTTCTAAAAATAGTCTCACCTAGGCTTCCTTCTATTCTAGCTTCTAGTTGGCTTTTCCACTAGGAGGCACTTTCACAAAATCAGTTACCAAAGAAGAAAGAGGCTGGAGTTTTTGTGAGGACTACACTCCTCCAACTGGGTGACATTTTAGTGAAGGTTGTGTTGCTCTGATGTGGACATATAAGGTGGTCCCTGCACAAGGTAAGAGCTTTCTATAAATTCTACAAATTTCCATGTTTGCCACCTCCCCTTGACCATGTTTGCCTAATGGTGGCAACAGCTTTCTGTTATTACTAGTCTTACCAACCCTCCCCTTTGAATCCATTTATCCCATCCATACCATGGTAAAGAGTCCTTTTGTTATATTTTCTTAAATTATTCTTATATGCACATCTCCTTTCTTTTCCTTCTAGGACTCTGATTTATAAAGCTGTCAAAAACATTATTTTCTATAATACCAAATTTGAAGAAATACATATCAATTACCAGCAAAGTAGATGCAAATTGAGATGACAAAAAAAAAACCAGACAAGGACTTAGCATTGTGGCTTAGTGGGTAAAGCCGCTGCCTGCTATGCTGGCATCCAATATGGGAACTGGCTTGAGTCCTAGCTGCTCCACTTCTGATCCAGATCCCTGATAATTGCCTGGGAAAAGCCGTGGAAGAAGCTGCAAGTTCCTGAGCCCCTGATACCCATTAGGGAGACCTGAAAGAAGCTCCAGGCACCTGGCTTTGGCCTGGCCCAACTTTGGCCATTATGTCCACTGGGGGAGTGAACCAACATTGGAAGATCGCTCTATTTTTCCCTCTCAGGCTCTCTCTGTAATGCTGATAAATAAATAAATAAATAAATAAATAAATAAATATTAAAAAACAAATACTACAGACAAGTGAGTAAATTTTCAGAAAACAATAGGGTGTCATGGATTAGTTCATTGCTTTTGATATCAAGGTTTATTTTTCATTTTTATTTTTTAGGCTTTTTTTTTTATTTTTTTTATTTTTTATAAAGCTTTTATTTAAAGAATATAAATTTCCAAAGAACAGCTCATGGACCACAATGGCTCCCCCCCACACACAACTTCCCTCCCTCCCCCCACCCTCCCCTTTCCCGCTCCCTCTCCCCTTCTGTTCACATCAAGATTCATTTTCAATTCTCTTTATACACAGAAGATCAATTTAGTACATATTACGTAAAGATTTCAACGGTTTGCCCTCGCATAGAGACACAAAATGATAATACTGTTGGAGTACTAGTTATAGTATTAATTCACAATGTACAGCACATTAAGGACAGAGATCCTACATGATTTTTTTTTTAAAAAATTGATTAATTGTCTATGCAATTTCCAATTTAACACCAAGATTTTTTAATCATTTGCAATTATCTTTATATAAAGAAGATCGATTCAATATATACTATGTAAGGATTTCATAAGTTTGCACCCACTCAGAAACACAAAGTGTAAAAATACTGTTTCAGTACTAGTAATAGCATCACTTCACATTGGATAACACATTAAGGACAGATCCCTCATGAGACGTAAGTACACAGTGACTCCTGATGTTGATTTAACAATTTGACACTCTTGTTTATGGCGTCAGTAATCTCCCTAGGCTCTGGTCATGAGTTGCCGAGGCTATGGAAGCCTTTAGGGTTCGCCGACTTCGATCTTATTCCCACAGGGCCATAGTCAAAGTGGAAGTTCCCTCCTCCCTTCAGAGAAAGGTACCTCCTTCTTTGATGGCCCCGTTCTTTCCACTGGGATCTCACTCGCAGAGATCTTTCATTTAGGTCTTCTGTTTTTTCCAGAGTGTCTTAGCTTTCCATGCCTAAAATATTCTCATGGGCTCTTGAGCCAGATCTGAATGCCTTAAGGGCTGATTCTGAGGCCAGAGTGCTATTTAGGACATCTGCCATTCTATGAGTCTGCTGTGTATCCTGCTTCCCATGTTGGATCATTCTCTCCCTTTTTCATTCTATCAGTTAGTATTAGCAGACACTAGTCTTGTTTGTGTGATCCCTTTGACTCTTAGACCTATCAGTGTGATCAATTGTGAGCTGAAATTGATCACTTGGACTAATGAGATGGCCTTGGTACATGCCACCTTGATGGGATTGTATTGGAAACCCCTGGCACAATTCTAACTCCATCATTTGGGGCCGTTCCGATTGAGCATGTCCCAAATTTTACATCTCCTCCCTCTCTTATTCCCACTCTTATATTTCACAGAGATCACTTTTCAGTTAAAATTTAAACACCTAAGAATAATTGTGTGTTAATTACAGAGTTCAACCACTAGTACTAGGATAAAGAGAAAAAAAAAATACTACCATGATATGCATAGAAGTCTCTGTATTTTTTAATTAATTAATCTATTTAGTTTTTAAGGTGAACAAATTCCACATTTGTCATATATATGCAGATTTAGATCTGTTTTCAGATTCCTGAGAAATCTCAATATTGTTTTACATAGTGGCTGCATCAGTTTATATTCTCACCAACAGTGTTATTAGGGTAACTTTTCCTCCCACATCCACCTATTTGTTGATTTTTATATGAGAACCATTTTACCTGGGGTGAGGTGAAACCTCATTGTGGTTTTCATTTGCATTTCTCTGATGGCTAATGATCCTGGGAACCTCTCCAGGTGTCTTTGACATTTGAAATTCTTCTTTGGAAAAGTGCCTGTTCAAGTCCTTTGCTCATTGCTTAATTGCCTTATTAGCTTTATCCCATTCTGTCAGTCGCTTCTTCTCATTGCTAAGTGTTTCCTTTGCAGTGCAAAAGCTTCTTAGTTTGATGTAAACCCATTTGGTGTTTTGTTTTGTTTTGTTTTTGGCTTGAGTGCCTGTGCTTCTAGGGTTTTTCTGAGAAGTCTTTGCCTATGCCAATGTTCTCTAATAATTTGGTGTCAGGTCGTAGATTTAAATCCTTGATCCATTTTGAGTTGACTTTTGTATAAAGTTAAGATAGGCGGGGTCTTTTTTTTTTTATTTGACAGGTAGAGTTATAGACAGTGAGAGAGAGAGAGAGAGAGAGAGAGAGAGAAAGGTCTTCCTTCTGTTGGTTCACTCCCCAAATGGCTGCCTCGGCCGGTGCTACACCAATCTAAAGCCAGGAGCCAGGTGCTTCCTCCTGGTCTCCCATGTGGGTGCAGGGCCCAAGGACTTGGGCCATCCTCCACTGCCCTCCCGGGCCACAGCAGAGAGCTGGACTGGAAGAGGAGCAACCGGGACTAGAACCTGGCACCCATATGGGATTCCAGTGCCGCAGGTGGAGGATTAACCAAGTGAGCCATGGTGCTGGCCCAAAATAGGGGTCTTGTTTCATACGTCTGTTAGTGGAGACCAATTTTCCAAGCACCATTTGTACAGAGACTATCCTTTCTCCAGGGATTGATTTTAGCTTCTTTGTCAAAGACTAGTTGTCTGTAGAAGTGTGGATTGATTTCTGGGGTTTATATTCTGTTCCATTGATCTACATGTCTATTTTTGTCCCAGTGGCAGGCTGGTTTGATTATAACTGCCCTGTAGTGTGTCTTGAAATCTGGTATTATGATGCCTCCAAGTTTGTGTTTGTTGTTTAAGATCGCTTTAGCAATTCAGGGTCTCTTGTATTTCTATATGAATTTTAGCATTTTTTTCTGGATGTGAGAGAAATTTCATTGGTATTTTGATCAGAATCACATTGAATAGGTAAATTGCTTTGGGTAGTATGACATTTTGATAATATTAATTCTTCCAATAAATGAACATGGAAGACTTTTCCATTTTTTAATGTCTTTTTCTATTTATTTAATGTTTTATAATTTTCATCATAGAGATCTTTATCATCCTTGGTTAAATTTATTCCAAAGTATTTAATTTTTTGCAGCTATTGTGAATGGGATTAATCTTACAAATTCTTTCCCAGGCAAGACATTGTGTATATAAAGACTATTTTTTGTGTGTGTTAATTTTATATCCTGTCACTTTTTCCAAACTCTCTTATGAACTCCAATATTCTTTTGGTGGAGTCTTTTTGTTCCTCTCTATATAGAATCATGTTATGTACAAAAAAGGGATAATTTGAATTCCTCCTTTTGTATCTATTTTTTTTTTCTTGCCTAATGTCTCTCACTGATACTTCCAGAATTATACTGAATAACAACAGTGAGAGTGGACATCCGTGTCTGGTTCTGATCTTAGTGGAAATGCTTTCAACTTTTCAGTATAATGCAAGTTGTGAGTTTGCTATATATTGCCTTGATTGTGTTTAGTAATGTTCCTTCTATAACCATTTGCTTAAGGTTTTTATCATATGTTTTCTCTGACCTATTGCAATGATCATATGGTTTTATTCTTCAATTTGTTAATGTGATAATCACATTCATTGATTTGTATTCATTGAACTTTAATATTAGGGATAAATCTCATTTGGTCTAGGTGAATGATATTTCTGATATGTGTTTGGATTTGGTTAGACAGTATTTTCTTGAGGACTTTTGCATCTATGCTCATCAGGGATATTGGTCTATAGTTCTCTTTCATTATGTCATTTTCTGGTTTTTGAAAATAGGGTGATGCAGCCCTCATAAAAGGAATTTGGGAAGATTCCCTCCCTTTCAATTGTTTTGAAAAGTCTGAGAAGAATTAGAATTACTCTTCTTGAAAAGTCTGATAGAATTCAGCAGGGAAGCCATCTGGTTCTGGCTTTTCTTTGTTGGAAAGGTTTTCATTACTACTGAGTCAATCTCTGTTTTGGTAATTGGTCTGTTTAGGTTTGCTGTGTCTTTGTGACTCAATTTTGGTAGATTGTATGGTTCTAGGAATCTTCCATTTCTTCTAGATTTTCAAAATTGTTGATATATAGGTATTTATAGTATTTCCTGATGATTCTTTTTATTTCTATGATATCCATTGTTACATCTGATTTTTCATCTCTGATTTTATTGATTTGGATCTTCTCCGTCTTTTTTGGTAAGCTGAGCCAATGGTGTATCAATTTTATTTTTAAAAAAACAGTTCTTCATTTTTCTTATATTTGGTATTGTTTGGGGGTTTCAGCTTTATTTATTTATTATATAATTTTAATTATTTCTTTTCTGCTATTAACTTCAGATTTGGTTTGTTTGTTTTTCTAGGTCTTTGAGATGCACTGATAGCTCATTTATTTGATGCATTTCCAATTTCTTGATGTAGGCACCAATTGCTTGGAACTTCCCTCTTAATATTGCTTTTGCTATATCTCATGGATTTTGATACATTGTATAGTATCTTCATTCATTTCCGGGAATTTTTTAATTTCCTTTTTTATTTCTTCTATTACCTACTGTTCATTCAGAAGTGTGTTGTTCAGTCTTAATGCATTTTCATGTTTCCTAGAGATTCTTGAGTTTTTAGCTTCCAGCTTCATCCTGTTGTGGTCAAAAAAGATGCGTGATATGATTTTATTTTTTTTTTAATTTGCTGAGACTTGCCATATGGTATATCCTATAGAAAGTTCCATTCACTGATGAAAACAAAATGTATTCTTCAACCGTGGGTGAAAAGTTCTGTAGTTATCAGTTACGCCCATTTGGTCCATAGTGTATATTACTTGCTGTTTGTTTGTTGATTTTCTCTCCAGTTGATCTGTCCATTGATAAAAGTGAAGTGTTGAAGTCCTCTATTACTATTGCATTAGAGTCTATGTTATCCTTTAGCTCCATTAAAATCTGTTTTAAATAGCCAGATGCCCTGGAATTGGGTACATATATGGTTATTATAGTTGCAGCTTCCTGTTGAATTATTTTATTTATTTGATAGATAGAGTTAGACAGTGAGAGAGAGAGACAGGTCTTCCTTCTGTTGGTTCACCCCCATAATGGCCGCTGTGGCTGGAGCTGCGCCGATCTGAAGCCAGGAGCCAGGTGCTTCCTCCTGGTCTCCCATGCAGGTGCAGGGGCCCAAGCACTTGGGCCATCCTCTGCTGCCTTCCCGGGTAACAGCAGAGAGATGGACTAGAAGAGGAGCATCTGGGACTAGAACCCGGTACCCATATGGGATGTTGGTGCCGCAGGCGGAGGATTAACCAAGTGAGCCACGGCGCCGGCCCTCATATATGGATTTCTTTAACTCATGAATTTGTTTTTCATTGTTTCTGAGTAATCCTCTGATCACTCTTTTGAATTATTTTTCAGGCATTTTATCAATCCCTTTATCTTCACATTCTACTATTGAAGTGTTCTCTTGGTGGAGTCATGTTACCTTCTTGTTATTGTTTCCTGTAAGTCTGCATTTATTTTTAGGTATTAGTGGAAATACGTGTTGGCTTTTCCTCTGATAGGTTTTAACTATGTCTCTCTGGCTTAGTGGTATATACTCTTTCGGTGAATACCAAGAGGTGTGTGCTAGGTATGGCCAGAGAACTCTGGTCAGTGCTCAATGTTGGAACAAGAATTGGGGTAACACCCAAGCTAGGCATGGTATATCTCCTCTATTGTGAGCAGGGGAGAGGGTGTGATCATGCCTGTTGGTATAATCACAATCTCGCCTCTCTTCTAATGTGATTAGTGAGTGGGGTTAGCCTATAGTGGGTACAACCCCATCCGTGGTGGCACATGAATCACATAAGGATCTGTGCAGACCTCAGTTTCAGCACAGAACCTTCTCAGTAACCCATCCCAGGCCATCAGGGATCTCTGAGCCTCTGTTGCCAGACGCACTAATAGCCCAGAGATCCAGCTACAACCTATGACCTAACATGCATTCACAGAATTGCCACAGTCACAGCACTCAAAGCTCACACAGTTAAGGTGTGCAGAGAATCTACTCAGATGCATAAGCCAGCTCTATCTAAGGAGAGATGAGAGATGTTCCTGAAAACAGCTGGCTGTGCTGTCTCACCTTGGCAGTTTGGACCCTGAAGCCTGGGATTTGCTGGGACTCACAGTCCTATGTGGGGGCCTAACTCCCTAAACTCTCTCATTCAGACTCAAAGTAAGTAGGGAATGTGAATTCTTCCTTCTGGCAAAATCCCCTGATCACATGCACATACAAGAGCCGCCTGCAGCCTCTACTGGTATCAAAATGATGCCTTCTCTCTGCCACTTGCTGGGTTCCCTTATTGGGGGATGGGGAAAATGAAACATGCTTTTCTTTCACTGGACTGTGTGGCTATCCTGCCCCCCCCCCCCCCACATTAGGGCTCCAGGCCGGACGCAGTGTCTATGTGGTCTACAATGTTCTCCCTCAGGCATATCACCAGTGCACTGACTACCGCAGTCTGTGCTCCCCTCGGTCTCTGTTGTTGGTGTGTCCTCCAGCCCCCAGCTGAGGGAGTCCCATGTGTGATGTCCCTACTCACTGCTGCACTTTCACACCTTCATGCTGTTCCACAGCATCCCTCTTTCTTTTGTAGAGTTCCCATTGCAAACTTCTCTCTAACTCCCTCCTGGGGATGCACTTCCTCTGCTCTTCTGTTGCTATTCTCCCCTGGTCAGAAGCAGCACTCTGGTTCCCTATTCAGCTCTCTTGAAATCTTGATACCAAGGTTTAAGTTATAGTTTTTCCTCTTTTAGATCCATCAACTAGAGCAAACCTTATAGCTTCTCAAAAAAACCTGTTACCTTCTTTTAATATGATGCTGAATAATAACATCTCTCTCATAAAATTTTTGAAGGGATTAAATGAGATAGTTTGGTTTAAATTCATATCATGATACAGATATTAAAACTGACAGCTAGATTGTAGAAATGGTGTTAAATGATGTTTTCAGGAATGAGACATCAATTGGGAGGTATTATCCACACATTTTGAAGACAACTCTTTCAGTGATATATATTGCTGCTTCATTCAGTTTATGTACTACAACATTATTATAACCATCAAAAATTATCCTGGATTGTTCTTTTATTTTCCCTATTAATCTCAAATTAGATGAGATTTCCAGCCTTGTAATACCACTTCTTGCAATCCCAGAAAAAAATGACATGGAGATGCAGGTGAAGAAGATGGTGACGATGATAGTGACAATGATGGAAACGTTTACTGAGGTTAAATCATGTGCTGGCCCAGTTCTCACTATTTTGCATGTGTTAAATCTTAAATCTTCATAGTAATCATATGAAGTCATACATTTGTCCATTGTGCAGATGGAGCGATTGATGCAAACATTAGATAACTATGGTCATATTTAGTACACAGCAGTAGGAAAGTCCAACCACTTGAATACAGGCTTCCAATACCCATATACTGAATTGACCACCCAGCTATACTTCCTCACCCTGTAATTTTTGCCCAACATTTTTCATGTCATGGGCATCTGTATTCTATCTTTATAAATGTAAATATTTTACCTAGAATTATAAAACTACTGAAAAATTTTTCTCAAGCGAGAAGTTTACAAAGCAAATACCATTAGATCATTTTAATTTATTATTGAATTTTCTATTCAGCACAGTGAAAACATTTTTATGTTTATGCTATTGAAATTATAGTCATCAGGATCATTTTTTGTAAACTATTCCCCGAACATCAGATTTATTGGCCCGTCATTTTGTCTATATCAAATGTGACTGATTATAGCTTCTACCCATAGGACTTTTCCTTTATGGTTATTATAATGGAGCTTCAGCAGACCCACATTTAATTTACATGAATTCAATCAGCTTGGATAAAAATTAAAATAAATCTAAGACTTTCCCAAAGCCAACCCCAAGGGATTACCAGACATTAAAAGGTTTTAAACATAATGAGGGGAAAATTGTGTAGTGATTACTCCAGAAAGAGATTAAGGAATTAATGGAGGGGGTGTGTTGATGAGACACACATTATTAACATCATCTCTAAATACATCCTTATAAATTATAATTTATAAAAATTGCAATGTACTATATAGTGCAGGAATTGAATACAACCTTAACAGCAATGAAAATTAACATCATAAATTAAAGGCAAACAAAAATGAAATACTGTTAAATTGGTATTATGTGCTATTATGTTGCACATAACATTGCTTATTTAGAATCCAGTCAAATCAATTTCAGTTCACAATTGATCACACTGATAGGTCTAAGAGTCAAAGGGATCACACAAACAAGACTAGTGTCTGCTAATACTAACTGATAGAATGAAAAAGGGAGAGAATGATCCAACATGGGAAGCGGGAGACACAGCAGACTCATAGAATGGCAGATGTCCTAAATAGCACTCCGGCCTCAGAATCAGCCCTTAAGGCATTCGGATATGGCTGAAGAGCACATGAGAATATTTTAGGCATGGAAAGCCAAGACACTCTGGGGAAAAAAAAAAAAAGAAGACCGAAATGAAAGATCTCTGCGAGTGAGATCCCAGTGGAAAGAACGGGGCCATCAAAGAAAGAGGTACCTTTCTCTGAAGGGAGGAGAGAACTTCCACTTTGACTATGACCCTGTCAGAATAAGATTGAAGTCGGCAACCCTAAAGGCTTCCATAGCCTCAGCAACTCATGACTAGAGCCTAGGGAGATTACTGACGCCATAAACTCTTGTTTATGTGTCAAATTGTTAAATCAACAACAGGAGTCACTGTGTACTTACTTCTCATGTGGGATCCATCCTTAATGTGTTATCCAATGTGAAATAATGCTAAGACTAGTACTGAAACAGTATTTTTACACTTTGTGTTTCTGTGTGGGTGCAAACTGATGAAATCTTTACATAGTATATACTGAATCAATCTTCTGTATATAAAGATAATTGAAAATGATTAAAAAATCTTGGTGCTAAATTGGAAATTGCATAGATATATAATCAATTTTTTAAAAAAAAATCATGTAGGATCTCTGTCCTTAATGTGCTGTACATTGTGAATTAATACTATAACTAGTACTCCAACAGTATTTTCACTTTGTGTCTCTATGTGAGGGCAAACTGTTGAAATCTTTACGTATTATGTACTAAACTGATCTTCTGTGTATAAAGAGAATTGAAAATGAAAAAAAGATAAATAAAAACAATCCAGTCAAGAAATATTTAACCTCAATTATATGAGAAGGAAATATCAGGTAAACCAAATTGAGGAATACCCTTGAAACAACTAGCCTTTGTGATCTTCAAAAATATACAGGTCAGGAAGGACAAAAAAGGACTAAGAAATTGTTCTAAATTAAATAAGATCAAAAAGTGTGATAACCAAATACAATACATGATTCTAGACTAGATATGCTACCCTGGAAGAAAAATATTATGAATGATGTGATTGGGATAATCAATGAAACTGGAATGCAGGCTTATATTATATATAATTAATACAGAAATATACAGAAATATGGAATTTCCTGAATTTGCTAAGTAGATTGTGGTTTTATTAAAAAAATTCTTAGGAAATATATTATGAAAAATCAGGGATAAAAAATAATGATGCATTCAATCTATCCCCACATGGTTTAGCAAAAAGTTGTGTGTGTGTGTGTGTGTGTGTGCGCAGTGAGAATTAAAAAGCAAATAAGGCAGAATATTAACAATAATTTTTGTAAAATATATACAGTTGCTCTTTATGCTTTCATGAAAGTCTCTCTGTAAGTTGGAACTTATTTCAATCTCCAAAATTTTTCATTAAGGAATTACAGTAAGGCCATAAAGAAACACTGGCCAAAATTGGAGAGAAATTGCTAAAAATTTAATGCAGAAAATGATAATGTTAAAGCTATCAATTTGGAATTTCCATAAGATTGTGGAAGTGTTGTAGAAACCCTCATATTATTTGCTTGGTGATTATGGCCCATATACGGGATTGTATGTTGTGTATGTTATCTAGTTATACATACATATTAGTGTACAGGCTTTCTACCAAGAATCTTCTACTCTGTATTTATGGGTAATTTAGGGATTTTCCAGGGTAATTTTTACTATATGCAATTTTCAACTTACTTGAAAACTCTAAACTGGTTTTAAAGCATTTCTTCAGTTTATTTCTAGAAAGTCCAGTTTCTCTAGAAAAATGCTGGGTAGCTGTATCCTGCACCCATGCATTTGCCCTGGTTTCGCGTAATTGCTCTTTCAAATGCTGGCTCTGGAAAATATTACCAAAATAATCTGTTGATGGAAAAACTGAGACTTTTCTTATCACAGGAACACAGGTTGATAGTCTTAGCAGAATCTCACAGGAGAGCGAGCATAGACAGGTTCTACAGGAGGACTTGGGGGTTTGGTTTAAGGTGAAGTTTTCAAGATGGGGGCTTGCTTCAAATTGGGCAAAGTTCCTAATATGGCAATTTAAGATTGACATTTTCAGGTAAGTTAAAGAATAAATAATTACTTAAAATTATGGCTGTATTGCCTGCGATTCTGAGAAGGAGATGCTTACTCAAATGAGGGTAAGTTAGGTAGTATGGCATTAAGATGAATGGACTTCCAGAAACTTTTTAAAATAAGCAACACAGTCATTTGAGACTTCATATTCCTGAGCAACAGTTGTCTGAAACAGCAGGGCCATGTTAATACATACTGTGTATGTGGTTTCTACTCTCAACTCCTATTATTTCAGGCCCAGGAATGATAATAAATCCCCTGCATTACCAGCCCTGGGGTGCTAATCAACTGTGGCAGGTTTCCTTTGGCCCTGCCTACACTCTTATAGATAATCTCTTTATTAAATTCTCTGTAATTACCCCATTTGAATATGTCATCTCTTTCTTTTTGGAACTGTAAGTAACTTAAAGAAAATTATGAGTAAGATAAACACTTGTTGATTTATATATATTTATGAGTTGAATCACTCCCATAGAATTGCTCTATTACCCAATATTATTCAGTCACTTTGCTAGTGCTATTCCCTCTCAAGTATTGTGAAGTCACTGAAGGAGCCTCAAAATGCAAACCACAGAATAAAAGATCATGCTTCGTGTCTGGGTCAACATGACTCCACATACAGATGTGATCCCCTTGTTAGTCTCCTGGCCCTAGCAGAGGACAACAAATACTTAAATGCCCCAGACTTTTGCACTGACATAGTCTAGCTCTGTTCTTTGCCACAGTTCTGAAAACTATTTATTTGTATCTCTCTGGTCTCCATCACCATCATGAAAGCCTACACAACCACTCAAAATTGCCTTATTTAGGCAAACACCAGCTGCCAAGTGGACATTTGACTGTAAATCCTAGCCAAGTGCAAGGGAAGCTACCATCAGATTTCTTGTCTATTCTGCAGGCCTGTCTGCATTTCTAGCCATTCTTTGAATTTGACTTTTTTTGAGGTGTGTTTGTGTGTGTGTGCATATGTGTGTGTATTTTGAATCCCCCAGTACCACCGCCTACCCGTACCACCTATTCTTATGACAAACCCTTTGTGTAATATGTGTCCCCTAATTATCTAATAGTGAAAATCAGAAAAGAATTGCCGGCTGACTCTCCCATATTGTACTACAAAAACGTGAAAGAAACTAAATCTTTAAAAGAAACAAAGCAAAGCAAATAAATGTGCGTCTATACACATTGCCTGAATATTTCTCTGGCCTTTCTCCTCCCTACTAAGATTACCGTCATCCTTAATATACACACCTTGCAAACATCTGCCAAGTGCTGTATTGAATTATTTATTATGATTTAACATGGCTGTTTGCTCTGTGTTCAAACTCTTTGGAGTGAAATAAAGAAAAGGACATAAGGCAGACAGAGAGGAGCACAATTGTAGGCAATTTACACTAGGTTTCATTCATCATTCTTTGCTTTCATGCCAGGAACTTTTGCAGTTTTGTTATAATATGCACATTATATTTATGTCAATGGGATACAAAAATTCATATAACACATATCCCAATACTTTCAGGAATAAAAGTGAACTACACACAAAGCCTGTGTCACATGTCATTACACTGGCACTTTAGAAAAGAGGGATAGTGTTTTCCTAAAGGACGTGTTATGAATATCCAATGTATGAGCAGGAAATATGAAACCCAAAGGTTTCATACTGGACTCCACTCTGAAGGAGCCAAGTAACTGAAACCTGGAATTCATGGGCTTCTCATACCATGTAATAAAAGACAACAGCCTTCCTGCTGAGACTATGTGTTTAATTTTTAATTTATATGTTACATCCTATCTAATCTAATATAGTGGCTAAAAGCCTCAGATCTCAGGTTAGATAAACCTGGATTTTCATTCCAGCTCTTCCTCTTATAGGCTCTGTGGGCTTTTTTCAAATTGATTTCTTTCATTAAACCATGGCCACCTCAACTGATATTAGCCTCTACTTATAAGGCTATTATGAGAATTAAATTAAATAACGCATGAAAAATAGAAAGTATGTGTAGCGTATGCTAAACTTGGTGTACAGCAGTATCATTTGAAGTTGCTATTTTAATATTGAACTTGCACTGTGTGATGGCTAGTATTCACATTAAGCCTGCTATCTTCATTCTGACGAAACCCAATCACTAACTCTTGTTAATTTGTTACTGCTTCCCAGTTACTAATATTTAAAAGTCCACTGGGGATTTTCAGTGGAAGTCCATCAGCACATTTCACTAAGTTGGTCATCATATACATCATGTCTATGAGCCTTACAATGTGAGGGAAAACATTCATAAGAGTTTTTGCAATGATTTCTAAATCTGATTTAGAAGATGAGAACAATATTTGAATATAAAGATGTTAGTAGGTTTCTTTCAGGTCACTCAGAGTTATAAAGACAACCAAACTACTCTATATTCATTTAGTGCCCAAAAGTTTACTAAGATCTTTCACATATAGCACCTCTTCAATAAAAAGGAAAGAAAGAGGACTATTATTCCTGCTCGGCATGTAACAAAACACAGAAATGGAAGCTGAAATATTTTGTTTCCTCAT
This sequence comes from Sylvilagus floridanus, assembly GCA_949820135.1. Taxonomy (NCBI): domain Eukaryota; kingdom Metazoa; phylum Chordata; class Mammalia; order Lagomorpha; family Leporidae; genus Sylvilagus; species Sylvilagus floridanus. Next base: position 145,875,182 of record OX463241.1, on the reverse strand, counting down.
TAAGTAAATCAATTAAATGATTTGTAAAGAATGTTTCAGATATTGAGGTTAAAACAGTGAAGCAGATAGACTCTTTTCATTACAGGTTCCTTTTCCTTTGTATAGATTTATTTTTAGTTGACAAATAATTCTTATGTGCATTTGTGGAGCAAAAGTGATATTTTCACCTACAAGTATGTATACTTTGTAGCAAGAGTCAAGGAAGGTAATCAGCATACTCATAACCTCACTGATTATTATTTTGTTGGAGGGTATAATACCTACCAATTCAGTGTCTTCAGAGATCTTAGTTCTATTGGGATTTTTACCTTCTATTAAATCCTATCAGAATTAGAAACTGGAGTCTGCCGAAGAGCTATTTTCCATTGAGCTTTCAAGAAAGGCTTAACTGATGAGGTGGCATTAACAGAGAAGGGAGTTGGGGACCCACTGGAAGCCCTGAAGAAAGAGCATTCCAGGAAGAGGGAGCAACAAATGATCTGATCCTGAGACAAGAGGAGGCTTGGGGTATTGACGAAATGGCAAGGTAGACCACGGGGCTGGGGCAGAAGGAGCCAGGAGCTCCACATGTAGTCTTTTAGACAAATGGAAAAGCTTTGGGATCTTTACTGGCCTTGAGAGAGCTGTTGGTAAGTGGTAGATCTGGGACATGACCCTGAGTCTTCAAATTCAAATCTGAAAATGGCACATACAGAGGTCAGCAGATCAAACCCTGGATGGCATCTTTAGGTACCACGAAAAGTCCCACACTGTCTTCTCAGCTGCCCATCTGGGATAACTAGAATCTATCTAGTTCCAACTCTTTTACAAACCAGTGCACTCTCAGTCATTCTTCCTTTCCCTCCTTTCACTCACAATGTACTAAGGGCCATCCAAGGGCCAGGAAAGTAATCACAGAAGACTCTGTGCTCTCTGCCGCAGCTGCTTGCCAAGTTTTAGTTCTAATAAAGCTGTTGTGACCTAAGATAGCTGTGACATAAGATCAATCACATAGTTGCCTTTATTTTCCTCTTGCCACAAAATAAAGATACTGTGTGTTAATATTTCCAAAAGCTGTTTCATACCAGCAACATAACAAATGCATAACAGTGTTGACGTCCTTTCCAGAAAGATGATAGGTTAACAATGCTCATTAAGTAATTTCACATCCTCAACCTGTGCCAGGCACCATGAAACATACAAAATAAAATGCCCCGGCCCTGACCAAACAGGACTCAAAATTCTGTTCAGAAACAGAATGTGTCACCACAAGCAACAACCAGAGTTTAAGGTCCTTGAAATCAAGAGAAGGGTCATGATGATTTGGCCAGGTCCCTTAGGCCCAACTCCCAAGGATGGCCTATGAATCAGTTATCTGATTGGACTGCAGGCTTCCCTGAATTAATAAGAATCATTTATTTCCTGATTTCCCACTTCAGACTGTGTAACAACAACAACAAAAAAATCACATCAGCCTTTAAACTTAGAAAATGGATGCCAAGAACATTCAGCCTCCTCAAAGAGATAAACTAGAGATATCATCATAAGTTCATTTATGTTCTATTCAACAAGGCAAGCCAAATGATTGTTTTCTAATGACTTTTGTGGGGCCATTGACACATACCCCAACCTTCCACTGGCCCAAAGTGCTTGCAATTTCCACTTTTTGTGCCATTCATTTGGGTTAAATTTTTTAGCTTTATTAAAAGTCCTTGTTAAATGCAAGCAAGTTACTAAAAAATAGCCCATTATCTCATTAGTCACAGATTAATAAATCATTTTAATGCCCAGGAGAAAGGCCTTAGGATATTGTCAGTATAAATGGCTTGGGGACAAGACATAATATTTGAGAAAACTAGAAGAAAGAATTCAGAATCAGAGACTTTAAAAGGTTCACAGGTGCCAGTGTTGTGTAGCAGATAAAGCTTCCATCTGCTACCCGCATCACATATGGGTGTCAGTTCTAGTCCTGGCTGCTCCATTTCTGACGCAGCTCCCTGTTAATGGCCTGGAAAAAGCAGCAGAGGATGGTCCAAGTGTGTGAGGCTCTGCTGCCCATGTGGGAGACCTGGAAGAACCTTTTGGTTTCTAGCTTTGGCCTTGTCCAGCCCTGGTGGTTGCAGCCTGCTGATGAGTGAACCAGTGGATGCAATCTCTCTCTCTCTCTCTCTCTCTCTCTCTCTCTCCCCCTCTCTCTCTGTAACTGACTTTCAAATAAATAAATAAATTTTAAAAAATGTTCATAGGAAAACAAAAGCTATCGGAGTATGTATCAGTGAGTTACAGAAGACAACGGGAATGTGAAGGAAAGGCGAGAACAAGTAAGACCAACTCTGGGAATTTTCCAGTGTTCTCTAGGTCTGCTCTGGCGTTACAGAAGAGACCCACCCAGAAGGGGGTTTGGGGTTATCCTGATTTGATCTCTCTTAGTGTATAGAAAAACCATTGTCCCAGGCACTTAATTGACTTACTCATCTACTCTGTGAGTAAGTGGAAGAATATTCAAAATCTAGATTTTCAACTCCCTACCTGCTTTGTTAAATTAAAAAAAAAAAAATGTGGTAACTCTCAAGATTCTTTGGTTAGGGTTTTTCCAGATCTTATTTCCAAGGCTTTAAAGCCTTTGAATGAAAGTGTCTTCATTTCGGCTATTATGAATGTTTGTTCAAGAAAAGGCTATTAGAGAAGGCTCAAAGACGGATTATAAGGCAAAGGAACGTAAACCCCATAGAGTACTTCTTAAAATTCAGAAGTAGAAAAGTCCTCTTGGATCAGACGTTGGTGCAATATGCAGACACATTTCCTCTTTTCTTCCCACACTCTCATCTTAAAAATAATACCAGACAGTACTAGACATCAAAGGCAGCCAGCTGAGACAGGAGGAAGTGACTGTTCACACAGGGAGAGACTCAGCAAGGTAAGTCCCTAACAAACAAGCCCTGGTGATAAATGGGACAAAGCTATCACATACTTGATCCATGTCTTCAAAGACACATGGATCTAGTCCACAAAGAACATGGGAAGTTTTTCTGATAATGTAGGTGATTCAATTTTGTAAAAGAAAAGTGCTCAATGTAGACAGCTAAAAAATAAATAAAGTCTCCTTTTTTTTTTTTTAAGCTCAAGCTAAGACATCCTAGTACAATGAAAAAAAGAAGAGTGCTTGAATCATGTAGATCTGGTTTATCTTGTTTTGTTTTTATTCCTGGCTTTAGGATTTAAAAAAAGGATCTCAAAAAGAGAAATAAAAAAGGTCAAAATACAAATTCTATTTGCTTTACATATTTATCCAGTATCTTTGTCTTCTGGACACATTATAGTTCCTTGGCAAAGGGCAATGTTAAGAAGTGAAAGCGAGGTACAATCAGCAACAATCTACTTTTTATTGGCCATGTCACAGGCAAGCTGTTGACCTTTTTCCTATTGAAATAACAGTAATAGAAACAACTTATAGTACAGTCACAAGGATTAAAATAGAAAAATAAATGATATATAAAGCCTCTAGTATAATGCCTAGCACATAATAAACATTCAACAAAAAATATATTCTCTTTCCTTTAGGTACCCTATTAGGAAAACCAATGACCTACATGAAACAATTTAAGATATATTTGCCTACGTATCCTAACCCTTTAAATATAATTTCAATTTTTTAAAATTTGGGTTATTTATAAATTAAAGAATTTTTGGCCCTTGAAAATGTACATTTGAAAGAAAAATACCTGGAGTTTTAACATATAAAATTTGTAAGACATTCAATTGAGGAGTAATAAAAGTTATAAGATAAAAAATGTAAAATACTATGTGGGAATGGATATAACAAGATGAGTGAAAGATAAACAGCAGAGTGGAAGAAAACATTTGCAATGGAAGGTTTTATAGTCTTATTGTATTAAGAGCTTTATTTTCCCCCACCCTCACTTAAGAATTTTATTAAACAATAAGAAAATACAAGATGAAGGAAAATAGTCATGTTTGAACACGCAACTTGCAAAAACTGTTCAAACATTCATCAAGCATATGAAATGATTTTCAAATCTATTAAAACAAAAAAATACAAAGTAAAATAAGGAGATATTATTTTGACTGTCAGATTCCCCAAATCAAATACATTTATAATTTCCAGATTGGCAAATTTAAAAGCCAAAGGAAGGCCACTATTTTTGGAGGAAAATATGGTATAATCTCCAGAAAATGTAAATGCTTATTCTCTGTGTACCTGAAATAAGACTGCAGACAGAATTATGAATATAATCACTAATCAACGTACAATGACATTTGGTGAAATATTGTTTGAAATATTTAAATCACTGGAATCAGCTAAAATGTCAAATATGTCTTAGGTTGCTTTTAGCTGCAAATAACAGGAAAAATATTTCACAGTGGCTAAATACAAAAAAAATTATATATCACATGTATCAAAAACTTCATGGAAAACATATTTCAAGTATTAATTAACCTATTCACCCAAAGTTTCATAAATAATGACTGTTAATACCATCTTTATCTTCTGCTTGGCACATAGATTTTGTTCCTAGTAACTGTACTTATCAACTTATGGTACCACAACTCTAGGCTCCATCACAATTTTTAGCAAAAGGAGAACAGTATTTTTTTTTAACATAAGGAAATATCTTTCCAAGAAACCTTCTGGTACACTTCCTCTCACGTCTCTTTGGCCAGAATCCTATTACATATACATTCCTAAGTGAATTCCCATACTTGATTTATGGAAGTACATGGCCTAAAAACAGTAAATGTGTGATTCCAACCATCTTGAATCTACTTGAAAGGAACAGGAAGAGTAGATATAACACTGGAATAGTCCATGCTTTGATTGAAAAATAAAATAGACATAGTTAGCTATCTCCTGTGAGTTGAAATTGAGAAGTAAATTAATCCAAATAGGAAAGGTTACCCTGTGATAACAATTAGAATGTGAATCTCAAAAGCTTAATGCAATGACAGACTAAGTTTTATTTCATTCATATCAACAGTCTTATGCAAGTTCCTGGCTCTTTTTAGCAGCTTGCTTAGCAAGCATTGGCAAAAGAATCTAGTTTCTTGCTAACCTTTGACCCTTTTGTCTCAAATACACTGCTTCTGAACTCATTGCAGAAGGGAATGAGAGCACATGATGGTTTTTATAGGTGCCCTTAGAATGCGTTGTATCACTACATACTTCCACTGACAACTCTTTGGCTGGAACACAGTTCCACAGTACCTCTCCTAGCTGCAAAAGAGGCTAGGGAGTACAGTTTGTGTGCATAGGAGAAGGATAACAAAACCTCAGCTTGGTTGTGTTATTTTTGTCTCAGTTAGAGGGGATTTTTTAAATGACATACATTTGACTTTGTATTCTTGTCTCTTTTTTATTTTTGCAAACAATTGGTACTGCTTTGTAAATTAAAAGAGTTACGAATAGAAAGGGAAAGGGCAATTCTTGACTGTACCTGAGAAGTTCATTTTTCTAGCACAAAAATCCTCTTCTCCTTTTTATATGATAGAGAATTTTATAGGGAAGAAAATTAAAGTGGAGACTGTAAGCTATGAACACACTGCAGAACATAGTAAAAGGGAAGCAGTAGAAACCAAGACTTTGTAGTCAGAAGTCTGAGAAACACAGAGAGACATAAGGCAATTGGCCTTACCCCAATTTTGCAATTGTTATTTGTATTTTCATTTACTTTTCTTTTTTATGTGCTTTATAGTCGTAAATACACATAACACAAAAATTAACTACTATTTCCAAAGATGCAATCAAGTAATCTTAAGGATACTTGCAATGTTGCTTAGCCCCTACCACTCCAGATTTTCTAGTCATTCCAAGTGGAAATTATATACTTAGTAAGCAACTGCTTCCTATTTCTGTCTTCCCCAAGCCCTTGGTAACCAATAATATGTTTCTGTCTCTATGGATTTGCCTATTCTGGATATTTCATATCAATGCAATCATACAATATGTGCCCTTTTGTGTCTGCTTCTTACATAATTTAACATGAGTCTGTTAGAACTAGTCTTGTTCAGAAAAGGCACTCACTTCAGTCTGGCATTTCAAAATCACTTTTTCTCTGCATAAAAAACAAGCCACAGAATAACTGGAAAAGGAAAACACAGATAGGAAATTATAATAACATATGATAAAGGCAATAATAGATATTTGCATGGAGCATTTGGGAAACAGGAGAGAATGTGATTATCCCAAACCAGGCAGACTGAGAGGGAATCAACAAAGGTAATACCAGGTTTTTATGTTAGTGGATTATGTAAGGTTAAAGCAAAGCGGTGCTGGGAAGAGAAAAGAAGCTAGGTGGGACAGAGGAAATATAATGAAACGCGTACCTCAAGACATTTCATGCAAATTGGCAGCTCAGCAGTCTGCTAAACTAATTATAACTCTGGCAAGCACATAGAACATGGAGGATTAGAAATAAGGATGGTGACATTGGAGGAATTCTCAGTGGAGAAGCTTCATCCTATTCACGATCACTGGGGCCAGTCTTTCACTCAAATTAGATCTTGTCTCGCTCAAAATCTTTAGTCACAATTAAGTTACACATTTTAATAGTTGAAGGATATATTGATTCATTATATTCACATTATTTTTCTGGTTGCCACAGATACAATCTTTTTCAAGGCAGAGACACAGAGAAAACATTGCATTGAATCATGAAGGGATGTCACTCTGCCTTACAGGCAATATAAACACAAGCACATCAGGATAATCATGAAGCATTTATTTATATGTTTTTTTTTAAGATTTATTTATTTATTTGAAAGAGTTACAGAGAGAAGTAGAGCCAGAGAGAGAGAAAGGTCTTTCACCCACTGGTTCATTCCCCAAAAGACCTCAATGGCTAGAGCTGAGCTGATCCAAAGCCAGGAGCCAGGAGCTTCTTCCGGGTCTCCCACATGGGTGCAGGGGCCCAAGGACTTGGGCCATCTTCTGCTTTTCCAGGACATAGCAGAGAGCTGGATTGGAAGAGGAGTAGCCGGGGATTGAACGGGTGCACACATGGGATGCCGGTGCTGCAGGCTGGTGCTTTAACCTGCTGCACCACAGCACTGGCCCCTTGTTTCTTCTTTTACTTCCTTCATTCCCTGAAGTCTTTCTTGCTATGTCTGACAAAGCCTTCCCTACCTTCAGGCTAAACAAATGCAGAGGTTGTTTTGCCATCTGGGCCTAATCCTGGAACTAAAGGACTGCCTTGGCCAAGGGCTACCTTTGAAAAGCTCAGCATCTTTGTGGTCTCAAGTGTAGAGCTTTTGGGAAAGTGAGTTTAACTAGCTGATTTGAGTTCACCTGCAGCTCCCCTTGACTCCCCAGATCCTAGTTTATCCCACATGCATAAAGAACTGGTGGCTTTCACTACTGGAGAAACACGCCTGAGTTAGCAGATGATTGCTCTGTGCCCCCGCCAACAACCTCTGCAAAAAGAAAACATCTCCTCCATCTGTACATCACTCCATGACCCTAATTTCTATGCAAGGATTTCTCTACTCTTATTAAATTCTATTCCTGATTATAGAAAACAGAAATGGAAAGCCTAGTGCTATATGCATATCTTGTATTTCACTGTATTCATGATAACCATGGAATGGTCATAATTTTAAAAAGAATTATTAAGTGTGTCAAACACACTTGATATCCAATTAGTTTATATCTTTATGACTTTTAAGATCGGGGAATTAAAGTCAAAAAGGCACAAACTTTCTTCTGAGTAGCAAAGAAAAACAGAGAAGCCAAATTCTCAGAAGAGCAGAAAAACAGATGGGAGAGACTGTGGAACCTTAACACACATAAGAGATTTAGGTAGCTCCAGAATAATATTTTCTCTAAGAAATATCATTACACTTGCCCAGAGACCAGAAAACTATTGCTCTTTCGCCAAAGAAAGCAAAAAAAGAATCTTGGATTTCATGCCAATCCATTTCCCTATACACATAGTGCTAGCTAACAAAAATAAACATTGAAAAATAATCATTGTTTTTCAGGCATTCAGAGAAGATAATGTGTAAGTGATCTTGCTCCCTCCAGTAGTTTAAAGAGGGAGAAACACGTAAAATGAGACAGATGGATTTTATGTAATTATTAGGAAAATGGAGCAAGAGGTTTTGAACCAATGATGTTCACATTACTCACAATTGCCACAAACACAAGATACCCTATGTTGAACACCGGAGTGGATAAGCAGAGCAAATTTGGAGTGAGCAGACCAAGGCTTGAATATGAAGTTGCTACTCACATACCTGACTTTATACAAGTTTGTCATTGCTTCTAATCTTATTTTCCTATTTGCAAAGTGAAGATACTAACAAAACATATCTCACTGGATAACAGATATTTCTCTTATTGTGTTCAATTACTGTTGTGATCATAACTGGTGCTTCATAGTGTTTTTGTAAGTATTCAATGAGATGATATATATTTCATGTCATGCACATAGAACTTAATAAATTTTGGTATTACAATAATATGCCTTAGTGCCATTTATTAAGCTGCAAATCTAAATATTCCAGATCAGCATCTCCTCAAGTTTTTTTTTTTCTTGCTATTATTATTTTTCTCTTCATTCTATCAACACTGTGGCTCTCCAACTTTTTGCCATAAAATATGGAACAATCTAAGGGTCAGCATTGTTGCAAGTTAATCCACTACTTGTGATGTTGACAACCCATATCAGAGTGCCAGTTCAAATCCCAGCTCCTCTGTTTCTGATGCAACTTCCTGTTATTGCACCTAGGAAAAACAGCAGAGGATGGCCCAAGTACATCAGTCCTTTTTTTTTTTTTTTTTTTTTTACAGGCAGAGTGGACAGTGAGAGAGAGAGACAGAGAGAAAGGTCTTCCTTTTGCCGTTGGTTCACCCTCCAATGGCCGCCGCGGCCGGCGCACTGCGGCCTGCGCACCGCGCTCGTCCGATGGCAGGAGCCAGGAGCCAGGTGCTTTTCCTGGTCTCCCCATGGGGTGCAGGGCCCAAGCACCTGGGCCATCCTCCACTGCACTCCCGGGCCACAGCAGAGGGCTGGCCTGGAAGAGGGGCAACCGGGACAGAATCCGGCGCCCCGACCGGGACTAGAACCCGGTGTGCCGGCGCCGCAAGGCGGAGGATTAGCCTGTTGAGCCACGGCGCCGGCCGTACATCAGTCCTTGCCACTCACATGGGAGATCCAGATACAATTCCTGGATCCTAGGTTTGGTCTGGGCCAGCCCCAGCTGTTGTGGTTTCTCTCTCTCTCTCTCTCTCTCTCTCGCTCTCTCTTTCTCTTTCTCTCTTTCTCCCTTACCTTTCAAATAAATTAAAATTCTTTGAAAAATATGAAATAATATCTAACTAAGACATCAGAAATTACTGAAACCTGAATGTTCCCCAAACATCCATCTGAAAATAGCTCTAAGACATTGAACAACAGAGAATAAACAGCAGAAAAGAGAACAGGAATGAATACAGTTTACAAAGAAACATTGTTCAATATAAGGAAGGATTTTCTAATGCAGAGAGGTCAGTATATGAAATGGACAAACACAAATTCATAGAATCTTATGGCTGAAGAAGACATCAGAGTTTATTTTCTCAGTTTTCCTCTGGGGTTTGAATTGCATCTATGCAGTCATCAGCTGAGTGCCTTCTTAAGTTCCTTCCGTGACAAGAGACTCCCGCAGCCTCCAAGGATGTCATCCCATTTGGAGGAGGCTCTCCGGGGTTGGCAGACTTCTTTGGTAAAGGGCCAGAGAGCAAATACTTTGATTTTGTTTGCCCCATATGAGTAATGTCTCATTGCTACTTCTGTTGCTACTGCTGTTGCTGATTCTTCAACAACTCCTTAAAAGTATAAAAATGATGCTTCACTCACAGCCCATACAAGGCCACGGGCAAAATCACATCTGCCATAGTGCACCAGCTGCTGCTCTAAATTGTGATAATTCTTCCTAATTCGAAGTCAAAACCTCCCTCCCTCAAATGTTTTCATCCCTTAGCCCTAGATAAATATAGACAAATGATATAATCTATTCTTGAACTACCTGTATGCTGACTTTGAGATGTTAAGTAACTTGCTCAAAGTTACACAGCTAGGATTGAGGAGAAATAAAGCCAGGGTGAGATCCAGGATACAAAATGTAGAACTTCACCCATTTATATCTTTCCCCAGTGGCACACAAAAATATCAGAGTCAAATCTGTTGTCAACAGGCCAGTGTTGTGGCATAGCAGGGTAAGCTGTTGCCTGTGACACTGTCATCCAATAGGGGTGCCAATCAAATACTGGCTGCTCTGTTTCTGATCCATCTCCATGCTAACGTACCTGGGAAACTAGGGGAAGGCCCAAGTACTTGGGCTCCTGTCACCCACATGGGAGACTCGATTGAGGCTCTTAACTTTGGCCTGGCCCAGCATTGGTCATTGTGGCCATTTGGGAAGAGAACCAGAGGATGAAAGGTCTCTTTCTCCCTCACTCTTTCTCTCTCTCTCTAACTCTCCCTTTCAAATAAAAAAAATAAAAGAGCCTTAAGAAGAAATTGTTTCCAAATTACCCAGAATATTTTTGCCTTCATGTTAAAAATCTGATTCCTATTGGTCAAATAACATGGTTTTAAATATCACTACAGTGTTCATTCTCTTTAAATTAATGCTTTTTTTTTTAAAGTTTACTTCCTCCTTAATAGCTACAGTCAATATTGGCATTTCCCCCATCTTACTGGTCAATATAATTTTGCACAGTATTTAATAAATAGGATATGGATTTAGGGGACCTATGTTTATGCATAGGATTATTATTATGATTCAGTGTTATCTGTATTTCCACGTGCTTTGCACATATATTCAAATCCTTATTTTATTCTGTCTTAATTGTTAGGAGTTTTGCCTGTATAAGTTTTCTATCCCTTAAATTAATGTAAATCCTTTGAAATGTGTAACAAGAAAAATAAAGCCACCCTCTAATTACCAATGTTTACTCAAAATTGGATACAAGCTTCTCAAATTGCCATCATTTCCAAATAAGAAAAAATATTTGCAGAATGCCCTGTGGACGCATAGGAGGCCGTGTCTGAGATGTCCCCAGATGACTCTGCCTCCTGACAGGCTGGTAACACCTCACACCCGTCCGTGTGCAGTCACCTCCTCTTGAGTGTATATTGGACCCAGTGATTGCTTCTTACAAACAGAATATGGCAAAAATGATAGGTGTCACTTCCAAGATGAGTTACAAAAAGCTCTCATTTCCATTGTGCTGGGGCTCTCCACCCCCCACCCCTACCCCCACCAGTGTTCTTTCATTCATTTGTTCTGATGGAGCTGCTGCCCTGATATGGGCTTCCTTGTGGAAAAAGCCAAGCAGTGAGGAACCAAGGCTCTCAGTGCAGCAGCTTGTAAATGACTGAATCAGGCCCAGGTCTACGTGCATAAGCATTCCTCATCAAGTACTGACAGTAGCCCCATGACACGTTGATGGCAGTCATGTGAGAGCCGTGGGCTGAGGTCTAAGCCACGTGGGGATTTCAGACTTGTTCCACAGCAACAGCTAACATGATCAGCATGTGGTCTGACTGAAGCTAATCAGACTGCTTAGTGGATAACAGCTTTCTTTTGGGAGTGATGAAGATCTAACTATATAAAGGCAGTGGTGTCACAACACTGTGTCTACCAAAGCCATTGAATGGTAAACATCAAAATGTTTTGTTTATTTCATGTTTTGTGAGTTCTATTTTAAAAAAATATTTTTAAAGGGAGCAGCACAAGACCTACAGAAACAAACTAGGAAAAAATAGGAAGAAGAAAAGCAAAGTTTATAGGACACCTAGAAGAAAACATGCATTACAATAAATGAAAACTATGATGGCAACTTGGGACCAACTTTTTCCTCAACTTAATGAGCCTATCGCTTGACAAACATTAGACAATTTTTGAGACCTCAGAGTTCAGAGAACAAGGACAAGATGACAAAAGGAGCTAAAATGTCTCTCTCAGTAAAAGAGGTAGAAACTACAGAAATACTTTCCTATGAGAAAAGGAAATCACATGAGCGGTATTAACATGCTTACTTCTTAATAAATAATGCTAAAACGAATGAACTCTTTAAGTTATGTGGATATATAATTTCATCCAAAAGTAAGTATTAAATGGTCAAGAAGCAATGAGGGGCCAGTACTGTTGCTCAGTGGGTTAACACCCTGACCTGAAGTGCCAGCATCCCATATGGGTGCTGGTTCGAGTCCTGGCTGTTCCACTTTCAATCCAGCTCTCTGGTATGGCCAGAGAAAGTAGTAGAAGATGGCCCAAGGCCCTGGGTCCCTGCACCCGCATGGGAGACCTGGAAGAAGCAATGAAAAGGCTTTAATTTGAAAATCTCAACAAACATTTTGTGCAGCTAAGGGTAGATTAGGGGTAACTTTTAAAAAAAATAACAAAAATCATCAAGGTACAGGCTTTAGCCAAGAATCCAATTAACAAACAGACACAGAGTCTCTTTATAAATGAGGTAACATACCACATCCATTATCGGCAGAGACTTTTGTTTAAATTATTTTGTAGTTAGAAAAATATTTCTTATTTAAGAAATGTTTTTAAGCTATATTTGTTTCTGAGAAATAAATACGTATCTTGGACTTGGAGAATCCAAGTCAGCCCCTTTCTGCTATGTTTCATGTTGCTTTTCTAGATCAGTGGTTCTTAACTCTGGCTGCATTGTAGAGTCATTTGGGAGGCTTAAATCAGTCTCATACTCAGAAATTGTTTGATTGGCATGGAATGTGACATCGGCATTACATAGAAATAGATTGCTATTCCTGAGAAGAATGGAGAAATAGAATACAGGAAGTCTTTGTTCCAGATGTTTTAAATGTCAGAATTTGAGCAATACACTCATGAGGATTACTCTGTTCCAGTATATCCTGGGCATGTGGGTGGAATTGATGAAAAACATCAGGGTCGGGCCAGTGCCATGGCTCACTTGGTTAATCCTCCGCCTGCGGTGCCAGCATCCCATATGGGCACCGGGTTCTAGTCCTGGTTGCTCCTCTTCCAGTCCAGCTCTCTGCTGTGGCCTGGGAAGGCAGTGGAGGATGGCCCAAGTGCTTGGGCCCCTGCACCGGCATGGGAGACCAGGAGGAAGCACCTGGCTCCTAGCTTCAGATTGGCATAGCTCCAGCCATAGCGGCCATTTTGGGGGTGAACTAACAGAAGGAAGACCTTTCTCTCTGTCTCTCTCTCTCTCTCACTGTGTAGCTCTGTCGAATTAAAAAAATTAAAAAAAAAGAAAGACACCAGGGTCAAATCAATGTCTTTGATTTGAGGATGAAGTCTGAAATTGTGCAGGTTAAATAATAGGTGCATAGAGTAGCATAGGAAGACAATGCAGTACGTCTTTGTAGGAATTTCCCAGTGAAAGAGATAATTTCTGGACCTTTCTTCCTAGAGTGTCTACACTCTGTGTCCATATATATATCTTTCCCTCTCATCACAGATATTTACAGGTAGAAACTGATAGTCTAGGGTAAGGTACACAGTAGGTGCTAAAAAAAAAAAAAAAAGCTTGAACTGATCTGAATTCTGTCATTTTGCAATTCTGGATAGTCAGAGCAGAGAGGTTTATTAGTTACAGTTCTATCTTGGGCTTTTCTTGGCAATCTCTTCCTTTTTTAGAATAACCAATTCTATTAGCACTATGGATGTAGCTTATCCATTTCTTTGCATGTTAAAGGGAATATTCACATAATTCAAAATAAGAATGGACACATATTTAGTACCTTTACTTTCTACATATATATATATATAGTCACAATCTTTTGAAAGGGGTCATAAAAATAAACTCCTATAAGATGTAAAGCCAACTTTAATTTGCCCCAAATTAAATTAAATTGATAATTGAAATGTTCAAAAGTATCTAACATGACTGAGTCATGTTTTAAATCATCATGTCATATATTAGACATTTCCCTCAAAGGGACTTTGGATCACAGGGCTGATAAGCATTTATCAATGAATGACAATCAATGGGAGATGCAGGGGGCCTGGATAGCAGCCAGTCAGAGCTCACCTCCTGGGTTGGGCATCTTCCCCACTTCACAGTGGCTGAGGGGTGAGTGCCTATTTGGTGATAGGAAAGTTCTACTGACCCCAAAGATTGAACATATAACTGGAGCATACTCAGGGTGCTTGGATTTTAAAAATATGCCTTGTGGTGACCCCTCTTTCACTTTATCTGTGGGGCCAAACTTGAAGGTAGCCCCACTCTCAAGACCTACCCCACTGTGGCCATTTCTCCTCTCCTCCCTTCATGCCTAGTCTCTTTAACACTTTCTGTAGGCTCCCATTTATGCCTCCACACAAAATTCCCACATAGTAACCTTTAGAGACTGGCTCTGACGAGCAAGCCATCTCACAATGAGTCAATCCACTAGCAAGGGGGAAGGTCATGAGTTACATTGTGTGCCTCTTGAAATTACATTGTGTGCCTCTTAAAATCCTAATTCCTAGTACTTCAGAACGGTAGTCTGACTTGATCACCAAGGTAATCAAGTTAAAGTGGACCCATCAGGGTAAACTCTAATCTAATCTGACTGCTGTTCTCATAAAACAGGGAAAATATAGAAACAGTGAGAAGACAAAGATGATGCCAGTGGTGTAAAATAGGGTCATGCAGAAGCCATGAGAAAATGGGCTTGGAGCAGCTCCTTATCCCATTGCGCCTAAGAAGTTCCTGTAAGGAGGAGAAATTAAACAATTTCACCATAATAGTAACAAGAAATAAACAAGAGCTAAGCTGACTGCAGAGGATCTGCATGGACTTGATAAGAACCATCCATGGCCTGTGCACACAGCCTCCTCAGAACCTTATTGGCCCTACACTGACCACCAAAAGTGTATATAAACTGCGGGCTGAGGAGGCCCAGAGAGACTCTCTAAACAGACTCTACTGAGAGTGGCAGTGTGACAGTCCTGGGTTGACCCACTGCACTCACATTCCTGCAACAGGTTCTCCCAGCCAGCCTTGCCCTTAACTGATACCAAGGCTCTGAGCTCACCTGATGTTAAAGCCTTGCTTGCCTGAAGCCCAGACTCTACTTTCCCTTCAAGACCTGCATTCTTTAGCCCAGAGGCACCTCACATGATGATGCTGTAAGAATCCATCCATCCTCTGCGGGTAAGACATGTCCTGATGAGCTCCAGAGGTATTTTGGGAACCTTGGGTGGTTGGTTTGCCCAGTGTGTTGTGTGAAAATGTGTGCCTTTCCCACTGCATAATAAAACCCTTATTGGACCTAACACAGCCTTGGTGCTGTTACTATGCTAGCAACAGTACCCAATCCTGGGTTGGCACTGTGGCGCAGTGGGTTAAAGCCTCCGCCTGCAGTGCTGGCATCCCATATGGGCACTGCTTCGATTCCTGGCTACTCCACTTCTGACCCAGCTCTCTGCTATGGCCTGGAAAAGCAGTAAAAGATGGCCCAACTCCTTAGCCCCCTGTACCCGTGTGGGAGATCTAGAAGAAGCTCCTGGCTCCAGGCTTCAGAATGGCTAAGTTCTGGCCATTGTGGCCATTTGGGGAGTTAACCAGGGAGTGGACGAACTCTCTCTCTCTTTCTCTTTGCCTCTGTCTCTTGGCAATTCTGCCCTTCAAATAAATAAATAAATCTTTAAAAAAAAAAGAAGTACCCAGACCTTGGTACACAGTGATTTTGAACTCCTGGCTTACAGAGCTGTGAGATAGTAATTCTATCATTTAAACCACTTGCTCGAAGCTGTAGCAAATGAATGTAGGGAATTTGAGCCTTTTCTTCTCAGTGAGGAAGCTCTAATTTAAAATTATAATCCCTAATTTTTAGGGATGATATCAGATTACCCCTAGAATGAGCCAAATTATTTATTCTAATATAACAAAGAAATGGTAACTCCTATCTCAACAAAAAGAGATCCTATTTCATTATCAAAACATGCTACTTTGGTATAATGTAAAATAATTATTTGGTCTTTGTCCCAGGTTCCTGGCCAAGGCTTATGAAAAGCTGTGGCATTTCCCGACATGACTTTTTTTCAGAGCATACCCTGTGAACCATCCCTGAGTTGATGCTAACAGCATGATTCTGGGAGCCCCCTAGAAAGATTCAGGATGGGGGCTGGTCTACAGAGATAGCAAAGCACAATTAGAGGTTTGGGACTTCCAGCCACACCCCCGACCTACTAGGAAGGGAGTGGTTGGAGATTGAGGTCAATCATTCCTATGTCATGAAACCTCCACACAAACCACTTAACAACAGGGCTCAGAGGACTTCCGGTTACATACATTGAGGTGTCTGGAGGGTGGCACCCCGGAAGGGCATGGAAATTGTCATTCCCCTCCCTTTATTCAAAGAAATGTGTCTCTTGCATTTGGCTGTTCCTGAATTGCATCCTTTATAATAAGCTAGGGACAGTACAGGCAGCACTTTTCTGAGTTTTGTGGGTTTAGTGAATTATTGAAACTGAGAAGGCATTGTGAGAATCCCTGTATCTATAATTAAGTCAGACAGATGTGCCAGTGACCTGGAGACCTGATACTCGAGCCTGACATCTAGAATGAGGGTGGTCTTCAGGGGCTGAGTCTTTAAATCTGTGGTATGTGATAGATACTCTAGGGCGCTACTGTCAGAATAGAATTGAATGGCTGGACACCCAGTTGGTGTTTGGAAAACAGAGAATTGCAAAGACAGACATTCAGATTCTGAAACATAAATAAAAGATTATAATCATTCTGTTATCCATTCATTCATCACTAACTTGTAAGGGACACCTGCCACATAGGAGGCTCTTAGCACTGATCCTATAACTCTTAGGTTGGCAATTGCTTCCCAGGAAAACTCAGTCCCAGAGTCACCCTAGAACTTGAGCCCAGTCTCAGGCCTCCTGTTTCCTATGATGTCTCCATGAAATTCAGCACTCCTTAGCAGCTACTGCCTGGGCAGCAGCTGAGTACAGACAGGAAGAGTGGGAGAAGGTGGGTGAGGCCAGGAAGGAAACCAACCTTAGCCTAACCTCCCACCAGCTCTTCCTTTCTTCTCCCTCCTACTCCTGTTCTTAAGGCCTTTTTTTCTCTCTTTGGACATGAAATAAAGGTTGGATGAAATACAAATTACTAGTTGGAGGCCACAGCAATTTTTAAGTCACCCACAATTCTCACCTCCAAGCCAATTAGATTTCCCTGAGCCAAGTCAATTTCCTTTCACCTCTGCCATATACTTATCCTACATGAACACCCCACCCCAATTTACTCACTCCCAGAAACACAGGCATAGGCCCTCTGTCTTCTTTGCCTCTCATACCTCTGTTCTTTGGGTGGATTTCTAAGTCACTTCCCCAGGTTTCTCTAGATTTTTGCATGCCGGTTGGTACAGGAGAACTGTGTAGTCTAAGCTTCAGGTTGGGGCAGATGTGGATTCAAATTCCTCCTTATCCCCTACTATTCATGTATTCTTGGGTAAGTTATTTAAAACCGTTGAAGTAGTTTCTTTTTGTCAATGGAAGTTTTAATTCATATACATGAAGTGTAGCTGGGTTGGAGGTATCAGCTGTCATAGGAATACATAATCATTAAGATCATATAACTTTCAGGGTAACCTTAGAATCTATACTATTCTAAAGTGCAACTGAACTATTTATTACCCTTACAGTAAATTAGTACATTGTGATTTAGAAACTTGATGCTAAACCTGAATGGAGTAAAACCATCAGGCAAGAAGGAACATTTTAGATTCTGCTTCTCCTCTCCTCACTCCCAAGGTGTTGATGGCTGTGTTAGAGCAAAATAGTTCTATGTTTACATACCTACAGGAAATTTTCTTTGTTCCTCCTTAAATTTCATTTGTAAACTTTAATGTGCAAAGTATTATATAGGATTATGTGCTAAACATCATGTAATACACAATTTTCATCGGTGATAAAAGGGATTCTTCGAGTAATTCTTACTGTAAGTTTTACCTTATTTCTTGATTTAGAACTCAATTTTAAAATAATTGTTTAATGCTTTAGCAGAGCATATGACATTGGAATACAAATGAGTACATATGCATTTTCAGTATTTTTGATATTTTTCAAATGTCCTTAGTAACATATTCTTATAGCAGTACAAACAATCCTATGGAAGAACAGATCAGCAAATATTCTGGCTGTCCATATCCTCATACATACACATACACACACGCACACACACACACAGAGTAACTAATCCATGTGCCCTTTCAAGGCATTCTCCCCATCAAATTTATACTTCTGTATATATGCATCGGTAGGATTTCTAGCAAAACAGAACCCCCCTACATACATTACAATGTAATGTTTTTCCAGTTATCTATCTACCTATCTTTCTATATTCAATATGTTTGGTGTAGGGAGGAAAATTAACTTTTGCTTACCCATCCTAGGTTCATGGTTGAGGCCCCTATAACCACAATAACAATACAATATCAGCACGAGAGAGCCACCACACGTTTTTAGTATGAGTTTTACATGACATAGGAGCCTTCATAAGAAAATGAAGACATAAAGAAATGCTTAAACCTGAGTATATTTTAGAGTAGGTTTAATGAAGAGTAGATAGTCCTAGAGAAATGCAATTACAGGACTAAAGGGTGTGATCGAACAGTAATAAATTCAGGAAAACTTAGCAAGGTCTGTTTGTCCAGGCTTCCTTCTGTGCCTCTACCTCTTCAGAGATGAACATACTCCCTTTCTTCAAGTGTAGGGAAGGGATTCTCCTCACATCAGGCCTAATAAGCTGATAAATAAGAGGGGTCAGAAAAACTCTCTCTGGGTGTACAGATCTGCTTTACAGAACAAGGGCTAGGAAAGGTGAAGGTGGCTTCCTATTTCTGCTATTTTCTCAAATGTCAAGGAGACAACTTTTAAATACCTATATCCTCAATCCCTTTGTTGTAATAGTAAGTATAGCACTAACTCAGTCTATTTCCTAAAGACTTTTCATGCATGTATTCAGATGTGTTGAAAATTTTATCCATCCATGGTCATATCAAACATTATGATAAATTGTTTTCCTCAGTATTTTTCTCTTAACATTATTTTTAATTTACTGACACTGTCCCTCTCCTTTCCCATCTTCTCTCAATGGTGATTTAAGCTTTTTACAATTGAAATAAATGATTGTGTTTCTAGGAATTGCTTGCTCACATCCTTGCTCATAATTCTACTAAGCTGTGTCTCCTTGTCAGTTTGAATCATACAAATTCTTAGTACCTTATAGGTTTTAAACTGTCAGCTGTGTCTATGAGGAAAATATAGTTTGCTCATTTATTATCCATGATTTGGTATATTTTTCCATACAAAGTTGTAAAGTTATATATACTTAAATGCTTCTTTTTATAGTTTCTGAAGTTCTGACCTGATTAAAAAGTTTTCTCCTACATCTTCACAGTAAATGTAACATTTTAGATTTTAAGATTCTTTTTTTTTGTATATTTAAGCCTTTAATATACCTGAAATTTATTTTTGCGTTATACATGTATGGCTCCTACTTTATTTTCTTCCAGATTAATTCACTGTCAGATATGGTATAGCAATTAGATAATAAAAATATTTTCTGTAGCAAAATAAAGTTCAATTTTATTACACATTTAAAATTCATACATATTAGAATGTATTTTGGATTTTTTGCTCCAATGATCTATCAATTTATTTAAATGCCAGTGCTATTTTATAACAAGGTAATATCTTTTTTTTTTTTTTTAAGATGTATTTACTTGGAAGGTAGCATTACAGAGAGGAGAAAGAGAAAGAGAGAGTGAAAGAGCTTTCATCTTCTGGTTCACTCCCCAAACAGCTTGGGGAGGGCCAGGCCAAAGCCAGGAGCCAGGAGCTTCATTCTGGTCTCCTACAATGCAGGCAGGGACTCATGTACTTGGACCATCTTCCATGACTTTCCCAAGCACATTAGCAGGGATCTGGATCAGAAGTAAAGCAGCCAGCAAGAGCCCATGAGAGTATTTTAGGTATGGAAAGCCAAGACACTCTGGAAAAAAAAAAAAAAGGACCTAAATGAAAGATCTCTGCGAGTGAGATCCCAATGGAAAGAACGGGGCCATCAAAGAAGGAGGTACCTTTCTCTGAAGGGAGGAGAGAACTTCCACTTTGACTATGACTCTGTCGGAATAAGATCGAAGTCGGTGAACCCTAAAGGCTTCCATAGCCTCGGCAACTCATGACTAGAGCCTAGGGAGGTTACTGACGCCATAAACTCTTGTTTATGTGTCAAATTGTTAAATCAACAACAGGAGTCACTGTGTACTTACTTCTCATGTGGGATCTGTCCTTAATGTGTTATCCAATGTGAAGTAATGCTATAACTAGTACTGAAACAGTATTTTTACACTTTGTGTTTCTGTGTGGGTACAAACTGATGAAATCTTTACTTAGTATGTACTGAATCGATCTTCTGTATATAAAGATAATTGAAAATGAAAAACAAAACTTGGTGTTAAATTGGAAATTGCATAGAAAATTAATCAATTTTTTAAAAAAATATCATGTAGGGCCAGCGCCGTGGCTCAACAGGCTAATCTTCCACCTTGCGGCGCCGGCACAGCGGGTTCTAGTCCCGGTCGGGGTGCCGAATTCTGTCCCGGTTGCCCCTCTTCCAGGCCAGCCCTCTGCTATGGCCCGGGAGTGCAGTGGAGGATGGCCCAAGTGCTTGGGCCCTGCACCCCATGGGAGACAGGATAAGCACCTGGTTCCTGCCATTGGATCAGCGCAGTGTGCCCGCTGTAGTGCGCCGGCAGCGGCAGCCATTGGAGGGTGAACAACGGCAAAAGGAAGACCTTTCTCTGTCTCTCTCTCTCACTGTCCACTCTTCCTGTCAAAAAATAAATAAAAATAAATAAATAAATAAATAAAAAATCATGTAGGATCTCTGTCCTTAATGTGCTGTACATTGTGATTTAATGCTATAACTAGTACTCCAACAGTATTTTTCACTTTGTGTTGCTATGTGGGCACAAACTGTTGAAATCTTTATGTAATATATACTAAACTGATCTTCTGTATATAAAGAGAATTGAAAATGAATCTTGATGTGAATGGAAGGGGAGAGGGAAAGAAAGGGGAGGGTTGTGGGTGGGAGGAAAGTTATGGGGAGGGGGAAGCCATTGTAATCCATAAACTGTACTTTGGAAATTTATATTCATTAAATAAAAGTTAAAAAAAAAAAAAGAAGTAGAGCAGCCAGGACATGAACCGGCTCCCATGGGATGCCGATATTGCAGATAGCAGCATAACCCACAGTACTATAGCACTGGCCCTAGCAAGGCAATATTTTTTATCATGCTGTATATTCTAATACTTTTCATAACTACTTTTGTTACATATTCTGACATAAAAAATTGTTCATGAAATAAATATGAAAAATAATTCTTAGAGAAATATGCGCAGAGAAAGTGTTGACTTTAGAAGTTGAAGTGGTTAAAGCACTCACTTCTCAGGTCAAAGTGCCTAGGCTCTGTTCCTTGCTCTATCTGCTCACTGAATGCAGACCAGAGGAAGCAGTAGGCGATGGTTCAAGTAGTTGGATTCCTGCCACGCAAATGGGAGATGTGCGTTGAATTCCTAGTTGCTGGTTCAAGCCCTTCCCAACTCTAGCTGCCATAAGCATTTGGGAAGTAAACCAACAGATAGGGCCTATCTCTGTCCCTCAAATAAATAATAAATTAAATATAAACTGGCTGCTCCAGTTCCATTCTTTCTCCTTACCAATGTGCCTGGGAAGGCAACGGATGATGGTCTAAGTACTTGGGGTTCTGCCATTAATATGGGAGACCAGGATTGGGTTCTGACTTCCAACTTCTGCTTGACTCAGACCTAGTTGCCGTGGCCATCTGGTGAGTGAACCAGCAGATGAACGATATCTCTCTCCATCTGTGCTTACCTCCTCTATATTTCTCCCTATGCCTTTCAAATAAACTAATTAAATAAATCTTTTTTTAAAAAAAGCATAATAGCTGATTATATACTTAAATGAAAATAATCAGACAACCATTTATTAGCAAATAAACCAAAATCAGTCACATATTCTGTTTTTCTAAGCTCAGTGAAGTCCAAAAATCTATTTTATTTTTAAGAATTATAGAGAATACCTGAAAAGCTCACCCGTACACATATGAAATAAATATCCTCGTATCAGGATCAACCACTACTGTAGTCAGATCAGGGAGAGAACAAAAGTTCAAGCAGAATATTAGATGTAGAGGGCTGTTCTGAAGTGTTAGCTGAAGAACTGAGGCTTCCTGCCAGCAATCCTGTGATTAGACCTTGTTGAAAGTGGATCCTCCAGCCCCGTCCAAGCTTTCAAATGACTGCAGCTCCTGCCAATACCCTTCACCATGACAGACCTTGAGCTATACCCAACCAGCTATGCTGCTCACAAAGTCCTGACCCACATAAACTGAAACCACACGTGACTGCTGCTTTGAAACACCAAGTTTTGAATTAATTATGCAACTACAGGTAACTAACACAACACTTGCAATGATAGGCTTGTTTTCATTTCCCCTCTTATTTCCTTTAAATATTTTAGTTTGAAATGTTTCATATTTAATATTTATAGTTAAACATAGGTAGAATTGCTTATTAATTTGGTATATCTACTGTACTAGTTGTATAGTACGGCTAGAGTACTAGTGCTTCTGTTCTCTTTGCTAGTGTCTTAAAACACCAGTAACTCTCAGTGACCTTGATGTAGGCAGGCTGATAGGATAAAATAGATTAGATCTGTGAGCTGTAAGACCACACCCCCTGTGTGATCTCATGCCTCTACCTGATCTCACCCGTACACCCATCTGCCAATCAGTCTATGTAACCACTCCCTCTCTGGGAGTAAATAAAAGGCCTGGAAAATGATGAACCTGCCACTTGTTCCCTTTGTTGCCTGTACCTTTGGGCATGGCCTTCAGGCCTCCCATTCTCTGCTTTCCTTCCCACACACTTGCTCCAAATCTCTCCATTCTGGCCTGCTCTCTGCTTGGCATAGACCCAACTTAGCTTCTAGACTTCCCTTTTTCCACTACATAAAGCCCTCACTCTCCTGTGCATTTCTCTCACTGAATAAAATCCTTAAAAACTTACCATGTTGTCTGGTCTATTTGAGCCAGCATTCAGAATTCTTCTCTGAATAAGTGGAAAGAGTCCACAGGCTTATTAATATTGAAAATTATTAATGAGCAGCCCAATATCAACCTCACTTAACTACAGTTACCTTTTAAAGATCCTTTGTCAAAAGATAGCCCGAGATACTGGGGAATTGATTTAAATATTTGAATTTTGGAAGGATGCGTTCAACCTATAACAATAATCCAGTCTAGTAATGGGAGCTGCATTTCTAGTGAATTCAACTCAAAGAGGGAAAAGGTCTTCTGCTTTCTTCTAAGGAGACAGTAATATCCTCAATGCATTAGGTCAGTTACAATCAGTACACCATGGAAGAGAATCTCTTACAATAATGGTGACTTTTCTAGGCAGTTCATCAGTCACCAGAAGATATCACAGCAGCTTAATAATAAGAAGCACAGAATGATCATAGTGAACTCCAACAGGCTGCAGTCCAAGCAAGTTTGCAGTTAAGATCCTTCCTGCCCTCCTACTCTTTCAACAGTTATGTCAGAAAGGAAAATAAAAATAACATGTCCTTCTCACTCTGCAAGAATATAATTATCTGAGATGAAATCACAGGCAGGTGTACCAACGCACATCTTCCATTATGAAATTCCACAGTTGTTAACTGAATACACACCATGTGCAAGCACTATTGTAAGTACTAAGGACTCCAGGGTGAATGAAACAGCTGACACAGAGGCAGATGATAATCAGGTAAGCAGATAGTTTCAGACAGAGTCATATGCTACAAAGAAAATAACACGAAGAAATGGAACCAGATGAAGGCGACTTTTGTTATCATGTTTATGGAATTGACTTCTGAGTTGAAATCTGAAATGATAAAAGGAAGACTGAACATAGAAGTTTAGTAAGAACATTCTGCATTCCAAGCAGAGAAAATGCCAAGAATAAATGCCCTAGGGAAAGGAAAAAATCAACAATGACTTTTCTTGTATTCATGAAAATGAACTGAGAACAATGTGGCTGGAAAAGAAGAAGATAAGGAGATAGCATTGTAAAAGCACGGGGTTCATCATGTAACCACAATTACAAGATTCTATCTCCTTTCACTAATAATTAAAAGCCATTAAAGTTTCAGAAAATGGAAATAGGTGATCAGACTCATTAAAATCCCACTGTGGTTATGGAGGGCAAGAAAAGAACATATAATTCAGTTGAGGAGGCTTCCAGTAGCTCAGGCAAGAGATGATGGCAGATGGGCTAGCTCCACAGAAGGTGAGATGGTGAGACATAATTGATTATGACATTTATCTTTGTTTAGTAGGCAGAGGTTTTGAAATATTGACATCCGGTATTTGTATTCATATGAGCCTATTACTAGGATGGCTAGGTTAACACAATGCAAAATTTTCTATGATTTTTTTTTTAACAAACACACATTATTAAAATGATGTAATTGCTTGGAATGTAACTTGCATGCATGTGTAAAAACAATTTTATAAAAGTGGAAATAGCAGACGCATAGAATGACAAACACCCTAGACAGCACTCTGACCTCAGAATCAGCCCCTAAGGCATTCGGATCTGACTGAAAATCCCATGAGAGCATTTCAGGCATGGAAAGCCAAGACATAGTGGTAAAAACAGTTCTGCATGAAAGATCTCTGTGAGACCGCAGAGGAAAGAAGGGGCCATCAAAGAAGGATGTACTTTTTTCTGAAGGGAGGAGAGGACTTCCACTTTGCATATGGCCCTATCTAAAAATCAACGGACTTTATGGACTCAAAAAGTTTCCATAGCCTCGGCAGCTCATGTCAAGAGCCTCAGGTGATCACTGACATCATAAATAAGAGTGTCAGTTGTTAAATCAACAACAGGAGTCACTGTGCACTTGCTCCCCATGTTGGACCGCTGTCCTTAATGAGGTATACTATGAGAATCAACAATAAAACTTGTTTTCAAACTGTACTTAATACTTTGTGTGTCTGTGTGGGTGCAAATAGTTGAAATCTCTACTTAGTATAGTTTTGGTCTTCTGTATATAAAGTCAATTACAAACAAATCTTAATGGAAAATGGAATGGGAGAGGGAGTGGGAGGTGGGATGGGAGTTGGGGTGGGAGGGTGGGAACGAGGAGAAGAAACACTATACCCCTAAAAGCTGTGCATATGAAATTTATATTCATTGAATAAAAGCCTTCAAAAAAAGAGTGGTAAGTTCTCTATAGGGAATCATGCCTCTAGAAATAAGACATAGGGGCCCATTTCTCACTTTGTCCCCCTTCTTGTTAAAGAATTTCACCTCCAGAACTGACAAGAAAATGGGTTTATTTAAACCCCAGGATTTTGTTGGTCCACCTTGGATTAAATCCTTGCTGCAACATGGTCATTTGTATGCTTTTTTTCTTAATCCTGCATTTGTTCTAACAAAGTATTTGGTAGCAAAGGGTACAGGTAGCAGATTTCTGCCTCTATCTGTTTACAATCATCCAAGTCTATGTTTACCCTAAAATCCTGACAAATGTGGACTGTCAAACTGTCTATCATAAACCCCTGGCTGGCCGTGCTCAGGGTTAGATCAGCTGGGTCACCAAGTACTTAGCAAGGATAGTGGGCACTTACACAGCACCCCACTCTTCCACCCTGTGCACAGGCTCCCTCTTCATTTGGTGGGTTACTGGGTGTCA
Source organism: Sylvilagus floridanus (assembly GCA_949820135.1). Taxonomy (NCBI): domain Eukaryota; kingdom Metazoa; phylum Chordata; class Mammalia; order Lagomorpha; family Leporidae; genus Sylvilagus; species Sylvilagus floridanus. The sequence continues at coordinate 145,849,429 of OX463241.1, read as the reverse complement.
TGAAGTTTCAGAGAGAAGCCCCTCACCTTTCCTGTTTCCTTCTCATTGTAAAAAAAGACTTTTAAAAATTCATAGAAAAAAATGGATTAAAGGATGTCTATTTTGGCACAAAAAAAGTGTTTTAAAATCTAATTCATGCATACTTTTTTTTTCAGAATGTGCATTTTCCATGAACTCTTTGAAGACCCAGGCACTTCACCTTCAATGACCTATATTTATCTAGGGTAAAGCCCTTTCTTTCCAAGTTTTTCCAGGGGCCTTCCTCTTTACTCCCCTTGGACCACCCATTCTCCTCAGTTTGTTGTAGTGCTTCTTTCAGACATTAAACCTTTATGGCCCATTAAACCCAAAGCTAGAATTATTAGCAACTGAAAAATTTGAGTTCCTCTTTTTCTTAAAAGCAAAAAAAGTTTTAAGTTTGAACTTTCCCTGAAAAAGAATTTTTTTTCCATTTTTCCAAGACACTAAAGGAGAAAAATAAAATTCAAAGTTTTCAAGTTTCCAAACTGAAATATTCTGACATTCAGATGGAGCCACAGAGCTGAGTATGCAGACAATGTACCATAAATAGCTATCAGTGATTTCCTAAGCAATGAAAACTGTTTCTGTCTTCACTAGCATCTGTATTTACCTCATATCATATCTGATGTGCTTAGTGATAGAAACCAACTCTGTAGGGTCACCTAAGTACCTGGAAGTGTGTAGAGTAAGCAAGTCATCTCAGTTCAGTAAAGGAATTAAAGCCTGGAGGTGATTCAGACAGGAGAGGGAAATCTAACAAGTGGCCATGTCAGGGTTTCAAATGTTGACATGGGGGACTATCCTTGTTTCTAGAAGTTAGCAAGCACACAAGGCCACAATGACCCGCCTCCGGGGGAGCTGAGTTTTACAAGTGTATGGAACTAACTAAGGCTGGCTGGTAAATAAGCTATTGGAAAAGTGATAAAGACTGAGAGATGCCACTAAGCAGTGCTAGCAGTTGCACAATGACTTTCCCTTGAACTGCACAGCAGGCGTGATCTGGCAAGATTCGGGCTGGTGAACCCATCTGTTACATTTCATCTCTCTTTCTTTTATTCTTTGGTTTTAAACATTTAAAAATATTATCTAATAGAGTTTTCATTTTTTTAGAATGCTTTTAATTTCACTGAAAATTGATTAGGAAATAAACAATGCCCACCTACCCTAAGTGGTACATTGGATCTTGTATCCTTTTTCTCTTATTAACTAAAAAAAAATATTGATGCCTGCTAAAAATTTCACTTGAAAGAATAAAAGTCATTCTAGGCTGGGTTTCTAGATGATGACATTAGATGAAGGAGGGGATGTCAGTGTTTGGTCCCATTTGTGGTCTCCCTTCGGAGTCAGCCAGCTTGATGCCTGAGCTCCAGTGGCGGATATAACCAGGTCTAGAGTGCACCATTAGACTTCTTCAAGTCAGCCAGGTGACTTTAAAGGTGTCAAGATCTAAGACATGGAGTCATGTTCAATCAAAATAGGGGAGAGTAGATACAGCTAAAAGTCTAAGTTTTTCTTGCTTACCTCATTCTGCCTAGGGTTTCCTCTCAGCTTGGAGCCCAATGTGGTTAGTACATGTACAACAAGAAGTTGGGGTATCACTCAGACCCCATCCCTGGGGCTGTGGACATCAGATCAAGTCCTTCCTAGTACGCTGGCCACAGTCACAGTATAGTAACCACAAACCAGTCTTTCAGCTCCAAGAAATAGTCAACTTTTCATTTCAATCCTCCTAGCTAATATTTCTATAAATAGAGTGTTGGTTTTTGACTTTTTTCTGAAAATTTTCTTACTGAAAGAAGGGATGGCTTAGGTTTTAGCAATTCTCTTTGGAACTTTAACATTTTAAATAAACTAGATATTGTCTGGCAATCTTGCTGACATCTGCCTCTTTACCATTTCCCATTTACAAATGTAGGCAGCATTTGAAGAAAATAGGAAGAAAAGACCCTCCAGATGCCCTGCAAATTTCCATTTGTGTTGACAATCCTCTGGATTTCTGAAATGTTTTAAGAATAATCCCCTGAAGTCTTATGTATTGCGCACTTTTATTTTATTGTTTTGAGAACTCTCATCTCTTTTCCCTTCCTTTTTCAAGTCCAAGGGTATGGTTTACCTGGTACAACAAAGAATACTTAGCTTTGGTAGTACATGGAGTCTTTGATCTGAGTCCCCAAGTTTCTTAGTTTCTCTGCAAGGGTGTAAGAAAGCTGTAAAATAATGTTTACATGCAGTAGTGCAATCCAGGCAGATCTTTATCCTGGGTGCTATGTCAGCAAGAGCAGTCTACACCTCATAGTGGAATCTGCAGACCAGGTACCTAAGGTTGAGATTCACTCTTTCTGATACCCACCAAGCCCAGAACTGCACAGTGGAAGAAGGGTAACATCAGTGATGCCCTAAACAACAGCTGTCTCCACAAATCCTCATGGCTACTGTCAAGGGCTTGTGGCTCAGAGATACTTCCATAGCATCTGGCATCCAATCCTTATGCAGACACTGAATGCAAACCAGGCACAGGTCTTCCCCATTTGTAGAAAACAACAGGTGTTTTCAACTCCCAGTGCCAGCCTCCCTCCAAATCCCAAATGAGAGAACAGAAGACTGAGAAGGAAGTGTTAATTGCTTCTGGGGGTCTGGAAATTCTGTTACATGGCTTGGGGCTAAAGCTGCAGAAGAACTGAGATAAAAAAAAGCCCAGTCTTGGTTAGAAGAAAGTTTGCCTGGGGGATATGAGGACTCTTAATCACTGAAAGAGAACAAATGATATGTCTATCACTTCTCTAACTAGCATTTGCATTTCCCCATGCCACAGGTCTCTCTCTCCCCATCCAATCGAACTAGCCCATTTAAAAGGTAGTTGCCTTTTGTACTCTGAAAGACTTTATATTTTGGAAGACCGATTAATTCCTCTTTGTTAAATAAATCTTTTATTTACTTATTTTAACGGTAGAATTACAGAGAGGGAGAGAAAGAGACATCTTCCATTTGTGGGTTCACTCCCCAGATGCGAGCAACAGCCAAGGCTGGGCCAGATCCAAGCCAGGAACCAGGAACTCCATCTGGATCGCCCAAGTGGGTGGCAGGAATTCAGCCCATGGGACATCAGCTGCTGCTTCCTAGGATGCATGAATCAGATGAAGAGGTGGGCCTTGACCCCAGGCACTCCAGTATGGGATGCAGATGTTACAAGCTGCTGCTGCTTAACTAGCTGTGCCACAGTGCCTGCACCCAATTAATTGCTCTCACATTATCTAGTTGCATGTACATGAATCTTATTTTCCTCATTGGGTATTAAGTCCCTTAAGTATCACAAACAAAATGTTTGTTTTTTCTGCCCTATGTGTAGGAGGTGACAACAGTAATGACTTCCCCCTCATATCAGCCAAAGTGAAATCAGAAGCTGAACACCAAGCCTGTGCTGTTTCTGAAGCTGATTGTACTTTCCTTGTTTCCTTACACCACTGAGAAACAGAAACTGTCGTCCATCCATGGCTTCCCCTGTTCCTTCGAAACAATGAGATATGGAATCTCTTACTGTCATCAAGAATGTGGGCTTGGCCGGCACCGTGGCTCAACAGGCTAATCCTCCGCCTTGCGGCGCCGGCACACTGTGTTCTAGTCCCGGTCGGGGCGCCGGATTCTGTCCCGTTGCCCCTCTTCCAGGCCAGCCCTCTGCTGTGGCCCAGGAGTGCAGTGGAGGATGGCCCAAGTGCTTGGGCCCTGCACCCCATGGGAGACCAGGAAAAAGCACCTAGCACCTGGCTCCTGCCATCGGATGAGCGCGGTGCGCCGGCCGCAGCACGCTGTCTGCGGCAGTCATTGGAGGGTGAACCAACGGCAAAGGAAGACTTTCTCTCTGTCTCTCTCTCTCACTGCCCACTCTGCCTGTCAAAAAAAAAAAAAAAAAAAGAATGTGGGCCTGGATTTAATTTAAGGAAAAAAAAAAAAAAAGCCCATGTCTTATACCCAAACTCTACAAGGAATTCAGACCTGTAAAAACATGTGGAAATTAAAACATGTTCTCATAAATTCCTAGATGAGCTGGACAAGAAGCATAAGCTTTAGATGATAGTTACAAGTTAAAACTTGTAACTAAATCCACTAAACTAAAGTGTTTATGCAGGAATACTCCCCTCTCCTTTAGGATCCCATAAACAGTACATCTTCTCTATTTCTCTACATCATCTATAAATAGAACCAAATTTTGTATGTGTGGTACAGTGGAAGATTATGAAACTTCCTGGCTTTCTTCAAATATTGTATTGTGGATAAAGTTATGATTTTTAGCTGGTGCTTGTTCAATAAATTTCTTTCTCTAATCACTGCTATAATACTTGAGGCCCCTGTAATTCCCTCAAAACATCTACATAATACAACATAGCAACAGTTATACAGATAAAAGTGCTATAAAAGGAAAATTTCAACTTAGCTTTTCACACATAAAATCATCACATTACAGCACCAAGAGTTGACTCATATCTTCAATTGCTCCCCATATGACCTACTTTAACATCCTACATAAGTTAATATGGGTTGACTCACTTTGACTAAATTTAATACTTATATGACTATTGCATCACATATTTCAAAATTTTGTACCATAGAAGTCACAATATACAATACTAAAATTATTGCTATCAAAGAAATCATTTGTACTTAAGCATACTCTAGTTTCCTGTCACTGACACACATTGCATGCTGCTAGAACTAAATATATAGTTTTTAGAAAATCTAATGCAATCAAGTGACTTATCCACCAATTTAGAAAATGTCCAGTGCTTTAAATTTGCTAAAGTAAAATTCTTCATCTCCTCCCTTGCATTGGCTCAAGCAAGAAAGAAAGGAAAAGGAAATGTAGGTACATGGCTCTAAAATACAATTTTCTTTGCATTTCATGTGGATTGTCTGCTTCTTCAGAGTAAGCCTCCAACTTGGCTGTCTACTTGGGAAACCCACAATGGAGTATCTGGGTTTAGGTATTGGATCCACTCCCAAGTTCCTGGAAGGTAGCAGGTGATGAGTCAAGTAGCTGGGTCCAAATCAAGTAGAAGATCTGGACTGAGGTCATGTTGCAATCATTTGGGGAGAGAACCAGTGGGTGGAAGGTCTCAGTCTCTTTGCCTTTCAAACAAACAAAATACTAAAGTACAATTTTTTTAAAGTCTTAGTGTTTCATTCAATTGGCTACTCTAAATCTCCTCGAAGTTGTAAGTTCTAATCTTTAGCTTGTTGTCACTGACCAGGTGTTGGTAAAGATATGTGGAAACTGGCAGTCTCAAATAAATCACATTTAAAGGCAGTTTGCCACAAGGCAATAAAATGTTGAAGTGTGCACTTAACCTAATGATGATTACACTATAAAAGCTTATATCAGGAAAATAATTGGATAGATGCATGTATAAATAATTTTATCACAGCATTAATATACCTTACTATTAGGACTAATAAGCATTAGATAAATAAGTATTTATTTATATAGATAATATGTAAAATACATAGTTTCATGTATTGACAAAAAGTATCCATAATATAATGTCTATACATGCATACACAAACATACTATATATGTATGGATATACATATACACAGATATTAAATTTATATAAATGGTTCAGTAAATACAGAGGCATCTGAATGATCAATCAGTTAATATCATCAATGGAAAACATTATAAGGTAAGGCTATTGGTGACTTAAAAACATTTTCTCTGGGATAGGTGCTCTGGCTCAGCAGGTTAAGCTGCCCCTTGGGTCACTGACACCTCATATGAGAGTGCCCGGGATGGAATCCCACATCTGATTCTGATCCAGTTTCCTGCTAATGTGCACCCTGGGAGGTACTTGGGTTTCTGCCATCCTCATAGAAGACCTGCCTCCTGGCTTTGGCCTGGTCCAATCCTAGCTGTTGAAGCAACAGATGGGGATCTCTCTCTTTCTCTCTCCTTTTCAAATAAATAAATGTTTTTAAAAAATCAAATATTGGTTTGAAATGAGAATGAATCAATAGGTTTCTCTGTAGCTAATTAACAGTTAAGGAATCAAACGTCTAAATCTTCACCCTGCCAGGTTCTCATTGCCCATATTAAAAGTCAGATTAACTTGGCCTTTCTCAAAGAAGAATTTTAGTCTACTATAAATAAAAAAGGAGTACTTCAGTGTCACAGGCAGATAAATTCATATTTGATTCTTTCAGTACTATGTTTTCCCTATTTTCCCTTGATACAGACCAAGGAAATTGTTAAGTTGGTTTGGATACTCTCTTCTCACTTTATTTAGTTTATGCATTCACTTGACTGATCTAATTGAGCATGTCAGCATTGAAATGCATGGTACAGCTACATCAGAGAACAAAACAGATACAGTTCCTCTATTAGCAGAGCTGAAAGTCTGGTCCAGGAGTGTGGCTTGGTTGGTGGATGGCTGTGCCCCAGTCTCAGCATGTTGGAATATTTTAAATTTATTGGGGACCATTGCTCAGGTCTGCATAGTTCGGTACTGAGGATGCATCTCCAGATGGGACTGACAGCATGAGAAGATTTGTGTTTCCAACTCCTATGGTCCTAACATTCTGGCTGTCAGCCTGGAGGAACAAGCTGAAAGAACCTAAAAACTGAATAAATATGTTTTCTCCATATCAAAATCACTGAAATAACAAATCAGTGCTTAAAATCAGCCCATATAACCCGAGATTGATTTTCCTATAATTATACATTTCCATACTCAAACAGAGCTAACTTGTTTTCTGAATGTTAATATGCAATTTTTAAAATAGGCTTTAATTTTTAAAGTTTTAAATTTGCAGAAAAATTGAGACGTTATCACAGATTTCCTATATATTCTGAATCCAGTTTTGTTAATACTGACATCTTATATTAGCATGGTATATGTGCCATAATTAATAAACTAACATTGTTACATTATTATTAACTAAAGTCCATAATTTGTTCATATTTACATAGATTTTACCCTTTTAGATTTGAGGATTTTTTTGTTATTATTCTTTTCCATTCCAGGATCTCATTCAGATCACCACACATTAGTTGTTAGTCATCATCTTCTTGCGCTCCTCCAGGCTGTGACAATCTCTCAGACTTTCCTTTTATTTGATGAGCACAACAGTGCGGAGTACTGATCACATATGTGTAATGAAGTCCCTCTATTGGCTCATGTTTTTCTTAGGACCATGTTGGAATGATGGGTTTTGGGGAAGAAGATCACAAAGGTAAAGTGCCATTGTCCTCCCATCCTGTCAATGATATATACTATCTATATGATACCTCTGTTTCTACTGATCACTGGGGCTGAGGCAGTGCTTGGTACATTTCTCTACTGCAAAATTAAATCCTGCCTCCTTTGTCTACACTGTACTCACTGGAAAGAAAATAATTTTGTATGCCCTAGACTTAAGGAATTGGAAGTTGTTTACTGCCTCAAAGGTGAAGCAAGTATATGAATTATTTGGAATTCTCCCATAGTGGAGATTTGTTTATTCTCTCCACTATTTATTAATTTGATCATTTATTTATATCATTATGGACTTATGAATATTTATAATTTCAGATATAAGTCAACATATAATCTAATATAATCCAAACATTATTTTTCTCCTTGTATTACTGCAGGCCAGACTATTAAAAGCTATTTTGGTTTGTTCTTGTATTTGATATGCCTCCATAATTTTGAAGTTTTTTGTTTTGTTTTTTAAGTTAATATTCATTTTTAATTAAGGTACAATTAATATAAGGGAAAAATTTATTTTTTTCATAATTTACCCACTGATGATACCTCAGTATCATGTTTAAGATTTTATTTATTTGAAAGACAGAGTGACATAGAGAGAGACACTGACAGAGAGAAAAAGATCCTTCATCTGCTGATTCACTCCCAAGATGGCTACAATGGCCAAGGCCAGGAACCTAGAACTCCATCTGGGTCTCCCATGTGGGTGGCAAGGACCCAAGCACTCAGGCCATCCTCTACTGCTTTCTCAGGCACATTAGCAGGAAACTAGACTGGAAGCAGAGGAGCCAGAACGTGAACCAGTACTCGAATACAGGAAGCTGTTGTCATAGGCAGTGGCTTAACCCACTGTGCCACAATGCCAGCGCCCCCTACCGCCAAATTTTCTATTTTAAATGTACACTTCAGCAATTCTATTAGAATACTCCCTGTACTGTGAAACTATCACATCTACCTAATTTTATAACATTTCTGTCACTCCAAAAAGAAATTACTTACCAATTACAGGCCAGTTCTTCTCTTTGGTCTACCCTTGGCAACTACTAATCTATTTTCTATCTAGGATTTTCCAATTTTAAATGTTTAATATAAATGGAAGCATTTTGTGTTTGGCTTCTTTCACTTAGCATAGTATTTTTTTAGTTTCATTCATGTTGCAGCATATTCTAAGATTTCATTCCTTTTTATGACTGAACAATATTCCAATATATATATAAATATTTTGTTTATCTGCTCAGCCCCAAATGGACAGGAAGTTGTTCCCATTTAGAGGCTATTATGAATAATGCAACTAAGAACATTTTATGCCAGTTTTGTTTGAAAATATACTTTAAATTCTCTTCTGAGTGATTTTGAAAGTCATTCATATTTTAGATACTAGCACACAATTTTAAGTTAATTAAAAATAATCAGCACTATTTTTCCATTTTTATAAATTATCTATTACCCTATTGTCAAAAATAAAAGAATGTAAGATGTCTCACGGTAAAAAGAAAAAGAATAAAACCTATCTTAAACTTATCTTAAAAATTAAAAAATATGCACAAGGTATTTGATATATACCTAAGTGATTTATAACCTTTTAGGGCTATTAGTCCCGTCAAGAAGAAAATAAAACCATGGGATAGTTTAAGAGTATCTTGGACAGAGGAAAGATGGATTCAGTAATCCAGTACTACGTTTGTTTTGGAAGCAGCCATAACTACCCTGTCTATAGAAAGGGAGATCCTGGGGCTGATGCCATGTAGCCAGTAAAGCTGCTGCCTGGAAAGCCTGCATCCCATATAGGCACCAGTTCAAGTCCTGTCTGCTTCACTTCTGATCCAGCTCTCTGATGATGGCCTGGGAAAGCATTGGAAGATGGCCTAAGTTTTTGGGACCCAGCACCAACAAGGGAAATCTAGAAGAAGCTCCTGGCTACTGGTTTCGGCCTGGCCCAGCTCCAATTGTTGTGGCCATTTGGGGAGTGAACAAGCAGATGGAAGATTTCTCTCTGCCTCTGCCTTGCCTCTCCTTTTCTGTATCTCTTTCAAATAAATAAATAAATCTTTAAAAAGAAAGAAACAAAGGGGACCCCAATCTCTTTAACTCTTCATGTCATAACTTTTACATAACTGCAACTTTACACTATAATTTACTAGAGCAGAACACAGAAATGCAACAGCAGATCTTAAAACGGATTCTGGGAATGCTCTGTTCATAAAAACCCACGCGTACAAACCACTCTCACAGTGCTAGGACCACCTGGTACAATCCCTTCTGAGTGTCAGGCGGCCTCATATTGCAAACACCAGCTTCTCTACACCATATGGAATGTTCTGTGCAGCTTACTGGTATACAGCCCAAGTCTACCTGCTCACAAATCCCAGACAGAAAGCAGTTCTCTCCTGTGGTACCTCCTCTATTCCTTGTAACTGGATTAATCCCTTTCTGGAGAGTTTATATTCCCCCCAGGCCATATTCTGGTACAATGATTCAGATAAACCAATCTCTATTGTCAACAGTTTATTATCCATAAGGGTTGTTTAATTGTAAGTGTCATTACATTGGAACACTGACACCCAGTGGTTTGTTGAACCTGCTGTATTCTGGTGCATGAGAGTGCACTATGCCCATCAATTTCTAACTCTCCTCTCAGAGATGTGATGTTATTGGTTTAAAATGAACATGGTGGATATTTACAGCACAGGAATTGACCAATAATAAAATCAGGACACTTTTCTCCCAAAAGCTCATTGATAAACCCTCACAGCAAAAATTTGCTAACTCCCAAGTCCTGGTTTATTGCAGCAAATCTTGCCCAATTATTTATTTTGCTCTATGCTTCCTCTAGTATCATGCTTAAGCATTTCACATACCTCAGGGTTTGCCTCCATTGCAGAGACAAGAAAAATGAGGTTTAGATACATTAAATATCCAAAAATGAATAGTTAAAAGGCAGCAGATATTGGACTCAAAAATAAAACTTGTTGGCTCCAAACTTGTGTCTATGAATGAGGTTTATGCTGTAACATTCTTAAACACACCCACTCTAATAGTAGAAAAACTATTGTATATGTCAAACTGTATATATATATATATATAATATATATATATATAGTATATGTCAAATATAAAAGATGTTTGCATCTTTTACCTCTGTTGGCACACAACCAAAAATAAGTTAGAAAAAGTCTATTTTTTCTTATGGTAATTGCTAAAGTAAGGCAGCTACTACACTTTATAAAGTAATTTTGGAAGAATTTTCATCATACAGTTCTGTACACTTGCTATCCTTTACAACTTGAGGTGTTTAAAGACTTATACTACATTATCTCATTTCATATGAAATGCTTATCATCCCTACCTCCTATTTATACCTATACTTTATAGCACTGCTGTAGTCTGTGTTTTGTTCATGGATCATTTGTAGTGCCAGTATGTGTCTTTTCCACTAGACAGTAGGAAGTCTGGCAATATTTATCTTTCTTGCTTCACAGATCCTAGATCACTGCTCTGCTTGGAGTTGCTTTGCAATAGATAGTTGTTGCATTAAGATGAATCATCTGAAGTCTTGACCAAAATGAGTTGACACTTGTTTTTATTTATTTTATGACCATTCCTTTCACCTAGCTGCATTGTCAGCCTACTGCTACTATATTTAAGCTCTCCCACCCTGACCCATTTTTATGGTAATTCTCTGTAGGTTTTGCCTTAAATCACAGGTAGGGCACCATGAGTCTACTTCAGACTATGTTCTGTAACATAACATGACTCAGTAATTTCTGTTTAGTATTGGTTTATATTTCTCTGAAGCAAATTATACAGTTTATAATTCAGGACTAGTGTTGAATTAACACTCATTACAGTTGGAATTATGGAAATATCTCATCTGTCTATATTAAGGAATAAACACTTTTTTTTTTTAAGAAGATGTACTTATTTATTTATCTGAAAGGCAGAGTGACTGAGAGAGAAGAGATAGAGAATCCTCCATCTGCTGGTTCATTCCTCAAATGGCTACAAGAGCCAGGGCTGCTCTAGGTTGAAGTCAGGAGCCCAGAACTCTATCCACGTCTCCCATGTGGGTAGCAGAGTTCTAAGTACTTACGCCATCATCTGCTGCTTTTCCAGCTGCCTTGGCAGAGAGCTGCACTGGAACAGCTGGGACTCATACTAGTACTGTGATGTGGGATGCTGGTGTCACAAGCAGTGGTTCAACCTCCTGTGCCACAAACCTGGCCCTAATACATGGTTCTATAATTACAGAATGTCTGGGGCCAGTGCTGTGGTGCAGCAGGTTAAAGCCCTGGCCTGAAGTGCTGGAATTCCATATGGGTGCCCGTTCCTGTCCCAGCTACTCCACTTTGAAACAGCTCTCTGCTGTGGGCTGGGACAACAGTGGAGGATGGCCCAAGTCCTTGGGTCCCTGCATCCACGTGGGAGATGCAGAGGAGACTCTTGGCTCCTGGCTTCAGATCGGCACAGCTCCAGCCATTGCAGCCATCTGGGGAGTGAACCAGCAGATGGAAGAACTCTCTCTCTGTCTTTATCTCTCTCTGTAACTCTCTCAAATAAATAAAATGAAATGAAATAATTACGGAATGTCAAAATGAGGCATTGTAACTCTTAGTGTAAGGCTTAGCATGTTATAAGAGTTTGAGCAGTGAAGTGTGGGAGACTGAATTTGCCATTAACCTTAACTCTGAATGTCCTCACAGCATTAATCAATGGATTCTACCACCTTCCAACCCCCTTACTTTGAAATTATGTCACCATATTTTGCTTTTAAACTCTCTAGAATTGGATGGTATAAAATTCTCTATGAAAGTACTCAGTATATTATTAGTCTGAATGTTTGGATACTTCTTGTAAGGGACACTTTTGCCAAAACATAGCATTTTTCTCCCATCTCAATCTTGGGAGGGATTTTGTTATTATTGTTATTTCCTTTTGTAGCCCTCATTCAAAAATCATCTATTTAGGTCTGTAATTATTTAATCTTTATCTTCAGTTAACTCTCTCTAGGTAGAATAAATAGTATTATTATGTCATGTGTCTGAATATTTTGCCCAAAGCCAATCAAAGAATTTCTCACAAACACTATCCTGTTTTTTAAAGGTGAATGTTTTATTTTTAATTTTTTCCCAAAGAAAGCCTTTATTTAAAGAATATGAACTTCAGTCATTTTATAAGTACTACTTTATGAACATAGTGATTCTCCCCACCATACCCACCCTCCTACCCTTACTCCCACCCATCCTCCTCTTCCCTCTCCTATTCCCAGTCCCATTTTCCACTAAGATCCCTTTTGATTAACTTTATACACACAAGACCAACTCAATACTAAGTAAAAAGTTCAACAATTTGCATGAATAATAGACTGTTCCTCAACAGTCAAGACAAGAGCTGTTCAAAGTCATTGCATCTTGAAATTAATTTTACACCTTTTTTAAAAAATGTAATTAACTGGCCGGCGCCGTGGCTCAACAGGCTAATCCTCCGCCTTGCGGCGCCGGCACACTGGGTTCTAGTCCCGGTCGGGGCACCAGATTCTGTCCCGGTTGCCCCTCTTCCAGGCCAGCCCTCTGCTGTGGCCCAGGAGTGCAGTGGAGGATGGCCCAGGTGCTTGGGCCCTGCACACCATGGGAGACCAGGAAAAAGCACCTAGCACCTGGCTCCTGCCATCGGATGAGCGCGGTGCGCCGGCCGCAGCACGCCGACCGCGGCAGCCATTGAAGGGTGAACCAAAGGCAACGGAAGACCTTTCTCTCTGTCTCTCTCTCTCACTGCCCACTCTGCCTGTCAAAAATAAATTTAAAAAAAGAAAAAAAAAAAGAAAAAAAATGTAATTAACTTTAAAGAAGCACCCAAGAATGATACATGTTTTGTGAGCACTAAGACATAATTATAATAAAACTCTTTGAGGCAGAATTCCTACATGGGAAGTTAGTGCACAATGACTCTTGTTGTTAATTTAACAATTAACACTCTTATGTATGACGTCAGTGACCAGCCAAGGCTTTTGACATGAGCTGCCAAGGATATGGAAACATTTTCAATCCAAAAACTCTGTCAATTTAGACAGGGCCATAAACAGAGTAGAACTTCTCTCCTCCCTTAAGAGAAAAGTACCTCCTTCTTTCATGACCACTTTTTTCAACTGGGGTCTCACCCACTGAGGTCCTTCATGTAGGGCATTTTTTGCCACAGAGTCTTGGCTTTCCATGGCTAAAATGCTCTCATGTGCTTTTCAGCCAGACCAGAATGCCTTAAGGGCTGATTCTGAGGCCAGAGTTCTATTTAAAGCAGTCATCATTATACGAGTCTGCTGTGTAGACTTCTTCCCATGTTGGAACATTCTCTCCTTCTTAGTTCTATCTATTATTATTACCAGACACTTGATCTTATCTATGTGATCGTTTTAACACTTAATCCTATCTATATGATCACTTTAACCCTTAATATGGTCACTTTAACACTTAAGATGGCATTTTTAGAACACAGTTTAATGAGATTTGGTGAGTTTTTAAACTGTACCCTTAGAGTAAGTGTGTAGGAATGTATGCAGTACTATACAACCTTTCAGTTACAAACTTACTCCTCCCTCTCTTATTCCCAGTCTTAGTTTTTACTGAGATCTATTTTCAATTGACTTTATATACACATGATTAACTCTGTCAAGTAAAGAGTTCAACACACAGTATGAAGAAGAGAAAAAGAAAACTCTTTCTCGACAGTTGAGACAAGGGCTATTCAAGTCATTGTTTTTCAAAGTGTCAATTTCATGTCTACACATTTCCTTTTAGGTATTCTATTAGTTATCACAGATCAGGGAAAATATATGGCATTTGTCCCTTTGGGATTGGGATTATTTCACTAAGTATAATGTTTTCCAGATTCATCCATTTTGTTGCAAATGACAAGATTCATTTTTTACTGCTGTGTAGTATTCCATAGAGTACAGTCTTCAGTTGACATGCATTTAGGTTGATAGCATGTCTTAGCTATTGTGAATCAAGTTGAAATAAATATGGGGGTGCAAATAACTCCCTAATTTGCTGTTTTCGTTTCCCTTGGGTAAATTCCCAGGAGTAGGATGGCTGGGTCATATGGTAGGTCTATATCCAGATTTCTGAGGTATCTCCACACTGTCTTCCATAGTGGTTTTACCAGTTTACATTCCCACCAATAATGGATTAGGGTACCATTGTCCCTACATCCTCGTGAGAATTTGTGTTTTGTTGATTTCTGTATAAAAGTCATTCTAACTGAGATGACGTGAAACCTCATTGTGGTTTTGATTTGCATTTCCCTGACAGTGATCCTGAACACTTTTTTCATATGTCTGTTGGTCAGTTTGATTTCCTCTTTTGAAAACTGTTTAAGTCCTTTGCTCATTTCTTAACTGGGATGTTTGTTTTGTTGTTGTAGAATTTCTTAATCTCTTTATATATTCTGGTTATATATCCTTAATCAGTTGAATAGTTTGCAAAAATTTCTCCCATTCTGTCAGTTGCCTCTTCACTTTCTTGAGTGTTTCTTTTGCAGTACAGAAGCTTCTCAATTTGATGTAATCTCATTTGTTAATTTTGGCTTTGATTGCCTGTACCTCTGGGGTACAGGCAATCTCTTGCAAGTTTTCCCCAATGTTCTCTAATCATTTGATGGTATCAGGTCATAGATTTAGGTTTTTAATCCATTTGAGACAAACAATCCTATTAACCATGCTAACAGATCCAGATATAAGACCAGAGGTAAAGTGCATACCCCCAAGCATGGAGGAAACTGAGCTATGAAGCATTCCTATTAGGGATGAATTTGAATTTTGTATTAAATGATACTCTATTCAAACAAGGTTGGCTACATTTTATAATGCTTTTTTTGTCTATTCTGTCATTTTTAAGTAAAACAGCAGTCTCATGCTATTTTATAGAACAGTACAATGACACCAGTTTCCCAAGGTTTTCTCAGAAATGACTTTGTTCCAAGCTTTCAGTGTTTCCATAACACTTGTTTATTGGTATTGAGTCTGTCCACTCTGGGTTTTTGACCATACTTTGATTGAATATTGGCTTGAACAATGTTCTGCATCTTGATTCACAGTGAAGAAAGGTGATCAGAGCAGAGGGTTTGTACAGAGATACAGGCAAACGTCCTCCCATAGAATACATAGGTTACTCTCAGAGAGGTATCCAAATTGTTAACATTTCTAAGTTTGGGAAATCTTAGACTAAAAATGTAAAACTTCCTTCTTCCCATCATAGTCCCAACTGACTAAAAATCCTTCAAAGAGAAGCTTACACATCTCTCCTCTGAGTGTAACCAACTCAGTATTCTCATAACCTCCAGCTTCTTTTCCTTGGTTTAGGCAGAGATTATTGCAGGTAAGATGGAAAATGCAGCAGAGGAACAAACATGTTTCAAATTATTCCTTCTGCATTAATGTAAAGAGTCAAATGGAGAAACTCAAAGGTTGAAATCTGGTACCTCTTAAAAAGATGTGGAAAGAACTCTGGACTCACTCTAGAAAAAAGTGTTAGTGAAGAAAAACTGTCTTCCTGCCTCTCCTTCTGACTCCATGTTTTTAATGTCTTGATTCCTCTCCATCCAGGCATGTCACATCCTCATTATTATCTGCAGGCACATTCCCCTTAAAGAGGCTAATACATATCTTCTTATGCCCTATCCATCAAATAAACTATTATTGTACAACACTCATTTAGAATGTGTCCTATGTGAAAAAAGGGAAAAAACTAAGATGGATCCCCTTTTTCACACCAACCCTTAAGCTAAATACTTTGCATGTACAATCACAACACTATAAAATAGGTACACATGCTCAGCCCCATTCCACAGATGAAGTATCTGAGGATTAGCATAACTTAAGTAACTGGCCTCACTAGCTAGCAAACACTGAAGCTGAATTAAAAGCAGATATTTCTGAGAGGAGAGCGGGAAGATGGCAGAATAGGAAGGGAGCACACCGATAGTCTGGGGAGAGACAGTTTAATAAAAGTGGAGATACTGCAGGTTCAAGGAAGAGTAGGGGAAGAAACAGCAGAGGAAACCCTTCTGGAACTGGTGATTCACAGTACACCTGCGTGGAGAGCATGGGAGCCCGCAGTTTGGGACACCAGCAGCAGATTCAACACACCAGCGCTGGAACACGGGGTGAGCTGAACCTCAATAGCCCGAGATACCAGAAGAGAGGCGGAAAGAGGAGACTAGAGCGAACAAGGCTTGAAACCATGCGGGGAAAAGTTCACCAGGCTAACTAGAAGAGAGAGAGAGAGAGGGAAAAAAAAAAGCGACCCATACGGACACGAGTTTCTCTCTCTTCGCTCACCTCTCAAAGGCGAGCAAGACAAAGAGCAGGCGCCATTTTGGAATACGTCATAAGCAGGGCGACCTTGGGTCGGCACTGGCCCCGAGCCTAGCAGAAAAACCTGACTCTGGGTGGGAGGGGTGAAATAACAGGAGATTAGAACCTAATGAATGTGTGGTGCTAATGAACTGAGACTGTGAAAAAAGAGACGGTGGGGGAGAGAACTCATGGAAATCACGAATTCATGTGAGTACTCTCCAGAGACGCTACAGTTCAGTAGCCTTGGCAGCCCAGTGGGAGACTACAGGAGAATCTGAGCCCACACTAAGGGCCGCAAAGATTCCCTCTCTGGTCCTTGGGAAAGAGCTTCCAATCTCTGGCTCCTGTGGGTATATCATTCGCCTGCTAACCATCCCCAATTCCATTCAGCTGTGTGGAATTACTTCCCTTTTGAACCAAAAAAAAAAAAAAAAAGAAAAAGTAACAGAGATTTACCATGCCTAACCTGGGAGTGTCTCCTTTGACACACCCTCAACCCTGAGGAACCAGAGCTCTCAGGCCACACCCATCTCAAGCCTCTAAGGCTCCATCAAAAGCAAACAGTCCACTTAATCTAGAGTCATAGTATAACAAGAAAAAAACACCACAGTGAAGAAACCAATATGCCAAACAACAAACGCAAAAACCGAGGTAACAAGAACAAGGAAGACACTATGGCATCCCCAAATGAAAAAGACACTCCAATTCAAGATTACGAAGATGATGAGATAGAAGAAATGCAAGAAGCAGATCTCAAAAGATTGATAAGAACACTAAGAAGTACTCAAAAACAAATTCTTGAACTACAGAAATCCTTAATGGACAAGGTAGAAAATCTCTCTCGTGAAAATGAAATATTAAGGAGGAATCAAGCTGAAATGAAACAACTAGTAGAACATGAAACTGTGATAGTGACAAGAAAACATAATGAAGTGAAGAATTCAATAGATCAAATGAAAAACACATTAGAGAGCCTTACAAACAGAATGGGTGAGGCAGAAGAGAGAATATCGGACTTAGAAGACAGAGCACAGGAAAATATGCAGTCAAACCAAAGACAAGAAGAGGAAATTAGAAATCTAAAAAATATTGTTGGGAATCTACAGGATTGTATTAAAAAACCCAACATTCGAGTTCTAGGAGTTCCTGAAGGCATGGAGAGGGAGAAAGGATTAGAAGGCCTTTTTAGTGAGATAATAGCAGAAAATTTCCCAGGTTTGGAGAAGGACAGAGACATCATAGTACAGGAAGCTCATAGAACCCCCAATAAACATGACCAAAAGAGATCCTCATCACGACACATTGTAATTAAACTCACCACAGTTAAACAGAAAGAAAAGATCCTAAAATGTTCAAGAGAGAAACGTCAGATTACTCTTAGAGGATCTCCAATTAAACTCACAGCAGACTTCTCATCAGAAACCCTACAAGCTAGAAGGGAATGGAGAGACATAGCCCAGGTACTGAGAGAGAAAAACTGCCAGCCCAGAATATTATATCCTGCAAAGCTCTCATTTGTGAATGAAGGTAAAATAAAGACCTTTCATTGCAAACAGAAATTGAAAGAATTTGTTGCCACTCATCCAGCCCTGCAAAAGATGCTTAAAGATGTGTTACACAAAGAAACACAGAAACACAGCCATCAACATGAAAGAAGGTAAACAAAGGGAACCTCACAGCAAAAGATCACAGGGAATTCAAAGCATACATTTGGATAAAGAAATTATGGGACATGTACTCTATAGAATACTATAAAGCAGTCAAAAACAATGAAATCCGTTCATTTGCAACAAGATGGAGGAATCTGGAAAACATCATTCTGAGTGAATTAACCCAGTCCCAAAGGGACAAATATCATATGTTCTCCCTGATTGGTGACAACTAATTGAGCACCAAAGGTGAAACCTATTGAAGTGAAAAGGACACTATGAGAAACAGTAACTTGATCAGCTCTTGTGCTGACTGTTGTTGTACAATGTAATACTTTATCCATTTTAGTATTTTTTTTATTCTAGTACTATTGGTTGAACTCTGTAATTAACAAACAATTATTCTTAGGTGTTTAAATTTTAACTGAAAAGTGATCCCTGTGAAATATAAGAGTGGGAATAAGAGAGGGAGGAGATGTACAATTTGGGACATGCTCAATCAGTCATGCCCCAAATGATGGAGTTAGAAATGTGCCAGGGAATTCCAATACAATCCCATCAAGGTGGCATGTACCAAGGCCATCTCACTAGTCCAAGTGATCAATTTCAGTTCACAATTGATCACACTGATAGGTCTAAGAGTCAAAGGGATGACACAAACAAGACTAGTGTCTGCTAATACTAACTGATAGAATCAAAAAGGGAGAGAATGATCCAACATGGGAAGCGAGATACACAGCAGACTCATAGAATGGCAGATGTCCTAAATAGCACTCTGGCCTCAGAATCAGCCCTTAAGGCATTCAGATCTGGCTCAAGAGCCCATGAGAATATTCTAGGCATGGAAAGCCAAGACACTCTGGGAAAAAAAGAAGACCGAAATGAAAGATCTCTGTGAGTGAGATCCCAGTGGAACGAATGGGGCCATCAAAGAAGGAGGTATCTTTCTCTGAAGGGAGGAGAGAACCTCCACTTTGACTATGACCCTGTCAGAATAAGATTGAAGTCGGCGAACCCTAAAGGCTTCCATAGCCTCAGCAACTCATGACTAGAGCCTAGGGAGATTACTGACGCCATAAACAAGAGTGTCAAATTGTTAAATCAACTTCAGGAGTCACTGTGTACTTACGTCTCATGTGGGATCTGTCCTTAATGTGTTGTCCAATGTGAAGTAATGCTATAACTAGCACTGAAACAGTATTTTACACTTTATGTTTCTGTGTGGGTGCAAACTGATGAAATCTTTACTTAGTATATACTGAATCAATCTTCTGTATATAGATAATTAAAAATGAAAAAAAAATCTTGGTGTTAAATTGGAAGTTGCATAGAAAATTAATCAATTTAAAAAAATATATCATGTAGGATCTCTGTCCTTAATGTGCTATACAGTGTGAATTAATACTATAACTGCTACTCCAACAGTATTTTTCACTTTGTGTTGCTATGTGAGGGCAAACTGTTGAAATGTTTACTTAATATATAGTAAACTGATCTTCTGTATATAAAGAGAATTGAAAATGAATCTTGATGTGAAGCAAGGGGAGAGGGAGTGGGAAAGGGGAGGGTTGCAGGTGGGAGGGAAGTTATGGGGGGGAAGCCATTGTAATCTATAAACTGTAATTTGGAAATTTATATTCTTTAAATAAAAGCATTATAAAAAAACAAAAAAAAAAACAAAACAAACAAAACAAAAAAAAAGCAGATATTTCTGTTCCCAAAGTCATGTCTTTTTTTTTTTTAACTTTATAGCTTACAAGATCACATTTTTGCTTTCTTTCTTAAATAACACATACATCCAGAACTTTCTTTAGGGTTCATCATATTGGTGGTAATTTCAGACCTATGTGCATTTTGGTTTGACACATCTTCCTGTGGGCAGTTCTATCACTGCCCAATTATCACATCAAGTAGGCAAGACATTCAGTCTACCTATGTGAATGTCATGCCTATGAGGATATTGAAATATAATGGAAGAAGATAATTTTAAGACAAAGTGACAATCACTAACATTTATGTCTTGCTTTAATATATTCAGCAGCATAAAGGAGACAGCAATTCCCTACTCATCTTCTATGACCCTATGTCAGATCACTCATGTCTCCTTGGACTTCATAAATGCAGTGACTAATATCTCTATAAAGAATTTTCTTACAGGGTATAAGGGATGAGAGTAGTCTTCTGCACTCAAAGAGGAATATTCAGATGGCATATAGGCCTCTAAAAATTTCCATCATTATGCCATGGATTCTTAATTCATATCTGGGTTTTAGAAAGTTAACATTTGCAAAAATTTATGAATGTATCGCATTTCTTCATATGCAAGATGCAAGTTTCTTCCATGTCCTCCAAATTAGCTATGGTCCATTAAGTTAAAAATCAGAATCTCCTGTGCCACAGATTTTGTACAGTAATGTTTGTTCCTATCCTATTATCTTGAATTGCAGTTTAAATGATTAAACTCCTTATTGCTCACTTAGAGTAGTGAATTCGTGAGAACAGAAAGCAAGCTTGGATTCTTCCATCATTGCTTTGTCTAATGATTCTGAAGACTCTACTGTTTTCATCAAAAGGCTATCACTGAACTCAAGAAAATAATTTGAACATTAATAATTGACATATAAAGTGGAGTAACATAAAATAAATATGTCTTCCTTGCAGGTATTTTTGGAATCTCTGTGGAAATAAAGCAAAACTAGAAATTTCAACACTTTCTGTGTACAGTAGCTACCATGCCTTCTGGCAGTTCTGTCCATGAGGAATACTTACTTTCTATCCTGCAGCATCTCAAAGTTGAAAGAAACATTTCAAATCAACTTCCCAGATGGAGAAGGCATTTGACTCTGAAATATTCTTTGCTCAGAGAAAGCCATCCTTACAACATATAAACTGGGTCCTCTGGGTGATGAAGTCTTGACCTAGCTTGTAAAGCAGCTTAGTCCATTGTTATAGACAGAGTCCGAAGAGTGAGACCATCGTTCTGTTGAGTTAAAATCTGAATTTACTCAGTCTTTTTAATTTAATAAAATGTTTCTTGAGTAACTACTATGTGGCAGATACTATGACAAGTCTCAGGGTAACAGTGGAAATTTTAACAGACCCTATAATTAACCTCACAGAGACTATACATCTATTTAGAATGGCTCTTGAAGTGACACAAAGTAAGTTCACACCCGATTTTCCAGAACAGCCTCAGAATTTGAGACGATCCAGTTCCCTCACTGTCTCATTTCTAGGCTGTACATCTCAAATGTCTTCATGTGAAGTGTTTTGTGCACCCCTTCAATATCCCAGGCAGTCTTTTTAATGGAGGAATCTGTTTCTCACTGTCCATATGAATAATATGTTGCCAAAAATGAGAAGCAATACTCAATTCTGCTGTTGCTAAAACATCAAGATTATCTCATTCTGCAGAGCCAATATCTATACTTTATAATCTCTCTCCTGATGTTACTTATGCTCCGACTTATGTGAGAAACACTAGAAGGTATCTAACTAATAGAGGACAGTGAGAATCCATAGAAAATGCCATCTTGCCTTTCCAAAGAATCAGCTAACTAAAGCAGAACCCACAGTTCTCCTCTCCTCATGCCCCATGATGGTTCTGAGACTATAGGGCTGGGGCCCTGCCATTGAATCTGTACTCCAAAGCTTGGGGTAGACATTCATCTCAGTTTCAAACTCTAAGCAAGATCACACCATTCTACTTAGTCTTACTTTCTTCACTCTATCAGGATACTGATACTGACAGAACTCCCCGATAAACTTCACAAATGAAAAATATCAGGGGCCAGCACTGTGGTGTAGTGGGTAAAGCCACTGCCTGCAGTGCCAGCATCCTATATGGGCACCAGTTCTGGTCCCAGCTGCTCTACTTCCAATCCAGCTCTCTGCTATGGCCTGGGAAAGAAGTAGAAAATGGCCCAAGTCTTTGGGCCCCTGCACCCATGTGGGAGACTCAGAAGAAGCTCCTGGCTCCTGGCTTTGGATGGGTGCAGCTCCAGCAGTTGAGGCTAGTTGGGGAGTGAACCAACAGATGGAAGACCTCTCTCTGCCTCTGCTTCTCTGTGTAACTCTGACTTTCAAATAAATGATAAATAAATCTTTAAAAATATATCAGCTTGTTCTTTATGGGCAAGTGGTCTAAGACAGGGATGCATGTGGATTCAGGTGCAAACAAGTTCCACTTAACCAAGTTCTAGAGTTGAAAAGGCTTTTTAGAATTGCCCCACAATCTGGCAATACCTTTCTCCCTTATATTACCCAGTCAGTGGCAATGGGTGAACCTAGAGGACAATGGTAGCTCTTTTCAGTTGGGAACAAATCCCAGCAGAGGAACTAAGGATCTCAACTCTTTGTGTAGTGGGCAATGGCATCTACTACAATTCCTAAATGACTCAGTAGAGTACAGAACCTACCTACACCCATTAGACATCTGCATGAGGAGAGGTAAAATACCTGCATGCATGTTAAACCCTGATATTCCATGGTTCATCTGTCACCACCAGAGTAGCCTAGACCATCTTTCCAAGTAAACCAACCTTGTAATATTGGAGAATACATGACAATGAGAAGCACCTTACATGGTAGTGGTCTTTTAAAGTTTGTACTCTATTCCCCACAGAGTGAGAGACTTTAGAAAACTGTCTCTATTTATATTGTTACCTCCCATTCCTTTGTGGTTCTTAAAATGTGTTTCCAGGGCCCTCATATCAGCACCATCTGCAAACTTGTGAAAAATGCAAATTTGCAGGCTCATCCCACATCAACTGAATTAGATACTCCAGGTATGGGGTTCACAAATCCATGTTTTTTTTTTTCTTTTATTTTGACAGCCAGAGTTAGACAGTGAGAGAGAGAACAGAGATAAAGGTCTTCCTTCCGTTGGTTCACTCCTCAAATGGCTGCCACGGCCGGAGCTGCACAGATCCGAAGGCAGGAGCCAGGTGCTTCCTCCTGGTCTCCCATGCGGGTACAGGGCCCAAGCACTTGGGCCATCCTCCACTGCCTTCCCGGACCACAGCAGAGAGCTGGACTGGAAGAGGAGCAACTAGGACCAGAACCCAGCGCCCATATGGGATGCCAGCACCTCAGGCAGAGGATTAACCAAGTGAGTCACGGCACTGGCCCCTAGACATCCATGTTTTAACAGTTACTCCAGCATCTCTGATTCATGCTAAGTTTGGGAATCACTTCTCCAATTCATTCATTAGCCTGGATAACATTCTGAATGTCCAGGCCAAAGCCTTGTGATCCTTTGAGCATCTTTCTTGCATATAGGACCCCATACTACTCTTTATATTGCTCTATTCTATTCACTGCATATTATGTGTTAGTATCTGTGTAGAAATGTGTCTCTTCTGGAGTATGCCCTCCTCCAGGGAAGATATTAGATAATTTTTTTTTTTTTACCTTGCACTGGTCTTGACACATAATGAGGTCTCAATAAATCCATCCCACTGATAAATATTTATTTGGGACATATCCCTTGCCATGGATTTTTCTAGGTATTAGCAAATGGTTCTGTCTAACAAGAAAATATTGACAGTCTCAAAAATGAATGCAATAAAGTGACATAGATGCTACAGGCAAAGTGATATTTGTAATAATGTATTGTGTGTCTAGCACTCTTCTAAGTGGTTTGCACAAGTTAATTCACTTAATCCTCATAGTAACCCCAAGAGGTACAATTGTATAAAATAAAAAGAACATAATTCATCCTAAGGAAAAACTTTTGTTTTGCCTAACCATAACTAATACTGTTGCTTCTGCATATAAAAGGCAAAAGACTAGCCCCATAGGTATAGCAAAGGTAAACATTTGGTTTCCTTAAAGTATAATATTCTAAAATTTTATTTTTCACTTCCCATAAGTGAAATAGGAAAAGGAGCAGAATAAACTAATTAATGGTAAATGTCTTACAAATCATAAAACTACTCTCTAAGGGCAAAACTTTAAATATTTATTTAAGGGACACACACAGAGAGATTGAGACAGAAAGGGCTTCCTTCTATTAGTTCACTTTCCAAGTGCCTACACTGGCTACAACTGGGCTAGGTTGAAGCTGAGCGCCCAGAACTCAATCCAGGTGTTCTCTATGAGTAGCAGGATGCCAACTACATGACCCATCATCTGCTTTCTCCTAGAGTGCATATTTAGCAGGAAGCTGAAGTCAGAAGCAGAGCCAGGACCTAAGATATGGGATGCTGATTTACCACTAAGTGAAATGCCTGCTCCTGTGCTTTTAGGCACTAGGAGCAAGAGAAAAAAAATATTGGAGAAAGGAATCTTCAAATCATAGGCCTGAGATAATCATCTTGCTTGATGTTAGGGTAAAGTCATCCTGTCCTTCTCCAAAATGTGAAAACATTCCCTCTCTATGGTATTTTAATAATAAAAGTAAAGAAACTAATTTTCAATTTTGAAAGAGTTGGTGAAATGCAGAATTTTAACCCTATTAATCTATAGAAGAATTTGTTAAATTCCCTATTTTGAACTTCTCTTTCAAAAAAATCATTGACTAGTGTTTAAATTATTCATCATTATTTACATTTATTGCATTCAGCAATTTCCCCTAATCAAACTCCTCTCAAAGCTTATATTATCAAGAAATGAAAAAAAATCTATAATATTGGGCCACCAAAACTATTTGTAATTAGCATGATAATGTCATATTAACTATGAACATGGAAAAACGTTTAGGAATAAAGCAGAACTTTAAGTATTAAGCCTATCTCTTCTCAGTACATGTGAAATAAATTATGCAATATTTACCATGGTATTTACATCAGGATACCTTGTATTATAATATAAGGCTAAAAATCCTTGAAATCCAAGAAAATCAACAGGCAGTGTGTTAGTTTATATCGATCAGTTATTCACTTCTCCCTCCATCCGCTCTTTGCTATATGATTTTTGTAGTTCTCATTAAAGAAGTAGAATACGTTTCTTGATATCTCACTTTGAATTTGGCCACATGACTTACTTTGGTCAACAGAATGAAACAGTAGTGAGAGTATATCAGTTCCGAGCCTAAGCAATGAGAGGCCATGTATGGTTCTGCTTTTTCTCTTGACCTCTGCCATCTCAATGAGAAGAGTATGCTCAGCTTCCAGGTACCAGAAAGAGGAAGAGAGATGCCTGGGTCAGAGCCATTTACCAAGCTCCTTCCAGGCAAGCCAATCCCTGACACATCCACAGATGCAGAGTGAGGAATAAACACTTGTTGAATGCTGTGGATGTTTGCACTGTTGTGCAGCATTACTCTGGCCATGGTTGACTAAGATAGATGGGGGTATCCACTCTATGTTCCAAGATACCTTCGGATTCAAACTTGTTATTTAACTAATATCAATAATTGCTCTTCACCTTGAAGTACCAAAAATAGGAAAACAAGAAACTAGACCAAAAACAAAGACTAAGGACAAGAAATGGCTCCTTAGAGTGGCTTTCAATTCATGGATGATAACAGAGAAGAACTCAGTCCTCTCAATGAAACTCGGGGACTATAGCTTGACACTTTCAATTAAAAAGACATTAAAAAATTAACACAGAGCTCTTCCTGCTTTGCTCCGGGGTAGCTCATGAAAGATTGTTGCTTTGCTGTTAGAATACTTAATATCTCAGTCCAAGCCCATCTGCTTCTCCTCCTACAGGAAAGATTGTGGATGTCAGTGCCTCCACTGAGAAACTGTCCTGTCGTGGCTTAATTTCCTCAGCACTGATAATGTAAAAGCGATCTGGCAGAGTGAATTAGTGCATGATCCCAAAGCACAAAGTTCTGATCCTCTGCCATATTCCTGACATAAATCATCACAGTCAAATATTATTCACTGCCAAGCACGTAGAGAGGCCTATTTGAAATGAAATGATCTTCTTTTATCTACTGCAAAAGAAAAACACCTTTGTGTGGTGTTATGGGGGCATAACTCCTAGGGCAGTGATTCTATAACATTAATAGGCTTACAAATCAGTAAACTTTGTTAAAAGCAGAATCTGATACAGTCACAGTACAAAGTGAACTTGAGATCCTGAATCTATAAACAGATCCTCTGTGCAGTTGATGCCATTGGAACAAAACCTGGAGGCTACTCTTCTTAATCTATGACCATTGAACAGTGTCCACTATGATGAAGTTAACCCATGTTAACACAGATTTTAGGATTGATGTTCAGTACTAAAAGAATAAAATATGGTGAAAAAAAAAAGAAGAGTTCAGGGAGTCAATCTGGTTATTTGAGTCAAAGGTTTTAAATCTCACACATCTATTCAACCTGAGGTATATCCTTAGGCAAACTGTTGCCTCTCATCCACATTCAATGTATTTGCCAATAATATGGGAATAATTATTGTGTGAAATGAGTTAACCCATATAATATTTTGCTTCCTAGTTACCAATGAACAGCAATCACATCATTTAACATAGTAAGATTTCAATTAACCATAATCTCACTTTCCCTAATTAACTGCCCTACTTCACACATTTAGAGGGGAATGAATCCTCTCTTTCTAATTTATCTGTTTATTTTGTGAAACAATGTTTTCATCATAGAGAGACCTGGGAACAAGATTTGCTATTATTCTGAGATGTTTAGATGCCATTCATTCAATAAAAATTAATTTTAGGCCTATAATTGGATAAAACTGATGATGAGCACTTTGAAGTACTCAAAAGTAAAGTTTCACACCCTGAAGGAAGCTAAATTCCAGAAAGGATCAGGATTCATTTTCTTTGATGGTGTTATCTTCCTCTTGAATCTATTTAATTAAGATTTCCTAGAATTCTGGGACTGAATATATTTCCTTAGTAACATTCTTTTGCTTTTAAGATGCATTTGATTTTGTAGGAAATCAAAGAAGTTCTCTCCATAGATATGGACTTAGAAGCTGTCTAGAGCAGCTACTCTGTTGTCTAAAAGAGATTATGTAATCTTCACACCTTCAAAACTGGATTGTTCATAGTTAAGCATCCTCAATATACATCACTGGTAAATGTCTGGAAACCAAAAGAACAAAATGAGACTAAACAATGCATAGTGTATATTTGTTTGGATGGATGGAAATGACTGACCTTGTGACTCTTGAAACTAATTTCTTAACTCTTGAAACTTGGGAAAAATCACTTACTTTCTATCACTAAATCTCACACTCCTCATCTGTAAAGTTAAAACAACAATACCTAATTTTAAAACTGGAGAACATATTTGCTCAATATATGACAGCAATGACATGTATGTCTATCATTTTGCCTTATACTTTTCAAATAAGATAACAACTATCTAAAGCAAAAGGAAAATAGAAAAAAGAAAAATGTGTTCAGAAGGTTTTGCCTCGCAGCCTTTCTTGTAAAAACACAAGAATGAATGTGGAGATTTCTGTACATTGAAGCTTTATTAAACTCAACTATTATGCTTTAGTTCTTCCTTTTCCGGACCCTGACTTACTTCGTCTCAGAGATCTTGCATTCTATATATTTGCTTTGATTCTACTTATAAAAAAGATTTATTTTATTTGAAAGTCAGAGTTACACAGAGAGAGAAGGAGAGGCAGAGAGAAAGAGGTCTTCCATCCTCCGGTTCACTCCCCAATTGGCTGCAATGGACAGAGCTTTGCCGATCTGAAGCCTGGAGCCAGGAGCTTCTTGTGGATTACCCATGTGGGTGGATTACCCAAGGGGCCTCCTTCCACTGCTTTCCAGGCCATAGCAGAGATCTGTATCAGAAGTAGAACAGTCGGAACTCGAACCGGCGCCCATATGTGATGCCGGCGCTGTAGGCAGTGGCTTTATCCGCTATGCCACAGCACTGGCCCCTATACATGCTTTGATTCTACAAAGAATCTTCCCCCATAGAATCAGAAAAACCCCATCTCCTTAACTATGTACGAAGTCACCTATGCCAGCAGCTGCAGGGTGTCTAACAGGTAACAAAGCCTGAAGCTATGGAAAATCACATATTTGGAAGACTTCTCAGGAAATGAATTGCAGGCTTTCAATTTAGACTTAGGGGTGGGGTTTTTTTCACCTATGAATGCCAACCCTAGGTTTCACTAAATTGGCTGACTTTATATTTCAATTATAAACATTCCTATTATATAACCACAGAATTGCGAGTAGATAAATAAAAGTTAGCCAACATATGGATAACTTGTAATATTCAACTAAAAACTCAAAAGTAATGGGGAATTGAGAATTTTTTTTCATTTTCAATTATCTTTATTTACAGAAGATCGATTTAGTGCATATTAAGTAAAGATTTCATCAGTGTGCACCCACACAGAAACACAAAGTGTAAAATACTGTTTCATTACTAGTTATAGCATTACTTCACATTGGACAACACATTAAGGACAGATACCACATGAGAAGTAAGTACACAGTGACTCTTGATGTTGACTTAACAATTTGACACTCTTGTTTATGGCATCAGTAATCTCCCTAGGCTTTAGTCTTGAGTTGCCAAGGCTATGGATGCCTTTTGAGTTCACTGACTTCAATCTTGGGAATTGAGAATTTTTAAGTTTTTTGGAAGAGTTGCTTTTCTTAATGGACATTCTTTAGATTTTCAATGTAGTCATCTTCATATATTGAGGGCCTACTGAGTTCTAGATACATATTTATTTTATGCAACATTTACAATAACTTGATCAGATAGAGAGTGTTATCACCCAGTTTACAGAAGAGAAAATCAAGAGGCAGAACGGTTAAGTAAAATCTTGCCCAAGTCAAAAAACACCAAAGTGGCAGGACTAGGAATTACATGATCTTCCTGATTACAGGTTGAGAACTGAGTTTAAAATACAAAGCTATTTTTATAATACCATGCAAGTGTATTTCAAAATGAACTTCACCTTCAAATCAAAGAAATGACAACTTCCAGGCTACCCCTAGTCACCATTTAGCTTCCTTCTCCTTACGTTTCTTTTATAAAAGCAGCTCATGCAATATTTGGCTGGTTTCAGTTTCCCATGCTTGTCACATACCTCTCTACCCACTATTTCAGGATAATTCTGAGCTACTGAGAAGTACTATATCAAAACAGCTGAGACCATGGGAGAGAGCTAGTTAATGAAGCTCTTGGAAAACACAGAAAGCAAGGAACTATTGAGGAATGGAAGGCTTATGCAGGTCTACATATTCATGAAAGAGATTTCCCCATGAAGGCAAACTTGTGTTCAGAGCAACAAAACAAGAAATTAAATCCTTTGCAGAGTCTAGCTTTGGGGAAAAATATTTCTAAAAGCTCTCTTTAAGCCAGACTTTGGAATAAAAGGAGTAGAGGTGGCAGCCTGAGGAGAGATGCTAGCCAAGAAACAGGAGGAATGTGGTTGATGAGAGGAAAACAAGAACCTAGAGAGGAAGCTCAAGGAGAGGAAAAATGTGGAATGGGGAATACACAAAAAAAACGTACCATGCTGTCTGAGGTGACCACAGCCTGCGACATCAAAGATTTTCAGTGGAGATCCTCAAAGATATTGAAATGAATGGAAAGATGAAATTCTGATCATGGTTGGTGCCACAGGGCAAGACAATGTCTGACTTTGAGTCACATTCAGAATCCAAACTATTCCCCAGCATCCCAAGAGAAAGTAATTCAGACTAGCCAAGGAGTAGGGTGAAGTGAGCTAGATCTTCAATTCCTCTGGAATTCTAAGTGTTTAAACATTTCACAGAACCTATGCCTTATATTGTCTTCATAGCACAGCTGTATCTTCGTATTGACTCTAGCTTACACTTCACATCACGCCTCCACTTTTTGGCTAAGATCAGGTGTAGATTACACCTCACTGTTGTGTGTCCCTAGCTATTTGTATAATCTGAGTCTTAATTTATCCCAGTGTATAATTAAAATAATAATGACCAATTCACAGGATTATTGTAAAGATTAAAATTTAACATCTTGGTTGCACAAATGTGTAAATGTTCCTGTATACATGCCCAGCATTTGGCATAATGCCTTGTAAGTGGAAAGTACACAAATCATAGATGTTTGTAGATCTGTTTAAGTCATAAATACCATTTTAAGATCTGTTGGCTTTAATCTAAAGTTCAAGTCCCTAAACTAAGGATTCAGAAATCTCACAGCATTCCAGCCAGTCTCCAAGATTGGTTTTTTCTTTTCTGTGTCTCTTGATTACTGCATCCAATATTGGTCACATTTAGAATTAATGAGTGTAATGTTTGCTCTCTCTGCCACCTCTAATTAACTACTTCTTCCCATATGCACACACCATTTACTAGCATTTATGCATTTTTGAGACAATTCAAGTTTTGAAGTTAAGGGGGCAGGACCACCTCGTAACTCCTTTAGCAGCCTCACCATCTATCATTTCTATTCTGTTTTTGTTTGTTTGTTTTTCACCCCACTCTTGAAGAATAACAAGAAAATCTAGTCCTTTTTTTAGAATTTTATTTATTATTTAAGAGGAAGAGTTACAGACAGTGAGAGGGAGAGACAGAAAGGTCTTCTGTTTGCTGGTTTACTCCCCAAGTGGCCACAATGGCCGGAGCTGTGATGATCCAAAGCCAGGAGCCAGGAGCTTCTTCCTGTTCTCCCATACAGGTTCAGGGGCCCAAGAACTTGGGCCATCCTCTATTTCTTTTCCAGGCCATAGCAGAGAGCTGGATAGGAAGAGGAGCAGCTGGGACTAGAACCGGCGCCCATATGGGATGCCAGCACCACAGGTGGGAGGATTAACCTACTGCACAACAGCGCTGGCCCCAGAAAATCTATTCCTTTACAAAACACAGAACAGTAAATCTCATACTTATGCCCATTGGTTCCAATTCTCATTCTAAGTGTTTTCCCCCTAAAATGCCGTTGCTTTCCTCTATGGAATTCTAGTGAATTAAATGTTCTTCATTCTGATGTGTTATTACTAATATAATAAGGCACACCCTGGTGGTACATTTCAGTAAGCCTATAATAAGTTTACTAGGGCAGCTACTGAGTTGCTTCCTTCTCTAGAGTTCTTCAAAAGTAGATGTTGACGAATGTGTATGTGCGGCAGGGAATCTGACATTCTCTATTTTTTCAGCTATTCTAATTATATAAGATTTTAGCATTTATAATAGAGGTTTTCATAAGAGGTCTCAGGAGGAATTCCATTACGTGAGGCTCAGAGAGCTTCAGATACTTAACTAGCAGCAGAGCAAAGACAAGAAATTGGGTCTTCTGACCCCTGGTCCAACGTTCTTTACACCACATACTACATTACACCCGATGTCCTCACTCAACCAAGTAAACCTCTGCAGGCCTCTGATTAGAGACCAGGAAGTACCCTTCTTCCTGATCAAGGCTGACCTCAAAGCTCTAACTCATTTACTTCTATTTTAGTTCTTCCAGAAAAAAATAAAAACATGCTTTTCTTTTCAAATGATGCAGTGTTTGGAAACATCCTCAAGAAGGTTCTTTCCTTTTTTCAAAAATAAATCTCATGGTCTGGTTTTGTTTGTTTGTTTGCTTGTTTTTGGTGAGGTTGCTCTTCAAAAGGACCCGATGCACTTGGGTTGTGCAGCCATCTGCCACTACATGCTCCAGTGTTGTGGTTTTAAAAAATCTGGCCACCCTGCCTTTGATATAGAAGAACCGCATGGGGTTGAGTCATACACTGCGGAGAGAACACAGCTAATTATGGGATGTGCCGGGCCCAGAGGAGATGTTAGCTGCTACATAATTACAAGTGCATTGCAAGAGGACAGAGTCATGGAAATCCAGTTAATATAAAGAAGACAACATAAAAATACTAAACCCAAGCTCTAAAGTACTAAAATATAGTCTCATTCTTGGATTTTCAGTCCCATGAACTTCCTAACTTATGATCTGGTTTGTTGCCATGGCTTGTATCCATGATCTTGGAGTGCTTTTTGGTCTTAAGAAAAGTGTTATTTTAATCATGCTAGGTTTTGATTGTTTCAATTAAGATAAAAGGAGAATAGTTGTCCAGGACACACGATACTTTGGTTCTAACCTCAGTTCTCCAATGAAAGAGACGCGGACAAGTCACTGGGGTTGGGAGTAAGTAAACTGAGAGAGTCTCTGAAGTTTCTTCTCATGACAAACAGAAATTGTCCACTTCAAAAAAGTTATTGATCGTCAACTTCATGACAGGCAAATATCTGGAATTCATTGATGAATAAAGCATACTGCGATAGCCAATTCACCAAGTTTATTATATTCCTCTAAAACCCTAAAATTGAATGCAGTCACAATAGTTACAGGAGCTTTCTCCTTTTGACATTTTCATTCTTTTTAATATTTCAACTCAAAGTCAGATGAAGGAAAGTAACTTCTCCTGGTGAATGGACTAAGAAGGTGACTGACATGACAATGGAAATAAAGCTTTTCAGTGATACTATTTCATGGTCATGTTCAATGATGCCTAGAAGATGTCTTACAACATTCTATTTATAAGACATGAAACTGCAGACTGAAATCAGACAAATAAGAGAGGACTATGAAGAGATGCTTGCATTATTCTTGCAAGGCACACATTTGTATGTATGTGAGTATGTGTCTGTATCATATTGTCCTATCAAGGGTAGCGTGGTTTAACATAGTTGAG
Organism: Sylvilagus floridanus; assembly: GCA_949820135.1. Taxonomy (NCBI): domain Eukaryota; kingdom Metazoa; phylum Chordata; class Mammalia; order Lagomorpha; family Leporidae; genus Sylvilagus; species Sylvilagus floridanus. Next base: position 145,816,613 of record OX463241.1, on the reverse strand, counting down.
ATTCTTATTGAGGTCTGAATCAAAAATATTTACAAACCATAGTGATTCTAATCACACAATAGGGTTCTAATGCAATGGATCTGGAGTGATGCCATTGTCTTTTGTTAATTTTTTAAACAAAACTTCATTGTGAAGTAATTCACTTATAATTCATTCTTTTTTTAAAAAATGTTTACTTATTGGAAAGGCAAAGTGACAGGGAGAGAGGGAGTGAGGAAGGGAGAGAGGGAGGGAGGGAGAGAGAGAGAGAGAGAGAGGAGCAGACAGATGGGGGTGGAGTAGAATCTTCCACCTACTGGTACACTCCTCAAATGTTTGCAACAACCAAAAGTGTATCAAGCTGAGACCAGGATTCAGCAATCGGTGGGGCATCTGGATCTCCCATGTGGGTGGGCAGCAGGAATCCAAGTACTTAACCATCATTTAATCCCTCTAAGGATGCACATCAGCAGAAGCAAATACTGGGAGCCGCGGTGGCATCAGAATCCAAGTACTTTGACATGGGATGCAGGTGTCTCAAGTGACGGTTTAACATATTGGGTCACAATACCTACTCCAATATAACACACTATTCTAAAACATACAACTAAATATAAACACTGAGACTTTTAGTCTATTGATCATCAATATTATCTGATTTCAGAACATTTCATCTCCCCAAAAAGAAACCTTCGGGACCATTAATAGTCATACCAAACTCCTTGTTCCCCAGCCCTTGGCAACCAGTAATGTACTTTTGTCTCCATAGATTTGTCTATTCTGGACTTCCATACAAATGGAATCATATAATATCCGTGCTTTAATGTTTTGTGTGGCTTCTTTTTCTTAGCATGGTGTTTTTTAAGGTTTATCCATGTTGTAGCCTGTATTAGTACTCCATTCCTTTCCATAGCTGAATAATAGCTCATGGATGGATACACACACCATACTTTATCATTCATCAGTTGTTAGCTATTGTCATGTTTCCACATTTTGGCTAACATGAGGTTGACAGACTGAATGTTATTACTCCTGTTTACTTATGAAAACTAAAATGACCCAAAATTAACATTATTCTTCTAACTATTTCATAGTTAGTCCAAATTAGAATTCTGGTGCTTTACGTTCTCTTCTTGGTCAAACTATGCTTCTGTGGGAAACATATGGGTTAGAGAAAAAGGCTATGCTGGCATAATAATAAAACCCACATCTTTTTGACAATCATTTTTACTATAAAGCTACCCAAAAATGCATTTGTAGCTTTAATTTATGAGATGAAAGCCAGATTTATTCACATAGTTGGCTAGAACATATACTTGGGTATTCTTTTAAAGAGTCAGTAGTATATATACATACCTTTAATGAATAGGTATGATTTTCTAAATTTCCAAGTTAAATGTCAACAGCACTTCTAATAAAACACCTCATAAACATGTTTAGCTTTCATGAACATCCAAACCATGTGTGCAGAACATTTAGGATTGGGTTTCTGTATCATTCCCTAATCCATGCTTCCTTCACATCAAAAATCAGTGCCGGCACCCTGGGTTCTGGTCCCAGTTGGGGTGCTGGGTTCTGTCCCCCGGTTGCTCCTCTTCCAGTCCAGCTCTCTGCTGTGGCCCGGGAAGGCAGTGGAGGATGGCCCAAGTGCTTGGGCCCTGCGCCCGCATGGGAGACCAGGGCGGGGCGCCTGGCTCCTGGTTTGGGATTGGCACAGCACGCTGGCCGTAGCGGCCATTTGTGGGGTGGGCCAGCAGAGGGAAGACCTTTCTCTCTGTCTAGCTCTGCCTGTGAAAAAAAAATCAAGATGATTCTTTGGAAAGCTTAAAATAAGTTTTTATGTTAGTGTATTCTAGAACTGATGTCAAAAAATAAAAATGGACATTGATTATTTTCAAATGGAAACAAATGCATTTAAGTTAGAATGTGGAGTCACATATTTACCTATGGAGTAAAGCTATCATCAAAGAAACATTGTTCCTAACCATTGTTCCTTTGACCATGGCCAGAATTATATACAAAGTTTACTTTGTTTACTACTGTTTGCTCAAGGCTTATGATGTTCTAATTTCCACAACTGTGTTTATCCACTTAATTTTATAGTAAAACCTGCATTTGGAAGCTAGTTCCGTTTTATTATAGTTTCCCACAAACAAAATAAAAATGTGTTAAGCATAATGATCAAAAATGACTGCTGTTTTCCTATTTGATTGGTACTGATGTTAGAACATTATAATAGTGAGAATGATACCTAACTGTACAGAGTTAGAGAATCTTAGGCTCAGAGAACATCACTATATTCCTTATTCAAAATGGAATCCCCAGTAGCATGCAACACTCCATCTCTTGGATCACCAGGAAGATGCCATTCCTAGTCCTGACTATGTACCAGCAGCAAATCAGTGCTTAATGTAATGAGGTTTGTTTCAGTTGGCTTTTCCTCTTTCCCCAAATCAAAGAGCCATGTCTATCCCGGGATTATACATGCTTCTGCTTCCCTTTCTAAGAGCTAACTCCCTGGCCAAACCTTCTGGACCTATAGTACAGTCTTCTCTCAAAGTTAGTTGCAATGGTGAACCCCACTTACAATGTCCGTGAAGTACTGGTTATCCAGTAGCTTAATGATTAAGGCTTAGGATTTAAATTAAGTTTGAAGACTGAAGTAAATCCCAGGTCTGGCACTTGGTATCTTTGAGCATATGCTGTAAATATCAGTTTCTTTATCTGTAAAGCAGCAATAATGAGACTACTTGTGGGGTACCTTGATGACTAAACATGCTAGTATGGTATCTGGCATATAAAAAGTACACAAACGATCAGCTCTAATTGCCAGCATCCTCACTGTCTACCTACACATCTGTGTTGGCCAGACTTATTCAGCAACACAGTTTACACAGCTCCCGCAAGTCTAAAGTACTGCTTGCATCTTTCTCCAAGCTCTGGGCCAGTAAAACACAATGAAGATGACCTTATCACCACGGAGGTGAAGTGGGGAAGTTCCGACCAGTCTTGGGAATTCCAGTCATGGCTGACCCTTCATCAGCCAGATATCTGGACCCAGATAAAAAGAACACAAGTTCCATGCCTCCATGGCTCTATACACACATCCCTTCTAAAGCCAGGGCCTCTACATTTCTAATGAATAACTGCCTAGATTTTGGACTTGAAGAGGGACCAAGTTTCCTTCCTTTCTGTATTTATTTGGTGATTTGCCTTGTACTGTGTTTGGGAAAGAGTTAATGCTAAATAAATAAAGAAAGAATGAATAATAGTTATATTTTTCAGTAAGTTAATGGATCAGCCTAAAATAAAAGGGATTTTTTCTTGTTATTTCCTAACTCATTGTGGGAATTCTTTGTTTGTATTAAACCATGTTCTTTCCCATGGTAATTAATTCCCTCTAAGCATGACTTAGTTTATATCCTATTTTTACCTCACCTCTCCTTATATAATTTCTCTCTCTCTCTCTCTCTCTTTCTCACTCTTGCACTCACTCTCATTGTCTTAGCACCAATCAGATATGAACGGGAGACAAGACAGAAAAAGCTTCCCTAAATCAAGTCCCACCCAACCTGACAGATATTCAGAACCTGACCTCTGTATCCAATTCAAGCTCCAAACCAATCAGAAGCAAGGAGTGTCCAGAACTAAGAGCAAAGACTCCCTATTGCCTACTTCCTGATCTGTGTGCATGCCTAGACTAGCCAACAGTGATCCATAAGAGAAGCTCCTTGGGTAGCAGTAGTAAGCACTACTGCCATTCTAAGTGTGTTGTGTGAAAAATAAAACAGGCCGGTGCCATGGCTCACTAGGCTAATCCTCCACCTTGTGGCGCCGGCACACCAGGTTCTAGCCCCGGTCGGGGCGCCGGATTCTGTCCAGGTTGCCTCTCTTCCAGGTCAGCTCTCTGCTATGGCCAGGGAGTGCAGTGGAGGATGGCCCAAGTGTTTGGGCCCTGCACCCCATGGGAGACCAGGAGAAGCACTTGTCTCCTGCCATTGGATCAGTGCGGTGCGCCGGCCGCAGTGGCCATTGGAGGGTGAGCCAATGGCAAAGGAAGACCTTTCTCTCTGTCTCTCTCTCTCTCACTGTCCATCTGCCTGTCAAAAAGAAAAAAAAAAGAAAAAAGAAAAGAAAACAACAGCACCTTTCAGAAAACTGAACTGTGTGGAAAACTAAGCACAGTGCGCTGAGGGAGAACTACCATGCTGCCTGAACCCTATAAACGCACCTGTTCAGCTCCTGTTGGAGAGCCAGTTGGTGGAACCTCTTCTCTCTGGGCTGTCTCCATTGCATTCAAGCATAAGCCCTCAATAAACCTTTTCTAGGTTGCATATTGGCTTCCTGTCAATTTCTATTTGCAATTGAGTCAAACAACCTTGGGTAAATAACAAATCTATCAACTAATCAGGTAAGCAACTCCTAAACAAGATCGTCAAAAATCAATGTAACACAAAATTAAAACCTTAAACCAACAGAAGCCCCTGTCTGCAAAGAACCTAATATGGGTCACTATAATGAGACGATGTCAAGTTCTATACCAGGGAGATGAGAAAAGGACAGCTATTGGGTAGACTTTTTTCTCTTTGGGAGCCTAATGATCTCTCATTTAGAAAAAAATTATTTATTACTTTTATTGTATTTGTGGTGGGTGGGGACAGGGAGAGACAGAGCTAGAACAAGTGCCTGCAATAGCTAGGGCTAGGTCTGACTGAAACCAGGAGCCTAGAAATCAATTTGGTTCTTCCTACATGGGTGGCAGGGACATAAGCACTTGAACCATCATCTATTGCTTCCTAGTTGTTCATCAGCAGGAAGCTGGATCAGAAATGGTACAGCCTGGGCTCAAACCACACTCCAATTGGGGTTGTGAGTATCCCAGGCAAGGACTTAACTGCTGTGCCAAACACCTGCACCACTAATGAAGTCTGAAAGTGCCTACAGAGAAATGCTGTTTTACATGTGATATCTGAAATAAGTCTGGTCATTAGGTTGTTGCTTTTCTAGCTTTTCTCTGGTTCTTCCAGAGCCACTCTTAAAAGAAAGGTTCATGCCAAAGGTATTGTGGAATCACTGCCTGGCTATTTGCAGAACTGTATCAGAGAAACTAGAGATAGTAGAGAGGTTATCTTCTTCCTCTTCAGAGGCCTGCAGCAGTGTTGTCCTGAATACTATCAAATGCTTCATTTCTTCAGATGATCACTTATAACCACAATAGATGGCCAATGGGTAAAAATGACCTAAGCCTGGTACTTTCCCTATCAGTTGAAACTTTCAGTTAAGTGAATCATAGCAGTTCTTTGAGAAACAGAGGGGAATACCCACCAATGACTAGTAAAGAAACTTCCAAGGATAACTGAGGAAGTAATTAGGAAAAAATAAAGCAGAAAGGCAAAAAAAAGGCATATATTAATTCATTACATCCTGGTGAAAAGCAGCAAGGTAATTACTGTGTCCATCTTACAAAGAAGAAAATTGAAATTCAGAAAGATTCAATAACTTGTCATTCAAGAACTGAAATCTGCACACATGTGCTTGTACACACACCACACAAACTCAAAACTATGAACAGAAGATGTCTGAACTTTGGCCATTCATTCTCTCCACACAATTTCTCCTATAAGGAAAATTACCTAGAAATTATTTCAATTCTATAGTCAATCATCAAAAATTGATGGTAAAGTCAGTGTATGTAAGGTCTAAAACAGGGAAAGGGAGAGGGAAAGAGAGATGATATTCTTAGTAACTCAAAAACAGGTATTTGAAGAAGTACATAGGATTGAGAAAATGATAAATGGAATGCCTGAACATCAATACACAGTAGGGGGCAGGGAAGTTCAGAGAACAGCAGATCTTAAAGATGGTCTATTTCCTCTGGATTTACAGATGAAATGTTTGGGAAGCCCTGCACCTGCCTCCAAACCAAATTCTACTGATGTGCCAGGATCTCCAGCCTCTTCATCACTGGGTTGTTCTGAAAGCGGTGGCTGCTGCTCTAGAATACATCTCGTTTGCCTCTAAAGGAACGGCTTTTTTTGGCTCAAGGGAGAGGAGAGTGGGAAGATAAAACAAACTTGAATTCATCTGTTCTTACTCATAGGCTTCCCATCAAGGATGAGTTTTATCCTTATTTAGAATCAATACTAAGTAAAGAAAGTATAAATATACCAATTGAAAAGCTCCTTCTGTGGAGATCCTGGCAGCCACAGTCAATTGCCTGAGGTTTGGAGACACCATGCATTTTCCCTAGGTCTTACTCTGAAACCCTTGAGTGTGAAACCATAATTTCCTGGGACGCTCAACATAACAGTATCTAGGGTCTGTTAATAGGATTCTTTATTTTTTCATTCTGAGACAGAAGTAAATCCTTAATAGATTGATGGAGGATTTTTTTTAACCCTAATTACTTGTATTGAATATTTTTTTACCAAGAGATATAGGAGCAGTATTTAAGTACTTAAGTATCAAGCACTATGTTTGAGAACAGTAAGTAGAGCTGGGTGAAGCTGGAAAATCTCCCCAGGCACTTTCCATAAGTTTGATTCATGTTGAGGAACTCAAAACTCAGTGTGCTCTCAGGTGACTTTAATTCCCCTATTGTCCTTCATACTGAGGAACACCATAGCCCAAGGGACATCAAAGTCCAAAGTAAGTTTAGATTCTTCATTTGTGAAGCAGGAGTGTTGAACTGATGTGTCTCTCAAGGAATTCTATTTCAAGAAAAGGAAGGGGCCTGAGCTTGCATAGCAAGTAAAAGCCACCATCTGCAGTGCCAGCATGCCACATGGGCTTTGGTTCAAGTACCAGATGCTCCACTTCCAATACAGCTCTCTGCCATGGCCTGGGGAAGCAGCGAAAGATGGACCAACTTCTTGGGCCCCTGCACCTGTGTGGGAGACCCAAAAGAAGCTCCTGGCTCCTGATTGGTCCAACTCTGGCCGTTGTGGCCATTTGGGGAGTGAACCAGCAGGTGGAAGATCTCTCTCTCTCTCTCTCTCTCTCTGCCTCTGCCTCTCTGTAACTCTGCCTTTCAAATAAATAAATAAATCTTTAAAAAAACAGAAAAGGGAAATGCATTTCAGGGATGTGTTTAAAGGATTTAGGACTACATTTGCTCCCTGGGCTTTAAGAAACCTGAAATCTTTCAGCCAATGTAGTTTCTAGGTCAACGAGTCTCAAGTTGGGCTCACTTTGTTGAGGACTAAGGGGTGACTCATTTGCATAGAAGGTGAAACCAAAACTATAGCTTTGAGTGATGATTCTAGGTCTAAGGGTACTCTCTGGTCATTTTTATACTATACTAGGTCACCTAGACACTCTCCTTGAGACTTTATGAACATAAAATGAAAGGCAGATGATTTTGAAAACAATGAACTATTGTTCCTAGGCTTTCTAAGGACCAGCCTTTGAAGATATTGTTTATAAAATGCTTTCAAGGTATGGAAAATGTGGAAAAACAGAAAATTAGTGCAGCTCTTTTTTGATTTTATTCATTTGAGAGGTAGAGTTACAGACAGTGAGAGGGAGAGACAGAGAGAAAGGTCTTCCATCCACTGGTTCACTCCCCAAATTGCCACAATAGCCAGAGCTGGGTTGATCCGAAGCCGAGAGCTAAGAGATTCTTCTTGGGTTCCCACGTGGGGGCAGGGGCCCAAAACTTGGGCCACCTTTTACTGCTTTCCCAGGCCATAGCAGAGAGATGGATCAGAAACAAAGCAGCCAGGATTAGAACAAGCACCCACTTAGAATGCCAGTGCTGCAGGCAGAGGGTTAACCCACTGTGCCACAGCCCCATCCCCTGGTACAAGTCTTAAAGTTTTAAAATTAGCATTGAGAAATTTGGAAAATCCTACCATCAAGTTTCCTATATGAAGTTTCTTAAATTGGCATTTATACCTCATTTGGCCAATGAAGCCACACTTGACACAAACCATCAACTCTCATTGTTTCTTGTTTGTAAATATATGGAAATTATCACTCTTTTGGATGCATGGAACGATCATTTACCTGCACCAAGTAATCATCCCATTCATCTCTCAGTGAATTGCCCTCTTGCAGCTCTGTTTTTTCTTTTCTTTTTCTTTTTTTGAAAAAAAAAAAAGCATTTATTTATTTAATTGAAAGGCAGAGTTACACAGAGGAAGAGGCAGAGGCAGACAGAGAGAAGTCTTCCATCTACTAGTTCACTCCCCAAATGGCTATAGCAGCCAGGGCTGAACCAAGCTAAAGCCAGGATCCAGGAGCTTCCTTATGGTTTCCCCCGTGGGTTCAGAGGCCCAAGCACTTGGGCTATCCTCTGCCCCTTTCGCAGGTACATTACTAAGGAGCTGAATCAGAAGTGGAGCAGCGGGTGTATGTATGGGATGCCAGTGCTGTAGGCAGCAGCTTAACCTGCTATGCCACAGCATCAGCCCCACCGCTTCCTTTCTTAATTAGCTCCATCAGCACAAAGTTGTTTATTGTTACAGTGTTGATACTTTAGTGAGACTTCAATAGTTTCCTTATTCCAGCTATTAACATCACACATCTGTATCTCCATAACTTGCCTGGTATAATATTTGCATATCATGGTCACTCAGATAGCTGTGATTGTTCTATAACTAGTTTATAAAAACTTTGTAGTCATTTTTTTTCTGTGGATACAAAAGCATGAATCAAAAGCCCAAGTTGGTCACTTATATATGAGTGCCATTGATTTCTATCATTCATTGGTTTGTGGGATTCTATCCCATCATTCATGCCAAACCTTATATGTGTTTGCAAGAGGAGCACAAAAATCTAATCTTCCTATAAATATAAGCCTAAAATAAAACAGAAGTCAGAAGAATCCTCCCTCAAAGTCAGGATTCTTAAACCAAGGTCAGCAATTAAAGGACCAAGGTCATCTGCCCAGTGACTTAGCTTTACCCATGGGGGCTGGTTCAGTTCCAGTTAAGCTCTGGTAGGGAGGATGGAAGAAGAGAAGGAACAACTCAAGATAAGAGAGACCAGAGGCTCCACACAGACTGGAGTGGTTCCATGAGGTCCATCTACTTCCAAGCCATAACTTGGCTGGCATACTAAATTATAAGGCCATAGCCAGTAATAAATAGCAGATTAAAATGAATACAGATAACCAGACTCAACCATATCCATGTATCGATCAGTAGGAACAAGGAAAATTTAAGATGAAATAAACATACTTGGGATCTTGTAGGCTCTCGATACATTACAGTGTTATTTTAATGAATGGGCTCTGAAAACAAGCATTTATCTTAGTGAATAAGAGGATTTAGACATGCTATTTCCAAATCCTTCTGACTCCTCAAATTTATTCCTATAAATTTAAAATTAAAGGGAATTATACAGACCAGATAGCATTTAGGAAGATCTTAGCATTTAGTAAGTATATGTTAAACTTAAAAAAAAATAGGAGAGCGTTATGACCATATCACCTTGTCATCACTAGCTAGCTTCTCTTTGAAGTTTATGATCTCTAGACAACTTCAACATGTCTTTCCTGCATTACTCCACTCTTTTCTTTCCCTTTCCTCTTGCTCCTCTTTTCTCTCTCCTATTTCTTCTCTCTTTTGATCTCTTATATACTAGGTCAACCACAGTAGTCTTTCAATTGTCTGCTGCTCTCCAGAGAGTGATGATGAGAGGTAGGGAGACACTGCTGAAGAAAGGAATGGGTAGCTTTCCCCCCTAGATTTGCTGGTGAGAATTGATCATTGCAGTAAAGATGGATGACAAGTTATGAGGACAGTTGCTGCCATACATCTCAGTTGCTAAGGAAAAGTGCAGTACAGATCATCTATCTTTATCTGCCATGAAATTGCTGTGATCTAGCTCCATCATTCTCCTCTCCAACTTCTATGCAGTCCACTAACAGCACTCAGTTCTTGGTTTAACTGCCTTTCATTGTGATGAGGGTAAAACCAGCACATAGCACAACTATCCACAAAACTATTGCCCAGGACATACTACTTTCTTTTGGTAATAACAAAGTGTTTACTTAACAAATTTTTTCCATAAACAAATGTCACTCAGCAACTAATTTGAAGGAAGACAATCAAATTCAGTTAATTAGGGGCTCACACTGAGGTGCAGAGGGTTAAAGCCACAGCCTGTGGTGCTGGCATCCCATATGGGTGCCAATTTGAGTCCCAGCTGCTACACTTCCAATCCAGCTCCCTGCTAATATGCCTGGAAAAGCAGCAGAGGATGGCCCAAGCTCTTGGGCCCTGTACCCACATGGGAGAACCAGAGAAGCTCCTGGCTCCTGGCTTCAGATTGGCTCAGCTCCAGCCATTGCAGCTACTTAGGGAGTGAACCAGCAGATAGAACTCTCTCTCTCTCTCATCCTCTCCTTCTCCCTCTCTCTCTCTGTAAATCTTTCAAATAAATAAAATTATCTTTAAAAATATAGTTAATTAGCAAAATGTTTTAATGAATCCATAATAACATGTATACATGCAAACATCTCTCTAACACACATTAAGGTTCTAATACACATTAAGATGGTGGTGGCAGGAGGGAGCGTGTTCCTCTAGTCTAGGAGAAGATAGTTTTAAAAAGTGGAAAGAGTGAAGTCTCAGAGAAGAGTTAGGGAGAAAACAGCAGAGGAAGCACTATGCAAATTGGAGGGACACAGTGGACCTATGTGGATCCCAGCAGCTGAGAGCCTCCACACCAGCATTGGAGAGTGAGGTAAGACCAGACTGCAGCAGCCCAAGCCACTGGCAAAAAAGCTGCAGGAAGAGCCTACAGGGATCTGGCTTGAGCCCTGTGGGGGATAGTGCACCTGCAAAACTAGAGGGAAAAAAAACAAAGTGGGATCATTCTTTCTCTCTCCTCAATCACTCTTGAACAGTATTTTGTAACAAGCTGATAAAAAGCAGACACTATTTTGGACATATATAATAGCTGTGCCACATCGTGTCCATGCCCAGCAAACAGCCAAGTGGAGACTCCTGAGTCTGCTGGGGAGAACAGACAGGGCTTTGTGCTCACAACTGTGGGAGGCATATGTGCTAGGACTGTGAAAGCACTGATGCTGTGTTAGCGGACTCGGGGTATGGCTATGACTTTGAGCAGTCACTGTGGGAGGCTCTGCATGATCAGGGCTCCCTGGTTATCTAGTGAGGAACATTGCTGGGGAATCTGAGCATATACTGAAGACAGTCCCGATCCTCTGTGTGGTCCTTGTGACAGAGTGGACGAATAATATACCCACTAGGGTTAGTGTCCAGGCACTGGTTTCCTTAGAGGAGAAGAGGTCAGCTGAGTCTGCCTACACCAAGAAACAAGAACAAACCTCTCCTATGATTAAAAAAAAGAGGAGATTTACCACACCAAACCTGGGTATGTCCCCTCAGATACCTCTTCACCCTGGAGCACTGAACAAAGCTCCTTGGCCATACCCACCATAGACCTCCAGGTATTCCCTGAAGGCAAACACTCCATTAATCCACTCAGACATAGCCCAAAGATAAAAGTCACCACAGGGGGAAAAATGCCAAATAACAAATGCACCATTCAAGAAACCAGAATAAGGAAGACAACATGACACCCCCAAAAGAACACACTTTAATACTAGATTGTGAAAATGATGAAATTGAAGAAATACCAGAAAAGGATTTCAAAAAATTGATCATAGGATTGCTTAGAAGTAATCAGAAGCAAATGCACAAATTAATGAAATCCATACATGACATGAAAGAAAATTTCTCCCACGAAATTGAGATCTTGAAGAGAAATCAAAATGAAATCTTGGAAATGAAGAATTCAATAGAACAAATTAAAAATGCTGTAGAAAGCCTCAACAATCACTGAATCAGAAGAAAGGATATCTAACATAGAAGACAAAGCACAGGAAATTATACAGTCACACCAAACACATGAAGAAATTAGAAAACAAAAAACACTGTTGGTAATCTACAGTATATTATCAAATGATCCAACATATGGGTTCTAGGAGTTCCTGAAAGCATGGAAAGATAAAAAAGATTAGAAGGCCTTTTTAGTGAAATAATAACTAATTTCTCCTAATTTGGAGAAAGAAAAGGACATCCAAGTACAGGAAGCACATAGAACTTCTAATAGACATGATCAGAAAAGATATTCACAATGAAAAATTTTAATAAAACTCTCCACAGTAAAGCATAAAGAAAATATTCTAAAATGTGCAGAAAAGAAATGCCAGATTACTTTCAGAGGATCTCCAATTAGACTCACAGTTGAATTTTCATCAGAAACCCTAAAAGCTAGGAGAGAATGGTGAGATATATTATAAGTAATAGAGAAAAGAACTGTCAATCCAGAATCTTACACCCTGCAAAGCTCTTATTTATGAATGAAGGTAAAATAAAGACCTTCCATGACAAACAGAAACTGAAAGAATGTTTCACCACCCATCCAGCCCTACAGAAGATGCTTAAGGATGTGCTACACACGGAAACACAAAAACATGGTCATCATTAACAAAGAAGGTAAATGAAGAAATATCCCAGTAAAAGTACAAAGGAAATCCAAAGTAAAAATAGGAATATTGAAGGAAAAAAGGCAGGGAAAAGTCATTACTTATTAATAGTCACCTTGAATGTAAACAGCTTTGACTCTCCAGTTAAAAGACAAAGACTGGCTGAATGGGTTGAAAAATAAAACCTATCTATTTGTTGCCTACAAGAAACACATCTCACCAACAAAGATGCACACAGACTGAAAGTGAAAGGATGGAAAAAGATAATCCATGCTAACAGAAACCAAAAAAGAGCTGGTGTGGCCATCCTGATATCAGACAAAATAGACTTTAACAAAACCTCTTAAAAAGAGACAAAGGGCACAATATAATGGTTAAGGGAACAATTTAACAGGAAGATGTAACTATTATAAATGTATATGCACCTAATTACAGGGCAACTGGCTATTTAAAAGAAATGCTAGGGAATCAAAAGGGAGACATAGAATCAAATACAGTAGTAATGGGAGATTTCAATATCCCACATTCGGAAATGGTCAGATCAACCTGACAGAAAAGAAAAGAAGCAAGGAAACAGCAGTTAATTGACACTATAGACCAAATTGACCTAACAGATATCTATAGTCACTATAAATTCTTCTCAGCAGTGCATGCAACTTTCTCTAGGACTGACCACATGCTACGCCATGAAGCAAGTCTCAGCAAATTCAAGAAAACTGAGTCATGCCATGCATTAGGGATTTTTAATTAATATTTTTAATCAGGTAAAAAAACAACACAGAAAAATAAAGAATTGTCAGCATACAGCTTGATGGATTTTCACAAAGGGATACACACATATAATCATCATCTCAACCAAGAAACAGAATATTCCAAACATTTCATTATCCAGAGTTCCTGCATTATAGGCCAACCAGCCTGTTTTCTGAACTTTGAATGGATCTAATCCATCTCTAATCTCTTGTCTGTCTTCTATGGTTAATTTAAGCTGCTACATGAAGCATAGTTAATTTGTTTTCAATGTTGTAGATGAGTCCTTATCAGTTGAATGATCAGGTTTGGGTTCACTCCCCAAATGGCTGCAATAACTGGGGCTGGGCCAGGCCAAAGCCAGGAGCTTGAAACTCCTCCAGGTCTTGCTCATAGTTGGAAGGAGCCCAAGTACTTGGCCCTCTTCTACTGATTTCCCAGGCACATTAGCAGGGAGCTGGATCAAAAATGGAGTAGGCAGGACTCAAATGATGCTCATACGGTATGCCAGCATTGCAGGCAGCAGCTTCACTTCACCCACTGTGCCACAATGCCGGCCCAAATTTTTCTATTAAACAGTTCTATTCTTTTTCATATATGCTTCCACGTGGAAATTGCTCATGCCTTTCAATGAAAATGAGCTTTCAAATTGTAAGACTTTTTATTTGTTTGAAAGACATAGAAAGAGGCAGAGACAGAAATATCATCCATGGGTTCAGTTCCCAAATATCCAAATAATCACTGCTGGACCAGGACTGAAGTTAGGAGCCAAGAACTCAATCCAGGTCAACCACATGGGTGGCATAAACCCAACTACTTGAACCATTACCCACTGCCTCTCAGGGTGCACATTAACAGGAAGCTAAATTCAGGCACGGAGCCTGGACTTGAACCCAGGCACTTTGATATGGGATGTTGGGTTCTCAAACAGCAGCTTAACGAGTATACCAAATGTCCACCCCTCAGATTATCTATTTCTTGTTTCCGTTTTCCAGGTTCTGCCCAGCAATCATCCTGTGTCTCCTCATACCTTCTTTTCTACATACCTCATTCTTCCCAAAGTATGAGTATTAAGGCTGGTACTGTGGCCTAGCAGGTAAAGCTGCCACCTGCAGTGCCCATATCCCAAATGGGTGCTGGTTCACATCCTGGCTGCTCCACTTCCAATGCAGCTCTCTGCTATGGTCTGGGAAGGTAGTGGAAGATGGCACAGGTCCTCGAGCCTTGCACCCACATGTGAGACCAGGAAGAGGCTCCTGGCTCCTAGCTTCAGATTGGCACAGCTCTGCCAGTTGCAGCCAACTGGGGGAGTGAACTAGTAGATGGAAGACCTCTCTCTCTGTCTCTCTCTCTCTGCCTCTCCCTCTCTGTGTAATTCTGACTTTCGAATATATAAATAAATCTTTAAAAAAACACAAAGTATGAGTATCAGAGAGTTTGAGGAGTAATATTTTTGCTTTCTTACCAATATAGAAAATATAAAACTACATGGACAGAGGATGTTGAATAATTTTTTCAGCTCTGCCTCACTAAGCTTTCACACTGAAGAGTCATTATTTTATTTGAAATATTATGGATGTTAACACAATTATATATAAGAACAAACATTCCTCCCCACATTTCAAAAAATTTATCTAAGTCAAAGCTTTTTTTCCTGCTATCCAAATTAGGTAGAGATAAATGAAACTCAACTATAGTGAACTAAAAGTCGGGGCAAATATTATATCAAAACAAATGGATGCTGAGAGACCACATGTGTGATTAACTCAATCATGGAAAAAGCACTGGAGTATGGAAGAAAGAGAGACATGCTAAAAATGGAAGAAAGGGAGCATACCAGGCAATACAGCTGCTCCACCAATGTCATTCTTGCCCATCCCAAAGGGAGCATAAATAGAATTATTCTGGAATTTAGCACCACTGATATTTAAACCCAATTTCCAGCAAGGTCAAAACTAATAGCAAGTTATTTGTTTTACTAACTTAGGTTGCAAACGCCTTGGGCGGATCCTGTACCTTCTTCTATATCTCACTCAGCGCCAAGAACACTGCTAGCCATCAACAAAACCATAATAGAACTAGAGCCTTCTCCAAAGGCCAATGAAAACATACACACTGAGCTAATGGGGATATTTACAGGCAAATGATTCCAGTTTCCTTTCTGAAAATGCCACCAAGGCGGCCTTGCTAATTAGGTATTAGTGAATGACACTGACTGGAATGATCCACCTGCCTTTGTGTGTGTGCACCAGGCCTGTTTTCTATGTTCTCAGCATGTACTTCTGTGTAACATAGCTACTATTTTTGAACTTTTCAAAGGCTTTGTCTAAGATCGACCCTTTGAATTCACACAAAATTGGGAATAATTTCAGGAAAATGGGAATATAGAATTTAACACTACAAAGAGTAAATGCATTCATTTGGAACTGTTCAGATATTCCTCTCCCACTCTTATTAACTTCCCTGTGGTGAAACCTAGAAACACATTTTGTCCAGGGCAATCTTCAAATGCATAATTTTCCCAGCATTCCCAATATAAAGATCCTTGAGATGGTCTAATTCAACCCTTTTATATGTTTCTTAAAATAGTACAGATTGACGGAGCTGGGCATTGTGAACATGGGGCACTAAAGTAGCTCAGACTCAAAGATGAACAGGTCTCTCTCTAGTGAAGAATGACTGACTTCAAGCAAGAATCTGTGAACCTAGTCCACATAAGACAAATGTTCATGCTTGGAAAGCTCAACAGTAATTCATGGAGCTTCTATTTTAGGTCCTCAGAACACAAATGTTTTGTTCCACTCATACTCTTTCTCCAAAATACTAGCAGAAAATGATACAACTGCGAGTCATGGCCTTTATTCATCAAAAATAAATAAATAAAATTTCTTGGAAGAATCCAAATATACTATCCAAAACACACCAGAAAACTGGAATGCAATATGGTAGAGAAAGAATGGACCCTGGATATGGATATAACTGTCAATATCAGTTCTAGCTCATTTTTAAATGTTTATTTATTTTCTTTTATCTACGTGAAAGTCAGAGTGATAGCCAGGATGGAGCCAGGCCAAAGCCAGGAGCCCAGAACTTCATCAGTATCTTGATGTGGGTGGCAGGAACCCAATTATTGGGCTGTCATCTGCTGCCTCCTAGGGTGTATTAGCAGGAAGCTGGATCAGAAGTGGAGAGATCAGGACTCAAACTGCCACTCCAATGCCATCTTTTATTAGCTATTTTTTCTTCTAAACCTCTCTCAGCTTCATTTTCTCATCTATAGAATTGGGACAAGTAATGACATTCTTTCAGAGCTCTTTCAATTGCAAGTGAAAAACTTGGCCAAATTTGGTTAAGCCAAAAATAGTGGTAGGCATTTGGTATAATGACTAACATACCACTGGGGATGCCTGCATCTCAGATCCAATTGCCTGGGTTTGAGTACTAACTGCACTCTTGATTCCAGTTTCCTGCTAATACGCACCCTGGGGAGCAGCAGTGATGGCTCCAGAAACTAGGGCCCTCCTGCCCATGTGGAAGATCCAGACTGAGTTCCCAACTCCCATCCTTGGTTGTTATAGGCATTTAGGAAATGAACCAATAGATGGGAGATTAAAAGACCCGTGTGTGTGTGTGTGTGTGTGTGTGTGTGTGTGTGTCCATGTGCCCCTTAAGGAAACAAATGAATAAAATTTAAGTAAAAATAAATAAGTGAAAAACAACAGATATTTATGGACGCTTTATCTGGCACAACTGAATTCAAGTGCTCAATATTTTCAGAAAGTAATATCTTCCATCTTTTACTACCTTCTGAGATTCCTTAATTTTCAAGCACATCTTCCCATGATAGCAGCTCCTAGAACTAAAATGTAATATCCTCAGAAACAAGTTCAATAGAATACCACATCTCTTTGAATAAGTTCCAAAAGGAGTTTGGGAACTGAACCTCATTTACTCTGACCAGTTTTATTCATAGACCTAAAGGCAGCAGAAGGAATGCCGAAGTTCATGCTGTTACCTAGATAAAGGTAAATCATTTCAGGCAAGGCAAAAATTAACCCATGTCCTCTACAATAATCATCTTCTTAGGGATATGACAAAAATAAGCAAAGAAACAAAAATTATCATTCAGCCTGTAATTTTCATTAGGACAAATAATAAGGTAATTTTTCTTGCTAGACAAAGCTTTTATATCCAAGAGATATTTTTCTGTATTGACCCCAGTTTGGAGCACATACTACATAAACTAGTGGAACCCCCATGACCTATACAATGTTGAGCCAAAACAATAAAAAGTAATTAGGTATGAGCAGCAAGATGATATTTTCATTGAATTAAAAGGAGGTGAAGCATTCAGCTAGGCAAAGAGGAACAGAGAGACCATTCAACGTAAAGGCAATAAAACAAAACTGATATACGTTTATTTTTCATCTAAATATGTGTATTGTCAGTAACATCAGCATTCTAACAAATAGAAAATGGCATATGATCAAGAGGATTTGTAAATATTGCTAGGAAGAATTTGTACAACTCCAGCAAAAATAACATTTACAGAATTAAGTTGTTTAAGATGTCATTAGCAAGAAAATATTTTAGATGGCTGATTCAACACAGTTCTTTGAAAAGCTACTCCTCTGTAACCCAGTCTGATTTCAATGGGGTGGCTGGGTGCAAACATAAATTTGGCAAATGTAGTTTAGAGCTTTTCATTATAGGACACAATTAGCTTGCTCCAGTAAAAAGTGATGACTTATTGGTTTAAGCACGTTAATGAAAGCCTGGCCAGAATGGGAAACAAAAACTTTAGAATGAGAAAATTGTATTAATATACATGATGTGGTTTCTACCTAGCGCCAAAATTAAAGTTATTTCCTGGATTTCAGATACAGGTCTATCCAACAATAACTTTATTTTTAGCATTTTGAAGGTAGACTTCAAATAAATTATGGAAAGCAAGACAGAAACATTTAATCAAATGTGAAAAGAGGCTTTTTAAACACATTGGGAGTGCCAACCATAAATAATTTTTGCAAGAAGTACTAAGCCAGACTCACAATTCTTCCGGTAACACACCTACATCAGGCATCAAGAATCCTTATTTCTGGCTAGGATGAATTCAGATGAGTTATCCTATTCTCAAAAAGACAACTGCAGAAGGCTCCCCTTCCTGCCAAAAACAGTATTCTCTCAAAATAGAAACCCTTCTCAGTTCTCCTTAACAGGTCTGTAATGATAATCTCAGGGAATTTACCAGTCTGGAGTGTTTTATTTCATGCAAATGGAATGTTTCCAAGGTTTGAAGAAATTTGCTCCATATTTCGGGAAATGAATTCTTGATTTTCTTTTACATATTATTTTAATAGAAGAAGCAATAGCTCTTTTCTACAAGGTATTTGAGCTTTTGATTAAAACTTACTGTATGCTCTCAATAAAGTAAAAAGAAATAAAATAAATGAACATTATAAATTAAAATCTGGAGAAAAGGAGAGTTGATTAAGTCCCTGATAGCAAAACATTCGGTTCTAAAACAAAACAAAAATCCAATGACTCATCCCACTGTTCTGTATTGGTGTGAAGTTGTGTCTAAATATGGACACACTGAGGACTGTATATTCCAGGTACTCAGTCAGATGGTATAATGGCTACCAAGTGTCTCTGTTGCTTTGGGTGCTGGATCTTTGTGATATAAAGGGACCTATCTGATATCTTCCTCTAATCAAGAGCTTTGAAGTCAAATCAGAGTTGAAGATGTACCTAAGTATATTAAGACTTTTGATTATAAGAAGAATGTGCATAGCTTTCTTGGTGATTTATTGTAGAAGATCAAGTCATCCCTGGGATCAGGTTCCTTAGAAGGATTCCTAACCTTATCTCCAGAAAACAAAAGAGGCTCTGTGGATGGGGAAGATATAAGCTATGACATGAAAGAAAAGAACAATAGAAAGGCAACTACTTTTTTGAGCGATACTGAATGTGCAAATGCAGAGTGAGCAGTGGGACCACAGCTCCTGAGGTGAACTGTAAGTGTTCAGAAGAGGGGAAAAACAGAGCACACAATGATTAAGTGGAGGGTAGGAGAAAGTTAGAAATGGAAGTACAGACAAGGTCATGTAAAACCTTGTTGCTTGTCATTAGGTTCTGAAACTTTATTCTAAGAACCCATGAGAATATTTTAGGCATGGAAAGCCAAGACACTCTGGAAAAAAAAAAAGAAGACCTAAATGAAAAATCTCTGTGAGTGAGATCCCAGTGGAAAGAACGGGGCCATCAAAGAAGGAGGTACCTTTCTCTGAAGGGAGGAGAGAACTTCCACTTTGACTATGACCCTGTTGGAATAAGATTGAAGTCAGCGAACCCTAAAGGCTTCCATAGCCTTGGCAACTCATGACTAGAGCCTAGGGAGATTACTGACGCCATAAACTCTTGTTTATGTGTCAAATTGTTAAATCAACAACAGGAGTCACTGTGTACTTACTTCTCATGTGGGATCTGTCCTTAATGTGTTGTCCAATGTGAAGTAATGCTATAACTAGTACTCAAACAGTATTTTTACACTTTGTGTTTCTGTGTGGGTGCAAACTGATGAAATCTTTACTTAATATATACTGAATCGATCTTCTGTAAATAAAGATAATTGAAAATGAATTTTGATGTGAATGGAATGGGAGAGGGAGCGGGAGATGGGAGGGGTGTGAGTGGAAGGAAAATTATGGGGGGGAGGGGGGAAGCCATTGTAATCCATAAACTGTGCTTTGGAAATTTATATTTACTAAATAAAAAAATTAATTTAAGAAAAAGAAAGAAAAAAAGGAAGTACAGACAAGGTCATGTAAAACCTTGTTGCTTATCATAAGGTTCTGAAACTTTATTCTAAGAGCAATGTGGAGGCATCTAAATCATCAGAAAATCTTAGATATGAAACATACCCAAATAAATCTGATCATGTTTTTAAACATATTTACCCCCTCTAGATCTAAGTCA
The DNA here is from genome assembly GCA_949820135.1 of Sylvilagus floridanus. Lineage (NCBI taxonomy): Eukaryota > Metazoa > Chordata > Mammalia > Lagomorpha > Leporidae > Sylvilagus > Sylvilagus floridanus. The sequence goes on along the minus strand of OX463241.1, from coordinate 145,796,443 downwards.
CTATCAGCCTAGTATATGGCAATAGCTACCTAACTTGGCCTCCTGATTTCCCTTGTTCCTTTCAGGTCTTCTGGTCATCCCTACACTTGGACTTCGCTTTACTTTTTTCCATAGCACTTATCATCTGATATTCTTTTTTTTTAAGATTTTATTTTTATTTATTTGAGAGGAAGAGTTACAGACAGTGAGAGGGAGAGACAGAGAGAAAAGTCTTCCCTCCGTTGGTTCATTCCCCAGTGGCCGCAATGGCCAGAGCTCTGCTGATCCGAAGCCAGGAAACAGGCACTTCTTCCTGGTCTCCCACGTGGGTGCAGGGGACCAAGCACTTGGGTCTATCCTCCACTGTTTTCCCAGGCCATACCAGAGAGCTGCATTGAAAGAGGAGCAGCCGGGACTAGAACTGGTGCCACATAAGATGCTGGCGCCACAGGCAGAGGATTAAGCCACTGCACCACAGCGCCGGCCCTTCATCTGATATTCTCAATTGGCTTAGAAGTCCTTCATTTGTTGTCTTTACCATAAGGGCAGGAATAAACTGATTTTGATCTCTGCTATATTATTTGCCTTTAAGAAGGTGTTTGACACAACACAGATATTCAATAAAGTTTTGGACCTTGAGAACTTACTGCCCTTTCTGTAGTCAAAACCCTCCTGTGGGTTTCCATATTGCTCTGATGACATTGCAGAATCTTATGGTTCACAAGACTCTGCAGAATCTGGTCTTCCAGCAACCTCTTCTGTCATTTCCTGCTACTTCCTGACTTGTTTGCTCTGCTAGAGACACACTACCTTTCCATCCTGACCACAGCATGCATGCTTCTCCTCCAGGATCTTTGCATGTCCCATTTCTCTTCCCTGAAACACTATTGGATACATAATCCAATCCTATGCTTCCTTGAAATCCACTTAAATATTGTAGCTGGTGTTGTGGCATAGCAGGTTAAGGTACCACCTGTGATACCAGCATTCTATATGAGCACGGGTTCGAGTCTCAGCTGCTCCACTTCTGATCCAGCTCCCTGCTAATGCACCTGGGAAATCAGCAGAAGATGGCCCAAGTACTTGGGCCCCTGTAGTCACGTGGGAGACCCTGATGGAGTTCCAAACTTCTGGCTTCAGCCTGGTCCAGCCTGGGCCACTATAGCCATTTGGGGAGTGAACCAGTGAATGTAACATCTCTCTCTTTCTCTCTCTCTCTCTTATTCATCCACCCCATTTCTCCAATTCTCTGTAACTCTGCCTTTCAAATAAAAATAAATACATCTTTAAAATATCAACTCAAATGTTACCTACCCAGGGAGGCCTTTCTCCATCATCTTCATACAATAGCAAACTTTGACCATGATCAATGTTACTTTCTTCCCCTGTGCTGGCTTTTTTGTTAGTTTCCACAGTACCAAAAAAAAAAAAAATTAAAGTAACACTAAAAAAATTGTGTGTATATTTCAATTTATATATTTATGCATTTATTTTTACTTCATTTGAAAGACAGAGCTAAACAGAGAAAGAGACAGATAAAGTTAAATCTTCCATCTGTTGGTTTATGCCCCTAATGCCCTCAACAGCCAGACTGGACCATGGACCAAGCCAAAGTCTGGTATCTGGAACTCAATCCAGATCTCCCACATGAGGGGCAGGGACCCAAGTATTTGAGCAATCATTTACTGTCTGCCAACATGCATATTAGCAGGAAGCTGGATAAGAAGCAGAGTAGGTGCATTTTGAGTCAGGGACATCAATATGGGATGCAGACATTATATACAGTATCTTAACCACTATGTAAAATACCCAGCCCATTTTGTATATTTCCATGTATCATCCATCTGATCCTCAGAGATCAGCTCTATGAAGGAAAGGCCTTTATTTTGGTCATAACTGTTTCTAGTACTGGTATTTTCTAAATACCTTTTCCAGTGAGATGCCAACGAGGCTATCAGAAAGCACACTGGTTATCTTGAGAGGTAATTTAATATAACTAGTTATGAATTTATTAACTAGGTAAGTGAAAGGACACAAGGAGACCGTCTCAAAAATCTCAGAAGTAGCAGCCATGAGAAACGACTGACCTCTTGTGCAGGAGGTCCAAGGAAAACAGGATTAAGAAATCACAGAAAGCTAGAGGAGCGCCCGTGCAGAGCTGAATCTTGATTTTGAGAAAGGGCTTTCTGCCAGGTTGTCTCTGACCTTGGAGGATAGTCTAGTAGGATTGGGACTCAGATCCTTGAAGAGTCAGCCAGCCACTGGACTGGTGGACTAGGAATTAAGGAAACAGGTTCCGTTCATGTTGGAAGAATTCACTGCACACTGGATTCACCTGGGTAAAAGAGCATTGCTGGGGTGATAGTACTAAGAATGGAAAGAATAGAAGCCCACAGCACCAGGGAGCTGGAGAATCCCTTCCTCCTCTCTGACCTTTCTGACCTTCTCTATTGCCCTCTACTGGCAGAGCCTAGTATGGAACCCATTGGTCAAGCCAAAACCCACAGCTACAACCCCAGCAACACAAAGCTGAATATAGAAGGGTGAGTTTGAATCAGAGTCAGTAACTTAATAACTTGTACAATATTCATCAAATATTTGTTGAAAGAATTAAAATGCCTTGGAGTTTCTTCAAAAATCATTTACATTGCTTGAAAATAGAACATACAGCTAAAGAGAGAAAAACCCAATAAAAACAATTTTCCAAAGGGCACAGAAGCAATTGAGACTTGTCTAGGGGCTAGGGTTAAGTACAATAATCAATTCCCATCACATGTAGTGAATAATATTCTGTTTCCTGACAGTTGAGTCAAAAATGGAAAAATGCCATGAATTAAAAATTAATTATGATAGTTAGTGCAGGTAGAGCACCAGGGAAGCCTAAAGGTAAAGTTAATATATTTTTTCAGAACAGAGCTTTGATCTTTCCAACCATGAATGTTTGCTATAAACTCCACTGTTCAGCACCAGGCAACATGAAATAAAAATGTTTAAAAGTCTTGTGTATATTTTATCTCACAGCTATGTGTGTGTCTGTATGTGTGTATGCGTGTGTGTGTGCATACATCTGTGTGTCCAGCTGTTTGGTTTCATCTATAAAAGAACATCACTATCTAAACTACAAAACATCTCATTTGAAGAACTAGATCCTGAGGAGCCACCAGGAGGAACTAAAAGAAAAATGCATTCTTGACTGAATCTCTGTGAAAGACATGAGCAATTGACTTGTTGCTTGAGGATGTTTAAGACTGAATATCTAAAAATACAATTATTTTTCTTTTGCAGAATTTCATGCTGAGTTTTTCTTTAAAGAAGTAAGATGCCAATAGACCTATGCTGTTCTCAAGTTCTTTCATAGACAATATGAAAAGGCCATCAGCCTAAAGAAACACACTTGTATCTCTCTTTGTTGTAGCAAAAAACAAATTCACTTCATTTCATACTTGTACTGCTACATTTTAAAATGCAGGTGCTAGAGGAGTCTGCATCGTGGCATAGAGGGTAAAGTCACTGCCTGCAACACCAGTATCCCATACGGGCACCATTTGGAGTCCTAATTGCTCCTCTACCAACCCACTTTCCTGCTAACACATCTAGTAAAGCAGCAAAGAATGGTCCAAGTGATTGAGCCCTTGCACCCAAGTGGGAGATGCAGAGGAAGCTCCTGGCTTCTGACTTCAGACTGGCCCAGCTCCAGCCTTTGCAGCCTTTTGGGGAGTGAACCAGTAGATGGATCTCTCTCTCTCTCTCTCTCTCTCTCTCTCTCTCTCTCTCTCTCCCCCCCCCTCCCCTTTTCTCTTACCCTACCTTTCAAATAAATGAATAAATCTTTTTTAAAAAAAAATTGCAGGTGCTAGAATTTAGTCCTGTTTGACATCACTTAATGGTGGGTTTTGTTTCATCATGAGAATGTTTCTGCTTACTCTAATTTTGACAAATATAATAAATGAAAGATACAGTGATAGCCAAGTTGACTATCCAGATTGCATGAGTTTTACTATAGAAAATTTTGGTCCAGGTCTGGTGTTAGGTGCAGTGGGTTAAGTTACCACCTTCTACACATGTTTCCCAATTCAAGCCCTGGCTGCCCTGCTTCCCATCTAATTCCCTACTAACGTACCCAGGAAGGCAGCAGACAATGGGCCAAGTACCTGGACTTCTGTTACCCACATAGGAGACCCAGAAGGAGTTCTTTGATCCTGGCTCTGTCCTGGCCCAACCTCAATCCTCATGGCCATTTGGGGAGTAAACCAACAGAAGCAAGATCTCTTTCTCTCCATGTACTTCCCTTTCTCTCAGTCACTCTTTCAAATAAATAAAATAAATCTTGGTAAAATTAATATGAAATTTTTCTCAGCAGAATCAAATCAGATATGGAGTTATGAAGAAGTTGACACATGACCTTGAGATGTGCTTAACTTTAAGGCATATTAATGTCTCAAGCACTGGTGTTACTACTTGTTTTTTTGTTTTGTTTTGTTTGTTTTGACAGGCAGAGAGGATAGTGAGAGAGACAGACAGAGAGAAAGGTCTTCCTTTACCGTTGGTTCACCCTCCAAGGGCCGCTGCAGCTGGCACACCGTGCTGATCCGAAGCCAGGAGCCAGGTGCTTCTCCTGGTCTCCCATGGGGTGCAGGGCCCAAGGACTTGGACCATCCTCCACTGCACTCCCGGGCCACAGCAGAGAGCTGGACTGGAAGAGGGGCAACTGGGACAGAATCCGGCACCCCGACTGCTTGTACCAACATAGTTATTCTTTTAATCTCAAAAATATGGATTGGGAAGGCAATGTTAAGAGAATGCAAAGATAAGCTATGGAGTAGGAGAAAATCATGACAAAGGACACATTTAATAAATAATGGTTATTCAAAATAGACATAACAACTCAGTTAAAAACATAGGGCAGGAGTTGTGGTACAGTGGGTAAAGCCAATACTTGTAATATCAGCAACACTTATTGACACCTGCTCATGTCCCAGCTACTCTGATTCCAATCAAGTTCCCTTCAGATGGTCTGAGAAATGCAGCAGAGTAAGGCTAGGGTGTTTGAGTTCCTGCCATCTATGTGGGAAACCTGTTGAAGCTTCTGGCTCCTGGCTTCAGCCTGACCCTGTCTTGGTTGTTACAGCCACTTGGAGGCTGAACCAGCAATAGAAGATTGATCTCTCTTTCTCTCTCTTTCCACTCCTTCCCTCTCTCCCTCTCTCTGTAGCACTTTTAAATTAAAAAATAAATAAATATTTTTAAAAATCAGGCAAAGTCCTAAAGAAATACTTACAGAAGATGCACAGATGGTAAGTCAAAAATTAAAAAAACTATTCAGTATCATATGCCATTAGGGAATTTCAAATTACAGCAACAATCAATGATACTATACAACTATTATAATAGACAAATTTATAAGACTGACTATACAAAATGCTGGCAAGGATGTGGCACAATAAGGACATTCATTCATTGATAGTAGGAATGCAAAATTGTCCAGCCATCTTGGGAGAGAGGCTGGTAATTCCTCATAAAACTAAATATACTCTAACCCTATGTTCCAGCAATCATGCTACTGAGCATTCACTCAAACGAAAGGAAAACATGAGTCCACACACAAACCTGCACTTGGATGTTTATAGCAATTTTGTTCTTAATCGCCAACATTTAGAAGCAATCATTAAGAGAATGAGGAAGAGAACAAGGTGGAGAAGGAGAAAGAGGAATAGAAGGAAGGATAGTGTATTGAGGTACCTTTGGGATAGACAACAGTGTCTGCCAGCATAGTTGCATTAAGCCAATTTGTGGAGAGTAGATTTAAATTCCTATTACAGCTGTACAAAGAGAAAGAGAGGCAAGGAAATGGAGATAGTAAGCATAAATGGTATCTTAGGGACTTTGATAGAAAAGACACATGAAAATGATTCCAGGAAAGGATATATGATCAAAGAAGTTAGGAGCTGGTTTTAATTTCACTTTTAAGATAGGTGACATGTGCCAGGTACAGAGTAAGCATCCAGCACATTATTTTTTTATTTGCAAGTATTTAAGTAATTAATTTGTTCATTCAAGAGGCCAAGAGACAGAGAGAAAGACCTCCCATCTGCTGGCTCATTTTCCAGTAACTGGAAATGGGCTGGGCCAAAGCCCAGAGCTGGGAACTGAATCTAAATCTTTCATATGGGTTGCAGAGACCCAAGGACTTGATCCAATACTGCTTAATTCCATTGTCCACACTGGCAAGAAGCTTGATTCCAGAGCTGGAGTGGGGCACTGAACCCAGGTACTCCAGTGTGGGATGCAGCATCTTAACTTGCCTGTTAACTATCAAGCCAAATGTCCAGCCCTTATTGTTTTATTTTTAAATGATAATGAAGGTTCTGAATATTGAATGTTCACTACGTGGCAGGCACTTCTCTAAGTACTTACCGTTTTCTTTAAATTACCTTAAAAAAAAAGAAATCTCATTTAATCTTCACGACCTCCTTATAAGGTAGGTATTATCATTAAACCCAGTTTATATTTGAGAGATAAAGTAGGGCTACCTAATGATAGAACTAGGCTTTGGACCAAGTGAGTCTGATTCCAAATTCTGCTTTTACCATCCTACTCAGTGATGAGCAGGTGAATAGGAGATGTTGGGTGGAGAGCACACAATGAATAAGCAGAAGACATTGGGAGATAATGACATGAGAGCAACAAGGAAGGATAACAGATAGTGAGGTCCAGGACATGCACTACAAAGAATTTGGGGTTTTGAGGGAGGAAGAAGGAGAGACGGCCTGGAAGTGACACTGGAGGACAAGGCTGACAGTGACACACAGAAGCATTTCAAGCATTTCCGACCAAAGGACAACATGAAAAAATAACTTCAAATTTGGGCATTCAGTGAACTTGGCAGTTCCTTTGGGTTCTGTCCTTGTCATTGTATTTTTATCCCAGGGAGAGGAAGTTCTTACAAAGTCTCCGAACTCTAGCCCAGTGTTGCTAACAGTTATGCTCAGTTTAGGGGTGAAACTGTCAGGTTAACCAAGAGGATACCAAGATGATTTTCAGTTTAGTGGTTCTCAGACCAGTGCCCACAGGAAAGTATTTCAAAAATAAAGAAAACCTTTTACATTTAGGGAATCTTCTGGTATGTGAGATATTGTAAATAGTATAAGTAATTGCAAATCTCCTAATTCTATTTCTTTCCAGGACAGCTTCAAAAATGAATAAATAAATAAAATGAATGCTTTATAAACCTATTAGTGGGTGAGCATTTGGCATAGTGCTAAAAGTACCACGTAAGACTCCCTTAACCCATACCAAAGGGCAGGAGTTTGATTCCTTGCTTTGCTTCTGATTCCAGCTTCCTGCTAAGGTACACCCTGCGAGACAGCAAATCATTGCCCAGTGACTTGGTCTCTGCCACCACTGTGGCAGACCAGGATTACATTCTGAGCTCTTTGGTTCAGCCAGACTGAACTCCAGCCGTTACAGACATTTGGAAAGTGAACTAGCTGATGGAAGATCTCTCTTGGTCTCTCTCTTTCTCTCTCTCCACCCCTCTCCCATTAGAATAAAATGAAAATAAATTAAAAGTAAAAATAACTCCTAGTCAATATAGATAAGGGGTGAACAAGGTACAGCCAGCAGTTTAAATTCAGTCATTGGCCTGTGTTTGTATGGCCTGAGTGCCAAGAGTAGTTTTTACATTTTTAAATGGTAGCAAAAAAAAAAAAAAAACAAATGATATTAAATGCCACATAATACAGAATTCAAACTATAAATTAAATAAATAATTAAAATTAAATATAAGCATTGATAGATAATATATTAATATATTTTGATTACAGGAAGTACTTTGAATTCCAATTAAGTAAAATGTTCTCCTAAAAAGAGAATTCTATCCTCTACACTCATTGTATTTTTTAAATATAGTTTTTAATTTAATTGTGGAAATTAGCTTTTTCTTTTCTTTTATAATCATCTACATAATATTTTAAATTTTACCCCTTAAACTGAGAATCTTAATGTATCTAGCAATATGGCCTCATAGAGAAAAATTTGGTTATAGGTAACAGGTAGACAAAGTTTATATTGCTGTAGCAACCATCACTTCAATATTATGAATGTGACATGTAGATGATTGTGTATAAATATAGCCATCCAATTATATGTTCACTATTCATTTATCGCATAGACATTTATTGAGCACCTCTCATATACCAGAAACTGTCCTAGGTGCTGAAGATACAAGTTAAAATGGATGGTCATTGCACTCAAGAATGTTGCAGTATTATTATCATATTGTAGCAATAATTTTTGGTAGGATTTAAGAATAACAAAGAGTTTCTATAAAATTCTCCTTAACCTGAATATACCTTCCTGTGTCTACCACTCAATTTCAAGCTATTGGCTATTGAATTTTTAGTATATATAACATCTGAATAACTCACTGGTTTTCAATCTCAGCTGGAAAATTAGAGTGGGTAAATACAACCCCTCTCTCCTACATTCAACTTTATTGGAATAAGTGACTAGTGACCTTTGCCTCCTGTGCTTACCCCCTGTTATGTTATTCAATATATTAAGGGTCCTGGAATACTAACAAAGTCATCCCAGGTATATGGCTCTGCCAAGCTGAATTGAGCATTGAGCATTGAGCATTGCTTATTATTATAGCAATGTGTTGCTCATTTGAAGATTCAAGATCTAAAGTAATTTCCATATTTTTCAGTAGCCAAAACTTATCCTGTTCTTTCTAAATTGCCTCTGACATCAATTGCCCTGCAGGATCTCACTGTGGGTTTATGGGATTGAACAGCCAATGAATATGAGCATTCTTAGAGCATGCAATCATAACTTGTGTTTAGCTTTCATAACAGAATCTTATCCAAAACCATCTCAAAGATGCCAAAACCAATCCAAAACCACTTCCTAGGTCCACATTGCATAACAAGTGGACATGTTCCTTCCTAGTACATGATGAAGGGCACAAGGTAGCTACATGAATGACCATATGAATGGTGAAGGTATTTGATTATGATGTTTAAGCTATAAAAATGGCAAAAATTTTGGTCACATGTTGTTCATTGAATATTTTTATATTCACATTTATTTCTCACCCTTCTTTAACTCCTGGGAAGAGTCTATTGCTTCCTCTCTTCCATTACATCTTTAAAATAAGGAAAATCAGGAATGTTAAGACTTTGATAACCGCAGATTAAGAAACAGCAGAGAAAGAAAATTAGAATTTAGGGGTTGTACTGATAGAAACAAAGGAATCGATGATATGGTGATTTTCAACATTAAAAAAGTTATTTCATTTCCCAACTATCTTGTTTCCCTACTTTCAGTCACACCAATGGGTTTATCTACCTGAGAAGTAGCAAAGAACTGGAAATTCTCATTTGTCTAATCAGTTACCTGTCTTCAAAAATGTATTCTATCACAGCAGGAGAGATTCTTTCTGAGTCCTGAGACCACGGAAAAAAAATATTCATTGCTGTTATGTTAGATCACAAACACACAAAGCAGGGAGGTCTTGTACAACTGCCAGTGCACTTTGTACAGAGGATTTGGCAATGCTGGAAGAGGAAGCAATACAGGTATGAGTTATAGGCTGAAGGGGACAGAAATTGGAGGAGTAAAGGTAAGAGAAAAATTAAGTGCAGGGTGAGCAGTATCACAGGCAAGCATAATGACCAGAGGCCCAGAAATGTGAGTTGATCCTTATGCCACTCCATCCCAGTGCTCAGCCACAAAAAGGGACATTTCTTCCCTATATTTATCATGGTCTCTAAATCAATCAGCATTATCAAAATTCTTTATGAGTATAGTAAAAGAGACTTGTATTTTAACTTAGTGAAACCAATTTGTTTCTATTTTGATAAGAAAGCAACATATGAACTAATAATAAATTTTTAGCTTTGGTTAAGTCTCATCTACACACATATCATTATCAAAACAAGAGTCATAATTCAACTCCATTTTGTGCATTCCACATCCATGGGAAGGCTCTACTATTCCCAAGACTTTGTCAAAATTCTTAAAGCCACTCTAGATTTCTTTGTCTCCCTCGCCATCTCCCCAGCCATGGGCATAAGCTAGAATCAAAATAAGTGATGTCTATTTCCTAAATGTGTCTCTAATATGCCCACTCCTTTCCATCTGGACTACCACTGCTTTAAACTAGACACCTGACACTCAAACCTTCATCTGAATTTATTTTCTTTTTAAAAATATTTATTTATTTGAAAAGCAGAGTGAAGACAGTTACTTTCCACCTACTGGATCATTCCCAAATAGCTGCAACAGCCAGGGCTGAAGCCAGGATCCCAGAACTCCATCCTGGTTTCCTACATGGTTAACAGGGGCTCAAGTCCTTGGGCCATCATCTGCTTCTTTCCCAGCACATTAGCAGGGAGCTGAATGGGAAGTGAAGAAGCCAGGGTTCAAACTGGCACTCTGACAGGGGATGCCAGCATTGTAGGCAGTAGCTTAACCCCAGCTTAAATGCCCCCATCTGAATTTATGATACAAACTAAGTGCTCTTTTTCCATGTCACTACTTTAAAAGAGAGGCTTTCTACATCGCAAATCTGATCTTGCCATCTTCTTGTGTACTTCTCTTTGGAATCTCTCCCAAGCCTGATAAGCTTACATTTATTCTATCCTTTCAGTGCACTTTCTCAGTGGCCTCTCCAGAACAATCTTCTCATGTCTGAGGGGCTTTACATGGAATTTCATCCAATCTTCTCTGCTGCCTCCTGCCTTTGCAGCTTTATTGTGATACTGGCCATTCTTGCATACATGTCTCATGAAACTATGTGTTCCATAAATGTGGGAATCCTGTCTCTCACAGTATGCCCGTGGCACTGACACAGTATCTGGTGCATGATAGAATGGTACAGAAGACTGGTGACTTTTAAAGCAGGTTGACAATTCCAAAACAAAGAGGTGTTTGTTGGCTGGGTGCAGGTACCACAGTGATAACTGTGAATATATCCCTGATGGTAATTAGAAAACCTTGAAAACTAGAACCCAGGGGAGAGGGCTAGAGCAACTGATAGTATCAGGGGAAAAAAGCGAAATACTTAAAAATAAACTGTCTACTGCATAATTTTTCAGAGAACTGACCCTTATGTGAAGGATGGCTCAAAAGGAAATTACTGCCTGACAGGGGAGTTTAAAATACCAATTATTTCCTTCTTAAGTAGGGCCAGACCAACTCAACACAAAACCAGAGAGCATGCGCACTGCATTCCTGGAAGGAAGCTGCTGGTTCTGGTGTCATCAGCCTGGTGATGAAGGACACATGATCCCAGAGCCACCCAGCTGACGGCTGGTACACCACAGAGAGACCTGCTTCTTGGAAAAGACCTCTAGTAATTAGGAATTCAAGCTTAGATCCGACTTTTCAAATGAAGCCTTCTAATTTTCCTGTTCCCTCCCCTGAGCTTCTTCCAGGAAAACTGCCTTTTCCTCTGCTGTGGTCAGGAAAGATCAAATGCGCCTTTTACCGAAAAGGCGAGACTTGTCTCTCCTTACTCCTTCATGTGTGCCCACAAGCGATGGCTCATACAGGGACAGTGCTGAAGACTGACATGGGGCCTCCTCCTCTTTGTGCCTGTGACCATTTGTGGGTAACAAGGGTCAAGGTGGAAGATCAGTCCGAGACATTAAATAATGGTAGAACGATGTGACCATGAAAACCACCACTTTGAACAGAATTTTGTGTGTGTGTGTGATATATTTGAGCCCAATTTCTGCCTGTTTCTGTGACATTCTTTAATGACGTCACTCACTTCATACTGATTTTACCCAAAAACTCTACCTAAATAATTGGACAAAAATCAGAATAAAGGAAAAATACTCAGCCTACTCTAACTGGAAACTTAAAAATAGGAGCTGTTTCAATAGGAGAAAGATCTGACTCCACCTTGGTACCCATCTTTCCTCGTAATAATCGAGGATTATTACATAAGATTTCCAAGCCTGTTCTGCATTTCTCCACCTGCTTCCCATGGATGTTCAATATTTCTTTCCAGTAGTTTTTGTCTATCTTCCCACCTTCTTCATTCTGCCTGGCTATGTCAGTGCTTATAAACATTACAGTATAGATTCATTCCTCTTCCTCTGTTTTTCTCTCCTGCTGAGAACTTCTGAAAGATAGGGGCTTACCACATTATCTCAATTTTTTACCTTCAGGACACTCTTCCCTTCTGATCTCCTCTTTCTGTGCCTCTAGGCTGGATCATAAGCTCATCATGAACAGGGATCTGGCTTACATCTCCACACAGAAGGCATTGCATGAATATTGGCTGCCCATCTAATTGGGCTGAAATGTCGGTCTGTTGTACATTGGTGTTGAAGTACACTGCTGTCTCTTTCTGAAACCTTTATCTTCTCACAGTAAGTTACCCACTGCAGATAAAAACTTTCATCATCTCTAGGTGTCGGCGCATGAGAAGGCTACAGAGGAGCAGGTGTCATTAAGAGTGAACACAGTTTTGAATTTGGGGAAGCAGTGACAGTGGGGTCTAGGTTGTTTCTCACTCAGAACTTAAAATAAAAACTTTCAGAATGTTCCACCAGTCACCCCAGTGAGGCTAGAAAAGCAAGGTAGTCCTGGGAATGGTGATCACTGGGGCCTCTACAGAGCAACCATTGGCGCAGATGTGCTATGTTTTATAAATTATAGGGTTCCTTGTCCAAGGAACAACTCAATTTCCTTGACGATCCCACAGTATTTTTAGCTATTGAGCTGACTAGTTTCCGGTCTGAATAATATTCCTCTTTTGCTTGCTCAATTCTTGATTCTTCCTTCCTTCCTCCTTGCTGTAAAATAGTATGTTTACTGTGAATTTCTAAATCACTACCATATTTACTTATGCTTTTACCGCCAATAAGCTCACCCCCCACTTCTGCCTTCTGGAGGGGAAAAATATAACTGGAAAAAATTAAAAAGAAAAGTCTGGTTTTATGTGAACAGATATATTGTACTTTATTTTCCAACATATTTGAGCCCTTCCAGGCTACCAAGCATCATTAAGCACTTAACACATATAATCCCACTGAATACTTACATATCTACAACTTAATATCTGTTATTGTCATTAGCTTTCCTTATGAGGAAATAGGCACAGAGAAACTTTCCCCAAACTATCTGCTACTATATGGTAAGATGAGAATTTGAACCTAGGTCAGAGGGACTCTAAAATTTACCTCTTTACTATCACTCTTGTGATTTTGTAGTCTGTATCTTCGTCTCCCATTGTTTCCTCCAATCCTGTCATATTCACCAATTTCAAGAAGAGTCCTTGGCCTAAAAGAATAGTGTATCAAAGAAGACTACAGAAATTATGGTGTTCCTCATACAAATGATAAAACTGAGGCTAAGAGAATTTAAATCTTACATAAGACAGCAAAGTTACTTTAGGCCATCTCAAATCAAAACTAGGTTTTCCTTGCCTCCCTGCTTTATCTGTTGTCTTTGTAATAACACCATGACCCTTAATTTTTGTTATGAACTTTTAATGGGGAATATGTTTTTCATTTAACTCCATAGGCTCTCTTTTGGCAAAGAATGAAACATCTCTAAGGGAGAAATCCAAATATATCCTTTGAAGCTATTAGCCACATATCAAATACATTAAAACTTTCAAATGCCTTAAAACATCTGGATTGTGAAAGGTTATTATGTAAAGTAAGGTGTTAATTCATACTTTTTCACTTTGTAGGCTACCCATAGGAATTCACTCAGCTGATGGATTAGACTAAATATAAGCAAGTCCAATGCTAGGCAAACTGCAAATCAGGCATATCTGTGCTGGGTGACCTCCAATGTCCCTGTTTCATTCCCTTGCCTCCTAACACTCATTTTCTTCCCTGCCTACCTATCACCCCTACAGTTGGGTTGACTGCCAAATCACAGACTGTACAATTTGCCTTTCTCCATCTATAACCCTCCCTCCTTTTTCTTCCCCTTAATTCTCATTCCCTCAGTTCTCACTTAAGGCACTGGGGTCTCTGTTGTTCTCTTCCATACTTATCTCTGTCCTTTTCTATGACCTTTCAGTACTGTCTTCCATTTGCCCTCAACAGAAGAATTCTACAACAGAAGAACATGGCTGTGATTTGGAGATCATTACAGTACTTTTTATTTTTGACTACGTGGTCAAACAGAGGAGTCTGAATACCACTCCTTCAAGTTCTGTCTTTTCAGTTGTTTACTGAGCACTAAAATTTAAACTTGGCTCATACTGCCCAAATCCTCACCTCCTCTCCCCATTCTCTTTTCAGGCCCTGTCTCCCACCCACTTTACTTCACAAAAACTGCTCAGCAGAAAGAAACCAGGTACCCTCTCTGGGGCCAAATCCAGAGTATTGTCTTCATTTTCTCTCATTTGATATTTGGCCACTACAATTGTTCATGAACTTAACGTACCTCTCTTACCGTGTCCATTAACTCTCTTGCCTGATTTTCTTTCTAACAACAATGCTGTAGTTCAGTCTTAATCATGTACCTGTTTCTCTGTTTCATCCTCCTTAGTGGGTAGTGTTCTCAAGATTACAAATTTGGGTCTTTTTCATGTGTGTATAAAATCTAATCCATATCATGGAATCAAATACAATTTATAGGCTGCTGATAGACAAAGCTAAAAGACCATGTCTAAAGTCCTTCTCGGGACCACACCTTTATTTATCTCCATCTAGCAGAGACAGCAGATGTATTCACCCACGATAAAAGCAAAATCATCTTTAAAAAAAAAAGCCTACATCTTCTACATATCATCACTGTTTAACTAGTACTGACACCACAGATCTAAAATCATCTTCTCTCTCAGCCCCTAGTAATAGTAGCATCCATTTACTGAGTTTTGATTTGGGGCCATATCCTTTATATATTTTGATCTATTTCACTGAAAAGAGTCCCAGAAAATAGAACCTGGTATCACTATTTCACAAAGGATGAAACTATGGCTAACAGAAATTAATTTGCCTAAAGTCATGCAGACAGTATAAGGTAGTAATGGAATTTAAATGAAAGGCTAGTAGCCAGCACTGTGACATAGTAGGTTAAGCCTCTGCATATGGTACCAGCATCCCATACAGGCACCAGTTCGTGTCCTGGCTGCTCCACTTGTGAACCAGCTCTCTGTTAATGGTCTGAGAAAGCAGTGGAGGATGGCCCAAATGCTTGGGCCCCTGCACCCATGTGAGAGACCTTAGAAGAAGCTACCGGCTCCTAACTTCTCATTGGCACAGATCCACTCATTGTGGACATTGGAAGTAAATCAGCAGATGGAAGACACCTTTCTTTCTCTCAAATAAATAAATATTTTTTAAAAACGAATGATTAGCTGACTTAAAATTTTTGCATTTTCACTCTATGAGAATTTTAACCCAAGTACCAGTACAGATAGTCATCAATATGTAATAGCCAATATATTTTGAATTACTATGAAACACTGAACACTGAGAACTTTCAAAATTGCCTGATTTAGTCCACACAATAACCCTAGGAGGTATAGGAAGTATGTGTTATTATCCTATTTTATAAATATGGAAACTAAAATTAAGAGACTTGTGTGAATAACTCAATAAGCAAGATATAATGTGGTAGTTTCAGGACTCAAAACCAAACTCATAGCTTCAGTGATTTTCCTCAACTGAAAGCAGTTTTATTCCTCCTCTCCCTCTTTATTACCACTGCTACAGCCCTGGTACAAACCCTCACTGTGAATTTCACCTGATGCTACTTGTCTCTCTTCATTCCAATCCAGCGCACTAGGAACATGGTTTGATTATTATCACAGATCACATATTTCCTAACTATTTACTTGTCAGGAATTTCATAAAGCAAAGTATTTCATCTTGCTCAGCTCTATATCCATCTTAACATCAATATAGGTCAGATTAATGGATAGAAAATTTCATATCCTACCTGATCATCAGGATGGCCAAATCTCTAAGGTTTCATCCCTAGCCACCCATCAGATAAACCCAAAAGGAAAGGAATGGATGAAAAAATGAAAAAGCAGTTTAGCAAATGGAAATTACCACAGACAGTTCAATAATTGTACTTACTTGACTTTCTCTACTAAGTCATTGACAAAAATATTATGACAATTAAAGCAAGGGTGTGGTCCAATGGAACACAGCTTTATTATTTCTTTGTTTGTGTTGAGTTTAAACACATTAGAGACTTGCAACTGAGCATGGGCAAACAATCTATTTCTTTATCCTATAATCACACCCAAAACCACATCAGAACATTAAATATAATGAAGCTATCCCCTGTCATTAAACTTGAGCCATGATGTGTCATATAGTGTGAATAAGATGGTGTTATGTGGTTTTAAAAGTGGTGGTTGTTTTTGCCACAGATTTTCAAAGATGTTAACTTCCTATGAATTAGCATGATGTTGGGAACTTCAAGAAAGTTTTCAAATTTCAGAAGGAATTGGCCAATATCTACACAAACACCCAAATTTGTAGGCACAAGAATTGATTCATTTGAAGAAGACATTTTTCCTTCCCATAGACCTATCAGCTGAGAAGCCTCAGATATGGTGAGTCTAGAGAACCAAAGGGGAAAACAGAAACAAATTGTGGGCTCCTTCACAACGTGACAGGAAAGACAGTGGAGAGATGTTCAGAACACTGGAGTTTGATAGGACAAAGGCCCAGTCACACCTCAATTCATTCTTTTTTTTTTTTTGGAAGGCAGAGTGGAGAGTGAGAGAGAGAGACAGAGAGAAAGGTCTTCCTTTTTCCGTTGGTTCACCCTCCAATGGCTGCTACGGCCAGCGCACTGTGGCCGGCGCACCACGCTGAACCGAAGCCAGGAGCCAGGTGCTTCCTCCTGGTCTCCCATGTGGGTACAGGGCCCAAGTACTTGGGCCATCCTCCACTGCACTCCCAGGCCACAGCAGAGAGTTGGACAGAATCTGGTGTGCCAGCGCCATGGGCGGAAGACTAGCCTAATGAGCTGCGGTGCCAGCCTCAATTCATTCTTGAAGAATCACTAGGTTGTATTCCTCTCAATATCTCACACATCTCTGATTTCTAAGGATGGCTATTCCAAAAGTGTGCATTTAGTCATTATTCACTTTGGGTGAAAATAATATATAGTCTACTTCACATAAAGATGGAATGCCTTATTCATGAACAAATGGCTGAAGTTTTTATTCCACTGTAAACTGTATTTCTCTTTCAAAAGAATCTGACTTGCTGTGAGTTAAATTCAACTGTTCTCTCTTAAAATAGGCAAGACATTTCATCCTTTATTCTCTACAACTGAAATGAAGGCTTACTTTACTTTTAAGGTATTTTTCACTAAGTTGCTAAAAACATTTCATACAGCTATCTACCCCCACTAAATTGGAAAAGCCCAAAAGATGAAGGGATGGACCAAGGACTTCAGTGGCTACAAGTCTGTAACTTCCCCTACTATATCAATCTAGGAAGATTCAAGATGGCCCATGCTGGAGGTCTGAGTTCTATCCTTGAGCATCATTAACCTGAGGCTCACCGGTGGCGCTTAGCTATGCCTAGGAAACCAAAGTAATGGCTCAACATGTAACCACATAGAATGGTTGTTACATACATTCTTTGTTTTTACAGATTAGCTGTTAGCAGAAATACGGAGTAGCTCTAACTCAAACTGTGCATTCCAAAGTGTGAGGAAGGTTTTCTAAGCAGAGGCCTAACCTGCTGCACTACAATGCCTGCCTCTCAACATAGGAATTTTTAGAGGGAGACAAAAATATTCAGCCACAGCACCCCATAAATTATTTTCACAGCACAACAAAATGGCATACATTAAGAAAAGCAGACACAAAGGTAGCACTCATTAGCATGAAACTAATGGGACCTTTTCACACAAAGTAAAACCCAAGTCCCTGAGCACGACTCTATGAACTGATTAAACCATGATTGGATGGAAATTTATGTTCATATATTAAAAAAGAAGAAAAGCTGAAAAATCAAAGATCAAATTATACATTTCAAGAAGTTACAAGTCCAACCTAAATGCTAATCATGAAAAAGGAAAAAAAATAAATAAGTGGGCCTTTAGATAAACTTAATAAACAACCTAAGGACTACTTCTTTGAAAAAACTAATTAAACCGATATGCCTCTTGAGACCATTCAAGAAAGGGAGAGAGAGGGAGAAAGGGAGAGAGAGAGCGAGCACAAAAGTTAGCATGGTTCCATGGGGCTCGTGGGTGGAGAGGGAGCTATCTTGAAAGCAGAGCAGCCAGGACTTGGACCAGTGCTCCAATATGGGATTTCCAGCACTGCAGGCAGTGGCTTAATCACTACACCACAGCTCTAGCCCAAATCCTACTTCTTCTTATTTGTAAATGTTCAGTGCCTTATATCTTACATAGTTAATGGCTTAATCTACTATTTCTATGAACCAGTTTCCAAGGAATAAGTTTGAAACTTGTTTCTAGTATATCATTAAACTGATCCTAGCTGTTTGCACATATTTTTCTGTCTGGTTAACCTTGCCTATAACTTCTCACCAGGAAAATATATAATTCCAATAGAAAAAAAACCACATACACAGCCATCTGTATTTCAAATGTACTTATTTCAATGGCTATTTAAATACAGAAATCTATAATACAATGGGTGCTAGAAATATAAACTGTACCAGAAGCAAGTCTGAGGATACTTAACTATAAGGAACTTCTTCTTCTCCTTCTTCTCCTCCTTCTCCTTCTCCTTCTTCTTCTTCTTTTTTTTGACAGGCAGAGTTAGACAATGAAAGACAGAGACAGAAAGGTCTTCCTTCTCTGTTAGTTCACCCCCCCCCCCAAATGGCCACTACAGCCGTGCACTGTGCCGATCCAAAGCCAGGAGCTGGGTGCTTCCTCCTGGTCTCCCATGCAGATACAGGGCCCAAAAACTTGGGCATTCTTCCACTGCCTTCCCGGGCCATAGCAGAGAGCTGGACTGGAAGAGGAGCAACCAGAACAGAATCTGGCACCCCAACCGGGACTAGAACCTGGGGTGCCAGCACTGTAGGTGGAGGATTAGCCTAGTAAGCTGCGGCGCCAGCCAACAAGGAACTTCTTGAAGCATGGTAGCTGAGACTGAAGGTGGTGGAGGCCAACTGCATAGCCCAGAGTTCTCTCAGTTAACTTCCACAGGTAATTCAATGTTTATTAAATGAATAATTTGCATGTGCTGATTTGAAGTTTGCATATATATATTATTGAAACTCAGCTACAACTAACAGTACTTAAGAATTGATGGGGATCCTTCTACAAATCAATCTGTTCTTAGTTTCATTATGCTTGAAAGTTCTCTATGGATCATGCAATCCTGGATTGCCTGTGTCCCAGGCAGACTATTTCCACTGCACAGTTCTTGGTTGGGATACTAAGATCAAGAGTATCCAATCCTTGCTCAAGTATAGATGGTGATCTTGTAACTATACAAATACTAGAATGGAAAATAAGCCTGAGCCCTCAACAGACATGGAAAGGCCTGAGAACCAGGAAACTGCTAATACCTCTATTAAGGCCTTTAGGCTTACGCCTGCAGTTTCCATCCCAATTCTGGAAACACTCTGTCACTGTGTAATCTCACAAGAGTCCTAGATTCAGTATTTCCCTGGGAAAACAAAGTAGCAAAAATCTTTGACTATCATGCTCCATTTCCATATGTAAGTTTTCCTTAAACTCAGCTCTGGTCCCACGGTATTCCTAGTGAGACACACTCAAAACACCAACTCAAACACAGAGAAAAAAAGTGCCTGTGCTCAGAGAAACTACAGTGCAGGCAGAGAAATAGAAATATCCACTCAACGCCATGTAAGCCCTCTACCTGTCCCAAAGCCAGCATGGCTTCAACAAAGAGCAAAGCAACCACTTAAGTGAGAAAGGAAGAGTAACCCAATCAGTGGGGTTGCGGTGGAAGAAACTCAGGAAAACACAACGAAGCAGAAGCAGGAATGATTGAAATGCCTCCTTTCCCTCAGTGGAAAATCCTGATATTTATTAAAAGAATTCCTTTGCAAATATCTCTGTGAAAGGAAGAAAAGTGCTTCTACCAAAGATATTCTTTTCAAAATTAGAATGAAGAATCCTAAAATTCATTTAGAAGCATAAAAGGCCCAGAAGAGCCAGCTCCTGAGGAGGAAATTATACTACTAATTTATTATAATTATAATTATTAAGTAATAATTAATAATTATACAACTGGAGATATCACAGTATGTGATTTATTTAAAGTATACTGCAAAGCTATAGTGACTTAAACACCATAGCACTGGCATAAAACCAACACCTACATCAACAAAACAGTGTTGAGAACACAGAACTTAATCCATGTAAATACAGCCAACTGATTCTTAAGAAAAATGCCAAGAACATACATAGGAGAAAGCATAGTGTTTCAATGGATGGTGATGGTAACACTGGATATACATATGTAGAAGAGGGAAATTAAATTAGATCCCTATCCCTCACCCTATACTTTAAGATAGATCAAAGACCTAAATGTAGACCTACATGTAACACTTCTATACAGCAAAACTTCTATACAGCAAAGGAAACAACAGAGTAAAGAGATCAAACAGAATGAGATAAAATATTTTTTTGACAGGCAGAGTTAGACAGAAAGAGAGAGAGAGAGAGAGAGAGAGAGAGAAAGGTCTTCCTTCCGTTGGTTTACTCCCCAGATGGTGCTATGGCCAGCGCTGCACCAATCCGAAGCCAGAAGCCAGGTGCCTCCCATGTGGGTGCAGGGCCCAAGCACTTGGGCCATCCTCCACTGCCTTCCTGGGCCACAGCAGAGAGCTGGCCTGGAAGAGGAGCAACCGTGACAGAATCTGGCGCCCCAGCTGGGACTAGAACCCCGGGTGCCGGTGCTGCAGGCAGAGGATTATCCTAGTGAGATGCGGCACCAGCCTATGAGATAAAATATTTGCAAGCTACTTATCCAACAACAGATTAAAATCCAGAATTTATTAGGAACTCAAAAAAACTCCACAACAGAAAAGCAATCAATCCAGTTCAGAAAAAGGCATAGGAACTGAACAGAGAGTTCTCAAAAGAAGAAATACAACTGCCCAATAAATGTGTAAAAATGCTCAATATCACTAATAATCTGGTAAAGTCACCAATACACAATGTGATATCACCACACCCCTGTGAGAGTGGTTATTATTTTTAAAATCAGAAAGTAATAAATGATGGTGATCTGGAAAAAGGGAACACTTACATATTGTTAGTGGGAATATAAATGAGTACAACCACCGTGGAAAACAGTATGGAGACATATATTAAAACTAGAGTGGCAGGCGCCATGGCTCACTAGGCTAATCCTCTGCCTGCTGCACTGGTACTACGGGTTCTAGCCCTGGTTGGGGCGCTGGTTCTGTCCTGGTTGATCCTCTTCCAGTCCAGCTCCCTGATGTGGCCTGGGAAGGCAGTGGAGGATGGCCCAAGTGCTGGGGCCCTGCACTTGCATGGGAAACCAGGAGGAAGCACCTGGCTCCTGCCATCGGATCAGTGCGGTGCGCCGGCCGCAGCGTGCCGGCCGCGGCAGCCATTGGAGGGTGAACCAATGGCAAAGGAAGACCTTTCTCTCTGTCTCTTTCTCTCACTGTCCACTCTGCCTGTCAAAAAAAAAAAAAAAAAAGAGAGAGAGAGAGAGAGAGAGAATTATAGTTGTTAACTCGGTATATATTATACGAACAAATAGGAAAGTGAAGCTACCAGCCTCCATTCTTAAAGTAATGTCAGGAAAGGAAATGTTGACTACCTTGATTTGATCACTACATACTTTATACATGTATTGAAATTTCACACTCCAAACCATACACGTCTATAATTATTTCTAATAACTTCAAAATAAAGGGGTGGCCAGCACTGTAGTGCAGTACATTAATCCTCTCCCTGCGGTGCCAGCCTCCCATATGGGCGCCGGTTCTAGTCCCGGCTGGGCCTTTTCCGATCCAGCTCTCTGGTATGGCCTATGAAAGCAGTAGAAGATGGCCTAAGAGCTCGGGTCCCTGAAGCAATGTGGGAGACTCAGCAAAAGCTCCTGGTTCCTAGCTTCAGATGGGCCCAGCTCTGGCATTTGTGGCCATTTGGGGAGTGAACCAGTGGATGGAGAACCTTCTGTCTCTCCCTCTCATTGTCTGTAACTGTACCTCTCAAATAAATAAAAGTATTTTTAAAAAAATTTAAAGCCCTAAGGTTTCTGATTTTACCATTGATTTTTTAAAAAATTTTTCTCCCACCCAGATACTCTGAGCCGTTACTCCTCCTGAAAATACAGTATTTTTGAAGTTTTTCCTAACTTTACTTTCTTCGGTATTACGTTTTCATGCCAGCTTCTTGCCTATGATTATATTGATCCATGTATCAGTGAAACAAAGAAAGCTTAGAATAAGCCCAAGACCTTGGGGCATTCACCTCATATGTCACTTTGACAGATTTATTTAAGAAGTTTTTTTTCTAATTCAGTTTTGTTTTCTTTTACATCCAAGAACATCTTCAACTTCATGGCCAAATTCATAGACGCATATAATGAGTTCACTGTTACTAGTTCCAAACAATTTACCCCTTCCACCAAGGCACAGAGCATATCAGTTCATACCTCTGAGCAAAGGACAAACTGGGTGTTTTCATACTTAGCCTACTGCCACAGCGCTGTGTGGTGTGACTGCCATCTGCTGGTGGGGGGCTGACATTACAGGATGGACCATCATGCACTCAGTAGAAAAATAATCAGGAAACACTGGAAAAACAAAAGCTTTCTCTGGAGAAATGAACAAATTCCTTCATAAACCGTGTCCATCTGTGAAACCCTCCTCAAAATGTCTTTACTCAGGAGAATCTGAATAAGAGAAGAAAATTGGTGTGTGGCAGACTGCCAAGTACTAAAAACAGAGAGGAAATGGTGTTATCAGCTACTGACCCTATTACTGCAGCAGAATCCATCAGCACAAAGCTAGAGGCAAACCTCATTGACTCTGGCAACAAGTGTTATGAGCTGATGTTAAAGTCAGGAACAGATGGGCATACCTTCCTTAAGACACACAGCAACTGTGACCCCTTTCCCTTTGAAAGAATATAATTGGTTTCTTAGAACTCAAATGACTGAAACATAGGCAAGAACATTTGGAGAATAAGGGTTTGCTTCTTGTTATAAAATCCATGCTTCAGTGTTTAAGAATCATAATCATGCTTCAGAAATGTTTGCACAAGCCCGCCCTTGAAATCTGAGCCAAGCCCTTTGCTCAGTCTTAGCTATTTTTCCCCAACTCTTATCTTCAAGATTTTTGTAGCAATGAAAGCCAAGTTCCTACTGCTGACTTCAGTGGGTGTTGCTGCTTATTTCCATGTCAAAGAAGGGGACCTTGTATAATTGTGAATAGACAACAACAATGGGGAAGGCTTTCCCACGGAAGACACCCCTGATGGTGGAATAAAACTCAATTTCTTGAAAGAGGCTTATTCACTGTAGAAGCCAAAAATGCCACACTGAAGGCACTGTCTACTATGAACACAAATTTCTTCAGTAAAGGCCATGGGAACTGGAACAATTTTCACATTTTATGAAGCCCAAGTTACATAATAAATACTATACTTTTATACTTAGGTAGTAAGATTTCTCCCATCCTCAAAGTACATCTTCCCCCTCCTCCCGGGCTTTCCCCTCCATCTTAGTAAAGGGCCACACATCTGCTCATTCCTTGGAACTCTAAATGCACACCCTTGCAAGCTCTACACTCTCACTCACATCCCAACCATCTCCATGTCCTTGTAGCCCTACCTCAACATTCCAATCCAGCTGCCCCTCTCTATATCCATAGTGACCAGTTCAGTCCAGTTCACTATAACCCCCTACTAAAAGGTTCCTGCATTCACTTGCCAGGTCCTGTCCCATTTTCCATTCTCAATAGCACAGCTGGATAAACATCAGAGTGACCCTGAGAGTAAAACCCAAACTCCATAGCATGGTTTACAAGCCCTGGCATGATCTGGCTTGCATCATCCTCTCATCCTCTTCCTTTCTTTCACTCGGTGATAATATAGACAGTCTGGACTTTGTTCTACTCTCTCTTTTTTTTTTTTTTTGACTGGCAGAGTTAGACAGTGAGAGAGAGAGAGAGAGAGAGAGAAAGGTCTTCCTTCCATTGGTTCACTCCCCAAATGGTCGCTACGGCCGGCACACTGCGCCGATCTGAAGCCAGGAGCCAGGTGCTTCCTCCTGGTCTCCCATGCGGGTGCAGGGGCCCAAGCACTTGGGCCATCCTCCACTGCCTTCCCAGGCCACAGCAGAGAGCTGGACTGGAAGAGGAGCAACTGGGACAGAACCAGCGCCCCAACCGGGACTAGAACCCAGGATGCCGGCGCCACAGGCGGAGGATTAGCCAAGTGAGCCACAGTGCCAGCTTTGTTTTACTCTTTCAACCCTCCAAGGTTGCTCCCTCTTGGGATTTTAGATGTGCTTATTCCTCAGAAAGGCTCCTGATTTGTGAAGGCCCAGACTCTCTTCATTCTGGTCTCACGCACACATTGTCTTGCCTCAGTGCACCTCCCCGACCACCCTGTTAAAATCACCCCCTTCCTCCTACTACTTCATTATCCTGTTTCACTGCTTCACATCTCCTATCATAACTGCAATTATCTTCTTCCATCTTTGTTTCTTTTCCACTTCTTCCCTCTGTTCAAATATTAGAATGTAAATCTATGTATGTATGTAAATCTATGGCGCTGTATTGTCGGTACCTAGAACAGATCTGCAACTTGTTCTTAATGGAGATACGGTGAACGAATGAATGTGTCTACACAGTATACATCTAATTACATTTGCCTACAGAGTTTTGTTACAAAAAAGAATAACTGGCACTTTTGGAGCATGAATATTGAAAAGGATTGTGAATGAATGAGAGGTGGTGTTCCCATATCAACAGTATCTTAGGACAATAGAAGACCCTGAGAAATGACTTATGTACAAGTGGCTAGTTAAGAATGGGCTGCCAAGAAAGACTTGTATGGGATAATAAGACACAATACAGGAAAGAGAAGCACAGCAAGTGTTGATGTGACCATAGGTAAAAGGCCCAGAGAGAAAAGATTTGGCCGGATCCCAAAGGGGAGTTCCAGAGAGGAAGTAATGCTTCAGAATCATCATCCCAATGTGAGACCAGGGATCCAGAGTCCATATTCCAGTCCTGAGAGACAATGGCTAAGGGGCCCCAGGGGTGTTGCAAACTCCTGGGCTCTGTTTATGGGCAACAAAAATATGGTAGCACCCACCTCCACCACCCCATGGCATTGTGACCTGGAGTATGTGGAATAGCACTTCTAAGCATGAGTTTAAATGAACTCCAATATAAGTAACTTTCTCATAGAGAAATTTTGTGTATTAAATAATGCATAAGAGAACTTGGAAAGTAGCTATTATTTATGATTTTGTTCTTAAGGCAATTTGGGAATTGGAAGAGATGTCTAGGAAGTTAAGTTCTTATTTAAGAATAGAAAGTGAACAATGCCATGGGTATATCATCCAGCTCTATGTATTAAAAATTAAAAACAGAAATAGGGAATGTAGAGAAAAGCTGTGGCAACAGACTCAGGAGAACATACAAGCGTCCTAACACCTATACAAGGATAACAGAAAGCTCACATTTCACAGACAAACACCCTTGCAACATTTCTATTGAGGGCCCTCTGGGTGTTGGGATATTGACAGAAATGAAAGAAATTCAGCTCCTGAAACATATAGGAGGTAAGAGGTCCAACAATTTTCAGCTCCCTGAGGATAACAGAAACAGTGGAGCCACAGTGATAAGAAATGGATTCAGCCATCTAAAATATTTATGCTTGCATTGAGAGAAACATTAAACAGTTATTGGCATCATTTTAGATTTGTCAGCAGGTATGGTCAAGAAATTACTATGATCTCAGAGAAAAAGGAAGCTGGAACATGTTCCATTTGCTGTGATCAGAATCCTCTGCTGGTTAATTTAGGTGAATTCTGCAGTCTCAGTCAGCTTCAGAGAAAAGTGAATATGGTTTATTTTCTTTCACATGTGTGACTGGTGAGATCTGTTTAATAAGCTCAGGTAAATCTTTGGGTAAATGCTAGCAACTGAATCTGGGATAAATCAGGAGAAACCATCAAACCCCAAAACTGGAAGAGTGGCCAGCACAGTGAGATGTGGGACCTGACTCTCCCAGCAGCCACCTCACCCCCTGCTTCGCCCATATGCGCACACTCCGCTCTATCAGGTCTTCACTCAAGCAATGACCTGAGAAGGGGCAAATGTCACCAGTCATTTTTGTGTTTAGTAGTGTTGTAAATATCAAGGAAGGTAAGGCATTTAACAACAGCATCTGACACATAGTCAAGGTTCAATGAATATTGTTTTTATTATTCCTATTTAATGGGTGTTAAAACTGAGGATTAGGGAAGCTTTAAAAAATCCCCAAAGGTTAGAAAGTTAATAAATTGCAAAGCTAGATTCAGCCTCTTGAACTTTTGACTTGAAAGGTTATGCTCTCAACCCATGTTTCTGATAAAATGGCATTAAGTGAGCTCTATGAGTCAGGATTCTCTAAATAGATCCAATAGGAGATAGGATGATAGACATAGATAAAGAAACAGAATATACATACAGATACACAAAGATACGTAGACATAAAAGTGGATATGGATATAGAACTAAAGATAGATACAGGCACAGTTATAGGAATAGATATTGCATCTATAGTTATAGGTTTAGTCTAAGGAATTGGCTCAAAAATTGAGGGGTAGTGGCAAGCCCAAAATCTGTAGGGGAGGACTGCAGGTTGGAAATTTCGCAAAAGTTGATTTTGCAATCCTGAGGCTAAAAGCAGTCTGGAGGCAAAATCCCCTTCCCTTGGAGGCACCCTAGATAACTGATTGGTCATGGCTCACACTCATGATGAGAATAACATGCCTTACTCAAAGACTACTGAGTTAAATGTTAATCACATATAAAATCCATCATCACACCAACAGTTAGATTGCTGTTGGATCCAACAACTGGATGCCATAACCTAGCCAAGGTAACACATAAAAATTAATAATCATGTGAGACAATGAACACAAAAGTCAATCAAGAGGCCAGCGCTGTGGCATAGTGGGTAAAGTCATCACCTGCAGTGCCAGCATCCCATATGGGTGCTGGTTTGAGTCCCGGCTGCTCCACTTCTGATCCAGCTCTCTGCTTTGGCTTGTGAAAGCAGCAGAAGATGGCCCAAGTCCTCAGGACCCTGCACCCATGTGGGAGACCCAGAAGAAGCTCCTGGCTCCTGGCTTTGGATCAGCCCAGCTCTGGCCATTGCAACCATTTGGGGAGTGAAACAGTGGATGGAAGACTTTTTCCATCTCTGCCTCTGCCTTTCTGTAACTATCTTTCAAAGAAATAAATAAGTCTTAAAGAAGTCGATCAAGAGTGCCAATCATTAGAAAAAAAAAAGCAAGAGAATGTAGTAACACGTTTCTAAACAACACGCCTAATAATTCCAGCACACTATGCTTCACTTTTCAACTCATGTTTTTGTTCACATTTGATGGATTAGCTGAGGGAGCTACTGATAAAGGCCCACTTAGCCTATTAACACATGGACTCCAGAAAAGCTGAAAATAAGGAAGGAGAACTCATTGTAATTTTTACAAGCAAAACACAATTTGTGCTCATGAATAATGTTTGTGAAGTATTGCAAAATTACACTGCATGTCCCTAATTGTCATTCACCCCTGAGGGTGAACAGCTCCTTAAATCACTCAAAAACTGAGTGCCCACATAACAATCATGATTCATCATCTTTCTGTTTATTTTTAGTGTATTTTATTAAGGTTAAATTTGTGAAAATTCCTCCTCCACTATCTTTCAAAACTTCTTTTATACTCTCTCTGTGACAGACAAAAGAACAAATTGAATTAGACAGCACCATGCAATTAGGGATGCCTAAGCCTTACAGTTCCTACATTATTCTTTAGAAATTTGGAA
This sequence comes from Sylvilagus floridanus, assembly GCA_949820135.1. NCBI lineage: Eukaryota > Metazoa > Chordata > Mammalia > Lagomorpha > Leporidae > Sylvilagus > Sylvilagus floridanus. The sequence goes on along the minus strand of OX463241.1, from coordinate 145,768,475 downwards.
CTTTTGAAGGAGACTCAAACTAGGAAGTAAAATATTGCTCCTACAAGAAGCCACACATGTACCTTAATGAATTAGTGAAGAAACATGTCTTATTTATCCAAAAAAATAGATGTTACCCTAGTGTGGTTTAGAAGAGTAGATCAACCACTCATTCTAATGCTTCAAAGCAGAGGGAAGTCTCTTTGTTAAGGTCAGAGAAGGCATCATTTTTTAGTCATCATAGATCTCAGGGCATTTGTAGAGTAGAAAGAGCATGTGGCTTTTAGAACCACAAAACACGAAATTTCCTAGCAATTCAGAAGCTCTTCAAGTCAATATTGCTAAAATGAGTTTGAAATGTATTTATAGAAGATTCCGAGTTCTGCTCTAGGACAGGGAGCTATGGGAGTCCCAGTGGTAGTATCCTCCTTCGATGTTGCCACCAACCAATTTAGTTCTGGTCTCCTACCTTGAAGGCCTTTTCAGAAGAAAAACAAAAACCCTGAACTGAACTAGACTCCCCTTTGTAAGATGAAACTTAGTTAAGTACGAATGGTTACCACAGTTTTCCTATAAAACAGTCCCCAAGATAGCTTAACAATAATTCTTCTCAATCATATACATTATTTCCTTAACACGAATTCAACCTAAATTCTATTTTCTCCATCTATTTCTCTTCCTTAATCTGGTTTCACAAACTGTATTTATCAGGATTAGATCATAGAAGCAGAACCACTCAGAAATTTATATAAGGGATTTACTATAGGTATTTAATCTTAGAATCTATTAAGCTACGGCTTCAGTGACTGGGGAAATCAGTTGGCCCTGGTACTTGCGAATGAAAGATGTGGCATAAGAGTAATAAGCTGGAGTGGTAACCTCCGGGGATTCGTTGGTACCCATGAGGATGCCTGAGATCTGTATCAGATTGCACAGCCTCTGTAATAGTCAGTTTTTTGGTACTATAACAAAATATTAGCACAGATTCCTTATTGCCTCTTACAGTTTTGGAGGCTCACAGTATACGATTTGGCAGATCCCTCTGGTTTGAGGCAATGATGGATCACATAGAGTAATCAATACATGGTAAGTCATAAAACATAAAGTTAACAGGACCCAACTCAGGACTTTATAACCAATCTTCTCATGAGTGTTACCTTACGAATTCACAACCCAATAAACTAAGGACCTCCCATTCAGCCTTCCATCTAGATATTAAAAATGGATCAAGCCTTCACCCTGTTAGTACCATCAACCCATGACTTTAGGTCTTAATCATTTGCAGGAATTCTAGAGCCACATGAAAAGGAGGAAAGGGTCATGTGACTGAACCCACACCTGATGCCAGGGTCGGAAAAACTGAAAAAGGGAGTCTGTCTGGAGTTGCCACATGCCCACAAGGTAAGATCTTCAGATAAGGGACAACATGTCCGAACTGTAACAGCACCTCCTGCCAGCACCAACCTCTACTACGTAAAAGGAATATCGCTGCTGCTTCACTTCCACCTTCCAGATCTTGTGCAGAACATCTTCTGTGGCTACCTCAGTCTGGGCTATACATGAAAGGGAAGTGCAGTTCCAGATCAGCCACATGGACATATTATAAATCTACTTCAGACCCCTACTAATTTGTTTCCCAGGAAATTTTTGACATAGTCCATCCATGAGTACAGCTGTCAGTTAAACAGAAATTCTGTGATGTAAAGATGCAAAATAGAGAGACAAAGAGAATAGTAACACTGGAATAACATTAGTCAGTCCACCCTGCATAGTACAAGTGAGGAAAATGAGATTCATTAAATTATAAAAGCTTGCCCCAGGTCTCATAATTTCCCAGAGGCAATACAAACAAATCAGTTTACCTGTCTGTTAATCTGTCACCTATAAATCAAGAATAGCATAGAATAGCAATTTCCAGGTAATTCTACTCCTGGAAAGATACACCTAGACTTCCATAAACAGCATCTATGAAAGAGTACATTTGTGGCCTTGGCATTCTTTTCTCTTTTAAAACAATAGCACCGAACCTATATTCATAATTTTTATTTGGGCTTTCATATTTTCTTTATGCATGGTAACTTCTTCATGATAATGAGTCACCACAAGACTCCCCTAACAAAACAGTTTTCTTTAAAAGCAGTTTTTCAATAATTTTTATTTGTGATGCCCTTATGTAAAAGAGTTCAACTAAATATAATCAAGGTATAGGTTATAATAAAGTTGATATTCTGAACCTTGACCTTAACAAGGTGGTATATTTTATAGTATAGAATATAACAGCATACAGCCCCAACATCAAATATGAGCTCTACCATTTGCCAGCAAGTAGTCTGTAGCAAGTCCTCCCCCTTCAACTTGCAGATGTTATTTATTTTTCTTTAAAACAGAAATGAGTGTTTTGGGATTAAATAATTCAAATACATTTACTGAAGCACCATGACAATAGAAAGAGCATAAACATAGGAGCCATTATTTGCATCATTATTATTGTTATAAGCACTACCAGTAATGTTTCTAGTATTAATCATTAATTATTAATTAGTGTTGTTGATAGCAATTAACCACTAAGAATATATTGGACCAACATAACTGAATATAGTATAGAAGGATATTCTTACTGGAAAGAATTATTTGGGGGCCAGCACTGTGGTAGCGGGTTAAGCTCCCACCTGCAATGTTGGCATACTATATGGATGCTGGTTCATGTCCTGGATGCTCCTCTTCCAATCCAGTTCCTTGCTGATGGCCTAGGAAAGCAGTAGAAGATGGCCCAGGTGCTTGGGCCCATGCGCTCACACTGAGGATCCGGAAGAAGCTCCTGACTCCTGGCTTCAGCTCTGTTGTGGCCATTTGGGGAGTGAACCAGTGGATGGAAGAACTCTCTCTCTATCTCTCCCTCTCTTTGTAACTCTGCTTCTCAAGCAAATACATAAATATTAATAAAAAAAAGTGATCAATTTTAAAATATTTTTTAAAGATTTATTTTATTTATTTGAAAGAGTTACAGAGAGAGAGAGAGAAAGGTCTTCCAGCTGCTGGTTCACTCCCCAAATGGCCACAATGGCAGGAGATGGGCTGATCCAAAGCCAAGAGCCTGAAGCTTCTTTCAGGTCTTCCACGTGGGTGCAAGGGCTCAAGGACTTAGACCATCTTCTACTGCTTTCCCAGATACATTAGCAGGGAACTGGATTGGAAGTGGAACAACCAGGACTCAAACCAACATCCATATGGGACTTCGGCACTGCAGGCCAGGGCTTTAACCCACTGCACCACAGAACCAGCCCCATAAATAAATCTTAAAAAAATTAAGAATTGTTATACTAGTTTTGAGGTTCCAGAATGAGAAATAGGAAGTGTATGAAATTAAGTGTTTATATGCCAAAATCTCATATTCATGCTCATTTTCAAAATTAACAAATGCATATCAAAATGTAGCCATGCTGGTCCAGCAGCCCCTTTTCAACTGATCTGGACCATAGAACAAGGGGCTTTCTCCATTTAATGTAGGAACAATTTATTCTGAAGCTGTTGGGTCCATTATTGACACTCAGTACCATTTTCACTACACAAGTAAAAGCTGTACTTACATTTATCTAGAAAGGATTTTATCCACAACTCTACAAATCACCTGATTCACAAAGATAACCAAGCTTTCTTGATGTCCTCATCCAGTATGTGAGCATGCTGACAAACAAGAGAGCAACTGAATTCAGTTCATCCCTTTTGAAGTCCCATTGCTATTTTGACCTACTCTCCATCTCCCATCCACAACTCTAGTTTTGACTCCCTGCTCAGATATATATCAGTCTATTGGCTTGAAATATCAAAGGTTTAATTCTTTTCCACTGTCTGTCCATCACAGAAGGTCCAGTCTCGCCTCCCCTCAGTCAGCTGGACTCCCCAGCTGACGGTGCAAGCACCATCTCGGTTACTGTCAGTTTCTGTGCCAGAGGAAGAAGATTAAATGCTTGACCTGAAAGTGTCATGAAGTAGCTGAAATAGCTGCTTCTCATGATTCATTGGCGAGAATGGTGAGATGGCTCCATCTGTGACAGAGCATGGAGGTACAACTTAATCAAAAGGGAGTATTCCATAATATGCTCTAATGACTAACACATAGAATTTCCATGATTCCAATCAGCAATATTTTTTCTTTTGTTTCTTTGTTTATTTATTTATTTGACAGGCAGAGTTAGTGAGAGAGAGAAAGAGAGAGAGAGAGACAGAGAGAAAGGTCTTCCTTTCTGTTGGTTCACCCCCCAAATGGACGCTACAGCTGGCACTCTGCGCCGATCCAAAGCCAGGAGTCAGGTGCTTCCTCCTGGTCTCCCATGCGGGTGCAGGACGCAAGCACTTGGGCCATCCTCCACTGCCTTCCCAGGCCACAGCAGAGAGCTGGACTGGAAGAGGAGCAATCGGGACAGAATCTGGCACCCCAACTGGGACTAGAACCTGGGGTGCCAGTGCCACAGGTGGAGAATTAGGCGAGTGAGCCGCAGTGCCGGCCTTCTTTTTTTTGAAAAACTATAGCCTTCAGAAAGTTGTTTGCTTGTTTCCTGTGAAAAACTGTTAGTGGTAAGTCATAAGATACTATCACTATATGAAAGGATTCTAAAATCAAATGTGTGTAGTATATTGATTAAAAATATCATATGTGAGTAAATTTCAGTTTAGAAACATTTCTAATAGCAAATTTGCAATGCGCCCTAGATCTCACACTCACGTGATTCATTCCCCTCCCATTCCTCATTCCAATGAAGAACAAAATAAAGGCAACCCGATGTGTTTCCATGAGTCTCACAAGGAGCTAGACCAATAATGTTCAACAAAGCCTCATCTATAATAACACAGAAGCAGCTGAAATTCAAGGTCATCCCAGATATAGAAGTAAAGCAAATGCCAGAAATCACATAGTACTTAATTTCATTTCTATTACTCCTCCACTCCATCCATAGCTCCTGGCTAAAAGCTTGGTGTTCATAAAAAATGGAATTAAAAGATAAATTTATTTTGGTGCAAAAATATAAAAATCCATGCATAGATTTTTTAATAATATGCATATTCTGTGGACTCTTTGAAAATATTTCATACTTTTGTGTGAAAACATTATAGAAAGTCTAGATCAATAGTCATAATTAATATATAATAACTTGTTTGATTCTCTGTAACTCACTCAAATGTGTTCATTTAAGAATAAGAATAAAGAAAGAGATAGATTTACTTGAGTTCAAAAACTGGAGAAGAGATGCTGGAAATAGCACCTATTTTGGTATTCCTGGGTTCTGATATTTATATTTGTATATAAATTATATAGTTTGTACATTTATTCCTTGAAAACATGACTTGGTCAAATAAAAAATGTATGCTACTACTGACCTATCTCCTCCCAGCTGCACCCTTGTATGATTGTGCCAGATTTGGCTTAATCATGACATCAGAAATGAAAATTATTTTTCACAGTCACCCAAGATTGCCAAGTTGCAGTCAGAGGGCTGCAGAGCTAATTATAAAGGGTTTGTCTTTTATCTGGTTTCATCAGATGTTGTTTCAGCAGCAGTATGAGTAAAAACATGGTATCTTTTAGGTTAAGTATCTCCATTCTCTGCAAACTACACATGATCAATAAGACTTCACCTTTGTATTTGCAATTTCAGGAAAAAATACATTTTTAATCTAAAATTTGACACAAACAACTTTGTCCTTTTTTCAGCCCAAATCCCCAAGTTATAACTTTAAGAACTTTTAAAGGCCTTGTAGCATAGCACATAAAGCCACCACCTGTGACACCATCTTCCCATATGGAGGCTGGTTCGAGTCCCAGCTGCTCCATTTCTGTTCCAGGTCCCCACTAATGTGCCTGAGAAAGCAGTGGAGGATGGCCCAAGTGCTTGAGCCCCTACACCCACATGGGAGATCAGGAAGAATGTTCTATCTCCTGGCTTCAGCCTAGTCCAGCCCCAGCCAATGCAATTATTTTGAGAGTGAACCAGTAGATGGAAGATTCTATCTCTTTCTCTCTCTCCTTCTCTCTCTCTCTCCCTTCCTCCCTCCCTCTGTTTTTCCCTCTCTTTTTCTCTGTAGCTCTGCTTTTCAAATAAATACTTTTTTTAGAAAGGAAATATTTATGAAACATGGTGTATGTATGTCTGGGTATGTGTATTTTTAAAAATTCCAGTGAGTGAGCTGTAGTTGTCAAGGACTCATTATAATGTTAGCAATGACAGTGACCAAAATCAAGTCTATTTTTATAGGATAACAACTCTGATGGTTAGAAGTCCAGCCTTATAGTCAGTGGCATTAAAATATTAACAATGCTACTTTATAAGTGATACATTGGGAAAGTTATCTTATTTCTCTAGGTCTGTTTGGTTACATAAAATGCAGGAAATAGAATCTCAAGGTGGTCATAAGGATTAGAAAAATTAGATAAAAAAGAGCTGACATAGTGTGTGGTGGGCAATGAATGTTAGCCGCTGCTGTCATCCAGATCACTGCTGCTCTTGTCCATGAACAAAAATGTGTCACAGTCATAGAAACAGGATCATGAAAGATGCAGGACACCATCAACCCTGGAAGATCAGTCACTTCTGACTGATTATTAGGGATATATTTCAAGTACTGAAGATTCAATTGTGGTAGACTTAGTGCTAACCATACTTGCATCTTATGAAATATCACCCTTAATGCCCACCTGCACCATGCAGAAGCTGCTTCCTCTTAAGAAAGAGAAGGTGTTATGATAGAGGTTTTATGTTTCTGTTGTTGTTAATTGTTGCTTTGGGTTTTGGTTTTTGGTGTCATTAATGTTGATTTTTTTTTTATGCTTTGGATCTGAAATCTAGAAACCAAGGTTTGAATATTAGCTCTGTCATTGATAAGTTGTGTGATCTTAGATGCTAAGTCTCTTGGCCTCATGATATCTCAATTTCCTCATTGTTAAAGGTGAGGGTTGCATTGAGTATTATGATAGACTTTAATGCTTCACAAACTATAGAATGCTGGTTGATGCTTAAGAAAAAGTCCTCAGAAAGATATTCCTAACCTACACTATGTTACAAAGGCAGAAGAAGGACAACAGGTTCTGTGGGGTTTCATTGTCTCAACATTTTATTCTGATCTGCATTCATTCGTTCAGTCACAATTTTTATTAAGTATCTAATATGTGCCACATATAGCTTGATGTGCTGGAAATGCAACTATGGAGAAATCAGATATGAAAACCACATTCTACGTAAAGAGACCATTACCAGGTCACCAGATGCTCTATCTCAGAGAAGCACAATGAGGACAAGTGGAAAATTGGTCAGAGTTCTCTCTGAACAGGTAATCTTTCAACAGAGACTTGAATGAAGTAGAGAATGAGCAACGTGACTGTTTCCAGAAGAATGTTCCTGGTAGAGTAGATGCCAATATAATAAACACATTGAGATGGGAACACAATCAGAATCTTGGAGGAACAATCAAGGAAACCGGTTCACTGGAAGTCTAGTGAACAAGGAGAGGACTGGTAGGAAGAAGAGTTAAGAATGTTTCACACTTGGCTGGCGCCGTGGCTCACTAGGCTAATCCTCTGCCTGTGGTGCCGGCATCCTGGGTTCTAGTCCTGGTTGGGGTGCCGGGTCTGTCCTGGTTGCTCCTCTTCCAGTCCAGCTCTCTGCTGTGGCCTGGGAAGGCAGTGGAGGATGGCCCAAGTGCTTGGGCCCTGCACTTCCATGGGAGACCAAGAGGAAGCACCTGGCTCCTGGCTTCGGATCAGCCCAGCATGCTGGCCGCAGCAGCCATTTGGGGGGTGAACCAATGGAAAAGGAAGACCTTTCTCTCTGTCTCTCTGTCTAACTCTGCCTGTCAACAATAACAACAACCACCAAAAAAGCCTCTCTCTCTCTCCTTGCTCTGTAACTCTAAAAAGAAAAAAGAAAAAAAAAAAGAATATTTCACACTTGAACACTGTGACAAGTATTCTGGATTTTATTTGGATGAACCAGAATACTCAAAGAGTATGAGAGTTGAGTGATAGTGGGGAATGGAGATAGAGGGACACATGACATGGACATGGTGCAGGAGGGAAAAGCCTGCTATGTAGCCTCAGTGAATGGTCCTAGACAACACCTCCCACCCCTACAAGCTTGAAGAGTGCCAAGGTGAGTGACGACAAAGGCAGCCACTCTCAAGATGAGCCAGTGCCTTCACCATCATCTCTGAGCTGCATTAAGACTGTTTCAGAATAGCATTTGACACAAATCAAATGAGTTAACACTCACATTTAAAGTGATATTTGGCAGAGACACAGTCAGAGGCTGATGTGAATGCAGAAAAGCTGACAAGAAGTCACAGTGGGAAAAAATAAAAAAGATATTTTACCTTCTCACAAACATATAATAAAACAAAATGTTTTAAAGACAGTGTCATTGTTGCTATATGTCTAGTTCTTTCAGCTTGCTGCTTATCACATCACATAGTAGGCACACAAAAGGTTTGCTGTGTGAAGCAATGAAATAAGAAGGAAATGGAGAAGGACCAAGGAGAGAGAGAGAGGACAGGAGATGAGAGGAAAGAGGGAAGAAAAAAGAAGGAATAAATGGTGTATCAGACTACAAGGGTTACAATAACAATCGATCACTTAGTGGCTTTAAGAAGTAGAAATTTATTCTTACACAGTCTGAAAGCTGGAAGTCCAAAATGCAGGTATTAGCAGGATTGGCTCCCTCAGGAGAGTCTGATAGTGATTCCATTCCTGCCTCTCTCCCAGTTTCTGGGGGCTGCTTATAACCCCTGATGGCCTGGGCTTAGGGCTACGTAAGTCCCATCCCTGCCTCTGTCTCCATGTAGACTTCTATCCGCCTCTGTGTCTTCTCTTTCTTTTGTAAGGCCACACATCAGTGGATTTAGGGCCCATCCTAAATGCAGCATGATCGTATCTCAAGATTCTAATTGCAACTGCAGATTCCCTTTTTCAGAATAAGTTCATATTCACACTTTGCAAGTATACATGTCTCTTGGGGACAATTGAACCCACTATGAGTGACACAGATTTTTTAATATGAGAAAAACTACTGATAGCTCAGCTTTTCATATCAGGAATAGCATTGTGTCTACTCCTATGATTTGCTTTAATTAACATACAGAATGAAAATTTTGTTCTATATAGGTATATTTTCAAAGGAAGAAAAAATGTTCTAAATTCTTTTGGTTTTCTTGAATAAACGTGCATCAAAAATGGTTACCTAGCTTCAGAGAGTCCAGTTTCTGTTTTGAGATGAAAGCTTGGGATCACTATTGTGCTTTGAAGTACTCTTTTACTTGGTTCAATTTAAAAGAGTTTGAGAATTATTACATTCTGATTATCATGTAAAAAGAACTTTTCTTAGCCAACAATGCATAGAAACAGGCTTTTGTAGTGCAAGTGTTTAATAGTCAATAAACATGTATTTGCATTCTAAACAGGATACACAATGGTCCAGCAATCACTTGACAGCCAACATATATCAACATGATTCTCAAGTCCGCAACGTGGCCCATAAAAGCAATCGAACATTGTGTGCTTATGTATTAGGTGGTTTCTTTAACTTCATGACTTGTTTTATATGGATTATATATTGTTACATCAAGTTACATGGCTGCACATACCAGTATTTTCTTTCACACATTTTTATAAACATTACAAAGAAAAATAAAGCTAGCAATGATTTCTCAAAATAGGTTATCTACAATCTAGAGCAGTTTGGAAAATGCTGACCTGGGGAAATGCTAGCCCATGATCTGTCATAATGATACATTTCAAAGGCAGGGATATGTTTCACTTAGGAGGAGACCTCCAGAAACAGCACCCACAGGCTGCAGATTCCACCTAAAAGTCAAGACATAGCCAAAAACGGGTGAAAAGGTGCCAGATCAGCCATTCCAACTCTTTCACTATTTCCTAGCAAGACAATCTCATCTCCAGTCAGGCAGGTTGCAACATGCTCGGTCTCATTGTGCTATGCTTCTTTCCATCTCCTCCCAAATAGAAAAATATACCTCCTTAATTTACTTCATCTGTCTCCATGTGAATCATTTGCTGAGGACTCAAGCCTTTTTTGAACTTCTACATGTTTCACTATCAGTGTCACATAAGTAACAATTTTGTAATTAACTGCTTTCATTGTTCAGGTTTCCATTTGTGTTATTCTTGTTCTTCAGTGAGCCCCTCATAATGTCTTCTGGCTCTGTGAACATCATAATACTTTATACATAGCAGCAACTAAAAATCAGTGAAATCAAGGCAGGCATTTGGTTTCATGGTTAAGATGCTAGTTAGGACTCCCACATCCCATAGCAGAGTTCCTAGGTTCAAGCCTCTGCTCTGCTCCTGATTTCAGCCTCCCAATAATACGCACCTTGGATAGCAGCAGGTGATGGCTTATGTATATGCATCCTTACCACCTATGTAAGAGATGCAGATTGAGTTCCTGACTCCATTCTTTGGCCTGGCTCAGACCCAGCTGAGCCATTTGAGAAGTGAACTTGTGGGTAGATCTCTTTCTCTTTCTTATTGTCTCTCTCCTTTTATGTTTCTGCTTCTCTTTCTCTCCATCTCTCTGCCTCTCAAGTAAATAAATAATGTGTGAAATAAATGAAAGAATTGTTATCCTAGGTGCTTTTTATTGAGTCATCTGAAAATAATAAACAGTACAGGACTTACATGAAAGGATTAGTGAACTTCCCCAAGGAATTAGCTTATGATCAGAGAGTAATTTATGTACCACAAAACCTACATCCATAACTCACCAATGTCTTTCAGCAATAAGCAAGTGTCCTCAAAGAACAGCAATGTTTTTGATCTCCTGTGTATGAACTCATAAGATTCAGTTTGCAGTCGATGTAGAATTGAAAAATAAAGCTACTAACTCCTTATATCAGATACATAGAAACAGTTCGATTCCCACTTTCGACTTCTGTTCTTCAACTAAGCAGATGTAAGGACTTTGAGGTTGGGAAAGATTGCATTTAGAAAGTCTTGCTCTTTTCTAGGACATCAAAATACACAAAATTCATTTTTATTCAGTCTCATTTCAGAAAAGGTCTAGTTTCTGTTCCCATAGAGATTGACATTCTCCGTCAGAGAACAGCAACTTCAAGGCACCTGTTATACCCCCGTCTTCCAAATCATAGTCATCATTAAATGACAAAGGGACTCTTTCTAATTAAGGGAAGTTCTCAGAATCTAACTCAAACCAACTCTCAAGAAGCTGTTGCCTATCAAGTAGATTTGTAAATTCTCATTTCCATTCTTAGGTCTACACCACCTTCAAACTGTTCATTTTACCTTCCAGTTTTAATTTTCCACAAAATACCAACAATTGGTAATAGCTCTCTGATATTTTTGTCATAATTCTTTTGCTTTAAGTTTACTTTTGCTGCTGTTTTTCCATCCCTCTGGCTGAAAAGAAAACTGTAACCCTTTCTCACAGTCATTTTCCTTTCAGTGTCTCAGAAGCAAGAGAGCATAAACCTATTCCCTCTAACTCCTTTCATCTGAAGAAATTTTCTTTTTTTCCTTCTCAAAGCTATGATGTGCCAGACCTGGACCAAAATAGAACTGGTTGAAGGGGCATAATCACAGGGAAAATGATAACCAAGTATCATCAGAAGGCCCTGTAAGTTATTTTTATTTAAAATAACTCCACTTTACCATATAGTTTTTATTGAAAATTGCTTGTTCACTTGGTTGCAAAGAGAAGAAATCACCAGATCACTGTTTCTCATATATTTTTAATTATTTGGAAAGGCAGATGGATAGAGCTCCCAAGCATTAGCTTACTCCCCAAATGGCTGCAACACCAGGAAAGTAACGGTCCCAAGTTAGGACCCTGTATCTCAAACCAGATCTCCCACATTGGATGGCAGGAACCAGGTTACTGGAGCTATAATCTCTGCTTCCCAGGGTCTGCATTAACAGGAAGCTAGAGTCAGGAGCTGGAACTAGGTATCTGACTCTGGCATTCTGATGTAGGAAAGGTGTGCATTAAGCAGTATCTTAACTGCTAAACAATTGGCTGCTTCCTCTTGTTTTCTTGATGAGCATCCCAATCACTCTCCCATTTGATGACTTATATCTGCTCACATGATATGATCCTTCTCTGAATCTAACATACTGAAACAAATGATTATCCTTACAACCCAACAGGTACGAAGTAGTGTTAAAAGACAGTATTAAAGAGGAGAGCATTTAGAAAAGTTTGTTAGTTAGAAGAGGAGGCATAGCATCCATAGACACTATTATACCATTTACAAAAGAAGAAAAAATGACAGTAAAGGATAAGAAGTATTTTGAACCCAACAACACTTTTCTCTGTTTTAAGTGCTACTTTAGCAACGTTGAAAAATGCTGGCAGTACTTGTTACAGTGTGAACTGTAAGAGCACTGATGTAAGAGCACTACGGCTGGGCGTTTCTTTGGAACATAGTACCTGAAAAACAACGTGGCAATGGGCGCTGCATCAGCCAAGGCTCAGTAGAACAGAAACCTTTCTAGGGGCTGGCATTGTGGTGTAATGGGTTAAGCCTTGGTATGTAACACTGACATCCCATAAGGGCACCCATGGATTCCCAGCTACTCAAGTTCCAATCCATATCCTGCTAATGCTCCTGAGAAAAGCAGTGGAAGATAGCCCAAGTGCTTCGACTCCTGTTACCCACATGGGAGACCCAGATGAAGCTGCTGGCTCCTGGCTTCAGTCCGGCCAACCCTGGCCATTTGGGGAGTGAATCAGTGGATGGAAGATCTCTTCTCTCTCTCTCTCTCTCCCCCCTCTCCTCTCTCTGTAACTCTCCCTTTTGGTAAATAAATATAAAAACAAAAAAAAAGTCATCTTAGGAAATGTGAGGTGTAATTTGGGAATGCATCTTGATGCTTAGGCCACAGCTAGAAATCATGGGCAATGTGGTGATTTCCTTTCAAGAAATCATAGAATAATATGGAGATCACCACAGGTGTCTCAGTTTCCTGCAGCACTGAAATAGGTGATTCTCAGAATGGTACCAGGAGACTGATGACCTCACTGCACACAGTGTTGAAGCATATAATTCTCAAGAGGATGTCCAAAAACCACAAGAAATTTCTACAGTGGAGTTCACCCATTTGTCAGTCCTCAGCTGCTACCAGAGAATAATGGCTTCTCCTGTTCCATCTCACATGAGTGCATCTCATTAGTAGATTCTAAACAGAACTTTATGTCAAAGGAATCTTTGAATTCTGGGCATTAAGTCCCTATGTTATGCAGGAGAACTCTTCGATGTGTGGGATGAGACGTATAGGTTGCAAATTTATATAAATAACATATTTGACTTATTGCTTCCTACCCCCAGAAATTTATTTTTATCTATTTGAAAGGGGAGGGAAGGAGGGAGGGAGGTATAGAGAGAGAAAGGGGGGGGGGGGAGAGGGAGGGAGGGAGAAAGAGAGAGAGATCCTATATCTACTATTTTACCTCTCAGATGCCTGCAGTGGCCTGGCTTGTGCCAGGAGCTAGGAACTCTCAATCTAGGTCTCCTGCAGGGTTGACAGGAACCCATATACTCGAGCCATCACCTACCTGCTGCCTCCCAGAGTGTCCATTGGCAGGAAGCTGAAATTGGTAAGGAAACCCAGACTAGAATCCAGGCACTTTGATATGGGATACAGGTATCCCAGGTGGCATCTTAACCACCACATCAAATGCCTATCTCAATTTCAAGAATTCAAACTGAGAAATCAATGGATCAGTATACATGATATGTAAGGATGTTCAGCACAGCATTATTTGTAACAGAAATAATAGTAGCTATCTAAATAGCCATCAAGAGGGGCTTAAACAATTACAGGATCCCATAGCATAATTCTCATGTGGGAGGCAGTACTAAGAGCTTACCAATTTTTGATTCTCCTCACCTTTCTCTGTGCACATGGAAGGATGCATGTGTCAGTATTCCCAAAGTGAGGTGGTACCAGGTGACTACTTTCGGCCAGAGGACCAGGAGCAAAGAGTTTTGTGTTATTTCTACACTGAGGCCATGGAAAGCCTTTAGTGTTCTTCTCTTGCTGCAGTGACCAGACATCCCTTGTTGACATGAGAGTTATAAAATGGAAGAGGTTTCAATCCCCAAGTCACAAGTTAGGGGCACTAGACCCTCAGTCAACTGTGAAAGCAGAGAGTAAGCCTTGTTTCATTGAGCCACAAGTTTCATTGATTAAACTTTCATGACAGAATAACTTTGCCTATCCTGAGTAATATCATTTATTAACCATAAAAGATCAAAAGTAGTTTTGTTCTTCAGTGCAGGAAAAAGATATTGGTTTGTAGTGGTCAATAAATGTTTTGACTGAAGGAACAAATGGATAAGCGAAGGTTACAAATAGTATCTATAGGGTTTTTTTAAAGATGTATTTATTTATTTGAAAGTCAGAGTTACACAGAGAGGGGGGAGAGAGAGAGAGAGAGAGAGTCAGTCTTCCATCCACTGGTTCACTCCCCAAATAGCCACAATGGCCAGAGCTGCACCAATCCAAAAGCAGGAGCCAGGAGCCTCCTCTGGGTCTCCCAATGGATGAAGGGGCCCAAGGACTTGGGCCATCCTCTACTGCCTTCCCAGGCCATAGCAGAGAGCTTGACTGGAAGTGGAGTAGCCGGGACTAGAACTGGCACCCATATGGGATGCCGGTGTTCCAGGCCAGGACATTAACCCACTGTGCCACAGCGCTGGCCCCACACATAGTATCTATAGTTTTATAGTTTGATTACTTTTACCTCAATTGCATGATTACAATTTATACAATTAGAGTGTGTACATGAAATTCATGGAGAAAGATGACTCCAAAGATGCTCACCAGAATGTTAACTGTGGCTCTCCAGAACTGTAAGATTTCTGATCATATCTGCTTTCTTCTATATACTCTTCCAAACATTGGCTGATTTTCCTAAATTGCATGTTATCTCAATAAGTGAGATAATACATGCATAATAACACTAACAACTAGAGCAAAGTAAAACCTACCTATTAATATTATTTTATTACATATTAACAAGGGAAATATTGTAAATGGTTTCCAAAAACTTTTGGATGAACTAATAATTTATTACAGGCATTGAATTTAATTACATAGGCTTGGGAAACAAATCTAGAGTGCTTCTGGAGATTCTTCCCTTAGCAGCAGAGTGACCTTGGCAAATTTACCTCTTGAAGATTCAATTGCTACTCTTCAGACAGGCTCTGGATTCTGAATAACTGGATTTGAATCCATATTTATTTCCTTTAGCAGTAGTATGACTAAGCAAACTATTTAATGCACTCAGTTTCATCATCTATATAATGGAGATGTATTACCTCCCTCCCTAGGATAAGTAAATGAGCTGCTGTATGTCATGGTATGACATCATGTAGACACAAAGAACTTTAATTCTGGAGCCAGATTGTCGCTGCCCAAACATCATCTCTGCCAGTGGTTAACTGTGTGTCTTTGGAAAATTCTCTTCACCTTGCTTTGTCTTAATTTTCTCATCCAGAAAATGGGGGTGCTAATAATGTACTTGTTTAGAAGGTTCTTAAAGTGAGTGAGTGAATGAATCAATGTTTACTGACTTTTCAGAAAACTTCTGACCATATTTAAGTATTTACAAGTATAATAAACAAATGTGTTTGAAAAAGTACCTGACACAAAGTAAGAATCTATGAATTTCAGTTCTTGTGCATAAACTCAACCTGATACATATTAGGTATTACCTAGAAGTGGCATGCCTCTCTTAGGGAAAACTACAAGCTTTAGAGGACTCCTTTATTTTTTGAGGGTTTTACTTAGAAAGTGGGTGTCTCCAATGAACCTTGTGTTCTTGTTCAAATATCTCACAGTATCATGTGATAAAGGGAATGCAGGTTGGCTAGATGGCTATTGGACCTGGCCCTCTTTAGTCAGAATTACTTTCTTACATATAAATATCAAAGTGGAAGGGTTGTGCATATTTAGAGAGGTTATCACAAATGCCCAGAGCAATGGTTTTTAGATTGAGTTCCACAGATGCATACCCTATCCCCTGACTCTGCAAGGTAGCTCAGGAGCCATGGAGAAACTAGGTTGTTAGTAAGTGGGAAGTTTCCAGCCCCTTCTCCACTCCCACCACAGTACCTCCAATTCTGCCTGCTTTGCAAATTGACAGTCCACATATGTCATGGAGATGTGTTGAAAATTTAATATAGAACTATTACTTATTAACTAAAGGGGTTTTATTTCTCCTATCTAGAATTACTTGAAAGGACCAAAAATGCATTTTTCTCATACTTCAAAAGAATAACCAGGCCCCGCTTTCTAGGATGGCTTCTCAAGCCTCCCCTTGCAGAGAAAAAGAAACCCTTTCCATATCCCTTCGCCCATGCACATCTCTGAAATCCCAGATCTGAAGAATCCCCTAAGGATAATTCCTAGGGACATATCTGAAATTCAAGGCTTTGGACACTATTAAGACTAAGTTAAATCACTTAAAGAGGAATGTGTCTCAAAAATTGGCAAGGGAAGCTCCTAGGATTCTGGGAGATAGTGTATCCCAAATTTGAATAAAACAATGATGCTAGATGCTTTTTGCAAAGCATTGTCCTCTGAGGCAAGCCAGTCCTTCTCAGGGGTGGGCAACATGGACAGTCAAAAGGACTTGGATTAAATACAAAGCCTTTGTAACCTCAGCAATGATACTTGTGGCTGAGATGGGGAAGGAAAAAAAAGGAAGTGGTGCAGCCAGAAACCACCCTCTCTTGATGGATCATGTGGTCATGGATGGGAGCCAGGGCAGCTGTGAATATTGTGGGCTGATGGCCAGAATCATATTAGTCCTGGAGCCCTGTCAGATATAAGAAAGCCTGGGAAGCAGTAGAAAGGGTGGACCTTGAATGAAAATCGGCAAGAAGAGACCTGGAGACAGATTTGATCTACTTTAAACAAATATATAAATATGACATATTCTGTATCCCAAGTACCATGTAGTAAATAGAAGTGCTATTTTTTGTAAGACTTAGGGAAAAACATTTCTATTGCTTTATGAAAATGTTAGAAAAGCACTTGTTAAACCTCACCACTCCTACTAGCCACACCCTTGCTCACATGCTCCACAAGGGATTCATGTGAATCTTTAGTTCTTTTGGTTCTACATCTGAAGGCAACATACAACGTTGTTCATGCCTAATGGCATGTTCTGTGATTTATGTAACAATCCTTTAGTGCAAGACAGAGAGGCATCCCAGAGAAATGGAAAGATCAGAGTAGCAACATCCATGAAGACACTGAATACTGTGTCATAGGAGTAGCTCAATTGCAGTAAATCGAAGAATGATTTTTTTTCTATCCTGCATCTCACTCCCTGGCTTTATATGCACCCCTAGTCTTTTCAAAAATAATGAAAATATACCAGATCACAGCTGGAAAATATGGCAAACCTCGGTCTTTCACCCTCTGATTATTTCCACCCCAGGGAAGAATGAGCATGAAAGTGCTGTGTCTAGTGGCTGAAATTGAGGTTCTGTCGGATTTAAAATATGCCAAAGAAAATAAAGAGCTGATGCCACAAGTCTAGAGATTAAGCTCTCATTATCACTTTTCTCTGAGAATTTGAGAGAAATGTGGAACAAAGTCACTGAAGCAGAGCCAAAAGCCACTCTCATTTTGGTACAAGAAGCTCCTGCTGCCTTTTCCTCTGTGCAGTTTATCGTGAAAGCCTGGCTTCTATTCCAGCATATAAGAGAAACTGGAAGTCAATTTGACCCACCTCTTTTGAAAGAAGTATTTTGGGGGATCATGGGAATTAAAACAAAAAGGGAAAAGAATCTCATTCCATACCAAGAAAAATAATATTCAGCAACAAAAAGGAGATAAGTACCACTATTTATGATCTCAAGTTAATGAAGATTCCAGGCTGCTAAAATGCAAGTGCTCCTCTCAGAAACCTCAAGGGTGTGTCTCTGGATGACAAAAGTAAGGGGGTCCTGACAGACGTGGTCTTCCCGACTTCCTTCTTCTCCTTCAATGATTCATAGTAATTTATGATCCAACCCCAAGGGCAATGGAGGGTAGACGGCTGGAAGAAAGAACCTGGATTACTTCGGGGAGAAAATCTGTCAAGTTAAACACTGGTCTCATCCATGCATAAGGATGAAATTCACGTGGATTAAAGAAGGATACAGGAAGAAGAAACAAGACTCAGCAATAATAGATTATTTAGTAGATGTTGTGAAAGACTTCATACACCTAAAAGCAGAAAGTACAGATGAAAGTGCTAATGAAATTTGTTTAAAATTTTCATGTTTCATGCAGCATTGCAAATAAAATAAGTAGGCAAATAGATAACAAAATATTTGTGGCATTAAAGAAAGATAAGCATCTATAACATTAAATTAGTTTTATATATCAAGAAGTAAAATCAATAGTGGAAAATATAAAGAACATAAATACTCAACTCTCAAAAAACAAATTATCAATATTATGTGAGGGGCTGATGCTGTGGCATAGCAGGTTATGCCGCTGTCTACAGCACCAGCGTCCCATATGGATGACATGCCGGTTCAAGTCCCAGCTGTTCCACCTCTGATCCAGCTCCCTGCTAATGCACCTGGGAAAGCAGTAGAGGATGGCCCAAGAGCTTAGCCCCTGTCCCCACATAGGAGACCTGGAAGAGGCTCCTTGCTCCAGCTCTAGCATTGTGGACCATTTTGGAAGATCAATCTCTCTCTCCTTCTATATCTCCCCTCTGCAGGTGTACTCCTTAAATGGCTGCATCAGCCCAGACTGGGCCAGGCTGAACCCAGGAGCTTCATCCAGGTCTCCCACATGAGTGCAGGGTCCCAAGGACTTAAGCCATCTTCTGCTGCTTTTCCAAGAGCATTAGCAGGGAGCTGGATCAGAAGTGGAGCAGTGAGGACTCAACCAGAACCTCTATGGGATGCTGCACCACAGGCAGCAGCTTAACCCGCTGTGCCACAGTGTCAGCCCCAGAAATCTTTTTCAAATAAAGCAGCCAGTTTATAGTTTAACTGAATACTAGTTATGGGATTGCCATGTCAGGAGAAGCTCTTTGTGCTTTCAACCAAGCCAGCCAGGAACCCCAGCACTGTCCCACAGCTGGTAATGATGCACTTCTAGATTTTGATGTGACATTTTCTAGTGCATAAAATAAGATTTTATACATGTTGACTCAATAATTCCACTTCTAGAAATATGACCCAATGAAATAGAGATGCAAACAAAAGAGTCTGTCCAAGGATATTTATAGAAGCTTCTTGTAGGCAGGCATTCTGCTGGGCCCTGGGGACACAGGACTCACTCCCCACCTTTCCCTGTATCTCATACTATTTGCTGTGATCTTTGGGCCTACCTCAGACAGTTCTCAGTAAGTGACAGAACTGAGCTGTGCTATGCTGCTTCTGAAACTGTGCAGAAGCACCTCATTCATCCTGAGCAGCTAAAGGGGGAGCAGGGATTTTCCAATTCTCTTCAAGTCAATGATTTTCTGCTAATGTCTGCTAGCAATTGGATCAATGTTTTTTCCTGTTCTCTGGCTGTTCCTACTCCAGTGGGGAGACACTATTGACATAGGTGAAATTGCTTTGTAAAATGAGATACTTGCAAACTGGGGATAGACAAACCTAGATTCAAACCCAGACTCTGGAGGAAGATTCCAAGATGGCAG
This sequence comes from Sylvilagus floridanus, assembly GCA_949820135.1. Taxonomy (NCBI): domain Eukaryota; kingdom Metazoa; phylum Chordata; class Mammalia; order Lagomorpha; family Leporidae; genus Sylvilagus; species Sylvilagus floridanus. The sequence continues at coordinate 145,748,814 of OX463241.1, read as the reverse complement.
AATAGAGAAGGGTGTACTGCTTTAGAGTAAGGTGAGAAGAGACTGCAGCAGTCCACTGGTGATATAGCCGGAAGGAGAGGCTGGCATGAGTTCAGCCTGGAGCCCTAAGGGGGATAGGCTACCTGCTGCCCCAGTGAAAAAAACGGCATGTTTCTCTCTCTCCATTATCCCCACAGCTGTTTCTGGCAACCAGCTGAGAGAAGGCAGGAGCCATTTGAGGCCAACAGGCAAATTTCTCAAACCCATACCTGATTAAGACAAGAAGAGAATAACCATACAAAATCCTGAGGTAGAGATGACCCTAAATGGGATTGATTAAAATGACTAGTGTAGGCCCCATGGTTTGTCCTAGTACCACTGACAAAGCAAAGGAGGTTAGCACTTTATTGGCTACTGTCCTCACTGTTAAAGACCATGGCCTAGGGGAAGGTGTTGTGGCATAACAAGTAAAGCTGCCGCCCTCCCCTGCCGCCAGCATCCATAGAAGTACCAGCTACTCCACTTGCAATCCAACTCCCAACTAATGTGCCAGGGAAGGTACTGCAGGATGGCCCAAGTGCTTGAGCCCCTGTCACCCATGTGGGAGACCAGGAGGAAGCTCCTGGCTCCTGGCTTCAGCCTTGCAGCCATTTGGGGAGTGAACCGGCAAATGGAAATTATCTCTCTCGCTCTCTCATTCTCTTGCTCTGTTTCTTTTTCTCTGTAACTCTACCATTCAATAAAAAATAAATCTTGCAGAGATCTTTCATTTAGGTCTTCTTTTTTTTTTTTCCAGAGTGTCTTGGCTTTCCATGCCTAAAATACTCTCATGGGCTCTTGAGCCAGATCCGAATGCCTTAAGGGCTGATTCTGAAGCCAGAGTGCTATTTAGGACATCTGCCATTCTATGAGTCTGCTGTGTATCCTGCTTCCCATGTTGGATCGTTCTCTCCCTTTTTGATTCTATCAGTTAGTATTAGCAGACACTAGTCTTGTTTGTGTGATCCCTTTGACTCTTAGACCTATCAGTGTGATCAATTGTGAACTGAAATTGATCACTTGGACTAGTGAGATGGCCTTGGTACATGCCACCTTGATGGGATTGTATTGGAATCCCCTGGCACGTTTCTAACTCCATCATTTGGGGCAAGTCCAATTGAGCATGTCCCAAATTGTACATCTCCTCCCTTTTTGCCACTCTTATATTTAACAGGGATCACTTTTCAGTTAAAATTTAAACACCTAAGAATAATTGTGTGTTAATTACAGAGTTCAACCACTAGTACTAGAACAAAAAAAATACTAAAATGGCCTGGAAACAAAGACACTCTGGAAAAAAAAAAAAAAAAGAAGAAGAAGACCTAAATGAAAGATCTCTGCGAGTGAGATCCCAGTGGAAAGAACAGGGCCATCAAAGAAGGAGGTACCTTTCTCTGAAGGGAGGAGAGAACCTCCACTTTGACTATGACCTTGTCGGAATAAGATTGAAGTCAGCGAACCCTAAAGGCTTCCATAGCCTTGGCAACTCATGACTAGAGCCTGGGGAGATTAATGACACCATAAACAAGAGTGTCAAATTGTTAAATTAACATCAGGAGTCACTGTGTACTTACGTCTCATGAGGGATCTGTCCTTAATGTGTTGTCTAATGTGAAGTAATGCTATAACTAGTACTGAAACAGTATTTTTTACACTTTGTGTTTCTGTGTGGGTGCAAACTGATGAAATCTTTACTTAGTATATACTGAATTGATCTTCTGTATATAAAGATAATTGAAAATGATTAAAAAAAACTTGGTGTTAAATTGGAAATGCATAGAAAATTAATCAATTTTTTAAAAAAATATCATGTAGGATCTCTGTCCTTAACATGCTGTACATTGTGATTTAATACTATAGCTAGTACTCTAACAGTATTTTTCACTTTGTGTTGCTATGTGAGGGCAAACTGTTGAAATCTTTACGTATTATGTACTAAACTGATCTTCTGTATATAAAGAGAATTGAAAATGAATCGATATGAATGGAAGAGGAGAGGGAGCGGGAAAGGAGAGGGTTGCGGGTGGGAGGGAAGTTATAGGGGGGGAAGCCATTGTAATCTATAAGCGGTACTTTGGAAATTTATATTCATTAAATAAAAGCTTTAAAAAAATCTTAAAAATAAAAAAAGACCACATCCTAATAATCAGGGAAGGGTGAAGGGTGCAACTTGCCACACTCAAAGGGAGTTTATCTTACTAGGTTTCAAAACAAAAACTCTAAACAAAATTTGAAAAGTAGTCCCTTAAGGGGATGTAGTACAGGAAAAGATACTCAGCAACCCCAGATACATGTACTTTCTGTGTATAATGGTACGTATGTCAATGTTAATGTTAACTGGGCCATTTTGCAAGTAGAATTCCAACCAGCTCCATCAAGAACAATCTTTCTGGGAGTGAGCCATTGGGCTAGTGGTTCAGATATTTGGGGCATCCATGCTGGTATTAGACTGTCTGGGTTCAAGTTCCAGCTCCATTTCTGATACCAGCTTCCTGCTAATGCAGATCCTGGGAGGCAGTAGGTGATGCCTCAAGTAGTTGCCTGCCTGCCAGCCACAGGGCAGATCCAGATAGAGATCCTGATCCCGAGCTTCAGACTGGCCCAGCCTCAGTCATTGTAGACATCTGAGAAATGAACTAGCAGGAGGCAAGTCTCTCTGTCTGCCTCTCAAACAATAAATGAATCAGTTATTGTTTTTAAAAATATGTAAAAGAATGCATTTAAAAATGTAAAAGAATTGCCTATTTGATTATATCAATGGAGTTCACCCAGGATCAGTTTTTCTTTATTAGCCACTATCTGTGTGAAATTCCTGAGGAATTTAAAAACAAAGCCACTAATTTAGAAAAAAATACCTCATCTTTAGTGAAGCTTTCCTTAATGCTCCTCAGATTGAAGAGTTGTTGTCCAGCATCAAGTTCCCATGGCCCGTTCTCCACACTTGTCATAGTCCACACCACATTACAACTTGCACAAAGATGTAACATGCCTGTGTATTGGGCATTGCCTAAAATAGTCTCTAACAACATGGCACCTGGCGGATGTTCAGGGGAGTGTCTGCGGCCATCACAGTTAAACCACGCGAGATCAGACCACCTGCAGGAATAGGTCCGATTTAGTTCTGGACATGTGGACAGTGCATGATCCCTACACCTTGCTTAAGATGCACCTGTGCATGGTCCACCCATGCCTGCATGACCTCTTTGCTGATTGGCTCCCCTACTGCGCATGTCTTTCGTATGCTTTATAAGCATGTACACTTCCTCAATAAAGTAGTTCCTGCTTCAACAGAACTCATGGGTACTTGCTGCGGTGTGCTTGACCCATCAACCTTACCTCTCCCGTTTGTCTTGGAAGTGTGTGTACTGTCCCCTGCTGGTCAGGGGCCAGTCTCAGGCTTAAGACCCCAAAAAGTGGCACCCAAGTTGGGGCCCGATGGACTCAAACAAGTCCTAGAGAAGGACTGACTCCGGCCAAAGTGAAAGTACCGGCGGACGTGGCTAAGCGAGGCTTTTAAGGTAAGGTATCCCCAAAAGGATGGGGCAATCTCATGCTAAGTTTGATGACCCAGCGCCTAAGGCACTGAGATACATACAAAAGACTCAACGTTTAGAAATTTCTGACTCTCAAGCCAAGGAGGTTTGGGAATCCCTTACTGAAGCAGTGCCATGGTTCGCTGCTGCCAATCTTTTTGACTGGTCCACATGGGACTGGGTGGAACAGCTGGTTCAAAAACAGGAGATCAGTCTCGGGACTGTTCCTCCATTGGGGACCTACCCTACCCTGTAAGCCCTAAGGCTTGCTTTCCACCGACCCCAACAAGTAAGTTGGTTGATATGAAACAGATGAGCCGGGTGGCCTTTGATGAGGAATCTCAGGAGGCTCATAAATCCCCAGAGGCAGTTGAAACTAAGGTAGAGCCTTCAGGTGTGGTGGTAACCCCTAAAGGGCCAGCACGGCCTCAACCCACTGCACCTCCAATTACAGAGGGGATGTCTGGCCTAATGCAGCCCATGTGGCCACCCCCGTATGGGCATTCCCCTCCCTTGGATCATCCGCTGCCATCTTGTCCTTCTAACCGGGATGGCTTGCAGCCACCATTTTATGGACCAGGTGGAGTCTCACCCTCACCCTGCATGACTTTTCCAATAAATGTCAATCCAGGAGGCAACCGGCCTGCACCGTGGTATCCTTAGGAAGCCCATGAGCTAAAAGAATTTAAAAAGGCTGTTGCTGAAGATGGACCAAATTCTCCTGGGCTGAGACTATTCTCCAGGGTCTCACTCATCAACAATGTACTGCCCAAGACTGGAAAAATTTGGCTAAAGCTGTACTCCCTGGTCCTCTATACATAAAGTGGTGCGCCTTTTTTAATGACAAGTGTCATATGCAGGCAGAAAGAAACCAGGCCACTAATCCTCCTATACCAGTAACTTTCGGATACTTTCTGGATCTAGTGACCAACAGGCTACTGGCCTGCAACAGGCTGCCATTCCTGCTCCTTACCAGGAGCAATAAGGGCCATAGGACTGGCTGCCTGGAAAAAGCTGGAGGAAGGCCCCTCTAAACCACCCATAGCTGGGATCACACAAAAGTCATCTGAGGACCTGGCCACCTTTATAAAGTGGGTTGAAAAGAGCCTCCAGAGGAAGTTCCCCCCAGGGCCCCTGAGAGATCAATTTGTTAAGATGTTAGTATGGGAGGGCATGACCACAGATCATAAACTTGCTTGTGCAGGTATGAAAGACAGGTCAATGGGTAGATGGGTCATGGCCACCAAGAATGTGGGGACACAAGCCCATCAATCTCAGTCCTTGGCAGCTGCCTTAGAAACCCAGACAACCTTACTGTCTGAGGTCTTTGCTAATGCCCTCACTCTGGCCAGTGGGAAAAAAGGGGGAACTTGCTTTGGATGTGATCAATCAGGTCACTTTAAGAGGAAAAGTCCCAATAGCCGCCTTTCTGCTCAAGTGCCACCTCAGTCTCTGCCCTCCTGAGGAAAAGGAGGCATTAAGCCTAAGACTCCATGTCTCTGCTATTGCAAAGGTTTCTTTGGCTAAAGGACTGTAAATCAAAGTTAGATATTGAAGGGAAGCCTTAAACTAGACACGGGGCACTCTCCAGACCCATCACATAAAGGAGGCATCTCCTCTGGCTCTACCTTGACCTCACCAGCCGCAGGAGATAATAGGTCTAGGTTTACTCCCAAAGGTCCCACCATGCCCATTGGACTGTCCCCACTGTTCCAGGAATTAGGCCCAAGATGGATATTTTTATAGCTAGAAAGAAATTCCGCTGTCTGGTCGACACTGGGACCGACCGCACGGTTTTAAGAAAAGAAGTTCCTCCACAGTGGAAACTAGTCCCAGGGCCCCATCTGATGGGAGTTGGGAGAAATATCAAGTCAGAAGAAACTGAAGATTTCCTAAAATGGGAGGATGTGGATGGTAGCCAGGGGGGGAGTGCACCCCCTTGTGGCCACTGGTCTATCTGCTAACCTGTTGAGAAACTGAGGTATATACTACTACAGATCATAAGGCATTCTATGAGGATATCCTAGAGGAGGAAGAACTTCAACAGCAATTTAAGTCACCAGGCTCCCTAAGAACTACAGGGATGACCCATTCTTCGAGGCTTCTAGAACTGGTGTTCCAACCCCCCAGGTCAGACCTCACCCCTAATCCTAGAGGCCACTGTTCCATTGGTCCCTGCAATTCAATGGCTCCCAGGGCCACTTATATGGGTGGAACAGTGGCCGCTGCCTTGAAACAAGTTGTCAATATTAAAAGAAATCACATCAGACCCCGTGTGGGCCCCTTGGTCTCCATTGTCCTCATAAATTTGTCTAAGATCCCATTGCTGCAGTCCCGTTAATGGTGGTCTGACAACAATATGCCACTCTTCAAAACCGGGTTATGCCACTCTTTAAGCGCCAGATTGGGAACCCTATACGTCTGCCCATGGCCACTGCCAAGATGTAGAGGTATAATATATCATACCCTGAATTGCTGAGGTGGTAGCCAATGATGGGTAAGATCCCCTGGGGCAGCCCCTAACAGCTGGAATAGTAGTCAAAGACCGGTAAGATCCTCAGAGGGGGACGACCTAAGACAGACATGCTCCCTAAAGGGTTGATCTCTTTAATATAAAACAAAAAGGGGGAAATACTGGGCAATGCCTAAAATAGTCTCTAACAACATGGCACCTGGCGGATGTTCAGGGGAGTGTCTGCAGCCGCTGGCTGTGGTTAAACCACATGAGATCGGACCACCTGCAGGAATAGGTCCAATTTAGTTCCGGACACATGGACAGTGCATGATCCCTATACCTTGCTTAAGATGCACCTATGCATGGTCCACCCATGCCTGCATGACCTCTTTGCTGATTGGCTCCCCTACTGCGCATGTCTTTCGTATGCTTTATAAGCATGTACACTTCCTCAATAAAGTAGTTCCTGCTTCGACAGAACTCACGGTGCTTGCTGCAGTGTGCTTGACCCGTCAACCTTACCTCTCCTGTTTGTCTTGGAAGTGTGTGTACTGTCCCCTGCTGGTCAGGGGCCAGTCTCAGGCTTAAGACCCCAACACCTGTGGTATAGTTCCTCCTACTGCATAAGTTCCTTGAAAGCCAAAAACCTACATCTGTGGTCTTTCAGTCTCCCTTTGTATTTAGCTTGGTGAATAACTGCTGCTTGGCAAGTGCTTGCAAGATATATAAAAATGAACACATGTACAGATAAATCACCCTAGACAAATGACATACAGCCTTCATCACAGTCCCCCTAAACCAGGCTCTCCTTTTCCAACTCAAAAGGCTGAGATGTCAAAAACCTAAGGCATAAATGAGTGAAGCAGATGTGGGTGGAGTATTTGGCGAATTGGTAAAAGTGTGTGCTTTATCTAAGGACAGCAGCTACCGGGTTCCACATGATTACTATGCAGGAATATGCAGATTTGCCAGATCCTTTCGTGTTTCACAGGCTAGAAATCTTGGCTCGTGTGAAATCTTTTATTTTCATGATATTACCAAATAACTAGCATGTTTTTAAATAAACAGAGCAAGGCAAATAGAATCTATCTGCAGGCCAAGACACAGACAGACCACTGGCTACAGATTTACAATCCCTGGGTGAGGCATACACATTACCACGCCCTTCCTCCAGGCAATTTCTAGTTTGATTTATCCCTGCAAAGGATGAGTAATCCCCTTAACCTGGAAATCTCTATCCCTGTCTTCACTGTTCCAGTCCCCCTCTCTTACTGGGATGATTGTCTTGAGGACCAGGTTCATTGTTATCTGTCTTCCTCGAGTTTTCTTGACTCTAATTAGGACAGAGTTTCCATCCTCCAGTCTGAGCCTGTTGCCCTTATCTTTGTACCATTTCTTCCTGTGGTTTGCCAAAAGAAAGCCACATTTTTGCCTTGTAACCTGAATCACAGAAAACCTTTGTAACTAATAGTCTTTGAAATCCATGGATTCCCCGACTAGGTTGAGTTTCTTTCATTCTACTTTAACCTGAATATCCTGGTTTTGTGTCATTCAATTTCCTTTGACTTTTTAAGCATGGACTTTCTCTTTGGCCATTTTTCCTTGCAAGTAGGTTTTAGACATCATGATTCTACAGGGAACCATAGCTTTGACTACATCACCATCAGCTAGGAAGCTCACTGGTTCCCTCTTTGTGGTGGGCCACATGGGGGATCTTTGATAGTGGCCACAGTGACTCACACAGCATATCATTTAATATAATAGAGCTCTCATCAACATTTTATCAATATGTTGTGACTCTTGAGACCCAAGCTTGGCATCAGTATATCCTAATTCTAAGGAGTCACCAACGTCCTGGTCTCTGCAATGAACACAATAGGAATTGCTGGCGATTTTGATTTCTTAGTTTTTAGCAATAAAGTTGAGATTCTAGATAAATGTAACACAGGGACAGTTCTACAGAATAAAACTCTTCCTGCATGATCTCATCTGGTTCTCTTTTTAAGAACTTTCTCCTGCTCCCAAAACCATATAGCTAGCACATATTTGAGAAACAAATACTGATGCTCACATTCAGACTTCTGCTACTCAACTAAAAAGGTCCTTTTTAATTAAATATTTTATTTCTTTTTCTTTTCACTTTTTTTTTATAATGCTTTTATTTAAAAAATATAAATTTCCAAAATACAGCTTATAGATTACAATGGCTTCCCCCCCCCCATAACTTCCCTCCCACCCACAACCCTCCCCTTTCCCACTCCCTCTCCCCTTGCATTCACATCAATTTTATTTGATTGAAATTCAGGGTCAGAGAAAGAGAGAGAGATCTTCCATCTGCTGGCTCACTCCCCAAATGGCCAAAAATGACCAGCCTAGGCAGAGTCAAGGTTAGGAGCCAGGACATTCTTCCTGGTCTCCCACACAGGTGCTGGGGCCCAAGTATTTGTGCCATCTTCTATTTTTCCAGGCACATTAGCAGGGAGCTGGATTGGAAGTGGAATAGCCAGGACTCAAACCAGTACCTATATGAGATGCTGGCATTGCAAACAACAGTGTTAGTCCCTAAATCTTTTTTTGTTTTGTTTTGTTTTGTTTTTTGACAGGCAGAGTTAGACAGTGAGAGAGAGAGAGAGACAGAAGGAAAGGTCTTCCTTCTGTTGGTTCACCCCACAAATGGCCACTACTGCTGGCAGGCTGCACCGATCCAAAACCAGGAGCCAGGTGCTTCTTCTTGGTCTCCCATGCGGGTGTAGGGCCCAAGCACTTGGGCCATCCTCCATTGCCTTCCCAGGCCACAGCAGAGAGCTGGACTGGAAGAGGAGCAACCCTGACAGAACCGGCGCCCCAACCAGGACTAGAAACTGGAGTGCTGGCACGGCGAGCAGAGGATTAGCCTAGTGAGCCGCAGCAGCGCTGGCCAGTCCCTAAATCTTTTATTTCATGTCTTCACATATGTGAGCTACAGACCCAAGTTAATAATTCCATATTTTTAAAAGATTTTATTCATTTATCTGACAGAGTTGAGATAGAGAGAAGGAGGCACAGAGAAAAAGGTATTCTATCCACTGGTTCACTTTGCAAATGGCTACAACGACCAGGGCTGGGCCAATCCAAAGCCAGGAGCCAAGACTATGCAAGTACAGGGTACCAAGTTCTTGGACCATCTTCTATTGCTCTCCAAGACCATGGCAGAGAGCTAGATAGGAAGAGGAGCAGCTGGGACAGGAACTAGCCCCATATTGGAATGCCGCTGCCACAGGTAGAGGCTTAGCCCACGACACCACAGTGCTGGTCCCCAAAATCCCATTTTTACAGCCTATGAAAGGTGGATTTTTTTCAAGTCAATGAGCTTGACACTGAAAAAGATGTTAAATAAAATATATTTTTTAATTCTGAAGAATTAGAGATGATCTAAGAAAAGACATATTTCAGTTTATTTTAGAAGTACATATTAATAAGATAATTAAAAATATCAAAACATACAGTTAGTTTACTGTCTGTTGCTATGATTGACTACAATGGACTGGATAATTTATAAAGAACAGTGGCTTATATTGCTCACAGTTCTACAGTCTGAAAATTCCAACTGTCTGAGGCTGACATCGGGTGATGGCCTTCTTGCTATATCATAAATTGGTCTAGAACATCACCTGGCAAGACCAAGCAAGCTTGTTAATCTTTTTATTCTAAAGCCACTAATGCCTTAACTGGGAGACCTTCTTTGCAACCTCACTGAATCCTAATCACTACCTAAAGGCCCTACCTCCCAAATCAATTAACATATGAATAGGGGATTAAGTTTTCAACACATGAACTTTTGCAGGACACAGTCTTATTAGAGCAGGTATAGAGAACTAGCCTGCAAGAAATACAAACAAATGAGAACACTCTTCTTAGTATACCTAGCAGATAGGCATGGCAAAGTAGAAGGTACTAGATATTAATTCCATAATTAGTCTGGATTCAGTTAAATGATGATCTCTATAACTTCAGTCCCACAAAAACAGATCACAACAGAGCAAGATTAAGAGATGGGAAGAAAGCAAGGGGATAAAAAAGGTGAAAACTAGCTAGAGAAAACTAAGCTTAGACTCAGACCTATGGAGGATCTGGTGAACTTCTGAAGGTCATCTGCCAGTAGTGGAACTTGAACCGAAACCTGAGTTTGGTCATCAGGTTGTGGTTGTGTGAAAGTTTAAAATTAAATAGTTCAAGGGCCTCCGTGGGTCACACAAAAAGAAAATTCGAATTTATATCTTACTAGTCTCATCTTTCAGTACTGAAGTCCTTAGAGGTCTGAAAATACTAAGTCACCAAAACATTTTATTTGCCCAATTTCACTCCTGATCAGATAGTTTGAAATATGGTAGAAAACTAAAATGGCACATCGTTGCTTGTTATCCACTGTAAATCTGGCATAGAGGTTCTGAACAATCTAGATCTTCCACCAGAGAACGCATTCAAACCCACCTGAAAACATGATTGTGACTTTCTCGAGATTCAGGGCATCTATTCCATGGCTGCAGCAACCACAGATATAATCGCAAGTACTTTCTACCAGTGTTGTATTATGTATTTTTTAACATCTCCACCATTCTATCTATTCATTACAATGAGAAAGTAACAAGGTTTTAAAATAACAAATATTATTCATACCTAAAAATAAATCCAAATATTTGAGCATCAGCTTATGTTTATTTTTGAAGGAACATGAAACCACCTCTTATTTAAGAGTGCCTGTATTCCTGAAATTATATCAGCTTTACCTTTTGGTTTATGGATTCTGTTTTGTATTCAAGGTTAACTTCCTAGTTGATTAGATGTAAGACACCATTAACAGCAACAACCACTACTGTGAAAATGAGATTCTGCACAATGTTTGATCTTTAAAATCAAGAACCTGTGAGTTAACTAGATGATCTAATCTAGCTTCAAATTAACCACATTAAAATAAATTAAATGCTCTTTCTTCTTCATGTTGTAAAAACATAAAAATGTCATACTCTGTAATTTGAGAAAGACTGTTCTCATTTGATTCAGGAGATGGTATGGTGCCTTTAATTCCTTTATCAATATTATACCAGACCAACAGATGGAAAATCAGGCAATTAAGGAGAGATGAGCATGTGCTGTACTTATCATGCTTTTTCCCCACTGGAGTTTGGTTATTGAAAGCTATTTTACTATACATAGAGGTGTTTAGAGCCAAGAAATGACAAAGAAGAAATTAAAGAATTAGGGAAAGCAATGATAGAGTAAAGGGGCAAAGAGAGAGAACAAATGCACCCCTCTTTCTTCAGCATATTCTTTTACTGCAAGGTCTTTATTCTAACAGACAAGTATCCAATAATTCTTCATGTTTTCTTAAATGGGGAAATTGGGACCTAGATTTTGTCAAAATTATAACTCAGTCAATAAGCATTTGTTAGGCATCTATCATATGCTACACATGTAAGCCCTCCAGATGTCACCATATAACAGATAATGTCATATGCCCTGTTCACTAGTTAGTAAACTATTAGGAAGACAGTTATTAAGGAATTTACTTAATTTACTAAGTGGAGTAGAGTTGAATTTTCAATCAAATATCTAGGGATTAAGATATGTCACATGCTGTATCATCTTGCGTCCAAAAAAGAAATAGAAGCATGAGATGGCTTGATCCACCAGTTAAGATGCCCACCTCCCAAATAGTGCCTAGGATTGATACCAGGCTCTAACTGCTGGCTCGAGGTTTCTGTTAACACAGATGCAGGAAAGCAGTAGTGATGGCTCAATAGACCGGGTTCCTGCATTGCATGTAGGAGAGCTAGATTGAATTCTTTGCTCCTTGCTTCAGCCAGGCTCAGCCCTGGCTGTTGGGAGCATTTAGGGAGTAAACATGTGGATGGGAGTACCCTCTCTCTGCCCCTCAAGTATGAAAGAAAGAAAAAAAGGAGAAAAGAAAAAGCATACTCCAATAGGTAAATGGGTGGGTTTAAAAAAGTGACTATTAAAATATGTGGGCACAGTTAGTGTCCTAGAAAAGAATAGTATAGTACTCCACAGAAGTAACAGGAACAATGCAGTCCTCCAGAGTAATACAAAGGAATATATAGTATCCCAGAACTGGTGACAAAGAGTAATAGCATAGAGTCAGCTATTACAACCAGGTACCACCCTCTCAGCCCCCAACACACACACACTTGAAAGAGTAATAGGGTCAGGGGTAGTGAATATAAAGAACTACATGGAAAAGCCTGCTGATTCAATCATTGTATCCATGGAGAATATAACCAGAAAATAACAATCCAGCAGGGAGGGAATTGGGTGATAAATACCCCAACCTTATTCCTATTTACCCTGACTTCTACTGGAGAATACAGCCAGGGATGGAGCCAAGAACACATTTAAAGAGATTTTGATAGTACCCCAGATGACCTACCCTCATCTTGGCAGTGGATGAACCCAATTAAAGCCCAGGAAGTCGATGTGGGCAGGCAGGGCACAGGACAAATTCGAGACAGTGAAGAGCTAGTTGATATAATGTGTAGAGAATCTAGTTCATCTGGCTTCAGTGTTCTATCAGATTATATTTTCTCTAAGTCTCCACCTACCCTGTTGGTGACAAGTTCAATCACAAGATGTGTCTGGCTTCTATTACCTCCTCCATAGGATGAGAGAAGAACCTTGGAAATACATGGCAGAATATTTGGCGAGAAGCCAAATTTTATTGGCTGTTGCTATTTATTACTTTATTTCTTGGACTATGTGACATTTTCCAGCTTTAAGCATTTATGTACCTAGAGACTGCCTATATTATTTTCTTCAAACCAATTTATTTAGTAGAAAAATAGCCATTCAACCACAGTTTTAATATACCAAGTATACAGTTATCCATATAAGATATATAAAAGAAATATTTACCTAAAATCATCCAATATTTGGACCACTGTCGGGACCCATTTGGCTTCTTCAATATTTCAGTTCATCCTCCCAACAGCTGCTGCTGCAGACAAGGCTAGGGATATGTCTCACAGGAATTATTCCCTGAGACATTGATTTGACAGTTTCCTCTCACAGGGCCCAGTGTCCATCACGAAAACTGTGTTTCCAGTCTTAGCAGTCACTTGAATTATGCCTCAAAGTCTGTCTGTCCAAACATTGGCTTCCCCTGACATTCTCCACTGAGTAATTCACTGTTCCTCAAACTCCGTCTCAGATAATCCAGAAATCCAGACACAGAGCACCAGCTTCCTTGTTAAGAGCTAGCAGGGGATAAAGGAGTCATGAACAAAATTTCTAATTTATGCTTTTCTTAATAATTCACTTTGTCTATAAAAATAATAGCTGTTATCATGAAACAAGTAGTACTGAAGAAAATTGCTTGAGGGGAGAAGAGATGGTATAACCTGCATGAAGTAGGATGGAGTTGGCTGCAGGCAGCCCAAAGAAAGGAGTACAGAAGTCAGAGTGTGTGATCTTGGCAGGCATCCTTGCACATTTTGCAGGCGATTTTCCAAGTTTTCTTGGTACCTGCCTTATCACCTCTGCTAATGATGATAAACTGTTGACTCGGGATCCACAGCTACCCTTTTACACTGCATGTGGGTTTATCACTATCACTATGGAACAGCAGATAGCAATTAAGGAAGATGAGTAAGGGATACAATATAAAAACTCACAGGTGCTGTTTTGATCTGGAGTGACAACCACATCTAATTAACTGAGTTTCCAGGGGGCAGATAAATGCATGGTTACAAAGCTATTGGTGCTTTAAAAACATAAAAATTGTCACTTGGGCCATGCACTGAGTAACCTATGATCTGATGTCTTCTACTTCTGTTCAGCACCAACACAGTTGACTATGGGAACTAGAGTAAGGAACCTAGAGGAAGGACTGCCTTGCAATCACAGAAGGATGCTGCCATTGCTCAAAAGGTGGCGTTGACACATAGAGCAGGAAAGAAACTCTTACTCTCCTTTCTCCTTCAGTATGCTCATTTCCTTCTGCTTGCCTGCCACTCGTAGAATCCAATGTAAATCCAGAAAGAGAGGTGGGGAAATACAGTTGTTCATGATCAGCCTTATAGGGCACAGAACAGAAAGAAAAATGTAAGGTAGATGGGCAGAGGTAAGATGATTTTCATTATTTTTATCTGCTCTGTTTCAGACCCTGGAGATCTACTTTGCCCCTTGAAATCTAATCAGGTTCAGAAGTGTGGCCAGAAGAGAGCAGAAAATGGTCAACCCCCTGAGTAGAATCTACAAAAGTCTTTTTTTTTCCCAACAATTTTCAAGGTAACCTACTGACATGGCTATAAGACTATGATATAAAGACATTACAGGAAAAATGTGAAATTGACCGTGAGGCTCATAAAAAAGTATTAAAGGAACATTTTATTATGGCTTTATTCCCTTAACCACCAACAGTGTAGGATATTAGATATTGGGTTAGTGCAGAATATTCCATAATAGGATAGCAAAACACCATTTCTAGAAAATCATCCCTCCATAAGCACCCCTTTTGGAACACGTAGGGCACAGTCATGCACCGTATAATTCCTCATCAGGAGTGAAGGTCTTAGTACCCTAGTAGTGGGGAGTATATTTGACAAACCTTAGCTGTCAGCTCCCTCCTGTCATTGCTTTAGCTTGACGAGAACTGCACAATCAACATCAAATACCTCATCCCAATCTAAGAACAGCCAACATCCACTAACAGATTAATATTGGCCTATACGAGTAGCTGCCTGGCCAAGCTATTGAGCCGTTGGTTAAGTCACCTTCATCTCATGTTAGAGTCCCTGGGTCTGAGTATAATTTCCATTTGCTACCTAGCTTCTTGGTAATGTACACCCTGAGTGGCAGCAGGTAATGGCTCCAGCAAGTGGGTCCCTGCCACCAATGAGAGTGATCTGGATTGCGTTCACAGTTTCTGGACATTTGAGGAATGAACCAACATATGGGAGCTCTGTCTGTCTCTCCTTGTGGCTCTGCCTAAAAAACAAGATTTTTAAAAATTAAAAAAAGTAATAGCACTGGTCCTTAACCATCTTACTCCAGCTCAGGACAGTGTTGAAGAATCAAATGCTTTTCAAAAATCATATAAGGATGATTGAAGTGTCCCCTGAGACTGCATCTTGGCCCCACTCTCCCTCTGTCTGATTCTGCTTCTTGCTCTTTCCTTCCTGTATCGATTTGAAGAGCACTAATAGAAGGCCTTTGCCTATCTTTTTCTCAAAGTCCAGTGTTCTGGGACCCAAGCCACATCACAGAGAGATCCTAACAAACACTTTTATTTCTATATATTGTTCAACATGTTTCCTACTGTAAAACAATGAGGCAAAGAGAATATTTTCCTGCTAACATTTCATTAAACTCTACACATTAGTTTCCCTTTTTCCTTTTCAGTCTTGCTCTTGAAATGTACTTGAGAAAATTAATAAAGTTGTATCCTTTAAAATGAAATCCAAAACACACTGTCTTATACCAGAAAACCAAAAACAAGAACCAAGGTCTAAGTTTAGAAGGGATAAATGGGAGGGTAAGAAACACATATATTTACATATCCAATGAAAAACATGCTTAAAACTGAAGGTGGACCACTGACCCCATAGATTTCTTGCATTTGAAATCCACTTCTGTTGGAAATAATTATCTTTTTTCCCCTCTATGACAGCACCATAAGAGTAAGACTGATTTAAAGTGGGCACACATTCTTTCTCCACCTCCTGATCTCCATTCTCAGAGGATGTCAAGGCAAGAGAATCTTTAGTGACTGACAATAAAAGTCAATTCTCCATACTGATAGTGAAACATACCGTATTCTGCAATTATAGATTAACAGGTAATTTTAAAGTATATGCAAGGCACGGTGATAAATGTTTTTATTTGTTAAAACATGTGAATTTATTGAGTGAGCATGGATGATTTTTAGTAAAATTTATAAGAATTTTCCCAAGAATATTTAAAAATATTTAGATAATAATTATGCATATTTACGTATTACAGTGTGATATTTTAGTACATTTAAATAGTGTATACTGATCAAAACAGAGGAATCATCATTTCTATTTCAATAACATTTGTTATGATTGAAGGCTTGGAGCTTCTCTCTACTATTTGTGCAATCAATATACATAAGCATATTGTGAACTATAGGCTCCCACTATGCTATGTAAGACTAATCACTTATTCATCCCATCCGAGGAATGATAGCCATTATTCAAACTCCCTTCACCCCATCCACTTCTCCTAAACTCTAATAACCACAATTCTATGTTCTGATTTGAGTTTTTGTTTTTGTTTTTGCTTGAGAGATAACATTTTCTGCGTCTGGCTTATTTCAATTAACAAAACATCCTCCAATTCCATCCATTTTTTGCAAATGATAGTATTTCATTCTTTTTCTGGTTGAATGGCATTCACTTGCTTGTATATACCATAATTTCTTTACCCAATCATCTGATGATGGATATTTTAGTTGATTCCATATCTTGGGTATTGTGAATAGTGCTGCAATAAATGTAGTGGAGCTGGTATCTCTTTGGTACAAGGAGCTCATGGCTTTTGAATATATACCAGGTAGTGGGATTGCTGGATCATATGGCAGTTCTACTTCAAGTTTTAAAAAAAAAAACTAGATTATTTTCCACAGTGGCCACACTAATTTACATCCCCACCAACAATGTAAGAGCATCCTCCTTCTCCCACATTCTACTCAGAATTTATTACTCTCTGTGTTTTGGATAATAGCCATTCTGACAGGGGTGAGGTGATATCCCATTGTGGTTTTGATTTGTATTTCAACTAAGCAAATGGGATTATATCAAACTCAGAAGCTTCTGCACAGAAAAGGAAACATTCAATACAGTGAAGAGACTAATAGAATGGGAGAAAATATTTGCAAACTAATTACTCAATGAGATTAATAACAAGAATAAATCAAGAACTCAAAATCCCAACAAAACAAAAATAACCAATCCAGTTAAGAATAAGCATAGACAGTTTTCAAAAGAAGAAATATAAAAGGTCAAGAAATACAAAAAAGGCCAGCACTGCAGCTCACTAGGCTATTCCTCCGCCTGCGGCACCATCACCTCAGGTTCTAGTCCCACTAGGGATGCCAGATTCCATCCCGGTTGCTCCTCTTCCAGTCCAGCTCTCTGCTGTGGCCTGAGAAGGCAGTGGAGGATGACCCAAGTGCTTGGGCCCTGCACCTGCATGGGAGACCAGGAGGAAGAGCCTGGTTCCTGGCTTCGGATCAGTGCAGCACACTGGCCGTAGCATCCATTTGGGGGGTGAACCAACAGAAGGAAGATCTCTCTATCTGTCTCTCTCTCTCTCAGTCTAACTCTGCCTGTCAAAAAAAAAACATAAAACTGCTCAATATTACTAGCTTTAAGTGTTTTAATGATCTATTTTTTAAGGTTCAAAGAAGAGATACTCAAAATTGTAAAATAAGTACTGGGCTATGTCAGTTATTATATGATTATAGATATCAAGGAAAAGGGAGGAATCAGACAATTATATTGGCCTTGCAAAGTATTATCTATCTTAATTACATTCCCCCAAATTCCCATTTCTATATGTTTCAGGATAGGATGGACCACAGAGATTTTTCTGAGAGATTTTGAGGGCAATGGTAAGGTATCAGTCATTGGTGGCTCACAGTATTGCTGATTTGTGATCCATCTTGCTGGCATAAGATGTGGCTGGGCCTACAACTACTCCACCTTTCCCTAGATCCCATACCTTTTTAATGGACTCAAACACACCTAAAATTTGGTTCAGGTGTTCAAACTGATAACTGATATATGCACCAGGAAAGTATGAAAAATTCTATTCTACAGGTAATTAGGCTTTCTGGAGAGACAAAGGCTGGTTCTCAGGCATGTAGGAAAATGACTGCGAGAACAAGCAGGTGGTTGGACTGTAGGGCAGGAGTCCTACTCACACATAGGCTGGGGCTTACATGGTTTGAACTTTCTGCCAGTGCCAGAGATGGGAGCATTCAGGCTTTCTTATCAGCCTGCCCAAATGTGGCAGAAGAGAAGCAGAGTTGTGGGGGGGTGGGGGTTGAAAGCTTTTATTCACCAGACAAAAAATATGGAATCATTTTTTATTCCAATCATCCTTGTTGCTGTGTGTGTGTGTGTGTGTGTGTGTGTGTGCTTAACTTCAAGAATAATGGCTGTAATTTCTGTGGAGCACTCATATGACCCAGATCAGAGCCATAAGAACTAGTACAGGTTTCAGTTTATCCTTGTGGGTTCCAGCACTTGTTTCTGGGTTACAATTTGATCTTGTTCTTCTCTAGTCTAAACCCAGTAGCCTCAAAACACCAAAATAAATGCAAAGACAATAGCATGACAGAAACTACCTAACTACCTATGATTGCATTAGTTGTCCCTAAGTGTCCACCAGGTATTGGTTTCAGAACCCCCACAGATACCAAAATCCATGGATGCTCAAATCCTTACATAAAATGCCTTTGCATTTGCATACACCCTACACAATTACCCTGCATATATTTTTAAAGATTTACTTATTTATTTAAAAGTAAGAGTTAGAGAGAGGGATACGCACAAATAAAGGGAGAGGGAGAGAGGGAGGAAGGGAGGGTAGGGGAGGGAGGGAGAGAGAGGGAGAGGGAGGGAGAGAGAGAGAGAGAGAGAGCGAGCTAGAGAGAGAGAATCTTCCAACTACTGATATACTCCCCAGTTGACAACAATAGCCAGGGCTGGGCTAGGCTGAAGCAAGGAGCTAGGAGCTCTATTTGGGCCTCCCAAATGGGTAGCAGGAACCCAAAACACTTGGGTCATTTTATGCTGCTTTTCCCAAGCCATCAGCAAGGAACTAGATCAGAAGTGGAGCAGCTTGGGCCGGCACCATGGCTCAATAGCCATGCAGTGCCTGAACCCCAGGTTCTAGTCCCAGTCAGGGTGCCAGATTCTGTCCTGATTGCTCCTTTTCCAGTCCAGCTCTCTGCTGTGGCCCGGAAAGGCAGTGGAGGATGGCCCAAGTGCTTGGGCCCTGCACCTGCATGGGAGACCAGGAGAAGCACCTGGCTTCTGGCTTTGGATCAGTGCAGTGTACCAGCCACAGTGGCCATTGGAGGGTGGACCAACGTAAAAGGAAGATCTTTCTCTCTGTCTCTCATATTGTCCACTCTGCCTGTCCAAAAATAAAAAAAAATTTAAATAAAAAAAGAAGCGGAGCAGCTGATCAAACAAGTACCCACATGAGATGCTGACATTGTGGGTGGCAACTTTACCTGCTTTGCCACAATACTAGCCCCTCATACATATTTAAATCATCTCTAGATTACTTAAAATATTTAATTCAATGTAAACATTATGTAATTAGTTGTTATACTGTATTGTTTAGGCAGTGATGACAAAAATGCCTGTATATGTTCAGTACAGATAAAATCTTTCTCTTCAAATGTTTTTGAACCATGGTTGGATGAATCCACAGATGTGGAACCCCTGGATACAGAAGGCAAAATGCATGAGTAAAACCAAATCCATGTAACAAACACATATGTGCATGCGTGTCTGTTGTTGTATGTATACATGTTAGTGATTCTGCATTCTCATTAAACTCTTGCTAACACAAGAACTCAATATTCTTACTTCAGGAAATGGAAGCAAAGTTCAGGAAAGGTTTGGAAGTTCCTGTATGATCATGTGACATTCCCATTCAGTACTCATGCTTTTCAATGAGCTCCCAATTAAGTATGAACTCATACTTGTGCCCTGTCCTGCAGGCAAACTGCTCAGACAACCATATTCACATTTCCAGAATGTAGTGATCTGTGAGAAAGGCTGGGGAACAGGCTGAGCCTTCTTCCAAGAAGATGAGAGTCCGGCCAATCTTACCCTGATGGCCTCGATTCCCTTGAAAGAATATTGGTATATGTATGGTCCCCCTGGATAATCAGCCACTTTTATCAACCTCATTTTGAAAAGCATGTGTACTGCTGAGTAGATTTTCTTTAAAGAAAGATTCCATAGACAGAGACTATTTAATTACTATTTTTATTATAAACCTATTCTCAAGGCCCTCATCACATAGCACACTTTCTTTTGGATTACAAGGTCTAAGTATGTCAGTCATGATATCTACCCATGGATTAGTTTCCTCCCTTTCATTCTCCTTACTTAATTTATGAAATGCCATAGCAATTTCCTACAATGCCCATTTTGTGCCAAGTGAAGATTTTCATACTTTCAGACAGGATTTGAAGCTGCCATCATTTAAAAGCTTAAGTTTTTATCAAGGCAAATGATTATAGTCATTTGTGTAATTCTTGTTGACAGTTTTCTTTAACTTTGGTTCCCAAGTCATAAAAATTAATGTCTGTAATTTGTTTTATGGTCCCACAGAGACGGACAGCAAAAGAAAGAGGAAAAATACCTGTGCTGTTTCAGAGTGTGGCCAGAATTGATCATGTGAATGAAAATCTAGAATAAAATTAATGCTAAGAAGGAAAGGAAAGGAATTGAAGTTAAAAAACATTAAACAACTATACCAGGGGAGAAATATAAACTCTACAGAAGACAGGTCTGCTAATAAAAAGATAGAGTGCTAAATTATTATGACTCTAAACTTAGCTAAGTGATTGTAGTCATTTTTCAACTTCTGTTTACCAAGTCAAATTAGAAAAATAAACTTGCACAATAAGAATAATGGAGACTCTGAAAAATAAGTATTGGTGAAATACAGGTCGGGGAGTACTGAGAATAAATGGGAACACAAACATTTGGTGTGGATGCTATGCACCTTACCATAAAAAGAAAATAAGCAAACATCTATTGAATTGCTTATAATTGTCTTTAAACAAAACATTCAAGACACACACACATACAGGATAATACGAAAGTACGACAGATGTGGTATCATTCCACAGAGTCGATAAGAATGGTTCAGCCAGCTATTGTAATTGAGAAACTCTACTTTAGTAATATCATAACACAAATATAATGAGAAATCTTTAAACGGAGTACAATGGAATCATAAGCAAAAGATAAGATGGGTTTTTAACGAAAATATCACATTAGACTAGAGTCATAGATTTTTGCCAACAAATTAGAAAATCAATGGTTGAGGGAAATGAAGTAGATGTTTCATAATTGGCCTTTGGTGAAGCTTGTGATGAAATCTCATAAAATTTTATTCGTTAAATTGGTTTGAATTGGCTTAGAGATTAATGCAGTCACCTGGACTGAAAATTGGTTGCCTTGTTGAAGGAATTTGCCTGGAAGGCTCAGACATGGATGAGGATTTATATATTTCACTGCTCCAAGGTTTCCTTCTCCCTTTCAAGGACTTGATGAAAATGAAGCTAAAGTTACAGACTCAGGCACTAACCATATGCAGACATTAAATTCTACATTTAGTTTTAGCCAACTGCATGGGAGAACAGCTACTTGAAGAATGCAAATCAAGAGGAAACGAAGAAATAGAGTAAAAGAAAATATTTCTGATACAGGGATAAAGTACAAAATGCTGGTTGTTTGTGATCATGCTTATATAAACAAACAGAAGTGAGGGGTTGTTTGAGGTTTTTGCTTAACTTTGAGCTATCATTTGTAAAAATTTTGGATTAAAAAACGACTAGGGGGAGGCATTTGGCACAAGGGCTAGGTGCTGCTTGGGGTGCCGACATGCCATATTGGAATGCCTAGTTTCAAGTCCCAGCTCCAATTCCACTCCAGCTTTTCACTAACATGCAGACCACTAGATTGCAGATGATAGCATGAATAGTATACAGAATTTAAAGGAGGAAATAAAACTGTCTTTTTTCTGGGATGACATAATTGTCCATACAGAGAATCCCATACAATCCACTAAATGCCTCAGAAATAATAATCAAATTTAGCAAAGCCATAGGACTAAAAATTAAAATATAAAAGCAATTGTTTTCATGTATATCAGCAATTAACAATTGAAATTTGAGTTTTCTCTTAAAAAGTATTACCATCTTTTTAAAAATATTTTTTAAAAAATTTTTTGACAAGCAGAGTGGACAGTGAGAGAAAGAGACAGAGAGAAAAGACTTCATTTTTTCCGTTGGTTCACCCCCCAATGGCCACTGCGGCCGGCACGCTGCAGCCAGCGCACCATGCCGATCTGAAGCCAGGAGCCAGGTGCTTCCTCCTGGTCTCCCATGCAGGTGCAGGGCACAAGCTTTTGGGCCATCCTCCACTGCTCTCCTGGGCCACAGCAGAGAGCTGGCCTGAAAGAGGAGCAACTGGGACAGAATCTGGCACCCCGACCGGGACTAGAACCCAGTGTGCTGGCACCGCAAGACGGAGGATTAGCCTAGTGAGCTGCGGCACCGACACAACTCTTAAATGTAACACAATGTACAGGAATTTGTAAGGAAAATTATAAAATTATATTTTCTCATAGAATGTTACTGTGCTATGCTCTCTACTGTACTTTTAAATGTTTTTAATTTAGAAATAAAATTGTATTTATGTATGGTATACCACATGTCTCAAAATACATACAAATACTAAATCATACCAGTTAACATAATTTGCCTCACCTAAGTTTTTTTGGCGAGAACACTTGACATCTACTAGAGATTTCCAGGCTACAATCAGTATTATTAACTGATTATTACAATCACCATGTTGTGCACTATATCTCTTGAACTTGTTCCTCTTGTGTAACTGAAATAGTATAACTTTGGACTGACACCTAGTCTCTCACCTCTCATCTCAATTCCTAGTGATCACCATTTACTCTCTGCTTCAGTAAGTTCAACTTTTCTTAGATTCTGCATATAAGGGAGAATATGCATTATTTGTTTTGTGTGCCTGCTTTCTTATTTTTACTTCACAGAATACTGTTCAGGTTTGAATAATGCTACAGTGAATATAAGAATGGAGATATCTTTTAAACATACTGATTTCATTTTCTTTGAATATATACTGAATAGTGGGATTACTGGATCATATTAGATGAAATTTTTGAGGAATTACCATAGTATTTCCCATAATGAGTGTACTAATTACTATTCCCACTAAATAGTGTACTAGGGTTTCCTTTTCTTCACATCCTTGCCAACACTTGCTTGCGTGTGATACTTACACCTGTAACCATATTTGCATAGAATTACAAAGTTCGGATGAAAAAAATCTACATAAATGGAGATAGTCCATATTGGCAGGTCTGAAAGCTCAGTATTGCTAAGATGACAAATCTCACAAATCAACTTATAGATTTAGTGGAATCCCTGTCAAAATCCAAATCAGCCACTTTGTAAGTACTAGGGTATTGAAAATTAGGAGTTTTAACTTTACCGTGGAGAAATCTGAAAACCACTGCGCAGTCAGGTGATCAAGACCAAGACCAAAAGTGGTATCAGATTGTTAGTGAGTGCTCTAACCCAAGTCTAATCATGAGAAAAACATCAGGCAGATCCTAAATGAGGACAACTTACAAAATATCTGACCTAGGTTATCCAAAACAACAACTCCTGAGAAATGGTGACAGTCAAGGAGAACTGAAGTGGAATGTTAGTTTAATGATGGAAAACTCTGGCTGGGATCTTGATACAGAAAAAGGAACATTACTGGGGCCGGCACTGTGGTGCAGTGGGTTAACGCCCTGGCCTGAAGTGCCGGCATCCCATATGGGCGCCAGTTTGAGACCCAGCTGTTCCATTTCTGATCCAGCTCTCTGTTGTGGCCTGGGAAAGCAGTTAAAAAAAAAAGATGGCCCAAGTCCTTGGGCCTCTGCACCCTCGTGAGAGACCTGGAAGAAGCTCCCGGCTCCTGGCTTCAGATCGGCGCAGATCCGGCCATTGCAGCCAATTTGGGAGTGAACCATCGGATGGAAGACCTCTCTTTCTCTCTCTGCCTCTCCTCTCTCTGTGTAACATTGACTTTCAAATAAATAAATAAATCTTTAAAAAACAATGAAAAGGGAACATTAATAAAAAACTAAGGAAATCTGAATAAAGTATGGACTTTAGTGAGTATTAACATCAATATCATTAACAGATATACCATGTTAATGCTAGATGCTATTAATAAGGAAAACTGGGTGTAGGGGATATAGAAATTTTCTGTACTAGCTTTAAAACTTTTACTTAAATTAAAATAGTTCTTTAAAACAAAAAAATTTATAAAAAAGTTTATTCAGTGACTATGGAGTTTTGATTTTTTGTAAGATGAAAACATTCTAGAATTCTCTTTTACAATAACGTGAATGTTAAGTTCACTTAAAAATGGATAGAATGAAACTTTTATGATTTTTTGCCATAATTAACAACTTAAGAAAAGCTTATTTTAAAAATGTTTCCTTTTCATTTTTAGCCATACAATCTGGAGTTCCTCAGCTCTTCAACTCCTTTAGTTCTTACAATATTGTAAGAATTATGAGTTTAGCTTCATAGATAGGGCACCATGCCAGGTCTTTCATAAAAATTCCTACTTATACCCTCACAACAATTCTGTTACCTGGGTATTACTATTATGTTTCCCATTTGACAAGAAGTAAATAGGACTCTCAGGGAATTAAAGCAAATTGTCCTACGAAAGTAAGTAGCTAATAGCATGGTCCTAATTTCAAAGCAAACTGAGTCCTAAAATCCACATTCAGGGCCACTTTGTTCTATCTGTAAATTTCATTTGTAGCAGTTCACAGTCTCCCAGATATTAAAATAAACAAGACAAATAAACAAACACAAAACCATAAGAGTAAACATGAATAACTGCTCACAAGCAGAACAGGTAGCCACTTAAGCAAAACAGCTTTGAGTTCCCATGCATTTCCCAGAGCAGGCTTTTAACAGTTTTATGGATTTCTAATTTTATAAATTTCTAGTCTCCAACAGTAATCCAATAATAACCAATATTGACATCTGTGATGCAACTCATGCTCCGCATCATTCACTCATATTCATGTTATGAAAACTGGGAGGAAAAAAAATGCTATGCCTTAAGGTACGGACACCCCCAAATCCTAAAGGTAGTAAATTTTAACAAATGATGCATTTCTTGGAAAATAAGGCTCTAAAAGCTCCCTCATAAATGTCAATTCTAGGATAAGGAAGAATCTTGAATCAAAACAGAGAAGAAAGGCCCTTAAGTAACAGGTTAATCCTTCATTTCACTAAATGTCTGTTACCTGTCTCTAAACAGGAGCCCCCCTTCGTATGTCAGGCATAGGTTGTCACTGACGGAAAAGCAATTTGCCTGGTTGTGAAATCTCACATTTCTCTTTTGGCATTTAAAAAAAAGGCAAAACGCTCATATGAGGCTAAACTAAATATTCCTTGGAAGTTAAGTTGGAAACATTTGAAGAAAAATATTCCAAGCTCTTTCTGATCTAAAAATCAGTACCAATGCCTACTTTTAATATAGAAAATCATAAATAGCCAGAATAGATCACTGTTTCAGATGGGGCAGGCCATCAGAAGGGAAGAAGAAAGATGCAAAAAGAATTTTGAACAGACTAAGTGAGCACATTTTTTTAAAATTTTATTTGTTATACAAGTTTCATGTATTTCATATACACAGATTTAGGAACATAGTGATACTTCCCACCCTACCCTCCCTACTGCCCACACTCCAACTCTTCCTCCTACCTCTCTCATTCCCACTCCTAATTTTTACAAAAATCTGTTTTCAGTTTACTCAATGATTGTACAGTTAACCCCACACTAAGTAAAAGAGTTTAACAAATAGTATGGAAGAAAAAAAATCATTGTTCCTCAACATAAGAGACAAGGGCTATAAACAATCACTGAATCTCAAAATGTGCATTTCACTCCTAAACGTTGTATTTTAAGCACTCTTATTAATTACCTCAGATTAGGAAAAACATATGATATCTGTCTTTTTGGTACTGGCTTCTTTCATTTTTTTTTAAAGATTTATTTTATTTATTTGAAAGAGTTACAGAGAGAGAGGTAGAAAGAGAGAGGTCTTCCATCCGCTAGTTCACTACCCAGATAGCCACAATGGCTGGAGCTGCGCTGATAGGATCCAGGAGCCAGGAGCTTCCTCCAGGTCTCCCATGTGGGTGCAGAGGCCCAAGGACTTGGGCCATTTTCCACTGCTTTCCCAGGCCATAGAGAGAGCTGGTTCGCAAGTGGAGCAGCCAGGACTCAAACCAGCCACAATATGGGATGCCGATGCTTCGGTCCAGGGCTTTAACCTGCTATGCCACAGCACCAGACTGGTACTGGCTTATTTCACTAAGTATAATCGTTTCCAGTTCTGTCCATCTTGTTGCAAAAGACAGGATTTTGGATTTTTTTTAAATACCTGAGTGGTAGTGTATATATACCATAATTTCTTTATGCAGTCAACAGTTGATAGATACTTGGGCTGATTACATATCTTAGTTATTTTGAATTATGCCACAATGAACATATGGATACAGATGACTCTGAAGCTGATTTTGTTGTTGTTGTTGTTTAGGCAAATTCCCAGGAGTGGAATGGCTGGACATTAAGTAGGTCTATATTCAGATTTCTGTGATATCTTCATACTGTCTTCTACAGTGGCACTACCAGTTTACATTCTCACCAACAGTGGATTAGGGTACCTTTTCCCACCATGTCCTCACCAGCATTTGTTGTTGATTGCTGTATGAAAGCCATTCTAACTGGGGTGAAGTGAAACCTCACTGTGGTTTTGATTTACATTAGTGAACACATTTTTAAACTTAGGGAATGCTAAATAATGTTAAGGCAAGGTTCAAACTCTATTAATTTTTGTTCATCATCAACTTTTACTAATTTCATCCTTAAAGATTATTATGTGAAAAAATAAATAATATCTATTATCAGAGTTAAAATATGAATACAGTTATTAGTTCTACCTTATTGGTTAAGTCTTATCTATACTTACAAGTGTTTTGTCCTCTGACTTTCCTAGAATTCAGTGAAGTATGTTAGAATCTCCTATTAGTGTGTCCTTATTTCTCATCTTTTATAATTTTTGCTTTTTGGAAAGTTATAAGTACCACTGGACAAAATGATATCTTTAATAATATCTGTGTGATTTTATACCTTTAGTATTGGACAGTACTCCTCTTTATGTCTCTTAATTTGGAGGGATATAAGTTCTATTTTTTTAAAAAAAAGATTTATCTATTTGAAAAGAAATGTTAGAGAGAGGTAGAGGCAGAGAGAGAGAGAGAGAGAGAGAGAGAGAGAGAGACAGACATCTTCTATCAGCTGGTTCACTCCCCAAATGACCGCAATGGTCAGAGCTGGGCCGATCCTGAATCCAAGAGCCTGGAGCTATTTCTGGGTCTCCCATGTGGGTGCAGGGCCAAGGACTTAGGCCATCTGCTGCTGCTTTCCCAGGTGTATTAGCAGGGAGCTGGATGAGAAGCAGAGCAGCAGGGACTTCAACCATATGGGATACCAGCACTGCATGTGGCAACTTTATGAACTATGCTACAGTGCAGGACACCCTTTTAATATCAAGATCCTTTTTTTTTTTAATTTGCAATTGGCTATCCTAAAACTTTGAAATTATCTAATTTTAGGCACAGTCTTATTAGCAGAGCACAAGAATTTACTTGTTTGGCATAACCTGAATATCTTTATTTTTTATTTGTAATAAGTGAGTGTTTTCATTTGCTAAAATGATTTATATGTTTGGTCTCTGTTCTGTCATTATATTTTTACTGAATATAAAAATTGTTCACTACGTGGCCCATTTTCTTACCCACTCCTTTTAAAAGACATATGTTAAAGTACTTGATAGTAAAATGATACAATGTCTGAAATCTGTCTTACAATATTTCAACCCTAAAAAGTAGTGTTTGCAGGACATAGATGAAATACATACAGCAAAACACTGTTAGCGATTAATGTTGAACATTGAGGCTGATTGCAGTCCCTACTTTTATGTATGTTTGGAATTGTTTTATTTTTAAAAGTTCATTGCATTTTCTGCTCACAAGAGACAAGTTTTATCTTTTTCATCTGATATACAAAGTTGGCATTTTTTATTTGCATTTTCAATACGCCAAGTTCTATCTTCATTAACTAGACCTGAAATAATTAAAACTTAAGAGCTTCATTAAAAGAAGTGTTAGTCTCTAAATCAAATAAAGACCATCTCTATTGCCTCAAGCTCTGCAGTAAATTATCCCTACTGTAAATGAGAACAGCTTCTTTTAAACTTACAAGAAACAATTTTGTCTTTGTGAGAGTTTTATAACTATATCCAACAGCCTATAAAAAGCCTGTCTTGATGTGGTTCCCATGGTGACAGGACATAATATATGTGTCCATTAAATTTGGAAATGTAATGAAGTGTAATAAAAATCTACTTCAGAAAAATACACTTCTCAGCATATTTTTATTAATTAAAATATTACATTGAGCATTTTTCATGTCTGCATGCCTGACAGCAAATAAAAGCTTTGCCACAGATTAACTGTGACTCTTGAGTTCCATCCAATATTAATTGGTACAAAATAGGAAGGCATTTTTGCAGAGAAAATATTTTGACTGCTGGCCCAGAGTGATTAATGGATAAACAGTTATGCTTCCTGAACTGTGCATATCCCACTTCAAATGCCGCTGGCAATACAGATTTTGACATTTGTGTCCACAGGAACAGGAACAGATGAGAAAGTGGATGTCTTTAACCCTTGGGGAAGAAGAAAAATTTCTTATTGGTGATGTAGCCTTGCTGAGAGTGTGTAAAGATTTTGTCTGGGGGAGGAGGAGCTATATGTGGTCATAAAAGCAGTTTAAGGAATCCTTGTCTAAACTCAACTAACAACAACAAAACAAAGAGCAAAACCCATCTTGGTACACCACTGGAAGCACAAAGTTTGCAAAAAGTGTTCTGGAGACTCAGGAGTACTGAGCCAAATCGCTCCAACACCCAACTTTGGATGGTGAAAATTCTAAGTAGAACAAGAGGAGATGAAGATTTATTCTCGGAATGATCTTCCCATCATCCTTAAATGAGGAGTAGAAAACTATCAAGGATCCTATTTGAGCTCATTTCTGTGTCCATCTTTCAAAATTAACACAAATACTTTGATATACTACATCTCACACCAAAAACAAAACTGGGGACAAAGTATATAGTTTTTGTCCTCTACCAAATTCCAAAAGAATATGAATTTCCACTCATAAATTAAACTACTTTCACAGATATTTTCCTTTTGAATTCTAATGCTGTACAGCAACACAATAACTCTTAAGAATCTTCACTGTCCTAGTTGCCACTCCACAAAATATCTGCTCTATTAAACCAACTTGAGAAACTTCTCAACTGAATAATTAATGAGCTGAACTCACATAAACTCTTGTCCAAAAATATTTTTAAAATAGTCTTATAAGATTACCACACCTTAATACCCAGCTCAAATTTTTTGGAATTATGGAATCTACATGAAAACACCACTCTCTCCACTTAATATAGTGCCACACTCAAAAATGAAAGGAAATATTTGAGCAGGATATTTATACTGGAGACATCACTGAGGGCAGAATATCAATATTATATTACTACTTATTGGAACATATTTGCCTTGCTATTGCAGTTAAAAAGCAATTGATGGCAATCCACAAATGTTTGGACATTCCCCAAAGCTAACTGTTTTTGCCTACTAGCTCAGAAGGCTTTTTGGAAGCAAAGAACTCTAAGAGTGTACATATTTCAAGGCAAAAATAGAAAGCAAAAGAAGTGAGGAAAGCAAATGGTTTCCAAAGCTGGAGGCTCCTGGGGCCATGGAGCTCAGCTACCGCCAGGAGCTCCTGTGACTCGGAAAGACAGGATATAAAAGCATGCTCCTTTAGCAACCCAAGTGGAACGTTTCTCCTCCACAACGCAGCAGAGGAGACAAAGAGCCAGAGCCCCAGCTTCCTGATTCCTAACACACACACACACATCTCAGCTCCTGAGTGTCCTCGTGTTTTTCAAGTGTTCTCGATTTCCTGGTGCTTCCTTCCACATTGAAGCACTCATCAGACTATCTGTAATGGTCTCCTTGTCTGTGCTTGCCTGTGTCTACATGCCCACCAAACTGTCAGCTCCTTGATGGAGGAAAATGCTATTTTCAGCATTCCACTTTTAATATCTAATACATAAATACTGAATATATCTGGATGGAAAACGTCTTGATGATGTGTTTGTAAACTATCGTATACATATGCACACTGATTCTGTCATGCACACAAAGGTGTACTTCATCCTTTGCCCCTCAAGATCACATTAACTGGATGATAGGCACATAAGGAGGCATTACTTTGTACTTTATCAACTATCTGCATCATACTGAATTGTTACATGTAGACATAGGAAAACAGAAAATATTTTTACCAAGTCACTACCTCTGTCTATTTGTACTAATTTATGCATTTATTCACCATGTAGGTTTTTTTCAAGCACCTATAAAATGCTAGGATTTGGGAAAAGAGTATTGAACACAATAGA
Source organism: Sylvilagus floridanus (assembly GCA_949820135.1). Taxonomy (NCBI): domain Eukaryota; kingdom Metazoa; phylum Chordata; class Mammalia; order Lagomorpha; family Leporidae; genus Sylvilagus; species Sylvilagus floridanus. Next base: position 145,718,386 of record OX463241.1, on the reverse strand, counting down.
AATGCTCATTGTACTCATGGAGCTTACATTCTACCGTATTTTAGAAATGACAATAAAATAGTGAGCAAATAAAGGTAGTTGGCAATTTCAACATGTAAAAAAATGCTTAAAAATAAATATATAACATAATAGCATAACCAGAGGGAGGATAAACCACACTAATAGGCTGGAAGGAAGAACCTCTTTGAAAGCTCACTTTGGATGAATATAAATGAGTAAGAAAAGAGTGGTTCCCAATGAGACAGAAAGTAGGCTGGGTAGGTTCATGGAGGGCTATATGGAATGCTGTAAGGAGTTCAGGATTTATTACAGTGCCATGAGAAGCTGCTGGACAAATACTACCAAGGAAACAAGAAGATCTTATATTTAGGAATGATCTCTGGTAGTTAGGTAAAAATGGATGTGTTCTGCCAAGACGTGAAATGGAAGATCCTTCTAGAAGACTGAGCCACATTTATTACCGTGGTTCTCAACCAGTGGCGATTTTTCCTGTCAGTGGCCTTTTGGAAATATACAGAAACATTTTTTGATTGTCATAACTACAATGAAAGTCATTGCTAACCATCATATGATGCACATCCATTCAATGATGGGAGCTTAGGAAACCTTGACTTACTCTACGTAGATCTGTTCTTTGACTTCTGGGCTGCATGATAAGAGCTACAGAAAAAATGCTACACAAATTATAAGGTATATGTGTTCATAGAAAGCAAAGGTGCAAACTAATGAAATATAAAAACAATAAAGAGTAAGCTGCAATGCTAGACTTATAGTCACCCCAAACAAGGATCCACTGGTGTTTTGGGTTTTTTTTTTAAAGATGTGTTTATTCATTTGCAAGGCAAGGTGTTAAAGAGAGAGAGAGAGAGAGAGAGAGAGAGAGAGAGAGAGAGAGAGCGCGAGCAAGACATCCTCCATTTGCTGATTTACTCCCCAAATGGCCACAACAGCTGGAGCTGGGCTGATCTGAAGTCAGGAGCCAGGAGTTTCTTCTGGGTCCCCAACGTGGATGCAGGGGCCCAAGAACTTGGGTCATCTTCCACTGCTTTTCCAGCAGGGAGTTGGATCAGAAGTGGAGCAACTGGGTCTTGAACAGGCGCCCATATGGAATTCCAGCATTGCAGGCAGCAGCTTAACCCACATGTCACAATGCCGGCCTCTAATGTCACCTTTTATATCATGAGCAAAGACTCCTTGATCTAGAGACCAGCCAAATTTCTTTTAATTTTTTATTATATCATTAGCATCTCATAGTTGGATAATGATCAGTTATTTAATTTTCCTTAGATTAACCAGCATTCAATTTAGATTGCATGGTATTAACACTTATAAATCCTTGATGAATAGCATGTCTTCTCCTTAGAGGTTATCTTCCTTTTTTTGTTTTTTTCTGACAGGCAGAGTAGACAGTAGGAGAGAGAGAGACAGAGGGAAAGGTCTTCCTTTTTTCCGTTGGTTCACCCCTGAAATGGTTGCTATGGCCGGTGCACTGTGCCGATCCGAAGCCAGGAGCCAGGTGCTTCATCCTGGTCTTCCATGCAGGTGCAGGGCCCAAGCACTTGGGCCATCCTCCACTGCTCTCCCGGGCCACAGCAGAGAGCTGGACTGGAAGAGGAGCAACTGGGACAGAATCCGGTGCCCCGACCGGGACTAGAACCTGGGGTTCCAGCGCCGCAGGCAGAGGATTAGCCTATTGAGCCGCAGCGCTGGCCTATCTTCCTTTCAATAGTTGCTAATTAGTCATCAGAATGTAGGATTTTATTAATTAATGTTTGGGATTGAAATTGTTCTTTGTAATAACACTTATACCTCTTCTATTAAAATACCTAGGAATAGAGACAGCATTCCGTGCTGGACAGCACTGTTAGAAATGTTGATCTAGGAAAAGCTAGGGTTTTTTTCATGAAGAGCCTGATGTGCCAGGATTCCCCCAACCAATCATTACACTCAGTCTCACAGAAAGTTTCACACTCAAAGGGAGCTCCTGGGATACCGTTATTGTGCTTTGAAGGACTCTTGACTTTCAATGAACAGCTGTCTTGCTTAATGTACCCTACTAAATGTGCATGCCTGAACTGAATACGTTAGCCGAGGAAATCAGTGAGCACCAAGCCATTTTGAAAACCCCAAAATCTTTGCCAGTAACCTAAAGTACAATTTATATTCTAAGAAAAAAAATCTTTAAATATGGCCTTTCAAGGATTTCCCATAAAGGCTGTTTCCTAAGTGGCCCTATCCAGTGAAAATCAACAAAAATTTATTGGAAAAACAAGACTGATCATTATATGAGAATGTGAACTTTAGCCCTATTATAAAAATACATTCTAATATGAGGCAGCATAAAAGGTGGAGACACATGTTTAACAATAAAAATCTGTTAATACCAGGAAAGATGGCTGAAAGGGTGCTCTCAGATATTAAGGAGGGTTGGGATTATAAATTATTATAATCTTATACAGAGCATCTTTGAACAACTTTTTAACAGGTAATCTAATGACTAACCTGATTCTCCTCCCACTCTAGTGAATGACTTTAGGATAACAAATATCTATGAATAACAATACTTGTTGCAGAATTATTTATCATGGTGTAAAATGATAACAATAGTCAGGAATTGACAAAATGAATTACAGGTAATCTAAAATATGAAATATATAAGTGGTTAAAAATATAAGTGGTTAAAAATAAAGTTTCTAGATTACATGCGGTACATCTTATGATACTGTTTACTGATGTATTCTCTGAGCCTAAATTAGTACCTAGTATAATAAGCCTCTAATAAATATAAAATAAAACATAAAATATTCAATGTAAGAGGTTTCAATATGATCCAAATTCTCTAATAAATACATATACATGCATACAGACACAGTCTTACCTAGGCATAGAAAAAGACCTGGGAGGAAATACAAATTATTTTTAATAGAAATTATATATTTATCAGTTTTACATTAAAGTTATTTTTTCATTTACAATAATTATCCTTGTGGGGGTATGTTTGTGCATTATTCTTATGTTCTTATGCTTTGTTTTTCTGTTCTTAATTCTTTGTATTTATTTTCTAGATCTACTACAACAAGTATTTATTGAATCTACTATCAACATAACTTTTAACTGACAAAGAAATACCTACATTAGAAACATAACTCACTATTACTTTAGGCGTATTATTGCTAGCCTTTACTTCAACTTTTCCATGTCTTGACATCCTGTTAGGTACCTGCCATGGTCTGGAGAGACATGAGTGATAAGCATACTTCCTACTCCTAAAGATATTACAGCTAATATAAAACCATATATTATGCGTTACATATGAGGGGGCATCAAAAAGTTCATGGAAATGGAATTAAAAGATAAGTTTTTTCTGGTGCAAACATTTGGAAATCTATGCATATGAAGGATCTTCAAATAGTTTACGCAAAATGTATATAATAAAAAATGCATGTATTTCAATTTATTTGTGCTAAAATAGACTATCTTCTTGAAATAAATTTATTTATTTAATATTTGATAGAGAGAAAAAGAGACACAAAGACAGATACAGAACTCCCATCTGTTGGGTCATTCCTCAAATGTTCACAATGGCCATGGATGGGCCAGGGCCAAAGCTGGGAGCTAGGAACTCAGACTGCATCTCCAATATGGGCAGCAAGAATTCAGTCACATGAGTCATCACTGTTGCCTCCCAGGGTCTGCATTACCAGGAGGCTGCAAGCAGGAGCCAGAGCCAGTAATCAAACCCAGGCACTCCAATATGCGATGTAAGTATCTTTATCTCTAGGCTAAATACTGCTGCTCATACTTATATTTTCATTCAATTTCTCTGTGAACATTTTGAAGCACCCTGGTATTTAATAGAAAGATAATACAGTGAGGACAAAACTTAAGAAACCTTTGAGGACCTGCAGCTACTTCAATACCAGTTATAAATGTGCATAAGCCACCATGGGGAGAAAAAAAGAGGGACATCTTCCACAGCCCTGGGAAGACAAGAAAGAGCAGCGCAAGGATAAGAGAAAAATGAGGAGAACTCGGGCTTACAAAATCCAAGGGAAGGCACAATTGTCACACTGCCAAAAAAATGCAAATAAGACAGCATCCAAAGTGTGAAGCAAACAAATAACACGGTTGCTTTACTTTTTGGTGTGTATTCTAGTCACATTTTTATTTCCACCCAAGAAGAAATGACAAATGGCTTGTCTTCTGCCTCTTCCAGCCTCAAGACCAATTTGCTGTCCACTAAAACTGATTCCTATTTTTTAGCAACCATGCTCCCCCAGCCACCCACTTGTCTCAGTTTTACCTTTATCACCTTAAACATTCTATTCTTTCTATATCTCATATCCAACTCTTTTCTCAAAGAAACACAGTCCATAATAGTTTCATAATTTAAGGCAGGGAATTCAAGACTTAATTGCAGAGAGGGCCAATTGAAAGGGGATTTAAGTAACTGGTTAGATGGCAACTTTCACAGATCAGTAGACCTGCCCTGCTTGCTGTCAAGCTGGGCACTGAAGATGGATGGCCTGAATACTGGGTCCTTTACATTAATAAACACCAAGTCTAAAGGGAATAGCTCAGAGCAAAACCCAGTCTCCAGGGGGGCTGATGCCAATGTGCACTTTATTTAACAGCAACATAGATGCAACAATTACTAATGTAAGACCATGTAACCAATAAGAACATAATCCACTTTGTGATGAAATGTACAGTAAAGCAATAAAAGTGGGGATTTTCTTTTTTTAAACAAACAGGTCAAAAACTATTCAGCCTAAAAGAACATTAGCCAACATGTGGAATACAGAATGCTAGTCTCATAGGGTCATAGTAGCTGCTATAAAAAAGGAGTATCCTGGTTTAAAATTCTGGAAAACACTCATTAGACATATTTCACCATTGTCTTTAACATGTCAAGGTTAATTAATCTTCTCCAAGAGATAAAATATCCTGTTTATCCATAGAACTTCTTTTCACTGGGTATTTTACAGGACTAAGGGTTTGTTTAAGGAGCATAGTTTTAAACATCAGCCAGCCAGAGACAGGCAATGACACAGCAGTCAAGGCCACCATCTGGGATGTCCAGATCACATGTCAGAGTATCTGAGTTCAAGTCCCAGCCTGATTCTCCATTCCAGCTTCCTACTAATGAACATTCTGGGAGGTGGCAGATGATGTTTCAAGTATTTGGGTCCCTGCCACCCACATGGGAGACCAGTCAAGATCAAGTTCCTGGCTACTAGGTTTGGCCTGGCACAGCTCCAGCTGTCTCTGGCATTTGGTGAGTAAACTAGCAGATCTCTCTCTCGCACTCGCTCTACTTTCCTGTCTCTGCTTCTATCTTTCAAATCAATGTTAAAAATCTCATCAAACTTCTTTAACGTGTTTAGAAGAGATTCTAATGTTGGTTACAGACCATCAAAGAATAGCTATTCTCAATTGTGGCTGCACATCAGAATCATCTAAGGAACTTTAAAAAACATCTCAATGTCCGAGCCATGTATCAGATGAATTAAATCAGAATCTTAGGGGCTAGTGCACAGGCATCAGTATCTTTCAGAGCTCCCTTACAGCGAAGTTCAGAGTCACTGCCATAACATTTCCTAGGAATGCAGGAAGCCCATCTTCAACACCAACACCCTTGATATCTTCTTGTGCTAGCTATTCAATAATTGGGAGCCTCAGTGCCCCAATATAATAATAAAATAGTCCTCTGCTATGCTTAACAAAAAAATAAAGCACTTATGTCTATAATTCTATTTAACTCAGCAATATCTTATATTGCTGCAACTTAGGGTGTATGCTACATTCTTATTTTCCATCAATAAATGAATGGCCAGTATTTTTTCCCTTAGTTGTTTGAACAGTGTTCCAGATAACATTCACACGTAGGGAAAAACATGCTTCTAATGCATTAATAAAGTTCTAGCAGCAAAAATTGAAGAGCAAATATCTAGACAGAGAGTATAGAATATTAACTGTGACATGAAATACTTAAGGGCAGACATTTTATTAATATTTATAGATCTAATATGCACAATCTAGAAATCTAAACAGCAGAGAATTTTCTTTTGCCTTGTGTAGACAGAAGCACAGATTTCACCAGCCTGCCAGGCACAGAGAAAGACTATATTGCAGGTGGAGGCTAACATAATTTCCTTGGCCAGTCTTTGCCTTGATGGAAGATTTAATTAATTTTATTTGTATTTTTCCCAAGTACTGCATTGCTTCTTCTCATTAAATTATTTGGAACACACGATCTATTGGAAAGCACTGCTTTCATTTGATTAGTTAAAATAAAAACTCTTATACTCTGGGGACTCCAGTTAACCAACCAACCAGTCAAAATCTCAGGGTGTAGAAAGAAATAACTGATATCATTCACCAAAAACCAATTTCTCAAATAACACCCCCAAATGCAGTAAGTGTTCCTGATTTGGAGTGATTTGATGTATTATAGGTTATTCTGTTTGCATGCATAACAATTTAATCCTTTGCTACCCATGGATTTCATGTAAAATTCTCATCAAAACAAACACAAATACTTAGTCCTTTATCCTTAGAATTGAAAGGGTTTAGAACAAGGTAGTTACATTGTTCATTTGAATTACAAAATACAGCCCAATTTCAACCTTTCTAAAACCACCTATCTGATTTTAGAGTCACTAATCTTTATTTCCTTCATAATCCAATTCCCTTTATTATTTGAATTGCTAATCACTGTTTTGATTAAGGAATTAAGGATAGAAAAGATAATACTGTATAATTAAGTATGTAGATTTGGAACTTTTTGCCTTTAAATGCAATTTATTGAAGGAGTCAAATCTCGGTCTTAGATAACTTATAAAATTATGTATTATGTTACTAATATGCAGGGATACTCAAGAATTTCAGAATTATGTGTAATTGCTGGTGGTATATAAATATATTAAACAAATCTAAGAAAGCCTTAAAAGAATTCAATTTATTAAGTATGAGTTTTAATAGGACAATAAAACATCAGTGAAAGATAAATATTGCAAATTGCATTGCCCAGTTTCATTATGGCAATTCATTGAATTTTATCTCTCTAGGAAAAATAAATATTATAATTATTTTCATGATAAATTTGCCCCTGATTTAAATGACACTATTTCTTAAAACTGATCATTTCTATAATAATGGGATAATGTGGGAAAATGCTGCCCTTGTTTCCAACACAGTTTGTCAGCTATTTTGAAACTTGGAAACAGATACAAGGCCCCTAGGAGAATGGGTAGCAATTATGCCAAGGAAGAAGAAACAAGCTGATAGTGGGTGGTGGGATATGTATGGCTGTGTTTAATTTTGTGGTTATGCTGCCATCCTGCAGGAAAGAGAGCAAGTTTTCTCAGATGTTTTGAAGGATAGAGATCATACAGAGGCAGATTTTAAAACATAAGGAAATATTTTCAATTGGTCAAAATTTTTTTCAAGATGGAAAATCAAAAAAAGGAAGTGAGCCTTTCATTAATAAAAAGCAATCAACCCCAGGCTTCATAACCACATCCAGTATCAGACTCAGGATCAACTGATCACTCTGAAAGTCCATTTCTATCCTGAGATTCTAAAATTGTCTGATATTAATTCCAGCTATTTGGAGTTTATCAAAACCCAAGGAATCTAGTTTGAACAAATCATTTAAAATTATCAGAAATCACAATCAATCTAAAATAAATGTTTTAACCTGAAGTACAGCCATGGGGAGAAAAAAATTATTGTAATTAAAAATATTTCCTGTGGTCAGCATTGTGTACAGTGGGTTAAGCCACTGCTTGTGAGGCTGGCATCTCACATCAGAGTGCTGGTTCCAGTCCCGGGTACTCTGCTTCCTATTCAACTTCCTGTGAATGTATGTGAGAAGGCAGTGGAAGATGGTCCAAGTGCTTGTACCCTGCCAACCATGTAGGAGACCAGGATTGTGTTCCTAGTTCCTGACTTTGGCTTGGCCCAGCCCTCAATGTTGCAGGCATTTGGAGAGTGAACCAACAGATTCTCTCTCTGATGAACCGCTTTACAAACCAATATATACACAAGTAAACCTTTTTGTAAAAAATCCCTTAAAACTTATACAAGTATGATCATACATTTCTATAAATGGTCATGTGTTTCTAAATATTTACAAGTATGATCAATTTTAATATTTCTAGTTAAAATACAGAGTATTCTATATTATATAGCTATAGTTTTATCTCGACTATACTATTACATCTTATTTTTACTTTCTTCATTATGCTTAGTTAATTAAAGACATAGTTAATTGAGAAATAACAGTAAATTATTAGAAAAATATTTTTACATGTGTACATTCACAAAATACAGTTAATAACTTAGACACAGATAATTCTTCATCATAACTCTCATTGACTTAAATTTCCTTGGATATTGTAAAGAGAAAGTTAAAGTATTTAAATTATAATTATCTAAATATGAATCTTAATTTCTCAGTACAAAAATAGTATACGTATTTGACCACTTGAAAGCTCATAAAAATCAATGAAAGAAGAACATTATGTACAAATTTTAACAAAAGTGAGAGCACTGTCTTAAGATCTTTAATACTATAGCTAGGTTCTAAGGAATATTCCACATTTTAAAATATCTTAGTCTTAAATGCTTACTGATAATTATTTAAGGTTATTCTCAATATCTGTATAAATGACGCAAAAAGTATCAAGAATTACTTCTGGCAAAAATTGAACATTTTATTAAGCTATAATATTATGGTTAAAATCAATATAACAACCACATGGTATAAATTCAGGGATTAAAATTTGACTTATTCTACTGCTGCCTGCTGGTATCTTGCAATTGAATTTACGAAAAATTCATAATTTCTGTATAGTTACTCCAGGCATACTATTTTATTGCACAGTTCTCATTGTTTCAATGCATTGAAAGTTAAAGATATCTCAGAAGGCATTAGAAAAGGATTCAGACTTCACACTTTCATTATTTGAAACTTCCAGAAGGCACTAAATGAGCTCATTCAGATTTCAAATAAAATTTCTAGTTTCTACCAGTCTCTCCCCATGTTTTAGTCAATTCATTGTTCTAAGAGGTGGAATTTAACATCAGGCCAAATAAACTGGTATGCCATTAAGAAAACCCTGATTCTTCTCCCTCCAGGCTAGCATCATAGCACAGATCAGAAGCTGCCCTTGGGTTGTGATTATCACATGTTTCCACAATGCTTGCATCATTCTCTGTACTCAAATCGGTTCTCCCACCTGAACTGGGGCCATATGGTCCCCTCCTGCAGTCTCAGTTCTATTCTCTGGGAACCACAACTAATTGATCCTTCCTTGGAGAGAAGTGAAAGAATCCCCCAATTCAGAACTCAGTTAATGAACACAGGGTCAGTTTAACTCTACAATGCCTTTGATCTTTTGCCCCAGCTCTGATGAGGTTATACATGGCAAAACCTAAACACTCCACCAAAAAGCTTTTAGAGCTGACAAACTGATTCAGTAAAGTTGCAGGTTACAAAAAAATTCAGAAAATGGTAGCTTTTTTATACACTAGTGATGAACACACTGAAAGAAAAAACAAGACAGAAATCCCATTCACAATAGCCACACATAAAACATCAAATATTTAGATTAGATTTAACCAAAGAAATGAAAGATCTCTACAACAAAAATTATCAAACATTGATGAAAGAAATCAACAAAGACATAAAAAATGGAAAGTTATTCCTTGCTCATGGATTGAGGAAGAATCAATATTAAAATGTCTGTACTACCTTAAGCAATCTACAGATTTAATGAAATCCCTATCCAAATTCAAGGACATTATTTACAGAATTATTTACCTTTAGAAAAAAAATCTTAAAATTCATAAGGAATCACAAAAGACCCAGAATAGCCACAGCACTCCTGAGCAAAAAATAAAAACAAAAATCAAACTGGAGGCATACAACCCTATACTTCAAAGCATACTACAAAGATATGGTACTAAAAACAGCATGGTACTGGCATAAAAAAGAACACCTAGATCAGTGAAACAGAATAGAGAGCCCAGATATTAATCCACATACCTACAACCAACTTATTAAGACAAAAGTGCTCATGCCATACATTGGATTAAGGAATAATCTCTTGAACTAATGGCGTGGACAAAACGAGATGTATATATGTAGAAGAAAGGAATTATATCCATAACTCTCACCTTATAAAAAAATCAACTCAGGACCTGAATTTAAGACCTGAGATGATGAAGTTGGTGGAAGGAAATACAGGGGAAATACAGCAAGACATTGGTTTAGGTGATATCTTTTTGGATAAGATCCCAAAGAAGAGGCAACAAAAACACAACTGAACAAATAGGATTATATCAAACTCAAAAGTTTTCACAGAAAAGGAAATGATCAACAGAGCGAAGAAACATCCAACAGAAAGAGAAAAAATATTTATGAGCTACCTATCGAAAAGAGATTAATATCCTGAATATATCAACTTAAAACATTTAACACTAAAAAAGTAAAAACAACCAATCCAGTTACAAAATGGGCAAAGGACCTTAATAGACAGTTCTCAAAAGAAGAAATACAAATGGCTCATTAAAATATATGAGAATATGCTCAACATCACTAATCATCAGAGAAATGCAAACCAAAACCACAGTGAGCTATCACCTCACCCCTGTCAGAGTGGCTGAAAGTTAAAAGTTAGACAGCAATAAATGCTGGTGAGGATGTGAAAAAGGGAGCATTTATGCACTGGTCATAAGAATGTAAAAATCTCCACCATGGAAAACAGCATAGGGATTTCTTTAAAAACTAGAAATAGGCAGTGCAGTGGAGGATGGCCCAAGTGCTTGGGCCCTGTACCCCATGGGAGACCAGGATAAGCACCTGGCTCCTGCCATCGGATCAGCGTGGTGCGCCAACCGCAGCGGCCATTGGAGAATGAACCAACATCACAGGAAGACCTTTCTCTCTGTCTCTCTCTCTCTCACTGTCCACTCTGCCTGTCAAAAAAATAAAAACTAGAAATAGTCTTGCCATATGAACTGGCAATCCCATTTCTTGGTATATACCAAAAAGACACAAACACATTACATTGTATCAAAGATACCTGCACCACCATGTTTATAACCACATTGTTCACATAACCAAAATATGGGATCAACCAAGTGCCCTGTATCAGATGAACAGATAAAGAAAATGTGGTGTATATATATATATATATATATATATATATACAATGGAATATTATTCAGCATAAAAAATTCTACCATTTGCATCAAAATGGATACAACTGGGGGGGGGCATCATCTTGAATGAAATACACCAAACCATGAAAGACAAATATCACATGTTCTCCCCTATATATGACAGCTAAAATTCAAAAAGAAAAAAAAAAAAAAACAGAAACAGAAATGCCTGTGCAAATCAGTATTACTGCAAATATAGTTTGTCAAACTTTATTTTATGCCTTGTGAAACCAATGGTTAAGAATGTTTTACTACTATATTTTAATGTTCTGTTATTACTTTAAAATTTACCATATATTGGTGAAATGGTCATTTTTTTCATTCAACTATCATTTATACTCCTTTCTTATATTTCTGCTGAACCTGGATCTTTTTGCTTTTTGCCTGTTGAACTCTGTTTAGTAGAGAATTAAGTCCTTGACTGTAATGTAAGTTAAAAATGAGTCATCTCAAAAACTAAAAAAAGGCGCCACAGCTCACTAGGCTAATCCTTCGCCTGCGGTGCCGGCACCCCGGGTTCTAGTCCCGTTTGGGACGCCAGATTCTGTCCCGGTTGCTCTTGTTCCAGTCAAGCTCTCTGCTGTGGCCCGGGAAGGCAGTGGAGGATGGCCCAGGTCCTTGGAGGTACCTGGCTCCTGGCTTTGGATCAGCACAGTGCGCCGGCCGTGGCAGCCATTTGAGGGGTGAACCAACGGAAAAGGAAGACCTTTCTCTCTTACTAACTCTGCCTGTCAAAAAAAAAAAAAAAAAAAAAAAAAAAAAAAAAAAAAAAAACCTAATAAAAGAGGTGGAGGAAGAAGGAAAAAATCATTATATTCTTAGAACTGTATCTACGAACTATAGTGAATCTGTTAAAATAACTAAAAATAAAAAAATGTTTTGAAGCTAAAATAAAATAAAATAAAAACCACCACATCTTTCCTCTCTATTCTGAAAAATGAGTCCTGCCCTCTTCTCTTGTACCTGTTCCTCTATTTAGAAGTAGCCAGGAAGCTAATCTCTGTGAGGCTGAGACTCATTTTTGTTCTTGTGTTTGACAGGGGTCAAGGTTATCTAATATTTAAAAAATAATACACACATGGAAACACACACACACTCTGAGAATTGTACAGTTTTAGTACACTTTATATACTTGAGGAAACTGATTATTTTAATACTCAAAAGTTCAACAATAGTATTATGTTAGCCACAAGAAAATTGCAGAATTAATTTCTAAAATCAATTATAAAAGCATTACAAGAAATGTGGCAAGAATGGGACCCTAATATAAAATGATATAAACCCTGAATCTATGACTGTCATGTACCTGTGTATGTCCTCATCAGGAGGTGTATCCAGTGAGGGTGCTTCATCTCTGTAGATCTGCTTTGCACCTGTCTACCCTGCTCTTGTTAAATAACTCAACAAGCTTCCTTGCCCTCAGCTGACTGTTGAGTTCACCAGTAAAGCAGCAGCAGAAGGTTGAAGGGATATGGAGATGAGGTCATAAATATATTCTCCCAGTTCCAACTTTGCTGGATCATCATTGGCAGGCTGCTGCTCTCAACCTACAGTCAGCTCATCAAGTTGTGCTCCCCTGACAGCCTGCATAGGTTTTTCCTGTGGTCCTCCCCATTCCTCTTCAGATCTAGGGAGGGTTACAGTTCCTTGATGTTACTGACTGCAGGATGCTGGTTCAAGTCCCAGCTGCTCTACTTCCAATCCAGCTCTCTGCTGTGGTCTGGGAAAGCAGTAGAAGATGCCCCAGGTGCTTGGGCCCCTGCACCCACGTTGGGGACCTGGAAGAAGCTCCTGGCTCCTGACTTCCAATCAGTGCAGCTCTGGCTGTTGCAGCCATCTGGGGAGTGAACCAGTGGAAAAGAGACCTATTCCACCACCACCACCCCCCCTTCTCTCCCTGCCTATAACTCTGGCTTTCAAATAAATAAATCTTAAAAAAAAAAAAAAACTTTTAAAAATTAGCCAATTAAATTACATAATCTATTTTTTGCCAGAGTTCTGAATGACACAAGACATAGAAAAAAAATTCTTTTTTTTTTTAACTTTTATTTAGGATATAAATTTCCAAGGTACGACTTATGGATTACAATGGCTTTCCCCCCATATTTTCCCTCTCCCCCCGCAACTCTCCCCCCTTGCCCGCTCCCTCCACCCTTTCGTTCACATCCAGATTCATTTTCTTTTTCTTTCTTTTTTTTTTTTTTTACAGGCAGAGTGGACAGTGAGAGAGAGAGACAGAGAGAAAGGTCTTCCTTTTGCCGTTGGTTCACCCTCCAATGGCTGCCTCGGTCGGCGCGCTGCGGCCGGCACACCGCGCTGATCCGATGGCAGGAGCCAGGCGCTAGGTGCTTTTTCCCGGTCTCCCATGGGGTGCAGGGTCCAAGCACTTGGGCCATCCTCCACTGCACTCCCGGGCCACAGCAGAGGGCTGGCCTGGAAGAGGGGCAACTGGGACAGAATCCGGCGCCCCGACCGGGACTAGAACCCGGTGTGCCGGCGCCGCAAGGCGGAGGATTAGCCTGTTGAGCCACGGCGCCGGCGGCCAGATTCATTTTCAATTCTCTTTGTATACATGTGATCAATTTAGCATGTGTTAAGTAATGAATTTGTCCCTTTGCCCTCATATAGTAACACAAAGTGAAATATACTCTTTGAGTTCTCGTTTTAGCATTGAGTCACATTGTACAGCACATTAAGGACAGAGATCCTACATGAAATATATATACATATATATATTTGAAACTGATTAATTTTTTTGATGCAGTTTCCAATGTAACACTGAGTTTTTCTTTTTTTTTTTTTTCCTTTTCGATTATCTTTATATAGAGAAGATCGGTTCAGTATGTATTAAGTAAAAATTTTCTTCAGTTTGCATCTACACAGAAACACAAAGTGTAAAAATACTGTTTCGGCACTAGTTACAGCGTTACTTCACATTAGATAACATATTAAGGACAGATCCCACATGGGATATAGGTACACAGTGACTCCTGGTGTTGATTTAACAATTTGACACGCTTATTTATGGCGTCAGGAATCTCCCTAGGCTCTAGTCATGAGTTGCTGAGGCTATGGAAGCCTTTAGGGTTCGCCGATTTTGATTCTATTCCGACAGGGTCACAGTCAAAGTGGAGGTCCCTTCCTCCCTTCGGAGAAAGGTACCTTCTTCTTTGGTAGCCCCGTTCCTTCCACTGGGATCTCACTCGCTGAGGTCTTCCCTTTAGGTCTTCTTTTTTTCCTTTTTCAGAGTGTCTTGGCTTTCCATGCCTAAAATACTCTTATGGGCTCTTGAGCCAGATCTGAGTGCCTTAAGGGCTGATTCTGAGGCCAGAGAAAAATTCTAAGCATAAAGATCTAAGTAAATGTAATGCTAAGGTGAAATCACCCTTCTGACTGTTCTGATGGCACCAGGTTTCCATTCCCTTTGTCCTAAACCTCTTGTCTTGGCTCTGACCCAGATCTGTGACTAATAACCTCTTTACTAGTAACCACCAGAACTCAGTTTAACAAGCTTTGATTCAGTCAGTGTACCTATACATCCTAATACTATCCACCAAGTGCATGACCATACATCATTATTGGTCCACATGCCCTTTCCATACCCACCTGGCTAGGCCTTCTCTAAACTCTGAGAGCCCTTTGTCCTGAATGGACCTACTCCAGCTTAGTGGATATGTCTCTTTTTCCTCATATTCTTGTGAATCAAACACTCTGAATCTCATATACATAACGATAGATTGTAGTTGGGCAGCTTGGTATTGAAACAGTCCATATGGTTTGTTCACAATCACTATAATATTTTTTCATGTATAACAGTTATAGTGGAATGTTAAGTGAAATAAACCAGGCTTAGAAAGAAAAATATATATTGTCTCTTATTTGTAGAAATCAATATTCAGAGAATATAAAAATTGTGAAGATATGTCATT
Source organism: Sylvilagus floridanus (assembly GCA_949820135.1). Taxonomy (NCBI): domain Eukaryota; kingdom Metazoa; phylum Chordata; class Mammalia; order Lagomorpha; family Leporidae; genus Sylvilagus; species Sylvilagus floridanus. The sequence goes on along the minus strand of OX463241.1, from coordinate 145,703,225 downwards.
TAGTATAATTATAAATATTGCTTCACTGAATTATATTACATACATGACAATATACCCTTCCTTCTCATTAAGATCATTGCCATAAATCCTTCACTTTGTGATTTTTTAAAATTTTGTTTTGTTTTGCTTTTTAACTTTTATTTAATAAATATAAATTTCCAAAGTACAACTTTTGGATTATAGCAGCTTTTTTCCCCCATAACCTCCCTGCCACCCGCAACCATCCCATCACCCACTCCCTCTCCCGTCCCATTCTTCATCAAGATTCATTTTCAATTATCTTTATATAGAGAAGATCAATTTAGTCTATACTAAGTAAAGATTTCAACAGTTTGCACCCACACAGAAACACAAAGTATAAAGTACTATTAATATCTGCTTTCATGAAAAATAGTATATATGTATATGTATATACTATCTACACTTGGCATGCATTGGCAACATGTTAAAAATTATTAACTTTCAAAACTAAAAAAAACAATATATAGAGAGAGATGGAAAAAAAGTAATATCAGAATGTAACAACCATTCCCTTTCAGAAGTGTGGTTTACTGTGCATTCTCTTACCTGCCTCAACTAGTACTGAGATACCAGTGGATACTCCTCTTATTGGACACCCACTGCTCTTTCTTACTAGCCTCTGTCTTATACAGCATGCACTAGAAAGAAGTCCTACACTAAAAATAGCAAGATGGCTCTGGGGTCTTACTGAGAAGACTCCCAAAACATATTTCTGACATTGATATGTACTTGGGAAGAGAAGGCATCTTGATATATATCACCACGCTGTTGAGCCACACTGACTCATTTCATAACAGGTAAAGCAAAAAAGTTGCTCAAAAGTATTCTATTGCCATACCAAGTATACCATCTGCTTTGCTGTTCTCTGTTAAAGCCCTTAGAATTTCAGAAATATGATTTGGAGTTAGCCTGAGAGTCACTTACGTTTAAATTACTTCAAGAAAAGCATGGGTACATGATGCCCTCTGAAGGGAGAGGATGCAAGAAAACCATGCAGGAAATTTTATGCCAAGTTGATAATGTTACTGAACCCCTTAAGAGACCAATCAAGAATGTATTTGCCTATCAGTACTAACCTCTGTGCTTTATCTAGTCTCATGGATTAGCAATATGTTCATAAATTCCAAATTTAAATCTAAAGCCCATAACTCCACACTCACTTTGCAAATCTTGTCCCTACTGTAGCCACTCCTTATGGATGTTCGCTGGCATCAAACACAGGACATGTCAAAACTGAGATAAGGCTTCCACTCTCTCAGTCTGCTTCTCCTGGAACTTTTCCGTGTGTCACTAACATTGTCTTTCTTCCAGAATTATAGGCAGAAAAAACCTTGATTCCTCTCTTTCCATCACATGTACACTATGAGGAAATTCTGCCCAATTCATATAGAATTTGGCCACCATCTACCACCTATCAATGTAGCTCTGGTTCAGGGAAGTAGCATTGCTTGTCTGGACAACACAGCCCCAAACCTGAGGCTTCACTGCTGTCCCCTTTCTCCATCCGTTCTGCACAGGGCAGATGAGTGATCTTCTGAAAAGATAAGCCAGATCAAACCATCCTGTTCAACCTCCTGTTATCTGCATGGCACAGAAAAAATAAATTCTTTACCAAGGCATGTAAGTCTTGATGGTCTTTCATGCCAAGCTTCCCATGACTCTTCCTAGACCTTCCTGGTGATCTTCCATCTTCCTATCATCTTCCTGATCCACTATGTTATGGCCAGAAGTGACTTTCTGCTATTCTTTAAACAACTCCAGGGACTTGGCTATGAATCTCCGACACCCTTTTCCCTTGACATCTCTTGTCTTGCCTCATCAGTTCCTTAAGGTCCCTGCTGAGATTAAGATTTAAAAAGCCCCTTTCCTGCTCTAATGGAAAAGAGCATGTCTCATCCATATCACTCCTTTTCCTGCTAGCTTTTCTTGATAGAGTTTAATGGATTTATTTGTTTAATGTGTGTCTTCCCCCAGGCAAGGCTGCTCCTTGATAGTGAGATTCTCTATCCTCAGCACCGCAAGCAGTGCCCAGTATAGAACAGGATCTCATTGTGTATTCGCTGGTTGATTAAATGAATAAATAGCACACACTTTGGTTCTCAGTTTCTCTCCTAACAGAAGCCTTGAGTGCTTGTACAGCCAAGCACACTATCCTGGACGCATCAGACCTTGATACAGGCATTTGCAAGGTCCCAAGGATTTGAAATCTGGAGTTAATCATGCTTTTCAAATTGGCACTGCCCTGTGGGCATTTTATCATCCCTTATACCAAGACTGCTGGAAAATCCAGATTGAGTGATTACAATGTTCTCCTAAGGTGCCATTTGCTGTTCATAAAGCTCTAAAAAAAAATAGCATCTATAGAACAAAGAGGTTCAAGCAGTGCAGAGATACATTATCCCAAACTGCTTCAGATTGCTTCCTAGAATAGGTTCTGCCATGTAATAGCATAATAACCTGTCCATTTCTCATTAAAAGGAGACAGAGAATGCAATGGGCACTGCATATTTATTTTTAAAGCTCTTTCATGAAGTTGTGCTCTTAGACTGTAATGGTGGATTTGAAGGAGAAATATAAAATTCTAGAAGAAAATTTCTCATATCTGAGCAAATAATCAAAATATTACATGCCTTCTAAATGAGGAAGTAGAAAATGAGGTCAAGAGAAAAACAGGGAAGAAGAGAACACAGTAAGTACATTTTAGCCCGATCTTTACTTGTCTCAAATGAGTGGACTCAAATATTAGAGCAAATATCCTGTCTTACTGTTATGTTATCTGAAGGGTTTGACTCAGACGAGGCACTGACTACTGTTTTGGTATTTCTTTTTTTTCTTTTACTTTTTAAGATTTATTTATTTATTTGAAAGGCAAGGCTAGAGAGAGGCAGAGGCAGAGAGAAAGAGAGAGAGATGTCTTCCATCTGCTAGTTCATTCCCTAGATGGCTGCAACCGCCAGAGCTAAGCCAATATGAAGCCAGGAGCCAAGAGCTTCTTCCAGGTCTCCCACATGGGTTCAGGGGTCCAAGGACTTAGCTCATCTTCTACTGCTTTCCTAGGCCATAGCAGAGAGCTGGATCAGAAGTGGAGCAGCTGGGACTTGAACCAGCGCCCATAAGGGATGCCAGCACTGCAGGCAGCGGCTTTATCCACTACGCCACAGCGACAGCCCCAGGTATTTATTTTAATATCTATGATACTGGTTAAGACTTTGATATCACATACATGTGGATTAAATCTGCTGTGTCCCCAGCAGTGGGACTTGACTAGTTGTTCAGCCTCTCTGATCTTCCATTCTCTTATCTCAGAAGTAGAAATAATTATACTTCCCTAATAGAAGGATGAAACCAATTAACAAACAAAGAATATGCATTGTGTGATGTCTAGCACATAAATAACAGTTACAAATACAATACAGTAACAACAATAGATAAAGCAGCAGGCATCCCAAGCAGAGAACAAGAGTAAGAATATCTAATGGACATGATGATTAATCTTCCACACTGTTAAGTTTCCATTCAGCTGTCTACAGAGTAAGATTTGAAGAGCTGCCAGCAAAGTGAAAGGCTTTGCACTCTTGTTTCTCATGTGATAAGGAGGGAAATGTATCTTCTTCTAATTGTCAATTGATTTCCCACCTGGCTTCCCATTATTTTGGCATCCCTTCCAGGGCTTAATAAAAATACTCTTCCCTTAGGAACGCACACACTACCTCTTGGAATTAAGGTGGCTCCATGCTTTTGTCATTTCTCTAATCCTGGCATTTTTGCCTTGCACTAGAGTAACTCTACCACTACTCTGTATCAAATATGCTTGGCTGCTTTTCCCCTACACCCTGTATTCAATCACAGAGACTCTCACCACTTTCCAGAGGAAGACATTGGATCATCCCACAGTTCATGATGCTCGCTCAAACCAACTCAAGAGTTGTTCTTCAGGATTATCTCCCACGAATCATGACATGAAGACTTCTGACTCATTTGTATCATCCGCAAGCCTTATTAGAACTATAGTATGTCTTTTAGGATATACAACACAAATATTTACTCATATGCAGTTTAGAATTAGCGTCAGGCAGACCTGCTTTTTTATTCCAAATATTCATTTACTAGCTATGTAACCTTAAGGATGCTGTTTAATTCCTCTTGTTTGTAAAATGGAAATTATATCTGAGAGGAGAATGAGAATTCAATGAGATCATAGAAATTGTGTTTAGTCCATGCTGTCACACAGCATTTTATATGCACAGTACATGACGGATTTTAAACCTCTTTCATCCAAACAATATAAAGCATTTGTTATGTATCAGGCACTGTGTTAGGAGGTTGCATTTCCACAGTAAGGGTCAGGTTCAGTTTCAGCACTCATGAAGCTCCAAGATTATAGTTGGGCATATGGTATTACTGATGTAGGGGGTGCTGGTTGGGAGAGGGGTACTGTGTAAAGGCTCATGAATAGGATGGATAGACATGAAGACTGTCCTTGTATATGGGATGATAGATGCTGTGATGAGGTGGGATTTATACATCAGCTCATCCACTCATGTTTTGGAGGACAGAAAACCTTGACAGAGACTTAAGGATCTGAGCTGAGAACTGATGGGTGGAGGTGATGGTAGTGGTGGATAAGGTGGCAAATTCACAAGTAGGATGATCCTAGGGGAGGCTGGGCATGAAAGACATATGTGGAAGGAATGTACAGAGATCTAGAAATAAAAGAGGACCTACTAAATAGAGGCCAAAAGTACTTCAGCATGACTGCAGATAACGAAGATAACCAATAAATATCATAATTAGATAAGTAATTGGGTAACTGGGTTCTGTATCCTTCCTACTCTTGCTAATCTATTATAATACTTTTCTAAAATCTCTGGCATATATTTGTGGGTTATTTTTAAAGATTTATCTATTTGAAAGTCAAAGTTTCAGAGAGGTGGAGATGGAGATGGAGATGGAGATGGAGATGGAGATGGAGATGGAGATGGAGATGGAGATGGAGATGGGAGATGGGAGATGGAGGGAGGGAGGGAGGGAGGGGGAGAGGGAGGGAGGGAGGGAGGGAGGGAGGGAGAGAGAGAGAGAGAGAGAGAGAGAGAGAGATTTTTCATCTGCTGGTTCACTATCCAAATGGCTACAACTGCCAGGGCTGGACCAGGCCAAAGCTAGGAGCCAGGAGCTTCATCCGGGTCTCCCACATGGGTGCAGGGACTCATGCACTTGGAATATTTTCTGCTGTTAACAAGGCACATTAGCAGGGAGCTGGACCCAACCTGTGACCATAGGGATGACAGCACTTTAAGCCAGTTGTCTGTTCCCACATACATTTGAATATTGTTTTACATTATATTTTTGTGGTTAGGAACAAGCGTTCTGGAGCTGGCACTATGCCACAGTGGGTTAAACCACAGTCTGAAGTGCTGGCATCCCAAATGGCCTCCAGTTTTAGTCCGAGCTGCTCTGCTTCTGATCCAGCTCCCTGCTAATGTGCCTGGGAAAGCAATGAACATGATCTAAAATGTTGGGCCCCTGAAGAAGATCTTGGCTCCTTGCTTCAGTCTAGATGTTCCAATCCTTGGACCTCTGCACCCAGAAGAGTTCTCTGTAACTCTGCTTTTCAAATAAATCGATAAATCATAAAAAAAAAGAAAGAAAGAAAGAAAGAAAGAAAAAGAACAAGCGCTCTGGATACAAATTGCCTAGGTTTAATTACAGCTCTGTTTTGTATTTTAGTTACTTGCCTTGCCTTCAGTTTCCTGCCTTGTGAAACACAGATCAAAATGCCCCCCTCCTTCTGGATGGTGACATGTGTTTACTTAGCTGCATGTTAGCCAACACAGGGCAATCATCAAATAAATGTTAGTAACGGTGCATGGACTCCTCTATAACTTTTTCTATGTGGATTTCTTGTCTCAAAACCAAGCTTCTTGGGGAAAGAGCACAGCCAGTCTTTTTTTTTTTTTCTCTTTAATTTATTTGACAGGTAGAGCTACAGACAGTAAGAGAGAGATAGAGAGAAAGGTCTTCTTCCATAGGCTCACTCCCCAAATGGCCACAACGGCTGGAGCTACCTGGATCCAAAGCCAGGAGTCTCTTCCTGGTCTCCCTTGCAGGGGGTGCAGGGGCCCAAGTACCTGGGTCATCCTCCACTGCTCTCCTGGGCCACAGCAGAGAGCTGGACTGGAAGAGGAGCAGCCAGGACTAGAAATCGGTGCCCATATGGGATGCTGGTGCCACAGGCGGAGGATTAACCTAGTGCGCCATGACGCCAGCCCAAAGAGCACAGCCAGTCTTAATCATTTTCGTCTCCATGATAGGCAGAGAAGAGCTGCTTTGAAAATGCCCAATCGTGAGTTCTGACAGTTTTATTTGCTCAAGCAGCATAACATAGGGCTTCAGACCATGAATTCTGGAGTCAGATCTACCCAGGCACATATTTGTATCTCTCTCATTTTCTAACTCTGTGATCTTAGTAAAGTTACTTATCCTCTTATTGTCTCAGTTTCCTTTTCTGTGAAATAGGGGTAATAGTAGGACTAACTTCATTGGTTTATTATAATTAGTCAATGTATAAATATATAAAACCTGTAGACAAAAGCTGATATTTAAGAGCAAGCATCATATTATGCTACCTGTATTTATAACATTAGGAATGATGTAAGACATGTAAAGATATTGTCAACCTGAATATAAATGGTTTTAGAAATGTTTATTTTCAATGTATTTGTATAAAATCACCTGCACATGAGCAAAACATACATATTCAAAATCTTTTTTGCTAAATTAAAAATAGCAATGTAACAATGTATAATGTAATAAGCCATCTATAACTTTCCCTCTAACATGTTATGTGATTCTGCTCACTTAGTGTCTAGTCAGAATCTTGGCTTCAGTAAGAGATTGAAGTGTTTTCCAGATATAAGAAACCAAACAACAAAATTTTGCATCTTAATATCCTAATACCGAGAATTACAGCCATAAAAAGTTAGATATTAATGATTGAGCCAATCCCTAAGAGATTCAATGCAATTTGAACCATCAAAGTCAGTTCTAAAGCTGGATCAAATCCACTTACCCATTTCTGATTTAGAGCTTATGGATTTTATTCTTCTAAGGATCTGTAATCCAAATATCTCATTTGGGGCTCACGAGGGAAGATGCAATAAAGTATACAGAATGCTAGGAATTCAAATGGGGAAAATTCCTAACTCCTTAATTAAAGTTGCAGGGATAATGCTTTCTGCATGAATCAGATTCATAAAAGTATGATAACAAGTGCAGATTTATAGCTGGACAACAGATATATGTCATGCTCTGAGATACAGCTGAGAACAGAGTTTGTTAAAGCTGAATTATGGCAAATGCTTTCAACTGAAAAAATGTATGCATAAAATATTAGCTATGATACACACTTAGAATACTCAGCAGTATAATAAAGACAGTTTCTTTTAAAGGTCATAAATTAAGATTGCTTCCCTTCAAATGAATTACAATTATCACTTTCTCTTTTAAAAGTTGCTGAACATGTATCTTGTGCCTCTTTCCTACAAAAAGGATATGTCTTTAACCTTAACATTTTCCTTTGTCCATTTCTTTAGGGTCCCTGTACTATAGGCACAAAGTCACTATAAAAATAAGAAATATACCTCAGCATTACATTTGATAATTACTATATTAGCTACTAAGGTGCCCCAACATATTCTTTGATAGACTGGGCAGGTTTACAAATGTCCGAGCATATTTTTTTCTTTTCCTGATATTTTAAGAAAATCCAGTAGAAATGTTTTAGGCAGTAAATATTCTTTTGGATATCTACCATGAAGGCATACTTCAATTTTCTCCAAAGAAGGAAATGAGAGAAGAAAAAATTTCAAAGCATTTGAAGGCATATTTTCATAAAGAAACTTGGGGATTTGAGCTCATAACTCACATCTCCAGGATAGGAAGTTTGATGGCTGGAGTAAGTAACCCCCAGGCACAAGTAGACTCTGGCACTTAGCTGGCAGCTGATGGAACAGATTTCAGTACCACCAGTTGTCAGATTTGCAATAACATTTAGCCTTCATGAATTACTTTACCAAGACCCAAGATCATCTTTCTGTAGTTGTTATTTTTCCCTACCCTGAAATGGTTTCTATTTGCCTAATATCTTGAGTTAATACTGAATTTATCCAAAACTCATCTACTCTTACTTCATCACCTTCCAGCTAGAGTATGATTTATTCAAGCTTCTTTTTTAATACATATTTTAAGTTATGCAAGTTTTCTATATTTCCTTTAATGCACACACGTGTGCATACACATACACAGATATTTCATGCTCCAGTTAATTAGATCTTACAACATTTTCTTGGCTGAAAAAAGTTGCTGTTCCTAGAAGGTGCATCAGATTCCCAGTCTGTATGTTTACAGAAGTTCAGAGGGACAAAAGGATGGAATATAATTCTTTGATTATCACTTTTCCTTTTTCTGTATTATTTTAAAATATATGCATAAATATATAAAGATACATATATTGCTTTTTATTAGATGCATGATAATATACATGATTGTGGTAAATTTTAAGCCATAAGATGATAAAGAATTAAACAAAAAATTACTCCTAATTTTATTTTTTTTAATTTAATTTTAAAATTTTTTTTTATTTTTGACAGGCAGAGTGGACAATGAGAGAGAGAGACAGAGAGAAAAGTCTTCCTTTGCCGTTGGTTCACCCTCCAATGGCCGCCATGGCCGGCACGCTGCGGCCGGCGCACCGCGCTCATCCGATGGCAGGAGCCAGGTGCCAGGTACTTTTCCTGGTCTCCCATGGGGTGCAGAGCCCAAGCACTTGGGCCATCCTCCACTGCACTCCCTGGCCACAGCAGAGGGCTGGCCTGGAAGAGGGGCAACTGGGACAGAATCCGATGCCCCGACCAGGACTAGAACCCGGTGTGCCGGCACCGTAAGGCGGAGGATTAGCCTGTTGAGCCACGGCGCCGGCCAAAATTACTCCTAATTTTAATACCTTGAATAACTACTATTAGTATTTTGATATTTCTTTCTGGCACTTTTTCTTTGTGTCTTGTAATATCATTAGATCAAAATGTATACAGACCACTTTTCAGAATGCTTTTAAAATGTAACATCATACCTGAAATGTCTCCATTCTTACATTGGTTGAAAATTGGTTTTTTATTGGCCATATAATACTCTCTAATATAACCATACCATAATGAATTCAGCCCTTCCAATCTTATTTGACATTTAAAAAGTATTTAGGTGAGAATATTTGCTGCAGCAATTATGATACCACTTGTTATGCTCCCTCGTAATACTGGAGTGTCTGAGTCAAAGTCTTAGCTCTGCTCCTAATTCCAGTTTTCTTATGCACTCCCTGATAGGCAACAGCTTATGGGTCAAGTAATTGGGTCCCTGAGACCCATATGGGAGTCTGGATGGAGCTTCAAGCTTTCAGGCATTAGGGAGATCTCTCTGTCTCTCAATTAAAAAAAATAATAATAATAAATTTAAATGCAGTTAATTTTACTTGCTTTTATACAGATCCTTGCTCTCAACTTTATTTCCTCAGAGTTTCTGTAAGTGCAAACATTGTGTCAAAAGCTAATACATCAGGGCTGGCACTATAGCACAGCAGGTTAACGCCCTGACCTGAAGTGCCAGCATCCCATGTGGGTGCTGGTTCAAGACCCAGATGCCCCACTTCCAATCCAGCTCTCTGCTGTGGCCTGGGAGGGCAGTGGAAGATGGCCCAAGTCTTTGGGTCCCTGCAACCCATGTGGGAGACCTGGAAGAAGCTCCTAGCTGCTGGCTTTGGATCGGCACAGCTCCGGCAGTCGCGGCCAATTGGGGAGTGAACCAGAGGATGGAAGACCTCTCTCTCTCGCTCTCTCTCTCTCGCTCTCTCTCTCTTGCTCTCTCTCTCTCTCTCTCTCTGCTTCTCTTCTCTCTGTGTAACTCTGACTTTCAAATAAATAAATAAATAAATCTTCAAAAACTTGGGGATTTGAGCTCATAACTTACATCTCCAGGATAGGAAGTTTAATGGCTGGAGTAAGCAACCCCCAGGCACAAGTAGACTCTGGCACTTAGCCATCATAAACTATGTGATATATCTGATACTTTCTTAACTCTAATAATACTGGCTTATTTTAACCTAATAAAAGATACTATTGTTGTCCTTAAATGGGTACTACTGTTATCCATAATTCAAAGATGAGAAAAATTTTCCAAAATCATACAGTGATTATGTGATGGAATTCAGATTATGTGATGGAATTTTAAAATATGCATATAACCAATATTGCAAGTCCTCTTGGGAAAAGTTGCTAGAGTTTTGATAAACATTGTCAAATTATATGAAAATCAGACCACAAACATGTGAAAGTACATGTATATATCTTAAAATGTATATAACTTAAATAACCTTACATTCACCAACACAGAATATTGGTATTTAATACCTGTCCCCAAATTGTAGATTTTAGATTTGTCTCTATTATCACCTTTATTCTGAGTAATGTAGATATTTTTCTTTGAGAAAATAATACTTTAAACATAATTTGAAAGCAATTGGAAAATAATATAATATGGTACTCAGTCATTAGCTAAATGAAACACAAATATTATAGTAGGTGTAAGAGAATAGAAAGAAAGCTCCCAAAAGGTAAACTTTAAGCTGAGCCTCACAAATGCTGCGATATAGGTCTTATGAAATTGCATTGCATTACCTGAGCACATCTTTCTAAACAATGGTAAGACCACTCCTTTGAACAAAATTTAATTCAGAAAAAGTAGAAATGTTTGAAGAGGTCAATATTTTTTATTGCTTATTTATATTTTATTCAAAATGCAAATAGTGGGGGCTGGCGCTGTGGCACAGCGGGTTAATGCCCTGGCCTGAAGCACTGGCATCCCACATGGGCTCCGGTTCTAGTCAGCTGCTCTTCTTCTTATCCAGCTCTATGGCCTGGGATAGCAGTAGAAGATGGCCCAAGTCCTTGGGCCCCTGCATCCATGTGAGAGACCAGAAGAAGCTCCTGGCTTCAGATTGGCACAGCTCCAGCAGTTGTGGCCATCTGGGGAGTGAATCAACTGATGGAAGACTTCTCTCTGTCTCTACCTCTCTCTGTAACTTTTTCAAATAAATAAAATTTTTTAAAAAATGGAAATAGTGCTCACATCTTCTGGTTTACTCCCCAAATGCCCTCACAATATATGGGAGCGAGCCTGGTTGAACCCAGGGGCCAGAAATTCAGTCTAGGTCTCCAACATGGGTGTCAGGAATCTACCTGCTTGAGCTATTACTGCTGTCTCCCAAAGTGAAAATTAGCAGGAAGCTGGAATCAGGAGTAGACTTGAGACACAAACTCAAGTATTCCTATTGAAACATGATATCTTAACTGTTAGGTCAAATGCCTCGTATTTTCAAATAGGAAATTCAATATCTATGACTATATCCAACCATTTTAAAATTATTGTTTATTTCACTATCATTGAGGTATTGCAACATGTTTTAATTTTATATTGAAAATTTTGAAACTGCATAACTATTCTGAGGTATAGTATATAATTATAGGCAGTACATTTGAACATATTTTGAATTGGAGTAAGACACATTGACCTTCATGCAAGTAAGCTGGTTATGAAAAGTGGCTTTCTAGAAGCCTTTTTTAACAAAAATGTTTCTTAAAATGAGAGATTATTTTTCATTGCATGGATTAAATAACAATAACTTTTAAGATACAGAACTATTTCTCATGTTTGTAGAAACACAGGCTCATTTCTAGGCAGCTTTCCCTTCTTGAGAGCAAACTTCCGTTTAAATTCAATACTAATTCTTAACTGTATTTTGCAGTTGGTTAAAGACATAATTATTAAATGATTAAAAATTACTAAAGATTAAGATACAAACAAATCCAATTCTTCCACTAGGAGCATATAAAATTTTCAAAAGCCATAAGAATGTATTTTATCTAAAATAGCAACAGGAATTTATAAAACATGAATTAATAAATGCTATAATTATATCCACAGGAAGAATTGTTTTGTTAACTATACAACAACCAATAAGTCTTAAGATGGTTATATATGTTAAAATGCTTCAATTCCCATATTATATTTGATATGATGTGGATCTCAAAAATTAAGAGAGCCGAACACCTGCAAAGACCTTACCTTGGCCTTGAGTTTAAGGAAGTAATTTTGCCTGGTCAAGCTGTTTTCAAATATGTCTTAATTAAACATGACTTTTATTTCTACACTAAGCACCATACAATATATAACATACATAAAGTACATTTAACATATCAAAAAGTATTATAGAATTTCCATATCTGTCACCAGCCTTGATTATTAAAGGTCAGCTGCTACAGGCTTTCCTCCTCCTGCCTCTATTATTTGAGATGGTTGTAGTATGGCTTCTTTGTCATCAAACACACAGTTGCAACCTACTTTTTGTCTAGACCCTGAAACAAACTCTTTGCTACTCCTCCTAGGTGGCCACCCAGTTTATTATACTTTTTTACAGCAACCCTAGCAAATTAACACTTCTGTTTCCAAGTTGAAATTTCAAATTTCAGCAAGAATAAAATGATCTAACTTGAGACAAGTGTTCTTCCCTGATCCAGTCAACTGGGGTCATGAGGGCAGAACTATAATTTCTGCAGTCCAAGATAGGGATATTTGACTTTACTTCCAGTATGCAGAGCAGAAGAGAAGAATTAAGTTCCAATACTTTATTTGGGAAGGGCAAAACCAGATCTGCAATGGTGGAAAAGATGGTACTTCCTTATATCCCAGTTTGCTTTAGTCCTGAGCCATAACTATTGTCCTGGTGGGTTGTACAGTGCTAAGCACCTGAAGAGTGGAGAAGTAGGGCGTTATGGTCCAGGGTGATAATGCTCACAGTGAGCAAGGCACCACCTTTTACTTCAAGAACACTGTCTGATGTCCATTGGTCCAAGTGTTCACAGAATTAGGAATAAGTGTCTCAGTGCCATAGTTTTTGTTTTTGTCTTTCATGTGTCTGAAGAATTTCCATGGAATATGTGGTTTGGAAGGTTTCTAGCTTCAGATTTACCGACAAATGTTAGCTTTTATAGTTCTGTTTTTATTTTAATGGACATTAGGAAAAATAAAGAGAAGATTAGAATTTAAGAACTTCCATGAAATATCAGGTTTGGAAGGCATTTAGTTTCAGGTTTACCGGAAAATATGTTTTATAGTTCTGTTTTATTTTAATGCGCATTACAGAAAAACAGCTAAAACTTGAAATCTGCAAAATAAGTTTATCAGTAAAAAGTGAGTGAATCGCTTAGAGAAAAACATCCAATAAAGAATAATACAGAGAGAACTACAGAAAAATAATGGGGATGGTTTATAACAGACATTCATTTATCAACCCTGTATGTAATCTGACTGCAACATGGGATACTGGCAGTGGACAGTGGCTTATCCCATTCTCAATCAGCTCCCATGCTCTCATGCTCTCTTCCTCAGACCTCATCAGGTCTTTCCTCTTCCTTTTTTTTCCCTATCAGTCCTTACTCTATCATGTGGAATCATGTAACGCATCCCAAGTGGTATCTTAACTGTTATACCAAATGCTCACCACAGATTTTACATTTTATATCAAAATAAACTTATCTACTAATTCTACTTTTTGCCATGAACTTTTTGAAGTACTCTCATACTAATCTTTTTAGTCTTCCCATTAATCTGCTCCTTACATAATCTCTGCTGCCCCAAAGTTCACAATCCAAGATGTAAGACAGGACAGACATAACCCTGGTAAATGGTGAATAGAAAGGGAAAAGTAGGGTGAAAAACTAAAACAGAAGGCATGAAATCTGGTTGGGGAGAACAGACAGGCAAAACAGTAGGCAATGGTGGGTATAAAAGACGTATGGCTGGGGCCGTCGCCGTGGCTCACTTAGTTGCGGCGCCATATTCTCATGGGCACCAAGTTCTAGTCCTGGTTGCTCCTCTTTCAGTCTAGCTCTCTGCTGTAGCCTAGGAAGGCAGTGGAGGATGGACCAAGTGCTTGCGCCCCTGCACCCGCATGGGAGACCTGGAGGAAGCACCTGGCTCCTGGCTTTGGATTGGTGTAGCTCCAGCCATAGCTGCCATTTGTGGGGTAAACCAGCAGAGGGAAGACCTTTCTGTCTGTCTGTCTCTCTCACTGTCCATAACTCTACCTGTCAAAAAAAAAAAAAAGAGGCATGGCATTTTATTTGAATATTTTGTAGTGCACTCTTTCCTCACATTGACTCTTGAATTTGACTCCTTAAAACAAGAGCCTGCTGCTTCAATGGAACTAGGGAGGCTCTTCAGAAAATATATTACCACTAAGGAATAGTAGGAGTCTCAAGACCAGTCTCAGGCTTGATGATTTGCTAGGAGGATTTACATGACTCAGCATATCGTTGTAGTCAGAGTTAAGATTTATTTCAGTGAAGGGACATAAAGCAAAACCAAAAAAAAAAAAAAAAAAAAGGACAAAGTTGCAAGGTACTAAGTTGGAGGAAATCGGGTACAAGCTTCAAATGTACCCATTTAAGTGGCATCACATGGGAGTCACATAGCACACTTAATTCCTTAATCAACAGGTTGTTAACAATACATGTGAAATTCTGTCTACCAGGGAAGCTCATTAGCTATTCAGTGCTCAAAGTTCTTATTAGGAGATAGTTGTGTAGGCATCCACTGTTCAGCATATAACAAAATTCCAGGATCCCAGAAGGAAAGCAGTAGTTCAGCTATTGCTGTAAACAGACATTGTGACATTGTGTAAAGGTCTAGGTAGAGTGAACCATTCTCATCATTAAAGACCATTTTATATCAGCACAGGTAACTATCTTTCAAATTCCCAGACACCAGTCAAGAGTGAATCTTGTTAGCAAGACTTTGTAAGGTAAGTAGTCAGTTTCAGGCCTGCTATGTTACATTTCTACATACAGAATGAATACTTCATCAAACCAAAAGCTTTCTTAGAATCTCAAGTTATTTAGGCACTAGGACATTTTCTTCCTTTGGAAGAAGGGAACCCAGACTGTCCCAAAAGATGTATTTATACCAGCCTTCAATGATAGATTAAGACATAGATAAAGGAATATGAATGAGACCACATAGTTAATGAGTAAATCCATCTGATAGATGCATAAATCTATACTTTCTTCAGTGATCCTTAAAGAATATAATTTCCAAGTTCTATGTGACAGTTAGTGCTTGCATCTGAGATATTTTTATCCCTTAAATCTAACCTAAGTTTTTGCATTTGTATTTAACTGGATCTTTCAGTCTGGCTTAAAAGCCCTCTATTCTCTAAAGAACCTTAGTAGGTAGTAGTATTACAGATTAACAGGATCAATGATGCTGTCCACAAAGGCATGACCCTCAAAAGGATTTTATCTGTACTTCTTAGCAGCAAGTTTAAGTATTCTAAAATATAAAGTAATGCGTTCAGATTAGTAGACTACGTGTGGGGAGATCTAGTTTCTTTCAGAGAAAACCTTTTTTTGTTTATTTCTTTTTTTAAACTTTTATGTATTAATATAAATTCAGAGAAAAACTTTGTCACTGATTCGGTGTGTATCCCTGGGCAATTAAACCACCAAGCCTCAGTTTTATTACCTGCAAAATTGCAAAAATTCCTTCTGACTAAAGTCTCTTAAACAATTCTGTCATCTATAATACCATGGCCATTGATAAAAAAATCATAATGCTCTTGACTGAAATGTCTTCCTCCCTTTCAAATCTAGGGGTAGGATGGGCAGAGGGCAGGGTACTTAGAGCTGGGAAGGCATGACATTCACAGAAAGAGTGGTAGCGATTCAAAGAACACCTGAATTTAATAAAAGGATCTTCCAAATATTCTCCTTCCTCAGAAACTTTTATTTGGATCACAGAGAACTACTTCCTCTGCTTCATCTGAACTTCCCCTTCTTGCTTTTAATAATAAAGAAACCAGGACATTAATTTTTTAAAACAGGAAATGATAGGGCAAAGACTCCATAAACAGCTGAAATGTTAATCATACAAATGCTTCCAAGGCAATTTCTTTCTGGACTCCTCATGATTATGCATTACAATAGGAATTTTCATCAGAGCATGGCCGTAGACAGGCTGCTGGGCAAATGACACCTAAGACACAATGAATGATTCTGCCATCCTTTGAAGAGGTAACCAGAGTAGACTATTCTGGAAAAGCCTTTACATAGATAGCAGTGGTAGGTTGGGGTATGGGAAATGGGGTTTAATCTATGTTAAAGAACTCCCAGGTACTCTGCATAATTATCACAATGAATTTCATCAGATCATGAGGTCATTACATTATTATACTTGTTTCACAGAAGAGAAAAATGAGGTTCAGAGAAGGTAGGTAATGTTCCGAATCTCAATCTCAATCTCTCTCTCTCTCTCTCTCTCTGTCTCTCTCTCTCTCTCTCTCTCTCACACACACACACACACACACAGAAAGAGAGAGAGAGAGAGAGAGAGAGAGAGAGAGAGCAAGCAAGAGCACAAGGGAAATGGGGGGAGGGAGAGAGAAAGAAGGAGGGAAGTAGAGGGTATTACTTTCTATTGATAAATTCTTGCTACATAGCACATTACTACAATCTCAACAGTGTTTCACTGTCTTTAAAGGCTCTTCTGATTAAATCAATCTCAACCCAGGATAATTTCTCTCATACAACTCAAAGTCACCTGGTTTATAATGTAGCCACACAAGTGATGTATCCAACCACATTCACAGGTTTTACCAATGCCCAAGGTGGGGAAGAATTCTACAGGGTGTGGAGCTCTGTGCTTTTATGCCAGACTTCTGCCTACCGTACACAACCAAAGGATGGCACATTAAAAGCATAACTTCGTATCTGTTCATCTCCAAAGCCATAGTGACACTTGTACTCCTCAACCAATCTGGGGTAAATAAGGAGTCTAGACAGGGATTCCCAACCATGCTAACTGGCCCCAAGAATTGGAACTGACAGGTGAAACCCCAGCTGGCATGAGAGTGCTCAGGAAGGAGAATGGCAGCAAGTTCCAAGGCCTGAGTTTCCCTGCCAGGTGTCTGCTCTGAAAAGGACCATTCTGAGCGTTCTCAAAACTTATCTTCCCTGTCGTAAAGGCCCCCTTCCACCAGGCAGGAAGAACCTGGTTGTTTAGCATCAGTGCCTAAATGTCCTTACACATCAGGTCCATCTTCAGGCTCCTGCTTCCTTCTGCACATTCTGCATATCCCTGCTGCCACTTGGTGGGGCACCAGGCAGGAGCCAAGAACTCGGAGAGTCACAGGAGATCCACAGATGAAAGGACAAGATCCTGTTCTCAAGAGCTCAGGATTTAAGTTGTAAGAAAGGTATGAGAGTGAATACATACAAAAGAAGTGTGTTTGGGAAGATATAGACATATGATACAAATTATAAGTTAGAGGAGAAGCAGCCATCTCTGCCTGGAAAGGTTTGGAAGGGTTCAATTGCACTCATTTAATAAAGAGAAAAAGGGGTTGTACATGTTGTAAATGAATTACAGTGTCAGCAGGAGTTGGGAATAGGCCAAGGGTGGAGGGTAATAGAGTCAGAGGAAACATCTTAGAACCCTTCAGTGGTTCCCCATTGCCTCTTAAGATAAAATCTAGAGTCTTAAACAAAGCTTGGGAGTTCTCTTGTGATCTGACTTCATTCATTCCAATGAACCCATTAATATTTCCCACCTAGGCTAACCAATTATCCCTCACCTGTGTGATGTCCTCCCCCTAGGATATTTTTTGTCAGTATTCTACTATCACACTTAATTCCCCAGCCCTACACACACACACACACACACACACACACATACACACATACACCCTTACAATTCTATTTATTCTTCAGGTCTTATATCAGAAAGAACTTCCTCTAGCAAGCCTTCCTCAATACAAAAACTTGGATTTGCAATGCTCGTTCTAAGTACTCCCATAACATCTTATGAATTCTCTACCATAGTATTTATCACACTGTCTTATACTTGCCTTTCGAAGCTACTGTTAATTACAACACAGCCTTGTTAAAGTATCAAGACTATCTTTTCACTCTTCTATTTCTTGTGTTTATCTGTTACTTAGTTAAGTGTTCAAAAATATTAGTTGGATAAATAGATTAAAGGCGTCACAGAATAAACAAACTAAATTCTACAAGTGTACCAGAGTTCAGTGCCTATACTGGGTTGCTGATACGAGAATTAGCAGAGAATCTATCTGTTTATCTATCTATCTATCTATCTATCTATCTATCTACATAGAGCAACTCCCAAATACTGGCTTCAGAAGTTAGAACCGTGCTTCTATTGCCTAATCATAAAATAATTCAACCTAATATGTAGGTGGAGATGTTATATATACATGTTTATGAACAAATGATGGTGCTTAACTGAAAATTAAAGAAAAGAGAGGCAATTCTTAAAAGTTTAAAATTCTAATTTTCTATTCATATCAAGAAGTCATAACTACTGCCTATTCCTAGAATGCAGGTACAGTAGTCAAGGGAGGTTAGGCTTTACCACAGTAAATACCAAATTGCAGAGGCTTAAAACTAAGGATTATTTATTTCCACAATACATGACAATTAACCACTTTAAATATGGGCCTGCTAGGACTCAAGCTGATGGGACATCCTCTATCTCAGACACTCTACCCATTGTAACAGAGGAAAGATGCATGACCAATTCATAATATCCAGCTTGGAAGTAGCACATGTTACTCTCTTCCATATGTATCCTATTGAATAAGGTAACTTCCCTGGCTAACCCTGGGTTCAAATGGGCAGAGATAATATAATCCTCACACAGGAAGGGATTCTTAAAAAAAAAAAGAAAGCGAATTTTTGTGAGCAGTCATGCACCTATGATCAGTTACACTGAGCCTGAGAAAGTTTCACACCCTTGTTCTGCACATTTGAGCTTTCCATCTCCATTTATCAGAAATTAAACTCAACAATAGTGTCCTACAGTTAAAGAATGCAAATTAGTTTTCTAGATAAAGACAAAGAAACACAAATAACATGTTAGAAAAGTCTGTACAGTAAACATAGTTCATAGCACCACATATAACCAATGAGAAAACCATCTGAGAAAAAATTGATTGGAAGTCCAATATTATGTGAGAGTTAAGACCAAGTCCCTAATACTGACCTCAGGACTTAGAACTATTCTTCTATTGTTCAACCAGAAGATAACACAACCTAACGTCCACCAGTCACATCCCAAACTTCCCATAACAAGGCTGTGATTCCTGCACTGGAACCTGATCTACAGTCCTGCTTAGAGAGTAGCTCTGTGCCTCACCCCCACCTGCACCACATGAGTTACAATGGGGCTTCTTTCAAATCAATTCTCCTTTCTCTGTTGAGTGAGGCTGTGATTATGCTCACATCTTTGCTTGTTTGTTAGCTTGGCACTGCCAGTGAGAACATCTGCAATAAAAGTGTCTGCGGGGCTTTGTCTCCTTGTGTGTAATTTGTTGTCTGCAATCTAGCAGCCACATATCTTGGTGATTTATTAGAAATAGTCCATTTACTAAGTAGTGCATTGCTCAACTGAAGTTTGTCCTTTGTTTTATAAAACACTAGTATTGTCATGAAGCTTAAACTAATCCCTCATATCTATTTTAAAGCAAGAAAAAAAATCTGATATGCAGTCAATGCTTATCCTAAAGTCTTTGTATTCTGATCTTCTTATCCTTCTTCATGGCTAATGAACACTAATTTTCATTATCATTTTCTCTTCCATCACTGATATTCCACTGACTTTGACTACAAAGTTCAAATCCTAGAGATAACAGAGATAAAGGAACACAGAACTTTTTAATGAATAAAGTGTGGATTATTCAGAATTTTGTCTTGGTTTTTAATATAAACCTTTTAATATATCAGAATGTATACTTCAATGTTCTCAAATTCTTACAAATACATGTGTATATAAGTGTACCATGTTTCTACATTATTTGTTTTGAAGTGGAGTGTATTATTTTACATTTTTGATATATTAGGAATTGTATTTCTTTCTCTAATATATCCATGGTATGGGTGCAAGGTTTAGTGCTATGAACTAGATAAATAGTAAACCTGTGAGTTGGAGGACAAATCAGGCTATTCAAAGAGAGTAAGTGAAGTCCACTGCCTTCAGGGAGGTTAGAACTTTAAAGATTTGAAGTATAAAGGGTTATTCAGGGTCTTCTACCTTCAGAAGGGTTTTGCCTGCCATCTCCTCATTCTCTCATTCTAGCAGAGGATGTAGATGAGCAGTTCAAGTGGCCTCTGTCTGAGCAGCTCTAAGACTATGAATTTGACAAATAAATTTATCTTCTAATGATTTTTTATTCTGCCTTTCATATATACACACACACACACACACACACACACAACACAGGTATAGTATTACCCTAAGTGTTCTCTAACATAAATTTAAAAAATGAAATCAGGTCAGACAAAGGGAATTTGTCAAAGAAAGCCAATGCACATATATAATCCAGACACAGGGGAGCCCATTTGAACTACCATTCAGCCTATGTGTCTGAATAGTTATTTCTCTACAATACCATATTTGGGAAAACTGAAAACATTTTTGAATATGAAAAAAAATTTAAGACATTATATTTTTAGTGGAAAGATAATTGGCCTAGAAAGAGGAAGTCATAATTATGTCCTAGAGGTCTTAGAACTTAACCTGATCTACAGCTTAATCTACACAATTGAGCCACATGATTGTAGTCTTTATTGTGAAAAATATGTTATAGCCCCATCTCTCTACAACCAAAATCAACTAAGTTAATAGAAAGGCTACTGTTAAACATCACAATGCTAAAACATAATATCTTACTTTTTAATTACTTCACTGCATGTAAGTATTCACATGTATTCACTTTAGAAAAATTGGAAAATGAGTAAAATGTACAGAAGAAAAATTGTGTATAATCAGAATCAGAGATAAAACGTCTTCTAACATATTGGTATATTTCCTTCCAGTCTTTTTTTTTTTTTTTCAGTTTGTATCTCCATCTGTATCCCCAATCTATGAAAGAGGTTGGAGTCTGCGTTGTTAGATGGGCTCACAGGCAGCTGGGTCAGTCAACCTCACTTAGTATTATCAAACCTAGACAGGACTATAATAATCCCTGCCTTCTGATTATCTGTCATTCTGCTCCTCCCCCTTGTTGACATGGACAGTGTTACAATTCCCCCACTTCTACTCCAGCTTCAAAAAAATGCCAGGAAAACCAATATTTTGAGGATTCTACACTAAGCTGTGACTGCCTGTGTAAGAAAGAAGACATATGGGGTGTAGCAGGCCCCAGAACCTATGTACCCCAGTACCCTTCCTTTCGCCTTCCTGATCTACCTACCTTTTGCTTCTATGCCCAGAAACATCATCCTTAGTTCTGATAACACAGCAAGCTCTCACTGGCCTCAGCAGTTCTTTTCCTTTCTTCCTGGAGAGTTTTTCCCTCTGGTCCACACATGGGGTGACTCCTGTTCATCAGGTCTTAGCTGTAATTTAAACCCCACAGAGAGTCTTCCTTGATTCCCTGTATGAGGTCTCTCCCTCTCTGCCTCCCTGAGTTGCTTTCTGGCACTTCTTACCAGTTTAAATTACCATTTCTTAATTGCCCTGTTCACTCTCTGTTTCCTTAAATGAGATGCTAGAGAGCTAGGTCACTGCTCTTTGCCTTCTTTCCAGTGGGGAACTTGGTGTTCAATTTTTGAACAAATGTTGAATCACTGTGATAAGTATAGATTTTCATTAAGGGTATGGAATACATTTAATTGTTGTATAATGTTTCATGAATTTATGTAATATAATTAATGCCTTCATCTATTCAATACTATAAGCAGTAGAATAACAGTCCCCCAAATATATCTTAATTTATAGAATCTGTGAATGCTAGCATAGATGGAATAAGGGACCTTGCAGATGTGAATAAGGTATGGATATTAATCTTTAAATATTAAGGCTGCAAGGTAGGGGTATTAACCAGGACCATTCAGACACACCAGATATATCATATTAGAGCTTAGCAAAGGAATGCAGGTATCAGAGTGAGAAGAGAAGACAGTGTGATGCCAGAAGAGACTGAAGAGATGTTCTTAAAATGGAAGGGGCCACAAGAAGGAGGATGTGGGCAACCAGTAGAGATCAAAAAATAGTTATTAAAAGGAATTTTCTGATCACAAGAGTTGTAGAAGAAGAGATCTGAAGTACTTAAAGCTTCTACATTTAAAATGATTTTCACAGAAGCAACACAAAACTAGTACAGACATTTAGGGGGGTTTTCTCTGCTAAATGTTTACTACTATAAAAATGTTGTGATTTATTTTATAGATACCTTTCATTGCTTTTCCAATGATTTCATTTGAATGATTTTCTAGCAGTAATATTCCTGTAACCTTGACCATTTTACATCACTGACAAGTGTCAAGCAATCTGAATACTTAGAATTTTGAACCCTAGCCACTGGGCCTGTGTAGAACTAACCTACTTTGTGAAACATTCTCTTTCCAACACAGATTGCTGTCCAGGGTAAACAAGGAAAATACAAATGAAAACATAAGGGAGTTTTTAGCTTTTTTCTCTTTCTTTCCATTATCTCATCATTGACAGCATAACTAGCAATAGTGGACAGGAAAGAGTTAAACTGGAAGAACAGAGAAGACTCAAGTTTAGCCCCAAGGATCTAGCCACATCTTTGATACCTGCCAGATAGATCTTTGAAGTGTAAAACAAGATCATACCCCTGAGGGAAGGCTGACTCACAAGCCTTGACCTATGAATTAATTAGAGAAGTCCCTGGGTGTGAACAGACTGTGCAGATGTTAAAGGGTGTGGTCATTGTAGGCTGCTTGACCAGCTCTTGGTGTCCAGAGGAAGACATAAAATTAATTTTCTTATTGGCCAAGTGTGCAGTCTGGGGGCTCTCAGGACAGATGGGTTCAGTGACCAGTACAGGCAGGAGACAAGTTACAAATAACTTAGCACAGCAATTCATGACTGATAAATGTTTGTATTTTCTAAAATTTTCCCCCTTTAAACCTAGAACTTTGCAATTCAGATTATGCTTCTTTTACCATGAGCAGGGACATCACATAGAAGCTTGTTACAGACGAAGAATCCCAAGATCTTCTGGAAATAGAATCTCTACTTTACCAATATCTCCACAGGATTCTTAGGCACATTAAAGGTTGAAAACACAAGCCCTGGAATCTAAGTTGTATAAAGGCAGAGTCTTTGTTGGCTTCATTAACTGTTGCATTTCCAGTGCCTCACATAGTACCTAGCATTACTTTTGGGGGCTCAATAAATATTTGTTTTATGAGTGATTAATTAAGCAAATGTACTCAGATTTGCATGCTATAGACAAATTTGAAAGGATGGGCATTTCTTCCCTGTATTTTTTCCACACATGTGCATATTTAAATCAGAGAACATTTGTTTTTGTATCCATGACAGACCATTAGCACAACCTGAAGACAGGGCTGCACGTGAACTCCTTCCCTAACTGCAGTTAAAACGTAAATCCAGGGAAGATGTCAAGAGATCTGGAATGAGACTGAGGAAGTTACTCCCAGGTTTGAGAAGACAGTTTACCCAGTGTTAGGAAGTCAAATCTTCCTAGAGAATAAACAAACCGAGAGTAGGGTGCGAAGTAGAGTGTGGATGGAGAGCAGCTACTCAGGGCCCTGTGCCTAGACGGGACTTAGGGAGAGTGCCCCAATCTTGAGGACCCCAAACCTCAGAACAGATTCCTTGGTCTAGCCTTGTTTACATTCACCCTTGCTGGCTTCTAAAATTATTCATGCCAGATAACAACAATACCACCTTGACTTTGAAGGTCTGATGACTTTCTGGCCACCAAAAGTGACTCTAGCAAAATGACTGCTAAAATAACTGGAGGCTGAATTTCTCTCCAACCTCATCGTATGAATATGTAAAATCATATTTAATTTCAAATAAGGAAAAATTTTTTTAATTTATTTCAAATATTTTATTGTAAAAAACTCAAGTAGACACAAAGGAAAGGAAAAGCACAGTGAACCATCATTACCCATCATTCAGCCTAAGAACTATCAATATATTGCCAAATATATTGCCAATATCTGTCCATTATCCTCCCATTCTCCATAAAAGCTGCTGTTATTATGCAGCAGTTTGAGACAGAAAATCTATAAAATTCACCTATATAAGAGTAAAAGTCAATTATTTTTAATAAATCTAGAGATGTACAAATATTGCCACAATTCAGCTTTAAAGTATTTCTGTCACTCTAGGTCCTCCCACATCCATTTGTAGTGACCCCTTGCTCTCATCCCCAAACGCAGGCAAGCTGCTTTATGTCTGAGCAGATTTGCCTTTTCTGGATATTTCAAATGTAGAGAATTACATATGCAGTCTTTTGTTCTTAGATTTTCCTTTTCTTTGCCTAATATTCCTGAGCTTCGACCATGTTGTAGCATATATAAATTGCTCAATGCTTTTTATTGCTGACCAATATCCCATTGCGCAGATATATCACATTTTATACATGTATTCACCAGTCTATGGATAGTTGTACCAGTTTGGCCTTTTATGTTATAATTGTACTGTGAACTTCCACTGACAAGTCTTCCCATATACATATGTTCATGTATCTTGGGAAGATATTTATGTGTAGAAATGATTGGTACTCTAGTTTGTATATGTCTCCCAAAATTCATGTATCAGAAACTATAGACTGTTTGAGAAAACTCTTATAAGTCATACATCTTGTAAAGCAAGCATTTAGGTGCAAAATATATAAAGAGCCCTTCTTACACCTTGATGAGAAGAAAACAACCCAGTGGTGCAAGAGATTCCATACTCTTTTTACCAGAGAAGACATCTGAAGGGCTAGTAAATACAAGAAAAATACTTAACATCATAGTTGTTAGGAATATGCAAATAAAAACTACACTGAGATGCCACTATCATATATTACCTGAATGGCTAGCATCAAAAAGACAAAAACAGCAGCTGAAGATGATGTGGAGATATTAAAACTCTCACAAATTGCTGGTAGAGACATAGAATGATATAGCCACATTGGAAAACTAGTTTTCAATTTTTTAAAAAGCTGCTGTATAACCCAGTGTCCTGGTCTACCTTCTATTGTTACAAACTAAAAACATCTGCATTTGGATAAAATGAATCTGGCCCAGCTCTAGCTAACAGAATGGCTCAGGAGAGGGAAGAACAGAATCCCTCATGGGGGCAGGAAGGTGAACTCTACAGGACACTTGCTAGGACTTTGATAGTAACTGAGCTAAAGGTACAAATTAATTTGGGGATAATTAGCTTCTCCCAATTCATGTGCATGGAATTTCTCCCCATTTACTTAGATTTTCTTTTGTTCCTGTCACCAATGCCTTATAATTTTCACTGTACAAGTTTTGCTCATATTTTGTTGTTATATTCTTAAGTGTTATATTAATTTTGGAGCTATTATGGGTGAAATTCTTTTCTAAATTCCATTTTCAAATTGTTCATTGCTAGAACATAAATTACAATTGATTTTTGTATATTGATCTTGCACCCTATGAACTAGTAAACCCAGTTGCTATTTTTGGTAGTTTTTTTTATTGCAGACTCCTTAGAGTTTTTGGAATACAAGTGTGCTACTTTTTACACTTACTCATTTGTGGAATAAGATTCCTGGCAGTGAATGGGCATTTAGCCTAGCAATTAGGATACTCCCTACTATATTAAAGAGTCTGGGTTTGATTCCTAACTCTGATTTCTGACTTCAGCTTCCCACTAACATAGGAAAGCAGCACTGATGAAGTCATTGGGCTTTTGCCACTCAGATGGGAGACCTGAGTTATAATCCTGGCTTCAGGAATTGAGTCCCAGTCCCCAACCCTCGCTGTTGTGGACATTTGTGGAGTGAACTAGTAGATGGGGAGTACTCTGTCTCTCAAATAAAAAAAAATGATTCATAGCAACTCTAGTTTAAAGTTAAACAATTGAGACTGTATTCAATTCTATTGCTTTTATAGAGATACCCATGCATGATGAGCAGAGTATGAAAGATGTTCCGGCCCATGCTGGGAACGAAATGTCATCTGCAGCCTGGCTTTTCTCTTCTACAGTGGTATGAGACAGTTTGTGGTTGTGGCTCTTTTAAATGTGCCCATAATTGCAGGATTCCGTCAAAGAGATGGAATTATTCAGAACTGTTGCCTTTGGAAGATTGTGTGGCCTGAGATAAGTCCTTGGAAAAAACTCTAGGGAGAGAGGAGACCTTCAAGAACAGAGCATCAGGGGACAGGAACAGAAGACACATAGACCAGAGACAACGTATCAATCTGGAGGAAAAGGCCTCTTCCCTCTTTGCAAAGGGTAGAGATAACGAGGCCATATCTGGTGTACAGAAGCATTTTGAACCCTGAACAGAATACAGAGTTCAAATAGACTGGGTAAAGGCAGTAAAAACAATGAGAAAGCAATGGCTAAACTGTTGACCCCAAATCACAAGATCTTTGTATTGTAATATAATTTAATCCCAATACATTATTGGGTTAGTGTTTGTAAAGCACTTAGCACAGTTTGGGTATAGTAAGTCCTCAATATATGGTAGTTGTTTGTATTATAATTAAATATCCAAGTAAAATCAGAGATGCTGTATGACTCTCTGAAGCCAATATTTACAATGCTAAGAGCAGTTCCTTGCTCATTTCTATGATCATTTTGGAGACAAATCACAAAACTCAGGAAATAGATAAGCAGCCCAGGACAGAGGAGGACTTCAAAGAACATGATAAGGAGGAAGACAAAAGAAACAAAGTTTTGTACTAACCACCCATGGTAACCAAAAATCAGTGCAGTGGGCAGACTAATGAATATATGTGAAAACAAAATCTGGGGCTGGCGCTGTGGTGTAGTGGGTTAAGCCACCACCTGCAACACCTGCATCCCATGTGGGTGCTGGTTTGAGTCCTGGCTGCCCCACTTCTAATCCTGCTCGCTGCTAAAGCTCCTAGGAAAGCAGCAGAGGATTCAAGTCCTTGGGCCCCTGCATCCATGTGGGAAGATTCTGGCTTAAGCCTGGCCCAGCCTCAGCTGTTGTGGCCATTTGGGGAGTGAATCAGTGGATAGAAGACTCTCTCTCTCTCTCTCTCTCTCTCTCTCTCTCTCTCCAACTCTGCCCAAGTTAATAAAATCTTTTTTCTAAAAAGGAGAAAATCTGATTTTATGTATTTGTAGTCAGAAAATCTATTTTGAACAAATCCATAATCATAGTTAATTGCTTCTGCTATGTTTAAATTACCAGATTAAAAAACATGCTCTCTCTTCATTGTAGTTGCAAATCTGATATTGGATGTTCCTGCCAGGAAGGAGGACTTTGAGTGGACTGAAAGGGCCAGAGAGAACCAGATTCAGAATTGACCCTGTCCCTCCCTCCCTCTCCTCTTGTCCCTACTTTCTCCTCCTGTGCCCTTCTCTACCTCCCT
This sequence comes from Sylvilagus floridanus, assembly GCA_949820135.1. NCBI lineage: Eukaryota > Metazoa > Chordata > Mammalia > Lagomorpha > Leporidae > Sylvilagus > Sylvilagus floridanus. The sequence goes on along the minus strand of OX463241.1, from coordinate 145,675,713 downwards.
CTCTCCTCCTCTACCTTCCCTAATTCTCCTGCCTCCTCTCTGCTTCCCTCTTCTCTCCCCTTTTCCTGCCCTAGTTAAGGGTCAGAGTCATCTGGTCCAGCATGATTAAAATATCACTGACTCTACATTTCAATTAGTTACAACACGCAATTCAGAAAGCAAGTTCAACTGCAACTTGTGATACTCTACAGAGCACATGGATCTGCCTCAGCAGAAAATGCCTCTGTCCAGCCCAGATCCTAAAATCCAAATAACCCAAGGGAAAGTCCCAGTTGATAACATGGCCCATTGAGGGTCCCCAGAAGAGTCTGAATGCAAGCAGGCAGCAAAAATGTTCCGGTGGCAAGGCTCTCCAGGACAACAGGGCAGTTCTGGGGCTCCCTGAGGGTAATAAGATATTACATGCCTTCTAGGCTTCTTTGCCCCAAGCAGATAGCCAGTCCTATAGCCAACAGAGAGAAAGGCATCTATTTATGCAGGTAGCAGACATATTAATCTCATCTCTACGCTGTCCATACAAAACAGCTTGGCAAACAGTGGCTGCTCCCCTAGGAAACACTGAGCTGAATGGAATGAACATTCTAGATTCAACTCTGCCACTTGGAAAGTGAAATTATTTCACTTTTCTGAGGCTCTCTTTTTATTTCTTTAAGTTTAGAAGGTAATCATTCCTACCTGCATGGTTGCATCAAAGAGATATGCTATAGAATTTTCTTTGTGAGATCGGAGTACTACACAAAGAGACCACCCTAACAATGACAAATTGCCTCTATGTTGCTATATCTAAATGTTTCCCAGATATGAATATGTCTAACAAAGGGCCATAGGAGGGTAAGCCACCATTTGCAATCCCAGCATACTATCCTGGAGTGTTGGTTTGAAACTGGCACCTCCTTGCTAATGTGCCTATATAGGCATATCACATGCTCCTATGTGGGCCCCTGCGATCCATGTAGGAGACCCAGATGGCAATTCTGGCTCCTGGATTCAGCCTGGCAATTTGAAAAGCAAACCAAAAAGTGCAAGAACTCTCTTTCTTTCTCCCCCTCCCTTTCTCATTCTTTCAAATAAATAAAGCTTCAAAAAATAAAAAGGTCAGCTTCCTCATTGACACTCAGATGAGTGTCAGTGTTAAAGTTATAAGAAAATATATCTTATGTTCAGAGAATTCTATAATGCTATTTTCATTTGCAGGAACGGAGTGTGTTCCATAAATCTTTTCCCCCCTGACTGGGTCCCTATATACAAAAAGATGTTGTTTATCATGGCTCTAATTAGTTCCCTTATTTCAGCCTGACACTGATATTCCTGCTTCCCACTACTGCCAGCCAGCTCTGGCTCAGAAACAAATCTGAGGTTGACTCCTCTCTTTCCCTAATGATCCATATCCAATCAGCCGGGTCTTATGGATTCTGTCTCCTTAATATCTCTCAAATCCATCAATTTCTCTGCAACCACCTGAAATACTTCCATTTTAATCACTCTCATTTCTCACTTGAAACTAATGAACCAACCACCTACACAGTTTGTCATAAGAACCCCCGTGTTGTCTTTTACCTGCAGTCCTTTCTCCACATTGCAGGCAGAACTATCTTCCTGAAGGGCAAATTTCATCATGCAGCTCCCTACTGGAAACTGTGATTGTCAGGAAAATCCACATAAAATCTCCAGCAGCTAGGTTTGGCACAACTGCTCTTTCAGGTCCATCCCTCAGGGTCAGGCTCTTGTTTAGCTCTCTTACCTCCCAGCCAACTCTTATTATGACCACTGTGCCATGTTCTCACATTTCTTACCCTTGGCACATGTTGTAATCTTTCCATTATCTACACCCATTCCCTTATTATGCCTAATTCTTCATTGTGGTTAAGTATTGCTATTGCATTTCTCTGGGAATCATACTCTGGACCATTCAGATTTGGCTAGCTGTCCTTGCCCTCAACACAGTTTTGCACTTACCTATCTTCACTTGCACTTGCACAATTGCTGCTGTGGCTCCCAACCAAACCATCAGCTCACCAAAGGCATGAAAGGATCCTATCCCTATCCTCGCAGGCATATTCTAAAAGTGGATGGTGTATTGTCACATAGATGTGACAATTCCTATCTTCCAGTATCTGGAACATCAGTTTTTGATGTTTCAAACCTATGTTCCTCACCTGGAATTGCCCTAAGCTGTAACAAGTGGGTACTACCTATACTCCATCTCATTAAGGATGTGCCACCAGTAACTGGATGGCATGGCATACATTGTCTTGGTACTTCTATGTCTTTGGGACAACTCTAAAGGGTTATCTCATCTCCAGAGCTCCTAGGAGGGCTGAACTAGGCCACAATTGCCAACTTCAGGAAACATCGATTCTCTTCCTGCCCAATTCTGCCAGTTTCATTTTCTTTCACTGTATTTCTCAACAATATTCTCCAGTAATCCTCCACACTCACAATTCTCAGTCTCAGAGTCTGTTTTCATGGAATGCAGTATTAGATGCTTCCTACCACCCAACATGCTATCAAGCACATAGTAGGTGTCAAGAATATACTTGATATGTGAGAAAAAAATGAATTGGTAAATGCCTTTTATGGCCACTTCTCAGAGCAGGAATTTATGTTATTCATGTTTCTATTTCTAGTATCCAGCCTGGAGCCTGGCTGCACACTTGTCTTAATGGCCCTTCAAATGTTATCTTTCTAAGGAAACAATCTGTAGGATGCAAATGGCTCCTTTCTTTTTCATCAGATTGAAAGTGTTACAAACCAAAAGCTTTGAAGGAATGTAAACATTACTGTGTTTCATAATTAAAGTCACTGCCTTCAAAGGAAGTAAAAGTTATCTTGCAAATTACAAAGCAGTCAGCTTTTCTTTAGGGTTTAGAGAAAATGTGCTCTGCCTGGGGTTTATACACTATGGAATACTACTCAGCTATAAAGAAGAATGAAATCCCGCCTTTCACAACAAAACGAATGAAACTGGAAACCATAACACTTAGTGAAATAAGATAGTCCACAGAAGATAAATATCATGTTTTTCCCGATCTATGGCAACTAACATAGTATAAAAATGCAATGTATATGAGTGAAATTGACATTCTGAGATTTGATTATTGTTTATAGCCTTTGTCTGTACTGTTGAGGAACAGTGCTTTTTTTTTCTTCTTACTATTTGTTGAATTCTTTACTTTATGGAGGGTTAAGCTTATAATTATAAAATATACTGAAAGTGTGTCATTGTAAAAATTAAAAAGAAAGAATAAGAAAGAAAGGAGGAGGGGGTAGTATGAGAAGTATCACTATGCTCCTAAATCTGTATATACAAAATATATGAAATTTGTTCACCTTATATAAATTTTAAAAATGAAAAAAATAAATACAGCAAACTATATACTATTCTAATTGGTCTCATGGTTGGGGTTCAGTTTTAGTTATTTACTTATTTATTTATTTGACAGATAGAGGTATAGACAGTGAGAGACAGAGAGAAAGGTCTTCCTTCCATTGTTTCACTCCCCAGAATGGCCACTATGGCTGGCGCTACACCAATCCAAAGCCAGGAGCCAGGTGCCTCTTCCTGGTCTCCCATGTAGATGCAAGGGCCCAAGCACTCAGGCCATCCTCCACTGCCCTCCTGGGCCACAGCAGAGAGCTGGACTGGAAGAGGAGCAACCAGGACTAGAACCCAGCACCCATATGGGATGCCGGTGCCACAGGTGGAGGATTAACCAAGTGACCCACAGCGCTGGCCCCTGGGGTTCAGTTTTTTAAGGTATATCCTTAAGAAGACTTCCCAGGGAGATCTGCCCTGCAAATCCATACCTAAGTGGATGTTGTTGCACAACTCACAACTCATAGCATCAACATCTTTTTTTTTTTTTTCCCCAATCTGAAGCTCTAGAGTTATTCACAGAAATCACTGCTTGTGCAAATAAAAATTACAAGATACAATTCTGGACTCAAATCACTTGGAACTTTGGAGAATACTTCAATGAAGAGAATCACAGTGGGTCCTGAGATGACCCAATAGGTAGGTGTTGGGGTTTTCCAAACATAAATGGAGTATCATAGGAGAAGTCTAGAAGACATGGTTCTCTTGGATAAAGAGGTAAAACCAGGGATAAAGAAGTCAGATTCAAAAGTGAACGCATGTACTCACAAGTGACTGATCTAGTTGGGTGCTGATGTCTTAGTCACCACAAATACACTGACACATTTTTGAACCCTGATGGAATTATATTTAATATGTGGCTTGAACATTTTTCATCTGTGGGGCAATGACATTTGACACCATCCATTCTTTTGGTAAAGAAAGTGCTGTCTGGGCTTATATGCACACATGTGTCTACAGGAGTGGGGCTAAGGTGGGTAAGTGTTGACAGGTTGGAGAGAGTAACAGCCTATGGAACAATGACTTTCTGTACTTTCTTATTAGTTGAGAGGAAATATAGAAATAAGGGGCTTATCGCCAAGTGAGATGTTACAGGGAAGATGCTTGGTGATGAGAAACAGCTTCAAGTGGACAACCCAAGAGAATTTCACAACCTGAAATTCATACTTGCCCATAATAAAACCCAGAGAGAAAAATCATGGTTACATTATCTCTCCCTTAGGAAGCTTCACATTGCACATTAGCATATCAAAGTCTTCAAAAAATTCAATTAGTAAAGACAAATAACTTCTTTATATTTTATTCTCAAAAAAAAAGGATTTGTACTAATATCTGCAGGACTCCCTTGTCCAGTGTGACACAGCCAGTTGAAGGCTTTTATTTTAACCCTAGAGTGGCATAACCAAAGACATTCTTGGAGGTTTATTTGGTCATATGACACAAGATAACCTTGACGTGAGAGTGACCTGAGACACTGTTAAAGAACTGCTATAATGTTTCAGTCTTAGTCCTTATCAGATGCAGAATGAGGACAGCAGTTAAGAGACAAAAAAGTGAGAGTCAAGAGAGCAACTATTGAGGACGAATTAACTGGACATGGTCAGTAACTTCTGAAACAATAGGGAAGCAGAGAGGAGGACTTCTAAGAGTCCTCAGGCAGTCATCAGACTTTAGAGCAGCAGGTGATCTCGGAGATAATCCAGTTCGGTGGTTTGCAAAGTTTCATGTGGCCATAGGACTTTCAAACACCAAAGTTTCAAGGCAAAACTTGAAGTGCCAAACAGAAGAAAGCAGAATGGCTATGGGAGTGTTCTCCCAGAGGAAAGAGAAAAAGTGTAAGGGAGGACTTCCTAAGCTTCACATGGCAAGATTGTAGCTGGGAATTTTTAGCGCAGTCTAGATCGGAAAGCAGGGCCTCAAGATAGACACTTCATTATTCCAGGATCAGTTCTCTCACCCTCAAAAATGTTCCTGGAAAAAGAAGTGTCAGAGCATGAATATTTCACATAAGTAATTTTGGAGGCCTTGATTCATGGGAGAACCCAGACTAGGGCATATGAAAGCTGCTTTCTAGAATTGACTACTTGAGAACAATTCCTAGCTCTATCACAACCTTCCGTATGTTAACAATGAACAAGTTGCTTAACTGTGAATAACATATCAGTTTCCCCATCTGTAAAGCTGAGATATTAATAGTCTGGCACCCATTTCCCAGCATCCTTGTGAAGATGAAACAAGCTATCTTATTTAAAATACTTGGCACAACATATGATACAAAGCAACAATACACTTAGCTAACTATTTAAGAAGGGTGGGAGGCAATGTACTAGGTACTGAGGAAGTAGAATAGAACAAGACATTACTAAAGTTTTTGAATGATTGCTTTCATTTACTGAACAGTTATTTTATTACAAGAATTTTAATTATTTTATCTCTTGTGTTGCTTTAAAATATGTCCACAAATTCTTAAACTCTCCCTTCAAAAGTGGGTCTTGATTTCCCTTCCCCTTGAATACAGCTTAATGTGGTGACTACCTTCTAGCAAGTAAAATAAACATGGCAATGTGGTTACTGATACTAGATCACAAAATGCATGTGATTTCATCTGATCTCTTCTGGACTGCTCTCTCTGCATGAAGCCAGTGGTCTTTTATGAGGACAGTCCAGCAGATCCATGAAGAGGTCCTTGTTGCAGGCATCCTGCAAACAGCCAGCACCATCCTGACAAGTATACAGGGGAACCACATTGGAATGGATTCTTCAATCCCAGGTAAGCCTTCAGATAAATGCTGACCTGCCCAACATCTTGTCCACCATCTCCTGAAAGACCCCAAGCTGGAACCACCCAAGTTAGCTTCTCTCAAATTCCTCAATCCACAAAAATTGTATAAGATGATAGATGTCTATGATCTTAAGTAACAGTTTGTTAAGAGTATCCAGAGAAACAAAACTAACTAGGAGACAGAGGGTCTCTGACTTACAGTGGTTCTCCCAATTCTTTTTGTTGTTATGGTGGTTCAGAAGTTGCATACATTCCATAGAAACCATACTTTGAATTTTTATATTTTCCTGGGCTAGTCACATGTGGTATGATCCTTTACTACAGGGCTGGATAGTGGCTGTGAGCTATGAACTGCAAGACCGAGTCAGCCACAAGATCACAAGATTAAAGAAACCCATTCTCTAACATGTACTATATTACCAGCATTTTTTGATACTTGTACTCAATAAATTACATGAACTAGTTAATACTTTGCTATAAAATAGGATTTATGTGAATGATTTTGCCCAGTGGTAAACTAACATAGGTATTCTGAGCAGTTTTAAGTTAGACTAGGGTCAGCTATGATGTTTGGTAGATTAGGTATACTAAATGCATTTCCAATGTATACTCTCAACCTACAATGGTTTTATTAGGACCTTCTGATGCAAGTAAGGAAGCATCTGTATATGAAAAGGGATTTATTAGGAGAATTGGTTCACTTCATTATGGATACTGAGAAGTCCCTTGATAGGCTTTCTGTAAGCTGGAGAACCAAGAAGGCGGGTCCTATTCCTTAGTCCAAGTGCAATGGCTTCAGACTCAAGGGATCTGAAAGTTTAATTTCAGTCTGAGGCTGAAAGCTCAAGTGACTGAGGGACAGCTGATGTGAATCCCAGAGTACAAAGGTTAAAGAATCTAGAGTTCTGATGTCCAAAGGCAGAAGAAGATGTCAAGGCTCTGCAAAAGCAAATTCCTCTTTCCTGGGGCTTTTTGTTTCACTTAAGCCCTCTGTTGATTGGATGATGCCTACCCACATTGAGAATGGATCCTCCCCACTTAGTCCACAGGCTCACATGCCAATGTCTTTTGGAAACACTTACAGACACACCTGGGACAACACAATCCTTCTAATCAAATGCCAAGCCACCTGGGTTTCTGATTCAGCAGAGGAAGGATGGGTTCAGTACTTACTGAAACACTGAGAATAAAGAACACTTTGTCTAACCCAGAACCCTTAATCTAGTCAAGAGAGCACCCAAAATTAATCCTCAACACCACTAAGTCTCTGGTTAGTTTGTTAGACATGTGACTTTCTTCAAAATGATCCACAAGGAATAGAGTAGTGTCTATTTTATGGATAAAAAAATGAAGGCTAGAGACAATAATTATCTTAATTTAGTATACCTAGGTCTGCTGTAGGAGACATAGGCTTTGAATGCACATCTATATTTCTAAGACTCAGGGTATTTCCGCTCCATCACTGTGCCTTCAAAGGTAGAGTCAATACAACATTGCATAAAAGCATAATACCTACAGAGTCAACAACACACACAGCACAATACCCACAGAGCAAACAGCACAATACAGAGTCAAAAAACGCATAGTGTAACACATGCAGGATCAACAATACACAGAGCACATTTGAGATAACATTCATAAACAACTAGGGCTTTGTATGTGTGTGTGGCAGGGGGAGGGGGTACTTTCTATTAGTTTGTTGTTATTTTTCCTGAGACAAGCACAGGGGAAAGAATAAAAGATCCCCAAGTATCTATATAAGCATGGTATGAAGGGAGGCAGACATGACCCTAACAAAACTGCTAGATACTATTCCATTTGCACTTAGAATTGCAAGGAAAAATTGGCCAGTAATTTTTCCCACCCCAATAAGATTCACATTTCCAGTTTTTAGAATCCCTGAATAAAGCCAGACATCACCTTTGACATACTACATTTTCACTAATAGTTTCCACAGGCTGGAAAAGGCAAGCACAAGGCCAAACCCAGTACTGTACTATGCTAACACTTGCTTTATCTCTCAGGGCACATTTTGGGTACACTGTGTTCTTCCTTTCTCAGGTGCAATCTAAATCTTCCATGTCTATTTTTACTCTACTTCTTTGAGTTTGCAGACATTAAGATTGAGCCCTAGTTCATGCTTTTGGCTTTATGAAGACAATAATCCATCATCTGTGCCCACAGAGCCTTTGCTTATCTCTGATGACACAAATTCTCCTCAAACTTCCACTTTCTTACAGCTGTTAGACTTTTCTCATTGCTAACGATGAAAGCATCACTCCTTTCATTTTTTTTTTTTTTTTTGCAATAGTACAGTATACATTTTTCCTGTCCCAGGAGCAAGAAAGCATATGGTCCAGTAAAAAGAAAAAGCAACTGAGTTTTATTCATATTCAAGAAGAGATTCACCAGAAGGCCCACACCTGATACCAACGTGTGCAACTCCATGTTTTTACTTTGGTATATCATCTCTCAAAATTGTATATGGTAGGAAGAAAATATGTGATAAAATAAAGGCAGCACAGTACAGTGGCTAAGTTCATGACCTCCAAGGGCCAGTGTTGTGGGACAGCAGGTTAAACCATGGCCTCAGATGATGGCATCTCATAGGAGTGCTGATTCAAGTTCTGGCTATTCCACTTCTGATTTATCCCCCTGCTAATGCACCAGGGAAAGCAGTGGATGATAGCCCCATTGCTTGTATTTCTTTCAACCACATGGGAGACCTGGATGGTATTCTAAGCTCTTGACTTTGGCCTGACCGAGCCTTGGCCACTTAGGCCATCTGGGGAGTGAACCAGCAGGTAGAAGATCTCTCTCGGTCTCTTTCTTTCTCTGTAACTTTGCCTTTCAAATAAATCTTAAAAAAAAAAGGATCTATCCTCCAGAATCAAGATGTTTGGAGAACTTCCAGCAAATCATAGCCACTAAATAAGCCTTTGATTCACACAAGTAGGTCATATTTACTGAACAAACTCCCATTTATTTTGAGACCTTCCTTCATTCTAGATAGAGCTTTAATTTTCTCATTTCTCATAAAACCAAAAAGTATATTAAGACATTAGAGTCCAGAAAAAAATGTGCAACTGTCTATTGCTGCTTCCATTGAAAACTAGACGTTTCATTGCTATCCTCGAGGCAGAATGTTTTCAATATGCATATGTTTGCTTAAAGACTTTCCATAAGTATTTCGCTTATATTCTCTAATTTTACTCTTCTAAGAAATTAAATTACCTACATGGTTGTATTCACAAAATCACAAGTCCCATTTTTCATGGACAATGTAAGGCATTTTTCAAGAGCAAAACTGGTCTTTCTTGATTTTTACATTTTACTTAAGAACCTAATATCACCTGAGCTTTGACTCCACTTTGTTAAATTTAGTTGTGCAACAGATGTGACTTCACTAGTAAATTAAGTTCCTATGTCCCATGGCCTGAAGTGCTACATCTAACTCCAGAATTTTTGTTCTCCTAGCTCTGTACCTGTAGTCACTGGGGTTCCAGTGTCATTTTTTTTTTCTCAGAGAGGTGTGTCAGCAATAGGTCATTGGTAGTAATCATTCCAAAATATGTATTGAATATTGTACAAAAACAAAACAAAGGATAAAAACCTACCTATCAGCACCTGTGAAGGTTACCTTACTTGGAAATAGGGTCTTTGCAAATGTAATCAAATTAGGTAAGATCATACAGGGTTAGGTAGCCTCTAAATCAATGACTGGAATTCTTACAGATAAGAAGTTTTCAGAGACAGAGACATAGTCTTGGGTAATAAGGTCATGTGATGGTGGAGGCAGACTATGGAGTGATTCACCTCCAAGCCAAGGAACACCAAGGATTTCCAATGGGTAAAGCAGAAAAGCCACAGGAGGATTCTCCCCTGGAGCCTTTAGAACAAGTATGGCCTTACCAACACCTTGATTTCAGGGTTGTAGCCTCCAGATCTGGGTGAGAATAAATTATTGATGTCTTAAGCCACCCAGCTTATGGTTCTTGGTTACAACAACTACAAGAAATTAATACACAGTCATTGTGGAGCTTGAGTAGTTTTCTCATTTCTCCATCCTTCCCTGCATTCATACCCTTACTATGGCTTCTTCACAAGCAGAGTAGATTTTCTCAAGCCTCGACTTTGAGATTGGCTATGTGACATAATTTGAAAAGTGACATGAGAAAAGGAGTACCCAGTTCTAAGCAGGTCTTGAAAGACTTGCATGGTGGTGGTAGGGAGTATAGGGAGACATTTGGTACAGTGGTTGAGCCACTATTTGGGATGCTTTCATTCCATATCAAAGTGTGTGTTTGAGTCTTGGCTCCACTTACAATTCCAGTTTCCTGCTAACACACACCCCAAGATGTGGCAGGTATTTGGGTACCTGCCACTTACATAAGGGATCTAAATTGAGTCCCTGCCTCCTGGCTCTGAATGGGCCCAGCCCCAGCTATTACAAGCACTTGTGCAGTGAATAGGAGGGTGGGAGATCTCTGCCTGTCTGCTTTTGAAACAGATAAATGTTTAAGTCTTGCATGCTTCCCTTCACTAGCATTTTCCTTTGCCATTACTATTAGAATGCCTTCCCCCAGGTAGATACTGCCCCTTCAGCCAGGGGAAGAGTTACTCCAATTTACCCTCTAACCTTCAGTGATGAGCAGAGTTTTTCCAGCCTTCTTGACTCATTGTTTAGCCGCCAAGCCAAGCTGAGCATAGAGCACTAGAAATCGCTCTCCCCTCCCTTCTCCTGGCACATCCTTCTAAGGATGAAACAACCAACAACTAAAAAAACAGCCTGGAACTGAGTTCAAGACACTGTTATGGACCGGTGCCGCGGCTCAATAGGCTAATCCTCTGCCTTGCGGTGCTGGCACACGGGGTTCTAGTCCCGGTCGAAGCACCGGATTCTGTCCCGGTTGCCCCTCTTCCAGGCCAGCTCTCTGCTATGGCCAGGGAGTGCAGTGGAGGATGGCCCAAGTGCTTGGGCCCTGCACCCCATGGGAGACCAGGAGAAGCACCTGGCTCCCGCCTTCGGATCAGTGCGGTGCACCGGCCGTGGTGGCCATTGGAGGGTGAGCCAACGGCAAAGGAAGACCTTTCTCTCTCTCTCTCACTGTCCAACCTGCCTGTCAAAAAATAAATAAATAAAAATAAAAAAATAAAGACCATGTTATGCCATGATGTAACCTGGGAAAACCTGTCAAATTTTCCAGTTCCACTGTTAACTGAGAGAGATTAAATTAACTTGTCTGTAATCATTTATGAACTGATTCTGGGTATAAAAATTTCTACTTAATTTTCTTTATTTGTTCTAGCGGCAGGGAGAAGGGGATAGAGGGTGAGAGAGACAATGAATGAATCTCACATCTACTGTTTCACTCCCCATGTTTCCTCAATGGCTATGGCTGGGAAATGCTGAAGCTTATAAATAGGAACTCAATCCACATCTCCCATGTAAGTGGTAGGAACTCAATTACTTGAGTCATCACCTATGCCCTCTATGGTACATATTAGCAGGAAACTGGAATCAGGAGCAGAATTGGGACTCAAATCTAAGGACTCGGAAATGGGATATGGGCATCCCAGTTGGCATATTAACAGCTATGTCAAACATCCACACCCCTAAAATAATGTCTACTTCAAAGACTGTGGAACACAGAAACAAGCAAAGATAAAACATTTACTTGCAGTTTCATTAGGTAAAATACTCATAATTAGACAATTTATTGATGTGCTTTTGCAGTTGATCATTATTTCTAAAAACATAATACATGTATCAAAAATTCCATCTGTATTAGATACAATACTAGTGATGCAAAAACCCTAAGAAAAATCAGAGTTGATACTTGCTTTGATGGAATCCCTGAGGGCACTGAAACTGCTTAACAATATATTTTCCCCACACGATGCTGTGAGTGCTGTTATGGGAAGACTCATAGTTCTACAGAATGAAAAAAAAAAAAAAACCTACCCCACCCTAGCACAGAAAGCCGGAGAAAGCTTTATTAAAGCTTGTAGATTCTCACCAAAGAGCAAAGGATGGAATCAAAGGACTTCACAAGGGAGGGCAGTAATTAGACTTGGGCCACACCATGTGTTTGCTGGTGGAGAAAGGGCTGCACAGGTGAAGAACTGTTGCCAAATAGATTCATTGGTAAATATCACAGTGGTCTTGAGAAGAAAGTGCCCGTAAAGCTAGAAAGCTACAGAAGGTGAACATCTTCCCACTACAACCTTCAGTTTTAAGCTCATTCAAGGAAAGTTTCACTCTCAGTGAGTTCTTTGGCACAATTAAGGTAGAATTTTATTGAAATGTCCCATGCCAAATGGGATTCTTCACGTAAGAGTGAATTTTTATATGCACTTTTTGTACTTTTACACCTGAAGAGGTGGTGCACTGAGATACAATGAAAGCAGCACAGAATTTGGAAGTCAAAAGTGTTGAGGTCAGCTTTTCCTTCTGGTTGTACCAATTTGGGCAAATCATCTGTCTTTCCTAGCTTGCCTTATGCCTACTAGAAGGAGAAAATATCCACACATAGTCAAAGTAGGTAGAAAAGATACAAGAATTAAAAGTGTAAAAAAGTTAATGTTAGTGGCTGGCGCCGCAGCTCAATAGGTTAATCCTCCGCCTGTGGCGCCAGCACACTGGGTTCTAGTCCCGGTTGGGGCGCCAGATTCTGTCCCAGTTGCCCCTCCTCCAGGCCAGCTCTCTGCTACGGCCAGGGAGTGCAGTGGAGGATGGCCCAAGTGCTTGGGTCCTGCACCCGCATGGGAGACCAGAAGAAGCACCTGGCTCCTGGCTTCGGATCAGCACAGTGCACAGGCCACAGCGTGGAGGCCGCGGTGGCCATTGGAGGGTGAGCCAACAGCAAAAGGAAGACCTTTCTCTCTGTCTGTCTCTCTCACTGTCCACTCTGCCTGCCAAAAAAAAAAAATTAAAATTAAAAAAAATTTTAAAAAAGTTAATGTTAGCTGATCATCAACAGAGGAAGAGCAGGGAGGGGAAGCGAATAAGAAAATAATGACAGTAATCTCTTACTTTTAGCATCTCTGTTTGGAGAAGAATTCACAGGAAGAAATAAAAAGGAGCCTATCCAATGTTAGTATTCACTGCCTGATGTAGACTAGTTTAATTGTGAAAATAAGGTGCATTTTTTTCTAGTGTTTTTCTGATTGGTATAAATGACAAGTAAATCCAGATTACTCTAACGCTGTGAAAGTTGCTTTACAACTTCTACTGGTAGAAAAAAGGGACCGACTCTGCTGAGAAGAGCTGCTATAAACTAATCTCTAGATAGGAACTCTGAAACAGAAAAACCTTGTATGGAAGCAGCCATTATGACCCACAATAGTCCCACACTCCTTTCCATCAACAGAATCTATGAAAAGAACAGGCACATGTCCAGAACCCAACTTTCCCACAATATAACCAAGTTGCTTGCCTGTCTGAAAAGACTGCATTGACTGGACTAAAGCCTATGCAGTGATTTAACCGCAAGTCAGACTGACGACTTGTGTCAGATTCTGCAGAGATCCTGAAGGCCCTTGTTGTCACCAAATGATATCTATGTTTCTAGGGAATAGTTTCTGAGGATTCCTTAGATGATGATGATGATAATGATGATGCTGATGGTGATGATGATATAAATACTTTTGGGGTATTCATTATGTTCCAGGACCAGTGCACATTAATCCACATTTTATATAAATTATAAATTCTTATCAATTACTTATAAATTCTCTATCAATTACTGATAAGTAACAATATCGTTATTTAAGAAATATTTATATTATACAGTTAATAATATTCCTGTACATGTAGAGAAATCAAGGTACACAGAGAACTTCACTAATAATCAACAGTTAGTAAATGTCAACCAAGATCAGAGCCTACTTCTTTATAGATTTTGCCCACATTTTGGACATATAATTTACATCTCTAATTTTGAAAGTATCAGTTAAAAAGTATGCTCCTGTGAAACTTCACCAACTAATCCCATTACAAACAACACACAACACGGTTTAATCACTCACAATGTGATTTAAGCAAAACAACTATGCTTTCACTTAAGTCATACTCCTTGAAATATGGTTTCTTCCTCTAACAGATATCTGATATGAATTGAATGGTTGGCACTTCTGTTTACAACTCAAATATTAGAGTTATTGTTTTTATTTTAAGACTTAGAAACATTTTTCCAATAGTACCATTATGTCAAAAGTTTTAATCTATTTGATTTGGATCTTTCTGGTTAAATTTATAAGATTTCCCTGGACAGAATGGAAATATATGACCAATCTATTTACTTTTAGATTTGGGAATGTTTTACAGAGACTTATGTATAGAGCAACCTATTAAAATATAGTGAGGTATTTATGTACATTATATAGTAATAACTATAGTAAAGTATTTACATATATTATTTAAAATAGCATCCAATGAAAACTGCAGTTGTGATTTCACATTTATACTTCCCTAAAATCACTTTAATAAGGTGGTAGGATTTTTCTTACCTGTACCTTCTGATGTATTTTTTTTAATTATTGAATCTTTGTAGATATCATGCTTTCTGAAATAGCATATTTAAAATCTTTAATTTTTTTAGCATTGACAATTTCTAATTGCACAAATGCTCATGAAATCACATCTGTGATCATGTAATTAGAATTGAAATCCAATTGGAGTATTGCTATGAAGTTCTGAATGCAGATGGACCTGAATCTCCTTCCTACTATTTCACCTCTTGAAACACTGAGCTAATTACTTTACCTCACTGAGCCTGGAGATATCTGATAATACCACAGGGCTTAAAGAAAATAATGTAATATGAGAGTGCTTGCTACAGATTTTGAAATCTATTCCAAGTCTACACAATATTACAATATTTGGAATCAATGATAACGCTACTGATAAGATTAGTGGTGACAATAGTAATAATATGTACTTACTATATAAACAAATGTTATGAAACAATGATGAAGTAAATATAAGACTCAGTCACAAAGTGCTCAAAATACTCATATATTAAAGAAAATCCACAAATAACAGCACAAAAATGAACACAGGGGCCAGTGTTGTGATGCATCACATTAGTTAAGCTGCCACCCAGGATGTCAGTATCCCATATCAGAGCACTGATATTTCCCCTCCTCCCTCCTCCCCTTTCAAATAAACAAAATAAACATTTAAAAATAATAAATAATAAAAATAATGCATATAGAATTTGGTTTCTGGGAGGCATAGGTTGGATCTGGACTTTGTCCCTTACTAGAATTGAGTATAACAGTTAGGAACTGTACTTGGCTACTGATATCAGAGAACAAACCTGATTTAAATAATATACAACTGTATTTCCCTTATATAAAAGAATTCTAGAGGTATCCAGTATGTGATTGGTTGGTTGGTTGGTTGGTTGGCATCAAGTACCTTGGCTTTTTCTCTCTTTTTGCTATGGTTTTAGCTCATGTCACCAATCATAAAGGTCAACAAATAGTTCAGCATGGCTACTGGGTCTCCAACCACTAACACTGCACTGTGTTCAAGGCAGGCAACTGGTAAAAGGTGAAGAGTGTAGAAATGAGTCACTGTGGCTGTCATTTATCCTTTAATTTTTTTTCTTAGAAGTCTTAACCAAAGTCTTTACTAGTTCCACTCAGCCAAAACTTAGTCACACAAATAAGACTATAATATTTTAACTAGAACATAATCGTCTTAAATAAAATAAAAATTATTCTATCAGTTAGTATTTGCAGACACTAGTCTTGTTTATGTGATCCCTTTGGCTCTTAGTCCTGTCATTATGATCAATTGTGAACAGAAACAGATCACTTGGACTAGTGAGATGGCATTGGTACATGCCACCTTGATGGGATTGAATTGGAATCCCCTGGTATGTTTCTAATTCTACCGTTTGGGGAAAGTCAGCTTGAGCATGTCCCAAATTGCACATCTCTTCCCTCTCTTATTCCCAATCTTATATTTAACAGCGATCATTTTTCAGTTAAGTTTCAACACTTAAGAATAACTGTGTATTGATTACAGTATTCAAATAAAAGTATTAATTAGAACAAACAAAAAAATACTAAAAGGGATAACGTATTAAGTTGTTCATCAACAGTCAGGGCAAGGGCTGATCAGGTCACCATTTCTCATAGTGTTCATTTCACTTTAACAGGTTTCCTTTTTGGTGCACAGTTAGTTGTTACCGAATTAAAAAAAGGGAGAGAACGATCCAACATGGGAAGCGAGATACATAGCAGACTCATAGAATGACAGATGTCCTAAACGGCACTCTGGCCTCAGAATCAGCCCTTAAGCATGTGGATCCAGCTGAAAAGCCCATGAGAGTATTTCAGGCATGGAAAGCCAAGACACTCTGGCAAAAAAAAAAAAAAAAAAAAAAAAAAAAAAAAAAAAATTGACCTAAAGGAAAGATCTCTGCGAGTGAGATTCCAGTGGAAAGAACAGGTCATCGAAGAAGGAGGTACCTTTCTCTGAAGGGAGGAGAGAACTTCCACTCTTACTACAACCTTGTCTAAATATGATCAGAGTCAGTGAACTCCAAAGGCTTCCACAGCATTGGTAACTCATGACAAGAGCCTAGGGTGATTACTGATGCCATAAACAAGAGTGTCAATTTGTTAAGTCAACAACAGGAGTCACTGTGCACTCACTCCTCGTGTAGAATCTCTGTCCTTAATGTGCTGTACATTGTGATGCAATGCTATAACTAGTACTCCAACAGTATTTTTCACTTTGTGTTTCTATGTGGGTGCAAACTGCTGAAATCTTTACTTAATATATGCTAAACTGATCTGTATATAAAGAGAATTGAAAATGAATCTTGATGTGAATGGAAGGGAAGAGGGAATGGGAAAGGGGAGGGTTGCGGGTGGGAGGGAAGTTATGGGGGGAAGCCATTGTAATCCATAAGCTGTACTTTGGAAATGTATATTCATTAAATAACGTTAAAAAATAAAAAAATAAAATAAAAATTATGTGAATAAGGAAGAGGACAATGAATATCCAGAAAGAAATCAGCAGACACTGCTTTTCTGGACACACATGGACAAATTATTACCTCCTCTGTGCATGAGTTTCCTTATGTATACTAATAAAGTTACTGATACTCAGCTCAGGAGCTGTTGTGAATGAAGAAAGAAATGTGTGCAATGCTCAATACTGTGTACATGAAATCAGTCCCTAGATAGTTATTGCTATTATTATATTAATAAATTGTTAGCTAAAATTTTATATTCTACTACAAATGAAGAATATAAAATTATAAATATATAAATATGTATAAAGACTATAAAAATCTACAAATAACAGACAGCAATGTTGGCCTCTGGGCCGTTGCCCCTGAAGACCTTAGCTGGGCAACTTTGAATACTGTCACCCATTTATTATCTTTGATAGATTCCCCTTTACTTTAAGTGGGAGATCAACACTCTGTCACTGCAACACAGGGGCATTTGTGCTATGGGGACTTTCGTCAGCACCTTTAGGTGTGCATCCTGTCTTTGACCTCCGCCCTCTCATGATCTCTTGCCCCCTCCCAGCCCTTGCACACACTGTAAATGCTTCCCCTTCCTTTGTCATACCAAGTTCAGTGCATTTCTAGGTACCGGGCTCAAACATCTGATCTCTGGAACGTTCTCTTTGATCCTTCTCTTTCTCCTTTCCCTGGTGATCTACCTGAATCCAAGATCCTGGGTATGCTTTAAAATCCAAAAGTTGTACTTTTGAAATTTATTTATTAAATAAAATTTTTCTTAAAAAATAAAATCTATCTATCTAAGGAATTGGCTCATAACTTGTTGGGGGCTGGCAAAACTCAAGTTCTGCAAGGTAAGTCAGCATGTAGTCCCAGGAGAACACATCATATCTGAATGTAGTTACAGTGTGATCTGAAGACCTGAGAACAAGTAGAGCAATTAAATAGTTCTAGTATACCAATTCAATGTTAATTTAAACCAGAAACATCCTCACAAAATATACAGAGTGGCCAAATATTTGGACACCCTGTGACCCAATAAAATTGACACAAAAAAGTAATCTTTACATTGATCCTAGCCTTTATAATGCATTATTGAACAGTGAATTTATTTATTTATTCCTCCTCATCTCCCTTTTTCTTCCTTTCACTCATCCTGTGTATAATCTCTGAAATTCTCAAGAAGCTACCTCTGAAAGCCCAAGCCCAAGAATAGTAATGGACCCATGGTGACTACCTAATAGTTGTTTTGTTGAATGAGCTGTACATTAAAACAAGGCGAACAAACTATGATAAATACCTGATGTGAATGATGAATCTGAAGACGTGGCAAAGGAGATCTGAACATCTAATAGGACCAAGTAATTTGAATACTTTACCTTTCTTGATAAGATGTAGTTCATCCATGTCATTAAACACAGTTGAAATTCATTCCCATTATTTCACAGCAGGGGTTAGCAAATTTTCCTGCAAAGGTTCATGTGGAACTACTTTAGGCTTTGCAGGACAAAAGGCAGAATTGATGGTATTATATAAATACTTCTATGTAATTTTCACACATCACAAAATATCATGCTTCTTTTGGTTTTTCCCCAACCATTTAAAAATGTAAAAGAAATACTTAGTTTGTAAGCCATACAAAATAAATGGTGGGTCATTTCAACCCATTGGCCAGTTTGTTATCTCGCCTATATAGGAGTCTTTGGTTATATCACAATCCATGTTAATAAATCTATTAGCGATAAATATTTGGGTTGTTTCCAGTTTGAAGCTATTAAAACAATGTAGCCATGAACATTATTATGCACATTTTTCACAATATGTATATTCATATCTATTTGGTACATACTTAAAGGTAGAATTTCTGGGTCACAAGATAGGCCTCATTTTAAGTTAAAATGTCAAATGAGTTTCCAGAACGGTTGTATCAGTCTGTACACAACCAGCAACATGTGAGCTCTTATTGCTTTACAACCTTGCCAAGAGTTGGCATCCTTGCAATTTTTTTTCCTCCAAAGACTCCCAGATGATTCTCATAGTCAGCCAGAATTGAAAAACCTCTGCTGCTCATCTTTTTATTAGGGAAACCCAAGTGAAACTGCTTTATTTATAGGTTTAAAAACAGTCAAATACTATTTCATATAGTTCAGGCTAATATCTCCTTCATGTCTTATTTATATTTATACTAAAAATGATAGTCAACTGGAATGCACATCAATAGGAAGCATATCAAAGACTTGACCTGGAATGAAGTTTTTGAGTGAACAATGGATTTCAGTGACTTTTGCATTTTAATATCACTCCCATCTTAAATGCTTGAAAACAGACCAACAATTTCACCACTACTGATTACAAGCTTCTGCAGATTTTTAAAACTTAAATGCCCCTACCAAACTCCCCACAAATCAGATTTTTTGAGACTAATGCAGTATGTAAGAGTATTTATTTGTAAAAGGCTGGTGCACAGCCAAGGTTGAGAAACATTAATATTGCCTGCTGTGTGACTTTCTTTTCCATTGATTCTTTCTAAGGAAAGATTTAACACTTTGATGATTTTGCATACACAAGGGGAAAGGAAGCAACTGGATTTTAGTTCTCTCCAGAAATTGGGATGCTTGGCATATTGGGTTGGAAAAGTTCTTCTCGTGTATTTTGCCTCACTGTAAATCAATCAATCAATCTCTCTCTCTCTCTCTCTCTCTCTGTACCTAGATGGGAAACCTTAGGTTTAATTTGTACACAACTTCCTGAACTCAAGAGCTAAAATATCACCAAGAGCACTTAATGGCTACACACAGGCACTTTCAAAAGTGCCTCTATGCAGTCATATTGCCTAATGGAAGAACTAAGTGACCAGAAAAATAGGAGTGCATGTAAACACTCAAACAATTGTTATAAAAATATTCTGATTACCAAGACAAAGAAAGTCTAAATAGTCATCACTTCCTTAGAGTTACTGTGTAGATTATTATTTAAGTTGTAAATGGGGTGGAGGTGAGATACTACAGCTTGGGGCTGGGTGGATGTGATACCATGCATTTCTTTATAAGTCTTGACTGAGTCCTGAGCCTGATTTTTTTTTTTTTATTAGACAGGCAGAGTTAGTGAGAGTGACAGAGTGCTCGCTTCGGCAGCACATATACTAAAATTGGAGAGAGACAGAGAGAAAGGTCTTCCTTCCGTTGGCTCACTCCCCAAATGGCCACTGCGTCCGGCGCTACGCCGATCCGAAGCCAGGAGCCAGGTGCTTTTCCTGGTCTCCCATGCAGGGCATACCTTTCCCTGCTCTCCATAACAGTGTTTGTATTTCTACATACAGACGGGGGTGGGGGAGAAGATTTGGAAACTTGATTTTATCAATATTTATCAATTCGGGAATTCTATTGCCCTGCAAGCGATCCCTCTGTTTATAGCACCTGGAGTTAGGGCATAGGCTCAAAACTTGAAAGAACACTCATTTTTAGCGACTGTTACTAGGCCCTACCACAGGCCGCTAACCCTGGCCCTGCAGGCCAGGCAAGCCCGAAGCCTCCTACCGGGAAACCAGACAGGCTTCCGTCCGCTGGAATCCTGGTTTGGAGTTCGCTTCGAATAACCCTTTGGTGAGGTTGCTTGTAGGAGATTTTCAGTTCATCTCCACCCCATCCCCCCGCCCCCAGACTCCTCTGCTATGTATTTAGCTGCTGAAACCGCCCCTCAAGACCTGAAGGAAGGGGCACCACCTGGCGGGATCCCCCACCAACCCCACACAGCCCAGGCTCCCAGGACCAAGTTTCGCCGCACCCTGTAAGGCAGGTCTCCGGCACAGGGGAAGAACCAGAGGCGGCCAGGGGCTCTCAGTTCCCCGTTCAAAGGACGGCCCGGGGACCAGGGGGCTAGCAGGTGACTGAGGCCCCCGGACCGGCTAGGAAGTGGACATTCCAAGAGCGCTCCCTCTTTTCCCCTCACCGCGGCCAGGTGCCTAACCCCTTTCCAGCTGACAGCGAAGGTCTCAATCACGGATCTGTACTCTGAGCGCCGAGCGAAACCCGGCGCGCGGCATGTTGGGAGATGTAGTCCCCGCCACTTCCCGCGTCCCCGAGGCCTCCTCACAAGGCCCCCCAGGAGAGATGGCTCGGTGTGGTCCAGCCCAAGCCGGCGCTGTTGCCCCGCGTTGAGACGATGGGGCCGCGTCCCGCGGGGGACTCGGGGCGCCTTCCCGAGCCTCCTCGGAGCGCGGAAACTACACTTCCCATGGCGCTCCGCGCCGAGCCGGGAGCCGGCTGCTCGCTTTGCGTGACCGCGGCAGGTTGGTCCTGGAGCAGATGAGCGCAGAATATTTAGGCGAAAGCGAGAGGCGGGGGGGAGCGCGGGGCAGGAGGAGTACCTCGGCCGAGAAAATTATGCATGCGTTAGGGAAGCTCTGAGAGAATGGCTGTGGAAGGTAAGGGACGCTTGGGGCATTTTAAGCTCCCTCTTACCCCGCGCACCCCGATCCACACATCCCCGTTGCAGCTCGGCGAGCGTGGGGAGGAGAGGAAAGGGGGTGGCGGAGAGCGGGCCCCTTCCTGCTACACCTCCCGGCACTCACCTGAGCCTCCGGAGGCATCAGTTGCTTTGAAGAGACTTGTAGGTGCGCAGGACTTCAGGGTAGAGGTGACGGAACAGTGTCCCTGATGCGAGACGTTGTGCTGGTAATTGGGGGAGAGCCCAGAGGAGCCCGGCTTGAGGCTGCAGCCCCGAGATGCCTTGGCTCCCAGCCCCCTTCCACCAGGGGTCACCGGGCCTGGGATGCTCGCCCTGCCCCTGCACGTGGAGAGCGGACCCCGGCCAGGTGCGTCATGGCGAGGCTCAGACTGCGATTGGGTCTAGGGCCGTCCTCAGTGGGCAACAGAAGTACCTTGAGGGTAGAGGTGTCCCAGCGCCTCCCGGGGTCAGCAGAGTTTACGGAAACCGAGTGGAATCTGCAACCTCTTTAAGGAGGGCGGAGCCTTTGAAGACCACTCTCTAAATGCCTCAAATAATTGTGGGCGTTTGGATTTGCCCTCTCTGCTGTCCTCTCTCCTCTGAACTTCCTGGTTGAAAGCAGTGTCTGGCACTTTGTGAGTTTTTCCTTTCAGGTTCTCTTAGCCTAGCATACTGGCTTTCTTGTTGAGGGTCGATTCTGGAACAAGAACTGTGTGCAGACCAGAAGTGTTTTTGATGTCACGTTGTAGGCCAAGCTGCCTGACTTGTCTGAATGATGAAGTGAAATCAGCGTGGAGCAAAGTGCAGCCAAGGTTCACCTCCAGAAGTAAAGTTCCCGAATGTAGTTCAGGTTGGAGGAGCACTGACGGGGAGAAAGAGCATGCTTGCTAGCTGGTCAGGCTCCTTGCCAAGGGGAAGTGTGCCCTGGTAGGCTGGAAAGGAGAAGGGATTACAAGGGCCTGCTTGCTCTCCCGCCCCTCCTGGTCCCAGGAGAGAGAATGAGTGCGAGGTTGAGCTCATCTGACTCTTGCTTACCTTATAATTACTGTCTTACCCTAACTTATCAACAGTTCAGCGCCTACACTTGGTTCCCATAAATTCAGGAAATTTGCCTTTGGGCTATCTCAGGTGCAGAGATTCCCCAGCTGGCCTCTTCCACCTTTCCCAGCCGTGATAAAAAAAAATGAAGCCCACTCTGTCTCTCAAAAACAGTTCTAGGTTTTCTTTTCTGTGCAAAGGTCCTTGTAGAGTGAGAATCTGGCTTTTTGCACTGTTACAGTTGACAGTAAAAGAAGACTTCTGATGCCACTCCCAAAACAGAAGAACCAAGGTAAAGTTCATCTGGAGGTTAAGACTAGGGGTTGACTAACATCCTGGTACCCCTTCTGCCTCCGTCATCTGATGCATCGATTCTGATCACTCTCTGTATCCTCAGCTAAGGGACACCCACTTGTGACCAGTTCACAGTGCTCTTTTATTTATGCTTATTTGAGAGGCAAAAAGAAAGAGCAAAATCTCCTATCCAAAGGTTCACTCCCCAAATACCAGCAACTGTTAAGGCTATACCAGGCCTAAATCAGGAACCAGGAATTCAATCCTGGTTTCCCATATGGGTGGTAGGGACTCTACTACTTTCTGCCTCTCAGTGTGTGCATTAGCAGCAAGCTGGATTCAGAAGAGCTTGGACTTAAACCCAGGCATTTTTTATGTGTAATGCAGGCATCCCAAGCAGCATCTTATCTCCTGTGCCAGATACCTACCTGTCCACAGTGTTTTTGGGAACATTTTTCTGTTCACTGCAAGAAGTAAAAATATTATCATATTTCTTGTCTTATGGGTAATTACACCAGTGAGCCAGAGCTTACAAATATAGGCTTTGGAAAAAAATGCATTTGGATGACTTAGAGTTTATTTTCTAGTGACTTATTTGAGTAAAGTACCTTTTAGTTAACTGGAGATCCTGCGTTTGAATCACAATGATAATTGAATAAAGTATTAAACATTTACTGCAAGTAGGATTCCTGTGTCTGGTCTTCGCAAAGGCAATTTTCTTAGCCCAGATAGGGACTTTCTTTGCTACTCCCACTTGGTCTTTGATGGCTCTGGGCGAACTTCACTTCCTCTGGGAATCTATCCCAGGCCTTTCTTTCCCTCTGCCTTCCCAGTACTTCCACCCCAGTCTGTAGGGGCCTCCTGCACTGAGCTACCTGAGCACACACACACTTGCATCTGTCTGAAAGCTTATCCTACCTAATCTGTCCTTGATTAGACTTGGAGCCCCTTGGGTCAGGACTTTGACTTTGTATTCGCAGCTGACAGCACAGTACCTGACCCATAGTAGATGCATAGTAAGTGCTGGTGGATTTCCTGGCAAATATACTTATGGAGCTTTTGTAACAGGCACCACAAAAATGGTAAGAGAGTTCTTAGAAGCCTCAATACCACAAAATAGGGGAGTTTGTGGAGATTTGAAGGTGGGGGTACCCTTGAAGAAATTGCTTTTCTCTTCCACCTGATGTTCAAAAGATATTTTAGAGTAATAGTTTCCATCTACTGCAGAGAGTGATGTTGTCCTCCTAGGGCACATATGTAGTGTGTGGGAACTACAAATGGGTTGTTATTGGTTTTTGCCTTCAGGACAAAGATCTAACTGTCTTGAAGGACATGGCTATCTCATAGGAGCTCCCAGGCCAAGACCAACTAAAGACCAGTTTACCAAGCTTTTTGGGAAACAGTGACTCTGAGAATGAGGGATTTTTTCCCAAAGAAACTAGACCTGGGAATATAATACATGTTATTTAACATCTGAGCCTTAGTTTCCAAATATGCTCACTACTATTCACTTCTGGGGAACATCGAGGATTAAAAAAGCAAACAAAGAGTTGATAGAAGGGTGTCTAGAACCCAGGTCTCCAGTAAATGTTATGTGCATTCCATCCTAATCCACTCCTTTAAAACAGTTGTGTATTGGCACATTTTTTTTTTTTTTTTGAGGGTCAGAGACAGAGTGACAAAGACAGAGACAGATATTCTATTCACTGGCTCACTACTCAAATTCTCTCAAAACCAACTGAAGCCAGGAGCCAGAAACTTAACCCAGGTCCCCGAAGTGGGTGGTGGGAACCCAATTACTTGAAACATTTCCACTGCCTCCCACTGTCTGCGTTAGCAGGAATCTGGAATCAAGAGGCAGAGCTGGAAATCAAACCCAGGTACTCTGATAAGGGATTCAGGCATTGTAACCAGTGTCAACCATTCAGTCAAATATCTGTTCTGTGTGGGTTTTGTATCTTTAACCTTTCACTTGTTCAAGCCAGGTGGTCTTTCTGAGCAGTAACAAATTAGAAGGTTTTTAAGATGTGTAGCCTTTTTCTAAAGTAAACTTGAACTTGTAAAATGTTAACTGCAAATCAGGCACTCATTTACTTGGCTGAATCTGTAACCCTTGTGTTTACAAAGAGATGCCCTTTGTTTATTTTATGACTACCCTGGATTATATTTTTTTTTCCAAATTTAATGGCAATCTATTTCTTGCATTTATGGACAGCTGGGCACCTCACTGCCGTGCTTCCCAGGCCTGGAACAGGGTACCACCTTATGGTTTGCATTTGGGTTGCATTATATTAGCACACATTGCCTTTGTTTATTTAAATGGAGAGCTAGTTTCTCTAGAGAGGAGCTAGCATGCAAGGACTCTGGAGTAATCCCTTCTCTGAAAACAGATTGTGTAGATGGTTGTGCTTATTAATTCATTGTTTTCTAACAGAAATGGGTTACAGTATTATATAGGGGAAAGAGAAAATTGAAATTGTCAGATACAGTGTTGTGGTCATCTGTGTATTTGAAGAATGCAGTGCCTGGCACTTAGGAAGCCCACAGTAATTAATTGTTTCACGAGTAAAGTATAAATGCCTGATGGCCCAGAGTTAAAGAAGGGTATTTCTACTCCTTTTCCCCAGTTTCTCTCCTCCTTGCTTCATCCTCAGTGCTTTAAAGAAAAGTAGAGGAGATGAACATTCCACATAGCCCTTCTATTCCAGGTCTAGCAGTAATGCTGATTCAAGTCCAGGCTGCTCCATACTTGTGATCCAGCTTCCTGCTAATGCATCTGGGAACAGAAGGTGATGGCTTAAATACTTGGGTTCCTGCCACCCATGTGGAAGACTGGCTAGAGTTCCTGGCTTCAGCCTGGCCTAGCCCTGGCTGTTACAGGCATTTAGGGAGTGACCAACAGATTGCAGATTCATATTCTTCCCCTCCCCTCCCACCTTCAAATGAAAAACAATTTAAAGAATGTTCCGCACAACAATTTCAACTCAAAGATTTCAAGTGGCAAGCTGTGAGCTCTAAATCATATCCATATTGGAGGAGCTACATTTTCTCTTTTAGGTGGCTATCAGATGACCTCTGATAAGTCATTCAATTCTTGGTCTGTGTAGCTCTTCTCCTAGAACAAAATTTTGTAAAGCTAGGTAATAATCAAAATAGCTGTGCAAAAAGAGCAAATGATATTGAATCAACCACTAGCAGCAGAGAGCTCAGTGAATGATGACTCTCTACATGAGTTCAGAACTAAGTAACAGTTGAGGGAGTCACCAAGGAGCATTAAAAATATCATCTCTAGTACAAGGCTATAGGGCTTATTTTTTGCTGACATTTGGATGGTAAAGTAGGTTTGCAAATATTGCACCCCAGAAGTGAGTGTACCCCTTAACAGAGTGCTTCCCTCTCTGACAGCAGAGAGAATCTGGGCTCCTGCAGCAAGCAGGGGGAATCCAAAGAAAGGGAGTGAGGGGCTGTGCCCTTGAACTTTGTTCCTTTTCCTATGCACAACAGAATTCACTTCTCTTCCCTTGAGTAGGGCCCATAATAGGGCAAAGGTAGAGACTAAAGGTGTTGTTTGGATGGATTTCTCCTCAAAGGGCATATGAATCAAGGGAGGACTTGATCCTGTCCTTGGATGATTCTCTTGATTCTACCCCACCCACACTTTTATAATTTCCTTTGCTTGTTGGGAGTGTCACTTATGTGCACCTTGTCTACTTGCTGGCACTAAGGGCGAGGAACAGGTCTTGGGCCTGGCCTGTGGTAGATTCTCCATGAAGTTTGAGTGAATGTAAGGTGAAAGAACTAATGGGCGGGCTGTATGTGCTTTTGATTTCTGCGGTTGTTCCCATATACACTTAAGGAGAACTCCCAAATGTGTTCTGGAGAGTAAGATGGACAAGCGAAGGGACAAGGGACAAGTTCTCTGGAGGTACTTATCTCCACAGCAACATGGTGTGATTTTAAACTATCTGTTCCCCAGTTACCTTCCATGTCACTTATTACCAAGAGTTGATTTTGCCTTTTTCTTATTTTTTTTCTTATTTTTTACTTTGTTCTCTAGCCCATCAGGTCTGACATTTCTGGAACCAGCAGCTTTGGTTGATCACTCTGTATTAGGACGTGGGTGTGCTGTTTAGAATCCCGTCATTGAAAACTCCTGTCCAGTGACTGTGTGAATAAGAAAGGAGACTCCACCTCCTACTTCTGAACTGCTGTGGCAGAGGTTTCTGCCACACCCATCTCTTTCATGGTTTTCTCAGCCAGGACAAGCAGGGCTGCCATCCAATGCCACTGTTGCATTGCACAGCCCATCCCTTCCCAATCCCTTTCATCCCTTCCCTTCTTTCTCATCTGTCTTGTTCTCCAACACTAGAAGAAACAAGGACTGGTGCTGCAAAGAGGAGATGGTGTGGAACCTTTGCTGGTGTAACTGGGTTCTGTAGTGCTGAGTCACAGCAGATAAGATGCTGTGGTGACATGTTATGAGAGGCACAGCTGGGAATCTGCAGCCCATGCTTGAACTCCTGACAGGGAGTGTCCAATTTGTACATTTAATTCATCAAGAGGAATAAGGAGTACTCAAGCTCTTTTTCACTGCATTTTCCAATGCTAAGCAGGCGAGCATCACCCATGTTCCAGGAACTCTACTAAATTTGGTGCAGAGTCTAATGAGGAAGGGAACTGGGCCCATTCTGCCCCCCTCCCCCCACCTCCAGCTTCCACTTGGGTGAAGGGGATAGAGAAGTAGATTAGGCTGAGTGATATAAGTGCTAAATAAAGTACAAGCAGCATAACGTGGGAGGTCTGAGAACAAATGGAGCATTTAGTTCTGAGCTAGTTGGGGACAGCCCAACGGAAGGACTAGCATTTTAGTGAGCTTTTGAGTATGAATTTGATGGGTGGGAATGGTAAAGGGCGTGAGACGGAGTGCAGTGTGGGTGATGAGCGCCTCCTAATGGAAGTCCCGGTGCTGTGGCTGTTTGAACTTTTATAGGCAGGAAGGTGAATGAGGAGGTTCTAAGGCAGGTCTGGTTATCCCTTTTCCTATGGGCTCTATTATCTGCATGACTAAACCTTCAGCACTCTCCACAGCTCAGCCAGATCTTGTATGTGGTCCTTTTAAAACCACAAGGGCAGGTGAGGGAGCTGCTGTTTGCACTCTTGTAAATCAAGATGATTCCTTCCTGATTTTCCGAAGGGGAATGTGGCTGTACCACCTGCTTTGGGCTGGCTTATGAGAGCAAATGGCTATATTTAGTCTGATTTTTTTTTTTCTAAGTGTGGGTGCAAGGAGCTGCCTGCACAGCTTGCCTCTCTGAATGAAAAGCAGGACGGGGCAGAAGCTGTTGTTGGGTGACAAGGGTGTCCTACCTCATTGCCTTAAGCAGCCTCTTCTGCCGGGGCAAGTTGCGTTCCTCTGACCCTCCCTGTGCTCTGCTGGGGATGCGTGTGGTATTCTGTTCACTAAATCCCAAGTCTGACTTGACTTGATAATTTGTACTATGTATCAGATGTGGTGATGAGATATGGCCCTTAGCTTCAGCTGACCTTCAGGCTTGGATACAGAATGGACTCAGGCTTGCCCAGCCCCCATTGTGCCTGGCTGTCACATATGTACTCACAGTGTTGGTTTTGAATGTGCAAGTCCTGCGGCCAATCAAGGTTTGAACCCAAGCTGTGCCCAGGACCTGAAGTGTGTTCCCATACAATTCACTGAACAGCTCTGGGATGTGGTCATCTGTATTTCCAGTGCAAATCTTAAGAATAGTAACCTCGGAGGCATGTTGGGAGGGTTAAGTTAGTCTCAAGGAAGTTCTTAATATCCAGTCTGGTAGGTGCTCAGTAAACAGTAAATGTTAGATGAGATCATGTCGTATGGCTCTCTTTGTCTCCCTGTCACACCTAAGCAAGCATCCAAGACATTTTCATAGTTCAATGGTAATGTAGAGTCTGACACAGTAGTAGGTGCTCGTTGAAGGAATGTAGAGTTGGGATAAAAACCGATGAATTGTGATTGGTAAATATAAAACTTAATTTAAAATGTATTACTTGATGCTTTCATTCTAGGGCTATCTGCAGTTAGGAAACAGAAGAGAGTAAAAGTTATAATGAGTATATTCATTAAAGATTCATCACTTAGGTAATTTTTCCCCTGCCAAAAATGTACCTGCCACTTAACACCAGTAATTTTCAAGGCTTGTCCCTCTGATGGATCTACCTAAACATACAAAACATATGCAAAGTAAGTTGATTGCAAAGTGAAATGTCAGTTCTTGCAAAAGAGGAAAAATTTCATGGGTTCTTTGAAAGTGACTTTGGAAAACTGCTGGAATCATAAAGCTATGACCCAATTAAGATCTAACCAAATTAATCCATATAACCATTCAAGAAGAGAGAGGCAGAGAGACAGACATATCTACATACTATATATACTATATAACTAAAGAAATAATACATATAGAATGTATATATATATATATATATATATAACCCTTAAAATTGGGTTACAAAAAATCAAGTGTGAAATGAAAGGTATTTTTGTTTGCTGACATAAATCTTATTGCTAAGTTACATAACAAAACATGGATTCTTTTTTGTTTCAAGAATGAATACATATTTACAATTATAACCTAAATTTGGTTAATAGGAGATAAAGTTCTCAGTTTATCCTCTCCAGATAAAATATTTTCACACTTTTACACAATTACTTTTGAGATGCCAGTCCACATTTCAAGTATATTGTTTTCTCTGTCTTTCTTGATCTGTTCACAATTTCTAGTAATATTTAAAAATTTTTAAAATTTGGATTTACATCTGGCTTACCTATAATAAAATCACTCTTTGTAGTTCTTTAAGTTTTGGCAAACATGTAAATTCTTGTAACTACTGCCACAACCAAGGTGTAGAGCAATTCTATTCCCCCTCCCAATTCTTTCCTGTTCTTTTGTAGTTAACTCTTTCTGCTGGCAACAGCCCCTGACAGCTAAGGCTCTGTTCTTATACTGTGACCTTTCCTAGAATGTCATATAAATCATATCTCATACTATATTGCCATTGGAGTATGGGTTTTTTTCATGTAGTGTACTGCATTGAACTTCATCCTTGTTGCTACATGAATCAATGGCCCAGCCCTTTAGTTGCCAAGTAGTATACCTCTGAATGGATAAATTGCAATTTGTGCATTTACCAATTGAAGTACATTGAGAATATTCTCAGTAATTTGTTATTTTGAATATGCTACTGTTAACAGTTGCTTACTGGTTTTTGTGTGAGCCTGACTTTATTTCTCTTGTGTAAATAGCTAGGAGTAGGATTTTCAAGTCATACAGTAAGTATTAACTTTATAAGAAATTGCCAAACTTTCCAGAGTGGCTGTGCCTCACAGTTATTCTCCTTTATTTGGAGTATATTTTTCCTCTGTATTAAACATCTGCTGTTAATGAGAACTTCACAAGGACAGGGGACTTAGATCAATAGGACTTTGTAGGTAGTTGGATGGTTTAGGAGGAAACAACTTTCCAAAGATGAGTTCCTTGGGCTGTAGTATACAAGCCCATGCAGTATAGTCATGGCAAATATACATCCCTGATTCCAAGTTAGTCCGGACTTCAAGCATGGATGTGCCCTAGAATTCCACTGGCTTTGGCATGAAAAAGAATACTTTTAAATTTAATTTTATAGTTAGTAGCTAATGAATATGCCATAAAGTTCTTTATTTTTTTATTTTTGGATTTTTTTATTTTTGGTGGAGAAAAAAATGGATAAGCCTTGCTTTTGGGAAAAATTAGGCCATAACTCAAAGACAGGAAATGGAAGAAACATTTTAAGAGG
This sequence comes from Sylvilagus floridanus, assembly GCA_949820135.1. Classification (NCBI taxonomy): domain Eukaryota; kingdom Metazoa; phylum Chordata; class Mammalia; order Lagomorpha; family Leporidae; genus Sylvilagus; species Sylvilagus floridanus. Next base: position 145,644,956 of record OX463241.1, on the reverse strand, counting down.
CCACAGAAGGTGAATTTAGCCAGAGTAGGAAAAATGTGTTGGTCTTGCTTAGAGTTGGTGAGCCTTGGATTCTATAAAGAGAAGCCTAAGAAAGAGTTAGCTGTTTCTAGTGTGATTAAACCTTGAGGAAGTCAGGGGCCACAGGCCCCGCTTATGTTTGCAGTCTGTGTGATTCGGATACAGAATTGGGTGATTCATCACATGTCCTTGTATACAATGGAAGCAGTACTGTTCACCTGCAGACATGTTTCACTTGGCTACACATTGGGTATAGTACCTGATGATGGAATTGTTTCCAAAAGTAAAAAGTGGTTTAGGAGATTGAATTTGGATACTAACATATTGGGTTTCCCAGGGCTTCCTGCTGCTCTCTGGTACTATGATATGCAATATTGGAATTTGGCGTGGCTACAGAAGTCTCAATCACGTGGTTGCTCTAACAGATGTTTGAGGTTGTCAAATGTGAACATTTCAGTGGAGGGTTTCATTTTTGTATTTGGAGAGGATGCCTGTGCATCACATGAAGAAAAATACATTAACCAGACTTTAGTAGATGTACTTTTTCTTTTATTTAATTTTGTCATTGTTCTGTTGATGGAAAAAAGGTTTTTAGGTGAAGGAGGAGGATCAAGGAATAGGGATGGGGATGGGACACTCAGCTTCTGGCCTTCCTAAGTCCCCATCTTCCTCTCCCTCTTCTGCCTCGGAAGGCAGCATCAGATGCACATCCATGCTTTGTGATACCCAGCTCTTGCCTTTTGTTTTCTAAAAACCTAGCATTTTTACATTATAGTCATTTAGTAAATATTTCTGTGTGGTTAAACTGTGAGATTTATAGAGTCATCTAGGAACTGTATATAGAATAGCGCTTACTTCCTGTGGCCTAGAAGTAGAATATTTTTTCATTTTACATTTATTTATTGACTATTATGTGCCAAGCTCTAGAAGGGTTTGGTTTATAGTTGTATAATAATTGTCATAAGCTTAGGAAAACCAGGTCTGTGGGAGATTGAGGTCTTCTTGGCCAGAGTTTCCATATATGATGAGATCCCCTAGGATTATTGGTAACATCCAGGTTTCTACTTCCCTCCTCTGGCTACTTGTTCTTGCTAAATCGGAAATGGAGTCTTGCATCCAATATGTGCCCTAAGTCACTCTTGGAAGACACTAGTCTAAAGGCAGGGTTCTTAAGGTAAGATCACAAGAAGACCCTGAAGGATTCCATGGGATCCTTGATCCCCTTAAAATTGTGCATAATGTATGTGGACATGATGTATATTTTTCACAGAGTGAGGGCTTGGTGCTTCTGTCCTCTTCTCACAGGGGCTATAGTTGAGTAATACTAATTAAAAAAGCATGCTTTTGACTTTATTATTCTCTGATATTATCTCCAGTGCCTGCAGCCACAGTTGGCACATAGAAGGTACTTAATTACTGGTTGACTGAACAAGAGAACCGATGTTATTTTTGTGCTTATTCTGAGCCAGGGTCTTTATGTCCATTCTTAAGAAATCAGTTTTCCTACTGCAGTGAGCTAAGTGGGATTTCCCCCATCTAATAGATGAGAGAATGTAGACACAGAGAAGATAAATGATTTCCTAATGTGTGGCAGAGCTGGGCTTGGTAACCAAATATGCCCTATTCTGTGTTCCTTTTTCACTGAACTATGTTGCTTTCTGGTTTGTCCTAGTTTGGTAGTATGGTCCTAACATACTAGTTGTCTCTCGGAAACCTTGGAAACATAAAACAGCATTATAAGAAAAATAAAACATTGCTTCATTGCTCTGTGCAATGAAGAAAATTCTTTCAGGTTTTTGGCCCACATTTCTTTTTCTTTCTTTTTTTTTTTTTTTTTTTTTTGACAGGCAGAGTGGACAGTGAGAAAGAGAGAGAGAAAGGTCTTCCTTTACTGTTGGTTCACCCTCCAATGGCCGCTGCGGCTGGCGCGCTGCGACCGGCACACTGCGCTGATCCAATGGCAGGAGCCAGGTGTTTCTCCCGGTCTCCCATGGGGTGCAGGGCCCAAGCACTTGGGCCATCCTCCACTGTACTCCCTGGCCACAGCAGAGGGCTGGCCTGGAAGAGGGGCAACCAGGACAGAATCTGGTTCCCAGACCGGGACTAGAACCTGGTGTGCCGGCGCCACAAGGTGGAGGATTAGCCTATTGAGCTGAGGCGCAGGCAGCGCACATTTCTATTAACATGTTTATCTTGGTGTCAGCTTTCTATACGTTTGCATCTTTTCTTTGTGAAGAGCCCATAGTTTTGGAGTTTTGTTTTCCCATGTTGCCTTTCAAATTCATCTGTGTGCCCACAGACACAATTAGCACAACTGTTATTTTATTTGGACAATAAGTCTCCATTGTATATCTGCTATAAGGCCAGCTCTGTGAGCAGAGCTAGGATATTAAAAAAAAAAAATCTAAAGCTCTTGACCTTCCCATTCTGGAAGTTACAGAGTTTCAAGACATATATTGCCAATGTATCACAACGAAATTGTAGAGACCTGAGCAGGACAGGTAGGCAGGGGAGGTTGTGGAAGAGCCTGTGGTCTCTGTATCCAGGCGGGAAGTGTGGGCTTCCATGCCCGTATCAACATCCTCACACTGCCCTGGACCCCTTTGAAAAGTTATTGTAGGTGGTTTGATATTTATGTATGTATGTAGAGGAAAGTCATTGCTATGGAAATTTAGGTTTAGTCTGCAAAGATGAAAAAAAAAAGACAAAGAGGCTTAAGTAATGTCATTCTAGGGGAAAAAAGAAACATAAAAGGGGTAAAAGAAATGCTTCATGGGGAAACAACAGGATTTTGAGGTTGTTTCATTGTAGAGTGGCAGATGCGTAGTTGCTCGTAACTGCCAGTAAAATGAAGTCCAAACTCCTTCCCTCCCAGAATGCCATGGCCTTCACGCTCCTAGCTCATGTGCCACTTTCCTCCTAAGACATTTTCCTCAATACTGTTTCCTGGGCTCACAGCTTACCTTGAATCCCTCCTGTCTTTGTTTACGCTGTTCCTACCACCTCAAACAACCACCAATTCGCATAGCATACTTCTCAGAACCTATGTACACACTGATGGCAAGAGACCTGGTGGACAAGAGCAATGGATTTCCTGGTGTGCGAGGAGCATGACTGCCATGCGGCTGCAATGTTTAAGGGATGGGCCAATGAAGAGGAAGCAGAGGAGACAAAAAGATGTGGCCAAATGGAGTAGATAAACCATTGCAGCGTGGAGTGTGTCAGCATTGCCTGATGCACAAAGAGAGCCAGAGAGCTGTGTCCTGGGAAATACTAGGTGCGGCAAGAAGAAAACGCCTTCTCCTGAATCATGGGGACAAATCTGTGTAATGAGGGTCTTTGGATTAAATGGGTAATGAGGACTCTACTTGATGCACATGTATAGAAATGAAACCTATCAAAGTGAAAGGGAGAAATGGTGATAACAGGAGAGAGATCAAGGTTGAAGAGGATGTAAACATGGGGAGACATTGGAAGAAGGAAGACATAGAGCTATCCTTACACTGGAAACAAGTTCAAATGAAGCTTTTGTTGTTGAAGTTGACAGTTCATGGGCTATGTGGATGGAATATTTGGGGAGGGAGGTTTTGAAGATAAAAAATTAGCAAGGATAACTATAGAGAAAGGACCGTTAGTAGTACATATGATTTAGCCCTGAAATCAGGTACTCTTCTCTCTGAATGATGCTGCTGGTGAGTTCCCTATGATGAGGGTACCATTATACTTATTTACAAATAACAAAAGAGACACAGAAAGGTAAGATACACGTGGTCACTCAATTAGTAAGCAGTAGATGTAGAATTTGTTAAACATGTTATCTAAAAAGATGTTCATCTGATTTCCTATTTGGGGCACTTTCAAGAATTGTAAGACATTATCATCTTCAGAATTTTCTTCTAAAATGAGCCTCTTAGGAGCTGGTATTGTGATGTAGCAAATTAAGGCTCTTCCTGCAACACCAGCACCCCATATGGGCACAATTTGTGTCCCAGCTGCACCACTTCTGATCTAGCTCCCTGTTAGTGGCCTCAGAAAAGCAGCAGCAGATGGCCCAAGTACTTGGGCCCCTGCTACCCACATAGGACACCAGGATAAAGCTGCTGATTTTGGCCTGGCTCAGCCCTTGTCGTATGGCCATTGAGTGAACCAGCAGATGGAAGATCTCTTTCTGTCTCTCCCTATCTCTCAATAAATTTAACTTTCAAATCTTTTTTTTTTAAATGAGTCTATTAAATGATGACCTTTGAGAACATGTGGTCTTTGACATTTTCCTGTAAATCAGTTAATTTTGTGATAACTACAGGGAGGGCGGGGATGGAATAGGACTTCTCATTCTCAGATGTTAAGGGCAGGTACAATTTTGAGAACAAGGCATTTTCCAAAGAGACTCACTTTCAGTGGGTGTTTGCATGTGGAGGAGTTAGGTGCACCTTCCAAGCAGGAGGTCCCACAGAGTGCTGAGATTCTACCATCTGGAGTTGAAGTTTTAGGGAAACCACAGGAAGTGGGGATAGTTTCTGAAAGGAAAGTTGAAAGGTATGGTGATACTAACCCTGACCAAATTCACAATTTCACCAAGATAGAAATACAATCTCTACTTCTTAATATCCCCTGCTCCTTTCCTACCCTCAGGGGTGGTAAGACTTAAGTTTTCCGGGTGCTGAGGGCCTTGTCTCTGATTCTAATGCCCAGCTCTTGTCCGCTTTGCTTGCCAAGTATCCTCCAACCCTAAGAAGTGCTGGTCTTCCTCTGACTTGCTTTGCCTGGCCAAGATTTTTTTAACTGAAACTCAACAGATGGTAGCTTTGGCATTCATGTGTTTGCTAGGGCCATCATCATGGAAATAATAAGTCCCTGGATTTACACAGCACTCTGTACTTTTCAAAGTACAGTTTCTCATTTGAGCCAGAGCTGATCCATTGACAGCTAGAACAGGTGCTCTTTTTCTCATTTCATAGCTAGGGCTGTGAAGACTCCCTTGGCAAGGTCACATAATTAGTAGCAGAGCGTGAATTTAAAACTTAGTGTCTTGAGTCTTTTTATTGTGGCTTCTTTCATTGCAGCTGTGATCAAAAAGGATGACATAGAGTCTGCCTTGAAGGAGTTTATAAATGTGATGTTCTATGAAAGATCCATAATTTTTCTTAAATTATGGTTGAAGGCAACCAGAATGGAACTTGACGTAGTATGATTCTCCAAAAGTGCCCCAATTATTGACTCAACATGATGAGAGGTTGAGTTCTTTTCCTTTCCCAGTATTTAAATTGATTATTCATTACTCAGTCTGCTACATAGCCAAATTAAAATAATATTTAAAAAACATTCACCTTGAGAGGCAGCAGGTATTGTTCAAGTACTTGTGTCCCTGCCACTTAGGTGGAGGACCTGGATTTAGCTCCTGTCTTAAGCATGGCTCAGTCCTGGTTCTTGTAAGCATTTGGGAGGGCATGCAGGAGGGAGAGTTATCCAGCAGATGGAAGACATTTCTCTCTCTCTCTCTCTTTAAAGATTTATTTATTTATTTGAAAAAGTTATACAGAGAGAGAAGGAGAGGTAGAGAGAGAGTCTTCCATCTGCTGGTTCACTCCCCAGTTGGCTACAATGGCCAGAGCTGTGCTGATATGAAGCCAGGGGCCAGGAGCTTCTTCCAGGTCTCCCATGGAGGTGCAGGGGCCCAAGGACTTGGGCTGTCTTCTACTGCTTTTCCAGGCCATTGCAGAGAGCTGGATCAGAAGTGGAGCAGCTGGGTCTTGAACTGGCACCCATATGGGATGCCAGCAATGCAGGCGGTGGCTTTACCTGCTATGCCATAGTGCCAGCCCCTCTTTTTGCCTTTCAATAAAGTAACACATTTTTCAGGATATAAAAATTGCTTATATCTTGCATAGAAAGAAAAAATGTAAAAAACAAATAAGCAACTAACTGTAGTAGCTAACATTTACTAAGCATTCACTGATCTTAGCCACAGTTGCTCTTGAACCTATAAACCTTGATATCACTGTATTGGTTGATGGTAATAGCTTTTTGATGGATTGTTATCTAGACCCTATTGGTGGTTGTTACTTTTAAATATCTTACCTGTTTATAATAAATATATGAGAGTTGCCAATATTGTCTCCATTTACCATATGACAATACCACTCAGCTGTAAAAAAAAAGAAAAAAGAAATCCTGTCATTTGCAACAAAATGGATGTAACTGGAAACCAGTATACTTAGTGAAATAAGCCAGTCCCCAAAAGACAAATATCATGTTTTCCCTGATCTGAGTTAAATAATAGAGTACCTAAAAGGCAATCTATTTGAGTGTATTTAACATTTTGAGATTCAGTGATTCTTATCAGCCCTTGTCTTGACTGTTGAGGAATAGTGATTTTTTTCTTCATACTAGCCCTAGTGTTCAAAAGTTTCATAAGAATGTGCATTAGTGAAAGTTGGCTTATATCTACTGTATTGTATATTTAATGAACTTTACAAATGGAAACTTATGTTATTTCTGGGATTTTTTTTGAATTATTTGATATCATTTTTTTTCTTCACCTACTATTTTTGAGATAATAAATTTTCTAGACTTTTTGTCTTTTCAACTTTTTGTTTTCTGCTACCTTTTATAACTTGCTGTGCATTTATAATTTCTAATTTTTTCAAGAGGATTTTGGTTATTGGAAACTTTTTGTGTTTTTCCAGGTTTTATTGAGGATATTGATATTTTGTTTTTTGAAAGGAGATAACTCCTCTTCATTTCAAGTGTTTATAATTCATTCTGGTCTCTTTGTATTAAGTGTTTTCATCAATTGTTTAATATTAGGCTTTCTGCTTATAGTTGGGGGCTCAATTTTTAAAATATTTGAAAGCTTTCTAGATGTGATTTGGGATTATGAATCATTGTCTTCTTTGTTAGATGAATTAGATGAATTACCTGAATTATCTGGTTATATTTAGGGCAAGGAAGATGTCTTCTTATATAATAATGTTTAGATTTTTGATTGGTTAATTACTCATAGGAGAGCCAGTGTTTGAACTTCAATATCTGATTCCAGAGTCTATGACCTTATCCACCCATTTATTTATTATTAACTTCTAGATAAGGTTCAATGTCTGTGTACCTTTTTCATGTTTTTATGAAAGTTGACAATTTATATGCAGAATTTAGGATTTCTGTTTCAAATACCTGCTTCATAGTAGATGCTCAGAAAATTGATTAAATTCAGATGTTGCTCACAGCATCAGGTAATGTGATAGAATGTAGAAGAAGGCCCAAGTTTCCTAAGTCCAATTCTAGTGCTGAAGTGCATGTGTATATGTTCAGGTTTTCAAAGGCAGTCATAAAAAATACATCCTTGTCGCCGTGGCTCAACAGGCTAATCCTCCGCCTTGCGGCACCGGCACACTGGGTTCTAGTCCCGGTCGGGGTGCCAGATTCTGTCCCAGTTTCCCCTCTTCCAGGCCAGCCCTCTGCTGTGGCCCGGGAGTGCAGTGGAGGATGGCCCAAGTGCTTGGACCCTGCACCCCATGGGAGACCAGGAAAAAGCACCTAGCACCTGGCTCCTGCCATCGGATGAGCGTGGTGCGCCGGCCGCAGTGCGCCATCCGTGGCAGCCATTGGAGGGTGAACCAACGGCAAAGGAAGACATTTCTCTGTCTCTCTCTCTCTCACTGTCCACTCTGGCTGTCACAAAAAAAAAAAATACATCCTTGTCAAAAAGATTTCCTGTTTAAAGAACTTCTTAGGGACAAGAATGAGTTTTGTTTTGCTATTGAGAAGTTTTCTTGGGGTGGCACCCCCCCATGTCGGTGTGAAAGGGGCAAGTGGGAAACGATTGCATGGGGTGCAGAACTGCTGTGTGAAGGAATTCTGGTTGAATTTGTGCATTAAGATTATGGCATCTCAGATCCTGACTTAAGCATACAGGCTGCTGACGGCTTCCTAGAGTCTTTCCCATCTGTTTCTTTCTGCTGACTTTTTAAAACCTAGAATGGAGAGATGTCCCTTAGGAGCACTCCACAGCTGTCTCTTGCCATCCACATTAGATTTCTCTTTTTTTCCCCCTCTTCTTCTACTCACCAGTTCATCATTGAAGAAAAGGGCTGAGAGATTATTAATGCTTAAGTGGCATTTTTGGAAGAGCCAACTGTCTAACCAGCAGGCTCAGATATTGGCATGGCCATTTGCTCCTTGAAACTGCCTCTGTCCTTCATTTTGACACCTGGACTCCCATTCTTAGGGGAAGGATCTATGGGATAAGGATTTCCTGAAAGAAGCAAGAAAGGAGCAATACCCAGTGTTTCTAAGATTTTTCTCCTCTTGAGAATGAGGCATCTGTGTTCAAAGATTGCATACAGACACTTGAACTTAAGATACCCTATCAGCCATTTCAGGATTATTTGTCAATTGATGAGGAAAAAAGATAGTGGTAACTAGAAATAAGCTCATACTAAGGAAGGTATGATGTCTGGAGATATTTAAATTGAGAGTCACTCATTAATCATGGAGAGAAAATAATTCTATCTTGTTTTAAGCTTTATCAGATATTTAGAATTGAAAAGAGTTTGCTTAATTTAATATCACCTAGTAATAGAGCAAGATATTAGGAATTCAAGAATTAGGAAAATATATTTACAACAAATCAACATACCTATATCTTTTAAATTAACATTTTAAAAGAATTAGAATCACATGCTTATTATATATACCCTTTGGAAAGTAGAAAGAAGAAATTATCCATTGATTCATCTTTTTTTCATTGTTTGTTTCTTTGGGAGTTAAATCTTTTTTTAAACTTTTATTTAATTAATATAAATTTCCAAAATACAGCTTATGGATTACAATGGCTTCCCCCCCCCCCAATAACTTCCCTCCACCCGAAACCCTCCCATCTCCCACTTTCTCTCCCATTTCATTCACATCAAGATTCATTTTCAATTATCTTTATATACAGGAGATCAATTTAGTATATATTAAGTAGAGATTTCAACAGTTTGCACCCACACAGAAACACAAAGTGTAAAGTACTGTTTGAGTACTGCCGCCATTAATATTTGACATTTTCCTCTAATTTTTTACTATGGTTTTGGTTGTGCATAGCAGTCATAAGGCACTTTGCTTGCCTTTTAATGGGATATTTTGGAGTTGATTGGAGTTGACTGTAGTTATGTTCTGATAATGCATTCTGTGATTTATTCTGTCTTTATGAAGCAGAGTAAGCACGGTCTTTAGTTCTTGGCTTGAATAAATTCTCTATGCACTTTTAACATGAAACATTCTTCAGATTAGAAAGTGAATAATCCTTAGAGCATAGAACTATGATGAATGTTTCACAACCATTTAAAAAAACAGATCTAAAACAAAATCAGAGGCACAAAAAATGGCTTGGGAGTGTGTAACAAAGATAAGACATTGATAAATTGTCTCCCAGTCGTCCTAGGACACATTATTGATGTCTACTAATATTTATCAAATGGGCAATAATTATTACATGAAATATGGTGGTCTCAAAGCTGCAGAGAAAACTCTTTTCATGTAGAGGCATGAAAGAGAGTAATACAGTGCAATGGAGCCACCACTGAAACCAGAGTTTAGCAGACAGGACCAGAATTTCTATCTAATTGCCACATCAGAGACATCTGCCATTAATATCATCAATAAAATAATGATCTTGAACTATATAATTTTAATGAGTTTCCTTCCTGCTCTGACTCTCAATGTCACAATGAATTTATGATTCTGGGACCAAACACTGAGAACATAAAGACCAAAACCAAGCAGTTAGCTTGACTTCTGTACTCTCATCTCAGTCACAGCCAATAAGTTATCAAGTTTGACCCATTTTCCAGAATATGTCAGCATTAACAAATGATCACCTGTTTTTGTAAATAAAGTTTCATTGGAACGTAGATAAGCTAGTGATTTTATGTATGGTTTATGGCTGCCTTTTGTGCCACGATGACACATGTGGTATTTGAAACAGTTTTATCTGCAAACTTAATATTTTCTATTTGGTCCTTTATAGAAAAAGTTTGCCAGCCTCTGATCTATATGATTTGTAAACCCATCTCTTCCTCTCATCTGCTTTACCTGTGTCCTAATTTAGGATTTCATCTCTTCTTACCTGGATAACCCAAAAGCCCCTAAACTTAGTTTCTCTGATTACAGTGTTCAACCTCTGAGATTTCCACAAAAACAGTATTTTTTAACTTGAAATACCAGATTTCCTCACTTAAAACCCTTCTACTCAGGATAAAGTACAAGTTCTGTGCCGTGGTGCAGAAGGTTAATTCTCTGCCTGTGGCACCCACATCCCATATGGACACTGATTCTAGTCCCGGATGCCCCTCTTCTAGTCCAGCTCTCTGCTATGGCCTGGGAAAGCAGTAGAAGATGGCCCAAGTCCTTGGGCACCTGTACCCACGTGGGAGACCCAGAGAAAGAAGCATCTAGCTCCTGACTTCGGATCGGCACAGCTCCGACCATTGTGGCTAATTGGGGAATGAACCAAAGGAAGGAAGATTTTTCTGTCTCTCCCTCTCACTATCTGTAACTCTAACTCTCAAAATAAATAAATTCTTTTAAAAAAAAAGTTCAAGTTCCTTTCCTGATATATTAGATTTAAAAAAAAAAAAAACTTCACTGACATGTGAAGAATTTTTCATGGTTTAGTTTAACATCATATATTCCATATGAATTGCAAGTCTCAGAGAACCCACCCAAGTTCATCTACCACACTTAAGTAAGAGCTATGTGTTGGTTTCCTTACCTGAGTAGTGTGCATGTAGGAATAGCCTTGGGAAAAGCTCTCTTCTGGTTTCTGACTGTATCACCTGGGAAGTTTCTTTCTGTTGCCTCCTCCTCTGCTGTGTGACTCTGTTCACACAGAAACTCTGATCTTGAAAGATGAAGACTGCTACAGAAGTTCCTGGCTCATATCCTCCTGGTTTCACATGTGGTGAGGCAGAAAACAAGCCTGTTTTCACAGTTTCCTGCAAAAGTTCACAAGTCTCTGGTTGGACTGCATGGTTCATGTGATCAGGGATAACGGAATGTGCTGAGTCTTAGGACCAGTTTACAGTTTCAGCCTTGGAGTAGGGGTAAGAACCCATCTAAACTATAAGGACTTAATCTTCAAGCAAACGATGAGTTGTTAGGAAACAGAGTGAATATAGGCTGACTGAGACAAAACTCACAATAGTCACTGCATATGCCATGAGCTGGAGCCCATTGAGAGTCAAGAGCATAGCAGTTGCTGTTGGAACTCGGGAAAACCAGTAATCGTTGTACTGCTGCTATTAACCATTGTCTTTGTGATTGTGCTGTCCTGGGCACATGGTCATCATTTGGTTCTGATCATGACAGGAAACGTCAGACTCTCAGAATGATGGAATCGAAAAGAAGTTCATGCATCATGGAATCGTCTTCATTTCACAAAAAATCTGGTGCACAGAAGAAAAGAAGCAATAGCTGTAAAATGTGTACTTCAAAGTGGCAACCTAGACACTGCACATCTTTGTAAGATGTACAGTGTACACATTATTAGTCTCCATAGTATGTGCTGTTCATTTTGAATTCAGATTTAGGTGGGTTCTTCTGATGGCCACATGTTTGAAGCACGGTCTCTCAGTCACTACCTTGTTTCTCACGGGTACTTTCCTGGGATAATTCAGAGATGTTAAGGTGAAGTCACCATGCCCTTTATCCAGTTCTTCACCAACATTTTGTCCCAGCTAATCAGACTTAAATGAAGAATGAATGGACATTTCAAGATTATCACAAGGTTTAGGGGTTGTGAGTGCGCTATGTGGCAGTTCTTAATTGTGGCTGCTTATTAGATTTACCTCTGCCTGAGTTCTTCAAGGACAATCAATTTGGTGTCTCCCGTGGATAGTCAGGTATGAGTGATTTTTCAAGTGCTTAGGTGATTCTAACATGATGCAACTTTATTGACTGTGTTTAGATCCTGGTCTCATTTACTAGTTCAGCAGCTTAACCCATCTGAGCTTCAATCATTTTGATCTGGAAGATGAGAACAACCCCATTCATCCAGCAGAATTGGAGAGAGGATTAAGTGAGGTGATGAATGTAAGCTACATAGCCTACGTAGGTGACCCCAAAAAGGTAGTTTCTTGTCAGTTGTTCTTAACTTTGCATGGAACTCATGTAGCATAGATTGTGTTAGCAAAATAGCATAGACTTTGTATCTTAAATAATGATATTTACTTTTTTCCAGCATTCTGGAGGCTGGAAGCCCAGCATCAAGGTGTTAGCAGGTCTGGTTTCTACTGAGGCTTTTTTTCTTGGCTTGAAGAAGACCTTTTTGTGTGAATGTGTGTTCTTCATCTTGCAAGGACACCATCACATTGGAATAGAGTTCCATCCTTAAGAACTCATCTAGCCATTTTACCTCTTTGTAAGTCCTATCTCCATTGGACATTAGGGCCTCAGTATGAATTGAGGGTTGGGAAGAGTGGCAAAATTCAGTTAGTAATATATATGAATCTTCTTGATTCCCTGATGAAATATAGGATTCCTTTACCCAGAAAAATGGAGAGACATACATACATGTAAAACCTTGCAAATAGCTTTAAAGCAAATAGCTTTAAAGATCCCTGTTAAACAGGAATATCTGAAGCAGACTTGCAGAAGGAAATCAGTACTACTGAGCAGGATAAGAAGAGTATGTACAGAAGAGAGAGGGCATCCTATTCTCTTTCATTCAATTTTTTACTGAGTGCATCCCATGTGCCAGGCACTGTACAAGAGCTACAACACTGGCAAAGCTCTTGCTCTCATGACTTACAGTTTTGTTGGAGACACAGAAAACCAACACATACACCATTCACTATCAGAGAGTACCAAGTACCATGCAGAGAATCCAAATAGAATGATGGGATGCTGTTTACCTGAGAAGTAAGTTAGATAATGTGGTCAGAAATGTCCTTAGGGAGGTGATGTTTAAGTGGAGGCTTTGAATGACAAGGAGTTAACCATGAAAATGAGAACATAGGGCTTATGGCTGATGAAATGCCTGTTAACTCTCTGGTTTATTTTAGTATCAGCTGGCAGAGCCACCTCCTCTCACACCAGCTGCTTCCAAGAGTCAGTTCTGCTGCATGGAGGGCAAGGATTCAGCATGTGCTCTGTGATAGGCATGACTTGAATGTTTTCTTTGATTTTGATGCTTTACTCTTATCCTGCCTCTGAAATGTCTAGATCCTGTGTTTGAAGAGGCAAGACTCATCAATTCATACATCCATTTCTCTAAATCCTCATTGATTTTCCTGGAGTTCAGTGACTGTTTTTAGCCCGTTAGAGATGCTATTTGGAAGCTGGGTGTTAGTATTGGTGGTGTGACAAATGCATAAGTGAAAATTGCATTGTAGCACATGCTTCTGTAATGATGTGTGCCAGGACCTGAAAGATCTATAGGAACCTTAAACAGAAACTTGATAGGCTAGGTAGACAATTCTTGAAAAGCTGAATTCTAAGAGCACTCAATTTGCTTTATTTTTTTATTTGATGTATGTTTATTATCACCCTCTAGAGGGCTAAGAATAGATTAAAAACAAAGGAAACATGACTCCATCTTTTCTGGAATCTTGGTATCACAGAAGACAGAATTCTTACAAAATAATTTTAAATACTAAAATTTTTAAAGTTTTATTATACAATTCCATATATTTCATATATACAGACTTAAGAGCATAGTGAGACTTCCCCTTTCTCTCCCCCACATTCCAACCCTTCCTCCCCATCTAATTCCCATTCTTAATCATTACAGTGATGTATTATCAGTATACATAGTGATCATATAGTTAACCCTACTCTAACTAAAGGAGCTCAGCAAATAGTGTGAAGGGAACAAAAACAAACAAAAAATACAAAACTACACAAAGATTGTTCCTCAGTGGGAGAGACAAGGGCTACAAACAATCATCCATTCTCAAAATGACTTTCACTCTAATACATTACATTTCAGGTATTCAATCAGTTAGATCAGGGAAAACATATGATATTTGTCTTTTGGGAATTGGCTTCACTAAGTATAATAGTTTACAGTTATGACCATCTTGTTGCAAAAGACAGGATTTCGGCTTTTTTTGAACAGCTGAGTAGTAGTCAATTGTTGATGGACATCTGCATTGATTCCATATATTAGCTTTTGTGAATTATGCTTCAATGAGCATGGGGTTACAGACAACTCTTTCATATACTGATTTCTTTTCGTTTGGGTAAATTCTCAAGAGTGGGATGGCTACGTCATATGGTAGGACTATATTCAGATTTCTGAGTCATCTCCATAGTGTCTTCCACAGTGATTGTACCAGTTTACATCTTCACCAGCAGTGGATCAGGATACCTTTTTCCCACATCCTCACCAGCATTTTTCATTTGTTGATTTCTGTATGCGAGCCATTCTAACTGGAGTGAGCTGTTTTTGTGCCAGTTTCAGAATGTTTTGATTATAAATGCTCTGTAGTATGTCTTGAAATCAGGTATTGTGGTGCCTCCAGCTTTGTTTTTGTTGTATATGATTGCTTTAGCATTTCAGGGTCTCTTGTATTTCCATACACATTTCAGCATAATTTTCTCTAGATCTGCAAAGAATGCTGTTGGTATTTTAATTGGTATCACACTGAATCTGTAAATTGCTTTTGGTAGCATGGACATTTTGATGATGTTGATTCTTCCAATCCATGAACATGTAAGATTTTACCATTTTTAAATGTCTACTATTTCTTTCTTTAGTGTTTTGTAATTTTCATCATAGAGTTCTTTGACATCCTTGGTTAAATTTATTCCAAGGTAATTGATTTTTTTTGTAGCTATTATGAATGGTACTTACCTTTTTTAAAGATTTATTTATTTGTTTGAAAGAGTTACACAGAGAAGGAGGAGCAGAGAAAGAGAGAGGTCTTCCATCCACTGGTTCACTTCCTAGTTGGCCGTAATGGCCGGAGCTGTGCCCATCTGAACCAGGAGCCAGGAGTTTCTTCCAGGTCTCCTACACAGGTGCTGGGGCCCAAGGACTTGGGCCATCTTCTACTGCTTCCCCAGGCCATAGCAGAGAGCTGGATCAGAAGTGGTGCAGCCAGGACTTGAACCAGCACCCATATGTGATGCCATCCCTGCAGGCACTGGCTTTACCCACTACGCCACAGTTCCAGCTCAGATACTGATCTTAAAAGTTCTTTCTTGGCCATGACATTGTGTATACAAAAGCTGATGATTTTTCTGTGTTGATTTTATATCCTGCCACTTTACCAAACTCTTTTATGAATTCCAATTGTCTCTCAGTGGAGTCCTTTGCATCCCCTATGTACAGAATCATGTCATCTGCAAATAAAGATAATTTGACTTCCTCTTTTCTAATTTGTATCCCTTTGATTTCTTTTTCTTGCCTAATTGCTGAGGCTAGACCTTCCAGGACTATATTAAATAGCAATAGTGAGAGTAAGCATCCTTGTCTGGTTCTGGATCTTAGAGGGAATGCCGCCAGCTTTTCCCTGTTCAATGGGATAATTGCAGTGGGTTTGTTATATATTGCCTTAATTGTGTTGAGGAATGTTCCAAAATATCTATTTTGTTTAAGGTTTTAATCATGAAAGAGTGTTGCATTTTATCAAATGTTTTCTCTGCATCTAGTGAGATAATGATTTTTGTGCTTCAGTTTGTTAATGTGATATATCACATTGATTGATTTGCAAATGTTGAACCATCCCTGCATACCAGGGATAAATCCCACTTGGTCCAGGTGAATGATCTTTCTGATGTGTTGTTGGATTTGATTAGCTAACATTTTATCAAGGATTTTTACATCTATGTTCATTAGGGATATTGGTCTATAGTTCTCTTTCTCTGTTGCATCTTTTCCAGGTTTAGGTATTAAGATGATGCAGGCTTCATAGAAGGAGTTTGGGAGGATTCCTTCCTTTTCAATTGTTTTGAATAGCTTGAGAAGAATTGGAATTAGTTCTTCTTTAAATGTCTGGTAGAATTCAGCAGTGAAGTCATCCAGTCCTGGGCTTTTCTTTCTTGGGAGTGTCTTTATTGCTGATTGAATCTCCATCTTGGTTGTTGATCTGTTTAGGTATTCTGTGTCTTCATGACTCAATTGTGGTAGATTGAATGTTTCTAGGAATCTACTATCTATCCGTTTCTTCTAGTTTCCTAGTTTGTTAGTGTATAGCTCTTTGTAATAATTCCTGATGTTTCTTTTAATTTCTGTGCTGTCTTGTTACATTTCCCTTTTCATCTCTGATTTTATTGATTTGGGTCTTTTCCTTCTTTTTTGGGGGGTTAGTTATGCCAGTGTTGTATCAATTTTGTTTATTTTCTCAAAGAACTAGCTTTTATTTCAGTGATTTTTTTGTATTTTTTTTCATTTTTGTTCTCTAATTTTAATTATTTCTTTCCTCCTACTTGTTTTGTGTTTGGTTTGTTGTTGATATTCTAGGTCCTTGAGATGCATGGATAGCTCATTTATTTGGTACCTTTCCATTTTCTTCAGGTAGGCACTGGTTGCTATTTCCCTCTTAACACTGCTTTTGCTGTATCCCATAGGTTTTGATTTGATATATTGTCACCTTTATTTGTTTCATTTTTATTTCTCTTTTGATTTCTTTTGTGACACACTGTTCATTCAGTAGGAGCATGTTGTTCAGTCTCCATGGGTTTGCATATGTTCTAGAAATTCTTTAGTTGTTGATTTCCACCTTTATTCCATTGTGGTCAGAAAAGGTACATAAAATGATTGCAATTTTTTGAATTTGCTGAGACTTACTTTGTGGCCTAGCATATGGTCTATCCAGGAGAAAGTTCCATGCACTAATGAGAAGAATGTGTATTCTACCCACGGTGGAGTGAAAGGTTCTGTAGATATCCATTAGGTCCATTTGGTCTACAGTGTTGATTAACTGTTTGCTTGCTAATTTTCTATCTTGTTTATCTGTCCATTGTCTGACTGTAAGATTTCCAAAGTTTTGTCTTTTGGTTTGAATTTTCTTTTGCCTCATCAAGTCTTCTTAATAGGTTTTCCTCCACATTTTTTATTTGATCCATTGAATTCTTCATTTCTAATATTTCATTTTGATTTCTCTTAAATTTTCCCAGGAAATTGAGAATTTATTCATTCATTTCATGTATAGTGTTCCTTAGTTCAAGGATTTCTTTCTGATTAATTTGAATTAATCCTATGGTTAATTTTCTAAATTCTATTTCTGACATTTCTTTGATCATCTTCTCATTCTTTTTTTTTAATGCTATTGGATATTTTATTTTTTTATTTTTTATATAAAGCTTTTATTTAAAGAATATAAATTTCCAAAGTACAGCTTATGGATTACAATGGCTCCCCCCCACACAACTTCCCTCCCTCCCGCTACCCTCCCCTTTCCCGCTCCCTCTTCCCTTCTGTTCACATCAAGATTCATTTTCAATTCTCTTTATACACAGAAGATCAGTTTAGTACATATTACGTAAAGATTTCAACAGTTTGCCCTCACATAGAGACACAAAATGAAAATACTGTTGGAGTACTAGTTATAGTATTAATTCACAATGTACAGCACATTAAGGACAGAGATCCTACATGATTTTTTTTTAAAGAATTGATTAATTTTCTATGCAATTTCCAATTTAACACCAAGATTTTTTAATCATTTGCAATTATCTTTATATACAGAAGATCGATTCAATATATACTACGTAAAGATTTCATCAGTTTGCACCCACACAGAAACACAAAGTGTAAAAATACTGTTTCAGTACTAGTATTAGCATTATTTCACATTGGATAACACATTAAGGACAGATCCCTCATGAGACGTAAGTACACAGTGACTCCTGAAGTTGATTTAACAATTTGACACTCTTGTTTATGGCATCAGTAATCTCCCTAGGCTCTAGTCATTGAAATGTTGTGTTCCTCTCAGGGGTCATGGTGACTTCCTTATTCTTGTTTCTTAAATTTCAGCTCTTATTTTATGGCATTTGTGGAGTTGATTTTTGATTTTTTTCTTTTTGATGGCTTTTATCTTTGAGCCTATGCTTCTGTGGCTTAGTATGTCTGTACTTTCAATGAATACCTGGAAGTGTGTAGTGGATGTGGCCAGAAAGCTCTGGTCAATGCTCTAGGGTGGGATAAATTTCCAAGTTAACACCAAAGTTGCACATGGTAGAACTCAATACCCAGGTATACCCTATACCTTATCATGTAGCCATTCAGTCCCCAAGGTTTCACCACGCAAGCCTCCCACAGTTGCCAAGTCCAGAGGGCACTTCTGGTGTGGTTGCCCCTCTGTCCCTCATAGCTACCCAGCCACATTCCAACCAAGCTTTGAGTCAGTAGGGGCTACAGGCCATTCCCTCTGCTATAAGTTCTCGATCAGATGCACACACTACAGCCACTGGCCAAATACCAGCCAGTTCAGATGCCCCATCTCAGTGAGCTGTTATGTGCATTCCTACAGGCTTCCATAGTTGTTGCCCTTTTGTAAAATGGTACCCATGGTCTCTCAGCCAGATCAGATTCTGTTTTGGAGAAATTGGTTTGAATCTAATGTCCCCCTCCATTTCCACTGGTACCACAGGTGACCACCACAACCACCAGCTGCCAGGGCTCCAATTTGGACCCATACCACACTGTCTTTCTGGCTCTATCCCCGTGGATTGGTGCAGACTGGCCCCCCTCCATCTCTAAAATGCTGTGGGCTCCAGCTCTCTGCTGCTGCAGATGTGTAGGCTGAGCACATCAGCACTTGCCACTCAGGTGCACTCTGTTTCACCTCCTCTCATGGGACGTCCCAGCTGGTTTCCTCTTCAATTCTCCAACAAGAGCATACCTCCTACACTTTGCTCCTCACTGTTTATCCCTAGCCCTGTAAAGCATGCCGCTCCCTAATCCACCATCTTTGATCCATTTGCCTGATTTTTAAGAGGAAAATCCTACCATGATCTGTAGGCTCCTGCTGGTCTTGTATCTTCCACCATCTCCAACCTTGACTAATACCACTTTTCCATGCCCTCTGTGCTCCGTGCAAACTTAGAGGTTTCCATTCTTCTTTTGAATGTATCCCTAACTTTCCAGCTTCACAGGACTTCAGACATGTTTCCATACACCTTGCTGACTCTGCCCAGTGGAATCCTGCATGTTCTCAGGAAAATTTTTCTAGATTCTTTTTCCCAACCACTCCTTCCACCACATGAAAATCCACAGGTGCTCTGTGTGCAGTTTTATAATCTGTAGATCTTGAAGGTATTTCTGAAGCTCTGTTTGTGCTGTTGTTGTCTGTGCTGGCTTCTTAGTTCCCACAGCTATGGTTCCCATCAGATTTACTCAGTGACTTCTGTGTGTAGTAGAGTACCTAGGAAATGGAAGGTGCATAGTAAGGGAGGAAAGGAAGAAGCAGAACAATACCAAGAAGAAAGATAAAGGAGATTGGGAAGGTGACAGAATTATAGAGAGTAGATAGTAAGTAAAAGGATCTGAGAGTAATAGAGGACAACCAATAAAGAGGACAGGTTGGATGCTAAGGGAAAGAGTGTGGTGGTTGCCGTTGACCAGCAGTGCCCAAAATGGCTGGGATGACAAGAAAGCTGCAGACTAAAAGCTTTCTCTGGGGCCACATAGAGGTGAAAGATCCAGATGACAGTGGGTTGAGATCT
This sequence comes from Sylvilagus floridanus, assembly GCA_949820135.1. NCBI lineage: Eukaryota > Metazoa > Chordata > Mammalia > Lagomorpha > Leporidae > Sylvilagus > Sylvilagus floridanus. Next base: position 145,625,282 of record OX463241.1, on the reverse strand, counting down.
GGGTGAGATGTGGGAATGGGATACAGCAGTTGGATAATGTACTTGGGGGCAATATGGTGGGATACCTTCCAGAGTGGGCTCATTGGTTGGTCCACTGGTTTCACTTGCTGCCTCTTCCCCTCCTTAGCATGTGAGTTGGTAAATTACTTCTTTGTCTCAGGTTGTTCATCTGTAAAATGGTATTGTAATGTATCTAATTGCTAGAATGTAATGTTCTTGGCATGTGCATTAGCTACTGCCATATAACAAATCTACTTGGAGTCTGAGCAGCTTATAGATTCATATTTATGTTTTTCATTCCTAGTCTTTAAGTTGATTGACTTAACTTCAAGCTTCTGGTTGGAGTCACTTTTACTTTGTATCAGTTTTGGATCTAGGTTGAAGTGGCAGCAGCCCCTTGGTGTACTTTCCCCTGATTATCAGAAGTGTATGAGAGATTAAACCAGACTCCACAAGCATGTTTAGCTCCCCTGCTCACATCTTGTCCAGTCATACCTATTCATCTGGGAAGGACATTAATATTTATTAAACAACACTCTAGCACAGAGGGTATTTAAAATAGTCCCCATACAGGTCTGTCTACACTATAAACATTAAAGTAAATTTTATCAGTCTTACTATAGGGAAGAGAAAAAGGAAGTAGTTTGTTAACAAATGAACAGGAGAATTGAGGGAATATTATTATATAGGACAAGGCATGAGCATGTTACTAAGTTGTTGGAAGGATCCACTGTGCTGGCTCAAGATAGAACAACAAAGCAGAATACTCAGCAGAGGTATAAAAATAGGAATTTAAAGTGATATCATCTTCCTCATGGCAGTCCATAGTTGGATTGATAGACTTTGGTCATTATGTACTTGGTTGTCCCCACCTACCCAACGTTAAGGAAACAGTTAAAGTGAAAAACATTTGATGTTTACAATGTTTTAATGGCCTTCATAATGAGAAGTGACTGGAATCATCTTTTTTTAAGATGTTTGAAAGGCAGAGTAACAGAGAGGGATAGAAAAAGATCTTCCATCCATTGGTTCACTCCAAAAATGGCAACAATGGTCTGGGTTGGGCCAGGCAGAAGTCTGGCTCCTAGAATTCCTTCCAGGTCTCCCACATGGATGGCAGAGGCCCAAGTACTTCGGCCATCTGTAAGCATCTTTAGAAATGATTTATACCATCATAAAATGAATCGCTAATCTTTCAGAATAGATTCTTTAGGCCTTTTTTATATCCACCAAAAAGATCTAGACCAATGAGGAAACTGTTAAAATATTTTAGAAGCATGGTCTAATTTGAAAAGCAAAGTGTGGATATAAATTCTTTCTTAAATACATAATCGTCCTCTGATTGCTTGAAGTTTTCTTTCTTTAGTTGTCTCTTAGAGCAGTGTGTATGTATGTGATTAAGATGTTCACAGGATATCCACCCACCAGTGCTCGCTGTAGGACTTGTGGTTAGAAACTTAAGGGGTACAGAATGTGTATTGGCTAAAACAGTAGGTACTGTTTAGTTTCCATCATGTGCCGAGTATATAAAGGTATATAGATAATGATACTGATTAACATCAGTATGATTGATTGCTTAACTGGGTATTAATGCATGGCAGTGTGGACTAAGGAATGTATATGTGTGTTAGAGTAGGGGAAGTTTTGAATGAGAGAAAACGAATCTCAGAGGGTATTCATGTATCAACAGGTAAATATTATCTTTGTGTGTTATACTGCTACATTTATACTACTGACAAAGCATGGACCACATTTCTCCCTACTTAAAGCATTTATTGATTTTCTGATTGGTGGAAGAAAAAAACAGCAACTTGCTATTCCTCATAAAAGTTCCAACCTTTCCTAATCTATAACTTTTACATTGATCCTTCTTTATGAATACCTTCTCCTGATATGTACATAGAAACCCAACTTCTTCATGACCAATTTGAAATTTTAGGTTTCTGTGAAGCTTTTCCTGATATCTTGACTTGGAAGTTATTAGGAGGAATATCCAAAATAGTCATGGTAAATGCAAATAATGGGAAAACTGTGTATAAATTTTAGAAAGTTTCTCTGCATAAAAAAACTGATCTTTTGGGGCTGGCACTGTAACACAGCAGGTTAAGCCCTGAAATGCAGTGACAGCATTCTATATGGGTGCTGATTCGAGTTCCGGCTATTTTACTTCCAAACCAACCCTCTGTTAATGTGTCTGGGAAGACAGTAGAAGATGGGAAGACAGCAGATGATGGCCCAAGTCCCTGGGTCCTGGCCCCTGTAGCCACACGGGAGACCCAGAAGAAGTTCCTAGTTCTGGCATCAGCCTACCACCTCACTGGCCATTGCAGCCCTTTGGAGGGTGAACCAGTTAATGGAAGATCTCCGTCTCGGTCACTCATCCTGTCTCTCTGTAACTCTACCTTTCAAATAAATAAATCTTTAAAAAACATCTAATTTTATAACTCCATTTTTCACACACTACTAGAAGTATTCTTGTATCTCCTTCCTTAATTTTGTCACTTCTCATCATTACTTTCTCTGCAGTTTTTATTCTCACCCTCCCTTATCTCTAATCATCTTCATTATAACTGTTGACCAGCTTAGTGTTCATCACTAACATTGAAGTACTTAGATCTTGAACGTTCATAAAAAATTATCTTTTTTTTAGAAAAGGGGACACATATGGCCAGCACCAAGGCTCAATAGGCTAATCCTCCGCCTGTGGCGCTGGCATCCTGGTTCTAGTCCCGGTCGGGGTGCTGGATTCTGTCCTGGTTGCTCCTCTTCCTGACCAGCTCTCTGCTGTGGCCTGGGAGTGCAGTGGAGGATGTCTCAAGTGCTTGGGCCCTGCACCCACATGGGAGACCAGAAGAAGCACCTGGCTCCTGGCTTCAGATCCATGTGGTGCGCCGGCCGCAGTGGCCATTGAGGGGTGAACCAACGGAAAAGGAAGACTTTCCTCTCTGTCTCTCTCTTACTGTCCACTCTGCCTGTTGAAAAAAAAAAGGGGGGGGGACACATAGTTTCAGTAACTTTTTTTTTCTTTTTCTAATGTTAAAATTTATATACTCATTATTTTTATTTAATTTCATAGAAGATTTTCAGAAAAGAAAATGTCAACATAAAGGACAGGTTTTAAACAGAAAATATGTGGCCAGTAGAACACTTAAGAGCCTGTCTGTTTTTATTTCAGTGAGGACCAATGAAAGCTTCATCACGTATTTCTCTCTTCTCTGTATTGGCATTATTGGAAGCTGCTATTTTAGGAGACTGAGCTTTACCAGAGCTGATTTGTTTCTGAATCCCAATTTATCTCTGTGTACCTCAGAGATAATCTTGGGTCTGTAAAAGCATGTAACAAGAAAATAACTGTGATTTGTGACACAGAGCAACTGCATCGGGGGATAGATTATTCAAAGATCTGACAGTTGTCTAAAATAACCAAACAGGAAGCCACTTTTATAAGACCATGTCTAGAATGTGTAAGAAAGAGGAATAGGCAGGTTACAAAGACTGCTCATTCTCAAAGAGCTAAAATTTTATAAAACTCCTAATTTATACCATTGTTTATTTTTCTTATCTATAAAGTAGAGATATTATTACTTAAACCATCAAAAACAAAGAACTATCCAAAATTTAAAAAATGTTCTAAAGTAATTACCAACCTTAAAGTCTTATTGTCTCAATTATTCATAAATGAAATTTGTTTAAATATTTTATTTGAAAGAGTTACATACAGAGGTAGAGACAGAGAGGTCTTCCACCTGCTGGTTCACTCCCCAATTGGCTGCAACACCTGGAGCTGCACCAATCCGAAGCCAGGAGCCAGGAGCTTCTTCTGGGTTTCTCACGTGGATGCAGGGGCCCAAGGACTTGGGCCATCTTCTACTGCTTTCCCAGGCCATAGCAGAGAGCTGGATGGGAAGAGGAACAGCCAGGACTAGAACTGGTGCCCATATGGGATGCGGCGCTTCAGGCCAGGACATTAACCCACTGTACCACAGTGACAGCCCCCATAAAAATATTTTTACAACAGCAAAGTTGATTTTAGAAAGGCACTGATAGTTTTTCAAATTTTTACTATCCAATAGAACTTTCTGTGATGATGGTAATATACAATAATCTGCATAGTCTAACATGTTAACTATATTCCCATATGGGACTGATGAAATGTGACTTGAACAACTGAGAAGCTAAATTTTAAATTATATTTGCATATGATTAATTTAAAATAGCCAGATGTGACTCTTAGCTCCCATACTGGACAGTATGGTTACAAAGGATTGACTAAATTATGTTTAATATTTCAGCTGCCATTTGTGAATGCCAAGTTTGATAGCATCTCATCCATTTTCTCAAGAAACCTGATATACTCAAAAGCAACATTTTTTTATTAATTTTTCTTTAGCAATTTGTGTAGCGATTGATGGCTCTGTTAAGTTTTGAAGTACTTTTGCCCTCAGATCACTACAACTTTTTAAATGCTGATTTTTCAATTCATGAATTAAGAGCTATCCAATTCCTTCAGTTATATTGCTTGTTTTTAGGTAACTATCCTTTATTGTATATGACATACATACATGTGATATTATACACTTATATACACATGTGTATGAACCATGCATATTCAGACAGCTTTCCATATCTACAGGTTCTGCATCTGTGGGTTCAACCAACCTTGGATAAAAAATATTTGGAAAAAAATTGCATCTGCTCTGCCCATGTACAGACTTTTGTTCTTTATCATTATTACCTAAACAATACAGTTTAACAACTAGCATTTACCTTGTATTAGCTATAAGTAATTTTGATGTGATTTAAAGTATATTGAAGGTCTGTGTAGGTTATATGCAAATACGTCACTCTTTTATAAGAGACATGAACATCTGCAGATTTTGGTATCTGTAGGGAGTCCTGGAACAAATCCTACATAGATACATAGAGACAACTGTATAGGAGGGCTGATAAGTAAAATAAGAGATGTAGCCTGTTAAACCTGAATACTCCATTAAGTATTGCCATGATTAGGGTAAGCAAACAAAATAACCCACTAAGATTATCTTGCTCTGTGTCCTCTAGAAAGAGGAATGACTGACTCATCAAGTTAAACTGGAACCTGTAAAGCCTTTTTTATGATTCTGTGGTTTTATTGATGCTTATACTTCTGCATGGAATATTATTTCCTTAATTTCCAGAATCTCCCCTTCAAGAGAATTCTAAACTTCTGTTTTTCGTCCTCGAAGCCTTTATCTGCCTGTTGTTCTTCTCTCCCTCTCTAACAGTGACCACCCCTCTTTTTCTGTGTATATAGGTACATGCAGATATGTACATAATGGATCACGATAGTTGATTTTGAAGAAATCAGTATTAATATGGTATTGACAGTAAGGTGGGATGTAATCGTACAGTAGCTACCATTTTCTGAGCCCTTACTAAATGCCAGGCACTGATGAACTACTTTATCTGTTTTCATTTACTTCTTCTAAAAAGATGTTCCAAATGCGTAGGGTCAACTTCTCTTCTTAGATTTTAAAGAAGAGAGCCAGCTTCTCAAGAGAAACTATGATATAAAGTGTAGATATTTTCCTTCATCTTTGTTTATGTACCTCATTACCTAGTTGGCACTGAGATTGTTTGAAGAGCTGTTCTTTATTCCTTCGGCTTTTCTATTGCATTTACTTAAGTTTCTCTTTTTTTCTTAGGATTTCCTTTTTTAGGGCCATAGGGGTACTTTAAAATGTGTGAAAAAAAATTAAAGATAATGTACATTTTCAAGAAGATTTTGAAGACATATCTTATGCTGTTTATCTTTAAAAGTATGTGATTATCACTCTGGATATTGAACAGTTAAAATTAATGTCTATTATTCCTTCACTATGGTAGAAGAAAATGATAGGATGAAATGAAGGATTGATGTTCATCCAGCAAATGGTAGATATCAGTTGTTTTATATGTGTTATTTTGCTTAATCAATATAAATATAATGTGAGGGCAAAATTATTGTTGCCATTTTACAGAAAATGGGTGCTAAAATCTTCCCATGCTTGAATACATATACAATAAAATTGTAGAGCTTGTTCTAAATTCAGTGGATGGTGATCCCTCTTTAAGAGGGATATGAATGAAAACAAGTCATTTCTAAACTGTTTATAAAAATCAGTTTAGTTAATTTTGTCTTTGTTACAATTTTAATATTTTAATATATAATAAATTACATATCTGAAGTGCCCAGTTCAGTGACTTTTATTCAATCATACAATCAAAGCAAGATATACAATATTCCATTTCCAAGTTCCCTCTGCTCTTTTAAATGGAATCTTTGTTTTTTCCATTCTGCCATTGAGCACATCTACTGAACTTTCATTTTGGTTTTTAAATTTTCCGTTTTAACCTTTGCATGTTGTTGTTCTTTGTGTCTTCTATTTATTTGCAGAGGCTTTCTATTTCCTTGCTGAAGCCTTCGGATTTTTTCCATTTGCATGACATTCATAAAACTGTTTGGACAAAATTTTATATGTTTTAAAAACTATTTATAGTTTTATAATTTAAAATGTGTCGTAATTTTGAACTCTGCCATCTTATTATAGATGTCTATTGTCTCTTTTTCATTCAGTCTGAGCTCCTCCTCATTCTTCATTTTTTATTTGAAAGACAGAGTTAGGAGAGAGGAGAGAGAGAGAAACTTCCATCTACTGTTTCACTCCACAAATGGCTGCAATGGCTGGGGCTGGGCCAGGCCAAAGCCAAGAGCCAGGAACTTCCTCCAGGTCTCCCACATGGGTACAGGGTCCCAAAGATTTGGGCCATGTTCCTCTGCTTTCCAGGGCACATTAGCAAGGAGATGGATCATAATTTGAGCAGCCAGGACCTGGACTGGTACCATACGGGATGCTGGTGCTGCAGGCAGCAGTTTAATCCACTATGCCACAGTGCTAGCACCAAGATTCTCCTCATTTTTGCTTGATTGAACCTTGTAAATTTTTATTTCATTTTATTGTTTACTGTACTTTTTATATAAAGGAACAGTTTTTATGTAGTTCATATATACAGTTTTAAGAGCATAATGATACTTCCCACCTTTTCATGTATCTGTTGGTCATTTGTATTTCATCCTTTGAAAAATGCTTGTTCATATCCTTAGTCCTTTTTCTGAACTGGATTGTTTGTTTCATTCTTGTTGAGTTTCTTGAGCTCCTTATATATCCTGGATATAAATCCTTTATCAGATGTATCATTTGCAAATTATTTCTCCCATCCTGTCGATTGCCTCTTCATTTTGTTGAATGTTTCTTTGCTGTGTAGAAGTTTCTTAGCTTGATTTAATCCCTCACATTGTGACTGAACAACATGCCCCTGAATGAACAATAGTTTTTGAAGAAATCAAAAAGGGACTTTTAAAAATCTTAAAAATGAATGAAGATGAAAATAGATATAAACTTACGGATACAGCAAAAGGAATCTTAAGAGGAAAATGTATAGCAATCAGTACCTACATTCAGAAATTGGAAAAGCATCAAATAAATGGTCTAAGAATGCATATCAAGGATCTAGAAAAGCAAAAACAAATCAAACCCCAAATTAGTAGAAGGAAAGATATAATAAATCTTAAAGAGGATATGAGCAAAACTGAAATCAAAATTAAAATAATACAAAAGATCAGTGAAAAGAAGAGCTTTTTTAATAAAATAAAATTGGTACACTATTGGCCCAACTAAACAAAAATAGAAGACCCAAATTAAAATCAGAGATGAAAAAGATGTTCCAACAAATACCACAGAAATAATAAGCATCATCAAGAATTACTACAAAGAGCTATATGTCAACAAATTGAAAAATCTAGAAGAAATGGATAGACTTATAGACACATACAATCTAACAAAATTGAGTCAGGAATACATAGGAAGCCTAATAGACGAATAACCAAGACAGAGATTAAATCAATAATAAAGACACTACAACAATGAAAAGCCCAGGGCCAGATGCCTTCAATGCTGAATTCTATCAAAAAAATTTTTAAAGCTTATGAGTATAAAGAAAATTGAAAGTAGATCATTGTTAAACTTGAAAGGGAATAAGAGAGGAAGGAGGAGGAAGGATGAGAGCGTGGGCAGGAGGGAGGGTATGGTGGGAAGTATCACTATGTTCCTAAATCTGTATATATGAAATTTGTCAACCTTAAATTTTTAAAAAGTTTACTTTTGAAAAGGTGATCTTATAACACACACACACACACACACACACACACACAAATTCTTCTCAAGCTATTCAAAACAACTAAAAGGGAGGGAATCCTTCCAACCTCTTTCTTTTTTCTTTTTTCTTTTTTTTTTTTGACAGGCAGAGTGGACAGTGAGAGAGAGAGACAGAGAAAGGTCTTCCTTTGCCGTTGGTTCACCCTCCAATGGCTGCCGCGGATGATGCGCTGCGGCCGGCGCACCACGCTCATCCGATGGCAGGAGCCAGGTGCTAGGTGCTTTTTCCTGGTCTCCCATGGGGTGCAGGGCCCAAGCACCTGGGCCATCCTCCACTGCACTCCTGGGCCACAGCAGAGGGCTGGCCTGGAAGAGGGGCAACCGGGACAGAATCCGGTGCCCTGACCGGGACTAGAACCCGGTGTGCCAGCGCCGCAAGGCGGAGGATTAGCCTGTTGAGCCACGGCGCCGGCCCCAATCTCTTTCTATGAGGCCAGCATCACCCTAATTCTAAAACTAGAAAAAGGTACAAAAAAGAAAGAGAATTATAGACCAGTATCCCTGATGAACATAAATGTAAAAATCCTCAACAAAACACTAGCTGATTGAATCCAATAACACATCATAAAGATCATTTACGTGGAACAAGTGGGATTTATCCCATGGATGCAACAATAATAACAGAATGACAGTGTGTGAATCGGATTGAATCTCTGTATTTCCATCATACCATGCTCATTCTATAAACAAAGATTGAGCACTTACTGTGAATTAATGACTTGGCTAAATACTGTTTTGTAAAGCTGTATGAGACATAGTTACTTGCTTTGAGATTTATTATTATAAACTAGACAGACATGCTAATAAACATTTGCAATACATTGTCTACTCACACAGAGAGATCTAATAAGAAAAAGAGGTGAATTGTCAACATTGCTTAGAAGGATATATTGAGTGTATGATCAGTTATAGCTTCACAATAAAAAACAGAAAAAAATTAATGTTTCCTCAAGGAGTTATCAATGCAAATAAGGGAAAGGACAGTATGTTGTGTAAATTGATTGGCTTTGTCTAAGTAGACAAAGCATCTCAAGGAGCTGCTAGCAGTTTCTATGTGATTGCAGTAGAGTTATCCGAAAGTGTCATTGGACATGTTTTCAGTGTGTCTATTCAATGAAAATTTGAGATAAAGGAACAACCCATTTATACAAGACTCTGCCTTGTTTCACAAGAAAGGAGAATGTAATGTTGGCAGGAATTGGAAGAATTGTAATATTGGGCAAATTGTGGCCAAGTAAGACCTACTTATTCTGCTGTATGAACACAGTGATGACAGTGCATCATCCCTCAACTCTTCCTTTTTTTAAAAAAATATTTATTTCTTTATTTGAAAGAGTTACACAGAGAGAAGAGAGGGAGAGAGAGAGAGAGGTTTTACATCCGATGGTTCACTCCCCAATTGACCACAAAGGCCGGAGCTGTGCCGATCTGAAGCCAGGAGCCAGGAGCTTCTTCCGGGTCTCCCACGTGTGTGCAGGGAACCAAGGACTTTGGCCAACTTCTGCTTTCCCAGGCCACAGCAGAGAGCAGGATTGGAAGTGGAGCTGCTGGGACTCAAGCCGGCACCCATATGGGATGCTGGCACTGCAGGCGGCAGCTTTAACTGCTACGCCACAATGCTGGCTCCGAAAAAGTTTTGAATGTGAGTGAGTGTGAAGCATCCCTTTCCACTTTTGAAAGGGACTGAAATGAGAGAGAATGGATTTTTATTGTTGCTTTGAAATTTTATTGTGGTAAAATGAACATAAAATTTATCATTTGAACCATTAAGTACATTTACATCATTGTATAATTGTTGCCACTGTCCATCTCCAGAAAACTTCATTATCCCCAAACTAGAACAAAAAACTCCCAGTAACTCCTTATTTTCCTTCCCCTAGCTTCTGATTAATTACTGTTCTTTATTCTATCTCCCCTAAGTATCTCATATAAGTAGACTTATATAATATTTGTTCTGTTGTGTCAGGCTTATTTCATTTAGCATGGCGTGTTCAAAGTTCATTTGGTTGTAGCATGTCTCAGAACTTCATTCCTTTTATTGTTAAGATGAACAAGTTTCGTGTATTTCATCTATATAGATTTAGGAGACTAGTAATACTTCCCACATTATCCTCCCTCCTGCCCATACTCCCATCCTGCTTCCTACTTCCTTTCCCATCTATCCCTTTAATATTTACAATGATCTACACTCAGTCTATTTTATATTACTAAGATTAACCCTACTCTAAATAAGGAATTCAGCAAATAACAACAAGAAAAAAACACTATTCCTCAACAATAGAGACAAAGGCTGTAAGCACGAATTGAATTTCAAAATGTCAGTTTGATATACATTACATTTCTGGTACTCTAATAGTACCACAGATCAGAGAAAACATACAATATTTGCTTTTGAGGGGACTGTAATATTTCACTAAGTATAATGCTTTCCAATTGTGTCCATTTTGTTGCAAAAGAGAAGACTTCATTCTTTGTTTATAGCTGAGTGGTATTCCATACTTTATCTATATCTAATATCTATATATACACCATAATTTCTTTATCTACTTATCAGTTGATGAGTTGATGGGCATCTGGTTGATTCTATATCCTGTAATAAACTTGCACATATAGATAACTCTTTCATATGCTGATTTCATTTCATCTGGGTAAATTCCCAAGAGTGAGATTCCTGAGTCATATGGTATATCTATTTTCAGGTTTTTTGAGGTATCTTCATGCTGTTTTCTACTATGGCTGTACTAGTTTACATTTCTACCAACAGTGAGTTAGGATACCTTTCCCCCCACATCCTCATCAGCATTTATTCTTCGTGCATTTCTCTATGAGAGCCATTCTAACCGGGGTGAGGTGAACTTCATTTTGGTTTTGATTTGAATTTCTCTGATGGCTAGTGATCTTGAGCAGTTTTTTGTGTTTATTAGCCATTTGAATTTCTTCTCTTGGAAAATGCCCATTCAAGCCCTTTGTACATTTCTTAACTGGATTGTTCATTGTGTTGTTACTGAGTTTCTCAAACTCTTCATAGATTCTAGATATTAATGTTTTATTAGATATGTAATTTGAAAATATTTTCTCACATTCTGTCGGTGGCCCCTTTGTTGAGTGCTTGCTTTGCAGTGTAGAAGCTTCTTAGTTTAATGTAATTCCAATTGTCTATTTTTGTTTTGATTGCCTATGTTTCTGGAGTCTTTCTCAAGAAGTATTTACCTGTAGAGGATGGCCTGAGTGCTTGGGCCCCTGAACTCGCATGCAGACTTGGAGGAAGCACCTGGCTCCTGGCTTCGGATCGGTGCAGTTCCGGCCGTAGCGGCCATTTGGGGGTTGAACCAATGGAAGGAAGACCTTTCTCTTTCTCTCTCTCACTCACTCACTCACTGTCTATAACTCTACCTGTCAAATAAATAAAAAGGAAGTTGTAGTTGCCTATACCAATGTCTTCCAGAGTTTCCCAGATTATCTCCCCTCGTATTTTATGTTTTTAAATTATATATTTATATTCTTGATCCATTTTGAGTTGATTTTTGTATAAAGTATAAGGTAGGGGTCTCGTTTTTTACTCCTGCACTCAGAGATCAGCACCATTTGTTGAAGAGTACGTCCTTTCTCCAGGGTTTGATGGTAGCTTCTTTGCCAAAACTTAGTTGGTTGTAGATATATGGATAGATTTCTGGCATTTTAGCTCTGTTCCATTGGTCTACACATCTATGTTTGTGCCAGTACCAAGTTGTATTGATTTCAACTGTCCTGTAGCATATTTTGAAATCTGGTACTGTGATGCCTCTGGCTTTACTTTTTTTAAGATTGTTTTAGCTCTTCAGGGTCTCTTGGTTTCCATATTAATTTTAGCACTTTTTTCTATATCTGAAAAGAATGTTGTTGGTATTTCAATTGGAATTGCATTGAGTCTGTAAATTGCTTTCTGCAGTATGGACATTTTGTTGTTGTTAATTCTTCCAATCCATGAACATGGGCAATTTTTCCATTTTTGTGTGTGTGTCTTCTATTTCTTTTCTTTAATGTTTTGTAATTTTCATCCTAGAGCTCTTTCACCTCTTTATTAAATTTATTCCAATATATTTAAATTTTTGTATCTATTGTTAATGGAACTGATCTTATGATTTCTGTCTTATTAGTCTTTAAGGCTAAAAAATATTGTAAGTGTATCATTTTAATTATCTATTCATTGGTCCATTGACAGTTGGGGTGTTTCTGCCTTTTGATTGTTATGAGTAACACTACTGCATACATGAGGGAGTTTTTAAGTATCTGCTCATGGCCCTGCTTTCAGTAGCTTTGTGATTATACCTAAAAGTTGAATTGTTGGATCAAATATAAATGCTATACCTAATATTTCCCAGAACAGCTGTATTATTTCCCACGGAGGATACATCACTTACATCACCCAATTTGCAATTTCTGCAGGTAAAGGTTTTTTCACAGGAAAAAAAAAATGCTGTCTTCAAAATGGCATCTCCAAATAATGCCAAAATATGTACCTTTATACTGAAAATTTCCCTTGCCACAATTTTTATAAAGATCATTATCTGTGAAATCTTTGTTTTTTAACTCTTCATTTTGAATAACTCAAAATTAGTGACATTTAAATTAAATGAAAATGGCATGACAGCATTTCAGGTAGAGTCGGCAAGCTACCGTCAATGTCAATTCAATAACTAGGAGTCCTTTAGACCCAGGAGTGGTCAGAAAGATCAGGAAATGTTAAGAGGGTCTCTAAGCTGACTCACAAACTTATGAGGCCATTACATTGAATAAATAACTTTTGTGAAAACAAGAAAAAGTAGCGATGATGACAGAAAAGAAAGAGCAATCAGGAACACCTTTTACAAAATGAGGCAAGAAATGGTGGTCACACCTTGTAAGAGGCTGCTGAAGTAGCCTGGCTTGTAAATATTAGGGACATGTAATTTAAGGGCAAACAAAGCAAAGCCTGTCAAAAATGGCTTTCAACAAACAAGCCCGAGCACAAAAAACCTAAATCAACTGCCTGGTTTGCAGTCAAGGAAAGAGCTATGAGGATTAAAATATTTGTGTGAAGAATAAGGCTGTGTGTTTAGAAAATCAAACTAAATTCTGCCTCCTGTTTAAAGACATCGTACATTTTAAAATTTTCATTATCCTTATTTATTTGAAAGACTGGATCATAGAGATCTTCCATGCTAGCTCACACCCCCAAATACCCTCACCAGCTTGGAGAAGGGCCAAGTCGAAGCCAAGAGCCAGGAATTCACTCCATGTCTCCCACTTGTGTAGCAGGAACCCAATTTAGTGGGCAACTGAAATTGAAAGCAGAGCTGTGCCTAAAACCTAGGCCCTCCTTTGTGGAATGTGGGCATCCTGAGCAGTGCCTTGTCTGCCAAATGAACCTTTAGTATTTGCTAGCAGAGAAAAGTTTCCTTCTGAGTGACATGATTATGTACACAGATATTGCTGATTCCCTGCAGCTGTTTCCTAAGTGCCTAGGTAAGTGCAGTTCTGGACAGTGAGTAGAGATCATGGAGATGAATTAGGGATAATACCAGCATTCCAATAGATTATAGTTTGAATGGCAACACATCCTCGGGAATGATGTGGACACTCTTTATTCTACGAGGAAGATGAAGCACCCAAGAATGATGTTCAGAGAGAGAAGAGCCAGAGATTTAAACAGGCTTCCCAAAAAAGACATCTAAGCTGACACATGGGTTAGGAGGAGTTAGTTGCCCAATGAGAAGGGGACAGGATTATGCTGGAATTGAACATTTTTGGTGGAGATACCATCATGAGGAGAGGTGAAGGCAGTATGAGGGCATGATATAGTGGAGAGATGATGGAGAAAGAAAATAAGGGACATTGGAAGCTACCAGTTATTCAGTGATATTCCCAGACCATGAATTTCAAGTTTGAAAGCAGCAGAAGATACTATTGCAGATAAAGACGAAAACTGTATTATTCTTTTCCTTAGTAATGTCTAAATCCATCCATGGCAATCCTCCAGTTCCCTGCAAAAGTAAAATAATCACAATCTTAATTTAATTTAATCATTATAAGTAGGCAATTATTTGGAGAAGAAGAAACTGATAGATAATGGTAATTACTTCGTGTTCATAGGTTTTGGCTACTGCATTCTCTTCCTGCCACCATCTAATTTGGGCATTGTGGTTGGGTCCCTAGAACCCATCCTTCTTCTCTTCCCCTGTCAAGTAGCGGTGTCAGCATGCTTTGGAGAATTAACCTTAGCTGAAGGTCACTTGGTTTAAGAATAATCCTGTCTCAGCTAACATGGTTTTAGTTCAATGATCAGCATAAAATTCTCTCCTGGCCAGTAAGAGGAGATGTAGGGGAAAGAAAATCAAGCTCAAGCAAGCTCTCTGTTCTGTAGGATGAGACCCAGAAGCTTACAGCTCTTCATGCTGCAAGGGCATTCAGGTTTAGGATAAAGATGATATTATAGATAACAAAATGGAGAGATTAAAAAAAAACTGGAGGTGGGCACTTGGTGTAGCAGATAATGCTAGTGGTACCCACAACGACTATCAGAGTGTCTGAGTTTAACTCACACTTAATGCTCCTGATTCCAGCTTTCTGCTAATATGCTCCTTGAGAGGCAGCAGTGACAGTCCAAGTAGTTGTGTCCCAGCCACCCAAATCAGAGACCTGGATTGAGTTCCTAGCTCCTGGCTTTGGCCTGGTTCAGCCCTGTTTACTGTGGGCATTTGAGAAGTAGACCAGCAGATGGGTACTTGCTCTCTCTCACTCTCTTTGCCTTTCAAATAAATTTTTAAAAATTAAATTAGGGTCCTTAATGACATTATGGGTTGCAAAATCAGATAACTCTTTATCTTATATGATTGCTAGACTTCCTGTTATAAAAGCTAATACAGGGGCCAGTGCTGTGGCTCACTTAATTCTCCGCCTGTGGTGCCTGCATCCCATATGGGCACCGGGTTCTAGCCCTGGTTGCCCCTCTTCCAGTATGGCTCTCTGCTATGGCCCGGGAAGGCAGTGGAGGATGGCCCAGGTGCTTGGGCCCCTGCACCCACATGGGAGACCAGGAAGAAGCACCTGGCTCCTGGCTGCAGACCGATGTAGTTCTGGCCATGGTGGCCATTTGGGGGATGAACCAACAGAAGGAAGACCTTTCTCTGTCTCTGTCTCTCTCTCACTGTCAACTCTGTCAAATTAAAAAAAAAAAAAGCTAATACATTTCTTTACTGCTTAATCCTGTTTCCGTGTGCTCATCTATAATCTGAAATCATGTGCATCCTAAATGATCCACAATCTTTGTGACTTTCCAGAGGCCTGTTTGAACTTTTGTAACCATAACTCCTATGAGCCTTGTTTTCCTGATCTGTGAAATGAATATGATTATGTTTCATCGTTTTTTCATGAATATTATTTGAGATCCATATGAAAGCCCAAGGAAGGAAACATGAACTAACATGCAAGTGCTTACTGTATGCCATGAAATAGGCTGGTTCTTCATTTTAAGAAACTTAGACAATTGGAGCAAAATAGGCCCAAAATAGTCACATAAAATTTGAGAAGTAAACTTTATATAGATCTTCATACAGTTTTTTAAAGTTATTCACTTAGATTTACTCAGGTTTTGTTTTGTTTTCTTTGTTTTGTTTTGTTTTACATCCAACCACATGATCTAGCACGGAGTGGGTACAGAGTTACAGATGAGGAACAGCTTTAAGGAAAGTCACATTTGAAGAAGTAGCATGTGACCTGAAACTTAAAGGATGAGGTGAAATATAGGGAAGAACACTGCAGGTGAAGAAAGGTGAGAAGGAATCGGGTGAAGAGAAAAGGAAGTGTGTGTTCAAAGGGTTGAGAATGAAGGATAACATGGTGACACGTGAAGCAGGAAAAACAAGAAGGGGACACATAATGCTGGGCTCTTATCTCGTGTAAAATAAAGCCATTAGAAAGTTTAAAGCAGAGGAGGCTCATGACATCACACACATTAAAAGCCTCAAAGTCCACAGAAAATGCATATTATGAACAAACTATTGATGGATTTCAATTTTTTTTGCCAAATATCTTTTAATTCTGCTTTCCGTGAAGTTTTAGAAAAATCTTTACAAATACTTTTGAAATGGGTGTGGAAGGGTCAAGTGAGGAAGAGCAGTTGGACTGATTAGGAATCTGCTGTGAAATGTGGTTGGCTGGGACAGGGAATGGCGTGGAGATAGAGCACCGTGGATGGATTGGGGCCGTGCTGCTTGTGAAGAGCTACTGATGTGGGTGGTATGTGAACAGCATTGGCAAATCATGGAGAGAGTGATGTCAAAGGTGACTCCATAGTTTACATGCAAATACAAGACTGGAGGAGGTAAATATTTCTTGTAGGAAAGTCAAGGTTCAGTTTTCAACATGTTTAATTTCAGACATCTCTTTTTATTTAACTTAGAATGTTGAGCAGTAATATTATTTGTCTTACCTTTATGATAGAAGTCTATTTAGAGTTAAAATTTCAGAGTCACTGTTGCGCACATTTGAGGAATGAACCAGTGGATGGAATGCACTCATTCTCTGCCTTTAAATAAATTTAAATTATTAAAAGTAAAATGGAATCACTGCTTCTTTGCCTCTTAGCTTACTTAGATTATGAATTTTATTGAGATAAGCTTTTGTTTCCAGGGTCTGACCCAGGAATAGCATTTAGTAAGTACTTGGTAAATAAATATTGATTGGAAGAATTTAAAAGGGTAGACTTGAATGGATCCTTAAACAATAGAAAAGATTCAGAATGAGGGAATGAGCGCCTTTTCAGCTGGAGACAGAGATACAGGATAACTGCAGGGGTTGAAATGATCGCATGTTGGGAGGCAGTAGCTAAATTGCCTTATCTGGTATTCTCATCAGTAATGTGGAGATTAATAACTTGCTCTAAGTCAGATAATATGGAACTGATGGATTCTAGGCTTGTACTTAAGTCTTTTTGATTTCCAAGCTCAGGATTTCATATACGGTGTTCTTTCCTCGCCATATTATTTCCTATAGTTATCACACCACCTCTCAATTCACAGATGCCTTATTTCTTCCCACTTAGGCCTGATGAAATATTTTCTGTCTTGAGCACTTTCTTTATGTGATTTGTTTTCTGAGTTCCATTTGTTCCTCTTTCTCAGCTCTCCACTGCGGTTTGAATCCACGGGGTATTGATCACCCTGCCCGTACTGAAGGTATTAAACTGCAAATTGAAGGTGAAGGTGTGGAATCTCAATCTATTAAAAACAAAAATTTCCAGAAGGTGCCAGACTCAAAAGGAACCCCCAAGCGACTGCAAGCAGAAGCAGAGACAGCTAAGGTAGGAAATAATCTGGTTAATTACAGAAACTCTAAAAGCTATGGCTCCAAACGTTGTGGTCCAGCACAGAGAACTGATAACCCTTTCACTAATTACTGTTGAGCTCTTGGTTAAGTAAGCACTGCATCTTAATGATAAGTAATAATAGATGAAAATATTGACTACACTCCCTTTGGAATGAAATTGAGACACATTTGTGGGCAGCCTCATAGCAATGCTTTATGTAGAAGATTACCTTGAACTTACAGCTAAAGCCTCCATTTACCAGACTCAGATTTACCATATTATCTTTTTGAGCAAGTCATATAACTCTCTGAGATCCAGATTCTTCATTTCCAGAATGAGAATTATGAAAACTAACTCCCACTTTAGGTTTATCAAAGCAAAGAGCTCTATGCTTGTAGAAGCACTTATTTTTATTTTTTTGGAGGGAGGGAAAGAACATCCTTCCATCTACTGATTCACTCCCCAAATGTGGAAGTGCTTTAAAAAGCCCCAATACTGCATGAATATGAGGGGTGTTTGCTGACATTGTAATTGATATTTCATGAAGTGCAGCTGTGTGCACGCACACATGCATGTGTGCAGGTGCACACACACACATTTCTGGCAGTATGAAGGGCTCTTGTTCTGGTTTATGTGTCCCTGCACCAGTTCTGAGAGATAGACAAATTTAACAAGGCCTCCAAATAATAGGGCAAAATTATTATTGTTTTTTTGCTGTGGATACTTAGTTCCTCTTAGTTTTTAGCCAAAATGTGGGTACTATAAAACTGATCAAATGCACAGTGGGTTGATAGCTCTTAACTGTAGACATCCTATTCCAAAGGTTTGCTATGATGGAACTGGCAGATGTTAATGTTCATACATAGTGTTGAAGATGTATAAATTTGACCCCTGGAAATTGAGGAAATTAGTTGTCATGGCATTTGCTTTCTCTCCTTGTATATTCTCAGTATGCAAATTTCCTTTCAAATATTTGTTAGGTGAATCAATGTATGACATTTTTGGAGAGCAGATGTTATAAGCTTCCAAGGAAGATCTTAAATAGAAAGGTCATTTTGCTGTTATGCAATGACCACCTCCGTTTTCTCTCAAATAATTTCTTCCAAATCAAATGTGATTTTTTTGGCTTTATGTACAGTTTTTAACAGTTACTGTAATCACTTTCCTTATTTAATGTGAATAATTTAAAACTGATGACATTGGATGTGTGTGTATGTGTGTATGTGTGGAGTAGGAGCAGGGAGTGATTAGAAGAAAGATATTGTGGGTATTTTGCACTAAACATTTTAGTTAAGAGAAATTAATTACACTTTGTAGGAAATTGGTTGATGATCATTGTAGTTTGGTTTGCGAGTAGAATTAGAAATAAGTGAACCTTATTATGACATCTAAACCTGATCGATGCATTGTGCCACAAAAGCCAGAGTCTTGAAAGAGCCAAGAAATAGATCTTAAGGATTTTCTTTTGAAACGAAGATTAATAGTTGAGTAGGATCTTTTCAAGAGAATGCTTAAAATATTAAAATGGGGGCCGGTGCTGTGGTGCAGCAAGTTAACACCCTGGCCTGAAATACTGGCATCCCATATGGGCACCGGTTCATGACCCGGCTGCTCCACTTCCCATCCAGCTCTCTGCTATGGCCTGGGAAAGCAGTGGAAGATGGCCCAAGTCCTTGGGCCCCTGCACCCATGTGGGAGATCTAGAGGAAGCTCCTGGCTCCTGGCTTTAGATCGGCACAGCTCCAGTCGTTGTGGCCAACTGGGGAGTGAACCAGCGGATGGAAGACATCTCTCTCTCTCTGCCTCTCCTCTCTCTCTGTGTAACTCTGACTTTCAAATAAGAAAATAAATCTTTAAAAAATATTAAAATTAAGAACTGTATATGTAAAATATATTAAATTTCTTCTCTTAATATAAATAAAAACTATAAAAATTAGATGAGGAGGGGCCAGCCCTGTGGAATAGTAGATAAAGCTGCTGTCTGCAGTGCCAACATCCCATATGTGTGCTGGTTCAAGTCCCAGCTGTTCCACTTTCAATCTAGCTTTCTGCTATGGCCTTGAAAAGCAGTGGGAGACTGGGAAGAGGCTCCTAGCTTCCGATCAGCTCAGCTCTGGCCGTTGTGGTCATTTGTGGAGTGAACCAGTTGATGGAAGACCTCTCTCTCTCTCTCTAGCTCTGGCTTTGGCTCTGGCTCTGCATCTCTCTGGGCAGGTGGACCACTTAACCTGTGCTGTAACATTTGAGTAGTTAGCACTCTAAGAGTAGAGGACACCCTTAGCAATGAAGCCTAAGCATCTTGAGTCAGGGTGTTGCAGCAGAGATACTCAGGTGTGTACAGCAACAATTTCTCAGAGTCAGGGTTTCTGTTGTGGAAATTGAAACTGGAATATTTGCTGGGGGCCAAGCTGTACATGGATTTTAATTCCTGCTAAGGCATATGGATTTACTTTTTTATCTGTATGATCTAGTATAGTGGCCCCTAATTATGTGTGACTATTTAAATTTACTAAAATAGAAAAAGGTTAAAAATTTATTTTTTTCATCACACCAACACATTTGAAGTGCCCAGTCACCGCATGTATCTAGGAGCTGCTGTTTTGGACAGTGTGGACACAGAACACGACCAGCATGGCAGAACGTTCTATTGAACCATTCTACTTTAATCAGGGTGGAGGACTGTTGAAGTTTTCTAGAAATTAGAATAAAGTGAAAAATGAAATTTTGTTGACATTCCCTCTGACTGTTGTCCTTCAGCCTAGGTAGAGACATGATACAGTCATTAGAAAAAAGGTCAAAATACTCAGGATTCCATTTGAAAGTGGTATTCTTAACAACTGTGATGGTTGGAATTTGAGTTTCCATGGCAACTGCAGCGATGGATTCAGATCATCCCCTGAGTAAGAAGTCCTGGCTGTTCCCATCTTGGAATTCTGGGGTGTGTCCTCACAAGTTGCCTAAACACAGCAATGGGGAAGTTTAACTTCTGGACTTGATCTGGGTGCTCACAAGGAAGCTTCACCAGGCTGTTTTTATGCCTGTCAAATAAGGGCTTGTTTTTCCCTGCCATGATGCCACTGTATGAACCCAGCAGTCTCTATGAATACTTCACATATGCATTTGTATACCATACTTTTTATTTATAAAATTGGTATCCCCATTTTATAGCTGAGAAAGCCAAGAGTCTAAATGATTCACCAACCTGTAGTCTCTGGGAAATAACTACAAAAAGATGGAACTTAAATCTATGCCTAATTTCTCTAAATTCAAAGTTTTTATTTCCTAATATTAAATGTACAAATAATCTGTTTATTTGAAAAACAAATATAATCTGTTACACTGTGAATGTGGCCAGCTATGCACAATTAGAGGTTAAAACACTGCATGGATTCTTTACTCCTTGGAGAGAAACACAACAAATTTTGAGTGCTATATTATATAAGGGAGAAACAATGCCAGCATCTAAAACAGTGAATAATTGCTTGCACTTGGCTTTGGGATACATTATGTGAATCTTTGGCAGCAGCTAGCCTTTTCTCATTAAGTTAATATTAGATTTAGTTTGTATTTCTTTGGCACGGAGTTAAAGGAATTGGCCTGGAACTTGGTGCCAGGGACAGGAAGAGGAGAAAGGCTGGTACTTTGGATGTGCTACAGGTGGATAAATCACAATTGACTACAGGGCAACTGGTGGATGTTTGTAAGGGTGCATAGGAACCATTACTCAGGGATTAAAATAGAAAGCTAAGAGAATTTAGACTTAGGTTAAAAGATGAAGGGTGGATTGTACTTAACCTTGATCAAATTACATTGCTCAGCTGCTTCTGAGAAGGTCTCTGGCAATTCGGAGATAGAATGATCTCATTCTTGGCTATCAGTATTCTTGGCTCAAGGAAAAAGGAAAAACAGTGTCTCCAAATGAAACTGCCGATCTGATCTCATGCCACCAATGATAGGAAAGGACATAATGCATGAAATGTAATGAGCACATACTTAAGAACTGTCAAGAGTCAGAACGAGAGACAAGCAAAACTGAATAAGTGCCAGGGCCACAATACTTAAATACATTGGGTTCTTCGGACACATCTCAGGAGAAATACAGTAAACTCATATTTGAAGAGGCAAGCCTTTATTACTGAAGTACTAAGCTCTGAAAAGCGTGACAATAAATAAGGTGTATTTAAGCCATAGATTGACAGTATAATCAACAAAGAAGAAAGTCCAGGTAGCATTTGATAATCCAATTTATTTTACGGGTGAGGAGCTGATCCTCAGATGAGATGAAATGGCCTCTCCAAGATCTTGAACTCATAGTGACAAAATGTAGCCTAAAGCAGTTCTAGCAAATGTTCAGTGCATTTGGCTCTTTTGAACTTATGAATCTACATGAAACTGCACATGCTATAAACATTTTGGTTAATAGTATTTCTCTGGTGGACTAAGACTACAGAGCATGCCATGTAAGGATAATAGAGTGCCCAGTTACAGTTCCATTGACACTTTTGCCACAGCACAGGTAGGCTCTGAAGAAGAGGGCATTTGAGTTCCATAGATGGTGTGTTTGTATACTTCCCACCATTCTTTTCCAGCCTGAAACTCTGAAGATCAATGTACAACCATTACAGCCATGACAACAATTTATGAATCATAATATTCAGACTTAAGACATTTCAGAATTGCATGCATTCATGTGAAAGCGAATATACAACTGGTACTTGAGAAACAAAAGCATAGATACAATTCAAGACTGCATTGAGTTCATTCTGCATGATAAGATGACTCCCATTGCTTTGAAAGGGCACACTGGATAAACCTGGAGGCATCTGTGGGCTCTTGGCAAATGCAGCCCACTGAAGGACTCAAGAAATGTGTAGTATAGAACACACAAAAGGATGAGGCATGAAGAACAGTGGAGGGTGGTAGAAGAAAGCAGTGTATGGTCTTTGCCCTCACCCAAAGCAAGACATTTAATGCTAGTGCCTATTGAGGGGCATTGATAGTTTCAGAAACACATTTTCTTTAAGCAGATACAGTTGAATCCTCCTAAACACATACACAGTCTTCTTTACAAAATGTATATTGTTTAGTAAGTTGCTATTGATCTATCGATATATGGGCTCAGATCACCATTTGTAACTGGGATTTTTTTTTTGACAGGCAGAGTTAGAGGGAGAGACAGAGAGAAAGGTCTTCCTTCCATTGGTTCACCCCCAAAATGACTGCAGAGCCAAATGCACTGAATCGGTGCGCTGTGCCGATTTGATGCCAGGAGCCAGGTGCTTTCTCCTGGTCTCCCATGTTGGTGTAGGGCCAAAGCACTTGGGCCATCCTCCACTACCTTCCCGGGCCACAGCAGAGAGCTGGACTGGAAGAGGAGCAACCAGGACAGAATCTGGCACCCCGACCGGGACTAAAACACAGGGTGCCAGTGCTGCAGGCGAGGATTAGCCAAGTGAGCCGCGGCGCCAGCCTGTAACTGGGATTTAATACCTCTTTCTTTATTCAGTAAATAGCTCAGCATGGTGGGAGTTGAAATCACATGAGACTTTGAGCGAGTAGGTTGCATTTCACTTAGATAGTATGCAGTGGACCATGAGTTAGGCTCATATCTGCATGTCTTCACTGCACCTCTAGGACTTTGCTGTACCTCATTGCATCTTATTGGAGGTGTTGGATAGCTCAGTTTTATGCTGCATGCACAGTGGCACTGAGAATTTCCCGGTGGCACAGTGGGTTGTGGAAGAAGTAGTACTTAAATAACTTTAGAGAAACATCCTACTTAGTCTTCTACTATCTCTAAAAAGACACAAATGGCCATAACTGATGTTCTATTTGGATATAAATTACCAGAAGTTTACAGTTGGAAGTAAAAGAAACATGATAAGGAATAAAAGATTTCAAACTGCCCTGATATCACTGATACATGAAGAAATAATTTGCAGTCATAACTGAATTGAAAAACTATAGCAATTTTCTATTACATTAAATGCAGATAGCGTAAGACCACTTCATTATTCAGGAATGGATTCATTCTTTATGTCCCTCTACATATTCTGAAATCCATGGATGTTCCATATCCACTGTCATCACAAGGATCCTCCTCATCATATCTTCTCCTGGGAACCCCATTGTTAGCCTCTTAATTGGCTGCCATTTCATTCTTGCCTTCTTGTGATCCATTTCCCATAGAACAATCCTGAATCAAAAAAAAATGGCACTCAACTGCTTCACATCCTTAATCGTTGGTTCTTCATCACATTTCAAGTGAACATCCATGCTTATTTTGAGTAAGAAACTAACAAAGGGCCAGTGTGTGGCATAGCAAGTAAAGCTGCCGCTTGCAATGCTAGCATCATATGGATCTGGGTTCTTGTCTTGGCTATTCCACTTCTGATCCAGCTCCCTGCTGATAGCCTAGGAAAACCACTGGAATATGAACTCAGTCTTTAGGCCTCAGCCATCCATGTGGCAGAGTTGAATGAATCTCTTGGCTTTGGTCTGGCCCAACCCGACCCATTGTGGCCATCCAGGGAGTGAACCAGCAGATGGATGATATCTCTTTCTATGTGCATGTCTCTCCCTGTCTCTCTGTAACTCGGACTTTCTCATAAATAAATAAATCTTAAAAAGGAAATTTTATTCAAAAGAAAAGAAACTAAGACATTGGGGTTTGCTTGCTTCTCACCAGGCTCTCTTCTGAGCTGCAACATACTTACCTTTCAGTTGCTTGACCATACATTGTTGGTACTTCTCATCCTGTTCTTTCCCATTATCATTGTGTGATTCCTTTCTTGATATAAAGCTCAAATGCTCCTCTTCAAGAGGCGTTTCCTGACAACCCTAACAAAATTAGTCTTCTAGTCCTTCTGGTATCATGAAGTTTGATATCCTCCATAGAGCTGCTTGCTCTCAGAAGTTATTTTATTTCTACACCAGAATTCAAACTCCTTAGGAGCAGTAATCTTATCTGCCTTGTTCATTGCTATAATACCAATTCCTGTTACTGTGGCATATAACCAAGTTTAAATTTTTTATAAATGAGTGAATAAGTCTGTTCATGGGACAAGAGAACCCCTTGCTTTGGGTTTTCTTCTGTTATCACTCATAATTATATCATTATCTTTAGGTTCTCCACAGCAAGTAAAGGATAAATCTGGCCAGGTCTTATAATGGTTGACCATATCAGGGAATGCTTCTCCTAAATGGTGTCTATTGTCCCTACAGTGGACAATAGATGCTTCCATAGTCACTCTATTACCCTTCATCCTCAAAAAGTCTAGGTTGTCTGTCCAGGTAAATATTTCATTGTAGTCTCTATCACGCATCCCAACTTAGAGAAGCATCTCCTGCCTTCTGATGAGGGCCTCGTGATCTCTCTGCTGCTTCTAGAGTTGGTCAAGATTTCAAATAGCAAAGCTCTTCACCCCCATCCCTGGTATTTTTCAGGATTCTTAAGTATAAGCATCAGCTGACCTGACTCACTTCATTTCCACTCTTCTCCCTGATATATACAAAATATGTAGGAAATGGAAATGGCTTCTTTGCTTTAAATGCCTATAACTCCTGACTACAAGGTACCCAGAAAAGCCTACAATAATAGTTTCAATCATTACTTTCACACTTACCCTTATAATATCTTAGCTTGAGCTACTGTAACAAAGTACCATAGGCTGCATAGCTTAAACAATGGACAGTTCTTTCTCATATCTTTGAAGGCTGGGGTCTAAGATCAAGTTACCTGCTGATAGGGCTCCAATGAGAGTTCTCTTCCCAGTTTGCAGGTGAACCTCTTCCTTTTGTTTCCTCACGTGGCAGAAAGTGTGAACTCAGGGGTCTCTTCCTCTTATAAAGATGGTAATCCCATCATGGCGACCCTTACCATCATGGCCTCACCACACCTAATTGCTTCTCTCAAGTCCCACTTCCAGATACATTGGGGGTTAGAACATCAGCATACAAGTTTCAAGGGGCACAAACATACAGTCTGTGACTTAGACCAAACATGCCTTTAGGCTAAATGCCAAATAGCTACATGTTAAATCAGTATTTGGCTTAAGTCAAATGTGGCCATCATAAAATGTGTGGCACACAAGAAAAAATCTTGACATGTTCATACGAATACCTAGTTATTAAAACCTAATTAAAGTTATACCAAGCAAAATTTTTAAAAATTTGGTACTATGAATCAGTAGTGATAATCTCTCAGAGATTGCAGTTCTTATGGTTTTAATATTACACATTTGTGGTACAGAAAATATGCTCTTTCACCTGAGATTCATGAATGAGAAAAATTAAACTTTGTCAAGCACTGCCATTTCATTGGTGGTATGATATTCCCCTCAAGTCACCAAACTGTCTTTGTTTCTGGTAGTAGCTGACTAAAATAAAGATCTCATCTTCTGGAATTTTTATCTTAGTTGATACAGTTTCATCGAAATAGTCTAATAAATGAAAGCTTGAGGAGTTTGATTAATTTTGTTGCTATCCTTTGTGGGTTTTTTAAAGCTATATTTTCATAATATTCATTGTGAAATGATTCTCAATTCGACAACCAGAATGATCGGTTAATGTGGGAGTCTAATCATGCCATTTCTCTACTCAAAACTAATCATTCCCTTTCTTCCTCAAATTAAAAAGCTAATATCCTTGCAGTGCCTTTCCAGGCCTTGTGTGAGTGTCATCTGCCACTAGGATCTTCCACGCTCAGGCTGATTCAAACAAGGCACCTTCCCACTTTCAAGCTTTTGCACTACTGTTCATTCTGTCTGGAATTCTATCATCAGGATAAAAATAACCCATGCTTCCATATCCTTCAAATCAGTGTAATATTCCCTATCAGGTTGTGCTGTTGGAATGTCTTTCCCAAGGCCCTGATCTTCTCTGTCCTGTTACTCACCTATACCTTCATCACTTTCTAAATCTATGTATGACTTGAAACACAGAAGAGGCCCAATTGTTTATTGTTTGAGTTCTTATACTAATTAATATGCATTTAGTCTTCAGCTGGCTGATGGACTTTTAATATATGAAACAAAATAAGGATATTTCACTCTCTAATTTCACTCTAATTATTATCTGTTTTGCCTACTTTTGTTGGAAAGGGAATTTTAATATAGTAACAGTAAAACAAAGATACCATACCCCTATTTGAGCTATTGGTGGTATTATATGTGTAAATAAACTATATGATCAGATGATCATTGATTGCACATGAGTTGAAAAAAGGTCAAGCATTTGGCTGAGTCAGTAAGACATTGGTTAAAATGCCCCTGTCCCACATCACAGTCCCATGGTTTGATTCCCAGCTCTGACACCTAATTTCAGCTTCCTGTTAATGTCATCCATAGGAGAAAGCACTGATGGCTCAAGTAGTTGGGTTCTTGCCACTCAGGTGGGAGATCTGGATTGAGTTCCTTTCTTCAGTCCAACCATTCACCCCAGGTTGCCATTGCAGGGATTTAGGGAATGAATTATAGATGAAAGCGCTCTCTCTCTTTCTGTCTGTGCACCTCAAATGAATAGATACATGATGGAAAGAAGGTAGGAAAGAAATGGCATTTGTCTACTTGGGCTGCTCAAAATCATGGCTGAAGTCAAATCCTAATAGCATATTTTTTGGCAAATAACACAACCAAAGCTGAACATCAGTGATTCTTTGTCCTTTGTATAATTTGAAGTTTGCCTCCTAAGTATTCATATCTGTTCATAAGTGTGACTTGAGTATTCTAAAGCTAATCTTTTGGATGGGGTGGTATCTAATACCAATATTTTCTCATGTTGTACCAGACAAACAAGGGCTAACTCTATATGTGCCTATATGGTAGTAAACTCTAAGAGGTGGACAGTAGTTTGCCAGAACTAGAACACACAGAGGACAGAGAAATGTCAAAGCTTGAATTTGATATCAAACAGAAGATTTTTAGAGGGAAAATTATGATTGTACTGTTTTCCTTTTTTTTCCCCAAATAACATGGTAAAGAGACTCTGCAGCCTGAGATCTGATCTGCCCTTACTATATGCTAATTTCATCACCTGGGACAAATTTCTTAGCCTCTCTGTGCCTCAGTTTCTTCATCTGTCCAGTAGGAATAATTCTACCTACATTAGTGGGTGATTAGGATCATTGCAGATTATACTTGTGTATAAAGTACTCACAACAGCACCTGACATAGGTTAGGCACATGTAAGTTTGCTACTATTATTATTTGTTTCATCATTGTTATCTTCAGGAATTCTGCCAAAATGGATTGAAAATGTATGTTTATGTATGTTTAGTATAACTATATGTTTGCAGAGAATCCAGATTGGCTGCCTGTCATTTGCACATATAGACTTAAAGTTGGAATTATTCTTCAGTGATCAAAAAATCCGGAAATTTTTCCTACTTAAAAGCTTTAGATTTTTCACATCTCCTAGAAAATTAAAAGGTCTGGAAATAATAAGTTGAATTTTGTACCAGCTGGAGTTGTATAGAAGCTGCTCCTTGTAGGTGGACAGTCTTTCTGGTTTAGTTCCACCTGTGTCTGGCCCTCTTCCTGCTGAGATTCTACAGTTCATCATCATCAGGGTACAGGCTGCTGACATAGTACAAGTGAAAGTGCACATATCATTTTATACTCAGAAGTATGTATTAGGCCCCTTCTTTGGTGATACTATGCTGAACAAGACAGAAGTAGTCCCTTTCTTCATGGGGTTTCCATTCTACTTGGGTAACCAGATCTCAAACAAGTATTATAATGCAAATTGTATATGCTTGGGTTTAAACCAACCAAGATATAAAGAACTGAGACAGAAAAAAAAAATAGATGAAGTAGAGGCTAAGGAATCTATTGGGGGGGTGTTTTCTGAAATAAAAACTAAACATTAAAAAGGAGAAAGTGTATTGGAACAAGAACATATCATTCACCTGGGTCAACCTATTTAAAGACCCTGAAGGAAGAGAAAATGTATTCTACTTAGGAGTAGAAAGAAGACTAATGTGACAGGTCAGATAGAGATATCATGCTGTTCTATCTAAATTTTATACTCCAAGCCAATGGAAAATCAATGGAGGGTTTTACACAGGGAATGGACTTAAAAAGCACTAGCTGCTGCTCAGTGATTGATCAGAAGTCAGCAAGAGTAGAAATGGGGAGACTGCAAAGTGATTATTGTGGTTTACACAGTTGAGAAAGGAACAGAAGTAGACAAATTTTATGTTGAAGATAAGATTGAGAAGATGTGATTGGGTGTAACCCATGAGGCACCAGGAGGAATTCAGGATGATGCCTTGTTTCTGGTTTTGGCAGGACATTGGTGTTCAGTGAAATAGGATAACCGTTAAGGGATAGTGGGAATGTGGGTATCTTTTAGGGTTGACAGAGAATGAGAAGTTTGGTTTTTGACCATGTTTGTTTTACAGTTTGAGTTCTACCCAAGAGACCATGCCTAGTAGGTTATGAATCCAGGTGTCCAAATAGAAGTCTCAATTAAAGCTGTGCATCAGAGGTCACATTTGTCACTGTGGGGGAGTGTATGCAATTGTGACACAGGTGGAATGCAAGGGGTTTTCTGTTGGTCCGCCCTGTCTCTGCTGTTGCTGTTTCTTTGGTGACTGTCATCCTGGGTCTGTCCTCATTGGACTGTGTTGGGTTTAAGGGCCCAACTGTTCAGTCTCGAGGACAATGGCACAGCATGAATGCACTTGGGTAGAAATAGCACATCTGATCTTTTTTCTTTCAACTTAATTTTCTACTTCACCCCACAAATGTATTTCTCCACTATTAACTGTTGTGCACATCTAGTAAGAAGTGCCCCACATGTTTCTTGGGATGTTGGAAAGGGTTGTCTGAAATGAGCTGCTGGTGCTTTTTTTGTTGTTGTTCAGTTTTTTTCCCTCCTTGGCATTAAGGCATATTCATTTCCTCTAAGGACATGAAGATGTATCTTCTTCTACCAGTTCTATTATGGTAGAAGTCACTTGCTTTCACACCCTATCCACATATCTTCTCCTTCACACTCCCATCACTCAGAATGTCTAGTTCTAGAGAGTAGCCCATGAAAGAAAGTGATACGCTGCACCATCAGGCTGGGGTAGCAAAATCCCTTGTGTATTCTTTCAGTTCCTCCTTTCCTTTGGGGAAATGTAGAGGCCATACATAGAGATGTCACATTTTCAAAGTCAAAGGAACTTTGAAGACCAAGTCAGTGCATAGATGACAGCTGCCCAGGAGCTCACTTACAGTGTGCTTTGTATAAATAACAAATTTAAGAAGAGTTAGATTTTGAGGGATGTTTGTTAACAACAGTGTAGGCTTAGCCTAACTGGATTAATCCAAATGTCATCAGGCAACAGTGCATTACTGCTTCCCCTTATACTGTAAGCTTCTCACTTGCAATCATCTTGCTGAACCTCAGACCGAGTGCAAACCATGACAAAGATGGGTGTGCTTAACATTTTAAAATTTTATTTATATAAAGAGAGCAGATTTCATGTGTTTCCTATATACCATTTTAAACCTATAATGATACTTCCCACCCAGCTTCCTTCCTTTCTTTTTTTCTTTTAATTTTTGCTGTAACATACTTTCAATTTACTTTATAGTCACAGGCTTAATCCCCCACAAAATAAAGAATTCAGCAGGTATAATGTGGAAAAAATCCCTGTTCCACAGTATAGACAAGGGCTCTAAACAATAATAATATCTCAAAATGTCAATTTCACTCTTATACATTACATTGATCATGACTTTATTTTTGACACATGAAAGCTATCAATGTTTCTTTTTACTCTACAAAATTGAGATGAATTTACCATTTAAAGATTTTAAAGCTTTGCTGTTAAGCCTCTGCCCTTGTTACCAATGCCAGAACATTCTGGGGTGTGCTCCTCCCTAGTGCCCCATTTTGTTTGTGTGTGGCTGATAGCAATCAGCCACTGCCTCTGCTCATTTTGGTGCTGCGATTTCCTTTAATGTGACTCATGATTTCTTCTATGTACCAAATGCTCTGCACCTGGTCTCAATTGTTAGGCTTAGAGATGAATGTTGTTTTTGCAGTGTCGTATGTGTGTGTCTGTGGTTTAATCGGCTTAAGCAGTTATTTTATTTTGGAGAAGTTGACCTATTTTCCCCTCCTGCATGCAAATCTGGCATGCAACTTTTACCGTGTACACATCAACTTTCTGAGACATAAAAGCTTCTCCTTTAATAACCCCTCCCTTATTTGGTTTACTTGGCTAATATTTATTGGCAACATCTGGGGATTAGTGCAGTGCCATTATTTACAGCCATGTTTATTTGGGCACTTCTGTGAATCATGGCAGTTTCTCACCAACTCTGCCATTTTGTTAAGGATGGCCTTAATTTGCAGGCATTACACAGGAAATGGAGTCTTGTGCATATTTATGACAAATCACAGATAATATAGGGAAATGGGATGGTTATGATTATAGGATGGTTATTAGAAATAATCTAACCCATGCTTCTCAATTTATTTGTGAGACTGTTGATGGGTCAAAAAGTGAAATGACCTGCAGAATTACAGACATGCCAAGGAGTTAGATGCTTTGCTTCTCAGTCTATCACTCTACCATGTCTTTGCTTTCTTGAGACTTTATTCCACACTTTTTCAAGGATATATGTGGGGTAGCTATTTTATAGATTATTTCTTAGGTTTTCTTTTACCCAAGTGAGATCATGTGAAGACTGAGCTTGTGTTTAGATTCTTCTTAAGGGTTTCTCAACCTTCCTTCTGGAGTGGTCCTTGGAGCCATCACAAGGATAGGGCAGTGGAGGTCTTCAGCCTTATTTTCTGGGAATGGATGTTGATGGCTACTACCAGAAATGGAATGCAAGGGACTTGCTGTATGTCTGCTGAAAAGGTGATATATTCATTCATTCCCTACCCCTCTCCCTACCCCTCCATCTCCTTTTCCCTCTCCACAAACACACACTTTCAAGTAAAAAAATAAAACTTACTAAAAACTGGGTGAAGAGTGGTTTGGTGTGGTGAGTTAAGCTTCCACTTGGGAAGTCTACAGCCATATGGGAGTGCCTGGGGATAGAGTCCTCCTCCACTTCCAATCTAGCTTCCTGTTAATGCACCTGAGAGGCAGCAGCAGATGACTCAATTACTTGAGTTCCTGCCACCCATGTCGAATACCCAGGTCAAGTTTCTGGCCCCTGGCTTCATTCTAGACCAGCCCCAGCCATTGCAAGCATTTGGATAATGAATTGGCAAATGAAAGATCAACCTCCCCTTCCACCTCCACCTCCCCCTCTCCCTCTCCCTCTCCCTCCCTTCCTACCTCTCTCCCTCTCTTGTCCTCTGTTACTCTACCTTTCAAATAAATAAAGAAAAAAATTAGGTTATTCTCAGAGTCATAATATCTCTACTCATTCTTTTTAAAAAACTGATATTTGATACATATGCAAACATACTTATATGACTAATAACAAAATTAACTCATGGTGAAACCATCTCCAAACTTTTGAGAGTCTGGTCTCTTTTGAATATGTCTTGTATTGTTCTGTGCATGACTCTCTTAGCTATATCCTTTTTCCTTTTCTGCATTTTCTCTTTTTCTATGAAATGCTGCTATCTAAACATACATTTCAGCTTGCTGTTTCCTTAAAGCAGCCACATGGAAGCAACCTCTTCCTTTTTTTTAACTTCATTTCTCAAATATAGTGATATCCAAGACCTGTCATCAGCCCTGTCCAGGTTTTTCCTACCATTCTTCTCCTTGGCAGTCTCTGTGTGGATGACAGCTGGAGCCTTATCTTCAGGCTTGACTTCTTTCGAGCCCTCCTTCATTTTCAGCTGCCAAGTGGATAGCTTCTTCTGTCATCCTGCTGTCAGGTCAAAGGGCAAGATCAAAGGAATGTACAGAGGAAAGGCCACACCCTTCTTTAGGAACTCAGAGGCCTTTGATAGAGAAATCAAGGAGGGAAATGCAGTATGTATTATATTAGAAGCAAGTCAAGCTCATTTCTTGTCCATCTTGCAATTTTCAAAGAAAGTATTTCTTATTACAAATGCTGCACACCTAAATTATTTGATTAACACTCTTCTAAACCTTTCTCTTTTGTACTCAATTACCGAGTATTGATTCCTGTGTTTGTGGACTGAGCAGGATTTTAATCTTATATTTTATAGCTTTCTGAACAAAATTTATTAATCAGTTAGCCCCGTGAACCATAAATTTTAATATGCTAATTTATTTTGTCTCTAGTCAAATTGAGTTGCAATTTTGACTTCCTTTATTGAAGAAGAGAGTTTTACAATGTTAAATGTAAAAGTATTAGATACTTATAAATTATTCTAATTCCTATTTTAAATTAACCTTATAGGATAACAAGGCTGATATTACTTAAAATACAGTGATGTGCTTTTCTTCAAAAATTATTTTTACCAAAAGGAGAAATAAAAGGATGTATATTTATGCCAGCTATGTGAAAAATCTGTCAACCACTAGAACTCATGTCATATGTTAAGATATTGTGTAGTTTGTTTATGAGGTGTCCTTGACTTAAATCTAGTGCTCTTTCCTCCCTACTTGAGTTATGTTCTTTCCAGACTGGTTTCAGATGATTTCATTCTCCATGAGTGCTTCCCTTATTTACTCAATCCCCAATCAGAATTAATATGCCTAAGTGTCTCTTGCCCTTGGAGTGTTCCTCTATTATATTATCTGGTTCTGTCTCTGAACCACGAGTTTTTTACAGAAAAGCTCTGTGTCTTTGTCCTCATCGATGATGCACACCTTTACACCTAGTAGATCCTGAAAACAACACCAATAAGTGACTTTTACAATTGCAACTCAAAGAGTTTTTGAGTGCAAAATGTGTTCTTTGATGACAGCCAAAGGAATTTATATATACATGTCACTCAATATGATGACTTGTCAGTTACATGTACTAGGGAGTCTTGGTTCGCTCTGTCACAAAAATACCAAAAAAAGTCACAGAGAATTCTGAAAATTTCCCTTCAATTCAAAATGACATTAATGGCAAGGCTGACAGATCATACTGAGGGAATGTGGAAGCATTTCCAGTTCTAGAATGAAAAATGATGAATATTGATCCTTGATAATATAAAAAATCATACTATAAATGAAATTGTTTTTCATTTAAATCTGTAACATTTATATTTCCTTAAGAGGTTAGGAATAGCTAGATTTCTGTTCCATACTTTTTTGAAGGTTTTTATTTAATGAATACAAATTTTATATGAACAGCTTTTAGGGATATATTGTTTCTTCCCCCATTTTCCGCTCTCCAATGCCTACTCCCATCCCACCTCCTACTCCTTTTCCCATTCCATTTTCCAATAAGATTCATTTTTAATTGACTTTACATACAGAAGACCAACTGTATTACTAAGTAGAGATTTCAACTGTTTGCACCCAGACACACAAAGTATAAAGTACAGTTTGAAGACAAGTTTTACCATTAATTCTCCTAGTACACATCATTAAGGACAAAGGTCCAACATGGGGAGCAAGTGCATAATTACTCCTGTTGTTGATTTAACCACTGACACTCTTATTTATATCGTCAGTGATCACCCGAGGCTCTTGACATGAGCTACCAAGGCTATGGAAGCCTTTTGAGTCCATAAAGTCTGTCAGTTTTTAGACAAGGCTGTATACAAAGTGGAAGTTCTCTCCTCCCTCCAGAGAAAAGTACATCCTTCTTTGATGGCCCCCTTCTTTTCACTGGGGTCTCACTCACAGAGACCTTTTATGCAGAACCATTTTTGCAACTCTGTCTTGGCTTTCAATGCCTGAAATGCTCTCATGAGATTTTCAGTCAGATCCGAATGATTAGTGGCTGATTCTGAGGCCAGAGTGCTGTTTAGGGTGTTTGTCATTCTGTGAGTCTGCTGTGTGGACTGCTTTCCATGTTGGAATGTTCTCTCTTTGTAATTCTATTTATTGTTATTACCAGGCACTTGATCTTATTTATGTGATCCCTTTGACTTTTGATCCTATTTATATGATTAATTCCATACTTAATATGGTTATTTTATCACATAAGATGGGATTAGTGCCACCCAGCTAAGTGGGATTTGGAGTCCCATGGTAATGTTTTAGCTTCACCGTTAGGGGTAAGTCTGTGGCAATGTGTGCTGATCTGTACAGCTCCTCCCTCTCTCATCCCAACACTTATTTTTAACTGGGATCTATTTCCAATTAACTTAATACATCTATTGTTAATTCTGTGTTAAGTAATGACTTACCAATGGTATTAATAAGAAATAAAAAGAATGAAAAAATAAAATAAAATGAGGGCCGGCGCCGTGGCTCAACAGGCTAATCCTCCGCCTTGCGGCACCGGCACACCGGGTTCTAGTCCCAGTTGGGGCGCCGGATTCTGTCCTGGTTGTCCCTCTTCCAGGCCAACCCTCTGCTGTGGCCCAGGAGTGCAGTGGAGGATGGCCCAGGTGTTTGGGCCCTGCCCCCCATGGGAGACCAGGAAAAGCACCTGGTACCTGGCTCCTGCCATTGGATGAGCGCGGTCCGCCAGCCACAGCGCGGCAGCCATTGGAGGGTGAACCAACGGCAAAGGAAGACCTTTCTCTCTGTCTCTCTTTCTCTCTCATTGTCCACTCTGCCTGTCAAAAATAAAAAAAAAAGAAGAAAGAAAATGAAATACTAAAATGTTCTTCAACAGTCAAGACAAGGGCTTTTCAAGTAACTGCTTCTCATAATGTCAGTTTCTCTTCTATAGGTTTCCTTTTAGGTGCTCTGTTAGTTGTCACAGATCAGGGAGAACATATGGTATTTGTCCCTTGGGAATGGCTTATTTCACTAAGTATGATGTTTTCCAGATTTATACATTTAACTGTCAATGACCAAATTTTGTTTTTTTTTTAAAACCACTGTTTAGTATTCTATAGAGTACATATCCCATAGTTTCTTTATCCAGTCTTTGGTTGACAGGCATTTAGGTTGATTTCATGTCTTGGCTATTGTGAATTGAGCTGCAATAAACATAGAGGTGCAGATGACTGTTTTATTTGCTGATTTCATTTCCTTTAGGTAAATTCCAAGGATTGGGATGGCTGGGTCATATGGTAGGACTAGATTCAGATTTCTGAGGTATCTCTAAACTGTCTTCCATAGTGGATTTACCAGTTTGCATTCCTACCAACAGTGTTGTTTATTTCTGTGTGAAAGCCATTCTGGGGCCAGCACTGTGGCATAGTAGGTGAAGCCGCTGCCCATATGGACGCCAGTTTGAGCCCCGGCTGCTCCACTTCCAATCCAACTCTATGATAGCCAGGGAAAGCAGTATAAGATGGCCCATGTCCTTGGTCCCTGAACCCATGTGGGAGACCGGGAAGAAGCTCCTGGCTTTGGATTGGTGCAGCTGCAGCAAATGTGGCCATCTGGGGAGAGAACCAGTGGGTGGAAGACCTCTCTCTCTGCCTCTCCTCTCTCTCTGACTCTGACTTTCAAGTAAATAAATAAATAAATCTCAAAACAAAACAAACAAAGCCATTCTAACTGGGGTGAGGTGAAACCTCATTGTGGTTTTGACTTGCATCTCCCTGATGGCTAGTGATGCTGAGTATTTTTCATGTGTCTATAGGCCATTTGGATTTCCTTTTTAGAGAAATGTCTGTTTAAGTCCTTTGCCCATTTCTTGACTGGGTTTTTTGCTTTGCTATTACTGAGTTTTTTTTATCACTTTATATATTCTGCTTACTAATCCTTTATCAGTTGCATGGTTTGCAAATAATTTCTCCCATCTGTTCATTGACTCTTTACTTTCCTGTTTCTTTTACTGTACAGAGCTTCTCAATTTGATGCAATCACAATTGTTAATCTTGGTTTTTTATTGTGTGTGCCTCTGGGGTCTTTTCCAGGAACTTTGTGCCTAGGCCCATTTCTTGCAGGGTTTCCTTAATGCACTCTATTAATTTGATGGTATTAGGTCATAGATGTAGGTCTTTAATCCATTTTGAATGGATTTTTGTGTAAGGTGTAAGGTAGGGGTCTTGCTTCATATTTCTGCATGTGGAAATCCAGTATTCCCAGCACCATTTGTTGAAGAGATTGTCCTTGCTTCAGGGAGTGGTTTTAGTTCCTTGATCAAATTGGTTGGTTGTAGGTGGTTGGATTGATTTCTGGCATTTCTTTTCTGTTTCATTCGTCTAGCCTTCTGTTTTTGTACTAATACCAGGATGTTTTCATTATAACTGCCTTATAGTATATCTTGAAATCTGGTAATGTTATGCCTCCAGCTTTTTTTTGTTGTAGAAGATTGCTTTATCTATCCAAGGCCCCTTGTGTTTCCAAATGAATTTCAGCATATTTTCTAGATCTGAGAATGTCTTTGGTATTTTGATTAGTATTGCATTGAATCCCTAAATTATTTTTGAAAAAATTGACAGTTTGATGTTGATTCTTCTGATCCATGAACATGGAAATTTTTCCCCTTTTTTATGTCTTTTTCTATTTCTTTCTTTAGAGTTTTGTAATTCTTATCATAGAAATCTTTGACCTCCTTGATTAAATGTATACCAAGGTATTTTTGTAGCTATTGTGAATAGAATTGATATTAGAAGTTCATTCTCAGCCATGGCATTGTCTGTGTACACAATTGTTGATTTTTGTGTATTGATTTTATATTTTTTTATATTACTACCTTACCAAGCTCTTCTATGAGTTCCAATAGTCTCTTAGTGGAGTCTTTTGGATCCCCTATTTATAGAATCATGTCATCTGCAGGAATGCTGAAAGGGATAGTTTGACTTCCTCATTCCTGATTTGTACCCTTTAATTTCTTTTTCTTGCCTAATGGCTCTGGCTAAAACTTCCAGCACTATATTGAATAACAATGGTGGGAATGCCTACAACTTTTCCCATTCACTATGATGCTGGCAATGGGTTTATCATAAATTGCCTTGATTGTGTTGAGGAATGCTCCTTCTATACCTAGTTTGCTTAGAGTTTTCATCATGAAAAAGAGTTATATTTTATCAAATGCTTCCTCTGCATCTATTGAGATAATCACATGGTTTTGTTCTTCAGTTTGTATCACATTGATTGATTTGCCAATGTTGAAATATCCCTGCATACCAGGGATAAATCCCACTTGGTCTGGTGAATGGTCGTTCTGATGTATAGTTGAATTCAATTGATCAGGATTTTGTTGAATATTTTTGCATCTGTGTTCATCAGAGAAATTGGTCTGTAATTCTCTTTCTCTGTTGCATCTTTTCCAGGTTTAGGAATTAAGGTGATGTTGGTTTCATAGAAAGAATTTGAGAGGATTCCCTCCCTTTCAATTTTTTAAAATAGCTTGAAAAGAATTGGAGTTACTTCTTCTTTAAGTGTCTGGTAGAACACAACAGTGAAGCCATCTGGGCCTGGGCTTTTCTTTGCTGAGAGGGCCTTTTTTACTGACTCAATTTGTTTTCTTTTTAGAAAACCTTTTATTTTTTTTTTTAATTTTTTATTTTTGACAGGCAGAGTGGACAGTGAGAGAGAAAGAGAGACAGAGAGAAAGGTCTTCCTTTGCCGTTGGTTCACCCTCCAATGGCCGACGCAGCCAGCGCGCTGTGGCTGGCGCACCGCACTCATCCGATGGCAGGAGCCAGGTGCCAGGTGCCAGGTGCTTTTCCTGATCTCCCATGGGGTGCAGGGCCCAAGCACTTGGGCCATCCTCCACTGCACTCCCAGGCCACAGCAGAGAGCTGGCCTGGAAGAGGGGCAACCGGGACAGAATCCGGCGCCCCAACTTGGACTAGAACCCGGTATGCCAGCACCACAAGGTGGAGGGTTAGTCTGTTGAGCCACGGCACCGGCCTCTTTTTAGAAAACTTTTATAAAATAAATATAAATTTCGAAAGTGCAGCTTTTGGATTATAGCAGTTTTTCCCCACATAACCACCCTCCCACCTGCAAACCATCCCATCTCTTACTCCCTTTCCCACCCCATTCATAATTAAGATTCATTTTAATTATCTTTATATATAGAACATCAACTTATTATATACTAAGTAAAGATTTCAAACAGTTTGCACCCACACAAACACACAAAGTATAAAGTACTGTTTGAACACTAGTTTTACTGTTAATTCTCATAGTACAACACGTTAAGGACAGAGATCCTACATGGGGAGTAAGTGTACAGTGATTCCTGTTGTTGATTTAACAATTGACACTCTTATTTATGACGTCAGTAATCACTCAAGGCTCTTGCACTGACTCAATTTCTGTCTTGGTTACGGGTCTGTTTAGGTTTCCTATGTCTTCATGACTCAGCTTAGGTAGTTTGTATGTGTACAGAAATCTAACCATTTCTTCTAGTTTTCCCAGTTTGTTGGCATACAGCTCTTTGTAGTAATTTCTGATGATTCTTTTTATTTCTATGATGTCTATTGTTACATTTCCTTTTTCATCTCTAATTTTATTGATTTGGATCTTCTCTCTCCTTTTCTTGGTTAGTTGGGTCAGTGGTCCTTCAATTTTGTTTATTTTTTCAAAAAACTTTTGCTTTGCTGATCTTTTGTATTGTATTTTGGTTTGAATTTTGTTGATTTCTTCTCTAATTTTAATTATTTCTTTTTTTCTACAGGTTTTGGGTTTAGTTTGCTGTTTTTTTTTTTTATTATTCTCCCTAGGTCTTTGAGTTGCATAGATAATTAATTTGGTGTCTTTTCAGTTTCTTGATGTAGACACCAATTGCTAGAAACTTTCCTCTTAACACTGCTTTTACTGTATCCCACAAATTTTGGTATATTTTATTGTCGTCT
Organism: Sylvilagus floridanus; assembly: GCA_949820135.1. Lineage (NCBI taxonomy): Eukaryota > Metazoa > Chordata > Mammalia > Lagomorpha > Leporidae > Sylvilagus > Sylvilagus floridanus. The sequence continues at coordinate 145,585,973 of OX463241.1, read as the reverse complement.
TCGTTTGTTTTCAGAAGTTTTTTTTTTTTAATTCTCTTTTGATTTCTTCTATGATCCCTGTTCATTCAGTAGCATGTTGTTCATTCTCCATGTGTTTGCATATAATGTAGGGATTCTTGAGTTGTTGATTTCCAGTTTCATTGCGTTGTGGTCTGAGAAGATGCATGGTTTTGCAGGGTTAAATAATCTGAGTTGACAGTTTTTTTCTCTTAGGACTTGCAGTATGTCTCACTATTCTCTCCTTGCCTGTAGGGTTTGTGATGAGAAGTCTGGGGTGAGTTTAACCGGGTTTCCTCTGAGTGTGACTTGGGGTTTCTCTTGGGCACATTTTAGGATTTTTTTTATATGTTACTGTGGAGAGCTTTGCCACTAGGTGAGGATCTTTTCTAGTCCTGTCTATTGGGAATTCTGTGTACTTCCTGAACTTGGATGTCTCTTTCTTTCTCCAGAAGGGGGAAGTTCTCTGCTATTATTTCATTAAGAAGGCTTTCTAATCCTTTCTCTGTTTTTGAATGCTTCTTGGAATTCCTAGGATCCGTATGTTAGATTGTTTGGTAGAATCTTGCAGATCTCCAACCGTGTTTTTCAATTTCCTGATTTCTTCTCCTTGTGTTTGGTCTGTGTTATTTCCAGAAATTTGTCTTCTGGTTCTGATATTTGTTCTTCTATCTCATTTATTCTATTTTTTGAGACTATCCACTCTACTTTCTATTTGCTCTTGAATTCTTCATATCTAGAATTTCATTCTAATTTCTCTTCAATATCTCAATTTCTTGGGAACATTTTTCATTTAGGTCATGAATGTGTTTCTGATTGCTTCTAAGTAATCTGATGATTAATTTTCTGAATTCTGTTTCTGGCATATCTTCTATCCCTTCTTCTTCTGCTTCTATTATTGAAGAGCTGATGTAATGTTCCATTCTGGGGCTAGTACTATCTTCCTTAGTGCTATTAAAATTTTGCCACTTGTTTTTCTGCATTTCCGATTTCTTTTATCTTTAATATGTGTCTTGGTGCTTGTAGCGAGATTTCCCTCTGCTATGAGCTGCTATGTGTCTGTGCATTGCCAATAGAAATATGTAGCCCCTCCTCTGGAAGTCCTACTTGCTTCTGGATGGTGATGGAGCAGATAGGAGAGCTCTGGTGCGCTAAGCAGGGATATGCCCTAGTTCTCAGTCTTTTCCGCTATTCTTCCCTCTTGGAATTTCAAACAGTTTGCCTGGTTCTCCCACCAGCTGCTAACTGCAGCTCCATGGACTTGAGACCTCACATCTCACCTGGTCCACCTGGGAAAGGGGGAGGGTGTGGCATCTGTTCCTTATATTTTAAAGATGAGATTATAGATGAGATTAGGCACAAAATGAAAACTCAGAATCTGAATTCCATGCATTTTTCTCAGTGTTCTGCTAATAAGTGTTTTATCCTGACTTTTTTTAGCCTTCCATTCTCCAAATGTGACTTCTTCCTCTTTTTCTTGCTGGGCCAATATAGGAGAACATCACTAATGACTAATATACACAAAACTCGTCAAATATCAAGAGTTGCTAATTATGCTTAAAATGTAGTTTAAAAAACCACTTGTACTATGTAGGATTCAATCAATCCACTGCTCAAGAGTCCAATCATACCCATTACCCAATTTCATGTTGCAACAGGAAAGAGACTTTTCATTGGTTGCAGATTAGCTGCACACATTTTAACAAACCTTTTGTTGGATTTTGTTTCCTCTGTTCAAGAAGCCTGACGATAAATGTACAACAGAGCCAGTAGCTGGTCTGCACTTCACTGGCACTACAGATTATTTAATGAAAACAAGGTGCTATACTATAGTGGATTTTCAGCATAGAAGAGACTTCCTATGTAAATTTTATGATATTAATATTTTTGAATATTGATTTGGCTGTCACCATGGGCTGTATAGTGTGTTCGCTTGTTTGATTCATTAACAAAAGGTTTTATAACTAGTGTCTCTGTGGAAGTTCGGAGGAACACGCCTTTTATTTGTGTATCAATAATGCAAAGTGATGCGCTGGAAGCATTCCTGCTGACTTCATTATGGAGGGAAATGAAGAAGAGCAACACTGTTGTTTTAGGGAAATGAATTTAGTATCATTTTTCCTGGCACCCACTCAAAAAGAAATACTATAAGCAAACTGAAACTTGGGTGGGAGCATTTTACTTGTTTTATTAGTGATTTAGACAAAACAAAGAATGGAAATCAAATGTGAAGATAAATAACATCAGGAAAACAATGCTTCAGTATGTATCCTGAAAAAATTTTCATGGAAGCTAATTTGTAATTAATTGAACTGAAGAGGTACTCAGTGTGTGACTGACCTTACTTTATTCTCACATTTGCTGTGCTAACAAACAACAGAAGAAATGAAGCTCTTTTGTTGTTGTTGAATTATTTTGCTTCCAAACCCTTAATCATTCATGTTAGGTGTAAACCCTACCTCCTTTAAGAACAGAAGCGTGGGAAAAGAGGTTTTATTAATTAGGATTCTCCAGAGAAACAGAACCAGTAGGAGATCCAGAGCTGGATCTGTTTTGCTATCATGAGACTGATGAAGGAATTGGCCCAGGGTGACGAGTCTGAAATCCACAGTGCAGGCCTGCATGCTGGAAACTCAGGCTGCTATGTTGCAGTCTGGAAGCAGAATTCTTTCTTTGAGGAACATGTCTTTGTTTTCAAGGCCTGCAACTTATCAGATGAGACTCAGCCATGTCCTGGAGGGTTTTATGCTTAAAATCAACGGATTGTGAATTTATTTTTTTAAATCCTCTATTTCATCAAGGCCAAACTCCAAGGTTAGAGTCACCCTAAAAGCAGGATTGAAAAGTTCCCAAAAGTGCCCCAGCCATTCTGAGATGGGGCCACTTGGGATTCCAAAGAAAGAAGCAGTAAACATGAGTCCAAAGAATACAGCAGATTCTCATGCACACAGACAGAGTCTACCGGGGTGTGCCTGTAGCAATGCGATCAGGACCTGGAGTTTAGATGAGGGCTTAAAGGATTTGGGCTCAGGGCCAGTGTTTTGGACAATAACCTCAACACCTTTACCAGTGCCTGGGAATGTATAGGCCTCAAGCTTGGGCTTAGGCATCCAGGAGCAATGCATTTGGCCAGGTCACTGAGTAGTCAGGCTCTCTGTTTTCTTCAGTCAGGACATGGAAAGGGAGCTGAGGGACCCTATGCCCTCAAAATAAGATCTGGATTAGTATTTAGCCAAACACCTGTCCACTGTAACTGGCTACATTAACACATTCAATTAAACCTCACATATGACATATTTTTTATTTTCTTTCATTATAATAGGATTGCAACCACATTGCAAGTTATTAGAAAACTTTGAAGGAGAAAGAATAATATATCCATTATCCATCCAGAGCTTGTTTCATTTTCTTTCAATCTTTTTAATAAAAAGGTATTTTAAAAATATCTTGAAAATATTTGCAGTAATATTTTGGATGTTTGAAAGCTTTTCCTTATTTGTGTCTCAGTTATCATAGCAAAACACTACTATGAGAGACTGGGGCCCTGAATGTTTGATCACTGCCACTCACTGATTTCATCAGTAGATAAAGAAATTGGAACATTCTGAGCTAGGATTTCCTTATCTCTTTATGAACAGTGCAGATCTAGTTATCCCTCATGACCTTTTAAGGTTGAATATTTCATTAATTCAGACTTTCTTCAAGTGGATTATGTCTATTACTCAACTATTTGCCAGATGATTGGAAGTATTATACTTGTATATATGGACAATATTTGATAAAATTATATTTATTTTTTGAAAGGCAGAGACAGAGATTCCTGATTTACTACTCAAATGTTGTCAACAGCCAGGGCTGGAATAGGCCAAAGCCAGGAGTCAGGGACTCAGTCCAAGTCTTCCACAAGATTGGCAGAGACCAAAGCATTTGAGCCATCACTTTCTGCCTCCCAGAAAACTAGAATTAGAAGTGGAGCCAAGTCTCAGACCCAGGGATGTGGGTGTCTCAAGCAATATCTTAACCATTATGCCAAATGCCTGCATCCAATTTAATAATTTAAGATTTTATCATATATTTGAACAACATAATTTACACACTAAATCATATGCTTATTGTGGCTTAGGACAAAACCAAGACTATCAAAGAGAATAAAGAAGGGTATTGTAAAGAATAGCATTAAGAAAATACATGTTTTTGAAAATTACTAAAGTTTGGAATATATACTTAACTTGTAAAACTATCTTCATACATTCCAGGCGTTTCTTAAGGGAATTATATAGGCAATAGTTGTCTTATCAGAGAACAGTGTACATCATTGTTCATATACTATTTTGTTCAACTTGTACACAATCATGTGCTGAATATTGTCTCATGTGCAAGCATCTTTGGATAAATAGGATGTGGATTTGTCCTTAGGTATCTTATAATCTAGTGGAACATCAGGAGTATAAAAGATTTATTACAACCCAGAATCTTATCTGCAGTGTTAGAAGTATGTTTTTGAAAGATTTATTTTATTTGAAAGGCAGAGCTACAGAGAGAGAGGGAGGCAGGGCCACAGAGACTTTCCATCTGCTAGTTCATTCCCCAAATGGCTGCAATGGCCAGACCTAGAACAGTCCAAAGTCAGGAGCCAGGAGCTTCTTCTGAGTCTCCCACATGGGTATAGGAGCCCAAGGACTTGGTCCATCTTCCACTGCTTTTTCAGGCACATTAGCAGGGTGGTGGATCAGAAGTGAGCAGTCAGGTCTCAAACCAGTACCTATACTGGATGCCAGCAGTGCAAGTGGTGACTTTACCTGCCAAGCCCCAGTGCCAGCCCCAACAGAAGTATTTAGTATGTACCAGGCTTGGGTAATCCAGATGGAAGATACTAACTCTACCTTAGAAACATCATGAAAAGCCTCATTGGCATCACTCTTGACCAGGTTGACAAACAAGATGAGCCTTCTAGTTATAAAGAATAGGGATTAGGATGTCAAGAGAGGTTCAGCAGACTCTTGAGTATTTTGTGATAAGCATTTTCTTAAAGAAAACACCTACGGTTGTTCATTTCTCTCCCCAGTCCCAGGTGCAAGCTTGAGTTAAGCTTTCACTCTCCACTGATTAAATTCAGGACTATTTGCCTTTCCTCAGCTTTCTTGTTACCCATCCTGGGACTTGTAGTTCTATACTCCTTAACTACTATCAAGTAAAATCCCATGAATCCTATAAAGATTTATTTTCAATATGGTTTTTGCCATTTTTAAGGGAAAACAGAAAAATGGCTTTTTATGTTTGTGGATTAAAATACACTTTGCATCCTTAATTAAATCACTGAGTTTGGTTCTGTGTTTGTTGGGAGCCTACTGTAAAGCAAACCCATGTGGCCTTCTGTTCGGCTCCAGGTGCCAAGAGCTTATTGGGCCCAGTTCCCACTAAGTCTGTGTGATGCATTCCTTCTGTTCCTCCCTATACTGCAGACCCATAGAGGCTGACATCATCACCTTGAACATGAAAGCTATTTCCAAATGTTACTGCCTAAATGGGAAAATGGGGCTGGTGGAGGTCCAGAGGGGCTTGCCAGTTAGTTTGATACAGTAATTTTATTTGCTTGCTTAAAAAAAAAAAAAACCCTCTGTAAAACATTTCATTGTGATTAAGAGATTATGCATTTAAAGTCAAAGTATTTTATAGGGCTAATTTATTGCTCCATTGCTATTTGCCCTGCAAGCAGATCTGTCCTCTGTTCCTTTGACAGCCAGTGGGTTTAAATTCTCTTTCTCTCCCAGTGGATACTCTAGGAAGTGGTGGGAATTCTATGGACAGTCAGGGTAAGCTTTCATGGAGAAATGCCTCAATTTTCTATCTCATTGTGAGTAGGACTTTTCTTTCCATTACAGGGATGGGATTTACTGAAAATTCTACCCAATTCACCCTTTGATTTGATATCTAAATGCTACTCATGATTGGTCAGGTCTTGGCTGAGACGATCATCGCTCCAGGAGCCTACCCTGACCACCAAAGGCTCAGTTTAGTTCACTCATTTTATTTTCTGCCCACGTCCTGTGCTTCTTCCATCACTGTACTTGATGAGAGTTACTTCGCAGTTTCTTCTCTGTATGGTATACTGTGTGAAGCCAGGAATTCGTGCAATTTCTTGAGAGCTTACTTTGGGCCAAACATCTCTCTAACTGAGGTATGTTCTGTGGAGGGATATATAGTGGAGATTAAAAGACCCAGTCTTACAGCTTGAGCACTTGTGGAAACTCCGTGATTGAATGAAGGCAGCACTTGAGCTCTGGCTTTGGACTTGGGAATAATCTTAACTTGGTCTCTTCCTGCCTGTGAAACTCAGGGAGGTTAACCTCGGTTTCTAGTCATATTACCAAGATTAATCCTGACTGTAGTGGGGGCTTGGCATGGTTTCATGAGATCAGAAATGAATATTTTTTAACTTTTTGATAAGTCTGATATTGGTAGGCATCAGACAATTGCTTGACTGTCATGATTTAATAATCAGTGTTTTTTTTTCTTCCTTTGTGATATACAAAATCGTGGTATATTTTATAGGCATCAAGATGCATTGAAACACCATTTCTTTCTTCAGTTTGGACCATTTTGACCTAGAGGAAGTGACAGACGTTTTAATTCAGAAGTTGTGACAATTACCTATTGACAAATAACCTGTGTGATATTTAAAATATGTGGGCTGCTTATTTAAAATTTTATGTGTATGTCCATATTTATATGTGTATTTTGTGTCTGTACATACATGTGCACACACATTTATATATCCCAGGTTGTGTATGTATTCTTATATACATAGTACCTGAATTTCTGCCTTTTATGAGTTATCTTAGAGGATTCCATTAGAGCAGACATGCAACGGTTTGAGCACCACTGGCTTTAATTCTGCTTCTGGTCACTAATTTGCCTTTTTCAGGCTGCTTTCCTCCTTTCTTCTATTTGTGTATGTGGAATTAGCTAACCCTGAGCCTGGCACATCGTGTATTATCAGTAAATCTAACATTTCCCTCACCTTTCTCCCTTAATGCTTCTGAAATTGTCAGTAAATAGGATGCAAGGGAGCAGAGTTGGATGATGTGTTCAGGAAGGCACATAGAGAGAGATGAGAACTACTCAGTGGTTCTTCTCTAAGTTATTAGCAAAACGAAGGCTGGGGAGGAGGGAGGAATCCAGATGGCTCTGATGGTATCTGCTGCCCTAGTATTAAGTTCTGCCCTTGGTTCTCTTCAATGTACATGGAATACTTTGTTTCATTTTTTCAAGACATGTGACCTGAAGTAAAATCCGCAGAGCAACTCTCTATCCTCTTTGAGTGTTAGTCAACACCAATCTAAGTACCATATGCTTAGAAAACCCAGACTGTAGAAGCTCCTGTAATCTGTCTGTTCTTGGTTGTGTGACTTTTATCCAGATACCCTGGGGACAGACTGTGTGTTCTCTCCCAAGCTCCTGCTTCTGTTTGGCCCAGAAACCTATCCTGCAGTCTTCAGCACCCTTCCCTGAAGGACTTGCTCCCCTTAACCAAACCTCCAACACAGCCAATGGTTGCCTTTGTTTCACTTTTGCTTCGTTTTTGGCCTCCTCAATCTTAGAAATAATCTCTCATCAAATAGATGCTTGTTGGCCGGCGTCGTGGCTCAATAGGCTAATCTGCCACCTTGCGGCACCGGCACACTGGGTTCTAGTCCCTGTCGGGACACTAGGTTCTGTCCCAGTTGCCCCTCTTCCAGGCCAGCTCTCTGCTCTGGCCCGGGAGTGTAGTAGAGGATGGCCCAAGTGCTTGGGCCCTGCACCCCATGGGAGACCAGGAGAAGCACCTGGCTCTTGCCTTCGGATCAGCGCGGTGCGCCAGCCACAGAGCGCCGGCCATTGGAGGGTGAACCAACGGCAAAAGGAAGACCTTTCTCTCTGTCTCTCTCTCTCTCACTGTCCACTCTGCCTGTCAAAAAATAAAAAAAGAAAAGAAAACAAATAGATGCTTGAACCTTCTATAGCTAATATTTTCACTCAACTATTGTTAATATATTGTGAAAGTGAAATATAGTATATTTTATCCCCTACATGTCTAAAACAAATATGTGTGATATTTAGTTGGACATGTACCTGAGAAAAGCTGAAATGAGCATTTCTCTTTGGATAAGAACCAATAGATTTGCAAAGGCCATAGAGGGTTTCGGTCTGGGTGACAGAGGAAAGTAGGATGGGAACAGGTGGTGGGAGAAGCAGGACATCAGACACAGCAGCTTAAACTTTGAACTGTAGGTAGATGTCCCCATGGATTGTTCTTACAGGAGAATGGTGGGGTAAAGATGATATTTTGACAAGATTTGCCTCACCACCATGCCTTTACATAAGAGGTGCTAGAGGGGGCTGGTGCTGTGGCATAGTGGGTAAAGCCACTGCCTGCAATGCTGGCATCCCATATGGGCACCGGTTTTAGTCCCGGATGCTCCTCTTCTGATACACCTTTCTGTGACGGCCTGGGAAAGCAGTAGAAGATGGCCCTGCATGCATATGGGAGACCTGGAGGAGGCTCCTGGCTTCTGGCTTTGGATCGGTGCAGCTCCGGCCGTTGTGGCCAACTGGGGAGTGAACCAGAGGATGGAAGACCTCTCTCTCTGTCTTCTCCTCTCTCTATTTCTCTCTCTCTGCCTCTGCCTCTCCTCCTCCCTCTGTGTAACTCTGACTTTCAAATAAATCAATAAATCTTTATATAAATAAAACAGGAGATGCTGGAGATAAAGTATTAAAAGGTAAATATGAAAACTATTCCTGAAATTTATGAATGCTTAAGATTTTTTTAAAGAAAAAATTACTTACTTATCTGAGAAATAGAGTCATAGACACAGGGAGAGACAGAAAGGCCTTCTATCTGCTGGTTCACTCAGCATATGGCCACAAAGGCCAGAGCTGAGCCAATCTGAAGCCAGGATCCAAGGAGCCAGGATCATGTTCTGGTCTCCCATGGAGGTGTAGGGGCCCGAGCTCCTGAGTCATACTCTACTGCTTTCTCAGGCCATAGCAAAGAGCTGGATCAAAAGAGGAGCAGCCAGGACATGAAGCAGCATCCATATGGGATGCCAGCACCACAGGCAGAGACTTTGCCCGCTATACCACAGTGCCAGCCTCTGACTAAGGTTTTTAATAGTTTCAAAGGGATAGAAAGAAGAGAGTGGATACAAAAATCTGTTCTGAAGGAAAGTCTTTATTGCTGAGGGCTGTAGGCTGAGATCCACGAGGTTTCTGCTGTGAACTGAAATAGAGGTGTGAGGGAGGAAGCAGGCTGAAGAAGCAGGTGAGTTTTTGTATGATCACAATAGGGTTTGAAATGAAGGTAGCTCTTCTACAGGGAACTATCAGTTGACAGCTAAATACTGGGAATGAAAGACCAAGATGGATGAGTAGTGGAGAGAAGATATGTGGAAGTAGTGCACAAAGGAAGATAATTGGCAAAATGAGTATGGAAAGATGAGTTTAGGACTAATGCACAGATCTTGGGGAATGCACAAACTGAGCAGGCAGGGGCGAAACAGGAAGTCTACAGTGAAGTATGCAGAAATGGCCCTTTATGAATGCCCTATCATTTTTTTTTTAAGTTTGGAGAGAGAAGCTATTCCTACAAAGAAAGTCCCCTTCCCCCTCATTCTGATTGTTTTTCCTTACCTTTCCTTTCATCCTCCCTTTTCCCCTTTTCTGCCCTTTTCCTCCTTTTATCACTCTTCCTGATTCACTTCTTCCATTCCTGTTTTCTCTGTTGCACCATGGTTTCCTTTGCCTTATTCTAGTGCAAAGATGCCTGGGCATTTAGCTGAAGGTTCAGGACAACCTTGGATGTAAGAAGGGGACATAGGAAGGAAATTGTAGGCAACCTTCCTATGGGAAGTCTGTGATTCTATTTCTTACATCAAACACAATACTACTTTGTCCCTCAAGGACAAATTATTCCTGGGAATAGAGAGAAAATACATCCTGTTAAATGGCATTTACAGGCAGCCTATCATTACCTAAATTTGTATAGGTTGGGAAATTAACTTTCACTTGGATTGAGTTAGAAGTAATCTCATAAAAGTGATTGTCATAAAATTGTCTTTCTTTGTTCTCTAGTTTCCTGGGTATGAAAGACCTGGGGCAACTCCCTTATGGTCCTGTGATGGTGGAAGTTGCAATCAGGATTCTCTCTTCCTCCAAATGCTCTTAGAACCACACTCCCTTAGAAACCATACTTTAAAAGTTGTATATACGATTATACTTTTTCTGTATTAATACTTTAAGTATTCATATGTATAGCAAATATTGTGATCTCATGGATATTTTAATTTATATCTAAAGCATTCCTAAAGTTTTTAAACAAAATATTATTTGGCAAATTAATGGAAATAGATGTATCTATTTTTCCACTCTGAGGTAATATTTATTTATTTGATTATTTATTGAGAGGCAGAGAGAGAAGCATTCTCATCCACTAGTTCACTCCCCAATATACACAATGAATGGGACTGTTTGAGGCCAGAGATTTTTTTGTAAGATTTATTTATTTATTTGAAAGGTAGAGTTACAGTGAGAGGGAGAAACAGAGAGAAAGGTCTTCTGTCTGTTGGTTCACTCACCAAATGGCCACAACGGCAAGAGATGAGCCAATCCAAGGCCAGGAGCCAGGTGCCTCTTCCCAGTCTCCCATGTGGGTGGCCCAAGGACTTGGGCTATCTTCTACTGCTTTCCCAGGCCACAGCAGAGAGCTGGATTGGAAGAGGAGCAGCCACAGCCAGGACTAGAGCTGGCGCCCATATAGAATGCCGGCACCACAGGCAGAGGATTAACCTACTGAGCCACAGCGCAGGCCACAAGGCCAGATATTTGATCCAGTAATTCAAACCATCTTTCTAATGTAGGTGGCAGGAACCCAATTATATGAAGTATAACTGCTGTCTCCTAGGGTATACAAGTGCTGGAATTGGGTATCGAACCCAGGTAGTCAGATGGCAGGTACAGGAAGCTTAACTACAATACAACAATACTCACCTGGAGTGAGGCAATTTAATTCTCTTCACACATCTCAAAGAAATCTTCTTAGTACCCTTTCTTTGCTATTCTTATCCTGTTTTTATCTGAAAGTTGCTGACTTAATATTCTTCATGTATTTACAGTAGCCTGTTTTTCCTAGGCTTAATTGTGCTTTATCTTGCATGGAGTCAACTGAACTGTCCCTAGAATTGCCTACTGACCTAAGTTTTCTTTGGATTATTCTCAGTAAGACATTTGACACAGTCCTTTTGAATAATCTCAGTACTCAAAATTATGAGTGAATGCATTTATCTACTTGATCAATAAGTATATTTCTGTATTGTGTATGACAGTCATGAAATCAGGGTGAGAGAGATGGAGAGTTTGGTCATGGGAAATTACAAAGAAATATAAAAATATTTAGCATATGAAGTTTCTTTATAAGGAACCTCCAAACTAGTTGCATGGAAGGTAATAGCAAACTGTTACCCAAAAGCCAAATCCTGCACCCTCCCACTGCTTATCTTATAAATAAACTTTTATTTGAGCATAAACACACATTCATGTGTATACTGTACTATCTGTGGTTACTTTCAGGCTTCAATGGCAAATCTGACTACTTTTAGTAAAGAACATATATTGCCTAGCTGAAGAATATTGACTATCTGGTCTTTTAACATAAGAAGTTTTCTTGAGATCTAGATTAAAAGGACAGAGATGCAAGTCAACTGAGACTCAAAGACTTGTCCATGGTCTCCTGGATAGGCAGTTTCAGGCTGGCTACAAATTCATAGAGAACATTTGGTGCCTACTTAAAGAACGGTGAGCTTTAGTGCCAGAAACACATAGATTAAAATCTCTGTCCTTCTCTTCACTGATAATATGACTAGATAGTGACCTAAACTCAAATTCCTACTTTTCTCAGAGAAAAGTGGGCTTGATAGCTGTATCTTCTTGTGTCAAAAGAATTTTATGAAATGACACAAACACGAGGGGACTCTTCATAAAGTTAATGGAAAATGGAATTTTAAAATGAAGCTGCTATTGCAAAATATTTTTAAATCCACACATAGCTTTTTCATAATACACATTTTCCATGAACTTTTTGAAGGCAGTCCCCCCCCCAATATGGTAATCAAACAATATGTTAGCTTCACTGAGTTAGCTTCATTCTCCAGGAAACATAGTCCCTGTAGCTTCACGCTTGCATTATATCTCCAGGAGAGATTAAAGATCTTCTTCAGGCCAGTGACACAGCTCACTTGGCTAATTCTCCGCCTGTGGTGCTGGCACCCCAGGTTCTAGTCCCGGTTGGCGCCGGATTCTGTCGCGGTTGCTCCTCTTCCAGTACAGCTCTCTGCTGTGGCCTGGGAGTGCAGTGGAGGATGGCCCAAGTCTTTGGGCCCTGCACCCACATGAAAGTCCAGGAGGAGGCACCTGGCTCCTTGCTTTGGATTGGTGCAGCACGCCAGCTGCAGCTTGCCAGCCATAGCAGCTATTTGGGGGTTGAACCAATGGAAAAGGAAAACCTTTCTCTCTGTCTCTGTTTCTCTCTCTCTCTCTCTCTCTCTCTCTCTCTCACTGTCTAAATCTTCCTGTCCAAAAAAAAAAAAAAAAAAGATCTTGTTCACCTCCTTGACATCACTCTGTCTCCTCAGCAGGATCCTGATTGACTTTACTAATGTCATTGTCCAGTTATGGAACAGTCACTGCCCCACCAGGATCCTATGGTGTGATGGAGGGTCATTTCCCAGCAAAAAGGAATGTTGCTAAAAAGTGATATGCTCATGGCACTGCTCTTACTTTTCTTTGGGCTCATCTTTCTCAATTTTATGCAACCTTTATATATGTTCCAGCTTGAGATCAATTTTTCCAAAGTCAAAGCCTAAAGCACACCTATAGTTATTCTGTAGCAAATTGCAGTTGTATACTCTTAAGGAGCAGAAAGATGCCTTTCTGTTGCAATGACACTGGCTTATGGAGTTGCTGTCTTATGTTTAGAATTCTGTGAAAGACACAGTCTCTGAGATTCTTAACTTCCATCTGCCTTAGCAAACAATAAGGAAGATTTTCACATAGCTGACACACTCCTATGTACACACCCAGGGTTATTATGCACAATTCCCTGTATGCTGGCTATATCAGATTTATCTTCTAAGAAAGCATACAGAAATGCCAGTGAGTCTGACTGTATTACAAATGACCTTCAGTCTGCTCAAGAAAAAAAAATCATAAAACACTAGTTGACTTTAGCATTTTATTAGAAACAATTAATACTATATACTTCATCGATGATTACAGTACACCAGTGTCCCATGCCATTGCTGTTAAGAACTACTATCCTAGCAAAACTTGCAGTAACCTTAGGGTGGTGAGAGATACTTTTAAGATGAAAGATGATACTAGGTAACAGAGGTTGAGTGTCTACTAAATGTAACTAGTATCTGAAACAGCTGAAAATATAAGACATCCCAGAGAGAGAGGATTCTTGTTTTTGTGGACCTGTATCAGTTGTCTGTGGTTACAAAGAATAGAAACTTTTAGCTTAAGTACAAAGAACTGATTTTAAGGAAGTGAACATCATCTTTAGTCCTCAGTCATTCAAATATGTCTGGCACATATTAGATTCACAGAAAATATTTATTGGATAAATGAATGATCCCAAACAGAATGTCATTAGATACCTGGACCATGTTCTGTCTCCAGCTCTTATTTCTACTTCTCTGTGCATAGATCCCTTTCCTTCTCTTCCCCGCAGCTGGTTTCTCTGCTTCCCCCAGTCCATGTGACAGTGCATGGAAACCCACACTGGGAGAAACAGAAACTGGTTGGTTCAGTGTTCATTGGGCATCTACCCTTGGCAGATCATCTGTGACACAAATGAGGTAACCAGCAGACCTTCCCTGGGACCTTGTGGCTCTGCAGTGGGAAAATGAGGTGCAATCCCAAACACAAAGAAGTTCATTTTAAACTAGGAAAATACCTTCAAAGGTGTGGACCATGGGCCTCATTACGTAGATGAGATTTAAAAAGAAATGCTAATGTTAACTCTCCACACTGCCTGCAGCAGAACAGAATTTAGGGGGATTGGTGGTTGAAGCTGGAGTTAGATTAGTACAGCCCCCTGGTATTGGGTAGAAGCTAACTCTACTCTTCTTCTATGGTTATTTTCAGTTTGCTTCTATGCCAGCCAAGAGGACATATAACTGTTTTTTGAGAAAGTGTCAATTTGAGGCATCCTTATTTTTGTGATAGCAGTTAGTTGGTGCTGAATAATAATGAAATTCTATTCCTGGACTTCATGATTCCATCTCTGAGCTAATGCAAAGCAGATCTTGGCAGGTATATCTATATATGATCAGCAATACCAAGGCACTTCTCACTGATAAAGCATTGCTGCTGATGTGAGTGACATTTTTAGGCTATTTGTACTGAGTGTAATAATGTTTTAATATGGAATGTATCATACGTTACTCTTGGAAGGTGGCTTGGTTTGGTAGAAAGTGTCATTAGATTTATTTCCCAGTTAGACCACTTTCTACCTCTGAAATACCAGCCAGGTTCTTTAACCTTTCCGAGTTGTCATTTTGTCATTTTCAAAATGATGATAAAAGACAATAGAAATAGATGCCTTACTTCATATCACACATGATTATCAATTCCAGATAAGTTAAACACCTAAGATGATAATAAAAGAGCTTTAAATTCTCAGAAGGCAATCTAAAATAAAGGCTTTCTTAAGCAACATAAAAAATATTTCTAAATATAAGTCACCGTTAACACAGTTAAAGTTAAGTGATACCCTGGGACAGGTTATTTGTGTATACAGACACAAACACTAATTAATATCCATAACATGTTCCTTAAGACAAATATGCCTAACAAATCATTAAAACAAACTCTCATATAGATGAATAGTCTAAAAGAATACAAAGGCAATTCAGAGAAGAAATTTTTATGAGACAATAAACTTATAGAAAGATTCAACCTTGTCATTAATCAAAGAAATTCATTTTTAAATTAGATTCTTTTGCATATGATTAGCAAAAATTAAAAAGCATTAAAATATCTGATACTGACAAGTCATGTGAAATAATGAGTGAATTCTTACACTGGGAATGGGAGTGTTCTTTATAAAAACTTCAGTTCAAGTTATTTTGGCATTAGTCTAAGATATAAAATGTGTATATCCTTGGACCCAGCAATTCCACCTCCAGGAATGCATCAGAATCTTTAAATGTGCACAATGGCATATATGCAAGGATTCTAATTTCAGCATACTTGTAACAAAAAAAAATAGAAACAACCTCCATCAATAGAAGAATAGTTATATTATTATCCATTAGAGTGAAACATTGGAAGCAAACTAATATCCAAGAATAAGAGGGAAGTTAAATCATTCATAACATATCTGTTCAGTGGAATATTATGCAGAGATTTAAACCCACAAATAGGTAGACCCACAAATAATATTATGAGGAGCTCTCCAAATGTGTTGTAAAAGGAAAACAATCAATCATAGAATGAAAAAATACAGTAGATGCAATTTGTATAAAAGCTACTGTATGTCCATATATGTAAATGTGTAGAGGAAGGACAGCAGTGATATACCCAAATTTGACTGCAGAGACACCTACAGTAGAGATAGATATGTGAATAAAGAATGATAGTCACAGTTGCATTTACCATTATAGAATTTATTTTAGGTGTAGTTGTATTAATTTGTTTTTCCTAAAACTAATAAATTATTTTAATGGGATCAACATGAGAGTAAAGTATTAAGTACAAGACACATAAGGCAATGTTCATCACATAATAGGCCCTTGAAACATATCAGTATTTTTTCTTTAATTATATGCTAGAATGTATAAGAATTGTATCAATTAAGAAATATTCAGTTATCACCTACTGGATATACAGAGGAGATTGAATCTATAAAAACATTCCATTCTGCCCATGAAGATAAGACAGGTACATTTGAAATATAGTTTGCAAAAG
Source organism: Sylvilagus floridanus (assembly GCA_949820135.1). Lineage (NCBI taxonomy): Eukaryota > Metazoa > Chordata > Mammalia > Lagomorpha > Leporidae > Sylvilagus > Sylvilagus floridanus. Next base: position 145,569,968 of record OX463241.1, on the reverse strand, counting down.
AAAATGATCATTTATGTTAAGTGAACAGTACAAATAAAATGTGCAATTGACAGAGCTTCTGTGTATGGTAATGCAAGCTGGACCGTGAAGTAAATGGCACCTGTTAAAATTATGCCGTTCTTCCCTGAATAACTGTGTACAGGTTGCTGTCTGGTGAGATTGTAGATCGTCCATATAGAATCTGTTCGAGAAAAAGTCATGGGAAAGTTTTCATTTAAATTAGTGATTGGAAATAGGGAAAATGAGAGGGAACAGATAAGGCAATGCGATTTCCTTGTTGTGTGAGGGGGTGCAGAACGGGAGTGGTGAAGGCTTGGAGGTCGTATTCTGGGCAAAAACAACAACAACAACAATCAGATGAGCAAGGCTGTGCTTGCCGTTTCCCTGGGCATTTGCTTTACATAATAGGTTCACTTCACTTGCCGTACTGTAGTTTTCAGGATAAAAAGGGCGTGTTCCAAACCTTCTTGACATTTCAAATTTCTGGAACCACATGTTATCAGTTTAAACAGAGGTGAGCAGGTCCTGGGTTGTTGATTTATACTAATCTAACACATAAGGCATTGACCATGAACCAGAAATGCAAATCATTAATTTATCAGGGTAGATGCAAATGGAATGAAATTGAGAACCAGACATTGGTCCAGGGAATTGGCAGCCAAACACAAGACTGCAGATGAGTAAGAATGGGAGCTAGCTGAAATGGCAATTTTTTCATTAAGATTTTTGTATTTATTTTAAAGGAGGAAAAACAGCCAGAGATATATCGTCCATCTGCTAGATCATTCTTCAAATGTCTGCAAAAGAAAGGGCTCAGCCAGGCCAAAACTAGGAGCATAGAACTCAGTCTGGGTCTCCCATGTGGGTGACAGGAACCCAGGCACTTTAGCCATAACCTGTTGCCTCTCAGGAGGTGCGTTAGTAAGATGCTAGATTGGAAGTGGTGTAGCCAGAACTTGAAGCAGGTACTCTAATACAGAATGCAGGTGCTCCATGTGGTGGCTCAACCCTGCTTCAAACACTTAACACAGCTGTGGCAAACTTGGTAGATGTTTTCAACAGCAATTTGGAGTGCTTTATTCACTCCAGTAATGCGTTTGCCTCCATTCACAGAATGTCACAGACTAAGAGCAACATTTTCCCATTGTCAGATCAGTGCTTAATACAGAATGATGTTCTTTATAATCCAACTTGCTTTTGTTACAGTATTATTACACTTCACCCAAGGACTTCTTATACAGTTAGTCTCTTTTACCTTGTCACTGCTTTTTATGAGTTGATCTCCTCTTACTCCTATATTTTGAACATGTATTTATTCATTCGAAAGCCAGAGTGACAGAGGGAGAGAAATAAATTTTTCCATCTGCTGATTCACTCTCCAAATGACCACAATAGCCAGGGTTGAGCCAGGTCAAAGCCAAGAGCCAGGAACTTCATCCTGGTCTCCCACAAGGGTAGCAGGAGCCCAAGTACTTGGGCCATCTTCCACTGCCTTCCCAAAGCTTTAGCAAGGAGTACCTGGACTCAAATAGGCACTCCAATTTGAAATACCACTGTACAAATGGTGGTTTAATCTACTGTACCAAAACAATGGCCCCTTACCCATGCACTAAAGTTCTATTGTACCTGTATCTTTTGTTTTTAAGTTGTTGTGACTTAATTTTAGAATACACACAAATGATAAATAAATGTATATTAGCAATGAATCATCACAGACTTCCACTATGACTACATGTTCATATAACACATGTTACAGTTTTAAATATTTTTGTTGCTTCCTTCCCAAGCAGATCATGCTCATCTTTTCTTTTGTGTCCTTTCCTGTTTTCTGTTTATCTTCTAGTTATAGTATGCTTGATTTACCTGCACAGTCAGAGCTAGGTTCAAGAGTTCCAATGAGATCAAAGATGACTGTCCAGTGCCACAGCTCAATAAGCTAATCCTCTGCCTGTGGCACTGGCACCCCGGGTTCTAGTCCTGGTCGGGGCGCCAAATTCTGTCCCAGTTGCTCCTCTTCCAGTCCAGCTCTCTGCTATGGTCCGGGAATGCAGTGGAGGATGGCCCAGGTGCTTGGGCCCTGCACCCACATAGGAGACCAGGAGAAGCACCTGGCTTCAGATCAGCGCTGTGCACTGGCCACAGCGTGCCAGCCGCAGTGGCCACTGGAGGGTGAACCAACAGAAAAGGAAGACCTTTCTCTCTGTCTCTCTCTCTCACTGTCCACTCTGTCAAAAAAAAAAAAAAAAGATCAAAGATGACATATGCTCATTCATGGATGAAACACCATGCTATATCTAGAGGCTACAACATAAAAGGGTTTCAGGGTAGCATGAACAAACACATGTTGGAAACATGTAATAGTATGGAAGTGTTTAGAAAGGAAATGGAAGTGATAATATTGCGAATACTTTGTGGAAGGGAAAGGGGGTGAGTAGGTAGAAAGAGTAAGAAAACAACATTCATTTTAAACACAAGAGACACTGAATAACTAAACCAATATTATCTAACAAAAATAAAGGAGAGGCATCACAATGACAGATTTCAAGACATACTTCAGGGCAGTTATAATCAAAACAGCCTAGTACTGGCACAAAAATAAATGTGTAGACCAATGGAACAGAATAGAAACTCCAGAAATCAATACATGTACCTACAACCAAGTTATTTTTGACAAAGTAGCTAAAATCAATCCCTCGAGCAAGGACAGTCTCTTCCACAAATGATGCTGGGAAAATTGAATCTCCACATAAAAAAGTATGAAACTAGACCCCTACCTTACACCTTATACAAAAATCCACTCCAAATAAATCAAAGACCTAACTCTACCACCCCATATCATCAAATTACTAGCAGACATTGCAGAAACTCAGCAAGTCATGGAATAGGCAAAACCTTCTTGGAAGAGATCCTAGAAACACAGGCAATCAGTGGTAAAATTGACAAATTGGATTACATCAAGCCAAGAAGCTTCTGCACTACAAAGAAACACTCAGCAGAGTAAAGAGGAAACCAACAGAATGGGAGAAAATATTTGCAAACTACACAACTGATCAAGGCCTAATATCCAGAATCCATAAAGAGCTCAAGAAATTCAACAACAAAACAAACAATCCAGTTAAAAATGGAAAAAGGATTTGAACAGGCATTTTTTCAAGAGAAGAAATGCAAATAGTCAAGAGACACTTGAAAAAATACTCAGGATCACTAGCCATCAGGGAAATGCAAATCAAAACCACAATGAGATTTCACCTCACCCCAGTTAGAATGGTTCTAATATAGAAATCAACAAACAACAAATACTGGTGAGGATGTGAGGGGAAAAAGTACCCTAATCCATTCTCAATAGGAATGTAAACTGATACAGCCATTGTGGAAGACAGTGCAGAGATACCTTAGAAATCTAAACATAGACCTACCATATGATCCATCCATTCCACTCCTGGGAATTTACCCAAAAAAAAAAAAAAAAAGAAATCAGCACATGAAAGCAAAAAAAATTAATTTACCCAAACATAAAGAAATCAGCACAGAACAAGTACTCCCGTGTTCATTGCAGCTCAATTCACAATAGCTAACATATTCAATCAACCCAGATGCCTATCAGCTGTTTACTGGATAAAGAAATTGTGGTTTGGGCCAGTGCTGTAGTGCAGTGGGTTAATCCTCTGCCTGCAGCACTGGCATCCCATATGGGTGTCAATTCTGGTCCCAGCTGTTCCTCTTCTGATGCAGCTCTCTGCTGTGGCCTGGGAAAGCAGTGGAAGATGGCCCAAGTGCTTGCACCATGTGGGAGACCCAGAAGAAGTTCCTGGCTCCTGGCTTTGGATTGGCACAGCCTTGGCTGTTGAGGCCAACTGGGGAGTGAACCAGCATATGGAAGACCTCTCTGTCTCTTCCTCTCTCTTTCTGTAACTCTACCTCTCAAATATTTTTTTAAAAAAAGAAATTATGGTTTATATATACTATGGAGTGCTACTCAGTGATTAAGAAAAAATGAAACCCCTTTACAACAAATGGATGTAAATGGAAACCATTATATTTACTAAAATAAGCCAGTCTCCAAAAAACAAATATATGTTTTCCCTGATCAAGGGTAACTAATAGAGTACCTAAAATGTAATGTATTGGAGTGAAATGGACATTTTGAGATTTGATGATTGCTTACAGTCCTTGTTTCTTCTATTGAGGGATGATTTGTTTTTTTGTTTTGTTTTGTTTTCTCTTCATGCTGTTTGTTGAACTCTTTTATTTAGTGTAGGGTTAGCCTTCTGAGCATTAATTAAACTGAAACTAGGTCTTCATAAAAGTTAATAGTGAGAATGGAAGATGGAGAAGAAAGAAGGGTTGGAGCATGGGTGGGAGGGAGGGAAGTATTACTGTGTTCCTAAATATGTATGTATGAAATACATGAAATTTGTATAACTTAAATAAAATTTTAAAAACAGAAAAAATGAAAGAAGATGAAGAGAATGCCTAGAAGTCTGTATATCAAAGACCCATAGTGAAATAAATGGGAAGTGGCTAAAGATGATTTTAGAGCAAAAGCAGAAGCCAGACTGTCAAGACCTTGAAATTTGCCTGGGAACATGGATCACAGAACCAGGTGCCTGCCACCCCCATGCTAATTACAGTCTAATTGCCCCCTTTCTGTCCAATAGGGGACAGTTATAGATTAGGCAAGGAACAACTGGAGATCTGCTGGAGTCTGCAATACTAGGGACGAGTCATGACACAACTCAAGGCTGGGCTATAATGACAGACTTTGGGGAAAGATTACTTGTTGCTTGCTTCCTGGAGAGACTTCTATCAGTAGGATGCTGAGGACCTCATGACTGAGGGCAGCAGCAACCCCAAAGTGGCTTCTGAAGAGGACTCACAGGCTCCCCTCACCTTCTGCACCAGGAGGGCAGTATCTTATGGCATGTTCTGAGGAGGGAAGATCCCTGTATATCAGAGAAGCAGAGAAAATCTTTAAAGGAGAATGAAACACTTCTACCAGAATGATAGAGACACAAGATTAAGCCCCAAACAAAATGCCTGTTTCCAAAAACCTCATTGCTTCCATTTGTAGGTTTTGGACTAGTTTTACAAAAATAATACTTAAATTTTACTATTATGTTTTTTAATTTAGCCAATAAATGGCTTATAGAAATGTTTTCACTCTTGACATATATGTATCTACATAATATCCTCAGTTTTGCCTCTTGACCTGCAAAGCCTGAATTATGTACTATCTGGCCATTTACAGAAAAAGTTTGTTGACCCCTGAACTGAGGCTATGAAAATTCTGAGGAAGAATGCCAAAAAATTAAAGAAAACAATAACATGAACATTTAGGAGGTTCATTAATGGTGTAAAAGCCTCCATGTAAGTAAATATATGATTTTCCTTAATTATTTAAATATGAAACTCTCAAGCATTTGAAAATAGTCAAAAGAGGCATAAAATGAGCTCCTAGATATCCAATATCCCAGTTTCAACAAATATCTAGTTTTATATTTATTGCAACTGTTTTCTTCTCACGCGTTTGGTATTAAAGACATTTGGTACTTTGTTTGAAAGTACCCCACTATGTGCCAACAACACAGGAATATTTCTGTTTAATGCAAAACCACCAAAAATTAATAAGCAACTTCTTAAGATTATTTAGTAATATGTACATGTTAAATTATCAATTATCTCAAAAATATTCTTTTACACCATGGTTTTACTTTTTTTTCAACTTTTATTTAATAAATACAAATTTCCAAAGTACAACTTTTGGATTATAACAGCTTTTCCCCACATAACCTCCCTTCCACCCACAACCATCCCATCACCCACTCCCTCTCCCGTCCCATTCTTCATCAAGATTCATTTTCAATTATGTCTATATACAGAAGATCAACTTAGTATATACTAAGTAAAGATTTCAATAGTTTGCACCCACACAGATACACAAAGTATAAAGTGCTGTTTGAGTATTAGTTTTACCATTAATTTGCATAGTACAACACATTAAGGACAGAGATCCTACATGGGGAGTAGGTGCACAGTGATTCCTGTTGTTGATTTAATATATGACACTCTTATTTATGACGTCAGTAATCACCTGAGGCTCTTGTCATGAGCTGCCAAGGCTATAGAAGCCTGTTGAGTTCACAAACTCTGATCTTATTTAGACAAGGAGAGAACTTCTACTTTGTGGTTTTACTTTTTAAATTATTTTTAAAGGTGTATTTATTTGAATGGCAGAGTTACAAAGAGAGAGGAAGAGAAAAAGAGAAAGAGAGCTTCCATCCACTGGTTCACTCCCTTAATGACCACAAAGACCAGGGCTGGGAAAGCAGTACAAGATGGCCCAAGGCTTTGGGCCCCTACACCCACATGGGAGACCCAGAAGAAGCTCTTGGCTCCTGGTTCCTGGCTTCGGATTGGCACAGCTCTAGCCATTGTGGCCATCTGGGCAGTGAACCATCAGAAGGAAGACTTCTCTCTCTCTCTCTCTCTGCCTCTCCTCTTTCTGTGTAACTCTGACTTTCAAATAAATAAATAAATCTTAAAAAAAAAAAAAGTACCAGGATTCAAAGCCTCCATTCACGGTAAATATAAATACATAAAAATCAGTAGCTTTACCTCTCTTATAGCAAAATGACTTAGGAATGGAAATAAAGAAGCAGTGTATTCACTGTTGCTGCCTGCACTTTACCTGTTTGCCACAGGAGCACCTATCAGGTAATTCAGGCTGGGAAAGATAGGTGCAGGGTGACATTTCTAAAAGAATGTCTAAGCAGCCCTGAAGGGGGTACTTTGCAATGTTGATGCTGGAACATGAAGATCCATTATGAGGATCCTGCAGTGATGCAAGTAGAAACCATGCAGCTTCAAGCAATGGCAGTAGCAGTGAGAAGTCAGAGAAGAGAAGGATCTGACATATCAGGCAGGGAGAATAAAGAACAACTCACAATTGATTGATTGGAATGGAAGAGGAGGGAAGGGTTACAGATGAGCCCCTCAATTCTGGCCAGGAGACTGGGTGAAAGGGGTGCTGTCCATTGAATAATGCAGAACAAAAAGCAGATTCCATGGGGATTGGAGTGGGCATGTTCAGTTAGGGCTTATAGTATCTGTAATACATACTGGCTGTTTAACAGGCAGGTGGTTATATAGATTTGGGAATATGAGTAGAAGTTGCATTTGAAGAAAACATTTGGATTTCAACAGCAGGTGTGTTTGATATGCCCAGTGTCATGATTGGACCGATATTTCTTTCCACAAGAAACTGATTCTCAAATGCTGGGCATGCAGAATGTTTTTCCAGATCAGTTTGCCTCTGCCCTGCTCTGTTTCCTGCTTCTGAAGGCTGTTCTGTATGAGCTGTATCAAGGTTCCTTTGTCCTCTGATCTCTGATTGCCTTTGACCTTGACTGAATGTTCCATCTCCTGCCAGGCTCTTTTCTTGCAACCGTAGATCCTCTGCACCATCTGGCAACTGCTCCCTCACCCTGTCCCTTACAACCTAGGGCTACGAATGGCTTTCTGCTGGAGCTCCACTTTTCCTTATCCCTGCCAACATCTTTCTAAGTCATCTCTTTATTAAATTCCTCCTAATCATCTGATTTGATATGCTTTTTTCCCCTGTGTGCTACACCTGGCCAGTGAAATGGCTGCATCAAAATTACCTGGAGCGCCTGTTAAAAATAAAGATCTCTTAAGTTCCATCCTAGAGTTAACAAGATATTTTCTGGGGGTAATATCCAAGATGGTAATTTTACATCTCAGGTGACTCTTATCTGTAGACTAATTGGGAAGGCTTTCCTAGTTTTCTTGGGGACCTTGTGAGAATCCTTAATATCATAAGCCAGATGGCAGAGGTTACAGAGCTTTGCCATGTGCTGGATGTGACCTTTGGATGACTTATTTACCTATCTAAACCTCATGTTCCATAAATGTAAAGGGAGTTAATAGCTTTTACTAATATTGTTGTTTAGAGGCATGTAACAGTAGGATGCTAATGAACTTCCAGAAGTGTTATTTATTATCTTTAGGAAGTATTTAATCTCCACACATACACACTCATGTTCTTCCAGCTTTAGGTCAAATAAGACTTGGTCTGTATATTCGTTCTTACGAAGGGTACAGAGAAGTAGAAGAATGACAATAAAATACAATGTTGCTGTAATTTGGTCAGTGAATTTGCTGTCTCAAAAATCACCTGAGGTACCTGCTAAAATACGGGGTTTTAGGGTCCATCACAGAGCTAAATATTGAAGCTATTCAGTTATAATATTGAAACAGTTCAATACTTATAGGCTTCTAATTCATAAAGTTTCACTGATGTCAACAAAGCTGGGTGACAAAAGTGTGTCAACTCTTTCCTTCTCCTATAAGGTAGAGTTAACAGTTCCATGACCAGTGTTGCTTTGAACATATGAAAAAATGGCTTAATAAACCTGACAGCTTAAGGAGTACCAAAGAGGTTGGAAGTAGCAGAGCAGAGTACAGGGATAATTGTGAAATGTCCCAGACATTTTAATCTTGTCCATCTATTGGGTGAGGAGACAGGGAAGTATTCAGTAGTACATGGAGCCTGGGACATGTAAGACAGGGAATCACTGGGAACAGACACAATCCAGTATGAGAAAAACACAACGCCATGAACCCCTTAGAAACTGTCAGGCCATTCTGTGCTTCAGTAATATTTCATGAGCTTTTTCCATGAGACAGATACTGCTTTACATGCTGGGGACACAGGTGAGTGTCTCTCCAAATGGCGCTTACTTTCTTGTGGAGTCCTAGTCAATTAACAAACAAGTATGTGTATAATGGGAAATGGTGATCACAGCTATGGAACAGTGTTGTGAAGAAAGGTAAAGGGCAAAAGAGACAAGTGGGAAGGGACATAATACAGGGTAGGCAGGGAAGCCTTTACTAATGAGTCCCATTTAATCAGGGAACTAAAGGACATGCAGGAGGTGGCCAAGTGGACATCTGGAGAAAATGATCCCAGCAGAGGGAACACAGTACAAAGACCTCGAGGCAGAGCTTGCCTGATATGCTGGGGAAACAGCCATGTGGCTTCTGCAGAAAAAAATAACAAGAGTGGCAGGAGACAGGATGGGAGGATGGCATGGGGAGGTAGCTTTTGTGAAGTCTGGTAGGCCTTTAGGAGCATTTTTGCTTTTGCCTTGAGGTAGGAAATTCTCACTGGGCTTTGATAGGATCTGACTTTTAGCATTTATAGAATCACTCTGGCTGCTGTGTTGAAAATAGATTGTCCGGACCAGGATTGAAACAAGGATCCCACTTACCATGCTATTGTAGTCATCCAGTGGAGCAGACAGTTTTGGGTCAGCATGCACATGGTGGCAGTGGAGAGGAGTGATCAGGCTCTTGATATCTTGAAGGTGGAGCCAGTGTGTCCCATGATAAATCGCAGGTGGCCGTGTGCACAAAGCAGAAGGAACAGGTAAGATCAACTTAAGTTTTGGGGCCTGAGCACCTGGAAGGTCACAGTTAACTAAATGTATGAAAAATTGCAAGAGGAATAGAGTTGTCAGGACAGAATGAAAACAGAAATTCTCCTTTATATAATTTTAGTTGAATGTGTTGAAAAGCAGTTGGGTACTAAGTCTGAAGTTCCAGGGAAGAAGTCTAGGTCACAGGCATACATTTGGGTTGCATTTGCATATTGATGGTATTTAAAGCATTGAGACCCTGGGTGGCAGAGATTGCCTTAGAGAGAGAGACAGATTTCAGGGACTGGATGTTGTAGTGGGGGTGGGAGAGAGGGAGGAGAGGTGAACCCAGTATTTAAGTATTAAGGAGTATTAAGGAGACAGTGAGGGAGCACAGAAAAGAGATGAGGAGTCATGTCCTTGATGCTAAACTGAGAAAGTGGTTCCCAGAGGAGGAGGAGTAGAATGAATTATCCCTGCTATGTTAGCTGTGGTGATTGAACACTCGCCGTTAGATTCAGAAATGTGGAGTTACTGGTGGCCATGAAGGGGTGTCTCACTGAGAACGCAATGTACAAAGTGGTGATGGGCGAGGACGCAGCAGAGAATGGGCCCAGGGGAATAGGAGACCCAGAGCAAGGTCAACTCTTTGCAAGGTTTTTACTCTAAAGGTGGGGAAGAGAAATAGATCAGAGATGGAGGGCCATACCCTGGGTAGAGAATGATTTTCGAAAGATGTGAGATACAAAAAGAAGTTTGAATGTTGATGGATCCCAGAAAGAGAGAAGGAGAAGGTGAGGAAAAGGGGAGACATATGCTGAATGGTTTGATTTAAAGGAGTGCCCACAGTTACAGGAGAGAAGGCAAAAGAGAGGGGCCCAGAGAGAAGCAGGTGAGTGGTAGTGATGGTTCTGGCAGGGTTAGGAAGCCCTATCGTGACTGCTTGTTTTTTCTCAGAAGACAGAATCCAAGTTTGCATTCAACAAGGAGGATGAAGAGGGGATATAGGAATGGATTCGGTGGGTGATTGGGTTAAGGTCAGGTCATGAAGACACCTGGAACACTAATGTCCCCTCCAGTTACAGAGACTGGTCAGCAGGAGTGCATTTGTCCTCTGACCTCTCGCAGCCGGGTTGCTGCAGTTACCAACAGGTGAGTTTAGGTGAGGTTGAGGTTTACACCCCAGGCAGATACGCTGACAAAATCTGAGAGAGGCAAAGTATGGCTTAGGAGAAGACTGGCTTTATGCTTTAAACCCTGGGAGTCACCTGGAATGATACATATGTTCTACAAAGAGAAATAAGATAAATGTGATAGCAATGAAAAGGGGGAACTGCACACTGTTAGGGTAGGTAATGAGAAATGATGTGTCACTTCTGTTTTAACTGCTTAGGCATTGAAAACTTCTTTCAATTTCAGGGCCTATTCCAAGCCTAGGCCTATCAATTGACTGTACCACAGCAAATAATAACTGCAATTTCTATAAGAGGTTGAGGAAACAAACCCCACCACACCCTCCCCAAAGACTTTAATAAACCATGTGTTGTGTCAGCAGTCTCTGAAAGGTTTGTGACTCCCAGGGTTGATTTTAAAACTTTTGTGCATCACAGTACACGGGTGTTGTGCACCCCTTTGGTCCAACTAAGCCAACTATTTTCAAGCATAAAATATATTTTATGAGTTAGATATATATATATGTATAAAGTACATTTTGTAAAGCCTGATAAGATTGCATTTTCAGCTAGCAAAATATCAAATATCAGAATGACCTCCAGGGACCACAAACAGCCAAGAACATTGTGGATTTTATTAGGTAGAGAGATCTAAACAAAATCCATCCTGGGAGGAGGTATGAAATGTCTTTACACCAGCATAATCTATCTTACAGTTTTGTTTGGGGATGGCCTTCCCATGGCTGTTTGCTTATGTCCTTGGGAACAACACTATTTTTTGTGTTTTGTTTGCTTCTTAAACTCATGTAAATAAAGCAAATTGCTTGTTCCATTAAGTTGTGTTCGGTTTGTTCAGATGCATTTTGTGTTTAATGATCAATTTGTTTTTTCCTCAATGCAGCACATCCAGAAAGACATACTGACAGGGACTGTAATTAAACTGTGTATTCTTCAGTCTGAATTATCATAAGCAGATAAAAATTCACAAGAACTCTGTGAGAAAAAAAAATGTCTCTTGTGAAATAGTTCTTTTCTGTTTCTCTTTGGTGAAAGCTTCATTTTGCTGATATGTGAATAGGTAGTGCTGAGCTTTGCACCACTCTTTCATGTGGGCACTCATTTCTAATTGAGTTTGGTACATGGATTTGTTACCATAAACTAACACTTATATGCTTAAGTTTACCAAAATACTGAAGAAAACACATTTTTGTTTTTTTAAAACAACAGATTTATTTATTTTATTTGAAAGGCAGAGTTACAGAGAGGCAGAAGCAGAGAGAGGGAGAGAGAGAGGTCTTCCATCTGCTGATGGAAATGGCCACAACAGCTGGAGCTGGAGCTGTACCAATCCAAAGCCAGGAGCCAGGAGCTTCTTCTGGATCTCCCTCATGGGTGGAGGGGCCCAAGGACTTGGACCATCTCCCATTGCTTTCCCAGGCCACAGTACAGAGCTGGATCAGAAGTGGAGCAGCTAGGACTTGAACCAGCGCCCATATGGAATGCCGGCACAGCAGGTGGCAGCTTTATCTGCTATGCCACAATACCAGCCCAGAAAACACCATTTATCAAGCCCACCAATCCATTCCGAGAGGTTCTAGTACCTTGAACTGAAATCCAGTTGAATGAAATACATGGGTTCTCCCTCTCAAAATCCTGATGTCTGTCTCTCCCATTTGTTTTCTGCCTTTCCATACCCTATGTTTGTGTGTGTCACACAATCATTGTTTAAGCAGTTACTACTATGCTGAACACTAAGCAAAACAAAGTTATGAATTGACACCAGTCTCATCCATAAGAGTTCACAGTTTGGGGAGCACTGGATAAATTTATTACCATATAGGCTAGAGACCTTGTTAAATGACCAGGATTTCCTTGGAAAATTGTATTTCCTGCTGATAAATATGTACACAAACTTACCGTAAGATTCCCTCTGGAATAATCCAATATGTGCTTGAAAAGCTAGGCAAAATATCTCCTGCTGTACAATGAAGCAGAAAACCTTTTCTTTTGTATTTGTTCTATGGCTTCTAAGTCTGGCCAAAAGCCAACAATGAGGCAGTTACAGGGATCTGACATTTAATTACCTGGGAAGAAAGAAGCTTAATAAATTCTTGGCCTTATCACTTAGCATTATTATTACCATTAAGGAAAATAAGGACCTGCTTTGAGATAATCAACACAGCTCACACAGTCTTGTAGGCAGCAGGATGTGTGTATTAAGCATAGAAAATGCTGAAGGTCATGCATCAGTCACTTCAGCCATACGCAAGCATATCTGGTAGTATAACACTATCGGCAATGGCATTGTCAAATATGCAGGCAGCTGGAGGATAAATATGGAAGTAGTGTGAAAGGTAAGAGCAAGAATGGAAGAATAAATGACAGTAAGCACTTATCTCTCAATAAGAGAAATGATTTCAAATGTAGCCTCCTTCAGGCCAGCTCTGACAGGCCTCTAATACAAAATCTTATGCATAACAGAGCCAGCATCTGAGAGCCAGAGACCCTGTGCTCAGCCACCTGTGCTCAGCTGTGGGATGAAGGAAATAGACATGGCAGCCAGTGTTAAAGGCGCTTAGCTCAAAGGGAGGATCAGAGGAAATGTGACAGACAGTGAGTGCTGTGTGGAGATAACAGCCACATGATGGATGTTTAGAAATACGTGAAGAATTGGTCAATGCACAAATAAACTAGAGAGTGGAGAAAGACTACACTTTTTAGATCAGCATGCAAAATGATGCTGGCTTAGACTAAAGAGGAAGGATCGGAAGCATTTTCCTAGGCTTGGACAAGATGGTGTGAAGGAAGAAAAATTTACACATATACTTTTGATGTGCATTTTAATTATAAATCTACACAGAGTCCAACAAATCTTTAGTGCCTGAGCAAATGCAGATTGACGAGAGTGATAGCAAATCCGTGCTACATAATAGGTTTACCCTTGTCCTAATTATTTTTTATGGATCACTACCCAGAATGGATATAAAAAGAATGGCTTTAACCTTTCTCTCAAGCTGATTGGAGTTTTACTATCATTTTGCTCTTCTCCTTTCTAAATCAATGAAAAAAAATTATATAAGAAACAGTAAATTGAGCCACTCTGACCTTTTGATATTTGGGTAGAGCAAAAATGTAAGTGATTATCTTTAGATAGGCTACTGTTGAGTCCCCCAGCATAGAAGCATGTGCCACTTGGCTTTCTGATTACTTTTCCTGGGCATCCAGTCCTTTTTCCCATTGAGAGGCTGTGTCTTCACAAATTAGTTATATATATTTTTTCAGAAAATTTAATCCATGTACGTGCCTTAGACTACAGGTATTGGTATCTAGATCCCAGTGAACATTTTTGTTTTAAGCTATCTTTCTGTAGTTCTTTTATACTCGTCCTAATAGTGAGGAAAACGTTGATTTGTGTTATGTGAGTGAAATTTTCTTTCCTTGACACTAGTAATGGACATGTTTTGAAGTACCTCACACCCTTGTAGTGTGATCTCTTGCCATGCCTGCCAATTTAGATATTCCAGGTGTAAGAATGTTTAGGTAGGCATCTAAATGACTTACATTGATGATGTTTTCTGTGAGGTCAGGAATTTTAAGAAGGAAAGATATTTTTATATGTACTTTTCTTCTTTGCTAAAAGTGGGAGTTGTATTTCAGCAGATGGCTGTCATATTAGGTAATTAAATCATTCTGGTCAAATAATATATTTACTTTAGAGAATAAACCAAGCAAGTTATACTAGGAATGAACTCACTCTTGACTCTCAATCCCCCCTCAGCTCTGTAATGTTTTCCCTAGGGTATTGTCTAGTGTGGGACCACAGAAAAGTCTTTCATATTGCTGACAATTACCTGAAATTATCAGTAATCATACAAGAGGCAATTACACTTATGAAAGCACCAACATAATTATTACATTTTTCCAACAGTGAACTTCAATGTAATCTAATAGCTTGAGCATAAGCAATGATTCTGTGGCTTCTTTAGTCAAATTATCTAGAATACGCAGCCTAGATGCCAAATCACTTTCTTTAGTGAAAGCAAGTCCTAACTTTAAAAGTATACAGTTCTAAACAATCTGTGGCTCACTTTTTTTTTTTTTTTAAATGTCAATGTGTTCTTGAAGGGCATTGTATTAGTAGATCATCTTTGGACAGAACAGTTGTTATGGTAAAAGATGCGTACATGCTTGTGCCTCAACATCCCTCAGCACAGAAAAATAAACATCAAATACTCCAACATCACTTGCAAACAAAGGTACAGCCACTGCACATCTGTAAGTCTCCAAAAAGGGTAAACCTGTGCTCCATGTAGTTTAGAATGGACATCAACATACTGTACTACATTAGCAAAGGAAGTAGCCCTAGAGGACTTGCAATCTCTATGCAGGATAAATAATGGTAAGAATGTCAGCCAGACCTTCACTGAAATTTTGCTATAATGTAGGCCCACTGGGAAGCCTTAGCCATTCAGTCTTCTCTTTATTAACAACTAATGTAATTAAAGGTGTCAAGTGCCTGGCAAAATGTCTAGCATACAGTAAATGCTCAGTAAATAATAGTTTGTAGTCATGTGCTGAGTCTAGCAGAAGGTGTTCTCTGGAGCTTGCTCCAGAAGAGATGGAACTTAGGGGTGTGGAGAGACAGTTCTTCCCAAGTTCCAGAAAGGCGTTTCTGCAGTGAGGATAGAGTCATGGAGAAACAACCAGTGCTGCCATGCAGTTGGCTTTCTTTCTTTTATTTGCATGTGACAAATTTGCTTGTCTGCTGACTTGTCTTTCCTGCTGGTGACAGTTACCTGCATTCTCACATCTCCTGCTTAAATCTAGCTCTACTACTCAAAGCTACTGATTCAAACTTTGGTTTCCATGTTCTCCTTCCTTAAGACTTCATAACTTTTTTGGTTGTTGATTGTATACCGTGTTACTGGTCCCTTGTGCCTGATACTGAGTCTACAGAGATTAAGAGAAAAAAAAACAAGACTTGCCCGTGCAGTCCAGTAACATACAACCTAGTTCAGAAGCTTCATGAAGCCTTATGCTTAGAACAAATTTCTTCATGTTTTTCTTCAGGAAGCCAGAGGTGTTTAGCATGATGGCATGATGGTGGTATGCTGGCATATGAAAAAATCTTTTCTAAGATATATGCTATATACTAAGGACTAAGAAGGATGTCTTGGGCTCACGTCATTGTGAGATTCCCCTTTATGCCCAGTTTAGAACAATAAGAATGCATTGATCACTTAGAAAATGTTACGTGTGCTACATGCATGAAAAACAGAGGCAACAGTCTTTGTCCTTCTGGACTCTTTGGGGCTTGGGATATAGTGAGAATAGGAGTATTAGAAGAAAGGATGAGGAGGGGAAGACCATTTTATAATTTATTGAGATATAAATATTAGTCCTATAGTTAATATGTAGATTTTGTTTTGCCAGTGTTACTTTTCATTGAAAGGGAACTCTCTTAGGTTACATGTCATCCTCTCCTATTCCTTTAATAACACAGGCCCTCAATCCTATGGGGAACACATTACAGTGGTTTGGTGGAGCCACTGGTCCTTCACCCATGGTGGTGGGCATGTAACTTATGTCTTTTCCTTCAAAGACACCTCCCTTTTGCTTAGATATTTAGTTCAGAGGTGGCTGTGAGACCAAAGGTGAGTCAAGGAGAGATCTATGTAGGACTTTTTGCTAAAACTATTAACTTCTGTGCTATGGCTCAGCGGGTTAATGCCCTGGCCTGAAGCGCCGGCATCCCATATGGGCGCTGGTTTGCGTCCCAGCTGCTCCATTTCCCATCCAGCTCTCTGCTATGGCCTGGGAAAGCAGTGGAAGATCGCCCAAATCCTTGGGCCCCTGCACCCACGTGGGAGTCCTACAGGAAGCTCCTGGCTCCTGGCTTTGGATCGGTGCAGCTCCAGCCGTTGTGGCCAATTGGGGACTGAAGCACTGGATGGAAGACCTCTACGTCCCCCCGCCCCTTCTCTCTCTGCCTCTCCTTTCTCTATGTAAAACTATTACGGCTACATTGCTAAGAGATGATTCTGGGCCTTCTTATTTCCCTATTGGACAGAGGGAGAGAAATAGAATCTGAGTATCATTGTTTCAGGTCATTGGTTCAATCATGAATGAAGGTAACATTTCCAATTATGAGTGCATTTCAGCGACTTCCTCCACCAACCAATTCTGGGGTTGAAGGTATAAGCTAATTTATAATTAATTGAGTTACAATCAAAAGACTTTCTACAAACTCACTTATTGAAAAATTAAGGCATTACCAATAAATGCTGGCTGGTTTTATAGAAGTCTACAAACTTACAGGACATATTGCCTTTGGAAACCAGCTGTTAAGTGTGTGGTCATTTCTGTTCTGTTATATGACAGTACACATCCTCCTGGTGGGCAGTGCCAGCAGACTCCAGGGGCCCTTGTGGTTCTGCCAATAAGCATGTTCTGTAAACATGAGCTGCAAGATGATTCGTCATCTGAAATTCCTACAGGTTGCCCTGTGGATGTGAAATGCTTTACTTTGATTTTTCGTTTTAAACATTTCTCAGTCACTTGTTATGCATCAAGAACTAGAATTATAAATCAGTAATATAACCTTTAATCTGCTCTGCAGACCTGTTGGGATGGTATTGTTATTATCACCTTTTTATAAGCAAGGAAACTAATATGCATGGTAATGAAATAATTTCCCCAGTAAGCTGGTGAGTGAGTGCTGCAACAGTGATGGAAGCTTGAGTTGTCTCCAGAGTCATGTTAGAACCACCATGAAGTGGAGAAAATCTGTGTAACTGAAGTGATTTGGGTGGACACATGTGTGAATGTCCTTTAGATAATGTTATCTTTTTCTTCTAAGCTTGTATTTACCTGGTAACTAACATGTCTAGTACCCACTTTGAGCTAGCAACCACTCAGAAATTAGGATGTCTCTTCTCCATGGATTATTTGTGAGGAGAGAGATTCACCCATATAAGGAAAGATGAAAAAGTTTCTTAGTTTTCTTAGAACAGTCCTGGAATATGGAACTTGTGGAAACATGGTATCTGTAAAAAATCCTGTGAAAACAAATAATTCTTGGAAAAGACCCCAGAAGTACAGGTAATAGAAGCAAAAATAGACAAAGGAAATCACATCAAGCTGAGAAGCTTCTGCAGTGCAAGGGAAACACACAAGTGAAGAGGCAACCAACAGAATGGGAGAAAATATTTGCAAATAATGAAACTGATGAAGGATTAATATCCGTAATTTATAAAGAGCCCAGGAAACTCCATAACAATAAAATAAACAATCCAGTTAAGAAATGGGCAAAGGACTTGAACAGTCATTTTTCAAAAGATGAAATTCAAATTGTCAGCAAACACATGAAAAAAATGCTCAGGATCACTAGTCATCAGGGAAATGCAAATGAAAACCACAATAAGGTCTCACCTTACCCCAATTAGAATGACTCTCATACATAAATCGAAAAACAATGAATGCTTATGATCATAGAATACATTGAAAATGTATCATTGTAAGAATTAAAGTAAGAAAGGAGGATGAAAGGTGGAAGTGTAGGTGAGAAAGAAGATAGGGTGGAAGTATCACTATGCTCCTTATTCTTTATATATGGAATACTTGAAATTTGTTCACCTTAAATAAATTTTAAAATTTGGGAAAAAATTAAATTCTGCCATTTGCAACAAAGTGTATGCAACTTGAGGACATCATGTTGCGTGAATATGACAGACCCAGAAAGACAAATACCACACGTTCTCCCTTATATATGGGAGCTAAAATTTAAAAAACAAAAAAAAAGTGTATCAGCATTGCTGCAAATATAGTTTTGTAAAATTTGTTTTATACTTTTGTCAAACCAATGGTTAAAAATGTTGTACTAATGTAGTTTTAATGATCTGTGATTACTTTAAAATTTACTGTATATGGGTCATTTTTCCATTCAACTATTGTTTTGTTTTGTTTTGTTTTGACAGGCAGAGTGAGACAGTGAGAGAGAGAGACAGAGAGAAAAGTGTTCCTTCCATTGGTTCACCCCCCAAATGGGTGCTGTGGCCAGCGCACTGCGGCCACCATGCTGTGCCGATCCGAAGGCAGGAGCCGGGTGCTTCCTCCTGGTCTCCCATGCAGGTGCAGGAACCAAGCACTTGGGCCACCCACCCTCTACTGCCTTCCTCAGCCACAGCAAAGAGCTGAACTGGAAGAAGAGCAACCAGGACAGAACTGGCACCCCAACCGGGACTAGAACCCAGAGTGCCGGCGCCGCAGGCAGAGGATTAGCCTAGTGAACTGCGGTGCCAGCCCATTCAACTATTGTTTATAGCTATTCTCTATATTCTCACTAAACTAGGGCCTTATTGCTTTTTACTTGTTAAACTTATTCAGTGAAGTATTAAGCCATTTTACTGTAATGTAAATTTAGAATATGTTATCTCAAGAACAAAAAAAAGGAAGAAAAGAGGAGGATGAGAGGGAGTGGGGAAGGGGTAGAGGAAGGGAACATCATTATGTTCTTAGAATTGTATCTACAAATCACACTGAATGTGTTAAAAACAAAATAAATATTAAAATTTAAAAATTTTAAAAAATGCTTTTTAAGGATGTGAGAGGAAAGGTACCCTAATATACTGTTGGTGGGAAAGTAAACTAGTACAGCCATTGTGGTAGACAGTGTGGAGATTCCTCAGAAATCTGAAAATAGATCTACTATATGACTCAGCCATCCCACTCCTAGGAACTTACCCAAATGAAATGAAATAAGCATGTGAAAGAGTTATCTGTACCCCCATGTTTATTGCAGTTCAACTCACAATAGCTAAGATATGGAATCAATGCAGATGTCCATCAGCTAATGACTAGATAGAGAAAATGTGGCATACATACACTATGGACTACTACACAGCCATAAAAAGTATGAAATCCTATCTTTTGCAACAAATGGATGCAACTGGAAACTATTATACTTAGTGAAATAAGCCAGTCCCAAAAAGACAGTTATCATATGAATTCCCTGATCTGTGGTAACTAATAAAGAGAAGGAGAGGTAGGGGGAGGATGGTAGAGCAGCTTAAGTCAACACCTGCAGCACCAGTATCCCATATGGGTGTTGGTTCAAGTCCCAGCTGCTCCACTTCTGATCCAGCTCCCTGCAAATGTCCTGAGAAAGCATCAGAGGATGGCCCAAGTCCCTGCCACCCAAGTGGAATACCCAGAAGAAGCTCCTGGCTCCTGGTGTCACCCAGGCCCAGCCTCAATCATGAACCAGTGGATGGAAGATTTCTCTCTGTGTGAATCTGCTTCTCTCTCTGTAATGCTGCCTTTCAAATATGCAAATATTCTTAAAAATGCAATATATATCAGCAAAACTGAAATTTTGAGATTTCATTGTTTATAGCCCTGATCTCTACTGTTGAGAAACAGTGTTTTTTCTCTTCTATTTGTTGAGTTCTTTTTTAAAAATTTTTTTATTTATTTGAAAGTCAGAGTTACACAGAGAGAGGAGAGGCACAGAGAGAAAGAGAGGTCTTCCATCCGATGATTCACAACCCAGATGGCTGCAATGGCTGGAGCTGTGCAGATCTAAAGCCAGGAGCCAGGAGCTTCTTCTTAGATTACAGGGGAAAAAAAGAGTCAATATGAAAAGATAATTAGAACCAGAATATTTTTGAACTCAAGAAAGGAGGAATAAAAATGTCTGCACCTTTTAAGGACTGAGCTGCTTGCTGGTGTGCAGGATAGCATTCTACATTCCCAGAGCTCCCAGGTTTCCTGTACTGAGCACTACACATGTTTAGTGTAAGTAGTACATTATAAACAATATAAAACATCTGTCCAAAATACTTAACTAAATGGAGATGCCATTACAATAGCCAAAACCAACATAAATGAAACAACCAGACAGCAATTGTAAAGGAGTGTTTAAACTAGACCATGATACTGGGGTCTTAACAAACATAAATCATAGCCCCAAGATAGAGGGCAGGAACCAATAAGTATGTGACAGAGATAAGGGAAGGTTGGAGAAGTCACTGGCAAAATAAAAGATCAAGGAGTTCCTGTCCTTGGAAATGTGAGCTACTTTGAATTTTATCTTTTTCCCAGGGCCCTAGAAAACCCTCTTAGCAAATTCACAGGCCCTGGTGTGAGTGGGGAATTGAGGGAGGCATTTGGAATGTGAATGTGAGAATCACAATTGTCTGTGGCTCTTTATTTGTGAGAGCAGGATTTTGGAACTGGCAATCCTTTCTTAGGAGAACACCCAGAGCAAGATTCCTTATTTAAATATCTCCAAGGATTAGCAGGTCATGGGAATGAATGCCGGAGGGAGTGCTAGGGACTGTGGTCTACTGGGAAGTGTGAGTCTTGAGTAAAGGCATGCAAAACATCAGCTAGTTAAACCCTCTGGGGGACAGCATTTGGATTTGCTGGTTATTGATGGCAGGCTGGAGTGAATGCATAGAGATCAAGGTTCCACCTATCAAAATGAAGGAATTGGGAAAGGAGAGGAATGGCAAAGGGACTTATCATCACAGAAGTCAAGGAGGCAGACCCAAGAAGAACTGTGCTCCGTCAACACCCCTGTCCACACACTTTTACTGAGCACAGCTTGAGTTAGACCAAGGGAGTTTTGAGCTATGTTCCCAAAATTTCTTGCTGTTCTATGAGCCAATATAAGAATGCTGACACTAAATACAGGTAGCCCTTCCTCAGTGCACAAATACAGAGTAATTTAGGGGCTGGCACCATGGCTCACTTGGTTAATCCTCTGCCTGCGCCACTGGCATCGCATATGGGTGCCAGGTTCTAGTCTTGGTTGCTCCTCTTCCAGTCCAGCTCTCTGCTGTGGCCCGGGAAGGCAGCAGAGGATGGCCCAAGTGCTTAGGCCCCTGCACCCACATGGGAGACCAAGAAGAAGCACCTGGCTCCTGTCTTAGGATTGGCACAGTGCCAGCCATAGTGGCAATTTGGGGAGTGAACCAATGGAAGGAAGACCTTTCTCTCTGTCTCTCTCTGTCTCTCTACCTGTCAAATAAAAAAAAATTCAGAGTAATTTAATAAAACTATTATTTCTGCAGTATTAATATTTTTTTCAAAGACAATCTATAATAACCACCACTTGTCCAAACCACAGTCTAGTTCAGGTTAAGAATTTGATAGAACCCATAATTGTCTCTATTTAATTCCTATATTGACTAAATCAGTATTTCATGTGCAAAGAGCATAATGATCCACAGATGGTCTACAACCTAAACAATTTGTGAACCACTTTAAATATATTGTAGATAAAAAGAGAATGAATAATCTGTGACTATTTGTTAGCCTTCCCCATCTTGTGGCAGTAAAGAGTAATGAAATGAGAATATCTGGCTCACAGTGCTCAATAGATGTTTTCTGTGAATGGATGGGGAGATGAATGAGTTCTGCGACTCCCTTCTGCCTTCTCCAGAATCTGTTGTAAAGCCAATCTGAAAATAGGAATAATACCTTTCTCCCAAAACTGCTGTGAAGATGAACTGAGAGAAAGCACTTTGTAAACACATGACACCCTTTACATGTTTAAGCTTCCTACTCTAGTCATTCAGTTCAACGTAGGGCACTCAGTGGTCATTAGAGAGTACCGTGTGAATTAAACAATCAGCTTTAAGTGCCATATGACTGGTTAGGGTTTCTGATCTAATAGTCAGCCAACAAGAGCATTTAATTGCCTGCTCAGTAATTTAAAGATTTTATTTAAATTAGTTACCAGAATTTCATAATGGAAAATTTCACTTAGAATAGGAATTTTGGATGTTTGATGGGAAATCAGATTTATTAGAAACCTTGGAACTGATCAGCCACATAGAATTAATACACTGGAATGGAGTATTGGTGGTTTCCTGTACAAGAGGTATTTGTTAGCTATGATCCCAATCATTGTTCCCCAAAAAACTGAAAGCAAATGTCATTTGATGTTGGCTCATTTACACTACCCATCTAGTCCCTGTCAGCAATCAAGTTTATAATCTCTACAGAGGAGCTCTGAGCCACTCTAACCACCTCTCCCCACATTCCCTCATCCCCAGTTGCCCCTGAATTGTTTGCCTTAGTAGCAGAATCTTCTTTTCTCTGGAGCAACCAATTCCTATCCTTTCTCTAGTGGAAAGGGTGCTATATTCAGTTTGTTTTTTAACACATTTAGGAATATATACATTTTGGGGGTGGGGTTGTGGTGGTCATTGTGTGCTTGCTTTCAGACTTTGCTGTTTGGGGTTGCATCCTCATTAACAGAATTATAATTTCAACTTAACAGGCACCCTATGAGCCATGTTGGCCATTTGCACTCCTCACAGCCCTTCTAGAACCCTCTTTTAACAGTTCTCAATCGGTATGTTCAAACACTATTCCCTTTAAAGTTTTCAACTCTATTCATCTTTACAGGGATTTAATATTTTAGTTTTAAAATATTACCTTAAATGTCCTTGTCTTTGAGCTAGCTGCATTTGGAAATGCTTAATTATTAAGGGCTTTAGGTTTGCAGAAGAAGAATTAAAGGACTACTGCAGATCTGAAATGTACCCATCGTTTTAGTGTTTATGTTGCCAAAACATAAAAATAAAGATGGTCCCTGCCCTCAAGATGTTCAGTCATTGAAGAAAATACATATATGACATAACTGCAAGAAAAACAATCTTACCAGGACTCAGTAATATTAAAAATAGCTGATCTTTGTGTAGCTTCCAACAGTGCAAAAAATTTTCTTCACACATATTACTAGATATAAGCAAGAGCTTTATAGAAGAGCAATAATTGACTGGAAAATTGGGGAAAACTTCACAGAGGAAATGATATTTGTACTTGGCTTTGAAGAATGGTCTATTGCCTGAACAATGGTGAAGGTGTGACAGAGGGCATTCTAAGCCAGGAGAATGGTGTGAGCAAAGGAAAGAGGCACAAAGGGCAAAGTATGCATGGGTGTGGCTAGTAAATCAGTAAGAATGGATCTTAGAAAGCACAGAAAAATGTTCTGTGTGATCTCATTGAAAAAATAATTGGGATGAGGTCATAGAGAACTCAGAGTACCTTCCTAAGGATGTAAGCCCTAAACTGGAAAACATAGTATTTCTCTAACAACAGTCTGATGGATTTTTTTCTACTTTGTTGTGGTCTCATAAAAAATATTACTTGTTATCTGGCATGACCATATCTATTTTAGAAGATTTATTTAGTTGTTTGAAAGGCAGAGTTAGAGGCAGGGACAGAAAGAGGGGAGTAGGTTTTCCATTTGCTGGCTCACTCCCCAAGTTGCTGCAACAGCTGGGGTTGGGACAGAATGAAGCCAGGAACCAAGAACTCCATCTGGGCCTCCCCCATGGATGGTGGGGGCCCAAGTACTTGGTGCATCTTCATCTGTTTTAATTATAAGCACATTAGCAGGGAGTTGTATCAGAGGTGGAGCAGCTGAGACTTGAGTCAGCACTCAGAGATGCCAGCATCTCAGGTGGTAGCTTAACCCACTGAGATGCAGTGCTGGCTCCATGACCCTGTTTCATTGCAAGCTGATCTGTGTTTGAATTCTCCAGAATTTGTTCAATTATAGAAGCAACTCAAACTATTTTATGAAATCAGCCAACTGACCAAATAATGGGGCAGACGTTTATAGGCTCATAAAACTGAAAAAGCCCATCAGAGCTCAGGCATGGCTGGATCTAGGACTCACAGTGTCATGGTTTACGCTTACTTTTTGTTTTGTTTTGTCCTTCTTTGCTTTACTCCTTGACCCAATCTCTGCATGTAGTAGTCTCCAACTTTAAGTTGAGTAGACAAATGTCTCTGTTCTGAAACTTTCTACCAAAGTCTTCAGAGTTAGGAATTACCTTTACTGTTTTATTTGTCCAATTGATTTGTGAACCCAGAAGTGTTACAGTGCAGATCCTACTTCCAGCTGAAAGGGGATGATACAGAGCTGGAAATGAAAAAGTGCCCACTATGGTGCCCCATTCTGTCTCAGAAATGTCCAACTACTGATTAATGTATTCATTTATTAAATTAAGATTGGAGGTTCAGATTTCATTGATGAGCAGAAAGGCATATTTGATTTGTTTGTATGTCCTAAAAGTAGCATCAAGTATTTGCAAAAGGCTGCCTCTTTGTTCTGTGCATACCTGGATGCACCCCTGTTGTGTGTTTTTACAAAATAACTGCAAATAAATTGTGTCTGTTTAATTTCCCATTAAGTGATCTCTATGACATTGTAAAGACCAGTGCAAACTTTCACTCCAGCATAGAATTTCTGCTGTACGACGTTTAGAAATAATTTTAAAATTCCCCTCTTTGCTTTAGAGCATGCTATAGCAACTTGAATGTAGTGCTTTAAGAAATACAGTACCACTTCAGCTGGAACTGTAGGGTTGCTGGTACCTCTCCATGATAACTGACACAGGAGAGGTTCAGCAAAAATTGATCTGAAGTTCGCTTTAGCAAATCTACCCAGATTTTCTGGTACACAAAATGTCTATGTATGTGCTTTTTTTAAACAAAGATTTCTAAATTTGCCAATTGACTTGCTAGGCATTGCATATTATGTTGCTCAAAATAACAATGTAAACAGTGGGAGAAAAGTGGAATTGTTAAATCTCCTACAGTTTTTAATGGTTTTCTCTTTACATGAATGTTTCAATTTCAATTGCTGTCAGTTCCCCTAAATAAAAATTGATCTTTTGTTTCCCTCCCTAGTCCCATCATTCTGAGTACTTTCCAGGGAAGTACCATATTAAATTAATCTCCGCAGCTTTGAGTTTTGATATTTATTTATTTGTTCTTTTCTGATTTGGTGAATCTATTGCACTACGACATCCCTTTTGTTAGTTCAATTTCCTTCTGTGCTAGATGAGTTGTTGATGATAAGCAAAGTAATATATGAATTCCAGTAGGTTCTTTGTGGAGAAAAATATGATATCACAGACTGTCACAATTGTTTTTTTTTCTTAATGATGGCAGTGCTATTATAGCTTTTAGCTTGAATTCCCCAAGAAACATCAAGCTATAATAGCATTAACATCAGTAGTAAAGTAACTGCATATATGATTTCTTTCCTTGAAGGAAATTAGTCTATCTACTGTGAGTTATTAGCACATTTAACTATTGACCCAAAGTCTTAAATGGGAATGTTGAAAATAATTGTAGATTGAATAAATGGTGTTTCTCTTCATCAGCTTTTTAGGGAAGTACTTGGAGAGATTTGGCATTTGGTGCCTGATAGGGTTGGGCTGTAATAACTCAACCAATAGGTGCCACTCTCCAGCATGTGCCTTTCCCACTGCCCACTGACCATGGCCAAGAAAGGTACACACTGCATAACCAGGGGAAGGGATTGTTCTCACTTGATTTATAATATGACTGGCTTCTCCATCAGGGAGATGCAAATCAAAACCACAATGAGGTTTTACCTCACCCCAGTTAGAATGGCTTACAGAAATCAACTAACAACAGATGCTGGCGAGGATGTGGGGCAAAAGGTACCCTAACCAACTGTTGGTGGGAATGCAGACTGGTAAAGCCACTATGGAAGACAGTTTAGAGATACCTCAGAAATCTGAATCTAGTCCTACTATATGACCCAGGCATCTCACTCCTCAGAATTTACCCAAAGGAAATGAAATCAGCAAATAAAACAGTCATCTGCACCTACATGTTCATTGCAGCTCAATTCACAATAGCTAAGACATGGAATCAACCTAAATGCCTGTTAACAAAGACTGGATAAAGAGACTATGAGATAAGTACTCTATGGAATACTACACAACAGTTAAAAAAAATGAAATCCGTTGATTTGTAATTAAATGGTTGAATCTGGAAAACATCATATTAATGAAATAAGCCAGTCCCAAAGGGATAAATACCATAGGTTCTCCCTGATCTGTGACAACTAACAGAGCACCTAAAAGGAAACCTGTAGAAGTGAAACTGACTCTTAGAGAAGCAATAACTTGAACAGTCCTTGTCTTGACTGTCAAGGAATAGTTTATTATTTCATTTTATTATTTTTTCATTTTTTTTTACTTAATACCATGGGTTGAACTCTTTACTTAACATAGAATTAATCAGAGGTGTATTAAGTCAATTGAAAATAGGTCCCAGTTAAAATAAAAGTAGGAAAAAGAGAGGGAGGAGTTGTACAGATCAGCACACATTCCCACAGACTTACCTCTAAGGGTGAAGCTTAAAACTTGCCATGGGACTCCAAGTCCCATTTAGCTGGGTGGCACTAATCCCATCTTTTGTGATAAAGTAATCATATCAAGTGTGGAACTGATCATATAAATAGGATCAAAAGTCAAAGGGATCACATAAATAAAACGAAGTGTCTGCTAATAGCATTATATTGAATTACAAAGGAGAGAAAGCTCCAACATGGGAAACAGTACACATAGCAGACTCATAGAATAACAAATGCCCTAAACAGCACTCTGACCTCAGAATCAGTCCCTAAGGCATTCGGTTCTGGATGAAAATCCCATGAGAGCATTTCAGGCCTAGAAAGCCAAGACATAATGGCAAAAACTGTTCTGCATGAAAGATCTCTATGTGTGAGACTCCAGTGGAAAGAAGAGGCCATTAAAGAAGGATGTACTTTTCTCTGAAGGGAGGAGAGAACTTCCATTTGCATATGGCCCTGTCTAAATACTGACAGTTTGTGGATTCAGAAGACTTCCATAGCCTCAGTAGCTCATGTCAAGAGCCTTGGGTGGTCACTGACGTCAAAAATAAGAGGGTTAATTGTTAAATCAACAACAGGAGTCACTGTATACTTATTCCCTATGTTGGATCTTTGTCCTTAACGAGGTATATTATGAGAATTAATGGTAAAACTTGTCTTCAAACTGTACTTTATACTTTGTGTGTGTGGTTGCAAACAGTTGAAATCCTCCTTAGTATAGAGTTGGTCTTCTGTACATATTGTTAGTGTAAAATGAATCTTTATGAAAAATGGTATGGGAGAGGGAGTAGGAGGTGGGACAGGAGTGGAGGTGGGAGGGTGGGAATGGGGAGGAGAAACATTGTACTCCTAAAAGCTGTACATATGAAATTTGTATTCATTAAATAAAAACCTTCAAAAACAAAAACAAAAAATGAGTGGCTCCTTTCGCCCAACTCTGTCCTCAAAATTCAAAATTGAGTTATATAAATTGTCAACCTAAATTACAGGCAGTAATGGAGTATTATAAAAGAAACCTCCTTAGAATACATGTAATTCCCTTTCTGTGTTTCAAAAAGGATAATGATACTATAAGATAGTGGAGTACTTTGTTTCTCAGAGTGTGATCTTCATCAGAGATACCTGAGAGGCTTGTCCGTGAAGATTCCTGTGCGCTATCCTAGGCTTACTCAGAACTTGGAGGGCTGGTAGGTATGGGGAAAATAATAATTATCCAGCTTCTCAGGGGAGTCTTCTGCCAAGTGAAAGTTGAGAAACACTGTGATAAAAGATTACTGATGATTATAAAATACTCACCCAATACATGTTTAGGAGAGTGCCTCTTCTACTAACATAAGCAGCCTGCTAAAAAGTACTTATAAATGTGTATGTAACTATTCTAGATATTTAGATACTAACAGGAAGTTCTCACTTCAAGATTATGATCTTTAAATATCAGTGGCATTACTCACTATTATTGGAATAATTTATTGAGCATTAACTATATATATGACTATGCTTTTCATCAACCAACATTATTACACAGGCATCAACCTTTCCTCAAGATTTATAGTTTAAAATAAATGTTGATTAATGCTGAATATTTAGGGCATACAGTAAAGACAAATATCAATAAAGTATTTAAAATATGTGTAAATGTTGAGACAACCGAAAGCTATTAATGATGTTGAATTTTAAAATAGCAAACTAAACATAATGTGAGCTTCACCACACAAAAGGAGTGAGAGATGGAGTGTATGTGATTCAGTTTTGAATTTGGGGAAAACTGTGTCTAGTACGTCATTAAACATACGCTTCTAGATTTTGAAAATAAACAGAACAGAAACAGAACATTGTGGATATGTCTATTCCTGATCTCAAAGTTGAAACCAGCTTCAGGAAGACAAAAAATTTCTATTTCTCCAGAAAGTGGTTTCTGAAACCCTAGGGCCCTTTTCCTACATTTCTGGTACCAATCAGACCCACCCCATCCCTGGCTCACCCTACCTGGTTTAGCCTGCAGGATTAATTGCAATGCACACATGACTGTTACGGTGAGAGAGAGTCCTTATGGGCTGAAAAAATATAAAATTTTTGATAATTGATCACATCCAGGCACATGGGAACTTCTAAAGTTCTAATATAATAATTTTGCATTTATTTGTACAAGCACAGACACATATTTGGTAGACCTGTGATCTTTTGCCTCCTACTGAAGATCGGTTCAGAATCACCCAAGAAAGTGGTGTTTTTCTATCACCAATTATTGAACCTTAAGGGAAGAAGGTTAATATTCCTAGTGTATTTTTTTATCATCCGCTTTCCTCTCAAGTGGTAATTCACTGTCAATATTTAGTTCAGAGCATTATTTAAGAATATGAAATATTACAGAGCAGATTTCATAAAAAACTTGATCTATCACCTCAGCATGATACCAGACTTTCAATCATGCTGTAACATTGAAGTTCCATTTTTAATGTTGCCTGGGTCTTGAATTATGTAAAGTTGCAGAATCAAATGAATCTGGAGAAAAATACATTCATCCCTTTTATATCTCTACCTCTGTTATGCTGTACATACCTTTGTGACTGCTCAGGGAATTTGGTTGGAAACAGATGGTGCAGGACCCAGCATTTGCCATGCTGGTTAAGATGCATCCCGTAATAGGATTTCTGGATATGAGACCTGATTCTGCTCTCAATTTTAGCTTCATGCTCATGCACACCCTGAGAGTGAGAATATGATGGCTCAAGTAGTTGAGTGCCTCTAACCATATAACCGCATGGCAGCCCTGGATTGAGTTACAGCTTCTGGCTACAGCCTAGCACAGCTCTAGCTGTTGTGAACATTTGGGGAATGAGCCAGTGGATGGAAGATAGATCTCTCTGTCTCTCCCCACATTGCATATTAATTGAGCATTTATTGTGTACCCAAAACAACTTCATGTTTAACAATAAAAAATAAGCAGCGCTTTGGCTTAAATAAGCAAAATTAATACAAATAAGCAACAACTGTACAAGTGATATAGAGTCAAGAATTTAATAAAATACAGAGATGTATTTGTTATTTTGCAGACATAATGAAGTCATAAATGAGTCAAAATGCCATTACTAGCAAAGTTTATTAGTTATAAGAATAGTGACTTCCCAGATGGAAAAAATAACTTTGAGAGAAGACTGCTTTAATTCTTATGAAAAGGAAGATTGTTCTTTCTGGAAATTCGTTCAACCAAGAAGACATCACCTTCCTTTTGAGAGTAAATAAGATCAGACCTTAGAAAGTCCTTTGCTCATAAATTAGAGAAGTTTAGGCTGTTTTCTTCTTGTTTCTGAGTCTAGGCCTTTATTCAATAACATATAACTAATTCGTTATTTATATTGTAGTTCAGAACTCCGATCCCAATTATTCTAGGATATTGGACAAATTACATAGCATTTCCAAGCCTCAGATTTTTCACTACTAAACAGGAATGATGGGGATTAAGTGAGATGATGATCATACTATGCTTGACATCAGGCATAGTATTTAATAAGCCCTCAATTTGTGCTTTGAGGTACATTTTGTCTGTTGTAAATACACCTTCAAGGAGTATACAGTCTAGCCGTTAATGCAGAACATGTGTTTATGAGGCTGTAATTTAATACACGGAAAAGTTCAGAGGCAAAAAGATCACCTCTAAGGGAGAAATCTTGGAGGAGAATACGTCATTTAACCTGAGCTTTGAATGTCGCGAGTACTATTTGAATAAATAAGGAAGGCTTTCTAGGGGAAAAGGATAGCGCAAGTAGAGCCGGGAAAGCAAGGAAGCACATTGTGATCATGGGGTGCTCAATGCAGCAGTGCAAACAAAGATGGGGAGGGTTGGTTACGGCTAGATTGATTAGGTGAGACCTTGTTTGAAAGTTTGATTTCTAAGCTATGGAAAATGAATTTTCACTCTAATCATTAGGAAGCATACATGGATAGTTCATTTATAACCACCATACCCACCCACATTTCAGAACCTTACCACACAGCTTCATGGTGATAGGCAGGATGAGTCAAAAATCCAGTGGTTTAAAGTTCTGAACAGCTCTGGATTGCTCTTATCCGGTTGGTCATACTCTCCATCACACCAATGGAGTCGTCTAGTTTGAGAGGCCATTTTTTATGTTGTCTCTGCAACTGAGTTTTTGTGTAAAGAAGGTAAGCCCAGGAAACTCTCGGCAGAGAATGACGCTAGTGCTTGGCATGCAGCAATTGGTACTGACATCAAATACACATGACTTTTTATGTAGCAAGTCTTTACCAAGCGCTTCTGTACCCAGTTTTGGATCAGGAAATACAGACTAAGAGATTACATCCTTGTAAATCTTGTTGCCGTCATGGTAAGGTGGATTTGTCTCAGTCTCCTTTTTCTGGTGGAAAATTGGAAACTCGTTCTAAAACATAAAAGATCTGGAAGACAAGACAGAGACTGTCAGGAGAGAAAGGACCCCTCCAAAATAACCCTCCCATAAATAGGAGATGTTTTACTCAGTAGACACCAAAGGCAAAGAAGTATTCAAAGTTAGTAAATTCTTAGACATAGAAAAATAAATGTTATGTGGTTTCATGAACAATCACAATATTAAGAAAACTAAAGATAACTACATAAAGTATTAATTAGTTGCAGATACAAGCAAGAGTAAATGAAGGAAAGTTCAGGAAAAATAATACAGCAACCTTCAAAGCTCGAGCTTGCTGTTTCCTATGTCATTGTCCCCTCTGCTTAATCCTACTAATTAGTGTTCTATAATAAATTGACCTAGACCATAGGTATAACTGTAGGTGGGGTACTAGATTCTCTTAGTGACTAGAATAGTAAGCAAAAGAGCTAATTTTTATTAAAAGATTCTTTTTAAGGGTCAATTGTGATATTGGGATGCTAATAGAAAATACTATGACCAGGGCACCAAGGAATATCCAAATTCTGTTGATAGATCCAAGGAAGATCCTCCAGTGACTGAAAAATAGGAGACAAAGAAGTACGTTTGTTCAAAGTTGTTTGTTTTGTTTTTGGCTGTGGTTTCTGCAGAACTCTTGACATAGAAAGCTCTGCTGATCAAGTGAGTGAATCAAGAAATTTTTTGTGTTTCTAAGCTGGTCAACATACTAGGATTACATCTGGCTGTGAGTTACAGAAACTTCAATTAAACAGTGGATTAGGTATGAGTATATGGTTGACTTTTCTCACATGGTTTGAAGCCCAGAGTCTACAGTGTGTAAATGACTCATAGCAGTACAATATCTTCAGTGTCACAGGCTACTGCTTTCTTTCTTTCTCTTCTGCCATCCTTAGCGGGAAGCATTTTCACTTTCATGGTTTCAGCTTGACTTATTTGCATAGCAAGTTGGAAGAAGGATAAAACCGCCTGCTATCAGTGAGTGCCAGGAGAGTCTACTCCCTTTACCAGCAGTTTTCTTAAAGACCAATCTAACAGGCTGGCGCTACGGCTCAATAGGCTAATCCTCCACCTGCGGTGCCGGCATACCAGGTTCTAGTCCCGGTCGGGGCGCTGGATTCTGTCCCGGTTGCCCTTCTTCCAGGCCAGCTCTCTGCTGAGGCCCAGGAGTGCAGTGGAGGATGGCCCAAGTGCTTGGGCCCTGCACCTGCATGAGAGACCAGGAGAAGCACCTGGCTCCTGGCTTCGGATCAGCACAATGTGCCGGCTGCAGTGCACATGTTATGGAAAACATGCCTTTGGAGGGTGAACCAATGGCAAAAAGGAAGACCTTTCTCTCTGTCTCTCTCTCACTATCCACTCTGCCTGTTCAAAAAAAAAAAAATCTAACAAATTCCACTTATCACTCAGAACTCAATCACCTGGCTAGTTGCAAAGGAGGCTGGGAAATGTAGTTTCCATGGTGCTGCCCTGAAAAAATTGAAGTGAGAGATATTAATTAGAGAGTAGAGAATGACTGTTGAAGGAACACTAATTGCTATTTGTTCAAATCATGTAAGAATAAGGCAGACCTTGAGTCATGTTCAGCCTCTGTTCTTTTTCATAAATCAATATCATATTGAGTCATAAAATCACCCTTTTCTAACCTGTGCCAGGTAAGACAGAAGTCAGAATTGGAGATATTCACTCAAAAAGAGGACACTCGTGTCTACCTTCTGTTAGTTTCTCTGCCTGCTACAATATATGACCACAAATGGAGTGTCTCAAAACAAATTAATTCTCTCTGAAGGTTCTAGGGATGAATTTGTTCCTTGCTACTTCCAGCTTTGTCACCTTTTCTTTCCTTGACTGTGGTCACTGTCTCTGTCTTCACAATGTCTCCTCCTCTGTATTTCTGTGTCACCATCCCTTCTGTCTGAAAGTACTTGTGCCTACCTCTTATAAGGACACTTATAACTGGGTGCAGATCTCACTTGCATACCCAGATAGTTTCATCATCTTAATAGCCTCAACATAATTACATCACTGAAGACCCATGATCCAAGTAAGGTCACTTTCATGAGTTCCAGAGATTCTGACAACATAAGCATAGCTTTTCAGAGCCAGCACTCAACCTTCTACACCATCTGCTAAGCACTGTCTTTGTAAACCTTTCAGAAACAACAAGGCAAAGGCATAGCCAGATTGTCTGATTATCTTGCTAGGTATGAGAGAAAGATTAACAACTGAGTCCCTTTGCCTTTATTTGGACTTTGTGGTGTTTATTTAGTATTAGATGGACCCAACAAATGTGTATTTATATGTATTAAGTAAATATTATTAAGTACATATGTATTAAGTAAAGAGAAGCTCTCCATGATTGCTATGTTGCTCTTTTTTAAAAAGAAATTTAAGATTGTTTTATTTATTTGAAAGGCAGAGTTACAGAGAAAGAGGTGGGGGGAGGGCGAGAGAGAGAGAGAGACAGACAGACAGGTGTCTTCCATCTCCAAATGGCTGCAACAGCCTGGGCTGGGCCAGGCCAAAGCCAGGACCCAGAAGTTTCTCACAGGTCTCCCATTTGGGTACAGGGGCCCAAGGACTTGGGCAATCTGCTGCTGGTTTCCTAGGTACATTAGCAGGGAGCTGGAGCAGAAGTGAAATATCTGGGACTCAAACCAGTGCCAATATGGGATGCAGGCTTCACAGGTGGTTGCTTTTCCCACTACACCACAATGTCAGCACCTACTGTGTCACTCTTCTGAGCTTCTCTATAATGCTGGTCTAAGAGTGGAGGTCACAGACAAGAGTGTGTTGTTTTTGCTGTGGATTAAATAGGGTAG
Source organism: Sylvilagus floridanus (assembly GCA_949820135.1). Classification (NCBI taxonomy): domain Eukaryota; kingdom Metazoa; phylum Chordata; class Mammalia; order Lagomorpha; family Leporidae; genus Sylvilagus; species Sylvilagus floridanus. The sequence continues at coordinate 145,535,939 of OX463241.1, read as the reverse complement.
TGCAGAAGTGGTTTGGAGAAAGTCAGCCTTTGTTTCCCAGTCAACCCTGGCTTCAAGATTTAGGCAAATAGTTAATCTGGAGTTTATAATATGCTTATAGGGCAATTGGGGAGAATAAGAGGTAAGAGAATGCCTGACTTAAGTGGTACCAGAGCATGAGAATAAACCAAGGAAAACATGATATAGGTTTTTCTAGGGGATGGTTAATACAAGAAACCAGGTAGGAATTTATCCTTTGAAGTATTCCCCAAAAACAGTTAAAGAGGAGATCTGAAGGATGACCTCTGCCCAGTATGGCCAACTTGCAAAATTAGTGCTACTGCACTTCTCAGCCTCTATAAAATCACCTCAGGCAACCATTTTGTAATAGGAATAACTTTTCTTCTAGTTCTGTTTTAGGTGCTTCGTTTAATTGGATTTTACCTGGGGCATAGAAAGAGAAGGTGGTTATCAAGGAGGATTGACAGGAAAGAATTAAAAGTAGAGGAAGAGGCCAGAGGGAAGGAGATAGTGGCAGTGTTGTGATTCCTCCTCCTACCCCCAGGTGGCGCTTGGTTTCTGACTAATGTTTAGCTTCAAAATAAAGGTCTTTTCAATTTCCTCAAAAACAAGGAAAGCCAGCATAATCTTGAAAACAAGGACCAATCTTCTGTGGACATTTTGTTCCTTGAGGATGGGTTTTTCCCTGATTGAAGTTTTCTAGAGGGCTGGGTGGAGGATTTGGTGGCATGACCCTTAGGAGAATGATTGGATGTAAGAAGGGAGTCCTGAGAACTGTTCAACTTCTCATACGTGTTTTGTTAAAAAATGGCATGATGCTAATACCTTTATATTAAAGAATCTGCTTCATGAAGGAGCTACTCCCTGCCACAGAGATAATCTCTCTTGAAGTCTCTTAATTTCCCATCACAATTCACTACTGGTAGGAGAGCTGATTATCTGGTATTAAACCAAACTGCAGCACATGATACATTTCCTTTTACTTGCAAGAAATCCCCACAGACTGCATTAATGGATTTATTTTAAATCGTTATTTATAAAAATGAAAGCAAACTCCAAATAATTATACAAAATTGTTTTTTAATGTCTGCATAATTTTTTATCACTAAAAGCCACCAAGCTATTTAATATTGAGGCAGAATTAACCGTTGGACATAACAAAATTGTTACCTTGATGCATTTATTATCTATGCCTCTCTTCCCCCCCGCCCCCACACTTACTGTTTTCTCTACGTGTTATTTATAGTGCTTGTCACATTAACTGTTTTCTGGCAAACATTACTTTGGCATGAAATTGAGTAAGAGGAGAGAGGGAATGCTTATCCTGAAACTTTCTGAAGACCAAGAATGTGTGCTTATTCTGCCATCAAGAATTGTGCCAAGATACTACTTTCATTTTATCATTTGAGAGACTGTTCCTTCCCTTCACAAAACCATCCCTATAAGACATAGCTCAATGCTGGAAAAGCCTACAGAATCTACTTACTAGGATCAAGGTATCATTCTAAAGATGTTTTTCTCGAATTGCAGAGGTGAGAGGTGAAATCGACTGATTTTATTTTACATCTGTACCCACTGGAAACTTTAATGGAAATGTGCCATTAAATATATCCCAGACTTGAATATACTGGAGACCAGCGATGTTTTCACTTGTACTAATTTTAATGCCAAAAATAGAAAAAAAAAAACTTTATAATGTCATTTCTGTTTCACTGACACCTAATCTAAGATGGCAAGAAAAGCTGCTAAATACTTCTAAATGATTATTTTGTCTCTATGAAACAGGACATTCATCAGGGAAGCAATATGCAGAAATGGAGCGCTGGTGCTAATGTGCATCTGTCTTACATAACCCATGCTTTCAAATTTCGTATTCATGAAATCAATCTCATTGGTCTTATGAATTGACTGACTTTAGACTAAAGAGATGTTGCAAATTTGGACTTACATATTCAAGATATTGAAAGATTGTGTTTGTCTGTTATAATAGAGTCTCTGGAAGGTACAGATTCAAAGTAACCTAACAAACAAAACAGTTAGAAGTGTGGTCTGCACACCAACAACCTGGAAGCTTGTTAGCAATGCATAAGCTTGGCCTGGACCCCAGACCCACTGAATCAGAATCTGCATTTTAAGAGGATCCCCTGGTGATTTGTATGCATGTTAAGTGTGAGAGGCACTGCACTGGACTAACTGTAAGCCTCTGCTAATACACTTGTCTTTCCATAGACCTGTCACGCATGAACACATATGCTAAAGATGCTTTCCAAATGCCACTTAGAGGGCAGGTGTCCAGGCTGGATAGAATCCCAGGCTGCTTCAACAAAATGATGATTTAATAGGTGTTATGAAGACCAGAGTGTGTGGGTTTTTTAACGTGGTTAATTAATTTATATTGTTAATTGGCAGAGAAAATTATATATACTAGTATTTATGGAATATAATAGGATGTTTTTAAATATGTGCACATTTTGCAATAGTACAATCAAGCCAATTAGCATATGTAGTGCCTCAAATATTTTTGCAGTGAGAGCACTTAAAATCTATCTAAATTTGAATATATATTATAAAGGTTTCTAGGCAATTGTGATGAACAGTTGGTTTTGTAGATAGCAAGATATTAGGAGATTTAAAATGGAGAGCTTTTAAAATTAGGATGAAGAGAGAATGGTAAGGATTAACATTGAGAAAAAGAGCTCAGGGGTTAGATCTAACATGCCCAATTCTGATCAATCAAGGGCCTTTTGAGAAAGACAAGAGGAAATGGAAGTGACAGGTAACATATCTAGATAAGTGCTCCCTTCATCTACCATCTATTGAGTGTTTGTCTATGAATGCCTAGCGTGGTAGTTTGTACAATGAAGTGACTAGAAAGTCATTGTCTCTGCACTCTGCCACTCTATATTTGATGAGAGACCAGAATAACAACTCTGACCCAAGTGAGAAGTAAATAAATAGAAAAGCAAGGTAAAATGATAATTGTATTCTGACCATAGAAGAAGGAATGATTGATTGCTAGATGAATAATTCTGGAATGTCTTTGTGGCACGGAACCTCCAGCCTTTTGTGCTCTGAACATTGTTCTAATCGCCTGTGAGCTGGAACAGTAGGGAAAAAGGAGATCCAAGGATAAGAACAAGTTTCAGAAGCACGAAAGTTGTTCTGGGGTCCTGATTCACATCTACTCGGCTGCGAGAGGAGAACGAGGCATGTCATGAGAGATGGCAGGAAAGGGCTTGTCGTTTTCTAGCAGGGAGGGCAATGAAGCCATGGCAGAGTCTTCTGGGATACTGGCTGCACCTAACAACGTTGTTGATTCTCCTGAGGAGTCTCAGAGGCCAAGATCAGCACCCTCTATTTTATTCAAGAAAGAGATACTTGAAGCCCTTGGCCTTCAACTTTGTTTTGGAGGCTGTAGCCAAGATTTATAAGTTTATGTTTTTATCCATGTGGATCACTTAGGAGCCTCCTATTATCATCAGTTTTATCTCTATCCATGGCCTCCTATGTCCCTCCTCAAACACATGCAACTTGTAGTCAACACAATTTTATATTTGTAGAACACGTTTGGGATTTCTGAGCAATTTCATATACCATTACTTCATTGAAACTACAGATATCTTCGGGGTATTTTTTTTTATTTGACAGGCAGAGTTAGACTCTGTGTGTGTGTGTGTGTGTGTGTGTGTGTGTGTGTGTGTGTGTGTGTGAGAGAGAGAGAGAGAGAGAGAGAGAAAGGTCTTCCTTCCATTGGTTCACCCCCAAATGGCTGCCACAGCTGGCGCACCACACCAATCTGAAGCCAGGAGCCAGGTGCTTCCTCCTGGTCTCCCATGTGGGTGCAGGGCCCAAGGACCTGGGCCATCCTCCACTGCCTTCCTGGGCCACAGCAGAGGGCTGGACTGAAGAGAAGCAACCGGGACTAGAACCCAGCACCCATATGGGATGCCAGCACTGCAGGTGGAGGATTAGCCAAGTGAGCCACGGCTGGAGCCCAGCCCAGGGTATTTTGCCATATAAAATGAATTTAGGACATTAAATGACTTTGTGAGCATGTGGGTGGTAGGTCTCGGAGTTGGGAATAGATCCATAGATTGTCCTTTCCATGATCTCAGACTCCCTGTTACTCCTAGAGTAAACCTATTCTAGAATAAATTATATTTCTAGAATAAACAGTGGCAATAATTACTATTAGTTCTTGATACAATATTTGGCCTTCTTTTTCTGGGCCTAAGGAGACTGAGCTTTCTGGTGTTCTACTGGGTGAGAGGTTCTGGCTTCGACTCTGACATAAGTCAAGGTGATATGTGTCACTCTCATGCCAGAGCATTTAAATCTGATTTGAAGTCAAATGTTCCCTTCCCCTATCTGTAGTCATCATGGAAGCCCAGGTCAGCACGAGCTGTGTCAGCTTGAGTCCTTGAGTAAGTATATTTCCTTGAGCCCCTACTCTGAAAATGTGGTATGGGCAGGAAATATACATTTGTTCTGAAGTCACTCAGATCTAGGGCTTGTTTGTTACTATACTGTAACTTAGCCTATGCTGACCAGCGTATCTCCCATAAAATTCCTATCCATACAAACCAACGTGTGGGTGGAGTGATGGGGAAGGAGAAGGTGTGTAAAATAAACTTAGTAGAGTGATAAAGCATATGTTTAAAACAATTCATAGCGCAAGACTCTGTTCTCTCATAGGTACAGAACTGCGTGTTTGCTGAATGAATGAATGAATGAGTAGAGAGATATTTCTATTTTAGAGTGAACTATATAGATGTTTCTTTCTGTCAAAACATCTTAGCAATATAATTTTTATTTCTATTTTTCATATTTCCCATGTTACACACTATAAGCCTTAAGATTTCTAGAGTGAACACTGGCCTTTTCCAAGGAATTCAGTCTAGGAGAGTATACTTTATTATAACCGAACAGCTAGATTCATAGTTTTTTTTTTAAGATTTTTTAAATTTATTTGAAAGATCGAGTGACAGAGAGATGGGGAGAGACACATCTAGAGTGTACTCGTGCAAGTGTCTACAACAACAGGTGCTGGACAAGGTGAAGCCAGGAACCTGGAGCTCCATCCTGGGCTTCCACAGGGTGGCAGCGACCCACGCGTTTGGGCCATCATTTACTGCTTTCTCAAGCACATTAGCAGGAAGCTGTCTCACAGTGGAGTAACTGGGACTCCAAATGGTACTCCAATATGGGATGCAAATATCCCAAGAGAAGGCTTAACCCGTTGTGCCACAATGCCTACTCTACTTCATAGATTTTAGAGGAATAAGAGAGAAATACATTACTTTTTCTTTCAGAAATTCAGAGTGGGGATTCCCCAGTTTGCTTTGGTGATACTCCTGAAACTGTTCACAGACCTCTAGCAGTGTTGTGGGGTAATAAATGTTATGGGTGTCATTTGCCAATCTAATGGCGCTTAAATAAGATAGTGTATATATCTAGGTTATATTATTGCAAACACTCTCATTCCTGTCTTTTTTGTCTTATACGAGTAAGGTTACCTTCGAGGAAATAGCATAGAGTTGTGTAATCAGGGTACTTAAAAGGAAACTTTCTGGGACGCACATTATGCCCTAACAGTTTAAGCCACTTCCATATCTGAGTCCTGGGCCAAGTCTCAGCTACTCCACTTCTGATCCAGCTCCCTGCTAATACACCTAGGAGAGCAGCAGATGATGGCTCAAGCATTTTTATCACTGTCACCAAGTGCAAGACCCTGGAGCTCCTGGATTCAGCCTGGCCCAGCCCTGGCTGCTGTGACATTTTGGGGAAGTCAAGCATGTATACTTTTGTAGCGATAAAAATCACACACAAGTGCATTACAAGTAGATGAACTGCTGGATGGAGTCAATATATTTGGAACTGATTTTCAGACTTAGAAAAGTGATGTTATGGTGTCACACTTTCCCAAAGCTTTGGGACTCAGGCTTTTGAGACGCGTGTGCTGTGGCTCATTTAATGCCCAACATCAATGTCAGTGCAACTATCATTGAGGCATGGGTGCCATGACAGTCTGATGGCCCAGCTGACACATTTGGCTCTCTTCCAATTTGATACATTACTGCCTAGGCTCACCCTGCATACTTTAACATCTCCTGCTAGTGACAGTAATGATGACATGCTAACTTCTACTGAAAACCTGTTGTGTGTCAGACACTTGGTCCATGTGTTTTAGGACCATTTTCTTGTATAATGCTTAAAATAACTCTATAAGGAACAGACTGTCATAATCTCAGACTCTAGATGATGAGACTAAGCTTGGGGAAGGTTACATGATAGCTGAAGATGGCACAAGTAGGAGATTACAGAGCTGAGCAAACCCACATCTCATCATACATTATTTGGGGTAGATGGGAGGCATTGGTTCATCACACATTTATTTGAGACCCTGTGCTGAGCACTCGGAGGAAGAAAATGAGGTTTGTGCTCACACTCCTGGAGAGCAGACAGATATGTGCACAAGGAGTTGGAATATAGAGAGGAAAAGTGTAGGGAAGGAGTAAACAACCATTGGGAGAAGCTGGCAACGGGGTTGGCATTGAATGATTACACAGTCACCAATCAGGTGAACCACGTGATTATTCCCTGGCTTGTGGCTCTGCCACCATCTTCAGGCCAGCAGCATGGCATCTTCATATCTCTTCTACTCTGACACTCCTGCTTCCCTCTTACAAGGATGCCTGGGATTTACCTTCACCTTAGTCATGTCTGCAGACTACACTTTGTGTGGAATGGCACATATTCACAAGTTTCATAGATTAGGATATAGACATTTTTGGGAGCCTATTATTCTGTCACTGCTGTAAAGGGGGTTAGGGACGGTTTACTGTCTTCCTCTGAAATATGAGGGCCTGGGGTTTTCTAATAGTATCACAAGAAATGAGCAGAAGCAGAAAGAGCCTAGGCAAGAAAGAATGTTGAAAAATTTTTGATGTGGAGAGTTGATGAGATCTGAAGTAAGGCAGTAACCATGGAAAAGGACCATTGATTTGAGAAAAATTTATCACGTATAGCAGTTGGTAATTACCTGGATAAGGAAGACGAGATGGAGAATTAATAGATGACCCCAAAGTTTCTCACGTGGTCAGCTGGCCAGCAAATGTTCAATTTTGAGCTTAAAAATAATATTTTTTCTGAACTGTTTGGTGTCAGCATTAATATTCAGGCCAATATAACATTAGCTATATGAACTTCTAATAAGTCTCTGGTATTGGGCCTTCTAGCTGGATATTCAAGTCATCTTTATTTTTTTCATTTCAGGCTATTACTTAATGCTGGGTATACAAAGATGTCATCCCCACTAACTATTTTTATCTAGCTCTTTTATCTAGAATTTTTATCTAGCTTATGATTGATATTTGAGTCTACAATAGGCTTGACATATCTTTCTTGTGACTCTTGATACATTTAAAATAATAATTTTTATAAGCAATTTAGTTGAACAAACTCAATCTAAATGTAGAATATGGGCTTTCATATATGATTTATGCATAATAATTTGAACAGAAGTAGTTAATTAAAGATACCCCCTAAGGTCCTTCTTTGTGCCTAGCATCATATTATATGATCTGTTCTCAAATACTTTGGGATATACTATGCTTATTATAATACTAGTGAAATAGATGAGGATATATATACAAAAATTATTGGTCATCACAGAATAGATGTCAGAAAAGCTGAGAGAGTATGGCAGGAAATGGAGATGGCATGATCCAAGCCCTGGCTTGTTCAAATAAATGAATGTCCTCCCTCCCAACCCACCACAATAAAATCAAGTAACTCCCATTCCTTACAATTTAAAATATATTTATTAAATTCTTACTTATAGAGTTCTTTCTGTTTCACTTGTTCTTTCTCTCTGCCTTTCAAATGACTAAAAATTTTTGAAAGTGTTTTAAAAATTCTTACTCTCACATGCTGTGTTTACATAGGATGAGAAGAATATGTGCAATGCATACTTAGGCAAATGATTTACATTCAGTATATATAATACATATCAATACATAAGGACTAGCACCCTTAAGTTTTTAACTGAGAAAGAATTGTCAGTTCACAATATAAAATAATAAAATGCACATGAAAATGCTCACCACCATTAGTTCTGAGGGAGATGCAAATTAGCTTCACAATGAAATACTTCCTACTTGATGCTCACTAGAATGGCCAAAGCTTTTTGTCTTTTTTTTTTTTAAGATTTATTTTATTTATTTGAAAGAGAGAGAAAGGTAGAGACAGAGAGAGAAGTCTTCCATCCGCTGGTTCACTCCCCAGGTGGCCACATCAGCTGGAGCTGTGCCAATCTGAAGCCAGGAGCCAGGAGCTTCTTCCGGGTGTCCCACATGGGTGCAGGGGCCCAAAGCCTTGGACCACCTTCTACTGCTCTCCTAGGCCATAGCAAAGAGCTGGATCAGAAGAGGAATAGCAGGGACTGGAACCGGCACCCATATGGGATGCTGGTGCTTCAGGCCAGGGCTTTAACCCACTGTGCCATAGCACCAGCCCCACTTTTTGTCTTTTTAATGGCAACACCAAATATCAGTGAAGATATGAAGCAACCAGAACTCTCAAACCTTGTGTGTGAGAATGTAAAATAGGACAGCTGCTTTTACAAAACTATTGACAATTCCTCAAACTTTAATATAAAATAATGTGAAAAATACTTGTCCAGTGATTCAATAGCTCTACCCCTAGGTATTTCCAGAAGAAGTGGAAAAAAATATATCCACACAAAGATCCGTCCGTGAACATTCACAGTAGCTTTCTTCATAACACTTCCAAAAGGTAAACAACTCAAACATCCACCAACAAGAGAATGGATGGAAACAATTCTAGTAGAGATATACAATGCAGAGGTTGGCGCCGAGGCTCACTTGGCTAATCCTCCGCCTGCAGCGCCAGCATCCCATAGGTGCACTGGTTTCTAGTCTCGGTTGCTCCTCTTTCGGTCTAGCTCTCTGCTGTGGCCCAGGAGGGCAGTGGAGGATGGCCCAGGTCCTTGGGCCCTGCACCTGCATGGGAGACCAGGAGGAAGCACCTGGCTCCTGGCTTCAGATTGGCACAGTGCGCCGGCTGTGGCGGCCATTTGGGGGTGAACCAATGGAGGGAAGACCTTTCTCTCTCTCTCTCACTGTCTAACTCTACCTGTCAAATAAAAAATAAAAATAAAAAAGAGATGTACAATGCAAATTTCTTCAGCATTAAAAGAGAACACACAAATTCTATCCACATCATCATGGTTGGGTCTCACAGACAGTATAATGAGCAAAAGAAGCCAGATTCAAAAAGCATATACACTGTATGATCCATTTATACAAAGTACAAACAGGTAAACCTAACCTATGATGATTGAAAATATATTATGGCAGTTACTGTAAGACATGGGGATTGATTAGAAGAGGATGTGTAAATAAGTTCTTATTGGGGTGGAAATGTTCTGTATTTTATTGGGGTATTCAGAAGTGATAATACTTTTCAAAACTCTTGAGATCTGGTAAGATCTATATATCTTTCTATAAGTAAATTTCACATAAAAGTAAAAATATTGTGCTAGGTAACACAGAAATGCAATAATGAACAAAATAGATGAGCTACCTGCCTTTATGGATTTTGCAACTGAGTAGGTGAGAAAGATATTAAATAAGAAATTACCTGTAGGATGATCTTTATCATATAGTACCAGGGGAGCATAACCTAAGAGGAAATACCTAAGGGATGTCAGAACTTCTGAGGGAGAAGTCTTTAAAGCAAACACTCAAGGATGAGGCATGATGGCTAGGATCACAATGAAGAGGCAAAGAGAGAAAAAGTTTCCTAAGAAGTTGGAAGTGAGAAGGAAGGAACTTGAGTCAAGGAACTGGTGTCCTGTGTGACTGCAGTACAGAGAATGGCCAGCAGGTGATGCATGGGAGAGGGGGACAGGAACCAGCCCATGAAAAATCATTGTAGGGTCTGTGGAAAGCTTTGATAGTAACCCAGGGGCAATGAGGAAATAGTACTTGATTAGACTGTGTGGAGTTATGTCGTTGGTGCAGAGAAACCTGCTAGGTTCCCAATGGTGTTCATTCTCCCTCTTGAATCTTAATAAAAACTTTGGCTGAGCATGCCTGCCCAAAGTAAAGGCTTCATTTCCTACCTAACTTGAACTCTGTGTGATCATATAACTAAGTTCTGGCCAGGGGATGCAAATGGAAGAGATCCTTGGCAATTTCCGCGGGCCTTCTTTAGGAGAGAGCTGCAACATGGCCACCTCATGTCCTGCTTTTTCCTACTTCAGAGACCTTAGATGTGATCCTTGACCTTGAAGACAGGGGCCACACCCTGTAGTCAGAACCTTGGGACTTCACGAAAATAATTTTTTGCAGCATCACTGAATTTGGAAAGGGAGACAGGAAAGAGAGAAGAGAAACTATCTTTGGCCTTTGTTACTTCTTTCTGAACATAATTCTAACTAATACAGATTTGTGTTTTTAAAAGGTCATTCTGACTTCATCATGGTCTTTTAATGACATTCCTCTGATATCTGCCTTATGTTTTGTTTCTTTGTCCCTTAGAGATGAAGATGAAAATAAAGATACGCTTCATCAACATGAGTAACATGGCGTGGTTTTTATTTCCAGTTTCTGCTAGCTGCTGGGTTAAGGCACAGGGAAATGACAGACATGGTCCACAGTTACAAACTAATTGCACAGAATATTGGAACCAAATCTCAGTAAGTGGTTTCACCCTCTTCTAGTTTGCACTGAGCAAAGTTGATTAGCATCTTAAATAGAAAGTTACATGACTCTCATATCTGAGTACCTGCAAGATGTTAACATACGATAATGCTTTGCTTCATCAATAATAGCAGACACCTTATTTTGAAAGCACTCAGATAGTAAGTTAATGCATGTTACGCAGTCAAGAATTTTTCTGCCTGCAAGGAAGGAACTAGGCAGAGAGATGTTTATGCAAACACACTATTCTTCCTCTATATAATCTGAATTTTCTAGGATGCTTCTGGGGATCAGAGCTACTTCCCTTCCTCCCATTCCCCTACTGCAGTGTCCACGAGGACCTCTATATCCTAGTAATATCCAAGAATTTGCATACTTGTTTTGAGTAGTTAAATCATGTTCCCTCTTGTTCCTTCTTTTCAGTGTATTACAAAAGAAGAAGCCAACATAAGAAACAGAAGCCATTATAATAACTGTCCTTAGAACAGAAGGACGTTATGAGCTAAAAATGATTTGAATTAGTTTTTAATGTGAAAACTGAAGACATTATAAATCCATCACATGGGCAGGATTGTAATTTCCAGTCGATATAAAGAAGGGGAAACAACCTAATAGGAAGGATTTTAAAGCTCCAGAACAGATACCAAAGGAAATTTGTCAAGGTGGTTTCTCTAGAGATCTTTAGAGGGGAAGAAACTCATCTGCCTCCGTTGCTTTACAGAAAATGGTAGGAGGTGAGAGGCTGAAATTTTGAACTGAAGATGCTTTCTGCTAGTGTAAACTCACATTTGATAGTCTTCATATCTATGTCTTTGATGCCAGAGACCCACCTTCCCCATGCTTGTGGAAGCAAGTATCTTTCTCATTTTATTTTTCCAGCTGCACTTTTGAACTTGACAGTGATCATCTGAGTGTTGCAGGGTAACAGTGGAGTATATTTAATGTAGCCCATTGGGGCAGCTAATCAGATTTGGAGAAATAGACATAATGCATTTTCTAGCTCTGTCTGTCAAGTTACAAAGCTATGATTTGGGGATATACTGAACCATGTTATAATGAAAGTCAGAAAGAACTGGGGTCCAAGCCCAGTCCTGTCACACATTAGCTCTGAGTTTTGTTTTCCATTTTTCATCCCTGAGTTTTATTTTCCTTTTCTCTGAAAAGGACACCAATGATACCCATATCAAGAGGACATTTGGGAAACTAGAATGAAATAATATTTTGAAAGCCCTTAGCACACTGTGTAATATGCATTAGGTTAAAGGCATAATGAAAGTGCAGTTCTTTCTTTCATTCATCCCAGAAGCCCCAGGAGGCATCCAGATGTGGATTTCCTTCTTTGGATAAAGCACCACACTTTTGGACACTCTTAATTTGCGTAGAAGAAGCCTCCACTACATTAAACCTTATATGACCAAGGGGGTCTCAAATAGATTAAGGTATCCTTGATGAGTACTGGGCGTGGCCTGGGTTGTCTTCCAGCCTTCCTGGTCCTTGTTCTTGGTGTATGCTTTAAACTCAGTGTGCCTTCCCCTAAACTCCTCTCACAAAGCTTGCAGTCTTTTGAATTGGATTCATTTCCCAGAGGATATTCACATTGAAGTTTCATATTATGTGTTACATGTACTACAATTGTGTAAAACAGCAAGAGAATGATAATAACAAAAACCTAGAGCCACTAACACCCTAAGGAGAAGGAATGAGCTGCTTCAGTGGGAAACTATGTCCCAGCTCTTTGCTAGGTGCTGTGTGCACATGAGGACAGGGTCTTCTGTTTGCCTCCTGCTACCTCCCCAGCTCTACCCTGCTCCCATCTTTACTGTACTCAAGCCCTGATAGGACCAGATCACCCCAGCTCCCTTGTCTTGTGACTTGCAATTGGAAAACTGCAGCAGGAGCCTAAAGGCACCAGGAGAGGGAGATTGGAGTATTTATTCTCTTAACCTCTGGGCAGTGGTTGACTGTTGCTCCCTGAGGTCATGGCTCCTGCCAAGCAGCTCTCCCCTTGCTCTTCAGGGCTGGAGGTGGAATCTGTGTCCACCATTGATAGCATAGAGATGCTTCATTTCCCCTTGTCGGTTCTTAAACCTGCTTGTGCCTTTGTCAACACTACTTTCTTAATTTTAGATGCTACCATAACAAATTATAAACTTTGTGCTTTAAAACAACACATTTTATTACATCTCAAAGATAATTTTGCTTTTTTTCTTTATTTTCTTCCCTCCTTCAATAAAAAATTATAAAATACTAAAAATTTTTAAGAAAACATTTTAAATTTGATAGTTTTAGAGGTCAGAAATCTGATCTGTGCCTCACTGGGCTATTATCAGCGGGGCTGCCTTCCTTTTTGGAGTCTCTTAGGAAGATTCTGTTTGCTGTCTTTCCTGGTCTCTAGGAATCACCCATATTCCTTGCCTGAGGGCCCTTCGTCCATCTTCAAAGCTGGTGAAATCAGGTTAAGTCCTCATGTCAGATCTCTCTGACCCCTTTCTGCCTTAATCACACCAGCAAAGTTCCTTTTGCCATGAAAAATAACATGTTCACAAATTTAAGGGAGTAGGATGTAGATATCTCTGGGGGCCCTGAGTCTGTCTGCTACAGCTCTCTTCAACTAAATGCCTTCATGAACCCCTTGTGCTGTTTCCTGCCAGGATACTGATCAATACTGCACTGCTTATTTCTCTCCTCACTTCCCATAATGACTCTCTCACATAGGTATTGTTTCACACATGAGAAAATTGAGGACAGAAATCAGCTGGATTACATTCACCATGCAAGTGCTGAATAATTTTAATATTAATTTTTTTAAAATACCTAATCAGTTTGCCTTCCAGGTGCTGGAACTGCCATAAAATTCCATAAATTCTGGCTAGCCTAAGACAAAATATAGAATATGTATATTTCAAAAAATATATATGCACGTAAGCATGTTGCTTATACTATAGCACAAAGATCACAATCTGGAATAAAAATAACAAGAAAAATGATTAATAAGAAAGAAAAATTTGCTGAGAACTTTCAATTTAGGAAGCTATAGCATAAGGTATATTAAACTATGTTCTAAGAGCAGGCATTGAGTCTAGTAGTTAAGATGCCTAATCCCATATCACAGTGCCTATGCTTGATGCGTAGCTCAACTTTCAACTCTATCTTCCCACCAATGTAGACCCTAGGAGGCTACCATAGGAACCTGAAGTAATTGGATTCTTGCCACCCATGTGATACACCTGGGTTGTATTTCTTACTCCTGGTTCTGGCTGGATCCCAGCCCTGACTCATGAGGGCATTTGGGGAGTGAACCAGCAGAGCTAGATCTCATGCTCTCACTTTCTCCCTCTTGAATAACAACAAAAGACTTTGTTCTGCTTCTTTGTCTTCCCTTCTCTCTCTTGTCTCGCTATCCAATCTACATGTTTTTTTTTTTTTTTTCCTTCTCTCCTCACCTGTACCTCTGTCCTTTGCCAGAGAAAAAGTGTATTTAGTAAGTCACGGCAGCATTGGTGTGAATTGTTTGAATGTGTGAACTCTCCCAGGAGTATGACTATGGTGAGAGAGTCCCATTGGTGGGGTCTTTGTAAACTCCTCAACAGATAAGAGAGCCATTTACCCATCTTTTTAAAGTCAATTCTTTCCCAAATATGGATCAGTTCTTTAACAGGAATCATACCAGCAGAAGAGCACAAACTTGAGGAACAGCCTTCCTAAGAAGCCAGTGCTTGGGACTATAAAACGCTGGTGGTACAAGGGGGAATGGGGGAGCAGGTCGCCAGCAGGGATTCCAGGACCACCCCCAAGCATCTTTCTGTAAACTCATTAGGATGAATGCTGCACAGAAACAGGGGTCCTTGTCCTGAGTCTTTGACATCCATATTCCCAGCAACCATACAAAAAATTCCATGAAGGAATCAAAGAGGATGTGGAGAAACACAAATGACATTGAAGAGTTTGTAACCACACCTCCAAAGACTAAGGCTAGTTTTCTCTGGCCATCTTCTGTCTCTCTGAGAGTAAAGCAAGCACATTTGAAAGAGGTGGATTTGCAGCCAAAGAGAGTCCATGAACTTTTGAAGCTCCTCATAGTGTTAATTATAGACTATGCTGTACAATAATTCTCCAGGGCTTATTTATCTTACATAAAATAAACTTGTGGGGCAGAGGTATTTAAACCACAAAGATGTATTAGTAATACATATGTAATTACTTGTAGTAGAATATCATAGATCAGTTAGGAATTCCATTGGGGTAACACATCTTAAACTCGTTCTTTGGATAGTCACATGACTGCATTATCCACTTGACTGACTTCACTGAGCACTAATGTGCTCACATATTTTTATCTTAGATAAGGTCTCCCCATCCCACACCCATCCTTTTCCCTCCCTAATCTGTTTTCTTTTCTAGCACTTCACACTGAATGACATTAGACTACACTGTAACTTTCATCTCTTGCATGCTGCAAGGCACTATCTGTTTCCCAATATGTCCCTACTCCTGAGAACAATTCTTGACACAGAGTTGGCACTGGGTAAATACTTGTTGAATGAACAGATCTGGCTTTGAATCCAAGTGACTTTCTGCAGGTTAATATCTCTGAGTCTGTTTTCTCATCTATAAAAGGGGTAATTACATCATGGAGTTATTTTTAAAATTAACAAACAGTATGTGTAAGATCCTGGCACAATAACTGGCCCCTTAGTAGACTCTCCAACATAAGTTTTTTTTTTTTTAATTCATTACTGTCCATTTTAATTGTGTATGTTCTTCATGAGCATAAGCATTTTGTTGTAGTTATGTGAAGATTTTCACTAATACTTAGGAAACTTTTCGATGTTAATGATCTAGACATGAATTAAAAATAACAAATTTCATCTTTGGAAAGAAAATCAAAGTTGGCCACTGACCATTAAAAGAAATGTTATAATGTAATTCACTAGATGGCAATCTTGGGCTCAATATGGTAGGAGTTGAGTGACTGACAACAAGACTTACTTGTTAAAGCAAATTCTAAGTGAACACATTAGATGACACAAGCAGGGCAATAAATGTGAAAAGTGATTTAGAACCAGGTTCTTATAATGTCAGTCTTTTTCAATTTACAAATTTAAGTGGTGTGTTTCCCCATAAAAGGTACATGATAATGCGAAATAGTGTCTCCTTAAAATGTCAAGTGCAGCGAATTGCTAAGATGCTGCTGATGGTTTGTGTTTAACCTGAAATGCTCCCAGTTACTGTGTTGATTGTTACAAACAGTAGATAGGCTTTCTGACATGATTAGTACTTTATTAAATAACTGTAATGCCCTGTACCTCTTCCATGTTTCTCTAAGAATGTATTCATGAGGTTCATCATATTCTACATAAAGCTAGCATGATATTTGCACCTAATTTTTTTTTAAAATTGAGATGGATGGCAGAGGTCAGATACTTTAGAAATACTTTGCCACACTACCCTCTAATTGCCAATTTTACTGAAGGTAAAATGCAAATACTGTGATTCCCTTGTGGCTTCCTTGGGAATTCAAAAAGCCAAAGAAAACCCTTTTCAGTATGAAGAAAGTAGAGCAGGTCCTTCTTGAAGAGTTACATTGCCAAAGTGTCAGAATGTCCTCATCATAGGATGAGGTGACCTCTGGAGTGTCCTGAATTACTGATCCTTGGGCAGCTTTAAAGCAAGCAATAAAACATATTCCTATTTTCCTTACCTTTCACTTGGTAGCCATTCAGTTTTACTTTTAGCTCCAGTTGAAGTGTATGATGTGTATGAAATAAAGTGAGTTGTAACGAATTAAAGGGACTCGTCCCTCAAAAAGTTTCCCTTAGACTTGGGACAAGATTGAAATAACTAACAGTGCTTGTTTGGGAGAGTAGATGTGATGTTATACCTAGTGTTGGAATTACTGCATTAAAGGATAAATTCAGGTCTGGAATTATGAAATTTATATACCTATTGAATTAAAATTATACTCATCATTTGTAAATGAAAATGATGGATGAAAATTTAACACATGTCATTGGGCATCTTTCTCTGAGAGGTAACATTGCCTGACCTTGAATCCTACCTAACGCTGCTATTCATCAGCTTATGATCTTGCCTAATTAACACAGTGGAGATAAAGATTGTAATCTACCTCATGGAATTGTTGAAGGAATTAAATGAGTTAATATATGTAAGGCCCTTGGAACATTGCTACACTAAAAGTAAGCCCTTCCATATTTGTCTAACAAGGTGCACTGTGGTCCTGCTCCTTGTGTGGGATTTTCTGTGTCTCTTCGTTTTCTGGCAGCCTATGTGACATCATCTGAGCCCTGTGTGGTGAAGTTTTATTATAGTTAGTGGAACTATTGTGCCTCTCTGTGTTTTTCCCATTCATGTGAGTCAGTCTTGCCCACACATTTTTCTAAGAGAAGGTGTTGTGAACAACCATGTTTAAATCCTACTGTGTCCCAATAACATCTGGCATAGGCTTGTTAAGTCTTTGACTTCAAATCATTGGTAAAAATAGATCAAAATAGGCCTTCTCTGTAAAGTCTGTTAGGGTTTCATTTTCCTGTCCCTATTCAGATTTAGGTGGTTCTTTCTTAGTGTTCCTTTATCCTCTAAGCCCACCGATCTGCTCATTTGCTTTCCTCCCTTCCTCTTCCTTCAATCCACCAGTCTACCAGCCAATTAATCATCAGATAATTTTTAGCTCCTATTGTGCACCCAAGACAATGCTAAGTGTTAAATATACAAATGATCAACAAAACAGAGATGGCCCATGTTTTCACAGAACTTACCATATGCTACAGATAGTTTAATATATAATTAGGAATTGCTATAGAAGCTAGATTGAAAAAGAACAAATTTTTGCTCTGAATAAATAACGTTTGAAACTTCACTAAAATGGGTAGTTAAAAAAGGCTGCTCTGAGGAAGAGATGTTAAAACTGAGACTTGAAAGATAAGAATAAACAGTTGTACCAGGACATATGGGAAAGACCATGACAGATGAGGGGAACTGTGTGGAAGAATGCAAGAAGTTGGAGCAGAATAGAGTGAAATTGGAGTGGTGGACGGGGTGAGTACCCACAGCTATGCAGGCCACACGAAGCATCTGGGTCTGAAGCATAATGGGAAGTCAGTGCGATGTCTGAAGGGTTACAGCTTCCAATTTTCATTGCTTAATCATTTTCAGTACTACTTTGGAGGTGTCCCAAGTCAAGGTAAAGGGGCCAGTTAATTAAGAGACTATTTTTTTTTTTTTTTTTTTTTATAAAGCTTTTATTTAAAGAATATAAATTTCCAAAGAACAGCTCATGGACCACAATGGCTCCCCCCACACACAACTTCCCTCCCTCCCCCCACCCTCCCCTTTTCCCGCTCCCTCTCCCCTTCCATTCACATCAAGATTCATTTTCAATTCTTTTTATACACAGGAGATCAATTTAGTACGTATTACGTAAAGATTTCAACGGTTTGCCCTCGCATAGAGACACAAAATGATAATACTGTTGGAGTACTAGTTATAGTATTAATTCACAATGTACAGCACATTAAGAACAGAGATCCTACATGATTTTTTTTTTTAAAAATTGATTAATTGTCTATGCAATTTCCAGTTTAACACCAAGATTTTTTTTTTCATTTGCAATTATCTTTATATAAAGAAGATCGATTCAATATATACTATGTAAGGATTTCATCAGTTTGCACCCACACAGAAACACAAAGTGTAAAAATACTGTTTCAGTACTAGTAATAGCATCACTTCACATTGGATAACACACTAAGGACAGATCCCCCATGAGACGCAAGTACACAGTGACTCCTGATGTTGATTTAACAATTTGACACTCTTGTTTATGGCGTCAGTAATCTCCCTAGGCTCTGGTCATGAGTTGCCGAGGCTATGGAAGCCTTTAGGGTTAGCCGACTTCGATCTTATTCCCACAGGGCCATAGTCAAAGTGGAAGTTCTCTCCTCCCTTCAGAGAAAGGTACCTCCTTCTTTGATGGCCCCGTTCTTTCCACTGGGATCTCACTCGCAGAGATCTTTCATTTAGGTCTTCTGTTTTTTCCAGAGTGTCTTAGCTTTCCATGCCTAAAATATTCTCATGGGCTCTTGAGCCAGATCCGAATGCCTTAAGGGCTGATTCTGAGGCCAGAGTGCTATTTAGGACATCTGCCATTCTATGAGTCTGCTGTGTATCCTGCTTCCCATGTTGGATCATTCTCTCCCTTTTTCATTCTATCAGTTAGTATTAGCAGACACTAGTCTTGTTTGTGTGATCCCTTTGGCTCTTAGACCTATCAGTGTGATCAATTGTGAGCTGAAATTGATCACTTGGACTAATGAGATGGCCTTGGTACATGCCACCTTGATGGGGTTGTATTGGAAACCCCTGGCACAATTTAAGAGACTATTTTTAACAATTCATACCTATATTGAATTATTTAATAATAGCATTATTTAATGACTAGTACACTGAACTCTTGGTATTTTCATCATTAGATTCTAGCATAGTTCCTGACATGTCAGAAAGGGTTGGGAAGATGAGCGGTGCATGGAAATCTGCCGTTAACGCCATCCAGGGGGATTGCATCTCCTGTTTGTAATCCTCTAATTTGCTCACCGTGTCCTGGTCAATGGCTGTTGATTTCGTTTTTTCTTAGGGTGTATGGCATGTGAGTTGCCTATGCCTACATGCATCAGTAATCGAGTATATCACCTCTCCTACTGAGTAAGGATGCAAAAACTATTTGCTCCTCCTTGTCTAAAGAATCATTAATATATTTGATGCTGATGTTTCCCAAAAGTTTATACCTAATTTTTTCTATATTTTTGAAGCGTTTGAGTTTTTTCTAATTTTTAAAAAATATTTAATTCTTTTTTTATTAAAGCTTTTATTTAAAGAATATAAATTTCCAAAGTACAGCTTATGGATTACAATGGCTTCCCCCCACACCCATAACTTCCCTCCCACCCGCAACCCTCCCCTTTCCCGCTCCCTCTCCCCTTCCATTCACATCAAGATTCATTTTCAATTCTCTTTATATACAGAAGATCAGTTTAGTATATATTACGTAAAGATTTCAACAGTTTGCCCCCACATAGCAACACAAAGTGAAAAATACTGTTGGAATATTAGTTATAGTATTAATTCACAATGTACAGCACATTAAGGACAGAGATCCTACATGATACTTTTTTAAAAAATTGATTACTTTTCTATGCAATTTCCAATTTAACACCAAGGTTTTTTTTTTTTCATTTTCAATTATCTTTATATACAGAAGATCAATTCAGTATATACTAAGTAAAGATTTCATCAGTTTGCACCCACACGGAAACACAATGTGTAAAATTACTGTTTCAGTACTAGTTATAGCATTAAATCACAATGTACAGCACATTAAGGACAGAGATCCTACATGAGGAGTGAGTGCACAGTGACACCTGTTGTTGACTTAACAAATTGACAGTCTTGTTTATGGCATCAGTAATCACCCTAGGCTCTTGTCATGAGTTGCTGAGGCTATGGAAGCCTTTTGAGTTCACTGACTCTGATCATATTTAGACAAGGTCATAGTCAAAGTGTAAGTTCTCTCCTCCCTTCAGAGAAAGGTACCTCCTTCTTTGATGGCCCGTTCTTTCTACTGGGATCTCACTTGCAGAGATCTTTCATTTAGGTCTTCTTTTTTTTTTTTTTTTTTCCCAGAGTGTCTTGGCTTTCCATGCCTAAAATATTCTCATGGGCTCTTAAGCCAGATCCGAATGCCTTAAGGGCTGATTCTGAGGCCAGAGTGCTATTTAGGACATCTGCCATTCTATGAGTCTGCTGTGTATCCTGCTTCCCATGTTGGATCATTCTCTCCCTTTTTTATTCTATCAGTTAGTATTAGCAGATACTAGTCTTGTTTGTGTGATCCCTTTGACTCTTAGACCTATCAGTGTGATCAATTGTGAACTGAAATTGATCACTTGGACTAGTGAGATGGCCTTGGTACATGCCACCTTGATGGGATTGTATTGGGATCCCCTGGCACGTTTCTAACTCCACCATTTGAGGCAAATCTGATTGAGCATGTCCCAAATTGTACATCTCCTCCCTCTCTTATTCCCACTCTTATATTTAACAGGGATCACTTTTCAGTTAAAATTTAAACATTTAAGAATAATTGTGCTAATTACAGAGTTCAACCACTAGTACTAGAAAAAAATACTAAAATGGATAAAGTATTACATTGTACAACAATCAGCACAAGAGCTGATCAAGTCACTGTTTCTTATGGTGTCCATTTCACTTCAACAGGTTTCCCCTTTGGTGCTCAGTTGTCGCCCATCAGGTAGAACATTCTTAATTTCAATAGAGTTCATAGATGCAATTCAGAGAATATGATGATGTTTCATTCCTTTCACCCTCCCCATTTCTCCTTCCTACTAAACTTTTGTTTTTGAATGGCTCTAGCATTAGGTTGATACTTCCTCATTACCTTTTTGATACTGTCTTCAGGAGATAATTTACCCAAACTTGGAAGTAACAGTGTTTAGTGATGCAAGAAAACACAAATAAGAAAAAGATCTGCTCTTGCAGCACTTACCTCCTTGAAACAATTGGAAATGGTGGTGGATGGCATCGTGGTCAGAGGTTTCATTGAGAAGGCAACATTTAAGAAAATACTTAAACAAGAGTGAAGGATTAGGATGTTGGGGAAAGGCATTTCACATGAGGACCACAACCAGTGCAGAGGTTCTGAGGGCATGTTCCTAGAAAGTAAGAGAAAGGCCAGAGGGGGAGAGGGGAGTGAGCATAAGGAAATGGATAGAAGATATGATCAAAGAGAGAGAACTCTAGAGCCTGGGAAAGGCTATTTAGTCTACTCTAAGGACTCATCTTTTGCTTGAAGGGAAATGGAGAACATTGCCCTGCTGCTGAAGTATTGAGCAAAGGTATGATAGGGTTTTTGACTATTAAATGTTGATCAAGTGACAGAAGAAAAACTTTCTACCAAATCCATTTGTCTTGAAATTGGTGTCCCAGGTATGCAATAGGAATTTGCTCCTAATGGCCTTGAGTAACTATGAAATATTTTCATTGCCTGGGAGGCTTAATGTCAAATAATGGAGTGTCAGCTCCTGTCTAATGAGGTCCTGAAGTTCCCACTCACTCCTGGAGAGAGACAGGATCATGAGAACTAAATCAATGCAGCAGAGTCCATGATGACAGAGACTGCCCCATGTGGCTGGTCATTAGGAAGAGACTCGGACATAACTGAAGTACTGAATGCAGCCCCAGAGTAGTGGCTAATAACAGGGTTCCTGGGTCAGGCTGCCTAGCCTCTTCTGTGATTTGGAAGCCCTGCAAAGAGAGGTAAATCAACATCAGTTGCCACAACCATGAAATAGGAATGTTTGTGGTAGCTTTTAGAGTTGTCCTGAGTGTTAGTAAGCATTTGCAAAGTGTTCTACGAATGTTTTGAGTAAAATCTGTGTTTATTCTTTCCCTTACCTTGGGTGTATGCATCAGGGTTACTACTTTGTGGCATTAGGAAAGGAGGTTGCTATACACAAAGCCACACTGACTCTTCGGTTCTTCCCTGGGATTCTGTATCTGCCTTCAGGTAGTGGATGGCTCTACAGCTAACCTTGAGAGTATAAGACTCTCCTCTAGGACTGCTTAAAAAGAGATCCATAGATTTCCTTAAAAGGAACATGTTGTTGGAACAAAATATTTTGGCCAAGTCACCATGCTAATTATCTAAGACTCAGAGGAATTATTTTTGGTAGTAATTGAGCTCCTTAGCTTTTTAAAAAGTAGTATATTACATTAATTGGTATGAAAAGGTTTGTGTTTAAACTAGATTAAAGGGCTAGGCAATCGATATTAAACATATATTCATTTTTAAAAAAAATTTATTTATTTGAAAGACAGAGTTACAGAGAGGCAGAGTGGTCTTCCATCCGCTGGTTCACTGCCCAAATGGCTGCAATGGTCGGAGCTGCGCTGATCTGAAGCTGGGAACCAGGAGCTTCCTCCAGGTCTCTCATGCGGGTGCAGGGGCCCAAGCATTTGGACCATCCTCCACTGCTTTCCTAGGCCATAGCAGAGAGCTGGATTGAAAGTGGAGCAGCAGGATCTCGAACCGGCTCCCATAAGAGCTGCCAGCACTGCAGGTGGCAGCTTTATCTTCTGTGCCCCAGCCCTGGCCCCATATATTCATTCTTTATTAATTCTTTGGTTTTTTGAGAAATTGGCATCTATGTGATGCTATGCTTAGAATAGTATCTAGATTTTTTCTAAATTCTAGATTCAAATAATTAGTCTTACTTAGTACTGAGTACTCTCCTATTCCAGATGCTTTTTCAAAAGCTATGTTAGGTAAGCCTCACTTAGTGTATTAGTCAGTTTTTCATTACCACAACAAAGTACTTGAGATAAGCTGTTGGTGTAGGAAATAATCTTATCTAGCTCACAGTTTTAAAGGCTGAGAATCCAAACAGCTGTGATGTAGACTCTGGCAAAGGCCTCATGGTGGATGGCAGAGTGGATGTCAGATCAAGTGGTCACACTTGGTGAGGTAGATTGTATCATCTGTAACCACAGCTTGAGAACACTGAAGAGACCAAGTGGCTATAAATAGAGAAGCCAATGTTCCACACCTTCCGTGTGTGCCTCCCCGGACTGCACTCTTCCCACTATACTCTCCTGCCTCCCTTGGTAGGTCAGTGCTGGGCATTATGGGTCAAATGACATGTTCTATTTCAGCCTGGCAGGTAACATTTGCACCTACCTGTCAGAACCTTGGATTCCCACAGTCAATACTGTATATATCTCCTGTTGCCTACATTCACTGGGACATATGGACTTCCAACTGATATTTAAACCCAAGGAACATTTCAACCATTCATGCAAAGGTGAAAAAATAGAAAAATGGGAAAGTCACTAGTTTGAGAGGACAATTTGAGTTAAATATATCTGGGTTGTGTTAAAGCATGGGATATTTTATTTGAGGTGGGCATTTAGCTAAGTGGTAAAAATGCCACTTGGGATACTCACACCCCTTATCAGAATGCCTGGATTCAAATCCCAGTTCCACTACTGATTCTAGCTTCCTGCGAATGCGTACCCCAGTAAGCAGCAGCTAATGGCTCAAATACTTGAGTCCCTATTCCACATGTGGGAGACCCAGATAGAGTTCCTGGCTTCTGGCTTCATCTTACCACAGCCTAGGCTGGTTGAGGTATTTGAAGACTTGTGGGCATCATAAAACAAGTGGGAATTACCATTTGAGGACTTGTGGTGAAGCAGCCATCCCGATTCGAGAATTAGGCCACAGAATTAGACTTGTCCTACCTTGCTATTATACCTTTCCAGATGACTAGAGAGCCTGCTGGCAGTGCTGGTACAGGAAGTGATGTGTCTGAGTTGGAACCAGGTGATGACAGGCTCTCTGGAGTCCTTGCATTTGGACCAATGCTGACAGTTGGGGAGAGGCACTGAGCATTGCTCACGAGTTGGCAGACAGCCACTAGAGCTAGAGGAACAAATGCGATTTTCTGAGCGCTGAGATTACTTGGCAGAAGTCTTTGATAATGGGGCCTGCCACAATGTGAATGAGGGCATGAAATAATTTTAGAATTTATTTTTAGTAATTTTAAGAACATGCTTAGTATTATCTTGTTCCTAGAGCCACCTGTTCAGATATGTTCAATTGAGGTGGCGGCACTGCCAGGCATCTTTAGTCTGTAAGCTACTCTCTGTGATTTCTACCATGTCTGTGTGTTCTTGTGATAATAGTAGCAGACATGCCATGGTTCCGAACTGGAACCTGGGTGGTTTGAAACTATTGGAAGATTTGGTAGAATTCAAGATGTCTGACCTTATCTGGCCTACGTTGTTTATCACTGTAAAATGAAAATTTGGTACACTGTGGGACAGAAATCATCCAAAACAAATTTGCTATCCATTTATGCTTTAAAAAGTATAGTGCCTAGAACAACTCAGTAATTCTCCATGTAACTCTTGCCTTCTGTCTCAAGGTAAGAATATAAATTAATATCCATGGCCCAGAACGTGAGAATTGGATCAATTACCCAGGCTTCAGGGAGAATAGCAGAAGCACATCTGTGATGTGATACTGACACTGTGCCATCCCCACTAGGTGATGCTTCAAGTCTGGGAAAGTGTCTTGACTCTTCTTCTTCTGCACCTTGAGTCAGGATGTGTGGGCCTCTGGTGACCAGTCAGCATTCTCTTGATGCTTGGGAGCAGATTCAATAGAGATACTCAAGCACAACCTTTGCATACCATTTGGGATACCAAGTGGTGGATGTTTTATACTTAACGTATAGGAATGATTTCTGTAAATGAGGAAGGACTTTTCACAGGAAATTTTCAAACATTGCAGTGCCCCTGCCTGCCTTGTTGCAGATACAATGAGTCCTCTGGAAAGGGACATATAAGTCCTAGCAGTGCCTTGCTTGAGAACACTGAAAAATTTGTTAATCTGTTAATGCCATCTGCTTCTCATGAGAAGAGGGAAAAAATTGCATGGTGATATTAATGGTTTCAAGCCCAAAAGGAGATTTTTTCAGAAGTTTTCAATAAGCAGAATCAGCCATATTTCCATGTTTTGTTTCTCCAATACCCCGTTTTGTATGCAGTGAACCTCATTAGCATTTTTGTTTAAACAGTTGGCTTTTTAAAAAATTTGAGAGGCAGAGTAACAGAGGGAGAAACAGAGAAAGGTCTTCAATCTGCTGGTTCACTCCCCAAGAGGCCCAACGACTGGAGTTTAGCCAAGCCAAATCCAGGAGCCTGAAGCTCCTTCTGGGTTTCCCACATGGGTGCAGGGTCCCAAGGACTTAGGCCATCTTCTGCTGCTTTCCCAGGCCATAGCAGAGAGCTGGATCCAAAGAGGACTAGCTGGGACTAGAACTGGCATCCATATGGGGTGCTGGCACTGCAGGCAGAGGCTTAGCTTAGTACGCCACGGCACCAACCCCTCTCACTAGGATTTATTAATTGGTTCAGCAAATATTATTTATATGCCTTTAAAAGGTAGAGCATGTAATATGGACTCAAGATCCAGACTGCCCCAATTTCAATTCCAGCTTTATAACTTGCTACCTTTATGATTCAGTCAATTCACTTAAGCATTGTATGCTTCCGCTTAAATAGTCATAAAATGAGCCTAATATTAGTATTTTCTTATTAAGTTGATGGGGATATTATATGAATTAGTATATGAAAAGGCACTTAAAACAATATTTGACATATAACAAGCACTGTATGGATGCTTGTTAGATAATGACAAGGACAATGGTTACTGTGACAGTAGTGATGACAATATGCTGGTTATGTTATTGTGTTTTGAATTAAAAAAATATAGCTCAACTATCAAGTGGTTAGTAATCACAGGTAAGGATATAACCAACCACAGAATAGTCTCATCACAGGTTTGTAATAGTTTGGGAAAGATGTATGCAGTGCTGTGCATAGAGGAAATATGAAAGAGGATGGTGGAAGGAGTTCTGGAGATGTGATATGCCTGCCATTTATCCCCTAATAAGCAGGTTAGCAACAAAATGGAGAGAGGGCAGAGCCTTCCAGGTGGAAAAAGCAGTGTGTGCGAGGAAGGTGCTTGGAGAACCAGAAAGTGTTGGTTATGTCGGGAAGGTTCGTTAGAAGATAGGGCACAGAGAGGCTGGGTGCAGAGGTGAAGAGGAAGGGGAGCATGAAAGGCCCAGATGCCTTGACAGGCAGTTTGGGTTTCGTCTGCATTGTCTGGAGCAGAGGAGTGACAGAGCCAGGGTAGCAGCAAATAAAGGTGAAGACTTGCATAAACAAAAGTGATTCTCTTTTACTTTTTAGATAACTTTTTTTTTAATGTATTTGACAGATAGAGAGAGACTGAGAGAAAGGTCTTTCTTCCATTGGTTCACCCCCCAGATGGCCACTATGGCCAGAGCTACGCCAATTCGAAGCCAGGAGCCAGGTGCTTCCTCCTGGTCTCCCATGCAGGTGCAGGGCCCAAGCACTTGGGCCATCCTCCACTGCCTTCCCTGGCCACAGCAGAGAGCCAGACTGGAAGAGGAGCAACCAGGACTAGAACCCAGTGCCCATATGGGATGCCAGCGCCACAGGCAGAGGATTAACCAAGTGAGCCACTGCGCCAGCCCTGAGATAACATTTTTAATTTACATTATACTCAGACTTAATGACTCCACTAAATACAAAGTTCAATAAATAAAAATTTAAAAAGAATGTACCATTTACTCATATAGATTACATTTTAGGTACTCTATTAGTTACTACAGGTCAGAGAGACCATATCGTATTTGTCTTTTTGTGAATGGTTTATTTTACTAAATATAATGGTTTCTAGTTGCATCCATTTTGTTGCAAATGAGAGGATTTCATTTTTTTAACTACTGTGTAGTATTTTATGATGTGTATATATATATATATGTGTGTGTGTATATATGTTACATATATGTATGTATACATACATATGTATGTGTATATATATGTATATGTATATACATATATATACACATATCCTTATCCAGTCTTCAGTTAGACATCTGGGTTGATTTCATATCTTAGCTATTATAAATTAAGCTAAAATGCACATGGGGGTACAGATCACTCCCTCATATGCTGATTTCATTTCTTTTGGATAAATTCCCAGCAGTGGAATGTTTGGGTCATACGGCATGTCTGTATTCAGCTCTCTGAGATATCTCCCTACTGTCTTCCAGAGTGGCTTTACCTGTTCACATTTTCACTAACAGTGGATTAAGGTACTTGGAGATGGGATGATTTTGAACAGCCCTTGCCTTGTTGAGGAACAATGTTTTTCTTGTTTGTTTGGTTTTCTTCTTTTTTTTCTTCATGCTAATCAGTGAACTCTCTACTTAGTGTAGAGTTAATCTTATGAGCATAAAAGTTCATGGAAAATTGATCTCTGTAAAAAATAAGAATGGGAAATAATTGGGAGGAAAAAGAAAGTTCGGAGTCTGGGTGGGGGAAGGTAGTAGGGAAGAATCCTCATGTTCCCATATCTGTATGTATAATTGTGCAAAGCTGTGTTCCTTAAACAAAGTTAAAGACTACAGTCCATCATGAAAATACCCAAGGACCATAAATATAAGGAAGTGAAAAGATATTCAACTTAAGCTTACTGTGTGATCCAGCAATCCCACTACTGAGTATATACCAAAAAGACATGAATTCCTTGTCTCAAAGAAATACCTACTCCACTCTGTTTATAGCAGCACTATTCACAATAGCCAAAATATGAAATCAACTGAGGCATCCATCATCAGATGAATAAAGAAAATGTGGTAATTGTGTACAATGAAATATTATGCCGCTATTCACAAGGAATGAAATTCTATCATTTGCAGCAAAATGATTATAATTGGAGAACATCATGTTGAATGAGACAAACCAACAGTGACTCTTAAAGCTAGAATTACCTCAGTTACATAGACATGGTCCTGGGACTTCAGAGTGTCTAGGCCCTCTATCCAGAGGAATGGACAGATATTCTCTTTTTGAATTTTCTATCAATAAGGAAAGAAATAGATGACATATTTGATTATGGTTTTTTATGAAAATGTTCGGTAACAGATGACTTAGAGTTATGGATAGGGTTTAGGAAACCAACAAGGCATGGGGAAGTGTACAGGGGGTAGCTACAGAAAGAACCTACAGGGGCAGGGAGAGGGAACAGTGACACAAACTCAAAAGCCATAGAGGAGGAGTCGCGTGAGAGAGGAAGGAGCTGGCGGGAGGAGCAGTGAGCCTAGAAAAGAGCAAGGTAGCCTGGCCTCTCCTCACCTCCCGTTGGTGCCTCCCTGCAAATACAGCAGAGCAATGAAGAGGTCAGTCTCTGGGAGCCCAAGAAGGTTCTAAGAATAATTCAGAGGGGAAGATGAGAAATACCTTAGCAGAGACAATTTTGAGACTATTTTAAGTACTTATTTTTGGGTGGAGGAAGCCAAAATCTACAATAAAATAATAGCTGTGGATAAGATTAGAAATTATGCAATTTTCAAACAGTTTCCTATTCTGAGTCAGATACCAGATTATTGTTGTTTTGTATTAACTATAACCAGCAACTTTCTTCTACTCGAGAATTATGATAGAAAACTACAGAATAAGTACAATAATTCCTCTCCTCTTTTTCCAGCTTATTGAAACTCATTTGTGTGACAGGATTTTAAACTGATCTTACATTTTCAAACTAGTAAATTGAGGCAGTGATTGTCCAGCGACGCTACAACTCTAGTAAAATCATGAAACCAAGATTCAAACTCAGTTTTGGCTTTTGCCTACACTCCATTGTCTATAGACAATAGAAGACCTTTAGGAGATCTACCACCCTGCTTTGTGGAAGAGATTAGATGATTGGATCTCCAATGACATCACCACTAGCATTGCCCTCAGTGCCTCTCCCAGTATCACCACCCTTTACTGCCATCACCACCACCATCCCCACTTTTGTCACCGTTACTACCACTATTACCACCATCACCAAAACAGAACAATGAATAGATACCAGTTTTATGGGCACTAAATTCAGACATCTGAAGGAAGAGTTATTTTTGCTTAACTCTTGTTTTATTTTTCCATGGCATGCTTCAGTTGTACCTTTGCAAAGGGATCTTTAATGGGTTTCTTTAACTCATCCTTCTTGCAAATGTTTTCAGTAGTGACATACTGTTTATAATTTGGTGCCATGAAGCATTTCCATGGAATTGATGGCATAGTCACTACTTTAACGCTATTTTGATACAACTAGAATTGTTGCAACAAAGGGCAAGATAAAATTGCTTCGTGAGGCAGGCATTGTAGGACAGCAGATTAAGCCTTTGCTTGGAATGCCTGCATACTAAATCAGAGTGCCAGTTAGAGTCCCAGTACTCCACTTCTGATCCAGATCCCTGATAATATTCCAGAGAGGCAGCAGATATTGGCCCACCTACCTGGATGCCTGCCACCTACATGGGAGACATGGATAGAGTTACTGGCTCCTGGTTTCAGCTTGGCCTAGCTAGGGCTCTCATGGGAATTTGAGGAATGAACCAGTTGATGGAAGATCAATCAATCTCTCTCCCCAACCCCTATCTCTCCCTCTCTCTGTCACTCTGCATATCAAATAAATCTTATTCTAAAAAAGATGAAATTATTTCATGCTCAGGACTGTCCATCCCCTCTCACCAAAAACTGGTGACTGCTAAAAATCCTTACAACTTCAGACTAGATAATTAAATAATTTGTATATCAAATTAAGGTCCAAATGATACTGTTAATAGTATAATTACTCATAATAAGGAAAAGGTCAGCATTCATTGGTAATTATCTATTCTCTATAATTTTTAAAACATGAAAAAATGCCATGGCCAGCTCATCCAAACGGGAAAAGATACTGTAAAACATCACTGCTATGAGAAAACCATGCTTTATTATTAAATTAGTAATTTCATTTGAGAGTTACAATGTATAATTGATTAGCTAATTTGCCAGAAGCCTTTCATTTAAATAGTATATTTCATAAGTCCTTAAATGTACATTTTCACATTTCCAAAATGAAGCATCATTGTGTGACATAGTTTAGTTGGCATCTCTCTTTCTCTGCCTTAGTGGTACATTAAATTAATGCCCATGGTGTTCTTACATCAGATGAAAGAGAGGATTCAGATCTTTTCCATTTATTTTTATTTTTTTCTCAAGGCAAACTCTCTACAAGAATTCTTTGGAGGAAGCTAATGCTGAATGAATGCAAAAGACTGAATTCACAGACACTAATGCGGTGATTCATTTCTCTAATTTATATTGTGTGCCTTATCTATGTGACGCACTGTGTTAGTACTTTATGGGAGTAATAATCACAATGATAAATAATATCTCCTACTGCTATTTGGATGGTGCTTTATAGTTTATCAGGGGCTATTACATGCATCATCTTATTTATTCTTGGAATTACCTTGGAAGATAGACATTATTCCTACTCTCTGGTTAGAGAATCAACAACAAACCTTCTAAAGTTTCAGTGACTCAGCTAAAATTAGCAAGGTCAATGTCTGCAGAGCCAGAACCAAATTTGGATCTTCTAGCACCAACTTGATTCTCTCCATTATACAGAGGAAGAAAGTTCTAAGGCAAAATTCATGGACCTCCAATGCTGCAAGGGCTGGTCTGACACCTACTTCATAACTTAATCTCTAGGTCACCTGGGTCAGGTTATCTATCTTTTCCCAAGTTGACTGTTTTAATCACATAAGTAATGTATGAATATAACTCCTGTGTATAAAAAAGAGAGATAGGTAAAATACAAAGTGTATCTGAACCACTACCAATTTACTAGTGTTTATTCTATATATGCGTGTATGTGTAAATAGCTTTTTAGCATAAATGATACTGTATATGAATGTAGGGTTTTCTGATTTGCTTTGCTCATGCTTTTTCTTAGTGCTATATTCGTTAAATAAATATTTACTGATATCAGCACTGGGAAATCCTCACATCTAGATTTAGTGCCCTCCCTCCAAATGCACACATACATACACAAATGAAAAATATCCCATCTTTATATATAGCAATAACATCATTTATTATAACATTCCCCTGTCACCGGATGTTTGGCTTGTCTGCACCATAATTTCCATTACAATTAATGCTGCAGTCACGGTGTAAAAAATCATCATATATACCTGTCTATGCAAATGTGTATACTTGTTGACCCCAGAGATGCTGTTAAAAGTCAAATTTGCTTAAATTTCAATGGTTTTTGCCCAACTATCTACAAAGGAAACTGAACCAGTAGTGGGCCAGAGCAGGAAAACCGAGTTCTGTTTACTGCGTTTGTAGAATGGAGACAATAACACTCATCTCAGAGGTTCACAGAAAACCCTGCAGAGTACATCTCGGGGTGCATCCTCTTGGATGGGTAAGAAGGGACAATGAAGAAGTACACAGGCAGCAAATGCTAAGTGACATATGAATGGCACATTGAGCTTTATAAGGTCAGAGAAAGACAGGAAACTCTGGCTTCAGTGTGGAGGAAGGGCAGAAGACTGGTCTTGACTTGGTTCATGGTTGGGTAAGATACATGTCGAGCTACAACATTGCAGAAAGAATAGCCTGGGTGAAGGCAGAGGGAGGAGATGAGTGTGATGGAAGCAATTTTTTTTCACGCAATTTGTTGAACTCTTTACTCAGTATGGAGCTCATTTTTTTTTTTTTTTTGACAGGCAGAGTTAGAGAGAGAGAGAGAGAGGGAGGGAGGGAGGGAGGGAGGGAGAGGGGGAGAGAGAGAGAGAAAGAGAAAGGTCTTCCTTTTTCTGTTGTTTCACCCCCCAAATGGCCGCTATGGGCAGCACCATGCCGATCCGAAGCCAGGAGCCAGGTGCTTCCTCCTGGTCTCCCATGCAGGTGCAAGGCCCAATGACTTGGGCCATCCTCCACTGCACTCCCGGGCCAAAGCAGAGAGCTGGACTGGAAGAGGAGCAACCGGGACAGAACTGGCGCCCCAACCGGGACTAGAACCCGGAATACCGGCGCCACAGGCAAAGGATTAGCCTAGTGAGCCATGGTGCTAGCTGGAGCTAATCTTATGTGTGTAAAGTTAATTTAAAATAGATCTTAATAGAAAATGAGAATGTGGGGGCCGGCGCCGTGGCTCAACAGGCTAATCCTCCGCCTTGCGGCGCCGGCACACCGGGTTCTAGTCCCGGTCGGGGCACCGGATTCTGTCCCGGTTGCCCCTCTTCCAGGCCAGCCCTCTGCTGTGGCCCAGGAGTGCAGTGGAGGATGGCCCAGGTGCTTGGGCCCTGCACCCCATGGGGAGACCAGGAAAAGCACCTGGCTCCTGGCTCCTGCCATCGGATGAGCGCGGTGCGCCGGCCGCAGCGCGCCGACCGCGGCGGCCATTGGAGGGTGAACCAACGGCAAAGGAAGACCTTTCTCTCTGTCTCTCTCTCTCACTGTCCACTCTGCCTGTAAAAAAAAAAAAAAAAAAAAAAAAAAAAAAAAGAAAATGAGAATGTGAATAGCAGAAGGAGGAGGAAGAAGGGCGGGAGAGTGGGTGGGAGGTCTGGTGGGAAGAATCACTATATTCCTAAAGTTGTATTTATGAAATGCATGGTTTGTATACCTTAAATATAAGGTTTCTAGGTAAAATAAATAAAATAAAATTTAAAAATTGAGAGGATTTGAAGTGATTCTTGGAAAATGGAATTAAAGACACATTTATGTTGGTGCAGAATATTTTTTTGAAATCCATGCATATTTGTTTTATAATATGAATTTTCAAGAACTTTTTGAAGACCCCTTATATGCATGGATTCCAGTTTTCTGCTTTAAAATAAATTTATCTCTTAATTCTTTTTCCATGAACCTTTTGAAGTAGTCTTATATTAAAATCCAGCAAAATCCTATATGATATGATGAAGCTGTATCTTCCTACTCCAACTTAAAACTTTTGAATTAAAAATTTACTTTGCATTGTATTAGTCATGCAGCAAAGTTACCCACTTGGCTTTATCTTCTCATATTGGGCATTGCTTTCTTTAAAAAGATCTGTTTATTTGAAAGGCAGAGTGACAGAGAAAGAGAGATGTTTTATCTAGTAGTTTACTTCCCAGTGTCCACAACAGCCAGGTCTGGGCCAAGTTGAAGCCTGGAACCCTATACAGGTCTCCCACATGGAGACTATGTACTTGGGCCATCATCTGCTGTCTTCTCAGGGGTATAAGCATGAAACTGGATGGGAAGTAGAATAGCCAGAACTCAAACTGGCACTCTGGAATGGAATGTCATCATCGCAGTGGCACCTTAACCCATTGTGCCAAAAACACTGGCCTCAGCCACTGATTTTTGTACCT
This sequence comes from Sylvilagus floridanus, assembly GCA_949820135.1. Taxonomy (NCBI): domain Eukaryota; kingdom Metazoa; phylum Chordata; class Mammalia; order Lagomorpha; family Leporidae; genus Sylvilagus; species Sylvilagus floridanus. Next base: position 145,502,338 of record OX463241.1, on the reverse strand, counting down.
TACTTCTTTATACAGACAAGAATTATATATATCTGTGGTTAAACTACCAAATGGCTTGCACATCCCTTGAAGGGCATAGAGTCCATGTAAAAGTCAGTGAGAGTGTTGAAGCTGGAGTAAAAAATGTAGTCTGCTTCCATGATGAAGCTACAGTTCAGCAGATTAACTATGCCTGGCCTTTTCCAGGCACTTCTGAATCAGAAAAATGTGAAGAGGACAAGAGAGTTATGAGACCAATTCTTTGTTGACTGAAACTTTTCAGATTAAAAAAACAGAATACTGTTTCATATCAGCAGAGCTCTGTGATATACCAAGTGGCTCATGGGATCTCTCTTTGGAGTGGGTTAATTTCTGAAGGCATTTCTGAGCCAATGGAAATAAGAGCAGCACAGTTGAGAGACACGTTGGCATTTTTAGAGTGGATCCTCTGCCAGTAGGGGTGGGCTTTTGGTAAACATGCGAAGACCAGTTGGTTTACAGAGGCAGTTGGCAGAAACCTATCCCTCCTTGCTTGTTCATGTTACTGCCTGGTGAGTATGCCAAAGATCATGATGATATGCTTTTTGGTCTGCTTGCTGAAGCTGTTTGCCCACCATCCACAACCATTTTATATTGTTAAGACTGAGGCCAAGGATGTGTGTGTGCGTGTGTGCATGTGCACACATGCATTTCCTTTGTGAAGGTAATCTATATTGTTGTTCACAATTTGCACATTTGTATTGTGAAGGACTATCTTTTTATTGCTACAAAGTAAGATTTGTGTCTTACAGGAATGGGATTACTAAAGGAGAAAGCAGTGGTAGCTTGCAGCAGGTCTCAATGTCCTGTGGGTAAAGTGATCTGCATTGGTGGTGCCACATTGGTTCCATCCTCGTGCACTGGTAGGGTTCAGAAAGCCGTGAGTCTCGGGATCTGGACAAGGTCTTTGGTGTCTTAAATTAGTCTCTCAAAATGTTTCCTTGTGATTTGAACATGAGGTCTAAGTAGCCACCCTGATTCATGAAGGTGTGCAGATTGACCTTATCACAAACAGATCAAATCAAGAACCATCTATTCTGCATTTGTGCCTCAGACCATAATTGGTGGAGGAGGATTCAAACAGATCTGTACCAACAAGCACATTTGGCCTATGCCCAGCTCCAAACTGGTTAGGAACTGCTAAGCCTAAGGCTGTCGAGATTGGATGTCCAACAAGTTTGTAACGTAAATGTCTGTAGTCTAGACATCTTGATATTATCTACTTCGTGCTGAGTCTACGCTGCTGCAAAGACAGTAGCCACATGTCCTTCAGCAGAAAGACAAGATGGCTCTGCCACTTTTCTAACTGAACCTAGATCAGAGATCTTAACTTTAAAGAACAGTAGCACAGATTTTGAAACATAAAACAACATAGTTGATGTTCATATAGATAATTGAGTTAGTAGATATTGTCTTAATTCCTTTACATGGATTATACCACTTACCCCTTCAACAACCACATCAGGTAGATATAGTTATTCTCATTGTGTACACAAGGAACCAGAGGCATACTCACATGATGTGCTCTGTGTCACATAGCTATTGAGTGGGGACTTGAGCCCAGACAGTCTGAATTTAGGGTCCTCCAACTACAATTAGATACAAGGGCTGAAGGAAAACAAGAAGTAGTTGTAGAGACAAGAAGGGGCCGGGGGTAGAACAGATAAGAAAATGCAATTCTGACATTTTCTTTCAGCCTGGTATCCCCTTTTGTGATTTCTACTTTGAATCATTGATTACCAAAAAATGGTTTGTGGAGCAATGCAATTAAGTGAGCCAAGCACTACATGTCAAGTGGTACATCTTTATTTGCTTATGTCAAGTGGGTTCAGAGGCCTTCTGTGATGAGAAAAGCAAGTGTAACGTAGTTGATTAATTTCCTTTAAATTTTGTCAAAACTTGTGGGCAGGGAATCTAATTTTCAGTTTAATTTTCCTTTTTAACATCGATCTCTTTTTTTCCTATCTCATACTTCTAGCAAGAACACATCATCTGTAATTTTACTTTACTTGAATGTAAGGTTAATAATATTAATCTGAATCCTTCTCCTGGCTTATCTTTATTTTAAGTAATTTGCAAAGGATGGTCAGTTACAGACCTGCTTAAACAGATGTCAGCCGTTTTGTAGCATACTTGATAAAAGCAAAAGATTTTATTAAATTGGCCTTTACAATGTGTATAGTTTTCTCACTCCTGGGGTTTCCTTTCTGTAGCTAATATTTTTGTGGCCTGTTGGGAGCCTGCTATGGAGCTGACATGGGAGAAGTACACAGGTGAATAAAAATTTATAGATGTAGCTTTAAGTTTTCTCGTCCATAAAATAGAACTTAGGATTTTTTTTTCCATTGAATTCTGATTGAATTATGTCATCTTTGTAAATGTCTCGGTCCCGAGGATATGCTAAGTACTTAATAAATGTTAGCTGTTCCCACATGGTTTCAAGATTGTCTTGGCCTCTGATCCCATGAACTAGAACCAGCTGACTGCCCTGGTCCAAAACCTCCCCTTGCATCTGTCCCCAGGACCAGTCTTGAGGTCCCTGCTAACTCTTTCACATTGCTATTCTTGAACTGTGACTGTTTACAAACATACACTGAGATTAAACCTATAAAAACACTGAGCAAGGTGTTAATTACAAGTGCAAATAAAGTGTTGTTTCTCATTCTCAGTGTTGAGGAACTGAAATGTGAGATGGAGAACACCCTTGATTTCCCCTCTGATTTGCTTGTTTCATTTGCCAATGAAACCTCATTTTAAAAATGGATACATCATCAATCGCTTCTCAGCCTTTTGGCTAAGACCAAGTGTAAAAATGGATACATCTTGGGCATGTGTAGAGTGACCAGCTTGTTCTAGATGGATTTAGCATTGAAATATTTTCAGGAATTCCAGAAGGAATGGTTTCTTCAGAACCATCTCAATTTTAAAACTGAAAGCCCTAGGTTCTGGAAATGCTGGGGGGATTGGTCATCTAGGTGTGGAAGACCAACATGGTCAAGAATGTGTGACTCGGGCTGCTCCACTTTCTATCCAGCTCTCTGCTGTGGCCTGGGAAAGCAGCAGAAGCAGAAGGCCCAAGTGCTTGCGCCCCTGCACCCATGTGGTAGACCCAGAAGAAGCTGCAGGCTCCTGGCATCAGATTGGCACAGCTCCAGCCATTGTAGCCTTCTGGGAAGTGAACCAGGAAATGGAAAATATCTCTCTCCCTCTCCCTCCTCCTCCCCTATCTGCCTCTCTGTAACTCTGCCTTTCAAATGAAATAAATTTAAAAAGTGTAATTAACATGTTTGTAATTACTTTGCTATAATAAAAACATACTTTTTTAAAAAAAAAGATTTTATTTATTTATTTGAGAGTAGAGTTACAGACAGAGGGAGAGAAAGGTCTTCCATCCACTGGTTCACTTTCCAAATGGCTGCAATGGCCAGAGCTGAGCCATTCCGAATCCAGGAGCCAGAGGCTTCCTCTGGTTCTCCTACATGGGTGCTTTGGCCCAAAGACTTAGGCCATCTTCTACTGCTTTCCCAGGCCATAGCAGAGCTGGATTGGAAGAGAAGCAGCTGGGACTAGAACTGGCGCCCATATGGGATGCTGGTGGTGCAGGCCAGGGTTTTAACCCATTGCACCACAGTGCTGCCTCCAAAACACACTTTATTATTATTCCCTTTCAAATGCAATAACTTCCCTTAACATTCTGTTAAATGTGACTGTCACATAGCTTCTCCTAAAGGCAGCACTGAAAACAGGGTCATGTGAAATCCATGTGTAATCCTTTGCTTCTTAACTACCTGAAGTTGTTATATCCCTTCCTGTCCAAACAGATTCTGGAGATCATTACAGACTGTGCAGAATAATGAGAAGACAGTAGACATGTGAGAACTCCCTTTTATTGATTTGCAATGAGAATAGAAACTGGCAAGGAGATAGTTGCCTTAGGTCAGGTGATTGCCTTCTTTTAGCCCCTCTAAAGAGAATCAACCTAAAAAATCAAATAACTGTTATGAGTGTTTGCTTGGTAGTCATGGTCCCAGAGAAAAGGAAATTGAGAAATTACATTAGAAATCAATGAAGTTTTTTAAGTTCAGCTTACCCATCTGAAGGTGTATACCAAGGCAACCCTGCCTGGTGAAGTTATCACTATGCCAGTGTCTACCCCCAGAGATTCTGATTTAATTTGATTTGGGGTGGATCTCAGGTATTGCCGTTTTTTTTCAGACTCTCCAAGTGATTGTTATTTTTCCCAATGTTGCAGATAAGGATGTAGGGAATGGAGGGCTCTCTTACCACTATTGACATGGGAGCTATCAACACTGAATAGTACTAAACATGCTGACAACTATGCACTTTGCTTTAATTCCATAAAAATTAAACCATGCTGTTAAAACAACACAGCAAAGCATAGCACATATTACTGAGGATAATCCAGGTTATTTCTACAGGACCGAATGTGGGGTGGTGATGGGGTTGGGAGAGGATCTAAGCTATTTCTTATGGTAGGATAATTCCTTGAGTGACTAATGTCCTGCATTTGTAATTGACTCTTCTTAACTGCAATTTTAGGTAATGGCATTTGCAAATTTTACCCTGAAATCTTAAAGGAGCAGCACACAATAAGCCTTAAATAGGAATTCTATTTCAAATAAAATTTCTGTTCCACCAAATAGAATTGTTTCTGTGTGTCCTTCACTCTACTTTCAAAAGATTTTCTCTGTACCCTCTTGAAACTTTTAGAAGAAGCATTTTATTCTTAGCTTAATTAGTCAGCATTCCATTGGTTAGACTCCAAATTAATACTATTTTCTTAAGTATAAACAGTTCTCTTAATCTGATTCTTTCCCTGGCTCTCGCTGTGGTCAACCTTTAATACCCTTTTCCTGGGTCTGTGTTTTCTCTGAAGTTTCTCTGTCATTGTTCTGGTCCAACTCTCATGGGCCAGTGGAAATACAAAGTCACTCTGTCTCTGCTACTTCTCAATTACAGGTTTTTGAAGGTGAATGACTCAGTCACATTATATTATTTTACAACACAACCAATTTCAGCTCAGCGAAGTTAGCTCCATTACCTATCATAAATATAAAGTTAAGTGCATTTCTTTGCAGTAGTTATTTGAGGGGACTTCTCCTTGCCCTCCTATATAAATTTCTTTGTGGGGCCATAGGGTGAAGGGCAGTAGATAATTGAAGGATCAGCTGAAGTTCTAATCCTTTTAGCAACACCGTTGCTCAGATGGGTTCCCCCTGTAAGCTGCCTCTGAAATATTATTTTCATTTTTTATTTTTGAAAACTCAGACATCGTCTCACAGAGAGATTAAACGACCTCCCCAAGGACATTCATTGCTAGTCAGAGGTTGATCCAGTAATCTAATTAAGGCCTTATAATTCCAGCAGTGTTGCCAAAACCACACTTTTCCCCCCTCCGGCTGCCAGACTCAGTAATTGAGTACAATGACCTGCCTGGCCCCCTGCCATGGAAGCCCTCTAGTCTCCGCAGCTGAAGCCATTTGCCATGTTTAAAGGTTCCACCCTAGGCCAAGGGCGTGGGATTTGGGGCTGTTATTCAGGGAATTTAAGGGAGTTGAGTCTTGTCACTTGGGCTTGGCCTTTGTAGGCATGGCCCAATCACATTATGTAACCTGGTTTTGTAATGAGGAGGATTGCTTTTGTGTTACCCTTCGTAAGAGTCTCCCAGTTGTCACTCCAGTCCTGAGAGACTAGAGCTGCCCTGCCTTGGTGCCGGGCCCACCTACCCAGAGTCTATGCTTTCTCCTGCCCCCTGCCCGCCTGCTTGTCTTCCCCTACAACACAGGCCTTCACATGTACAGTTACTCTGTTCCCTGTAATTCCTTATAAGCCTTGTCTTCATTCTGGATCTCCTGATCTGTTAATGACTGCCTGACCCTTGTCTCACCGTATGCCTAGCACCTGTGCCGCCCCTATCTTCCTGGACTTCTCCCCATGGCCTAGAACTGACCCCACCTCCCGAAGGCTGTTGAGGTTCAAGGATCCAGGCTTATCCTGCCACTTCTGAAGTTCAGTTTCTCATCTGAAAAGATTCAGCCCTTAAACCAACTGAGGATTCTGCTTGAACTCAGCACTATCCCCCACTTTTCATTTCTAAGATTGACTGATTGATTGATTTGAAAGGCAGAGTTACAGAGGGGGAGAGGGAGAGGAAGAGGGAAGGGAGAAGGAAGGGAGGGAGGGAGGAAAGGAGGGAGGGAGGAAGGGAGCGGGAGAGCCAGACAGATATCTTCCATCCTCTGGTTCAGTCCCCAAATAGCTGCAAGAGTGGGGCTGGGCCAGGCTGAAGCCAGAAGCCATGAACTCCATCTAGGTTGCCCGTGTGTGTGACAAAGGACAAGCACCCGGGCCATCTTCTGCTTTTCCAGACACATCAGCAAGGAGCTGGATTGGAAATGGAGTAGCCAGGACTCAAACTGGTGTCCCTATTTTTCATTTATTCCATATAAGGCTGATTTTTTATCCAGGCATATGGAAATAGCCAACAATTGCCTTTTGTCTTTCTGGTAGTGTTTGTTCTATTTTTTATTTTGTAAATGGTTCCTCATTTCTTATTGACTTCATTTTAGTCATAGTATCAAGTTGTTGTTTGTTCATATTCTCCCTTCTCTGTAGTTTGATTTTATATTTATTTATTTAAGAAGAAGAGTTTATAGACAGAGAGGGAGAGACAGAGAGAAAGGTCTTCTATCCACTAGTTCACTCCCCAAATGGCCTCAATAGCCAGAGCTGGGCCAATCCAAAGCCAGGAGCCCAGAGCTTCTTCCAGGTCTCCCATGCAGGTGGCAGTGGCCCAAGCACTTGGGCCATCTTCTTCTGCTTTCCCAGGCAATGGCAGAGAGCTGGATTGAAAGAGAAGCAGCTGGGACGCAAATTGGCACGCATATGGGATGCCAGCACTGCAGGTGAAGGCTTAGCCTACTACACCATAGTGCTGGCCCCTTTCGTTTAATTTTATACAGGATTATTTCACTACATCAATCTATCTAGCAGATGGATGGATGGATAGACAGATGCGTGGATGGACAAACAAGCCTGTAGACATTCTGCTTATTTCCTTTTTGATGATCCATGACTGTAAGCGTATCTGGGCTCTATGAAACTAGTGATGTATCTTTGTGTTTTATTATGTGTCCCTCCCTGCAACCCCTTCAATATTGTTGACATTAAATACATGCCTATTAATAATATAGCAAAAATTACTGTAGCATTTTCAAATACAAGTTTTGTATCAGAATGACGGAGGAACTTGTACAAACATATCTTTTACTTTGTGTAGGAAGAGAGACAAGACTATTAAATATCTGTGGAAATAAGTAATATCTCCAAAGGAATCATACTGTCAGATATGTGTGCAATGCTGAATTGCAGTATTTGAAAATATTAGAAATGAGAGAGATTTAAAATAAAGCAGCCTTAGGAAAGGGTGAATATGGTATTGGAATAAAATAAGATTCATTTAATACATATACCTGAGACTGATAAAATCAAGTGCAGGTGTACTATAATTCATGGAACTCTTCCGGCAAGTTAAGACATCTCTACATTGTCACTCTTATGAATACTATAATTACACACAATTCTATGTGCCCTTTTCTAATGGACACAAAGCTTGAGATGGAGTTACACACTATCTACTTTTAGAAAAACACTGACTTTCTCTTCAAAAAGGCAAAACTAGTCTGAGAGGACACATATTCCCACTGAGCATTTTAAATCTACTTTCTTGTGTACTTATTGGGTGAAAACTCATTTTCTTTTGCACCTCTCTGTTTATCAGTGAACATTGAGCAGCAGTTGAAAATAATACCATGAGCCTTTATATTCTAGGGAAGCAAATATCTGTTGAACCTGTTGTTTAGTGAACATGATGAGTTGAAAAGCAGTGTACCTAGCATTGTTCCATTTGTAGAGATGGGCTGGATTTACAGTAAACCTTCCATCCCTATTTCACATGTGTACATACTGCATATGCATAATACATAAGAAAGAAAATATGTATAATGATGCACCTAAGAGTGGTGATAGTTGTTAACTCTGCCAAGAAAAAATAGAATTGGGTTATTAGTACCAAAATATGTTGAATTTATTTGTACATCTATATTCGAATTGTTAAAGTGAGAATGCATTCAATAATCTCTCTGTGTGTTTAATTATTAAAACATTCATAATATAAATGTTTTCTGTCTTAGTTATCTGGATTCTTGTTAAGTGAAAACTAGAATATCTAATTATATTAAAGCAAATATATAATCAGCAACTACTATGTGGCAGAGCATGTGTTGGAGCTGGGAAAAGCAGAAATGATGGATAGAACTGTCAGTACCCTTCAAATGCTCCTGGTTCTGTGTGGGAGCAGACAGTTAGACAGATAATTAAACCTCACTAGGAAACAGGCTCTAATTAGAGAATGTTGCCAAGAACTATGTGAAGAGGAAGGGGGAATTCAGAGGACTCCTCCAAATGAGGTTATTATATTTGGTTTGAGGATTGAAAGGTATGCAGAAGTCAATCCAAATAAAGAAGCAGGAGGTTACTTCCTATCAAGTTAGAATATTATATGCACAGGCACAGAAGTAGGAAAACGGCAGACATTTATCTGATTGGAGAAGTAGTTCTGGGGAAATGATAGATAATGAGGCTGGGAACTTGTGTTGGGCACAAATCATGTCAGGTTTGAGAGACTGAACTGTAGACATCATTCTTTTTCATCCTTATATCATTAGCACCCAGCCTATCATAGTTTGAAAGAATGCATGTGTGTGTTCTAATGGACATTCTGATATTTATGGGATCAAAACTGTATCACTGTGTATCACATCATCATCTCTGGTCTGTCACAGCTCTTCTCCCATTCTTCTGGACATTTTTCCACCCTATAATGTTCCCCCTCTGAGAATCATCTGACTTTACTTCATGCTTTCTTATTGCTATTGTCCTCTTGTATCTCTTTCCTAAAAATACCCTCTATTAGCACTACTTCCCCACTGTCTCCATGTCTGCACTGCACATTCATGCAGAAGATAAGCTCGTGTACCCCTCATGGGTACCCAATTGTCTGCTCAATTTCCCTATCCTTAAAAATCTATTGAGCCGGCGCCATGGCTCAATAGGCTAATCCTCCGCCTAGCGGCACCAGCACACCGGGTTCTAGTCCCGGTCGGGGTGCCGGATTCTGTCCCGGTTGCCCCTCTTCCATGCCAGCTCTCTGCTGTGGCCCGGGAGTGCAGTGGAGGATGGCCCAAGTCCTTGGGCCCTGCACCCCATGGGAGACCAGGAGAAGCACCTGGATCCTGGCTTCGGATCAGCGCGATGCGCCAGCTGCAGCGCGCCAGCCACGGTGGCCATTGGAGGGTGAACCAACAGCAAAGGAAGACCTTTCTCTCTGTCTCTCTCTCTCACTGTCCACTCTGCCTGTCAAGTTTTTTTAAAAAAATCTATTGAATATTACTTTTGCCTAGATATAGCCCCCATTTCTCCTCTTGCCTCTTTAGAGACCTTGATCCCAAATCCTAAGTTTTCATCTTTGTGTCTCCAGCAGATAGCATAGTTCCTACATATACTATGGGATTTTTTATTTTTATTTTTTATATAAGGTGAACAAATTATATGTATTTCATATATACAGATTTAGGAGCACAGTGATACTTCCCACCCAACCCTCACTCCTACCAACACTTACACCCTCAGTCCTCCTTCCTTTCCTATTTCTGTTAATTTTACCATGATAAACATTCAGCTTATTTTCTAATCTTAAGATTAACCCTCCATTAAGCAAAGAATTTAACAAATTACTAAGAAGGAAAATGAAAAAACAAAAAACACTGTTCCACAACAGTAAAGACAAGAGCTATAAACAATAATCAATTCTCAAAATTTCAATTTTGCTCATGTACATTATGTTTTTTGTGATCTGTTAGTTACCAATGATTGGGAGGAAAATATGGTATTTATTTTTGGGGACTAGCTTATTTCACTGAGTATAATGGTTCCCCATTGCATTCAGTTTTTTGCAAGACAGGATTTCATGGTTTTTACAGCTGAATCGTATACCGTACTATAAATATTTACAACAATTTCTTTATCCAGTCATTAGTTGATGGACATTGGGTTGATTTTATATCTTAACTTTTGTGGATTGAACTGCAGTAAACATGGGGGTACAGATAATTCTTTCATATGCTGATTTCATTTCATTTGGGTAAATTCCCAGGAGTGGTATGGCTGGATCATATGGTCCATCTATTTTCAGATTTCTGAGAATTCTCCATACTGTATTCCACAATGGCTGAACTAGTTTGCATTCCCAATAACAGTGGATTAGGGATCCTTTTTCACCACATCCCTACCAGCATTTATTGTGCTTTGATTTCTGTGTGAGAGCTATTCTAACTGGGATAAGGTGAAACGTCATTGTGGGTTATTTTTATGTGTGTTTTTCCCCTTCATTGCCTGTATTTTTTAAATTTGCATTTCCCTGATGGTTAGTGATCCTGAGCATATTTATGTGTCAGGTATTTGAATTTCCTCTCTTGAAAAATGCCTGTTCAAGTCCTTTACTATTCCTTAATGGGATTGTTTGTTTTGTTGTTGTTGACTCGTGAGCTCTTTATAGATTCTAGATATTAATCCTTTATCATTTTCATATTTTACAACTATTTTCTCCCATTCTGTTGGTTACCTCTTCATTTTGCTGAGTGTTGTCACTGCAGTACAGAAGCTTCTCAGCTTGATGTAATCCCATTTGTCAATTTTGGCTTTGATTGCCTGTGTTACTGGGGTCTTTTCCAAGAAGGCTTTGCCTATGCCAGTTCTTGCAGAGTTTCCCCAATGTTCTCTAGTAATTTGATGATATAGGGTCATAGATTTAGGTCTTTAATCTATTTGGAGTGGATTTTTGCATAAGGTTTAAGGTCAGGGTCTAGTTTCATACTTCTGCATGTGGAGATTCAATTTTCCCAACACTGTTTGTAGAAGATACTATCCTTGCTCTAGGGATTGATTTTAGCTTTTTTGTCAAAAATAAATTGGTTGTAGATGCATGTATTGATTTCTGGAGTTTCTAGTCTGTTTCATTTGTCTGTTCATCTGTTTTTGTGCCAGTACCCAGCTGTTTTGATTATAACTGCCCTGTAGTATGTCTTGAGATCTGGTATTATAATGCCTCTGTTTTGTTGCTGTTGTTGTTATTGTTGTGTAAGAGTCTTCTGGGTCCCCTATATATAGAATCATGTCATTTGCAAATAGGAATTGTTTGTCTTCCTCCATCCCAATATATATCCCTTTGATTTATTTTTCTTTCCTAACGACTACATAACGATTACATAAAATAGCAATGGTGAGAGTGGATATCCTCTTCTGATCCAGGTCCTAATGGAAATGCTTCCAATTTTTCCCCATTCAGTAGGATGCTGGCTGTGGGTTTGTCATAAATTGCCTTGATTATATTGAGGAATGTTCCTTCATACTCTCAGTTGCTTAAAGTTTTCATCATAAAAGCATGTTGAATTTTATCAAATGCTTCTCTGCATCTATTGAGATAATCATATGGTTTGTGTTCTTCAGTTTGTTAATGTGATGTATCACATTTATTGATTTTCGGATGTTGAACAATCCCTTCATACCAGAGATAAATCCCACTTGGTCCAGGCAAATGATCTTTCTGATGTGTTGTTGGATTCTATTCACTCATATTTTATTTATGATTTTTGCATCTGTGTTCATCAGGGAAATTGATCTATAATTCTCTTTTTCTGTTGTTTCTCTTTCTAGTTTAGGAATTAAGGTAATGCTGGCTTCATGGAAGGTGTTTGGGAAGATACTATCCCTTTCAATTGCTTTGAATAGCTTGAGAAGAATTTTGAATTAGTTCTTTAAATGTCTGGTAGAATTCAGCAGTGAACCTGTTGGGACCTGGACTTTTCTTTGTTGGGAGGGTCTTTATCACTGATTGAGTCTCTCTCTTGGTTATTGGTCTGTTTTCTATGTCTTCATGTCTCAATATTGGTAGACTCTATGTGTCCAGGAACCTATACATTTCTTCTAGGCTTCCTGATTTGTTGGCCTATAGCTCTTTGTAGTAATTCCTGATGATTCTTTTTATTTCTGTGGATCTGTTGTTATATTTCCTTTTTCATCTCTGATTTTATTGATTAGCTCTTCTCCCTCTTTTTGTGGTTAGTTAGTCCAAGGGTATGTTTATTTTGTTTATTTTTTCAAAAACCCAGCTCTTGATTTCATTGAACTTTTGTGCTTTTTTTCTTTTTTGTTTCAATTTTGTTTATTTCTTCTTTAATTTTCATTATTTCTTTACCCCTACTTATTCTGGATCTGGCTAGTTTTTTTTTTTTTTTCTCTAGGTCCTTGAGATTCATTGACAGCCCATTTATTTGATACCTTTCCAATTTCTTGATGTAGGCACCAATTGCTAAAAAAAATCCCTCTTAACACTGCTTTGCTGTATTCCATAAGTTTTGATATGATGTATTCATTTGTTTCCAGGAATTTGCTTATTTCTCTTTTGATTTCTTCTATGACCCACTGTTCCTTCAGGAGCATGTTGTTCAGTCTCTGTGTGTTTGTACATGACCTACAGATTCTTCAGTTGTTAATATCAAGCTTCAATCCATTGTGATCAGAGAAAATGCATGGTATGATTTTGAATTTTTTGAATTTGCTGAGACTTTCTTGATGGCCTAGTATATGGTCCATCCTAGTGAGAGTTCCTTGTACCACTGAAAAGAGTGTGTATTCTGCAACTGTGGGGTGAACAGTTCTGTAAATATCAGTTAGGTCCATTTGGTCTATAGTGTTGATTAGCTCTGTTGTTTCTTTGATGATTCTCTTTCTGGTTGATCTATCCATTGATGAAAGTGGGGTGTTGAAGTCTCCTGTTACTATTATATTAAAGTCTATGTCTCCCTTTAGATCATTAACAGTTTTTTTAAATAGCTAGGCACCCTGTAATTGGGTATGTATATATTTATTATAGTCACATCTTCCTATTGGATTGATCCTTTAATTATTGCATAGTGCCCTTTTCTGTCTCTTTTAATAGTTTTTGTGTTAAAGTCTATTTTGTCTGATATTAGTATGGCTACACTACTTTTTTGCTTTCCATTAGGGTAGAATATCTTTTTCCATCTTATCATTTTCAGCCCACATGTATCTTTGTTGGTGAGATGTGTTCTTGTAGGCAGCAAAAAGATGGATCTTGTCTTTTAATCCAATCAGCCAGTCTATATCTTTTAACTAGAGAGCTGAGGCCATTTATGTTCAGGGTAACTATTGATAAATAACTACTTGGCCCTGCCATTTTACCATGAATATTCCTTTACCATGAATATTCATTTACTTTGGATTTCTTTTGTACTTTTACTGTGGAATTTTCTACTTCACATTCTTTCATGAGGGTGGCTTTCTTTCTATGGTTCTGTGTGTAGCACATCTTTTAGTATCTTTCGTAAGGCTGGATGAGTGGTGACAAATTCTTTCAATTTCTCTTTGTTATGAAAAGTCTTTATTTAACCTTCATTCATAAATGAGAGCTTTGCAGGATATAGTATTCTGGATTGACAGTTTTTTTCTCTTTAAACTCAGACTTTATCTTGCCATTGTCTTCTAGCCTGGTTTCTGATGAGAAGTCATCTATGAGTGTACCTGGAGATCCTCTGAAAGCAATCTGACATTTCTCTCATGCGTATTTTAGATTATTTTCTTTATGCTTTACTATAGAAAGTTTGACTACAATGTGTGGTGATGAAGATCTTTTCTTATCATGTCTGTTAGTTCTATATGTTTCCTATGCTTGGACATCCCTTTCTTTCTCTGAATTATGAAAGTTTTCCACAATTATTTCACTAAATAGGCCTTCTAGTCCGTTCTCTCTCCACACCTTCAGGAACTCCTAAGACCCATATGTTGTTTTTTTTTTTTTTTATAGTATCCCATACATCTCTAACACTGTTTTTAAGTTTTCTAATTTTTTCTTTTTTTTTGGGGGGGGGGGGGATTTGCCTGAATAATTTCCATTTGTCTTCTAGCTTGGATATTCTTTCTTCTGCCTCATCAAGTCTGTTGTTAAGGCTTTCCTCTGCATTTTTATTTGATCTATTAAATTCTTCATTTCTAATATTTCATTTTTATTTCTTTTTAAAAAATATTTATTTATCTGAAAGAGCAAGGAGAAAAGGAGAGAGAGAGAGAGAGAGAGATCTTCCATCCACTGATTCCCTCTCTAATTGACTTCAAAGGCTGGAGCTGTGCCAATATGAAGCCAGGAACTAGGAGCTTCTTTAGGGTCTCCCATTCAGGCACAGAGGCCCAAGGACTTGGGCCATCTTCTGCTGCTTTGACAGGCCATAGCCGAGAGCTAAATCAGAAGTGAACTTGAACTGGTACTTGAACCGGCACCCATATGAGATGCTGGCACTGCAGATCGTAGCCTTACCTACTGCTCTACAGCGCCAGCCCCATATTTCTCTTTTTTTAAAAAAAATAGTTATTTATTTATTTGAAAGGCAGAGTTACAGAGAGGCAGAGGCAGAGAGGGAGGGAGGGAGGGAGGGAGAGGTCTTCCATCTGCTGGTTCTTTCCCCAAATGGCTGCAATGGCCAGAGCTGTGCCAATCTGAAGCCAGAAACTATGAGCTTCTTCTAGATCTCCCACATGTGTGCAAGGGACCAAGAACTTGGGCCATCTTCCACTTTCCCAGGCCATAGCAGGGAGCTGGATTGCAAATGAAACATTCAGGATTTGAACCAGTGCCCATATGTAATGCCAGCACTGCAGGCAGCAGCTTTACCTGCTACACCACAGTGCCAGACCAGACCCTTTGATTTCTTTTTAAAAATCAATTTAATGGGCTGGTGCCACAGTTTACTAGGCTAATCCTCCACCTGCGGCACTGGTACTCCGGGTTCTAGTCCCAGTTTGGGCACCAGTTCTGTCCCAGTTGCTCCTATTCCTGTCCAGCTCTCTGCTGTGGTCCGGAAAAGCAGTGGAGGATGGCCCAAGCCCTTGGGCCCTGCACCCACTTGGGAAACCAGGTGGAAGCACCTGGCTCCTGGCTTCAGATCGGTGCAGTGTGCCAGTCGTAGCAGCCATTTTGGGTGTGAACCAACAGAAAGAAGACCTTTCTGTCTCTCTCACTGTCTAACTCTGCCCGTCAAATAAAATAAAAATCAATTTCATGGTAAAAATTCTAATTCATGGCCGGCACCTCAGCTCAGTAGGCTAATCCTCCACCTGCAGCACCGGCACACTGGGTGCTAGTCCCAGTCAGGGCACCGGATTCTGTCCCGGTGGCTCCTCTTCCAGGCCAGCTGTTGCTGGGGCCTGGGAGTGCAGTGGAGGATGGCCCAAGTCCTAGGGCCCTGTACCCTCATGGGAGACCCGGAGAAGCACCTGGCTCCTGGCTTCAGATCAGTGCGATGTGCCGGCCGCAGCACGCTGGCCACAGCAGCCATTGGAGGGTGAACCAACGGTAAAAGGAAGACCTTTCTCTCTGTCTCTCTCTCTCACTGTCCACTCTGCCTGTAAGAAAAAAAAATTCTAATTCATATCATGTATGGTTTTCTCTAGTTCATGGATTTACTTCTGATTGCCTTTAGTAATCCTGTGGTTAATTTTTTGAATTCCATTTCCACCATCTCTTCATCTTCTCATTGTAATATGGAAATGTATTCCTTTGGAGGGTCAGGGTGTCTTCCTTGTTCTTGTTTCTTGAATTTCTGCATTTATTTTTAGGAATTACTAGAGTTAGTTGTTGCTGTTGTTTCTCCCCTCTGATGGCTTTTATCTTTGAGCTATGTCTCTATGGCTTAGTGGAGTGTCTGCACTTTCAATGAATACCAAGAGGTGTATGTGGGTGTTTCCATGGAGCTCTGGGCAGTGCTATAGGGTGGAGTGAGTGTCCAGGGTAACACCCAAGTTGGGTGTAGTAGCTCTCCTCTGGTTAACAAAATGGAGAGGAAAGGTCACCTCTGATGGTGTGATTACTCCCTTACCTCCCCTCCTCCAAACTGAGGAATGCCCAGGTGTTAGCCACCAGTGTATTCAACACTCATCCACACAACTCTATGAACCACACCAACGATCTGCACAGTCCCCCTGTGAGGGTGGTTCTCCCTGCTATGAGCTGCTCTATGTGACCAGGAGCTCTGAAAGTGTGCAGCAGCACTCAGTGATTGCCCAGAAGCTCACCTGTACCTTGTCTCTTCTTGCACAGTCACAGTGTTTTCTCAGTCTCCACATCCAGTCCTCTCATGGTCAAGGAGTACAAGAGGGACCACTCTGCCCTCCTAGCCTGTCACATCCACAGGGAAACTGAGGTGTTCCCAGAGCAGCTTCTCATGTGTGTTCCACCTGCTTGATCAAGCCCAATCCTCCCAGCCAGACTCAGTCAGTGGGGAACACAGGTTTTTCTCTTTGATAAAATCCCTGAATCACAGGTACACACAATACCCACCAGCCACAGCCCTGCTCATTTCGCAGTTGTGCTGGGCTTATATAAGAGTCTCCGCAGGTGGCAGTCCCCTTCCATAGGGATGGCTCCCCCTCCTCACCTGTTGCCATGTGGGTGCAGCTGGTGAGGTGGAGACCCTCCCCACCAATTCCTCTTGAGCTTCTGTGGTTGTCCCTGCTCACTGGGTGAAGAGTGTCCCCAGTAAGAGCTCTAAGAGCTGGAGACCAAAATGGAGTCCAAAAATGGTGACAGCCCTCCCACAGCTGGCCTCAAGTTGCTGTTATAGAGAGGAGAAAGGAGGGGGGGAGGGAGGGAGGGAGAGAGAGAGAGAGAGATTGATTGATTGATTGATTGATTGCTTCTATTTTCCTCCCTCTGGATGAGTAGTTGCCCCGTTGCCCTGAAGGATCCAGGCCGGACTCCAAAGTGGCGCAGTACGCTAGGCTCTACTTCCAGCTGTATCAGCGGTGGTACAGGCCCATGCAGTCTGACCTCACCTTGTTTGCCAAGGTGTGCACTTTTTCAGGATCCAAGCTGCTGGGTCCTTTGTTTGTTCATTGCAGTGTCTCTGAACTTTCCACACACTGCTTTCACAGGTCCTCCCACTAGTTTCCCTGCAGCTTTACCCTGAGACTGTACTTTCTCCACTTTTTTCTATTATTTTCACTTACCCTAGATCACACCGACCTGTCACCATTCTGCTACCTTGAAACCCCCACTCTGTTTATACTTCTGTTTGCTTTGGATTTATTTGTTCTTTTACCAGAGATTTTCTGCTTTCACATCCTTTCATTACAATGATTATCTTTCTGTATGTAGCACATCCTTATGAATCATTTGTAAAGCTGGATGAGTGGTGACAAATTCTTTCCATTTTTGTTTGTTATGGAAGGTCTTTAATTCACCTTCATTCATAAATGAGAGCTTTGCAGGGTATAGTATGCTAGGTTGACAGTTTTTCTCTTGGACTCTCTCTCCATTCTCTCCTAGTCTGTAGGGTTTCTGGTGAGAAGTGAGCTACCAGTCTAATTGGAGATCTCTGAAGGTAATTTGTTGTTCTCTTATGTACATTTTATAATATTTGTGTTTGTTGAAAGTTTGACTACAGTGTGATGTGGTAAAGATCATTTCTGGTCATGTCAGTTAGGAATTCTGTGTGCTTCCAGTACTTAGATGTCCCTTTCTGTCTCCAAAGTAGTGAAATTTTCTGTTATTATTTCACTGTTTAGGCCTTCTTATCCATGCTCCTTTTCCACACCTTCAGGAACTCCAATACCTGTATATGGGTCATTTGATAGTATCCCATAAATCTCCAACACTCTTTATTTTCTAATTTCTAAGTTACCTAATTTCTTCTTTTTTCTCTTCAAAATCTCTATTCCATGGGAAAATTTTTCACCCATGTATGTCCTATATGGGTTTATTTAACTCATGGATTCGCTTCAGATTGCTTCTAAGTAATCCTATGACCATTCTTCTGAATTCCTTTTCAGGCATTTCATCAATCTCTTCATCTTCACATTCTAATAATGAAGTGTTGTTGTGTTCCTTTGAAGTGTGGGGGTCATGGTGTCTTCCTTGTTCTTTTTTTTTAAGATTTTATCTATTTATTTGAGAGGTAGAGTTACAGATAGTGAGAGGGAGAGACAGAGAGAAAGGTCTTCCTTTTGTTGGCTCACTCCCCAGAAGGCTGCAATGGCCAGAGCTGCCCTGATCTGAAGCCAGGAACCAGGAGCTTCTTCCTGGTCTACCATGCAGGTGCCGGGGCCCAAGCATTTGGGCCATCTTCTACTGCTTTCCCAGGCCATAGCAGAGAGGTGGACTGGAAGAGGGGCAGCTGGGACTAGAACCAGTACCCACACGGGATGCCGGCATCACAGGTGGAGGATTAGCCTACTGCTCCACGGAGTTGGCCCCTTTGCTTGTTCTTGTTTCTTGTATTTCTGTCTTTAAGGTATTTGTGTGGACATTTTTTTTTGGTTTTCTCCACTGATTGGTTTTATCTTTGAACTATGTCTCTGTGGCCTAGTAGACTGTCTGCTCTTTTAGTGAATACCCAGAGGCATGTACTGGTTGGGGCCAGGGAGCTCTGGTCAATGCACAAGGGTGGAGTGAGGATCTAGCATGACACCCAAGTTGGGTATGGTACATCTCTTCTGTTGTCATCAGAGGGGAGGGTATGGCCATGCCTTTGGATGTAATCATACCCTCACTTCCTCTCTTCCAAGGTGATCAGTGCCCAGGGTTAGCTCACAGTGGGTAATGAGACACCCGTGTTGGCTCCCACATTGACTCATGAACCCCACAAAGAAACTGCAGTTCTCAGTGTAAGCAAGCAACCCTCTGCAGTGACCCATCCCAGACAGGGAGCTCTGAGCCTCTAACACCAGACACAGTGATTGACAGAGACCCAGATACACCGCCATGCCATATTGTGCAGTCACAGGATTCCTATAGTCAGTTTCAGAGCCATCCGCCTGTGGGCGCTCCATCTTGGTAGTCTGACCTCCAGGTTGAGAAGATGGTAGCACCTCACAACCCTAAGTGGGTGCCCAGCACCCCTGTAACCTCCCCAAACAGACTCAGAGTCACTGAAGAGTGCAGATTTTTCCCTGGTAGAATTCTCTGATCACACACGTGAGAGGTGTCACCTCCTCTACTGGTGCAATATAGCACTTGCTCCTTATCGGTTGCCAGGCACTCGCGCCCTCAGGAGTTGTCATCTCTTCTGGTATGGGAGTTATGTGTGGTTTCTCTGCTTGCTGCTGCGTGCGTGCCAGCTCTATCCACACTGCTCCACAGCATCCCTCTTATTTTTGTAGAGTTTCCGCTGCAGATTTCTCTCCAACTCTTCCCTGAGAATACGCTTCCTCTGCTTTTCTTCTGCTATCTTCCCTGGTGAAAATCAGCACATCTTTTCCTATTCAGCCATCTTGGAGTTGAATGTGTTCTTAATATAATGTTAATTAAGTTAAATAAATTAATTTTCCCTCCCTTTAATGGTGGGTTATTGATTGTTGGTTTGTGTTTTTATTCTTGGCCCACCTAGCAATATAATGTCATGTCTGTTTATAGCACATTATAATTATATGGCTATACAGCATTGTAAAATTTTTAAATTCTCAGAAAAAAAGAACAATAGGATATAACATTTCCAAGAGGTCATATGTTAGAATTCAGATCAGATTGAAAGCTATTTTATAACTGAGAAACACATTCTTATTTAAAAGTAGCATCTTCTCAATAAATCAATGTTATAACAATTTTTAATTCTTATTGTGTAATGCTGAGATTTCCACATGTTAATTTTATGCAGAATACCTCCAAACTGTATCAGTTTTAATTTCAGTGACTTGTCATGATAGGAAATAAACCTGATTAACCTACCCAAAATAAGCATTACCTCACAGTGGTCCTCCTTTCCTGGTCTTGCTTTTTCTCTTCACCCAACTTTGATGTCTTCATGACACCTGTCACCACTAGAATGTTCAACTGTTTTATATCTTTCTCTGATTTTAGAAAATAAGCCATGTGTGGGCAGGTGTCATGTCAGTATTTCTCATCAATGTATCCCCAAGTACCATCCACGTGATAGATACTTGATTCCATAATACATGAGAGAATCTTCTAGTTAGCCCACAATAAAAGTTTCCTAACTCTTTGCTTTCTGCCGTAAATTTAAAATCCATCATATTCAAGTTTCCCCCTTTTAAATTAGTAGAGGCCACTTATTCAACAGATTCAAGAATCTTTTCATGTACCTGACACGAAATAATCACCCATAGTTATTAATAATTATTTTCTTATTTTAAGTGACTTTTAAATAATTTGAATTATAATGTGCAGAAGCATTTTACCTACTTCCAGTGCTATCCTTCATCATTTAGAAGTAGTCTTGTTTAAAGGAGAAAATAAAGAATAATGTTGCAGTGCTTCTGAATATGTTAACCCTGGAAATCAGAATCCTTTGCAAATAGGAAATGCAAGGTTAATGTGATAGATTATAAATTATTGTTTAACACCTTTCCTGTGAAGCAGATTTTTAAAATATGTTAATATTTTTTAAACTAAAGGCGTGAACTGAATATGCACACATATATGTAAATGTGTATATATATATAAAGTTTTTACTGTTTGCTTTAAACAGTGGGGCAAACAGAGCATGAAATTAAGTGTCAGGCACATTAAATCAACAGATTTTAAACTTTTTATATGGTCACTTTTCAATGAATAACAGTAACTTGAAAAGTAGTTTGACTTTAAAATGAATTATTGGATAAAATATATACGATGCGTAGAAATAATATGAAAAGCTAGGTAACAGAGAAGTTAGCATCACCCTGCTTGCAGTATGAAAGATTTCTGCTGCTCCATAATCAATAATCCCTTATGACTCTGAAGGGCTCTGCTGATGTATAGAAGGTGCAGAAAATAATGTAATGGAGGAATAGAGAATCAGTGGAAAATCAGTTTAGAATCCTTTTTTAGGCATTTTTAAAGGATGAAAAAAAATGTCCTGCACTTCATTTTCTTTGGTTTCTATATCAAATGTGTTACCAAGATAGTTTTATTATTAAGGTAAAACATGCTTTCAGATCAAAGAGGTCAGGAAATGCAGAAGATAACTTTGAACCTGTGGCCTCCTTCTGCCCCTGCTCAGAATGCCAAACGTCTAAAGGGTCAGAATTAGGCCCAAAAATAGAAGTGGAAAATAATGTGCATGCAGAGGCAAAAGATGAGGGTTTCTAATTTAACAGCCTGGCTACGTTCAAGGGGAAAATGGAAATGAAATACAGAAATGAAAAGGGAAGCTTATTAAAAGGGAAAACACATGTGGTAGAAAGGATGAAAACATGAAAGAGTATTTTGGATGATGTTTTTGTGGAGAAAGCTAATGTAATTAAATAAGGAAACTACTTTTGTGATGTATCCTGTAGTGTCATTGTTCATTCACATTGACTCTGGTTGATGCTTGTCAAGTGCCAGAGTTTTTTGTTTTTTGTTTTTTCTCTGTGGTTTGTTAAGCACTTCCATGGGATCCCAGATTTCATTTCCACAAATAGCATCCATGAGCCAAGTGAGCATTGCTCAGTGAGATTCCAGATTTCTATTTCTGGCCCTGAATGATCCTCCCTAGAGAAGGTTGGTCAGCCTTGAAGACCCAAAGGACAAGTTATAATTGAAAGAAAAGGTTGAGCAGTTACAACTGTTTCCTTCTGGCCATGGTGTGTGTGTGTGTACTGATTGGGTGCTGGGGTTTGTATATAATTGGATATTTGTGGCTAATCAGCCAGGATTCCGAAATTTCTCTTTGTAATAACAGTATCCAGCTTCATGCCTAGGTCTAAGAAATAACCAACATATGGTAAAGTGTTTCTTTTCATGCTGATTTCTGAAAAGGAGCTATAAAATGACAACCACCAAACTCTGCATTTTTGCCTTTCTACTGGTCTGAGTGGATTTAGCCACTGGAAAATAACTAATGTGGGTTATTATGTAGCTGTGGATGTTATTTCTTAAAGCACATTTTAAACTCTGATTTCCATCTGCCCCATGCTTCCTCCATGATAAGGGGAATAGTAGTGTCCGTAGTGGGAGTACCAGCAGTATACCAGCAGTAGTAGGAATAATAGAATGACAATAAAGGCAGAGACTGCCCTTAATGATCATTAGTACCAACACTAAATGACATCTTTTATGCTTATTTTCAAATTAAATCCTTATAGCAAATCTATGAGAGAAATAAGTCATCTCCCCTCTTTTATGAAGAAGCAAAGGCTTAGAGAGTTTAAATCATTTAACTGGCAAATGTAAAATCCAACATCTGTAAAATTCCATTTGAGCAGAGTCAGGCTGAATGCCTGCTTACAGTGTCACACAGCCTCCCTTCTGTACTTTCTCGGTTTGTTCAGCTTAGATTTGTAAATATGAAGTGCACAATGAAGGAAAGGCCCTTTCTGTGTTGTTCAGTGCCCGGTACTCCATTTCTAATAAAATGCTAGGCACTGAACAAGTATCCAGTAAATGTATTTCAGTGAATGCATGAGACAGAGCAGAGCCTCACTACTTTTTAATATGGATGTGCAAGGCCACTCCTAGTCATTAAATATTGCTTCATATCCTCCCTTTGTCTTAACACCAAAATTTGGTTTTATCAAATTAGGATAGAGGACAGAGAAGAGAAAGTTTGCTTCTGTATTCTCAGTTTTTGAATTTATATACCACCAAGAAACAGTCTGAATAATAAAGTCCCAGGTTTGCCATTTAGTTCATTCATCCAAAGAATGTTTATTAAGTTACTATGCTATATACAGGAAAATTCTAGTAAACAGGAAGAGCAAGGTGTCAGATAATGATTAGGACTGGGATGAAAATGCAATATCTTAAAAATACCTTGGGTATTACTTTAGATCATATGGTCAAGGAAGACAGACAACCTTGAAATGACATTTAAACTGGGATCTAGATGGCAAACTAAAGCTAAATGTGTGAACACCTGAGAGAAGACATAGCTTGATAGCTTTATTACCTGCCCTAAGTAGAGGTGGCTCACTGTGTTGGGGAAACAGAAAGAGGGCAAGAATATACTGGTCTTAGAACATCAGATTTACACAGTTAAAAGTTTACTTTGGAGCAGGCATTTGACAGAGAAACTAAGATGTCTGCAGTCCATATTGGAGTGCCTGGTTTAAATCCCAGCTCCTCTGCTTCAAATCCAGCTTCCAGTTAATGTGCACCTTGGAAGGTAGCAGATGAATAGCTGGGTTCTCGTCATACATGTGGGAGACCCAGACTGAGGTCTTGGCTCCTGGATTTGGCTGTTGTGAGTATTGGGGATTGAACTGGCACATGAAAATATTTCTGTGTCTGTCTCTCTGGCTTGCAAACTTAAAAAATTCAAAAAGAGTTTACTTTGTGCTATAGAGAATAGATTATAGGTGACAATTCTGTAAATCATAAGTTTTTTGCCTAGCTTGAATGAGAAACAATTGCCTTTTGAAGTGGCATGACAGGAGTAAAGGTAGAGGTAAATGTATGGACCCTGGAGATATTTTCCATGTAGTGGACTCCACACTCCTGGATGGAGGGCAGGATGGATGGATGGGTGGGTGGATGGATGGATGGATGGAGAGAGGAAGGGATGTATGAATTTGTGCAATAGGGTTGGAGAGAGGGAAAAGTAAAGAATGAAAAGATGAGTACTGGGCTTGTGGTCGCTATCTACCAATATGAGGTGACACTGATAGAGGACCACATTTGAGAAAAAATAATGAATCCTATTTTGGACCTATTAAGTTTTAAAGTCCTATTGAACATCTATGTTGAGAAAGCAAGAAGGCGGCTTATATAGATGATTTGGAAGTTATAGAGAGATGATGAAAGGAAAGTATAAATTTGATGAGAGTCACTGACTTACTGACAAAATTTAAAGATAGTTAGATTTGAAATTACCCCCAAGAAAAAGTATAGGTGGTTGGTAAGACTGAATCCCAAAGAATACCATTTAGGTCAGAGGAGGAATGAATGATGGCAAGGAGAGGAGAAGCTAGTGAGGAAGAAAGAAAATCACAGGGCTGGCGCTGTGGCACAGCAGGTTAACACCCTAGCCTGAAGCACCAGCATCCCATATGGGTGCCAGTTCTGGTCCTGGCTGCTCCTCTTCCAATACAGTTCTGTGCTATGGCCTGGGAAAGCAGTAGAAGATGGCCCAAGTCTTTGGGCCCCTGCACCCACGCAGGAGACCCGGAAGAAACTCCTGGCTCCTAGCTTCGGATCGCTGCAGCTCTGCCCATTGTGGCCATCTGAGTTGTGAACCATCAGATGGAAGACATCTCTCTCTCTCTCTGCCTCTCCTCTCTCTGTGTAACTCTGACTTTCAAATAATAAATAAATCTTTAAAAAAAAAAAGAAAGAAAATCATTATAAAGAGGTGTGTGGATATCAGGAGAAGGAAATATTTCAAGATGACAGTATGTCCATTGTGTCAGATGTTACCAAAAGACCATATGAAAGAAAGTGTGATTTTGGAAAAAGTGATATTGAAATTAGCAACCTTCATGCCTCAGTGACCATGACAACAGCATATTAGGTAGAAGAGTGAGAAGGAAACCCATTCAAGTGTCAGGAGATGGTGCAAAGTGGGAAGAAATTCAGTTAACCCCAGCAAGTATTGCAAATTTTAAAATAGTTGTTGATTTGGCATAAAACAGAGGTCAGTAAGCTTTTTCTATAAAGGGACAGATGGTAAATACTTTTACTTTGCAAGCTTATAGTTTCTGTCACAATTACTCACTTCTGGCTGTGTTCACCGTAAAAGCAAATGGGCATGGCCATGTCTCAATCAAACTTTATGAACATTGAAATTTGAGTTGCACAGTTTTTACATGTCATAAAATGTCTTCTTTTGATTTTTTTTTCAGTTGTTTAAAAATATGAAGACAATTACTTGGTAGCTTACAAGTCATACAGAAATAGGCAGCAGGCTCAATTTAGCCCATAGGACAAGGCTATTCACCCTGAAAGTTCAAGAAATGTGTGATATGTGAGATAAGGATTTTTTTTCATAAAGCTATTCATCCTTTTGGCTATATATGCCAAACTCTTGGAAGCAGAGTGTCAAAGAGATATGGGCATACCCAAGTTCACAGTCACAGAAGCATTATTCACAAAGCTCAAGTGTGGAAGCAACCTAAGTGTACTAAGATAGATGAGGAGCTAATATGCATATGTGTACAATGGGATACTAGCCTCAAGAAGAAAAGAATTTCAGACACCTGCTAAAACACAGATGAATTTTGAGGACATTATGCTACATGAAATAAACCAAATACTATATGAATTCACTTAAATGAGGTGTTTATAATAGTCAAACTTATAGAAGCAGAAAGTTGAATGTTGGCTGCCAGGTGCAAGGTGTCTGGCGCATAACAAATTTTCCCAGTCAGATGAATGAATTAATTCACAAGCTTTTATTGGAATTCTGCTCCTGAGCAAGGTTCACCCATCCCAACAGAGCAGGGGCTGGAGAAGTCGCACGTCAGAGGTTGGGAGGGCTCCTTTTATAGATACAGGGCATGGGGATTAAAGGTTGAGGCAGGTCTGATCCTCACTGGTTGACCTTTAGGCACCTGTGGGGACCTTGACAAGGACTTTTCCTTCCCGGAAATGCGGGCAGGGACTTTCCATTACCGGTAGTGTAGGCCTTCTCTCCTTGCGGATCCCAAAGCTACCACCAGATACTGAGGGGAAGGAATTATGGAGAGTTCTTGTTGGGTATAGAATTTCAGATTGGCAAGATATTAAACGTTCTGTAAATGGATAGTAGTGCTGGCTGTACAACAGTGTGAATATACTTTATACCACTGACTGGATATTTACAATAGTTCATTATAAATTTTTGTATATTTTATAGTAGTTAAAGATAAAAAAAAATCTTCAATCTAGAAAGTGACATGGTTTAAATATGATTTGGTTCCAAAACTCATGCAGATATTCAAACTCCAAAGCCATAAGTTAATAGTACCAAGAGGGTTGAAACTTAATTCAATTATGGTTTTAGGATGATTCTTTCATAGCAAATACGGAGAAGAATTCAAGCTTATCTGGAACAAGAAAGATTTCAAGAAGTAGACCTTTGGGAAATAGGGAAGTTGATAAATGCAAAATACAATTAAAATCTTTGAAAATTTTGATGACAAAAAAAAAAGGAAAAAACATACCCCAAAGACCCTAAAACTTCATAAGAATATCTGCTCCAAATACAAACTAAACAAAACTGTGGCATGAATTTAAGCAACTTTTGGCGCATTAAGAAAGTCTATTTTCTTTTCATGTTGAGAAACCTCTTTGAGATTCTCACTGGATATGACATTGGGCTGCAGAGAATGTAATAGAAGAAGTAATCCAAACCTGACCAATTGGCCAAGCATTTGAACAGTATTTACACAGTCATAATAAGATAAATGCTGCTTATTGATTTTTTAAACTTTGAGTCAATTCACAGTCATAATCTAACAGACCAGATAGAGGGCATAGGACTTTGACAATATAAAAGTAATATTATAGGTAATGGAAGGGAAGAAAAAAATATAGAAAAATATAGAAAAAAATAAAAATGATTCCTTATTTTGAAAATCATGTGTAAGAAATAATTATCAAATCATCTAAAATTAATAATGAAAAGCACAAACATTGGGAAAAAGATACAAGGAGAAATTTAGCTTTATTGTGCTAATTCTTGATCATCCTCATTGTGGTATCAATAGATAATTCCCTCAGGCTGATAAATTAAAGAGAGCAAAAAGATAAATAATTTAGAGTTTGCCCTAGAAATTGCAAATGAAGTTGGAGAAGAGAGGTGGAAAGTGTTTGAATTAGGATGATGTGTGGGTCATACTTTGAAGAGAAAATAATTGCCAGTGAAAAGAGATGGGGCAAGAGACTGATGTTTTTTTACTATAAGCCCTTTCATTAACTTAATGTTTTACTGTCACATGCATTTTCTCTTTGCTAGCAACAAGATTAAAAATAAACAAGATGATTATAGAAGCATTCAAATTAATTAAATTATTAATCAAATAAAGATACATAATTATTTGTTTGGGGGCTATATGGCCATAAAAGCATGTGCATGGGCATGGATTCTGGAAAAACAGTTTAAAAAAATAAAAGTAATTATGCTAATGAAGTAAATCCTTGGCAATTCTTTTTCATTGTATAAACATTGATATTTGAAACATAAATGCAAACAGAGGATGGCCCAAGTCCTTGGACCCCTGAACCCACGTGGGAAACCCAGAAGAAGTCTTAGCTCCTGGTTTTGGCCTGTCCCCAGCCCAGCTGTTGCAGCCATTTGGGGAGTAAACTAGCATATGGCAGTTCTCTCTCTCCCTTCCTCCCCTCCTCCTCTTCTTCCTCTTCTTCCTCCTGCTCCTTCCTTCCTCCTCCTCCTCCTACTCCTCCTTTTTCTTCTCTCTCTCTCTCTTTGTCTGTAATTCTGCCTTTCCAAATAAATAAATAAGGGAGAGCTCCAAGATGGCAGAATAGGGAGGGAGTGCACTGATAGTCCGGGAAAAAATAGTTTAATAAAAGTGGAGATACTGCAGTCTCAGGGAAGACTTAGGGGATAAACTGCAGTGGAAACTCTTATGGAATTAGTGGGACATGATTGATCTGTGTGGAGGGCACAGGCGCCCACGGCTCAGGAACCCAGCTGCTAAGTCTATGCACCAGCGCTGGAAAGGGAGGTGAGGCGAAACTGCAGTAGCCCGAGACACTGGCGGAAAAGTGGCAGGAAGAGCCTAGAGGGAACAAGGCTTGAAGCCCCGTGGGGGAAAGTACACCAGCTTAACTAGAGGAGAGAAAAAAAAATTAAAGGGACCAGTACAGACATGATTCTGTCTCTCCACTCACCTTACAAAGGTGTGTGAGAAAATAGAGCAGGTGCCATTTTGGACATACATAACAGCCGCACTAGCTCAGGGCTGCACCCGCCCTCAACCAAGCAGAAAAACCTGACTCTGGTGGGGAGAAATAACAGGAGACTAAGACCTAGTGAATGTGTGGAGCTTATGAACTGGGACTGTGGAAAAAAAAAAAAAACTGAGGCTGTGTGGGAGAACTCATGGTGTGACTGAGATGTTAGTAGTCTCAGTGGGAGATACCACAAATTTGGGTGGCTTTGGCTACACAGTGAGAGACATTGCAGGGGAATCTGGGCTTACATTGAGGACTGCACAGATCCTTCGTGTGGTCCCTGGGACAGAGCAGACAAATATTATACCCACTGGGGCTAGCACTCAGGCACTGGTTGCCATCAAGCAGAACTCAGCTGAACAGAATTACTTCCGTTCTGAATTAAGAAGAGAGAGAGAAGATTTACCATGCCAAACCTGGGTGTGTCACTTTTGGCACACCCTTAACCCTGAAGAACTGAACAGAGCTCTCTGGCCACACCTATCACAAGCCTCTAGAGATTCACCAAAAGTAGACAGTCCACTTAATCTAGAGTCATAATATAATGAGAAAAGCCACCACAGCAAGAAAAAAAAAGAAGAAACCAAAGAATATCTCCATAATGCCAAACACAAACACAGAAACCGAGGAAACAAGAACAAGGAAGACATCATGATGCCCCAAATGAACATGACACTCCAATGCAAGATACAGATATCAAAAAATTTATGAAAAGAATATTTAGAAGTTACCAAAAACAAATGCATGAACTAAAGAAATCCATACAGGACAGAACAGAAAATCTCTCTCGTGAAAATGAAATCTTAAGGAGGAATCAAAATGAAATGAGGAATTTAGTAGAACATGAAATTGAAATATTGAAGAGAAATCAAAATGAAATGAATTCAATAGAACAAATGAAAAACACATTTGAGAGCCTTAAAAACAGACTGGGTGAAGCAGAAGAGAGAATATTGGACTTAGAAGACAGAGTACAGGAAAGGAAACAGTCAAACAAAAGAAAAGGAAGTTAGAATTCTAAAAAATATTGTTGGAAATCTACAGGATGCTATTAAAAAACATAGCTTTTGGGTTCTAGCAGTTCCTGCAGGCATGAAGAGAGAGAAAGGATTAGAAGACCTTTTTAGTGAGATACTAGCAGAAAACTTCCAGGGTTTGGAGAAGGAAAGAGACTTCCAAGTACAGGAAGCACATAGAACCCCAAACAAACATGACCAAAAGAGATCCTCACCGTGACACGTTGTAATCAAACTCACCACAGTGAAACATAAAGAAAAGATTCTAAAATGTGCAAGAGAGAAATGTCAGATTACTCTCAGAGAATCTCCAATTAGACTCAGCAGACTTCTCATCAGAAACCCAATAGGCTAAGAGGGAATGGCTAGATATAGCCCAGGTACTAAGAGAAAAAAAAACTGCCATCCCAGAATATTATATCCTGCAAAGCTCTCATTTGTGAATAAAGGGGAAATAGAGACCTTTCATAGCAAATGGAAATTGAAAGAATTTGTCACCACTCATCAAGCCCTGCAAAAGATGCTTAAAGATGTGTGAAACACAGAAACACGGCCATCAATAAAAAAGGTAAAGGAAGAAAATCTCCCAGTAAAAGATCACAGGAAGTTCCAAGCATGTATTAGAAATATCTTTGGGAAAATGGCAGGGCAAAGTCACTACTTATCAATAATCACATTGAATATAAATGGCCTCAGCTCTCCAGTAAAAAGGCACAGACTAGCTGAACAGATTTAAAAACACAACCCATCTATTTGCTGCTTACAAGTAGTAATTTCTTGGTAGGTTGTTGGAAAAGTTTGAGATGATTTATCTAATGTCCTTGATAACGATTCTTCCCATTATTCTGTTATAAAGTTATATCTAATATTATATCTGGAGTGGCATCAGTATGCTCTTCTGCCACATTCCCAAGCCCAATTTGGTCAGCCTTGACCACGCATCTTCTCACAGGGCTTTCAGAAGAGCAAGAAAGAGTACACAAGCAGGCAGTCTCTCAAGAACTCAGCTCAGGCCTGGCTCATCACTTCTGCCATATTTTCTTTCATGAAAGCAAGTCCTGTGGCTCCCCACAGCCCCACACACAAAGTGGATGCCAGAGGACCTCTAGATATTGTGCCATATCATTTTTGCACTGAGGACATTGTTACCAGTGTACTTTACTGTCGTCATTGAGGAATTGTAGAAATATGAAATGGTGATGATGATGATTAAACTTTTTTCACTCATTTGTTTTTTGTCAGGCTTTCATTAATCCTACATTTCTACAAGAAGTTGCCCATCAGGTATATGCTCAGAGAGTGTGTACCTTTGTATCTTGCATGCAGTATGTCCTCCATAGGGTGTGCTTATCTGTGTGAACGAGTGATGGATTTTTCTCCTGTATTAAGACATAGCATACAAAAAGTATAGTGTGATCCTCTTCTTCCATGTTTCCTAACAAGCTGCACAATCTGGGCTGAAAGGAAGAGCAGGCCTTGATAACCAAAGCCATCTGGGATGCCAGAGACCCTGTTCCTTGTTGACTGCCTCTGCACATCTGCTTATGCTCTCTCTGATGTTTAATTGTTAGAAAGCCCGATGTCCAGCTATGTATTTGGGGCCAGCAGATCTTAGCATTTCCTGAAAGCTAAAGTTTCCTTCACAGCTAATGAACTGCAGCATTTACACATCTGGACGGTGCATATCTGGATAGTGCACCCCATGGTATACCAGGAGTATCTGGGCTGTATTTTTAGCATAGTATGAAGACACTTGGTGTGTAACTGTCACTGGACATAGGGGACAGATGACTGAGTCTCAGAGGAAAGTCAGTTGCATGACTCATTACTGGAAGCCACAGAGGACCATCTCAATAGTTGCAACAAAGACCATCCTGAATAAGAAGAATCCCTTTGCCTTTCTTATTTTGGTGTCTTTTTCATTCCATTATTTTTGCTTCACTTTTCTACATCTGCTCACTTTCTTCTTCTTCCTGTGTTTATCTTTTCACTGACTCCTTTTAATCCTCCTCCTTTCATGTCAACTGTTTTTCTTACAATCTTAGCTGACTGTACCTAATACCAATTCACAGTGCCTACAACTCAATTCCAAAGACTATGCTGCACTCCAGCCTCCCCAAACCAGGCTTGAGAATCCAACAGGACAGTGTATTAATGCCAGTCAAGAGATACTAAGATAAACTTATAGGACATTTTTAGTATTTTAGATAAGCCATTTCTAATCCTTCTGCAAACTACAAGATAGATATTATTTGCATGAGAAACATGTTTAGAAAGTGCAGTGATGGGCCCAACTTCCACAGTGCTAGTAAATACCAGACCTGGCTTTATTCCAGGGGTGCATGATTCCAAATGTCAGGATTGTTTCATCTATCACTCTCTGTGTCAATCATGAAAGAAAGAAAAAATTGAAAACCAGAGATATGAGCTATCTTGCTAAGAGCTACAGTATTAGACTGCCTCTACATTTTAGCTCAATACAAGCATAAGAGAAATTTAAATGTAGAAAAGACCATGTTAATCCCAACCTAAGAATGCCAGGAGTAAACCTCAAACGTGAACCTATATTCTGACTCTCAAAGGATATATAGGAGCTGTGACATGAGGTGACAGCCCAGACAGTTCTTTGATTTGTTCAACAAATGATGCCTGCTTTGTGCCAGGTACTGTTATAATATTTGGTAATCTCCGCAAATAAGAAAGACCACTGCCTTTGTGCAGGTTGCAGGCCAATAGGAAAAGACAGAAAATAAAAAATAGACAAAATAGTGTGCTAGATGAATTTTGCCTTGGCTAAGGAAATAGTAAAACAAGGTAATGAATAATGGAAACTGAGAGGGATTATGTAGTGTTTTTAAATGGGTAGGCCAGGATCAGACTTATTGAGAAGAGAATGTTTCAGCAGAATCTTGAAGGAAGTAAAGGAATTTTCCATGTGGTTAGCTGGGAAATCCAATGGCTGACATTTAATCCTTATCTGAATGAAGTTGTTTACACACATACCTCTTGATAAATTCATTACAGTTCAGGTCTGCTACTCTGGAATAAAATCCAATACTAGAAGTATTCATGGAAAATTCTCATTATGAAAAAAGTATGAATAGATTTCAAGCTCTTTTTGTGCCAAAAAATGCCTTATTTTTTTAAAGATTTATTTTATTTATTTGAAAGAGTTACACAGAGAGAGGAGAGGCAGACAAAGAGAGGTCTTCCATCCACTGGTTCACTCCTCAGTTAGCTGCAATGGGCAGAGCTATGCCAATCCAAAGTCAGGAGCCAGGAGCTTCCTCCAGGTCTTCCCACAAGGGTGCAGGGGCCCAAGGTCTTGGGCCATCTTCTACTACTTTTCCAGACAATAGCAGAGAGCTGGATTGTAAGTGGAGCAGCCAGGACTTGAACTGGCGCCCATATGGGATGCCAGCACTGCAGGCGGTGGCTTTACCTGCTATACCACAGCGCCAGCCCCATAAATATACCTTTTAATTCCATTCTCCATGAACTTTTTGTAGTATCCTTTTATACAGACAAGATATCTATTTAAAATGTCCTAACCATATTCTTTCATGAAAGAGTCAAAGTGACAGAAGATGGCATTATTAGTACTTAAAAAACAAACTAATTTAGGCCGGCACCTTGGCTCACTAGGCTAATCCTCCACCTGCAGTGCTGGTACCGCGGGTTCTAGTCCCGGTTGGGGCGCCAGATTCTGTCCCAGTTGCTCCTCTTCCAGTCCAACTCTCTGCTGTGGCCCAGGAGGGCAGTAGAGGGTGGCCCAAGAGTTTGGGCTCCTGCACCTGCATGGGATACCAGTAGGAAGCACCTGGCTCCTGGCTTAAGTTCGGCGCAGTGCACCAGCCATAGCAGGCATTTGTGGGGTTGAACCAACGGAAAAAAGACCTTTCTCTCTGTCTCTCTCTAATTCTGCCTGTCCAAAAAAATTTAATTTAAATGCTGAATAGTCTGGGAACCAGCTCATTATTATATTTAGAAGCCCTTTTTTGAGTGCATGAACACCAACAGCTACTAAAATAAATGATCATGGTTTGGAAGTGTTTCTATTCCCTGAACTTCCTATTTTTCTCCTCCTTTGCCTTTTTTTCCTCTCTTTTTCCTCATTGGACAGCCTTGAGGATAATGACAAAATAGAAACCAGTAAAATAGAGATGTGGGAACTAAAGGAAGGTCATTGCAGGATATGCAGAGAAAAGAGAGGCAAGTCTTTGAGTCTGCAGGTACTTACATATAATGAGATACTGCAAATATATTTACCCTTTCCTGATGTTTAGCCATAAAGCTCACTGTTTCCTATTGGTGGTATCAATCTAAGCATCCTCTGCTTTCTCACAACCAACCACCTGGACCTCATGTAAGCTCACCTAGTTGAGAGTTTGTACTGATATCAGGAGCTTAAAAAGACAGCAATTTTGGAGCTGGCACTATGGTGTAGCAGGTAAAGCCACCACCTTCAGTGCCAACATCCCATAAGAGTGTCGGTTGCTCCACTTCCAGCACTTTCAGCTGCTCCACTTCCAATCCAGCTCTGTGCTATGGCCTGGGAAAGCAGTAGAAGATGGCCCAAGTCCTTGGGCCCCTGCACCCGCATGGGAGACCCGGAAGAAACTCCGGGCTTCTGGCTTTGGATCGGCGCAGCTCTGGCCATTGAGGCCATTTGGGGAGAGAACCAGTGGACAGAAGGCTTCTCATTCTCTCTGTCTCTCTGTAACTGCTTTTCAAATAAATAAACAAATGTTTTAAAAGGGCAGCATTTTCTTATAAATCAAAGCCCAATAAATTAAAAGAAAATTTCAATGCTGAACAGATAAGGGATACACAAACTACCAAAACCAAAAAACCTTTAAAGGCATTTAGAAATAGGTGATTTTAATATCAAGCTTTCTATAAAATATTTAACTTTTATTACTCAAAAAGATTCAGGTTTACCTATGAGAACCTACCATTTAATGATTATGAATTCTTTCCATTCAATACAAATCAGAAATTACTATAAAACATAACTGAAGTTATTATATAAAGATAAATGAAAAAACGAATCATTTGCAAAAAATATAATTTGCAAACAACCATTCTCTCAGAGAAATATGTATCTTGTATAAAGTCTGCAAAATAGAAAATATAGGTATTTGAAATGTACTTTCAGTATGTCTATAAAAGACGGGGACCAAATTAGATAGGCATTGCCTGAAATTCTGCTTGGTGTCACAATGCATAGGGGTTAGGATAACAAACTGCCTCGGGCCTCTTCTAAGGCAGCAAAACAAACCAAAATCATCTCCAGGGATGTAAATTCAGGAACCACGCGGTAGCTGTGAACATAGAGAGAGAACTGGAGCCCATGCCTTTTTAATGTTTGCCTTTGGGCAGAATGTTTCCTTTCTTATTAGTTTACTATTCCTAGTAAATGTGAAAGGCTTTATCTCTGTTTCATGAACTATTATGTTGGCTAAGGCTCCTACTGTAAAAAATAAACTGACAGCAAACCAGAGAAAGTAAAAGTGTAGAGGGGGATGTAAGGAGAGGTATGGATGGGGGGCTGGTGCCGTGGCTCACTTGGTTAATCTTCCTCCTGCGGCGTGCATCAACATCCCATATGAGCACCGGGTTCTAGTCCCAGTTGCTCCTCTTCCAGTCCAGCTCTCTCTTGTGGCCCGGGAGGGCAGTGGAGGATGGCCCAAGTGCTTGGGCTCCTGCACCTGCATGGGAGAACAGGAAAAAGCACCTGGCTCCTGGCTTTGGATCGGCACGGCACTGGCTATAGCGGCCATTTGGGGGGTGAACCAATGGAAGGAAGACCTTTCTGTCTCTCTCTCTCACTGTCTAGAACTACCTGTCAAATAAAGAGAGAGAGGTATGGATGTTAGGAGACAGTGGACAGGTTTGACAACTCTCTACCTCCTGTGCCTCCCTTCTGTAGGACAATATGGTAGATCAGATGCTTGACAATATGGTCAAGCAGATGCTTTTTGTTGTTCCAAGTCAAACATAGAAGTAAAATTAAAAAAAAATTATTGAAAGAATTACGGGGGGGGGGGGGGGCTCACTCCCCAGACTGCTGCAACAGTCAAGGTTGGACCAGGCAGAAGTCAGGAGCTTCATCTGGGTCTCCCACGTGGATATTAGGGCCACAGGTACTTGGGACTTTTTTGCTATTTGTCCCAGTCTACTAGCATGGATTTGGGTCAGAAGTGGAGCACTAGGGGCGTGAATTGGCATCCTTACGGAGTGCAGATGTTGCAGGTGGTGGCTTTACCTGCTACACTACAATGCCAGCTGCTTTTAAAATTTGTATTAATATAAAGAAAACAGATTTCATGTTTCATAGGTATAATTCTAAGAGGATAAATGAACTTCCTTCCTTTCTTTCCTTCCCTCAATACCCCTCCTTCCTTTTTTATTTTCTTTTATATTTGCAAAAATATAATTTTAGTTCACTCTGTGATGACAGGCTTAATACACAACTAACCTTAATATCCAGCAAGTAAAAAGTAGAAAGACCACAGATCCACAGGAATATAAACAAGGGCTAAAAACAACAATCAAATCATAAGATGTCTGATTCATTCCTATAAATTTTTTTGTATTCTATGTTAACTACCTCATATCGGAGAAAACATGATATTTGTCTTTTGGGATCTGGCTTATTTTACTAAGCATAATGGTTTCCAGTTTCATCCATTTTGTTGCAAAAGACAGTATTTCAGGGTGCTGTGGTACAGTGGGTTAAAACCCCAGCCTGCAGCACTGGAATCCAATATAGGCACAGTTTGAGTCCCAGCTCCTCCACTTCTGATCCAGCTCTCTGCTAAGGTGCCTGGGAAAGCAGTGGAGAATCACCCAAGTCCTTGTGCCCCTGCACCCACATGGAAGACCTGGAGGAAGCTCCAGGCTCCTGGTTTTATATCAGTTCAGGTCCCGCCATTAAGGCCATTTGGGGAATAAACCAGTGGATGGAAGACCTCTCTTTCTGTCTCTCCCTCTCTCTATAACTTTACCTCTCAAATAAGTAAAATCTTGAAAAAAAAAATCAATGCCTAAACCTTTGAGTTTACAGCATTCCAGGCAAGTAAAAGAGTATTTTCTGAAGAAAATACAACCATATCATTAAGTAATGTCCTCAGAACCTCTGAATTTAAGATAAAAGGAAAACTCACAGCAAAGCCCTCCTTAGTGGACTGGTGAGGTTGGTTCCTTGTTTTCTTGTCCCATTCAAGTAAGTCTCTACTTGAAACCTAATTGAATGTGCTGATCCTGGTATAGAGGATCCTCCATTTCCTAGGAAATGAGCAAGTAAAATATGACCTTACAGGAAGGAAGAAGTTTAGGATACTGATGTATAAGCAATTTATCCTCCTGCTTTCCCACCTAATTTACATCCTTCTGCGACTGGTTTATAGGAGTTTTCAAAAGATGTGATTAGCTTTACTTGCAAGAGTTCTGGGGTAATGATGTGTCAGCTATAAACTCATTCAGCTAATCTGAAGGAAAAATTTTAGAGCAGGAAAGAGGCAGATTCAGAGGTGCTGACTTGTGAAATACAATGGCAAGTGCCTTTGCTAGTTAAAAGGTCTAACAGTTTAGCTTCCTTTTTTTTTTTTTTTTTTTTTTTTACAGGCAGAGTGGACAGTGAGAGAGAGAGACAGAGAGAAAGGTCTTCCTTTGCCGTTGGTTCACCCTCCAGTGGCCGCCGCGGATGGTGCACTGCGGCCGGCGCACCGCGCTCATCCGATGGCAGGAGCCAGGAGCTAGGTGCTTTTCCTGGTCTCCCCATGGGGTGCAGGGCCCAAGCACCTGGGCCATCCTCCACTGCACTCCTGGGCCACAGCAGAGGGCTGGCCTGGAAGAGGGGCAACCGGGACAGAATCCGGTGCCCCGACCGGGACTAGAACCCGGTGTGCCGGCGCCGCAAGGCGGAGGATTAGCCTGTTGAGCCACGGCGCCGGCCCCAGTTTAGCTTCCTAATTGTACCAAGGAAGGGAAGTAATGAAGAACCTAAAGGAAAACCTACATTTCAACAAAAACAGAAACTTAGTCATTTACATCCTCAAAATCGCAGGTCTTTCTCTCTCCTCAAAATTAGAAAAAATACAACTATATTTTCTATGGTTTCTTTTTTTAAGGTGTTTTGAAGGCTTTTATTTAATGAGTACAAATTTCATATATACAGCTTTAGGAAAATAGTGTTTCTTCCCCCCATTCCCACCCTCCCATCCCCATTCCCGTCTCACCTCCTACTCCCTCTCCCAACGTTTTTCATTAAGATTTGTTTTTAATTGACTTTATATACAGAAGACCAACTCTATACTAAGTAGAGATTTCAACTGTTTGCACCCACACAGGCACACAAAGTATAAAGTACAGTTTGAAGACAAGTTTTGCCATTAAATTTCATAGTACACCTCATTAAAGACAGAGGTCCTACGTGGGGATTAAGTACACAGTGACTTCTGTTATTAACAATTAACACTCTTATTTTTGACATCAGTGACCACCTGAGGCTCTTGATATGAGCTACAATTGCTATGGAAGTCTTTTGAGTCCACAAACTCCATCGGTATTTAGACAAGGCCATGTGCAAAGTGGAAGTTTTCTCCTCCCTTCAGAAAAAAGTACATCCTTCTTTGATGGCCTCTTCTTTCCACTAGACTCTCACTCACAGAGATCTTTCATACAGAACAGTTTTTGCCACTGTGTGTTGGCTTTCCATGCCTGAAATGCTCTCATGAGATTTTTCAGCCAGATCCGAATGCTTTCGGGACTGATTCCGAGGTCAGAGTGCTGTGTCGGGTGTTTGTCTGCTGTGTGGACTGCTTCCCATGTTGGAACTTTCTTTCCTTTGTAATTCTATCTATTGTTATCAGACACTTGGTCTTATTTATGTGCTCCCTCTGACTTTTGATCCTATGTATATGATCAATTCCACACTTAATAAGATCACTTTATCGCATGAGATAGGATTAGTGCCACCCAGCTAAATGGGATTTGGAATCCCATGGCAAGTTTTTAGCTTACCCTTAGGGGTAAGTCTGTGGGAATGTGTGCTAATCTGTACAGCTCCTCCCTCTCTCATTTCCACTCATTTTTAACTGGAATCTATTTTCAATTGACTTAGTAAACCTATTATTAATTCTATGTTAAGTAGAGTTCAACCAGTGGTATTAAGTAGAAAAAAAAGAATGAAAAAAATTAAAATGAAATTAAATACTAAACTGTTCCTTGACAGTCAAGACAAGAGCTGTTCAAGTAATTGCTTCTCGTAGTATCAGTTTCACCTCTACAGGTTACCTTTGAGGAACTCTGTTAACAGTTTTCACAGATCAGGGAGAACATACGGTATTTGTCCCTTTGGGACTGGCTTATTTCACTATGATGTTTTCCAGATTCATCCATTTTGTTGCAAATGACCAGGTTTTTTTTTTTATTATTGGTGTGTAGTATTCTATAGAGTATATATCCCGTAGTTTCTTTTTCCAGTCTTCCATTGATGGGCATTTAGGTTAACTACACGCCTTGGCTATTGTGATCTGAGCTGCAACAAACATGGAGGTGCAGATGACTTTTTTATTTGCTGATTTCAGTTCCTTTGGGTAAATTCCAAAGAGTGAGATGGCTGGGTCATATTGTATATCTGTTTTCAGATCTCTGAAGTATCTGTAAGCTATCTTCCATAGTGGCTTTACCAGTTTGCATTCCACTAATGGTGGATTAGGCTACCTTTTTCCCTATATCCTCACCAGCATTTGTTGTTTGTTGATTTCTATATAAAAGCCATTCTAACTAGGATGAGGTGAAACCTCATTGTAGTTTTGATTTGTATCTCCCTGATGGCTAGTGATGCTGAGTATTTTTTCATGTGTCTGTAGGCCATTTGGCTTTCCTTTTTTGAGAAATATCTGTTTAAGTCCTTTGCCTACTTCTTGACTTGGTTGTTTGCTTTGATTATTGAGTTTCTTGATCACTTTATATATTCTGGTTACTAATCCTTCATCAGTTGCATGGTTTGCAAATAATTTGTCCCATTCTGTTCATTGCCTCTTTACTTTCCCATTTCTTTTGCTGTAAAGAAGCTTCTCAATTTGATGTAACCCCACTTGTTAATCTTGGTTTTATTGCCTGGGCCTCTGGAGTCTTCTCCAGGAATTCTTTGCCTATACTGGTATCTTGTAGGGTTTCCTTAATGCTCTCTAGTAATTTGATGGTATTAGGTCATAGATGTAGGTCTTTAATCAATTTTGAATGGATTTTTGTGTAAGGTGTAAGGTATGGGTCCTGCTTCATATTTCTGCATGTGGAAATCCAGTATTCCCAGCACCATTTGTTGAAGAGACTGTCCTTGCTCCAGGGAGTGGTTTTAGCTCCTTGGTCGAATATAAGTTGGTTGTAGATGCTTGGATTGATTTCTGGTGTTTCTGTTCTCTTCCATTGGTCTAGCCATCTGTTTTTGTAACAGTAGCGTGCTGTTTTGATTATAACTGCTTTGTAGTTTGTCTTTAAATCTGGTATTGTGAGGCCTCCAAATTTGTCTTTGTTGTATATGATTGCTTTAGCTATCTGAGGTCTCTTGTGTTTCCAAATGAATTTCAGCATCATTTTTTCTAGATCTGAGAAGAATGTCTTTGGTATTTTGATTAGTATTTCATTGAATTCATATATTATTTTTGGAAGAATGGACAGTTTGATATTGATACTTCTGATCCATGAACATGGAAGTTTTTTCCATTTTTTAATGTACTCTTCTATTTCTTTCAAGTTTTGTAACTCTTGTAGAGATCTTTGAACTCCTTGATTAAATTTATTCCAATGTATTTAATTTTTTTGTAACTATTGTGAATGGGATTGATCATAGAAGTTCTTTCTCAGCTATGGCATTGTCTGTGTATACAAAGGCTGTTTTTTGTGCATGTGTTGATTTTATATCCTGCTATTTTACAAAAATCTTCTATGAGTTCCAGTATTCTCCTGGTGGAGTCTTTTGGTTCCTCTCTATATATAATCATATCATCTAAAAATAAGGATAGTTGGACTTCATCCTTACCGATCTGAATCCCTTGGATTTCTTTTTCTTGCCTAATGGCTCTGGCTAAAACTTCCAGAACTATATTGAATAGCAGTGGAGAGAGTGGGCATCTTTGTCTGGTTCCAGATCTCAGTGGGAATGCTTCCAGCTTTTCCCCATTCAATAGGATGTTGGCCGTGGGTTTGTCATAAATTGCCTTGATTGTCTTGTAGAATGTTCCTTCTATACCCAATTTGCTTAGAGTTTTCATCATGAAAGGGTGTTGTATTTTATCGAATGCTTTCTCTGCATCTATTGAGATAAGCAGATGGTTTTTTGTTCTTTGATTTGTTAATGTGATGTATCACATTGATTGATTTGCGAATGTTGAACCATCCTGGCATTACCAGGGATAAAACCCACTTGTTCTGGGTGAATGATCTTCCTAATGTGTTGTTGAATTCGATTGGATACAATTTTGTTGAGGATTTTTGCATCTGTCTGCATCAGGGAAATTGATCTGTAGTTTTCTTTCTCTGTTTATCTTTTCCAGATTTAGGGATTAAGGTGATGCTGGCTTCATAGAAGGAATTTGGGAGGATTCCCTCCCTTTCAATTGTTTTGAATAGCTTGAGTGAATTGGAGTTAGTTCTTTAAATGTTTGGTAGAATTCAGCAGTGAAGCCAAACGGTCCTGGGCTTTTCTTTTTTGGGAGGACCTTTATTACTAACTCAGTTTCTGTTTTGGTTATGGATCTGTTGATATGATTTCATGTAGAAGTATGGGGACATGTGACTTAGGGTTGTGAGTGGCAAGCAGATATGTTTTTTATGAGCTGCAAACTCACATTACAGCAGGGTGCAGCAGCAAGCACTCGACTCAGGACTGATTTCCAATCAAATAGTAAGGCAAGTCTGTGAACACAACTCCATGAAAAATGTCATTAATTCATTCATTGACTCTTTTCACATGTATGGAGTATCTGTCAAAAGCAAGACACTTGGGATCAGAGCTGTGGTGTAGAAGGTTAAGCCTTTGCCTGCAGTGCTAGCATCCCATAAAGGCATCAGTTGCAGTCCTGCTGCTCCACTTCCAATCCAACTTCTTGGAAAGCAGCAGAAGGTGGCCCAAGTACTTGGGTCCTTGCACCCACCTGGGAGACCCAGAAGTTCCTGGCTCCTGGCTTCAGCCTGGCCCAGCCCCAGCCATTGCAACTATTTGAGGAGTAAATCAGTAGATGGAAGATTCCCTCTGTCTCCCTCCCACCCTCCTCCGCTCCCTCTCTGTATCTCTGCTGTTCAAATAAATAAATCTTTGAAAACAAAGCAACAGGAAAGCAAAACATTCAGGGTAATCCTTGTAGAAACATATAACAATGATCTAGTTACCAGAGTTACAAAAAGGAATTAGTCCCACAAACTGTTGAAATCTTTACTTAGTATATACTAAGTTGATCTTCTGTATATAAAGATAATTGAAAATGAATCTTGATGAAAAATGGGATGGGATGGGATGGGATGGGATGGGATGGGATGGGATGGGATGGGATGGGAGAGGGAGTGGGAGATGGGATGGTTGCAGGAGGGAGGGAGGTTATGGGGGGAAAAGCTGCTATAATCCAAAAGTTGTGCTCTTGAAATTTATATTTGTTAAATAAAAGTTTTTTAAAAAGGAAACAAAATCTTAACAAAAAAAAGTAATTACCCCCAAATCTTAGTGGTATGAGACAACTATTTACAATGCTCATGGGTTAGTGGTCAGAAATTGACTCAGGGGACAGCTGTCCCTGCATTTTGGTGTCTGAGGTATCTTTAGTGAAGATTGTTGACTGGAGTCACCTGAATCTTGTTTATTCATTTGTCCAGTGGTTGCTGGTGGCTGTTATAGGGGACTGACCAAAACCCTGACATGTGGTCACTTTGTGTAGCCTGGGCTTCCTCGCTCCACTGTAGCTGGGTCCCAAGGAGGAATGTCAGAGTATGTGCACCAGGTAGAACTTGTTTTTTATGACACAGCATCGGAACACAGAAGCATTCCTTCCTCTCTACCCTTTCTTGAGCACAGTCCATACCCTGCCAAAATTCAAGGGGAGGAAACATCAACCTCAAATATCAGTGGGTATTTGAATGTAAAACAGAGACACATACATATGGACACACACACTTATGCATAGTTTATATAAATGTATTCACACATAAAAAAATCACCTGTGAAAAATATAATCTATCATATTTTAAAAGAAAAATTATACTACAAAGTAAAAAATGTTAAGTATTATTTGTGATTATTTTGTAAGTGATTTGGTCTAAAAAATCATATAAATGGAAATGCATTAAGAAAAAATAACACTTGAGAAATGTGCTTTCCAAAAATCCCAAATAAAAATTGTACTTAATAAGTATTAAAATGTTAAATGAATAAAATATCAAATAAATTATATTCTTTTGCCATAAAATAAACATAATGAAAGTACAACAGAAGAGTTAGTAGATGCTATATACTTAAATTAGATGCTATAAAGTTATTAAATGTATTTGCTTATTTCTGTTGAAGGGTCTGAAACTGACATGAGCCTTCTGTTTGACAAAAAAATGTTGGCAGGTGTTTGAAATATGTTAAATATAGTTATACTTTTAAAATTCATGGAAACAGTGAATTAAAAGATAAATTTATTTTGGTGCAAAAATTTGAAATCAATCTATAGTTTTTTCATTATGTGCATTTTCCATGAGCATTTAAAATACCCACTCTTGTACCTCTTCCAAGCTCAGCTTCTCTTCCTGCCTTAATCTGAAAGATTGAAACGAAAGAACATGATTCCAAGTGAAAGCGTAGTAATAATTAAGGGTTAATCTTTGTACCATTCAATACTATAGCCCTACTTTTTTAGCAAACACTCCTCCAGAATGGTAAAAATTATTGACAATAAAGCTCTCATCTAGCCTCTCAGTCAAATTCCTGGGATCTGTGAGGGACATGAGTGTCTGGCAAAGTGTTTGTGCTTATGTTCTAATAAATGTATTTGTATCCTGCCTTTTGTCAAAGGCTGTGCCCTTCACATCTCTTTGTTTTCCTCCTCAACATTTCCACGAATGATCCAGTGAGCAATAAAAGCTCTTAGCTAGTTGGAGTCTCTATAAAGCCTGACTACCCCCTTATCTTACTACCATTCCCCACATGCTGATGGAATTGACTTTTTGCTTCCCCACAGTGGCATAATTAACATCCCTCCCCCCCTCCAAGTGCACATAGACTTCCAATTTTTGGTATGTAGATATCTTAATCCTATAGCATTCATCCCTAAAACAAGTATTAGTATCTGCTGGGACAAATATTATACACAGCCCTAGAGATGTCAGGGGCAAGAGATGGACAACTTGGAATACAAAGAAAGATACTTGGAAAGATACTTGGTGGCAACTCTTTTCCCCCTTAAATTTTTTTTTTTTTTGACAGGCAGAGTTTGACAGCGAGAGAGTGAGAGAGAGAGAAAGGTCTTCCTTCCCTTGGTTCACCTCTCAAATGGCTGCTATGGCCAGCATGCTGCGCCAATCTGAAGCCAGGAGCCAGGTGCTTTCTCCTGATCTCCCTATG
Source organism: Sylvilagus floridanus (assembly GCA_949820135.1). Classification (NCBI taxonomy): domain Eukaryota; kingdom Metazoa; phylum Chordata; class Mammalia; order Lagomorpha; family Leporidae; genus Sylvilagus; species Sylvilagus floridanus. The sequence goes on along the minus strand of OX463241.1, from coordinate 145,458,738 downwards.
AGGGTGCAGGGGCCCAAGCACTTGGGTCATCCTCCACTGTACTCCTGGACCACAGCAGAGAGCTGGACTGGAAGAAGAGCAACCAGGACAGAACCTGGTACCCCAACCAGGACTAGAACCTGGAGTACCGGCTCCGTAGGTAGAGGATTAGCCTAGTGAGCTGCGGCGCTGGCCCCCTTTAAAGTTTAATTCATTACTTGGCAACCCCTAGATGTTAGTTTTCATTAGCAAACACAACTGTCCAGGGATTCCTAGGGATTCTCCCTGTAGAAATTACAACCTGAGAAAATTTTCATGGCCTTCTCCACCTGGACATTAACTTTGTGATTTTCCACAATTTTGAGGTTTGCAGATGTTAGGAGAGGGACAAGAGCCAGCTATTTGTCTTCAGGAAATCTAGGCTGAAGCCTTTACCACTGTTGAGGAATTTTCACAGTAGTATATTCCCAGACATGAGGTCAGTATTAACAGACCTTCTTTTCCTTCTTTATTTATAGTCAGCTACGGTGAAGCTGTCAAAACCAGTGGCTCTGTGGACCCAGCAGGATGTCTGCAAGTGGTTGAAGAAACATTGTCCAAATCAGTATCAGATCTACAGTGAGTCATTCAAACAGCATGACATAACTGGTAAAGTATGCACTATCCGAGATATTTCACTCCCTCTTTCCCCATCCCCATGGCCTTTCCCGTACCCTTACAATGAGACAGCATCTTCCTGCTTCAGTGTTCTGGCATGGGTTTATGTTAAAAAGGGGTGATAAACTCCAGATCCATGTGAGCTGTGCTACTAAGCAAACCTAAGTGGTTATTATAGGAAATGCATGGAGTGTGAGTGTTTACTAAAAAAAGTGTTCTGGGTGAGAAATTGAAGGATCCCAGAGAATATAAAGACCTAGCAATCCTAGAGAAAAATGAAATAAAAAGAGCAAGACTTTCAATTTAACTTGGTTGTAGGATCACTAAGAGGAATTTCTAAATAGGGAAGGTTTTGCCGTACAGAAATTCTTTTTTTTAAATTAAGTTAAATTTCATGGATTTTTTTCTGACTGGTAAGCTACTCGGTGATATAAGACAGTCCATGGCAGAAAGTCAGTTTCCCCATGGTTTTTGTCCCCTAGTCACCCACTTCCCCAGTGACACCTTCTTTGAACTCAGTGATGCTCTAAGTTTCCGAATTGCCTGAGTCCCTCCAAGATGGTTACCTTTAAAGCATAGCATTAAAGAGGAGGTCAAGAAGCACCAGAAACCAGAAGATAAGACAACCCGATGAATGTAAAGGCCGTTAGGTTAAATTCTCTCAGTCATAGGACAGGGTGGGTGAGATGGAGCAAATTTGCCCTCTGTGGAGCCTGCCAGACCTCACCTGCCCTCCTATCCTGAGATTCTGCCCATATGTATGGGACAGTGCTCCCTCCCTCCTGTGCTGAGAGGAAGAATTGAGCCATGCCCTGTGTATCACAGCTGGGGCCATGTGGAGTGGGGACACCATGTTGAGAAGTGCTTATTTAAGGGCAGATGCTTCCTTCTTTTCTAAGAGAATGCTGACATACTCGCTCGTGAGAAAGTGACCTACCATTGCATAGCCCAGCAGCACGCTAGATGCCAAGTCCTTTTCCAATCCAGTCCCTCACTTGAGGAATCATAAGCCTTCTGGTTGTTCAATTCACTCCTTTTTACTTTGAAATGGGATGCACTGAGTAGAAAGTATTGCTTTGTTCAGTTCAGATCTTACTCTGTAGCTGTGTGGTATGGGACAGATCTCTTCAACTTCCCAAAGCATGACTTGGTTGTTGGTTTGCAAAGTGGATTCCTTGGAGCCCTTTGCTGACAAAGGAACAGAGGGGTACTGTATGTGTAAGTGGGTATGTCAACTAGCAGCAGCTCCCTTTATGTCTGTTTTATAGATTCAAAGTGTATGGAAAACATCATTTGGCTTTTAAAAGAATTCTAGTACTAAATGTTAAAAACTACTGGGCTAGAATATCATAGCTTCCTGTTGGCCAAGTTGATAATATCTAAATATGTAAAAATGTCTAAATATGTAATATCTAAACACACCCCATTGTGCCCAAGCTGAACTAATAAACAAAAGAGTGAAATGCTCCTAAAATTATAAAAATGCTTCTTTTTTAAAAATATTTTTCCTAGAAACCTTTTACTTGACATATAAAAACTTTATGCATTTCATAAATATAACTTCAGGAACACAATGATAGTGATTCTTCCTACCATACCCACCATCCCACCCCCACTCTCACTCTTCCTGCTCTCAATCCTATTCCCATTCTTAATTTTTACTGATTTAATTTTAATTAACTTTATATACAGAAGATTAACTCTATACTAAGTATAGTTCAACAAAAACAAATAGTATGAAAAAAAAACTCTCCCTCAACAGTTTTTTATTTCTCTTTTTATTTCTTCTATGACCCACTATTCATTCAGGAGCATGTTGTTCAGTCTCCATGTGTTTGCACATGTTCTAGAGTTTTTTTTTTTTTTTTGACAGGCAGAGTTAGACAGAGAGAGAGACAGTGAGAGACAGAGAGAAAGGTCTTCCTTCCGTTGGTTCACTCCCCAAATGGCCGTTACGGCCGGCGCTGCGTGCTGATCTGAAGCCAGGAGCCAGATGCTTCCTCCCTGTCTCCCATGCAGGTGCAGGAACCCAAACACCTCCACTGCCTTCCTGGGCCACAGCAGGGAGCTGGACTGGAAGAGGAGCAACTGAGACTAGAACCCAGTGCCCTAACCAGGAATAGAACTCAGGGTACCAGCACCACAGGTGGAGGATTAGCCAAGTGAGCCATGGCGCCGGCCCTAGAGGTTCTTCAGTAGTTGATTTCTAGCTTCATTCCATTGTGATCAGAGAAGATGCATGGTATGATTTTGATTTTTCTGGACTTGCTTTATGGCCTGGCCTGTGATCTATCATAGAGAAAGTTTCGTGAACTGCTGAGAAAAATATGTATTCTGCCACTGTAGGATTAAAAGTTTTGTAGGTATCTGTTAGGTCCATTTGGTCTGTAGTGTCAATTAACTGTTGTTTCCTTTCTAATTTTCTGTCTGGTTGATCTGTCCATTGCTAAAGTAGGGCATTGAAGTCCCCCATTATTATTGCACTGAAGTGTAGTGTGTCTCCCTTTAGATTCATTAACATTTCATTTAAATAGCCAGGTGCCCTATAATTAGGTATGTATGCATTTATTATAGTCACATCTTCCTGTTGAATAGATTCCTTAAGCATTACATTCTTTGTCTCTTTTAACCATTTTTGTCTCCTTTGTCTGATATTAGGATGGCTGCCCACTTCTTTTTTGGTTTCTGCTAGCATAGAATATCTTTTTCCATCCTTTCACTTTCAGTCTGTGTATCTTTGTTGGTGAGATATGTTTCTTGTAGGTAGCAAAGAGATGGGCTTTGTTTAACAATCCATTCAGCTAGTCTGTATCTTCTAACTAGAGAGTTCAGGACATTTACATTCAAGGTGACTATTGATAAGTAAGGACTTGGCCTTTACTTATTTTTCCATAAATATTCCTGTTGTTCACTTTGGATTTCCTTTGTGTTTTTACTGGGAGATTTTCTGCTTTCATCTTCTTTCATAGAGTTGACCATGTTTCTGTGTTGCTGTGTGTAGCACTTCTTTAAGCATGTTTTCTAAGACTGGACAAGTGACAAATTCTTTCAATTTCTGTTTGTCATGGTAGGTCTTTATTTCACCTTCATTCATAAATGAGAGCTTTTCAGGGTCCAGTATTCTGGGTTGACAGTTTTTTCCCTTAATACTTGGAGTATATGTCACCATTTTCTCCTAGCCTGTAGGGTTTCTGATGAGAATTCAGCTGTGAGTCTAATTGGAAATCCTCTAAATGTAATCTGGCATTTCTCTTGTGCACATTTTGGAATCTTTTCTGTATGTTTTACTGTGGAGAGTTTGACTACAATGTATTGTGGTGAAGATCTTTTCTGTTCATGTCTATTAGGAGTTCTTGCTGGTGCCACGGCTCAATAGGCTAAGCCTCCTCCACCTTGCGTCGCCAGCACACTGGGTTCTAATCCTGGTCAGGGCACCAGATTCTGTCCCGGTTGCCCCTCTTCCAGGCCAGCCCTCTGCTGTGGCCCGGGAGTGCAGTGGAGGATGGCCCAAGTGCTTGGGCCCTGCACCCCATGGGAGACCAGGAGAAGCACCTGGCTCCTGCCATCGGATCAGCACAGTGCACCAGCTGCAGTGCGCCGGCCACGGCGACCATTGGAGGGTGAACCAATGGCAAAAGGAAGACCTTTCTCTCTGTCTCTCTCTTTCACTGTCCACTCTGCCTGTCAAAAAACAAACAAACAAACAAAAAAAAACAAAAAAACAAAAAAAAAAGGAGTTCTCTGTGCTTCATGTACTTAGATGTCTCTTTATCCAATTTAGGGAAGTTTTCTATAATTATTTCACTAAAAAGGCCTTCTAATTCAGTCTCTCTTTCCATGCCTTCAGGAACTCCTAAGACCCAAATGTTGCATCATTTGATAGTAGCGCTTAGATCTCCAACACTGTTTTTTAGTTTTCTAATTTCTTCTTCTTTTTTAGTCTGACTGTAAAATTTCCAGAGATTTGTCTTCTAACTCTGAATAGTCTTTCTTCTGCCTCACCAAGTCTTTTAAGGCTATCCACAGTATTTGTATTTGTTCTGTTGAATTCTTCCTTTCTAATATTTCATTTCGCTTTCTCTTTAAAATCTCAATTTCATGAGGAAAATTTTCTTCCGTGTCATATATGGATTTCTTTGGTTTGTAGATTTGCTTCTGATTACTTCTAAGTAATCCTATGATCTCTTCATGTTCACATTCTAGTATTGAAATATTGTGTTCCTTTAGGGGCATCATGTTGTTTTCCTTTTTCTTGTTTCTTGAATAACTACATTTATTTTTAGGCATTTGTGGAGACCCTTGTTGGTTTACTTTCTTTCCCTGTGATGGCTTTTATCTTTGTAGCTTAGTGGAGTGTCTGCTTTTTCAGTGAATATCCTGAGGCATGTGCTGGGTGTGGCCAGGGAGCTCTGCTCAGTGCTCCAGGGTGAGGGGAGTGTCCAAGGTGACTCCCAAATTGGGCATGGTAAATCTCTCTCTCTCTTTTTTTTTAATCAGAGTGGAGGTTTGTTCAGCTCTGTTGGAATTGTCTCATGCTCACCTCCTCTCCTCCAAGAAAACCAATGCCTGAGTGCTAGCCCCAGTGGGTACAATATTCATCCACGCTACCACAATAACCACACAAAGGATCTGTGCAGTCCTTGGTGTGAGCACAGATCCTGCAGCAGTAACCCTCACCAGAGAATCAAGGAGCCCAGAGAGTGTGCAGCCGCCAATAGTGACTGCCTAAAGACCCAGCCACACCCTATACCCTCCCACTCAACAACAGAGTTTTCACAGTCCTAGCACACAAGGCTCCCCTAGTCACAAGCACCCAGCCCCCTGTCAATTCTTCCAGCCAGACTCAGGCAGCGCCTCTCAGCTGGTTGCTGGGCACGTGCACATGAGCTGGCACAGCTGTTATGTATGTCCAAGTGATGCCCAACCACTCTTGGCTAGTTACAGGAGACCAGTGTTGGGTGGTCAAACATGCCTGCTTCTTTTCCCTCTATGTTGTGGGTAAACTGTCTCCCATAGGACTCCAAGCCAGACTCCCACCAGGCTCTTCCCACAGCTTTATCACCAGTGGCTTGGGCTGCTGCATTCTGGTCTCACCTCACTCTCCAAAGCTGGTACTGAGGCTCTCGGCTACTGGGGTCCTTGTTTGTACATGTCCACACTCTCCATGTAGGTCCACAGTGTTCCTGTAATTTGCATGGGTTTTCCTCTGTCATTTTCTCCCTAACTCTTCCCTGAGATTGCACTCTCTCCATGCTTTTTTTAAAACTATATTCTCCTAGACTAGAGCAGTGAGTTCCTTCCCTATTTTACCTTGGTGCCTCTCCAAAAAATACTTCTGTATTTCTCAGCTAGAGCTAATGTTCCTATAGAATAAAATTCCTGAAATACTGAAGGCAGTGTGATACCTAGCTTAGATTCCAAGTGTCTACATTGTATTGTTTTAGCCTCTCCCTTCAGATGATAGGAAAATCTCAGGAGGGTCAATTGTTCCACCCCTAAAAGTAATCAGTCACCATTCATCTGTGTAGGGTAGTCTACATCACATAAAGGCAGCTTAACTTACTGCCCACGTGGGCCGGTACCAAAGCTCAATAGGCTAATCCTCCGCCTGCGGCACTGACACACCCGGTTCTAGTCCCAGTAGGAGCGCCGGATTCTGTCCTGGTTGCTCCTCTTACAGGCCAGCTTTCTGCTGTGGCCAGGGAGTGCAGAGGAGGATGGCCCAAATCCTTGGGCCCTGCACCTGCATGGGAGACCAGGAGAGGCACCTGGCTCCAGGCTTCAGATCAGTGCCATGCACCAGCCGCAGCGCGCTGGCCCCAGTGGCCATTGGAGGGTGAACCAACGGCAAAAGGAAGACCTTTCTCTCTGTCTCTCTCTCTCTCTCTCACTGTCCACTCTCCCTGTCAAAAAATAAAAATAAAATTTTTAAAAATGCTCATGTTATAGCAATGGCAAAGCATTTCTTATGATCATACTGGAAAGCAGAGTTATCTTTTAATAGGGCTGAGAAATATGGGGCTCCTTTGAGGAAGGCAAAGCATTCATACCAGTTTGCAGAGGATGAGCAGTGCACCTCTTGGAATGAAAGACCTTGTGCCCAGTGCTCTTGGAGTGATGGTGCCTGTTCCTAAGGTTTTCTGCTAGCAGGGCTGTGGCAATGAAGGTTGTGTTTCTAGCAGTTATTCACACTGTCTCTGATGGCCCAGTTCATCTCTTCAAAACACCTCCAGTACTGGGAAATTGCAAGCACGGGATCTGAGTTGTTTAACCTCATGTCCTCATCTCCAAAGCGAGGGTTATAATAGCGCCTGTCTCAGAGAATCACTGTTGAGATGAAATGAAATTACACAGGTAAACCACTAAGCCAACCATGTATTGACACCTTCTACCTGGCAGCATTGCACAAGCCTCATCTGAAAGTGTCAGGAAAAGCATACTTTTGTTTCTTCATTCTAAGGGCAGCCTATTTTCTGGCAAGAAAAGAAAGGGGGGAATTATTCGAGGATTTAGGGAACAGAGAGAATGACTTCAGATGAATACTTGGTACACATCTTTTTGGCTTTCACCTATTTGAGCCCTCAGAAGATGACCGCCTCCCCCTTTTCTCTGTCCCCTGCCTCTCTCTAAAAGGAGTGCTTTACATGATCAGAAATGCTCCAGTGACCAGAAATGCCAAATAGCTACATAAGAGTTCCCAGGACTTAAGCCAGTCTGTCTGTGGTTACCAGCCCTGTGATGCTGGAAGCCATAGGAAACACAGTATCCAGGAAGGTGGTGATAAATGGGGCAAAACACTTCATAAGTAAAACAGAATGCCAGAGCAAAGCACAGCAGGCTATGCAGACAGTAGAGCAACTTAAGGAGAAAGCAGGGCAGTCGTTCCACGTGCCAGGTGGAAGGCTAGAGCGGCAGTGTTGGTTGTGTGGGTTGGCAATGATTGCTTGCTGCATTGAGCTGGCTTTGCCTAGGAAAGGTGATGATTCTGGATACCACCTGCTGGTGCTGCTACAAGGGTCCTTCAGGGTCACAATCAGCATTCAATGAATGTGAGCCACTGCGGATCCCTAAGTGCTATCCCGATTTCTTTGAAAACAAAACAACACAAGACAGTTTTGAATTCAATGTCTGATTATCCTGAAAATTGGGAAAGGGGCACCTAAAAAGAAACAAAACAATAAATATCCAGTGGTAATCTGAAAGGCTTCGAGAAAGAGGTTCCAGATGTTGCATGTAAACTGGGATTCTCAGGAGGGCTGCTGTTCAGGTATTTTTCTTAAGGTAAGGATCTCCAATAGTGTACTTACTGAGGAAGCATGCTACATCAGTGTAACATATAGCCATCCCTTGATTTATAGGTAGATGGCCCAGTGATGGTGAATAAAAATGCAGTGTATTGACTGCAGAAATACAAGATGTGGACTGTCTGATCATCCATCTGCTGCAAATCCTCTTGGCTGACCTCCAACACCCCCGTCCCCACGGTTGACACATCATAGTTGCATAATGTCATATAAGACAATCTCTTATCAGTAAAATGAAAACAATATTGATCATAAAGCCTCGTTGGCAAGTCTAAATGGGAGGATGTAGATGAAGGACCTAGCTGAATGCCTGACACATCCTATGCTTTCATCTACTTAGCAAGTATTTATGGAGCATCTACTGCATACCAAGTTTTGGAAAACTTGTGTGAACATATTAAATGGAAAATAACAGAGAAAGACCCCACTCACCATTTTTTACACTATGTTGTTATAAATGTTGTATTTTATGATATTGCTAATCTTTTACTGACTGAATCAAATGTATAAAGTAACTTGGTCAGAGGCACATGTGTACAGGGGGAAAAAAACATAGTATATGTAGGGTTTGGTTCTTTATTTCAGGCCAAGTATTCATTGGGAGGTTTTTTATTTAAAGACAGATGGGACAGGAGGATGTAATGGGAAAGCACACCCCTCTAAATACTGGTTCACTTCCCAAACACCCAAAATGGCCAGGTCTGAAGCTAACCAGGGCCTGAGCCAGGAACCAGGAACTAAATCCAGGCCTTCGTGTCAGTGGCAGGAACCTATTTACTTGACCCATCACCACTGCCTCCCAAGATCTGCATTGGCAATGGTGGAAAGCTAGAATCAGCAGCAGGAGTCCGGAATCGAACCCTGGCTCTCTGATGTGAAATGCTAGTTTTCCAACCACTAGGTTCTAGGGGTCTTAGAACATCCCTCATGGGTTGGGAGCCTGGGGGGCACCATGTAACCAAATTCTTTTCTACTAACCTGTAAACTCTGTCCCAGAGAGTTGCAATTGTCGCTAGGGAAAAGGTGAATTTTGCCCGCATTACACATTCACTTCAGGCCTTCTGACCTTTAATTGTAACTGCTGTTTGCAGTCTCCTTTGAGATAGTTCTAATATCTCATCACTTTGCTCATTAATAAGTCAAATTAAAATCTTAAGCATGTGTTCATTTTTGTATTTGTATGAGAGTCATGATTGTAACCTTTTTTAAAATTTACCCTTTAATGTCAGTAGTTTTGAAAATTTTTTGTTTTCATGTTTTCACAATGTCACTGAATTAACACTTCTCTTATTCCTTTGTTTGAAGGACATTAAATATTTAAATTCTCCCCCACCATTGTTCCATAGCCTGAGAAAGCATCAGATGTGCTTTAACCCAGCAATATTCAAAGCCTTGTTCAGATTTCCTGTTAGAACTTCTGATCATTTCATTGTGTCCAGAAGGCACCTTCTATTTGGTGGCTGATGTATTTAATGAAGGAAAGCTATTCATGTTAACTCCCTGCAGAAGCACTGTTAAAAAGGAAGAAGACATTTAGAACACTGGAGAGGCATTAGGATATATAGATTTTAAAAATCAGATTAGGCTTGAAGGAAAGAAATTTGTCTATTTTCCTGTGCTTGTAAGATTCTTTCCTGAGCTTTCTGAGGCCTGGCCTGGAATGCTGATGAGAAAGCTCCGCTGGGACCAGGTGTAAGCTCACAGGCAACTTTCGGATTCTCTTTTATGCACAGTTAAGAATCTTTTCAGGTTTGAGGAGATTTCAGCCCCTGGCTGTGCCTGGTGTTCTCCGGATGGTGGTTACTAAGTCGCCTCAACTCCTCTGGCTTCGAATCCTCCATCTGTGAAGGGCTCTTTCCCCTGCCAACTTGAAAGACTTATTTTCATGGGTGAAGCACTCAGAGCTCCCCAGAATATAAAATATCTTTTAAAAGCCACTTTGAATGTGTAAAGGGTTTCCTTGGATCTACTTCATGCAACAACAATGGGTATCCTTTGGATACCAATAGAAATGTAGTTAGCATGTGAGTGCCACCTACAAATGGTCTGTATTGATTTGTCCTCCTCCTAAATGATCTCCTGCAAAGTAGGTTCATGCCTCTTGTCATTTTCTGTGCTTCACCCACTACTTTGTTTTTTCCTTTTTTGCTTTTCTGCTGAGTTGGAGCTGCCCAGAATTTGGCAGTTCTGCTTATGCTATTGCATCTAGGGGCAACCACTTAATCTTTTTGAAATTTGCAACATGGCTCTGTGCATTTACTAACATTGCCCTCTTTAGTGCTGATTTTCCTGAGCTGTTCCACTCTTTTTTTTTTTTCTGCTATTGTCTTTGGAGTCTTTTCTTATGGATAGAAGAGAAACCAATAGGGTGTGTAGTTAACAAGTGTCCAAAAAATGTGAAATAATTACTTTATGTGGTGTACCTATGAGAATACTGCTTAGTAGAATCCAGCATAATCAAATAAAAATGTGGACAGATTTAACTGCCACGATGCCTCATCTGCACGTTTTCTCATCTTTATTGCTTTCCCCATTAGATATTGTATTCTACTTTTCTGTGTTTTTGTATGTTGTCACATTTCTCTTGTGTGTGAACTGCTCTACATTTTTTGTTGAACCTTCAGCATCATTTTCTATCTATATTGCAAAGGTACTGATATCATTAGGATGTGAGTTATTTCTCACAAGTTACTATCCCAGTAATATTTATTCTTTATTTTAACCCCTTTTGATGGAAATATTTGATCAGAAAGATCTCTAACTTGTTAACTTATTAACTTTATAACTCTATGTTTTCTTTATTTGTGAAGCAAAGAGATGGAGACAGAGAGAGATATCCCATCTGCTGATTTATTCCTCAATTGACTACAATATCTAGGATTGAGCCAGACTAATGCTGTGAGCAAATCAATGTAGGTCTCCCATGTGGGTGGCAGGATCTCAACTACTTGAGTCATCACCTGTTACTAACCAGGGTACACATTATCAGGAAGCTGGAATCAGAAGTGAAGTGGGTCTGGAACCCAAGCATTTTAATAAAGGATGCAAATATCCCAAGTGGTATTTTAACTGCCACACCAAATATGTGCTTCCAGCTTACTAACTTTTAAAAAATATTCCTCAACATTCTTAAACCAAGATTACTGGTGTTGATTTCTTTGATGATTCAGGATAATAGAATTCTGAATGTTGGAAAGACTTTAGATGTAATTCAGGACTTTATGAGGTCGTTAAAAAAAACCCATTTCAATATGAAATAAACACAGTGGTTAGCTAAATACATGATTCATTCCTAATCAGTCTTTTTGGAGAATGTCATTTAGGTTTTTAGACATTGGTTTGTTAAGAGTGTTTTTTCTTGGCCGGTGCGGCGGCTCAATAGGCTAATCCTATGGTTCACTCCCCAGATGGCCGCAATGGCTGGAGCTGCACTGATCCGAAGCTAGGAGCCAGGAGCTTCCTCCAGGTCTCCCATGCAGGTGCAGGGGCCCAAGGTCCTGGACCATCTTCCACTGCTATCCCAGGCCATAGCAGAGGGCTGGATGGGAAGAGGAGCAGCCGGGACTAGAACCGGTGCCCACACAGGGTGCCAGTGCTTCAGGTCAGGGCGTTAACCTGCTGAGCCACAGTGCCAGCCCCTCTAATGGTGCTTCTTTCTGCTGCATTGAGGAGTTAAGGCTACCTGACAAGGTTTCCCTAAAAGTTTGTTTTCTTCTACCCCATATATCTGCTTCTTCTTTCTCTTATATCAGAAGACATGCTTTGTTTCACTCTACTGATAACCTTTTTGCCTCTGCTTTACCAAGATACCTCCTTTTCCATTGTCCTCTGGGAACATTTTCTCTGTTACATCAATCTTCACTAGCTACACTGGCCTCCTCCTTCCTCTCTATGTTTTTTAAAGATTTATTTTATTTATTTGAAAGACAGAGTTACAGAAGGAGGTAGAGACAGAGAGAGAGGTCTTCCATCTGCTGGTTCACTCCTGGGTGCAATGGCCAGAGCTGAGCCTATCTGAAGCCAGGAGACAGGAGCCTCTTCCGGGTCTCCCGTGTGAGTTCAGGGGCCCAAACACTTGGGCCATCTTGTACAGCTTTTGCAGGCCATAGGAGACAGCTGGATAGGAAGAGGAGCAGCCAGGACTAGAACTGGCACCCATATGATATGCCGGCACTTCAGGCCAAGGCTTTAACCCACTGTGCCACAGCGCCAGCAGCCTCCTTTCTCTCTTAACAGTTCTTTTGAGTTTCTTGACCAACTCTTTTCCTCATGAAATCATAATTAAATCATTTATTTTAAGTTTTATTTATGCCAGGCACACACGACACCCAACAACTTTGAGATAAACACTCTTTTCAAGTTTATGAGAATTACGCAGTCTGATATGCTGTATTCCAGTTCATAAATCAGTGTCGGTAAATTTCAGAAAGCTGAAATTATATAGGATGCATTCTCAGGTCACGTATTAGAGATTTCATGTTAGAAATCATGAACAAGATTTCAAGAAAATTTCCAAATGTTTAGGAACTTAACATACATCCAAGAAACTACGGGGGAAGAAAAAATTATGAGAGATAGAAAATATTTTGAACTAATGATAATAGAAACAGTTGAAACATTTTTAGTGCAAATATAACAGAATATAGAATAAAAATGTACCATTAAATGAATGTATTGTATTTGAAAAGAAGAAAATTTTAATTTCAAAAAATTACATTCTTACCATAGAAGTTAGAAAAGGAATTGCATGCTCATCCCAAAATAGATGCAAAAAAATAATAAATTAATAATTTAAATCAAACAGAAAACATAAACAATAGACAAAATTTACAAAGTAGTTCTTTGACAAGATCAACAGCATTCACTCTCTAACCTATCTAGATTGAACAAGAAAGAGACAATATCAGAAAATGTTATCACTAAATTTTCTATATATCTTAAAAGATAATAAAATGTGAACAAGATTATGCCAACATATTTAAAAGCCTATATGAATAAACATATTCCTTAAAAATATAACTTACAACTTATTCAAGAAGGCTAGAAAAATCTAAATGGTGACAAGATGCTCAATTAAATTTTTTCTCACAGCCTTCCACAAAGGAAGCTCCAGAAGTCTTTTCCAGTGAATTCAGACTGTCAAGAATGAATTAGTACTAAACTTACACTAATATTCTTGGGAAATAGAAGAAATGGAGAACACTTCCAGATGTATTTTATGAGATCAGAGTAATCCTGATATAGAACCAAATGATGATAATGGTATGATATAGAAAAATATTTCCTATCAAAATTCCTTGAGAAAATGGAAATCTAGCTGTAGGGGGAACAAAGCATGCATGCCTCAGTCAACAGAGGAGAGGACGTTGAGCAAGCAACCCGGGAATGATGTGCCCAGGAATAAAGCAAGGGGCAGCAGGCCAAAAATAAAGCTCTACTCCTATAGGATGGACAGAAACACTACATAAAGCTACATTCCAGTTACACAAATCCACTAAAACATTAGGACTTAATTAGAAAATTAAACACTCACACCCATAGTCTACCATCACACTAATAAGCCTCCACTAATAATAGTAATGGAATGTATCTACAGTTTAAAGATACAGCCTCTGAGGAACAGTAAAAAAGGCAACTCCAAAGCCAAGAACAGGAAAAATCCTTTGCAGCCTGAGACTATAACAAGTAGTAAGTGGAATCCAGCTACTACTTGGGGTTTCATAAATCCCTACACTGTAAGCCTATTTACTTCAGCTTTCATTACCAAATATAGTATTCACACCTTTCACAAAACTGAAAGACATGCCAAGTGGTAAGAAAAATTACAAATGAAGAGACAAAGCAATTATCAGAAATAAATTCAGATATGATATTTGGTAATGAATTTATCAGACAGAAAATTAGAAATAACTATGATTAAAATGTTAAAGCTCCAAAGGCAGAAAGTAAGCCATTTGCAGGCCCAGTTGAGTACTGCAAGCAGAGAAATGGAAACTTTTTTTTAAAGATTTATTTATTTATTTGAATGTCAGAGTTACACAGAGAGAGGAGAGGCAGAGAGAGAGAGGTCTTCCATCCAATGGTTCACTCCCCAGTTGGCTGCAATGGTCCAAAGCCAGGAGCCAGGAGCTTCTTCCGGGTCTCCCATGTGGGTGCAGGGGCCCAAGGGCCCAGGCCATCTTCTACTGCTTTCCCAGGCAATAGCACAGAGCTGGATTGGAAGAGGAGCAGCCGGGACTAGAACCGGCACCCATATGGGATGCCGGTGCTTCAGGCCAGGGCATTAACCCGCTATGCCACAGCGCCAGCCCCAGAAATGGAAACTTTTATAAAGGATCAGAAGCAAATGCTAAAAATAAAAAACACCTTAACAGAAATAGTGTCTTTAATGAACTAACCAATAAACTTACCACTTGAGTCAATGAACTTGAAGATCAATAAAAACTAACCAAACCAAAATTCAAAGAGAAAAATGAGTGAAAACAATACAGTAAACATTAAAGAACTGTGGAGTAATATTAAAAAATGTGATATATGAATTAATGGAATACCAGATAGGAAGAGAATGTAGAAGAAATGGTTCAAGTGATGGCTTAGAACTTTCTAAAATCAATGATAGACATCACACCACAAATCCAAGAAGTTTGAAGAATACCAGTCAATATAAAATACCAAAACAAACACATATAGGCATGTCGTGTTTGAATATGATGGAAAGACAAAGGTAAAATCTTGAAAGAAATCAGATTTTCAAAACAAGCAACCATATCTGTTGGCAGAGTATGGAGGGGAAGATATGAATGTAAGGACACTTCTCATCAGAAGCCTCTCAAGCAAGAAAAGAATAGAGTGAAAAATTTAAAGAGTTAATTGGAAAAGAAATTACACCTTCTATACTGAAGAAAATTATCCTCCAATATGGTAAAGATTTTTCCAGATGAACAAAAACTGAATTCAGTGCCAGCAAACTACTCTGCAAGAAATATTCAAGTAAGAGAAGTTTTATGACAGAAATCTGGACTGACGTTATGAAAAGAAGACATCAGAAGAAGCAAAAAATAAAAGTAAAATGTTTTAGGCCGGCGCCGTGGCTCAACAGGCTAATCCTCCGCCTTGCGGCGCCGGCACACCGGGTTCTAGTCCCGGTCGGGGCGCCGGATTCTGTCCCGGTTGCCCCTCTTACAGGCCAGCCCTCTGCTGTGGCCCAGGAGTGCAGTGGAGGATGGCCCAAGTGCTTGGGCCCTGCACCCCATGGGAGACCAGGATAAAGCACCTAGCACCTGGCTCCTGCCATCGGACGAGCGCGGTGCGCCGGCTGCAGCGCGCTGTCCGCGGCAGCCATTGGAGGGTGAACCAACGGCAAAGGAAGACCTTTCTCTCTGTCTCTCTCTCTCACTGTCCACTCTGCCTGTCAAAAAAAAAAAAAAAAAAAAAAAAAAAAAAAAAAAAAAAAAAAAAAAAAAAAAAAAGTAAAATGTTTTATTTTTATTTTACTTATTTTAAAGGTAGACAGAGAGAGAGAAAAATCTCCCAATTCAATGAGAAAAGGTAGTGTTTTCAATATTTGATATCCTGGGACAAATGAACTTCTACATCACATTATATACAAAATTTAGCTTGAAATCATAGACCTTAAATGTAAAACTTAAATTTTGTAATTAACATATGGGAAAATTTTCAAAGCTTTGAGAATAAGCACGTGTTTATTAGGTCCCCAGAAGCATACACTTAAGAAAACAAAATTGATTAACTGGTCTTTATCAAAATTAAAGCTTTCTGCTCTTCAAAGAATCCATCAAGGAAACGGGAAAGCAAACCCATAGATTAAAAGTAATTCTATCATATATATATATATATATATATATATATATGTATGTATATGTATATATATATTTAAAAGGACTTGTATACAGAATACATAAAGAACATTTAAAATTCAAGAAGACATATAACCCAATAATGGCAAAATATTTGAAGTCATACTTCATAAAGAAGAAGAAAGATAATCAATGAGCACATGAAAATGTATTCAAAAATGTTAAGGCATCAGGAAAATGCAAATAAATTCACAACAAGATACCACTTTATGACAGGTAGAATGGCTTAAATTCAAATACCCAGCAACATTAAGTGTTGTTGTGGATATGGTGCAAATTAATTTCTTCAGTAGGGTTGTGAGTATAAAAGGATGCCACCTGATTCATTTACTTTAGATTTCTTATAAAGTTAATCACATATGTATGAAGTCAACCAGCAGTTCTACTCTGAGAGGATTCCCCAAGAGAAATGGAAACATGTTCACAAAAATTCTAGTTCACTAATACTCAAAGGAGCCTTACTTAGAATAGCCAGAAACTCTAAACAATCCTTGTGTTCATCAAGAGGAAAGAAACAAATCGTATGTACACACCAGAATGACTACTCAGCACTAATAGGAGCCAACTACTGATGCATGCACCGTGAACAAATCTCACATTGTACTAAGACAAACTAAACACAAAAGAGCATATACTGTGGGATTCTAGTCATATGAAATTCTAAAACAGAAGAGATTGGTATGTAGTGATAACAGTGGGATCAGTGATCACCTGGAGATGGGGGTGGAAAGGAGACTACAGAGGAGCAAAGGAACTCACTGGGGTTGAAAACTTCTTATGTCTTTGTCACAAGTCATCCACTTAACCTTTTGTGCTTGTGAAATCTATTGTTTGCAAATAATGTCTTGGTAAATTAAATTTGTAAAAACTTGTGTACCCTTGAAATCTCTTAGATGATGAAATTTCTGATGAAAAAAAAAAAAGGAAAAATGTAATCCTGCAGCTTTCCATACTGGCTATAGGATCATTTAGGCAAGAGTACAGATAGATGAATGAATATGGTTTTATATCCAACTGTCTATAATGCAGATAGTTACAAATACAAGGATTGAATTTGAAAAGTTCCTTTATGCATTTTAATTTGAAGATATCAAGGCATCTTTATGGAGAGGCATAGTTTTACCATGGAAGATACCTGCTGATCAAAGACCAACTCTTTTGTCTTCTTGAGATTCTGCTTGATTGAGACTATATCAGTGCATTCAAGAATTTTGGATTTTACAGATTATTTAAATTGCAGAAAATGTTTTTTACAAATCACATATGATTGCCTCGTTTGTATTTTACCCATAATATTTTTAAAATAAAAACTACTATCACCACCATTTTATAAACCAAAAGAATTGTAGTACAAAGAGTCATTTAAAAATTGAGTAAATTCTGCTCTCTGAAAAACACATTATCATTGTTTCTTCCATTTTCATTACAGAACAGCACTACTTTATAGGCCAGCATAAGGCAATAACTGCTCTGAGGACATTTATGAATATTCTATGCAGAATTTGCTTAATATTAGTGATAATATTTACAGAAGAGTGGAAGTTGTTAGCAAATGAACTGTTTGTTTCATAGATCTAAGAATTGGGATAGAAGGCATAGTCTAGTGTCGAGCAGTCTTGCTTTAAGAAACCTCTGGCATCTTAGATAATGCCTATTGGTTCTTGGAGGCTTTCTTTGTGCAGGAGGCTCTTCTGAGAACTGTATTTGTTGGGAGTAGATGCCTGTCAAGTACCTAGAACTGAGCCTGAAAGTACTGAATGTCCAGAATTAGTAGCTGTCAAAGGGCCAGCATTATAGCACGGCAGGTTTAGCCACCACTGATGACATATTGAAGCACTAGTTGCAGTCTCAGCTGCTCAGTTTCTGATCCAGCTCTCTGCTAGTGCACCAGGGAAGATAGCAGAAGATGGCCCAAGTGCTTGAGCCATGCCACCCATGTGGGAGACCCACATGGAGTTCCTGGGTCCTGGCTTTGGCTTGGCCTAACATCAGCTGTTGTGGCCATTTGGGGAATGAAAAACCGGATAGAACCTCTCCCTCTTCCTCTCCCTTTCTATAACTGCCTTTCAAGTAAATAAACAAACAAACAAACAAACAATGCTCTCAGCAATCTTGCTAATTGATACAGGTGAGGAAGTAAGGCTCAGAGATCAGGTGGCCACTCAGAAAGCAGAGGATCAGACCAGTTACCATCAGCAGGACCTAACACACTGGCTTTTGTAGAGAATTATGGAGCTAAAACCTTGAAAATACAGTAGTGCCTGGCCCTTATAGGAGACAGATGACCTTTCATCATCATTATTGGTCTACATTTAGCTAATTGATAAACTTTAGTGAGCACTAAACAGTGTCAGTAGAGATAGGTGATGTTTATCCCCTTGCAGAGAGGTGGGGAAGCAGAGCATCCTGGATTCTGCAATGTCAGACCGGAAGGAAACTTCTCCAGTTTTAAGGAGAATGAACAGAGGCCCAGAGCTTCACTGTTTGTACAAGGACACACAACTTCTGGATTACTAGAAAATGCTCAGAGCTAGATCACCTGGCTATAGGAGAAAAGGCTAGACATTCTCATGCAAATCCAGTATGCTGCTAATGAAATTCAAGGAGCAGCATAAAGGTTTTTATGGTGATAGATTTTATCTGTCTCTTCACCTTCAAACAAATCCAGTCTTTCCTCATTTTTCCTATCTTTATTCCACCTTTCTGGTCCCCTATGAGAATGTCACCTGACACTAAATCAAATGATTGAAGAGCTACATCCTCTTCTTGTATTTTGTACGCCATATCAGAGAAATTAAGTCAATTACACATGTTTTGATAAGTCCCTATTTGCTTTTTAGACCCTATTTCCATTTGATTCCTTCTCTACTGATGGCTGTGTTAATTACTCTGTCAGTCTGTTTTGCTTTCATTTTGAAGGTTTTTGGAAAGTATTAGAGTCAGAGTGTAGTATTGGAGACTTTCTCCCCTGGCTTTACTCCTATTTTTTTGTTCGACAATTAACATACGATGTACTCCTTTCTTGTGGGAGTTTACATCCTTATGAAGTCCTGGGCTGTATGGGAAGAGCCCCTGTAGCTGCACCTTATTGGGAGATTGGAAATTAGACCTTTTTCTTTTTTTTTTCTTTCTTTCTTTTTTTTTTTTTTTTTTTGACATGCAGAGTGGACAGTGAGAGAGAAAGACAGAGAAAGGTCTTCCTTTGCCGTTGGTTCACCCCCTAATGGCCGCCGCGGCCAGCGCACTGCGGCCGGTGCACCATGCTGATCTGAAGGCAGGAGCTAGGTGCTTATCCAGGTCTCCCATGGGGTGCAGGGCCCAAGCACTTGTGCCATCCTCCACTGTACTCCCTGGCCACATCAGAGAGCTGGCCCGGAAGAGGGGCAACCAGGACAGAGTCCAGCACCCCGACCAGGACTAAAACCCAGTGTGCCAGCGCCGCAAGGTGGAGGATTAGCCTAGTGAGCCGTGGCGCCGGCCGGAAATTAGACCTTTTAGAGGTATAGAGCTAATGGACCAATGACTCTTCCTTCCGATAGCATCATTTTCAGTGATGAGACTGATGCCATATGTTACTGATGGAGCAAACCAAAGCCCACCCATGTGGGGATGATTTCATTTAAGATCCTGTGGCACTATTTTGTTGAAATGTAACTTTTTTCAAGAGGTCTTGCCAGCATTGTTATAGGACATTTTGCTTGAACTCTTATGCCCCCTATTTTGAGAGTCTCATTATAGATATTTTCCAATTCCTATATTAACTTTAGACTAATGTTACTGTTAAATATTTAGAATGCTCTTGACAAACTTCATACCATTTAGAACTATGGGAAACTAGAGAAAGAGTGAACTATGGAGACCTGTGATGGCTTCTGTCCCACTTATTGCTCATGCTGCATGACTTTGGCAAAATCCATATAGCCTCTCTGAGCCCCAGTTGCCCTTTCTCAAAAATAGAATTATAATGTATACCGTACAAAGTTGATATTAGCATTATTATTATTGATCTGAAATTGTATGAACTCCATACAAAGATTTGTGAGATGTGAAGCACTTGCACGTGGTAAAGACTTTTATAAATGTACCTACGTGTGTAGTGTTTATTTTAATTAAAAGTATCTCAGTGATCTAAGACCCTAAGACCTACCAGTCAGATTCAGTTTCCCCAGACCATCAGAATTTTGCCTTGCCCAATGCATTTTGACTAATAATGATTATTACAAATCCAACCCATCATATATGGAGCATCAAACACTCCCAAGACATTTCTCTAGTAATTCAAAGTATTAAAAATTCATAAGATGTGATTATTGCCCTCTTTAAATGATAAACATATTAGAAAAAAGTATAGACTTTCAAAAATATTTACTGTGTGTTTACACGTGAGGGACTTATATAAATATTTTGCATATATTCTTTAATTTTATCTTCACAATAACCCCATAAAGTAGGTATATTTCCCATTTTGTACATTGGGAAGATGCAGGTCAGAGAACTTAGGTAGCTTTTCTTAGTTCATACAAACCCAAAGGTGACAAAATAAAGATTCTAACCCAGGATTGTCTGAATCCAAAGCTGAAGTTTTTGGCTCTACACAATGAAACATAGCATATTACAAGTGCTAGTGTGTGGTGTAGCAAATAAACATGGGGGTGAGTATTGAAAAAATGTGAGAAGGAACTTAGATCTGTGAGTCTATCGATTGGGAAGTCTGCTTAAAGAAGGCTGAGTTTATCCTGCGTAACAATTTTGAAAATAAAGTTCCCAAAGATAAGGGTAAAGCTCCTAAAATGTCAAGTTGTGTGTATGTATTATGTTTGGCTCTTGGAGAATTTAAAAGGGAAATGCTCATGTTTGAGTTGTGGGGTCTCCTTCTCCTATTTTCTCAGACACTGCATCTCTACCCTCTTACCTACCCAAACCCTGAAGACGTTCAGATCCTGCAGAGGAAAGTGAAGTGGGTGGAGAGCTATCAGAGGGGTAGACTGAGAGCTACTTTACAAAGACGTGGAGGGCCAGGCTGAGAAAATCTGATTCCCTCTCTTGGGTGTCATTTGATACTCATTCATGTTGTAATATAATTAATGACGAGTGAAGTGACAAGCTCAAAGCACTCTTGGTAGAAATCAAGTAAGTGTGCTGATGAGAGGTATCACCAGTGCAGGACTTGTTGGCCCAGGTAGATTTTGGAGCTATTGGATGTTGTTTTACCTGTCTCTAGTTTATTCCCTGCCCAGTCTTCAAGGGTGTTTCGTATACAGTCCCTTTTCCACAAAACTCTCATTTCTCTTCCCATTATGTATTCTAAGAGTAGAGATCGATGGCAGTCAGTTTCCCTAACACCCCTCCCTGTACTCTTATCTGCCTTTTTATCCCTGCCCACCTGATTCCTTTATGTTTGTGGACAAAACGTCGTCTCTCCCAACACTGATGACCTCGCTTGTGCTCTCCTCCTTGTCCACTCTCCCAGGCTCATCCCACACCAGAACTGGATTCTCTTTTTCCCTTTCTTTTGGGTCTTCTGACTTTCTGCCTCCGCTTTGGCATTTCCACTTGAAAACGTGGCTGCATCCTGTCTACATTCTCTCCTCTCTGTTCTTACTGCCGACCTTCAGGTCTAGGTTTTCATTGTTTCCTTCTCCTCTTATTCTGCCTCATGGCTCTTTAAGGCAGCATCTATTCTTTTGTGTTTAGAAACCGGATGTAATCAGTTTGCTCCCTGCTCACAGATACTTAATGCCTACTGAATAAATCCTAGGTTCCTACAGGGCCCCAAACACTTGGACCATCTTCTACTGCTTTTCCCAGACAATTAGCAGGGTGTTAGATTGGAAGTGGAGCAGCCGGGACACAAACTGAAATGCACATGGTATGTCAGCATTGCAGGCAATGGCTTCACCTACTATGCCTCAACACCAGCCCCTCCAAAAATATATTTTTTAAGTGGAAAACAGTAGGCCATGCCACCCTCTAAAGTATGATGCCATTCTCAGCAATAAATATATGTGCAGAGAAAACCGTTTGAAAGGATTGGCTTATGAAATCTTTCTTAAACATTCCTGCTATCCATCTGCCTGGGAACTGCAGCAGATCACTCTCACTCTTGCCTCAGTACCCACCTAGTGAACTTGTAGTCACAGTGTTTGCCTCTTCCTTACCCTCTGCAAAATTCTATAAGCAGAATTAATTTTCTCATTCTGTGTTTTCTTTACACCTGATGCAGTGAATGAATGACAGCTATTAGTGTTAATGTAGCACTTACCACATGCTACTAAACTTATTTGGTTACATTTCTTTCCCTCCCACCAGCCCAGAAACACCTCTAGGGTAGAAATATTGTTGGATTTATCTCACTATTTCTAGCTTTGTAAACCCAAAGCCTGGCATAAAATCAGCATCTAATAAGTGGTGATTGGATTAAATTGAGTTTGTTCTTCCTTTGATAGACTTAGCACTGAACTTAAAGGCTTTCTTCACTCCTGTTGATAAGAATGTTTTGATTAGTCCTTCAGTTTCCTGATTTGCCTCCTTTTCATGAAGTTCATCCTATACTTTCCTATCTACAGCTTCTTATAATTACATTCCATTGATGTTCAAGTCTGTCTTCCTGTCTCATTCTTGGGAAAGCCTCATTTTACTTTTTAAAAGAATGCTTATTTTGGATTTGTACTAAGTCTTCAAAATGCCATTTTTAAGTGTGCCTGAATGACAGATACTCCAGATTTTGCAGTATCCGGAGCCCAGGATTCCATTTGAGCAGGTTTTCCCAGGATGTTTTGGCAGACTGAAACTCTGCTTAGTGCCAGGTGTGATTGTCAGTGTGTGGAATCTCCCTGGGTCTGCTGAAAGTTAAGTTAGTTCCTTTTTTGTGAGACAGAAATGAGCATCCTCTATCTAAAAGGCTTCTGTGTAGGGCAAGGGCACAGAATCTGTCACAGCATAGATACATTAACTGCCAATTTGCTTGTGTATCATAAGATACTATATTTGATAGTATATTGTTTAGGGTATCCAAATGTCCAAATTTGGTATAATAATGCTAGAGTTTGATTTCTAGCCCTTCATGGCAATTTAACTTACCCAAAATTGACTGTATTGATGACACTATGGACATCACAGTTTAAATAGGAGTGAGTGGCTAAAGTATGGTTACAGTGAACCATAAAAACTGCCAATATGTTACCATTTGGATAAATAAAAATTTAATTAGGTTCAACATAATAGTGGAGTAATGTAACCTATGTAAAGGAAGACTACACAGAAGCATAACATTTACTGAGCATTTATTCCATTACACACAATGTATACAAGTTTAATATTTGGTACATTTTATGCATTAACTCATGTAATTTTCATAACAATTCTAACATCTGTTATCCCTGTCCTTACAAATGGGGAAACTGAGGAAAAGAAGTTCTGACTTCTCCAGGCTTCCACAGCTAGGAATAATTAGCTGTGCAGTGGACAGCTCAGTATTAGAGGATAGATTCTTCTTGTTAAGGGACGTAGGGGGCTATTTGGCTGTGTAGGATGCAGGGTCTTTGTCATTACTACTCAACTTTTGTAGTATGTAAATAAATTAGGTATGTAGATGAATTGTAGTATGTAAATGAATTAGATATCTATATTTCTGTAAAACTTTGTAGAAACAAATACCTGGCCAGGTGTGGTCTATTGGTTATAGTTTTCAAATCCATGTTCTAACTTCTTCCTTCTCTGCCCAAATGTTTTTTCTCAGTGAGCTCTATGAAAGAAATTGGTAAGTCATAGTTTTTAAGTAAAATTTCCCTCTAATTCCAACATCCAGAAATAATTACTGATTTGATCTCCATCCTTTCAAATGGTTTTCTCAGTACTCATATTTATTGCTGAGAGTGGCATCATAGTTTAGAGGGTAGCATAGCCTTCTGTTTTCCACTTTAAAAATATATTTTTGAAGGTCTGGCATTGTGGCAAAGCATTTTAGGTAAAGCCACCGCCTGCAAGGCTGGCATCCCATGTGGATGCCAATTTGTGTCCTGGCTGCTCCACTTCCAATCCAACTCCCTGCTAAAAAAAAGTAACAGAATAAGTAACAGAATAGTAACAGAATAAGGTCCAAGTGTTTGGGCCCCTATCACTCATGTAGGAAACCCAGATGAAACTCCTGGCTTCCTCCTGCTTCAACCTGGCACAGCCCTGGTTGTTGTGGCCATCTGCGGATTGAACATATATATATATATATATCTCCCTCTCCCGCTTCCCCTCTCCCCCCTCCTCTGCAACTCACTTTCAAATAAATAAATAATTCTTTAAATATATATGACATGCATTTAAATATATTAATTTAATTATTTATATTAATATAAAATATGTATTTAAATATCTTTATATGTATATAAGTAATTGGAGTATACATTTGATGCAGTGATTAAGATGCCGCTTGGAACACCTGCATCCAATAAAGAAATGCTTGTGTTCAAGTCTCGGCTCTGCTTCTGATTCCAGCTTCCTGCCAGTGCATACCCTGAGAGGCAGCAGCTGATGGTTCAAGCATTTGAATTCCTTCCACCTACATGGGAGACCAGAATTGAGTTTCAGGCTCCCAGCTTTTGCCTTGTCCAGCCTTGACTGTTAAAGGCATTTGGAGAGTACACCCGTAGATAGATCTCTTTCTGCCTTTCAAATAAACATCAGTTTTAAAATTCTATATTTTAATGCATTAATATATCAGTTGTTGAATGTAAAATGTTTTCTCTATCTCTTTGTACTTATTCTCTGAATGTTGTATATTTTTTTACTCTGAATAAATTGTATATCTGGTCCCATTTGCTTCTCCATTTAACATCCTACTTTCCTTCCCTGGCTGTGTCCATCTACTACATTCTTAGATTATATTCTGAGTTCTTCTATCTCACTCCCAAACACACATGTGCATATATACAAAGCTCTGTAATCTCCATGTCAATAGCTCTCACTTGTGAGAGTCATGGTTTTCTTCATCTAGCATTTGTACCTCTGATATTGATCAGATTCCCTCCCCCTTTGCCATGGTTGTATCCAGCCCTGGTGCTGAAGTCAACTCTGTAGGTAAAAGAGCAGAAGAGGAAAAAAAAAATACATTTCCAAGTTCCTGTCGCTTTCCTCTGTAGATGCCACCCTTAGGGACAGTATAATTTCTCTGAATGTTCTTTTTCTATCTGCCTCCCACTTCCCTAAGGCTTCTCCAAAAAAGAAATTTGCACAGCTTTTCTTAAATTCATTAAATTTTCAGTCTTTCCCCAGTGGCTGGTACACAGCAGGTAATTTAAGACATGAGGACATTAGAAATGCTTCCAGGGGAGAACATACAGTGAGCAGTTTCAGAAGGTCACGTGTGGCCACAGTGGTGTCCTTCTTTATAAATCTTTCAGTGGATGTTGAGGTGTATCTCAGGGAGTAGAGGGGAGGTGGGACTACTGCAGTCTTTCCAGAAGGATCTTCCATTTAGTAATAAATTCAGTGATGAATCATTGAGAACATTGGAAAAGGGGGGGAAGATATACTTACATCTATAAAATACACTCCTGCTGAGTCCAAGTCAAACAGGATCCTCTCTCCCATCAGACATGGATGAATACAGAGTAAAGGATGAAGTGATAGCTGAGTACAGACAAAATACCCAAGTCCTCTGAACAATTTCCTAAACATTTTAATTATTTTGAGGATCCCCACAATCTCCTAGGTGTTGTTACTCATAAGAAATTTATCATTGATATTGATATTTATGAAGTGCTATTTTACATGTATGATCTTCTACTGTCAGAACCATGTTTATAGAATGTTAGTGTGAATTTGTTTTCAGTTGGGTAATCTAAAACAGAAATGCAAAAATTGATGCAGACCACATAGCCAGTAGATGGCAGTACTGAGCTCCTCTGACTCCCAAGGCTAATTATTTTTGCTCCAATTTAAGGAAAATTCTGCCTGCCTTATTCCTGTTACTTTACCTTTGTCAATTAAATATTCAGCACAGTAATATTTGTCTAATATAGAGTGGTATACACCATTAACCTGCAAACTGTAGGGGAAGACTTTTGAAATCAAAAAGTTTGTCTTAGGAGATTCAGAAATTTATAATGATGTAAATATCCCAAGTTGTTGAAGATCATTTAATGCTGAAGCTATGACTCACCAAAATGAATTGTTACCTTTAATTAGAGATATAAGGGAAAAGAAAATTATACCAAAATACTTTTCTGAGATAATTAACAAAATATCAGAGACAGATGGACTAGAAACAATGGAAAAACATGTTTCACCAAGGTTTCTCTTTGATCATGTATTGGATTCAGTACTGGCAAAAGCATTTCCTGGTTGGAAAATTATCCTTGACATTCTTCTGCTTTTTATTTAAGGAACTGGTTGACTTTGCCTTTAGAACTTTTTGCAATATGTCACCCTCTTCCTTTATCACCTCTGGCTATACACATTTGAGTTGGGTTTTCTTAGTACATTCAGAAAAAAAGCCTAGGAAGTAAATTGAATCTTACAAGCAGGTATACTCCATTTCTTGCAAGCAGTATCAATAGAAATGATTGTTACTGAAACCACCAAGAGGAAAGCCAAGCCAGACTCAGGAGGTAATCCATATTATAGTGTCTACCTTTGAAACGTCACAGCTCCAGAGAAATAAGTGTTCCACATATAAGGCGATCTCAAAAAGTCTGGAAAATCTGAGTAAAAGATAACTTTGTTGTGGTACAAAAAATATTGAAATTTACACATACAAGTTGTCTTCAAAAAAATTTTCAGGCTTATGGAAAAGGTGTATTATGGGATTTCATTTTTTTCACCAAAATAAACTTTAAGTTCCATTTTCCGTGAAGTTTTTGAAGTACCCTCCTGTACTCATTTATTTAGGAACCATTACATCAGAATTCACAGAAAAAAAAAAAAAACTGGCCTCCTGCCATCAGAACACCACATAGTAGGCCCTGCAGAAATAGGTTATCAAATCAATGATGTGCAGGAGGAATAGAAGCAAAGAAAGGATAACCCAACTGGACAGAAGCCCAGCTCAAGAATACTTGAGCAGGTTATTTGTCAAAAATGTGTCACAAAGTCTGCATGTGCAAAACAATGGAGTCTGAAAAGAAAATCTCACAAATATATATGAACAGTAAGATTCCAAATTGGGTATTTGGCAGTGGAATATTAAATCACTGTTAATAATAGGTTTTTATGCAAGGCGGCACAGGGAATTGCAATGCACACTATTTATCTAATTCTGTTTCAGTACCCATTTATATCTTACAGTGTTTGAAAATAATAACATACCTGCCTTTGCAAACAGTTTGTATTTGGGACTTTTAATTTTTAGAGGATCTACTCTTTTTTTATTCTGGCCATTTGTTGACTTACTAAACATTTTATCCATTGTTATCTCTAAGTTTAATTATTTACTGATTAACTACATAATTTGTAATTTATTATAAGTTGCTAATTTACAGATCATTCATTACCTGCTAATTGTTCAATTATCTTTGAATTGGTGCTCATTAATTTACTCAATAAACATTTGCTGAGCTATTGCTAGATAACCAACTCTAGTAGAATAGGCACAAAGAAGCCAGAGGAGGGGATTGGGTTTTTCTTGGAAACTGCATATTCTTTAGTGCAAACACATATGTTCACAGTATCTCTTCATTAACCCAATTCTGTTTAGCTCCACTTAAAAAAATTCAGAAGAGGGTAATCATTAGGAACTTTCATCTGTTACAGTTTTTCTAAAAACTGATAAAATGAAAAAACCTTTCAAAAATCTGGAAATACTTGGAAAAATAAAAATTCAAAAAGTTATCTGAGTCACCAAAATTAGATTTTATATTATATATAGTCAAAAATAACATATATACATTACTGTTCATATAGAAATTGATATTAAATATTTGAAGGATGAAAGGAGAGATGGCTGAGATACTAGGAGCAAACAAGATTAGTAGGGTTCAATGGGGTTAAATGAAGTGTAGAGATTATCTTGTGATTCCATTGTACCAGTTGTCATATGTAGTACTGGTCAGGTTAATCAAGCCCAAATGAATGAAACTGTACTATCTGGATGGTTTGTTTTTCACATGGAACAGTTCCATCTATTTGGCAGCTGAAACATTCAGCTCAACAAACTAAATGATATTTTATATGAAACCAAATCTTTGTTGTTTGAATCTTCCCAAGTTTAAAGATGACCTTGATTTCAGCCAACTCCCATGGGCATATTAGAGATGTGAAGTGAAAGTGTAGTGTCATTGATTATCTTTTGCCAGAATTTGAGTCATATACTCTGAAAAAAATGTAGGTGGCTCTTGGTCTAAATTCTTCCCCTGGTCTGCTTAATTTATTATAATTATGATTATTAATAGTTAATATGGTTAATAGTAATACAAGTACAAAACCTATCACTTTATGTAAATTTTCCTGTAAGATTTCCCTACATCTGACATTTATATGACAGCACACCATGATTTAGATGAGTCATGATTTAGATGAATCATACAAATTGCAAAGTACCTCCTTGATTCCATTTCAGTGTTTAAGTATTAACTTATTACTGGAACCACACTTCCCTAAATTGATAAAAAGGAAACCAAGAATAGATGACTGTTTTTCACTATACCATGAGAGATGTCCCCAAAAACTGTAAAGGGAAATGAGAAGCCATACTAGATAAATGAGAATGTTGAGATACTTTTAATGGAAGATCTGTTTGAGTCATGGAGGTCTTGAGCACTGTTAGTCTGATGCAACCCTCCCTCTAGTCTAGTGCATAGCAGGCAGATATAAACACGTGAGCTGCCATTTCCATGCATAGAATGTGCCCCTCAGGGGTTGCTTATTTGGCTTAAGTGGGTGGATTGGATAGCTTACTCTTAAAACACACTTGGAGAAGGAACCAGCTTATCCTGGACAAGAAGATTACCGAAGACAATAGAATGAAAGGAACTCTTCTAATTCTTTGAAATACTCAATATGAGTCGGCTTTATGGCGTGCTTTGTTTTTTAAAGATTATTTATTTGAAAAGCAGAGTTACAGAGAGGAAGAGAGAGGTCCTCCATCTGCTGGTTCACTCCCCAGATGGCTGAAAAGAACTAGAGCTAAGCCAGTCCAAAACCAGGAGCTTCTTCCAGGTGCAGGGACCCAAAGACTTGGACCATCTTCTGCTGCTTGGCCAACTGTGTTAGCAGGGATCTGGATCAGAAGTGGAGCAGCTGGGTCTTGAACCAGTGCCCACCGGGATGCCGGTGCTGCAGGCAGTGGCTTCACAAACTACACCACAGCTCCAGCCCCATGGTGTGCTTATCCTGAGCAAAGAGCAGAATATCCAAATTGTTTAGTTAATAAAAATTTTTCCAATTATAACATTTTGTAAAAAAAAAAAGTATCCTTTCCTTCACATTGTTTTCAGAATATAAATAACTGATTTTTGATGGCAGTCTACACACACTTATACCTTTTGACAGAGTTTATTCTTTTTTAAAAGAAGATTTTATGTATTTGAGAGATAGAGTTGCAGACAATGAGAGGGAGAGACAGAAAAAGGTCTTCCATCTGATGGTTCACTCCCCATTTGGTCACAATGACTGGAGCTGCACCAATCCAAAGCCAGGAGCCTGAAGCTTCTTCCAGTTCTCCCACATGGTTGCAGGGGCGCAGGGAATTGGGTCATCTTTTACTGCTTTCCCAGGACATAGCAGAGAGCTGAATTAGAAGAGCAGATGGGACTAGAACCTGTGTCCATATGAGATGCTGGTGCCACAGGCAGAGGATTAACCTATTGCGCCACAGCATCAGCCCCTATCTTTATTCTTTTAATAATAGTTTTTCCTGGAGGGTGATTGGGCAGGCATGGATGACAATGTGTTTCATTATATGTCTCTAGTTTACAAGAGGTTCCAGTTAAATAATAAAAGATCTTCAAAGGAAGGGGAAAAATACCTTTGTGGCATGGCCTTTGGCAGAAATTTTGGGAATTTTTTTTTTCCTTTGTCCCAACCTCTTGTTGCCTTTTGCAGTTGTTCTAAGTTCCTGAAGGGGGAGCTTTCACACAAGCCATCAGTAGGGTACTCGTACTGGTACACGGGCTTTCTGTGGGCACTTCCTTATCTTTCTGGATCCTCCTGCAAGATCTCCCTTTGGTAGGTAGGTCTTACTATCTTAATTAACATGATAGGAAGTGACAGCCAATCACAATGAATAAAAAAAATCTATTAGGTCATCCTTGGATATAAATTAATCAACTTCCATGTTAGGTATCCCATGATAGGAAAAGAAAGTCGTATATATCCCTACTGGTCCCTACTAGTCAGAAAGCACTGGTAGCTGGGCCTTAGACATGCGCTGCTAAGTAGAGCATTCTTTGTGGATGTAGTAATTCAAACCTACCATCTTCTTCTGCTAGATAAGCAAGCACGTTGGGTTCTCTTATGGCTAATGTGAAATGATGCTCTTATCCTTTAATAACAGTAATAATAAAGGACTCATGAGGTTTCCCCCTCCCTACCTTAAAATCCTGCCCTTGAAGCATACTTCTATTTCAGTGGCAGAATACATATGTGACCTCATTTTAATTTCCAACTTCCTACTTAAAGACTCCCCTTAAAATAAAGAGAAAAGTTAACAAATGTGCTTGTGTCTTACAAAATTGAAGCTGATTTGGTTTGAATGCTTTTTTTCCCCAGATATTAAAAGAGTATTTCTTATTTCTCCTTTTTAAAAAAAATGTTTGATATGATACATTGTCATTAAAATAGAATGTTTGGCAGGTGACAGTTTACTTCAGCTTTCTCATGTTATCCTATAGATAATTTCCTTGTGAGGGGAACTTGAGACAAAAGCTTCAGAGTAACACTTCTCTTTATGATTCTTGGAAATATAATGCCCCTTCATTAGAAACACAATCTTTTAAAAGAAAACAATTATTCTGTTTCAACTCTCTAAATACAGTGGGAGGATTTCTGTGGAGTATAAATATTTGCAAACTCTTTATGTAAGCATGCTTTAACCAAACACCTGGTAAGTGTTGCACAGTTTATTAACGACTTGCAAAACCTCCAAGTTGGGAAATACAGCTCTGCCATTGTGATCAGTCATTTGGCAGATAGTCAAGACTGACAGCAATTGTTTAATACCTTTTTACCCATTAAGACTCTGATTCACTGAAAACATTAGAGATTTCAGCAGATTTCCCTCCCACCCTCTGACCCTGAACCAAATTGCTCAGTTATCTTCCATAAGGAGTTCTATTATTCTTTCAAATTTCAAGTAATAGACTATGATTATAGGCAATGTTATAAAATGCATGTTCCGTTGTGTCTACCTAAGCCCCTTTCAAAAACTATGGTTCATTCTTTGCCTTCTTCCTCTGTTTATTGTGCACCTATTATGTTCGTGAAACAGGGCTAAGTGCTATAGGACCTGAAGTGAGAGGGGGGAAGTAATATGACACATGATATTTGTCTTTGCATATCTTAAAATATAGGAAAGGAAAAACACGAGTTAAGTGGCATCTCAAAGCAATCTACAGTTAATTGTTAAGAGAATGATGTAGGGATTGATGTTTGGCCTAGTTGTTCAGATGCAAGTTAAGACACCTGTATCCCTGTCAGGGTGCCTGTGTTCAACATCCAGCTCTGGTTTCTGACTCCAGCTCCCTGCTGATGCTGATTCTAGGAGGCAATGATGATGGCTCAAGTGACTGGGTTTCTGCCATTCACAGGGGGAACCTGGATTCAGTTCCTGTTTCCCGACTTCAGCCTAACTATTGGAAGCAGATGGGATCTCTCCCTTTTTCACTTCCCCTCCTCCTTCTCTCACAAATATACAAGAAAGAAAGAGAATGTCAAACAAAATGCATTCTACAAGAATCCAGCATTGCAGCATAGTGGATAAAGATGCCACCTGTGATACCAGCATCCCATACAGGCACCAGTTCCACTTCTGATCCAGCTCCCTGCTAATGGCCTGGGAAAAGCAGAGATTAATGGCCCAAGTGCCCCGGCCCTTGCCACCCATGTGAGTGACCAGGACTCCTGCCTCCTGACTTAGTCTTGGCCCAGGCCTGGCTATTGAGGCCATCTGGAGGATGAACCAATAGCTGCATGATTGCTCTCTCTGTGTCTCTCCCTCTCTCTCTGCAACTCTAACTTTCAAATAAATAAATAAATCTTTATTTAAAAAAAGAAGAATCCAGAAGGGAAGGAAGACTATTGTGAGATGGAGTGATCTTGATTGATTCTAGGGTCACATGATTTTAGCAAGAACATGAGTAACATGTAGTATTATCAGAGGCAGAAAAGAGAGTAATGGATATTCAAGAACCAAAGAGCATTGTAAGACAATATAGTAGACTGAATATGCTGAGGGAACTATGGACAGTGCAAGAAACTATAAGATTAGATACAAAGTATTTTGTTAGGAAAGCACCATAAGATAAAACAAAATAAAGTTCTCATTGTACTGATTAGCTGTTGCTACTAAAATGGTGCAGCACGATGCATTTGCAATGTAAAGAATGAGCAGCTCAAAACAGTAACTATTAGCTCACAAGGTTTGCAGCCTGGAAATTTAGGCTATATTTGATGAGTAGTAACGCTGGATGCAGTTACTTGTCTTGGAGGCAACTGGCTGTTCATTTATATAAGACAGTTTGCTACCATGTTTTGTCTTCCAAAGTGCTGGCCCAGGTACATATTCTCATAGCAAGTGAAGAGAAACCCAAACTTGTTGTTGTTTTAAACCCCTTCTTATGTCACATTTGACGAAAGTAAGTTCCATGGTTGGGTCTGCAGCACCTCCCCATAATGTATATCCTACACATACATATTGAACAGTTCCTATTGAATCATAATAAAAATACTTTAAAACTTAGTAGCTGAAGGGGTCGGTGCTGTGCTGGAGCAGGTAAAGCTGCTACCGGTTCAAGACCTGGTTGTTCCACCTGTGATCCAGCTCTCTGCTATGGCCTGAGAAAGCAGAAGAAGATGGTCCAAGTGCTTGTGCCCCTACACCTAAGTGGAAGACCCTGTGGAAGCTCCTGACTCTGAATCGGCACAGCTGCAACTGTTATGGCCATTTGAGGAGTGAACCAGTGGATGGAAGATTTCTCTCTCTGCACCTGCCTCTCTGTGTAACTCTGCCTTTCAAATAAATGAATAAATATTTGTTAAAAAAAAACTTAGTACCTGAAAACAACCATGATTTTATTATATGTCACAAATTCTGGGAGTCAAAGATTCTGGAAGAGCTTAACTGAGCAATTCTTCTGATCTTCCCACTCTCAGTGATCCTCAGCTGGTAGATGAACTCATCTAGTCCAAGAGAGCCTCCCTCCCCAGTCTGGTGTTTTTGTCTAGGAGTCTGGACCCAGCTGGATTATCAGGGAGAGTGACTGCACTCCACTCCAACATTATGGGGGCTGAGAGGAATCAAAAGCTTTACATGGCAAAGCCTTTCCCTAGAGAAAATATCTCATAAGAGTTATATAGAAAATGCATAGTCCTTTCCAATCTAGTCGTGGGATTTATGCAGTAGCCTCTGGCATACTCTGTAAATTGGAATAGTCCCAAATCCTTGCAGACTCCAGGAGTGGGAATGCGGACTCCACCTCTCTTCAGGAGTATGAAAGAATTTTCACACATGTGTTCAAATCACCATGGTCATTGCTCAGACAACAAACTGTTTAACTATTTTATGTGACTTATACTTAGCCCTTCATAAAACTCACCCACCAAAGACCTGTCCCATTAGCATGACAGGCTCAGGCTCAAAATCCAGGATCTTATTATTTAATTCAGGTGCAGATTTAGGTAAAAATCCTTTTAAGGTGCCGTTCCTTGGTATGGCTCCTCTCAACGTTAATGTCAGTAAACTAAAGAGAGTAGTCATCTGCCTTCTAACATAAAATATTGGGATAGGGATAAGATCACCATAATAGGTACAAGTCTTTGTCAGTTCTGAAATCTTGCCAAGCCTATTACTGTTCCCTGGGAATGAGTCTCTGTTTCTTGGATTTACCAAATCTAGATGACTGTCAGCAAACTTTTTTCTATAGTCAATATTTTAGCTTTGTGTGCAACGTATGATCTTTGTTTCTGTATCTGACCTTTTTAGTCTGAGTTGTTGGTGTATTGTGCCAATATAATTCTCTTTAAAAAAAAAATAGTGGGTTTTCAGGAAATCTTATTGGAATTTGCCTTATTAGACAAAGTCATATGCATTAAAATCTTGGAAAAATGCCTTTCTTTATCTTGGCCCATTGTGGGACAATGCCCTTAAATTTTTTCCAAGTACTGTTTTATCACACTCTACAGGGTACTTGGTCATGATACCTATCATGATTTTTCCCTCGTAAAATTATCTGTGATACATCATCTCAAATCGTCTAAGGTACTAAAAAGTGGTTTTACATTGTGTGTTCATAGTAATCATGAGAACACATCTTTCTCATAAAGTCCTGGATTTGAACTTTATGTTCTAATTCGCTTTCCTATGTTGATGGTGTTCTGCTGGGAGATACTAGGGTAGAGAAACAGTTTTACTTTAGAATTTAAAGTATTAATGGTTCCTTTATTTTTCTTCTAAATTCTGATAGAAAACTTCAAAGTTACTTTTAAATTCATCTGTATTTTCCTGCAAATTATAAAATGAGGTGAAAAGAAACTTTTGATATCCTTGAAATCTTAAAGTCAATTAGTACATGTTTTGTTTTCTACAATACTATACGTAACAGTGTTTCTGGGGCTGGAGTTGTGGCATAGCAGTTAAAGCCTCTGCCTGCAACATTGGCATCCCATATGGGCACGTGTGTCCCTGTTACTCCATTTCCTGTCCAGTTCCCTGCTAATGGCCTGGGAACAGCAGCAGAAGATGGCACAAGTTCTTGGGAAACCTAGAAGAAGCTGGCTTCAGCCTGGCCCAGCCATTGCAGTCATCTGGGGAGTAGACCAGTGGATGGAAGATCTATGTGTGATTCTGGCTGTCTGTCTCTTTGTCTCTCCCTTTCTCTCTCCAACTCTCTCAAATAAATTTTAAAAACATGAATCTTTAAAACAAAAGTTTCTAAAATTCCCACCACTGTTATATAATTCTCTTTTACAACAGCTTTTCATAGCATTATACACATTTTCCATTAACATTCTTCTTACTTTTCTCACCGAAAGCCTCTTTAGAGTCTTTCCATCTTTTTTCCACAACCGAGTCTCCAAGTCAATGCCGCATGTTTAGTGTTTCTTTCTTATATAGCACCTCACCACTTAGGACAAATTCTGGTTAAAGTCATGTATTTCTATGTACAAAGAATCCAAAGATTCTGTGACCCAAGAAAACAATCATTTCTCAGATGATTTATGAGTAAGTTGTAGGAAAACTCTGCTGAGTGATTCCTCCAAACTTATAATGTCACCTGAGGTTGTTCACTGGTTTTCACCCAGCAGGTAGAGTGGTTTAGAAGGACCATCATGGCCTCAGTGACAGCTGGCTCTGAAGAATTGGTTCACCTGAAACTATTCACCTGCACATGGCCTCTCCTATATGGCTGTCTTAACCGGAAGTCAGGGATAGCAGGTAGCTTCCTCCTTAGCTTAGCAAACATCCCAAAACTACCAGGAAATGATGAGTGATTTTGCTTGTCTTCTCAACAAAGTCTGTTGGTCAAAACAGACACAGCCTATGAAGACCCAAGGAGAGGAGCCTTAGCCCCTACTTTTCAATGAAAGGAGTGTCAATATTCAAATGCAGGTTTCAAAACCACCATATTAATTCATATGAAAAATTTTTCATAGTCCTTGCTGAAATAGTAGAACTTCAACTTCAAATGTCCACATCCCTTTGTTCTCAATGAGGCATCACAGAACTCTGTCTTTCAACCTTCATTTCTCCAAGCTTCTCTCAACATTTCCAATTGCATGTTATCATACAACCAAAAGAATAAATAATTTTGAACATATATCTCCAATAGGTCTAAATACTTTTAGATATACACTCTATAAATAATCTCATGATTATGCTTGTTATAAAACCTACTTACAAGTAAAAAGTAAACGTGAACCTCATAAAAATAAATATTAAAAACTTTAAAATATCTCACTATGACTGTATATTATCTCTAGCTAGAGTTTAAAGGCAAATGTTATACTTTAAGATGGCATTCACAGCTAACAACAGTGAATATATTTAAATTAGTCTTTTTTGATAATCTCGAATTCAGGGCAATCTTTTTATCAGAATGGTATAGCACTGTTGCTTTTACCTTGCAACACAGTTTACTAATTTTTTTCTTTTTGGAGTGAAAAGTGGCAACTTCTCCATTATTTATTTGCCAATGACTGTTTTAACTTCCTTACCTGTTTTATATGAGCTAGTTTAGTTAAAACTAAGTATTATAAGCTACAAATCCATGTAAGCAGTCACATGTAAATGATACGTCCCAGTCTCTGATGAATGAGCAACCCTGCTGTCTCCTCACTCCTTTTCTTGAGGATGCTTTAAAAATACCATAACCTCTAAACTAATGGATACTTAATTTCTAAAGCAAGAAGTAAATTTACAGTCTTGCATTTATTTGTTATTTGTTTTACTTGAATGGCAGAGAGAGAAGGAGAGAGACAGAGGCAGAAAAAATTCTGCCATCCACTTGTTGACTGCAAATGCCTGCAGCAACTGGGAATGTATCAGGCCAAAGTCAGAAGTGGGAACATGAGTGTCAGCTATCACCTATAGCCTCTCAGAGTGTTTATTAGCAGGAATTAAGGATTGGAAGCAGAGCCAGAACTTGAACAAAGGCACTCTGTTACAGGATACAGGCATCCCAAGTAAGATCTTAAGCACTACACCAAATGCCTGCCTCAATCTCAGATTTTCTTTCCACACCTCAATCAGTCATCCGGTATGCACCTTGAAGTTGCAAACATGCATTGTAATCAAAGCAATTGAGAAAGAGGTATTCAATAAATATATACTGAGTCGATTTAAATAAATGGAATGATACAAAGTAGGCAATCAGGAGCCGGAATTGTGACTAGGTGGGTTGAGCTACTATCTACAATCTTGGCATCCCATGTGGGTGCCAGGCCAAGAACCGGCTGCTCCACTTCCCATCCGCTCCCTGCAGGTGTGCCTGAGAAAGCAGCGGAGGATGGCTCAAGTCCTTGGGCCCCTGCATCTGTGTTGGAAACCTAGATGAGGCTCCTGGCATCTGGTTTCTACCTGACCCAGCCCCAGCTATTGTGGCCACTTTGGGAGTGAAGCATCAGATGGAGGATCCATCTGTCTCTCATTCTCTGTCTGTCTGTAACCCTGCTTTCAAATAAATAAAATAATCTTTAAAAAAAAGTAGGCATTCAGTATTTGTTGATTGAATAATGAAATTGCTGTGTCTACAACAAAAAGAAAATTGCAAAAATCTCAGTCACTCTCAACTCATCTTCTCAATGTTCTAGTCAAAACATTGTGGACGATTAGAACTTATTTTCTTAAAAAATGCATTCCCACTGGAGGCTGATTTGGAAAATTAACTTCATTTTCAATAAAAATTAACGATGTTTTCTACTCTGTGCACCCTTCCCATTTGTAACTTCATCTGGATATCTTGAGTTTTACATTTTAACTCTCATAAATGATTCCATTGTCTTTAAAAATTAGCCAAGTTGAGTTAATAGTATTAATATCTTTTTGTTATTGTTCTTTTAAATGGAAAGCAAAGCAAAGTGGGTTGAAATTCCTTGCTTAAAACCATATAAAGATTCCGTAACCATGCTGGGATTAAATTTTAAAAATTCTGACTGAGAGGCTTTACCTGTGTTCCTTTGAGCCACTATGGCCTTTTGATCTTTGCTAGAAATAAAGGAACCCTTGATGACTAAATGAGTGAATTTTTTCTTTTCAATCAGCAAGTGATAGAGCTCTTAAAACTAAAAGCAGCATAACAAATTTAGTAAGAATGATATTTTATGGAGTAGAGTTGCTACAAAATAGCTTATTAAATTGGAAGATCCAAGATGGAGTACTTTGGGTCTTCTAACATCTCTTTAGGAAGGTGAAAACTTGCCTGCTCTGTCTAGGTCTGACCCACAGCAGAGGCTGTTAGTTGATATTACAGCATAGAGTTGAAAGTGTTCTTTTCTGCCAACTCTCAGCATCCCTGGCAGACCTCTTCTTATTGATCATGGTGGTGAGTAGTGCCTGGACAGGGAGATGGATCATCCTGCAGAACTTGGACTGCAGTAGTGCAGAATTGCAGAGAATCTCTGTGAGAATTGTAGGGCAGATCTGAGTGTCTGGGTAGGATGGAGACCATGTCTTGTATAGGCAATAATAGTCCACACCCTGATATAGCTGCTCACCCAGGATCTATAGAGCAAAAAAACAAATGGTTGGTGTAATCTTTTATTTATATTTACCTGGCCTTTTGCAGTGTATGTACAAGGGACACTGAGTTTGAGTCTGATATGCAATTGTCAGAATGAAGTAAGAAAGTGAACTCAAAAGAGATTTTATCGGTTTGTGTGGGAAAGGAGGCATAAGGTAGATTAGGTTGAAAGACAGGATTTGCTGGAATGAGAGAATGGGTAAACAGATGGGCATATAGGAAGTCTAAACTTTAAGAACTTGAAAAATTTGCTATGATAAAATAAAAGTAGTTAGGGGCCAACGCCGTGGCTCAATAGGCTAATCCTCCGCCTTGCGGCGCTGGCATACTGGTCGGGGCACCGGATTCTGTCCCGGTGGCCCCTCTTCCAAGCCAGCTCTCTGCTGTGGCCCGGGAGTGCAGTGGAAGATGGCCCAAGTGCTTGGGCCCTGCACCCCATGGGAGACCAGGAGAAGTACCTGGCTCCTGCCTTCAAATCAGCACGGTGTGCCAGCCGCGGCAGCCATTGGAGGGTGAACCAACAGCAAAGGAAGACCTTTCTCTCTGTCTCTCTGTCTCTCTCTCTCTCATTGTCCACTCTGCCTGTCAAAAATAAAAATAAAAATAAAATAAATAAATAAATAAATAAATAAAAGTAGTTAGGGGCCAGTGCTGTGGTGTAGTGGGTAAAGCAAAATGTAAAAATTTGGGGCCGGTGCTGTGGCACAGCGGGTTAACACCATGGCCTGAAGCACT
The DNA here is from genome assembly GCA_949820135.1 of Sylvilagus floridanus. Classification (NCBI taxonomy): domain Eukaryota; kingdom Metazoa; phylum Chordata; class Mammalia; order Lagomorpha; family Leporidae; genus Sylvilagus; species Sylvilagus floridanus. The sequence continues at coordinate 145,419,804 of OX463241.1, read as the reverse complement.
GGCATCCCACATGGGTGCTGGTTCGAGACCCAGCTGCTCCACTTCTGATCCAGCGCTCTGCTACGGCCTGGGAAAGCAGTGGAGGATGGCCTAAGTCCTCAGCCCCTGCACCCATGTGGGAGATGCAAAGAAAATTCCTGGCTCCTGGCTGCGGATCAACACAGCTCCAGCCGTTGCGGCCATCTGGGGAGTGAACCAGCGGATGGAGGACCTCTCTTTCTCTCTTTCTCTCTCTCTGCCTCTCCTTTCTCTGTGTAACTCTGACTTTCAAATAAATAAAATAAATCTTTTAAAAAAAAGTAAAAATTTACCAAAATCTGTCATACAACAATGTGGTTAATATTACTAAACTATACATTTAAAAATGGTTATGCTGATAAATTGTTATATGTTTACTACCATATTTTAAAAAAGAATGTATAATGTTTGTTTTAGCCTAATTTTCTCATAAAAGATATGGGAGACAGGCAAAATTTAGGGAAAATCTTGTCTATTTCTCTTCTTTTGTAAGAGGGAAATTCTTAGATTTGGTTCAATTCAGCTTATTGAACAAGTTAAAGCAGTATTCCTCTGCCTCCTGATGCCATTGAACTTTATTGCATTTCTCCGTGCCAATATATTTTATGACTGACCACAGAGAGAAATCAGAAGAAGCCAATGGTATTTTCATGTATGACTTCTATCTACTGCTAATATTTATTTGTGAAAAATTGTATCTTCACCTCACCTTTCTTTACAGTTTGGAACTATGATGGCTAAGGAGGGACACTAATGACTGTTGAAGTTATTAGTGGCAAGGACTCAAAGACATTTCAAACTTGTTTTCTAAATTTCAAAGTTTTAGAAAAAATTTTTTTCTTTTATTCAGTGCTTCCTTCCTCATCTCCCTGAACCTCTCTGTCTCATTTTTTTTCCTTTTTTCTGTCATGTGCAGTAAAGTATCCAAATCTTAAGTGTACAGCTCATTAAATGTTTTTGTATGTAAACAGTCATATATAAAACCCACTCAGATCAAGACAGAAAGTTCTAGAACCCTAGCAGTCCCTCTTGTGCTTTCTCCCACCTAATGTCTTCAGAGTTAACCGATATTATAACCTCTACTGCTATAGACTAATGTTGTTTATAAACTTTTCTATGCCTACCGTTTTCCCTTCAACATTTTCTCTGTGCGATTCATCCATGTTTTTGAGTATAGCTATGATTCTGGCTTTTCATTGTTGAATAGTACTCCATTGTGTGAATACATCCTAATTTTTTATTGAATTGCTGAGGGGCATTGAGTTATTTCCAATAAAGCAACCATGAACATTCTTATACGTGTAATTTACTAGAAATGAGTACCCAGTTCTGTGTTCAGAAATGGAGTTTCCAAGTCTTTTGTATGTTTCTCTTGGTAAACACCCCAGAGTTTTCAAAATTAACTATTTCAGTTTGCACTTTGACCAGCAGACCATGATAGATTAAGGTCTTCTATATCTTTGCCAACACTTGGTATTGTCGGTACTTTCAGTTTTAGCCGTTATGGTAGAGTTGTAACAGTCCTTTCTTGAACTAAAATGAGAAAAAAAAATTTTAATTAGTAGAATAAAGAACAGGATAGCTCAGAAAGAAAGACATTAACCTTGCAAAGCTTGTAAGACTCTCAGTATCGCAAAGAGTAATCTATTTGTTGAGCTAACATTTCTCTTAAGTATAATCCCCCCCCAAAAAAAAATAAAATAAATAAATAAAAAGCATAATCCCCAAATGACCTGTGTCAGCCTCGTTCAGGGTACTTGTTCAGAATATACTTTCCCAGGCCTCTCCCCAGATCCAGTGAGTCAGAATTCCATTCCATGAAATTGACCTGTATTCCAAATTCCCTGATGACTCTTAAAGTCATTAAACTTTGTGTATCTACCATTATAATTAATAATAGAAACCTCAAAGGCCAGCTACAAGAAATTGAATTAAATCTACATGACAGAAATCTCCAATTGCAACTAAGAAAATTTAAGTTAAATCTGTGGTGACCATATTTTCAGGCTAACAACTGAGACACTCCGAAATCAGAACTACCTCAGAAAATCTCAGCCACCCTTCATATCAAATGGTCTAACATATGGGTAATTAGAATTCCAGATTGAAGGAAGAAAGAATAAGGCTGAAGAAATATTTGACATTTCTTTAAGAATTTTACAAAAGTAATTCAGACACCAAGCCACAGATCCTAGAATCTCAGAGGATATCCAGCAGGACAAACAGCAAACATCAATCTAACATGGCCCTGAGCTGCATAGAGTGCATCAAGTCAGTGGTGTCCAGCTCCAGTCACCCAAGAACAAAGGAGACAGATGCTGACATTGGCACAGCAGGTTAAGCCACCACTAGGGATGGCTGCACCCCATGTCAGAGTGCCAGGAACCAAGTTCTACCTCCACATCCGGTCCAGTTTCCTGTTAATGTGCACTGTGATAGGCAGTAGATTATAGGTCAGTACTTTAGTCCCTGCCATTCACATGGGAAACCTAAATTGGGTACCAGGCTTCTGGCTGCAAACTGGGTGTTATAGGCACAGTGGGTGAAAGCTCTCTCTCTTTTTTAAATGCCTATCTGTGTGTGTATGTGTTTAAATCACTATGCCTTTCAAATTAATAAAAATAATAAATAATGCAAGAGAGAAAGGAAACAAACACATTGCACCGAGACTTAAATTGCTGAAGGCCAAAGGTAATATGAAGTCTGTGTTGCAAAGATGTGGAAACCTTTTTGTCAAGAGCCTCACAGCCTTCTGAATTCATGTTAATGTTTCTCTTTGCAAAGCAGATGATGCAGTTGTTTCTCTGCCTCACTAGATCTTTCTCTCTGATTGATTTCTCTGATGTACTCTACATCATGGAATTGTCAGATTTTAAAGTAAGCACTTTAAGGTCATTTTCTCCAAATATTCACAATTTATTGTAAGAAACTAGTTGTGTTGTTTTGGTTTTTATGTTAGTAATGGCAGCTCTAAGGCCTTCCTGTATGAAAGGTGCTAAGCATATGTAGATCATCTTTCTTAATCCTCATTCCCATGACAATCTTAGTAAATAAATACTATCACACTTTTATTTAACAGAGGTTAAAATTGAAGATAAAGAAAATTAAATTTACCGAGCTACTAAGGATCTTATTCCAGAATTTCTTTGTGGGTTTTTTTTTAACATTTATTAAATTATTTGAAAGGCAGAGTTACAGAGAGAGAGAGAGAGAGAGAGAGAGAGAGAGAGAGAATCTTCTATCTACTTCTACATTCCTCAGATAGCCACAACAGCCAGGGAGCCAGGAGCTGAAGCCAGGAGCTTCATCTGAGTCTCCCTCATGGCTGGCAGGGGCTCAAACACTTGAACCATCTTCCACTGCTTTTTCTAGACCATTAACAGAGAGCTGGATCAGAAGTGGAGCACTCAGAACACCAGCACCCATATGGGATGCTGGCATCCCAGGCTGTGGCTTTACCCACTATGTTATAATGCTGGCCCCCAGAATTTCTACTCAATTATTCTGCTATGCTGACTTACAGTTTTAAAAACTACACACACACAGAGACTATATATAATGTTTATGGAAATACACCAGCCTTTATTCCCCATTTCCACTGAGACAGCCCAATTTGCTCTACAGTTTAGGACATGTTTTATCCCTTTCCTCTTATTTTCATTAGCCCAATTCCAACAGTGATCTGGTTGAAATGAACAGATTCCCTTGAATTCATAGAGTTGTGTTAAAGGAACTGGCAGGCTGGCATATAGGTTCAACATTCCCTACATTTGCAGATGCTAGCTTTGTGGTTATGTGGAAAGATGTGATACATCATGAAAGAAGCATATTACCCAATCCACAGTGCAGTGTGGGTGGGTAGACTCTTGACAGGGATTCTGATAAGTTTTAGAGACTGCCTACCACCAACTCTTTATCCCATTCCATTATGCATTCCAGCAAGCTTTCCTTTTTTAAGTGGCCTGTGGCAACTAATTCCTACTGTCAATTTTTACTAAAGCAAAACAATAAAAATCAAGCCTAGAACTTAGCCAATATTTGTGTCATCAAAGGTCATCTGGTGAAATCTGGAGATGATTAACATTTCTGGATAATTCTGCTCTGATTATCTTAGTAAATGCCAGCATCTGCTCTTTTATGGTTTTACTTTATCAACCCAGAGCCCTGTAGTCCCATTCCCTCCTCCCTCACTCCCGCCCCAATAAAACACTCGGAAGAGTGTTTACTACTGTCCATTACTCTTTTCCAGAAGGAAAACAGGGCTGGAGATTTCTAAGGGTTAAGGGTCATTCCACAGAAGAAAGGACGGGGTTTTACATGTACAATAATGTTCTTCAGCCTTTGACCTCTCTGACATTTCTGTCTCTAGTAGTTTCCTTATAAACCCAATCCCTGGATGCTTCTGCAGGGTAGGTATCATACATGACTTGAATCTCTATCTACTACATTTTCAAATAAATTTTATCTCCTTGATGTTTCAGTGTTTTTTCTCCATTTGCCTCTCCTCTGCATCTTACATATTTCTGTCTGATATTTTGATCTATGAGGACTTGCCTTTGATTAAGGGCTCACTGCTTAAATGTTCTTTTTTAGTTTCTCTACTATATCAAAAGGTTGGAGGTACCTCCGGTGACCCAACATCTTTGGCATATTAAATCTGGGTGTCAAATGCATGTACTTTCTTTGATAGATGACCTAATAATCCTTTTCTATCTCTAATTTCCATGATTTTGTAATACTGAATTATTTCTTTTTGTAGCATATGATTTTCTTCTCCCCAACTTCCCTGTGGTGCATAGGTTTTCATAATTAAATGCAGTGGATTATTTAGAACCTAATCTTGAAAACATGTGCCTTTTTCATAAGGAAAGACAAGGAAATGGATCTTATAAATCAGAATATTGAACTTGAAATATAATTTATAAGGAACAAATAAAGGAAAGGTAAATCATGCTCAAGAAAGACCCAGATTCATCTTTAAAGTGAGATTGAAAATCGTGGGTACATTGGTAAGTGATAAGATATTCTGAAAATAAAATTTCAAGGTGAAATGTTGGAGAACATTTAGTCAGTATTTGAGAAATCCCAGTATCTTCAAAGAGGTGTGTGTGTGTGTGTGAATGAGAAAGAAAGAGTGCCTAGCAGTGAATCTCACGACATGGCTCATTTAAATGGTGATTTCTCATAGATCTAACCTAGATGGCTTTGTGAGTTCTTAATGTTTTCTTATTTTAAATAAAGCCCAAAGCTATAATAAGTCAGTCTAGAAACCCACAGATCCTAAGGCAGAAAGATACTAGGAAGTCTGTTGTTTTACTACCAAAGAAAATATGTACGTAATATTATAAATTCAAATTTTCAGGCTTGTTCAGTCTTCATAGCAGTCCATAAACAAGGGAGGACTCTATAAACAGTTGTTATAAACACTTATATTCTTTTTCTTAGAAACAGCATACAGAGGTGGTTTGAATGCCTTGGATTGTAGTGATGTGACACTGGAAAATTTAACCCAAACCAAAAGGAATTTGTATTCAATTAAAGATTTATGATTTTATATCTAACAATTCTATAAAGTCATTTGAAGGATGGTTCATCTAACTCCTCAGTTTAGACACATTTTGAAGCTCTTCTCTGCAATAGAAAAGTTTTAAGATTTGACATCTTTATGTGGAAGACTTAATTTAACCAATATAGTTTTCATTGAATTCAAGATGTTGATGTTATGAGAGCAATACATTTATCAGTTATAAGATGCTTTTTAAATTTCGGTTCTGTTTTTAGTGGCTGATCAGTATTCATTGGAATCAGCCCTGCCTCTGACAGAGGCTGTCTCCCGGCGTACAAGGGTGCATGTTCTTTCAGTAACAATGTGGTGGAGTGCGTGTTGATTTACAGATTTCTGTAGCTGAAGGCATGTATTCTGCTATGCTCCATTACTCTGCATACAAAGGAAAGCATTTCAATTGTAAAAGCAACCTCATTTCAGTTGTTGAGAAAACGTATCTTCTGTAAGGGGCAGAGGACAATGCCACATGTCCCTGTGGCTCTCTTGTTTGTGACTTATTCACATATTCAGGTGTCTCCTGATTTAAAGAAACAGATTATACAAAATCTAAGTTTACAGATGAAGGATCTGTGAGTCTTACTTAGTATCTCTCATTCTCTTGTAAAATTCACAAATTTTTGTACATAATTTGCTCAACATGACATTCATGGTAGTATAGTGATAGAAAGGGCAAGATTTGAAGGCTATGGTCCTAGATTTCACCCAAGGCATCAGCTGTTCTAGCTGGGAAATCTTTCTCAGGATCCTTAACTTTTCTGGGCTTCAGTTTTCTCATCTGATACATAAGAGGAAAGTAATCACACCCATCTATGAGAAATCTGATGAGCTAATTCTTGTCAAGCCCCTATCACAGTCCCAAGCCCTTAAATAGATAGTACTAAATGTTTGTGTGTGTGAAAATACATGCATGTATATGCACATACATATGTGTTGATGATTTGGGTAGTGCTTAGGCACATTGTGCACTGATCATATAGTGTGCATGGTGTTATGAAAAATGAGGCACATGTACAATCAGTAGTGTCCACATAAAATTTATAGCAGATTTATCTTACTAATTATGTATTACAGAGGTCACTACTCAAATTCATCTCTATTCTCTGCACACACACTAACCATAGAGATAGGTGATCTAGAAACATGTTGGATGCTACATGGAAGTTCCCTGAGCTGTTCTAAAATCACCACAGGCACACGTAATGTTTGTGTCAGGGAATCACAATTTACCCAGTGAAAGCCTATCAGAATTTGAGTTCCCCAGGAAGCAGACTCAGAACAGCATCCACCTGTGGGCAGTTTATTTGGTAGTGTCCTTATGAGGGAAATGAAAAATAGCAGGATTGGACAAAAGAGGAAATGTGACTGTAATTCAGCCACAGCAAGACCATGGGCATCCCCACCAGAGCTCTAGAACTAGGATTTCCCTTCAAAAAGTTGTTCTTGGAGCTAGAGTAACTGAAGGGACTGCACCTTTGTACCTACACCCCAATTCCCACGTTGGATTCAGGCAACTATCAAGTAAAGGAGGCAAGACCTTGGGCAAGGCGGCTTCTCTAAGCCTATGGGAATTCCAAGCAGAACTAATAGCTGTCAGAAGACCACAAAGCAAAGTAGCCGGGAATCCTTCAGTCCTAAAGGGTTGGAGGAAGGGAGCAGAGTCCAAAGTGACAGCCTGAAGTCCATCACAGAGGTTATAAACAATTATTGTTTGGGATTGTGGTTGGATTCAGCTTAAGTTTTCTAATCTTTACTTTGCTCTGCTCTTTCTCTATTTTTCCCACCGCCCTACCCTTTAATTAATCATATGCTTATTTTTTTTCTTTTTCTCTCATAGCTTTGTTGAAGCACAACCAATGTGCAATAAGCCGCCTATACTTAAGTGTACAATTCGATCAGTTTTGACTTATGAATACTCCTATGAGATAGCCACCAGATTCAAGTCAATACATCTTTTTTTCATTTCAAAAGTTTCCTCATTTCCTTTTTAATCCATCTCTCTCTACTTAACCTTCCTCTCCCAATACCGCTGCTCTACTATGTCACATGGTTAAGTTTGCATTTTCTAGAATTTTATATTAATAAAATTGTTGGCACTTTATGGAGGCCTACAAATAAAAAGACAAAGATTCTTTTCTTATGAAAGGCTGCCTTTGTATATGCAGAGAAAGTCCAGACCACAAAGGGGAAATTGGAAAATTAACAATTTGAAATTTGTCCCCTGCTACCTTTGTGATCATGTTGTTTAAATTCTTATGTCCTATTTTCCTTTTTTTATGATGAGGATAATGATTGATAATGATTGAGCCTATCAAGAAAGATTAAAGAATGAGAAATGATAAACAGTTATACTCAGCCCATTGTTATGATGATGGGATGATGGTGATGATATGAAAGATTTATGGATCTATTTCCATGTAACTCCTTCACCATTGTCTGTTAGGCCAAACAAAAAATAACTAATATAGGAGAATATCAGTTATTGAGTGATCTAGACATGTTAGATTCCTCAAATGGCTCAGATGAATAGACTCTGGGTTTCTGTACTTAATAGACCTTACATTGCAAATTATGTTCTAGTATCTTTACAAGATAGAGTTCTCAACATTCATCAGATGGCCCCTTGCTCATTCCTGAAACATATTCTTTCTGACACATCATTCTTTCAATGTCTCCAGTTACTCCATAGAAATGCCATTGGTAGGGACTAGCATTGTGGCATAGTGGGTTGAACTGTGGCCTGTAGTGCTGGCATCCTAAATGGGTCCCAGTTTGTGTCCCAGTTGCTCCATTTCCAATCCAGCTCCCTGCTAATGGCCTGGGAAGAGCACTTGAAGATGACCCAAGATGAAACTCGTGGCTCCTAGCTTTGACCTGGCCTAGCCCTAGCCATTACAGCCATCTGGGGAGTGAACCAGTAAATGGAAGATCTCTCTGTAACTCTGACTTTCATAAATAAATCTTTTACAAAGGGGATGGGGGCAGCACTGTGGCATAGTGGGTAAAGTTGCTGCGCAGTGGCATCCCCTATGGGCTCCAATTTAAGTCCCAGCTGCTACACTTCTGATCCAGCTCTGTGCTAATGTGCCTGGGAAACAGTGGAGTATGGCCCAAGTACCTGGGCCCCTGCACTCACATGGGATACCCAGATAAAGCTCCTTGCTCCTGGCTTTGGATTGACCCAGCTCTGGGCACTGTAGTCATTTGGGGAATGAACCAGTGGATGGAAGATCTCTCTCTCTGTCTCTACCTCTCTCTTGTCTTTTCCTCTCTCATACTCTGCCTTTCAGATAAATAAATAAATCTTTAAAAAGTTATCTTGATGGCCCACCTCACTGATCTACCCATTTAAGACAGGAATTTCTCAAGAGTCAATCCTAGGACCCCTTACACTGCTCACATTGATTTCCCCATGCCTGTGGATTTGTATGTCAATTCTATGACGGTGGCTACTAGATTAAAACTCCTGACTCAACTTCTGCTTGCAGCTCTAGCCTGTACATCTATACCTACATTGAGTTTTTCCATTGAATATCTGTGAACATAGGCAGTTTAGGTTTATTACATACACAACCCAAAAATATTATTCATTCCTCTCATATTTGCTCATTCAGTATTCCCCCATGTCAGCAATTACACTTTTTCTTATTTTATTGCCCAAGCACCTTTGCAGATCACCCTTGGCAACCCCTCAGTCTTACTTCAAATACCTTTTAATTTTACATTAAAATGTTTCCTGTCTGCATATCTTCTTATTACCACCTCTCTATTAGAAGCTGCCATCAATTGTGGGCTCAACAAAAGCTCTGGTTTCTTAACTAGTTTCTTTACTTTCAAAAATCTCCTAGATTTTCAACTGAGATTACTACTTATTGGCAGCCAGAGACAGAATGTTGCAATATACTCATAAATTGCATCATGTCTCTCCTTTGCTTAAAACTCTGTACTAACTGCCCAACACTCTTGGAGTCAATAACAAGTTCCTTGATATGCCTCCAAGACTATGTGTTGTGATCCTGCTGTTGTCTGCCACTATATCCTTATCTGAAATCACTGGCTTCCACCCTTTCCACTTGCCCCTCTCACTGGCTTTGTTGTCTTCCTTTGAAGCCCTGTTCTAGAAGAATATTTTTATGTATGTTTTCTTTTGCCTCAAAACACTTTCAGGGTACAAAGCATCTGCCCTGGCAGTTAATATACCCACCTCCAGGAGTGCCTGGCTTCCTGTCAGTGCAGACCCTGGAAGGTAGCAGGTGATGGCTCAAGTAATTGGGTTCCTACCAGCCATATGGGAGACTTGAATTCCATTACTTTCCCCTAGGTCCAACTTCTACTATTGCAGCCTTGTAGGGAATGAGCCAGCATGTGGAAGCTTTGTCTGTCTCTTCCTGTCTCCTACTTTCTTCCTGTGTCTCTACTAGATAAATAAAAATTAGAAAAGAACTTTAATTCTTATTCCAATCTATCTAATTCTTCATATCTCAACCTAAATATGCCTTCTTCAAATTTGCTTTCCTTATACCTTAATCTAATTTAGATTTCCCATGGTCTTCTCATGAAAGCATTTTCTCCTTTTCTTTTATGGAGTTTGTGTATTATTTGGGTATTTTTTAACATTTCCCCCAGAATTAATAGACTCTGTCTATAGTCTGTTGTATATGGTCATAAAAGTGGAACCAGAGTAAGTTGGAAACACAGAAGTTGAAAATAAAAAGTGAGATCAGATACTTTGGTATAATTTTCTCTTCTGGCTTAGATTTGGCTATAAAATTATTCAGTTCAATGTTAATTCATTCAGTCTTCTGGCAATAATTAAACTTTAGTCAACTTTCATCGCTCTTTTATTCAAAAGGCTCCATAAGTTAAATATCACTTGAAGTGCTATGGTTTTGGGATTTGAGATATTTCAAGATCAAATACACTGAAGTTTTTACTTACAAACCTGAGTTGGAATCTCTGTTTTGCTATTTGTGTACTTTTTTTCCTATCCAAGAACATTTTCATCTTTAAAAAGGAGGGTAAGAATACATCCCAGGGTGGTGGTATAGATTAAGTTGGGACAGTTAATAGGAAAAAAAGCTTGATATTTAACATGCTTTCCCCAAAGGTAAGTTTAGTGTTGGTTTGCTGTCTCACCTCGTGAGTCCTATAATCCTCCAGTTCTGGGAATTAGTCTGCCTTTTGGACTACCCCTCTGAGGATGCTAATTCACATTCCATTTGGTAGAAATCAAACCTCTAGATTAACCAGGGACAATTTTGTCTATCAACCAAAAAGTGCCCAGAAATCTGGAGACATTTTTGACTGCTAAAATTGGGACCTTGCCAGATGAAAGGCCAGCGTTGCAGAAAGATATCCTTCAATACACAAAACAGTACTCCACAACAAAGATAGACGTAAGCGAGCAGAAAACTTCAACTCTGCTTGCATACCATATTGATGACTTTTGAAACAGAGTATGCAGTAGGTATAATTTCCTGTTGCTTTTTACCCCTTTCTCCTTAGAACTGTTTTCTGGTGCCACCATCAGGATACCATCCATTCAAGTGCCCCATCAGTTTTTGAGCGAGCTACCACAGCTCCCCATCTTGTTTCAGCAGATTCCTTACCTTTCTTTAGGTCTGTTCCCTAAGGGTAATGATAGGACTTTTTATCCTTCTTATTCAGCAAGTGCTTAAACAGCACAACAGCAGAGAGGATATCACATTATCTCCATTTTACAATGGAAACAGCTGAAACCTTGAGAAATGAATTATTGCAACAGTTGCCATATTTATGATAATGGGTTGACCTAGCTCTGGACTTTGAACTCCAAACCCAAGATCTCCCTGTTTTTACCAAAGCCTTCTTAACAGAGCTCACAGTCTTCATGGTCATGGCTATAGAGTTTTATTGTATAATTTGTGTTGGCCCTTGAATGTTTACTAGTCATAGATCTACAAGTAACTTTTAAGTTCCAGGAAGGCTAGAGCACCGTTTCCATCCTTCCTGTGAAATGTATATGAAGTTAAGGCAATACTCACTTCATAATTTTTCTAGCAAAGAAATTCCTAATACTAATAAAGTTAAATATTTAAAAATATAATCATTCTCTCTGTCTCTCTGAAATAAGAATAATTAAAAATTTAAGGAAAAACTAATCTCGTGGCTCTTAGGGAAAGAAAGTCAAAGTAAACTTAGAACTTTTCTTTAAAGATCACCTTGTCTATGGAAACTAGTTTAAATTAATTCACATCTAGGAACCAGCATTCCCAGTGCCCATTCTTTTTGGTTTATGATGAATGATATATATGTTTGGTTATTATAGCTATAAGTAGAAGAACAAGGGGAAAGAGGATGCTTGTCAATAGACATTTCATATGCTTCTTGGTAATTAATTTTAAAAGATGCCTAATGCACACTGGGTTGCTCATCTAGTGACAGTCCATTAACAGAGAGTCCCAAAACAATATACAAATACTGACAAATAAATGCTGACAAATAAAAGCAAATGTACCAAGAGGTTTAGTCTACCTATCAAAATCAGAAAAGACCTTGAAGCTTGTTTATTATATCATAAATCATCAACTATAGTCTTTATTAGGTTGTTACTAGCCTTCTTTGCTTGAAAAATCTGCTGTAAGGTACATGGGAAGTAATTACTGAGTCTACTCAGGGACTAAAATGAAATCCCCAAACAAAATATTTTTTAATTAATTTTCAGAGGGGATCTGGTAACTATATGTACTAACAACATAAAAGTTTGTAAGCTTTAATTTACTGTTGAGGTGCTGTGTATTCTTTTTTGGAGGGCTAAAAATAATGCTGGAACACATTTTTTACTCTGCTTGAAGAGTACCATAATATAATTTCTTTCTGAATTTATATTTCAGGTGGGAATTAATGTTATTCCAATTTCCTCCTATTAACATCATCAGCACCTGAATATATTCAGCCCAAAAGTAGACTGTCTAAAACAGTCTTTTTACCAAAGACTGGTAAAAAAATCAATATACAGTTCCCATCAGCATAGTAAATTACTTACAGTAACCACAGTACAAATAATCCATTAACCCTTCTCTTACTACTCCAGAGAAGGGGTCTTCAATTAACTACTAATCATTTTAAATGTAACCAAGTGAGCGCTTGAGCTTGGCACTGGCTGTGTTCACAGGTAGAAAAGAGAGGAGACTTACTGGTCTTGGAAGGTTTTGTGTACATTCTTGCCAGGAAATGAGGTAATGGGTTGGCTGACCTTTAAGTCCTTGCTGGCTCTGGTATTGGGAGATTCGTAGTCACCTTTAGGAAATCAAGCATGGGACTGGGGTTTAATTAGGAAGAGGGGCTTGCAGTATATCTCTAGGTTATTTAAAAAAAAATGGAAGACTGGTCTAGTCCTCAACTACCCTTCATCTTGGTTGGCTGTTAATTTAGAATAAGTTGTTCACAACAGAGTCACAGTTCTTGGAGTCCATTCCTAGAGCCAATTGAAACCCTGAAGGTAAAGCTGCTTGAATTCCTGTGCATGGAGAGCAGGAGGGATGTGTGAGAAGTAGGATTGACAGGCTACTGTTGAAAGTGGCAACTTGGGAGCCAAATAGGAGACATATACAAGGTCTGTCAGGCTTTCATGGTATGGGGAAAATGGGCAAATTTAAAATTGAGAGATTTCATAGAACTTTGGGCTTTTTGGTTCTTAAAAATATTGGTAGTAATAGCTTCTAGTCTAATATAGCAAAAATTAGTTGAGATTGTTCATGTTGGGGGAAAACAATGTCCAGTCTACCAGTCATCCAACTAATCCCCATTGTCCCTCAAAGCAATTCTCCTTTCCCAAGTATGTTATGTTGACAACCAGAGCACTCCCAAAAGACAAAAATAATAATAATAATGAGAAATTCAGAAGGGAGGTTGTTATATTTTTGTTTTTAAGCCAAGAATGTAGTAAACAAATATAAAATATTGCTAATATTTGTTCTACAATGGGAGTTACTACTGTGAACATCATCTCTGTGTCTCATAAATGCTGCTTTCTGGAGAGTAGAGAAAAAAGCACACGACAAAGACTGGCTTGTCTGTAAAGTGAAAGACCAAGCATCATGACATGGCACACAAGGCCCTGCACCATGCACTTCTTGATGTGTGCTTTATACATAGCATTTTCAGTTTCTTGGAATTCCTTTAATGTCTTTTACTGAGTCTCACATCTGCCTTTGCCTAAGCCATTCTCTGTGCTTTGAAATCCCTCTGCTTTCCTACTCACCTTCCTGATTTTTATTTTTTATTCAAGCTCCCCAGATGAATAAGGTGTCCCCACTATGGACTCTGAAAGAACCAGAGCCTATCCGTCTGGCAAGGAAATTATCCTATTAATCAGTGTCTTCCTAGTTCTTTATAGAATGACAGCTTCCATCCATGGCACGTGCATAGCCAGTCTCTAATAAAGGAGTAGATGAATCTGCTTAATGGCTGCCCTCAAAGACCCCCTAGTCCCCTGTTCCTCTCAACTGTGCAAGTATGATCACACCCTTGTGTTTGATGATGAGGTTATACCAATATCCCTGCTGCTTGTCTCTAAGTCCTCAAAGATGCTGACCCTTTCCTGACACTCAGTCTCTCTCACCAGCCTGAGTGGTGCTTCCCATAAGAGAATTGGCAGAAGCAGATTTGAGGAATACCCAAGGTTCTATGAAGAATTCCTGGGTGGCAGTATAGGGAGGTGATTCAGAGCATGACCTTTACCTGAATTTGTATCTGCAGTTTATTAGATATATGAACTAGAGCTATTTTTATGCTTGATCAGTTTCAAATAACAGAATTGTTGAATTGTTGAAAGTGCATCATCCTTGTGAAACACTTAGGTCTGTGTTTTACACATAGTAACTACTCAAAAAATGTTATCACTGTTGTCTGTTATTGTTGTTATGATGATTATGAGTCAGAGGAGAATGAAAAGATCAAGACCATCCAAGGAACTCTAGTACCCCTCAGAGCAGATCCAAGTTGCAAAGAACACGGGTATGTATTACCTCCTCTGATCCCCATGGTCATTCCTGAAAGATTCGGGATCTTCCAAAAGTTCATAGAAAATGCCTATTCCCAAAAAAAAAAAAGCTATTTGTGTATTTCAAAAATAATTATAAAAAAATGAACTTACCTTTTAATTTCACTTTTCCAAGAACTGTTTACAGTACCCTGGTAATGTGATTTTTATCTGCATTGTAGGGATGATAAAAATGAAGACTCAGACTGTGCTTTCCTGGGTATTAATCTCTGTCTTTTAGCTTGTGATCCTGTGCTTTTGTCATGCTGCCTCTCTTCTTGTTTCTTCCAGAAATTCTGACTTTGGAAAAATGATGTAATGGGGGAAATACAGGTTCAGAGTAGGGGACACTGGTCTTACGCCCAGTGCCTGATGCTTTGTTGCTCACGCCTAGTTGGAACTAGGGTAGAATCAGGGACATCTGCTTAGTGAATGACGCAGACCTTTACCTGAGAGCAGATTTGGAGCTCACCCAGTGCACATATGGCCATTTATGTGTGGAACTGTCCAGGATATCTATTTCTAGCAGAAAAGAAGCTTTGAAATTCAGTCTGTTATCTAGGGAAAGTGGCATTGAGATTTCCCAGTATGATAGGGGTTAAAGCTACACTTTGTCTACCTTCAACATAATCTGTCATTTCCAACTGTACCTTACAGCATGTAATTATTTATGTTGAGAACCTGTAACAGGAAATCTGCTACAATTCTCAGAGCAAAAGATAGCAGACACCTGAAATAGGTACCGGCTATTAGATGGGGTTTGAAGGCCAGAGATAAATGCCAAGACCTAAATCTTTGCCTCATATGATTTTAGTCAAATCACTTTCTGTGAGCCTCACTTCTCCAAGGGTAACACAGTGAGTCCTGTGCCAAAGTCAGAGGCCTCATAGTCTCCTATGAGACTGAATAGCAATCCAAGATTAGCAGGTTCTAATCCCTAGAACCTATAAGTGCTATCAGGCAAAGCATCTTTACATATGTGATTAAGTTAAGGATCTTCATGTGAGGAGATGACCCTGGATTCTCAGGTGGGCTTAAATCTGATCACAACTGTCTTGATAAAAGAGAGACAGAGTCAGTGTTGTGGTTCAGTGGGTTAAGCCACTGCCTGCAAAGTAGCATCACCAGTTTCAGTCTCAGCTGCTCCACTTCTAATCCAGTCCCCTGGAATACACCTAGAAAAGCAGTGGAAAATGGTCCAAGTAATTGATCCTGTGCCATCCATATGGGAGACCTGGATGAAGCTCCCAGCTTCTGCCTAGTCCAGCCCCGGCCATTGTAGACATTTGAGGAGTGAACAGCAGATGGGAGATCTCTCTCTCTTTATCTCTTCCCCCTGCCCCGCACCCCACCTCTGTAACTCTCCCTTTCAAATAAATAAATCTTAAAGAAGAGAGGTAGAATGAGATTATGCATGCACCATAGAAAAAGGTAATGTGAACATGGAGGGAGAGATTAGAGTGATGTGGCCAAAAGCAAAGGAATGCTGGCCTCCAGCAGAAGACAGAGGTATCACAGAATAAATTTTCCCCTTCAACCTCTACAGGGTATGTGGCCCTGCTTACACCTTGATTTTAGCCTGAAGAAACTGATGCTGAAATTTGGACTTTCAGAACTATGAGGAATACATGTCTATTGTTTTAAACCCTGGTTTTGATCATTTATTATAGCAAAAAATAGGAAACTAATAAAGAGCTCTGTGATTTGATTATCTTTCACCTGTTCATGCTACCCATCTGCCCAGGAAGACTTGTAGGTAATGTCACTTGATGTTTGTTCAAAAATGGAACAAAGGACTTACCTTTCTTTAAGCCTGCTGGAAGGCAAAGTATGCCTTTTTTATGTGTTCCTTGTGACTTGTCATGTGATTTTCTAGTCACTACCAATGAAAGTCTCCTTCCCTCTGCTACATTCAGTTTCTAATTGTTATTTTACAGTCTCTTGATGACTGTCACCAGAAAACATAGTGATTTAATGACCTAGAGATCATCAATATGTGTAAAAAAAGACAACCTTTACATTTATTTAGCAGCACTAAATGTAATTGTTCAGTAACTATGAGCATCACTAGATCTTGCATAGAGTCAATGAAAAGGAGCCTGTGATTAGACTGGGCCCGACAGGAAAGGTTCTCTAATATATTAAGATTCTCCAGAGAAACAAGACAGAGATACACAGGGATTGATTCATTATGGGAAAAATTGGCTCATGTACTTTAGAGGCTGGCAAGTCCAACAATCTGCAGAGCCAATGTCCAAACACAAAGGCCACAACCTGCCATTGTTTCTGGCCATGGAGGAAAGGCAATCTACGAATGTTAATCCCACCCAAAAAACACCCTCACAGAATCACCTTGAATGATGTTTGATTAAGTGCACAGGTACCTTGTGGCCCCATCCAACTGACCATAAAATTTACCATCACACTGACTCTTGTGGAGGTGGCATTCTAGCCAGCCACATAGCAGTGGTTTTGTGTGTGAACTCAAGCTTTGGAGGGCAGCAAAGCTCTGTTGCTACCATAGCATCAGATCAATGTAGCTGGGTGAACACCCTCACTAACTATTACCCCAGCCCAAACTGCAGGTGGTCCTGGAAAATATTCTCAGCACAGGAGGCAATTCCTGGGTCAATAAGTCTGTGAGGGGCAGGGCAGAAAGTGGTCATACAAAATCTTCCCTATTTCTCTAAATTCCACCAATGTATGCCTCTGCTCACCTTACCATTTCTCAATTCAGAGCTTTGGAATTTGAGGAGTCTAGAAGTAATGAAATCATTAAAAGGAAGAAGTAGTTTAACCATTCTCCTTTTTTAAACAAAATTCTATGATTTTGGTTACTTCTCTAGATCCATATACTCTCAAAAAGAAAAACTGCAGGATCACCACCATGAGTTCCACCATCCAGCACATCCTCTTAGAGCAGTGACTCAATCTCCTGCCCAGAAATGGCACCAGCAGCCATCAGTGGATCAGTTTGAAAACCTGAGTCATCTGTGATGTGTCTGCCTTTCCTTTATATCCCACGTCTATGCATTGTAAAGTCGTTAAAAATATATCCAGAATTATTCTACTTTTTACCACTTCCTCCCCCTCCACCTCCCACCCCATTGGGAGGCATCATCACTTCCTGTTAAGATTACAATGGAAGTTTGTTGCCTCTGCTCCTGTACTTCTTCCCCTGCTCCCAATCCATTCTCCACTTAATAACCATAGGGATGTGTTAACACCTGATGTCATGCCCAAGTTATCCTTGCTCAAAGTCATGCATATTCAGATTAAAATCCAGAATCCCCTCCAAAGCTGCCGAGGTCCTATGTGACCTGGCCCCTGCCTTCTGTCAGACCCCATTTCTTACCACTCTCTCACCTTGCGTGCTCTGCCTAGCAACACAACACCCTCTTACTATTCCTCTAATTGCTTTGATGCTTCTGTATCCTCATCCTTCTCTCTGGCTCCAATGTATCTCCTCCAAAGAAACCTTTCTTACCTACCCAAATTGTGATAAGCTCCATTTTTCCAATAATGGCCTCATCTGCCCCTACATATCCAACTTTCTCTTGGGAATATTTATGACCACTTGCCATCATGTCAATATCTTCAGATCCATATCTAGATCCAGATTCTAAAGTAATTGTATTTCACCTTCCTTATGCTAAACGATCAGCTCCTTAAAGACAGAAGACACTACTCCCCTCCATATCCCTAGCACCCAGAATACTGGCAGGTTCAATACATACTTGAAAAAAATAAAATTAAAGTCAAGAAATTTGATCAATGTGAAGGATTTTACACTTTTCCTAACCCCAAGAGTCTGTGAGTCTGTGAAGGATCTAGCAGCCATGGCTCACATAAATACCATTTATAACCTGAAACAGTTGATGCTGCTTTTTGAAACTGAGATGATTTTTTACTCCTTGATCCCTCTCTGTGTAGGATGGTGTTTGCAGGATCATATGACCAAGGCACCCTTTTGAAAAGAGGCAGGAATATTAATGCCTGAGAACGCCCCCAGTTGTCTGCTTTGATGGCAGCTTCCCTTTCAATATACCTGGTTACTGGACTCTTGAAAACTATTTTATTTATCTAGGGCTTTTTAAAATTTGTTTTTTAGTCCTATCTTTATGATAGATTATGAACTTAAACTGATCACTTAAAGATAGGAGTAAGTGTCAAAGGGATCACATAAATAAGACCAGTGTCTGCTAATAATAATTGATAGAATTAAAAAGGAGAGAATGAGCCAAAATGGGAAGTGAGATACACATCAGACTCATAGAATGGCAGATGTCCTAAATAGCACTCTGGCCTCAGAATCATCCCTTAAGACATTCAGATCTGGCTAAAAAGCCCAGGAAAGTTTCTCAGGCACGGAAAGCCAAGACAAAAATGACCTAAATGAAAGATCTCTGTGAGTGAGATCCCAGTAGAAAGAACGGGCCATCAAAGAAGGAGGTACCTTTCTCTGAAGGGAGGAGAGAACTTCCACTTTGACTATGGCCTTGTCTAAATAAGATCTGAGTTGGCGAACTCAAGAGGCTTCCATAGCCTTGGCAGCTCATGACAAGAGCCTCAGGTGCTTACTGATGTCATAAATAAGCGTGTCAATTGTTAAATCAACAACAGGAGTCACTGTGCACTTACTCCTCATGTAGGATCTCTGTCCTTAATGTGTTTTACTATCTAAATTAATGGTAAAACTAGTATTCAAACAGTGCTTTATACTTTGTGTTTCTGTGTGGGTGCAATCTGTTGAAATCTTTACTTAGTGTATACTAAGTTGATCTTCTATATATAAAGATAAGTTAAAATGAATCTTAATGAAGAATGGGATGGGAGAGGGAGTAGGAGATGGGGTGGTTTGCAGGTGGGAGGGTGGTTATAGGGGAAAAAACTGCTATAATCCACATTTGTACTTTCAAAATTTATATTTATTAAATAAAAGTTTTCTAAAAAATTTGTTTTTTTTAAATTTTTGAACTTTTAATTTATTCAGTGCTATAGTCCAATATTTAATTTATTTGTAGGCCATAGTCCAATATTTCAATGCATGAATGCAGTGTCAACTCATCAAATCGAGCCATCAACACCCCCACTTTTCCACCCTTCCTCCATGACTGATGACTACCAGTTCTTCTCCTCCAGTTCCCTCTATAGTACATAATAATTTTGTCTTACTCCTTAAGTTTCAGCTTAAATGTCTTTACTGAATAAAAGTTTCCCGATGCCCAGACTAGGTTAGGTCACCCAGTTCTGAGTTCCAGTTTGTGAGTCTCCTCTGAGTTCATCACACACGTCTTCACATTTCTCTTTACCTGCCTACCTTCTCAATCCCAAAGTTCCAAGAGTGATCCTACCTGCCGTACTGTGCACAATACTCAGGAAGGGTAACCAAGTGACAGGGACATAGTTCAACAAGCAAATATTGAGCATTTATTAACATGAAATTTTTATGGTAAGTAACAAAAGTTAAACTACAAAAAAAGATTAATGATTAATGACTTTTCACTTCCCTGATACCTGCACCAAAAGGAACACTACATTGTGTTAGCTATTCATTTATTTCTGTGGTCAGTAAGAAGTGATGGGATAGGAGGTGGATGTGACATTTGCTCCTGGAAATTACCTAATTACTATACAAATTTTCCAAGGTCACAGACGCAGGAAACACTGTAGAAACTATGCAAGCAAGACAGTGAATTAGATTTGTTCATAAAGTCCTCGGTATACAGATCGTGATCTCTTCTAGAAGTTTTATCAGGAAATTCTTCTGTGAACTTTACCATTCATCTGGCTTCCTAAAGTCTAAACCTTTTATTTTCCTACTAAGGAAAATAAAGCACAACTGAACCCAGGCATCATGGGACAAACTAGGGAAGCATTATGTTCTAAATAATCTTTAATTTCTCAATTTGCCCTTTTTAAGAAATGGAAATAATGGTAGCACCCATATTCACATGATTAGGATTAAACCACTTGAACATGCTGGGCATGTAATACGTAAAATGTTCCCAGGCACAATGTTTGTAACTAAAAGCAGAATGCACAGACTATAAGTGATAGAGTTGTATAACTTGTGTATTCAAACCTGATGGAATTAGCCCACCTGAACAGAGATAAATTCTGTTAGGGCTTAGGTGTCCTACTTTGACCAACCAGATGCATTTAAGAGAAAGGCTGAGATCAGAGGTTTTCATGGAGGCATCAAACAAAATTTGAGCATTGTGCACTGGAATAAAACCAGCACTCCAAGTTGTAAACAGTAAGTCCTCTTCAGACCAGGCAACTTCCCAAAGCTAAAGCTACCATGTGTTTTTCCAGTGCCTCAGTAACTCTCACTATGGAATGCCACAGCTTGTGAAACCAGAGCACAAATAATTGGGAACAGAGAAGGAAGAGTGATCGACATTTTAGTGTTGGCAAGGATTTAGATCATCTGTTCTTCAGGGAGGGTTTTATGCAAATTTCAAAGTCTATGACGTGTTTAAAAATCTAGATGTCTGCTGTTGGGAAACTGATTATCCACATAAGTGATACCCAAGTCCAATTCTTTGTTTTCTCAATGCAGCTTCAGGATTAAGATCTGATGAAGAACAAAACACTGGAAGGCAGCCACTGGCTGGGAAGCCTGAAAGTTAGTCTCACTGTTCTGAGCTCTCCTCTGCTCTCTACTTTTCAGTAAGCCACTACCCAAAAACTGGGAAGGAAATGGAGATCTAAGGCCATCTGTTGGCCTCCTGAAAATGTGCTACTTCCATTTACAAATCCAATTGCTGCTGCAACAGATTATCACAGACTTAGCGGATTAGAACAATATAAATGTATTATTTCACACTTGTGACAGTCATGACAGTCAAAAGTCTAAAATGTGTGCTATGGGGCAAAAATCAAGGTGTTGGTAGTGCTGCATTCCTGTAGGGCTTGGGGGAGAATTCTTCACCCTCTTTTCCAGCTTCTTCAGATCATGTGAACTCCTTGGCTCTTGGCCACATTGCTCTAACTTCTACTTCCATTGTTAGGTCTTCTGGTTCTCATTCTCCCTCAGGCTATCCTATCTTCCTCTTTCACTGATAAGGGTTAAGGTAATTAGATTTTAGACCGACTTGGATGGTACAGGGTACTCTCCCATCTTAAGATCCCTGCCTTAATCACCTTTGCAAAGTCCTTTTTGTCACGTAAGTTTGCAAATTATAGGTTTTTTTTTTTTTTGTCTTTAATTGAGATATCTTAGCCTTGTCAGTCTTTTAAACTTTGCCAATCAGGGAGGGTATGTAGGGTTTATTTCTTTTAAGGATTTATTTATTTGAAAGGGCTACAGAGAAAGAAAGAGAGAGAGAGAGAGAGAGAGAGAGAGAGAGAGAGAGATCTTCTATCTGCTGGTTAACTCCTCAGATGTCCTCAACAGCCAACAATGGTCCAGGCCAAAGCAAGGAGCCAAGAGCCAATAGCAGGGGTCCAGGCACTTAGGCCATCCCCTGGTGCTTTTCCCAGGCCATTAGCTGGGAGCTGGATTGGAAGTGGTACAGCCAGAACATGAACCAATGCCCAAATGGGATGCTGGCGACACAGGTGGTGGCCTTACTCACCACACCATGCCACAATGCCAGCCCCAATTCACAAGTTTTAGAGATGAGAACACGAACATCTTCACTGGGCCATTATCCCACCTACCTCAGAAGGCAAAGGAACTACCTGAGTCTGCTTTTATATTTTTCTTTCTCCTAACCACTATGATCTTCCTGGTTTTGCCAAGTCTGAACAGTAGCTACCTAGGATTCCTCTTCCTGATATACATTCTATTGAAGCTTCAGCCCATTGCACACCACCACCACAAACATTCACCCATTACTGGACTCTCATTTTTAGCAGACACTGATCCAGGACCACAATCTATATTAGTACAGTTCTTCTCACTGCTTCCCTTCAAATATTTCTAACTCTCTCTGCCACTTCTGGGCACATATTGGAATTCTGTTCATTGTCCTTTTGTGGGTGGGAAAGAACATACGATTAGATCCTGTCATTAATTCATAAATGACTCAGGCTGAGCATTTCCTTGACGATATGAGATCTTCTAGCACTTCCTCATGTTCACGTTTGCGTCCAGCAATGTTCATGATGGGGGAGATTTGCTGTCAACATGCAAAATACTTTGGAAGCAAATGAGCCACTGATATTTTGGGGGTGTCACTGAAGCATATAACCTAACTTATCTGACTGATAAACTTAACAAGCAAAGAAGAGGAGGAAATAAGAAGAGTAAACCACATAGATATGGTCCTAATTGGCTCTCTCCATTCACTTATCTCTTTATTCACTGGCCTCCTAGGCTTTCTATTCCTTTGATGAACATCTCCATGAACCCCACCTTCTGGCTGTTGAATTTCTTTTTCGATGATGCAGAGCATTTAGTTTCTGAAGAGTAAATGATAATGTACCTATAGACTTACCAAATGTCTTCAGATGTCATAAGGAGGGATGTCAGGAGAAAGTAGAAGGTGATACTATGGACATTTAATGGTCATCCCCTTTATTGTGAAACCCTCAAAGTAGAAATATGTTTAATTTCAGGACAAGCACAGAGTGGTGGAAAATTTGAGAACTTGATAGAAATCACAATAGCAAAATTTGAGAACTTGATAGAAATCACAGTAGGAAACATTTAGACCTCTAGGGAAAGCTAAGGATTAAAAGGAGGCCACGCTGTGCTAACCAGAGCCCAGGGTGTCTGAACAATGGAGACACTCACACTCCAAGGCACCTTATGTTTTCTCTCTTGAGATGCCCTGGCTCATCTCACTCCTCTCACCCGCAGCCCTGCCAGAACCCTTTCCCTTTGCCACTGATTGAGATCAAGTCATAGCTCCTACCAGCCATAAGAGAAACTCTCACCCGACACCAAGGTTCCAGTGATGCCTGCAAAATAAAACTGGGCTTCCAGTGCATGTTCCACTGAAGTATTATTGTATCTTGGCTTAAGTCACAGGGGATGCTGTATACCTATGGAGCATTCACTTCTCCAGGCACACTGCAGAGACTCGGGCTCCCGCAAACCCGTCCCCAGTGAGCAGTATTGCAACCTTAGAAACCTGCATTCTTTAACCTGAATATTCAGGTTAAAATTTCGCAATTTTATGTACCCAATGTATGGGTCAATTGAGAATCTATATCTAATTAAAATTGGGATTTTCTTTTACAGATGTAGATTTTCTTCCTCTAGATTATCGATTCCCACTAGCAAGGAAAATGGAGGACCCTCTATTCTTGAATCCATGTTTAGACAGAAACTTCTGTTATGACAGAGTTACCTAAGAGGAAGACAGAATTCCTTCCTAAACAGATTGTTTTTCTTTAACCTACAGGGAGAGCCTTGCTGAGACTTACTGACAAAAAGCTTGAGCGAATGGGGATTGGCCAGGAGAACCTCCGGCAGCACATCTTACAGCAGGTGCTCCAGCTGAAGGTGCGAGAAGAAGTCAGAAACCTGCAGTTACTCACACAAGGTACCTGTTGCTTCGTGGTGGGTGGAAGGAGGGTGAAGGGAAAAAGAAAACTTTGACACCATGATGGAGGGGAGCCAGAGTTGTTGTTATTTCCTTGCAGAATTTCTTTCATTAAAAAAAAAGAAACTATATGAAGACCACGTGCCTCCCCCAGTTTTTCTTTTTCATAGCTCACTGGAGAATAGGATGTACAAATAAGTGATGGATGAGCAAACAGCATTGCCTTAGCTAGCTTACAAGGCATCACATCCAGCTGTATAAACTATGTGCTGTTTAACCCCAGAGAGTGCCAGTCTCATAGTTCAGGGGACAGTTCCACTCCCTAGATTTTGTAGTGTGCAGTCTACACAGCTGTACAGTGCAACTCTAGTTATCTTCATCCAGCTACCATTTCTGAGGGGCACCTTCAAATTTGAATGATTCCATAGAAAAATGACCAGTGATATAAGTGGGTTTTTTTGTGTTATGTGTTTTGTTTGACTTTGCTTTTCACAGGCTAGTGGAAGAAAAATATTTTAAATGTGTGTATATATACATAAATGTACTTATAAAATATACTTTAGAGATTATAAGAACTATATTCAGCCTATTTAAAATTAAATAATTTTTAAAAATTAAATATAGAGAACTTAAAACTGGACTATTAAGGATACATAATCATTTATAGGAATCATTAACTTCAATATGATGAGAACAGTTACAATTTTTATAACTGTGGCAGTGACAGAGTAAAGCCAGAATGTGAAGAAAACCTTAAGTTATACTTGAATATGAGTACCTACCTAAGATTTAGTTGCTGTCAACCTCCATTGTCATTTTTTTCTTTTAATGTACTGTGTTATCATTTTAAATGAAAGGATGATAAAATATGTGTTTTTGAGAGCCTTGGGTATTTTCCAATCTGCAAAATATTGTAATTGCATGCATACTGATATTGGAGAAATCTGGGTCAGCCAAGTTTCGTGTTATTGCATTTAGATTAACCCAGTAATAGTCCATTTAGCTAGAGGAAATATTGTACTATCTGTAAGATGATTGCTCCAGATGGATAAATATAGACTGTGAGTGATATGAAAGTAGTGTTGTTTATTTGATAGGCATTACTTGAATATTATCCTTGGAGACTTCCTATGGTGAATTTGCAGGTACTGGTACACTGAGTGATTTAAATTTCCATGTGACATACTGATATACTTGTAATATTCATTTAAGGTATAAGTAGATATATGAAAGTTCATCTCTGTGTATTTGTAAAATGCAAAAATTAAAAATAATCTAGAGTTTGGTAAGATGGAAATTCATAAGATACAACATAATGTAGTTACTAAAATTAAATCTTCAAAGAACATATTATAACATTGGAAATTATAGAAGAGGGAATACAAAGTAGGGGGGGAAACAATGTATAAAATTTTATTTATGGCTTAATCCTAATTTTTTGAAAAATGTATATTCATATATGTACACAGAAAGAGGGCTAAAAGTAAATTTGCCAGTATTTTGATAATAGTTCTATCTCTATTTTCCAATCCATGTTATGATTAAAATCAGAAAATACACATATGCACATTTTTAAAGCTTCAACCACAACTGTAGTTCTGCTGGGTTCTGTTTAGTCTATGATGTGCCTTCAGCTCTTTTGTTTTCCTACTGTGACAATACACAGAACGAGACCTAAACTCATTGCCTGTGCCTTTGACTCTTTGCTTCTGCTATTGTCAGCCTACAGTGTGTTTGCTCTACAAAATCATTCTCTACAGCTTTCATTGCCCTAGATGCATAATATATAAGATTTTCCCTGAGATAGTACCTAAGTCTATTAAGATAAATATATGTTTGTGTTCTGGGAAGGTAATGCTAAGTTCAGCCTTTTCACTTCAGTTGTTGTCACTTTCTTCAGCTTTGAAAAGCTGTGCGTTTTGAATTCTTTCATCTCATCCCCATTAGAAGACGTCACTGTTCTGTAGCTCTTGGATATTTTGTCTGCACTCATTCTAACTTTTAGTTTTTGTCCTTTATATATTAACATTCATATTCATTTTTGTCACAGATCCTTCAGAAATTCTGTAACTTATTGAACTTATGGTTTTTTTTTATAAAGGAAACAAAATTGACTAGTTGTTTTTATGACAAATAATAGATTTTCTAAAGACAACTGGGTAGTCCTAAAATATTTTGAGTCTAGGTTTGCTATCGTAAGAATTGGAATTCGATCCTACTCAAGGTAGCATAAGGAAATTCACCATTTGCGATTTAGTATTGAATATGTGATTCTTCATCTCCTCCAAATATTAGCATGAACAGTGTTCTGAGCAAGTACAAAAGGAGATTTCAGAATGTTATGTAACTTTTGAAAAAGCTCTGGGCTTCCCCTTTGAAGAGTGTGATTCACATTTCCAGTAAATAGAAATTTAACATCTTTCCTTGGCCCATGGAGGGTTGTCCCTTTGGTATAAGTCCCTTTGGTATAAGTATAAATTTTTTTATTGATTATCTAGACCATTTGTGCTGTTATAACAAAATACCACAAACTAAATAGTTTATGAACAGCAAAAACTTGTTTTGCACATTTCTGGAGCCTAAGAAGTCCCAAACCAAGGTACCTGCAGATTCAGTGTCTGGTAAGAAACCATTTTCTCATGGGCATTCTTACTGAATATTCATTTCATTGTGCGCTCATCTGGCAGAAGGAGAGAGGGATTCTCCAGAATCTCTTTCATAAGGGCACTAATTCCATTCCTGAGGACTCAGCCTTCATGGCCTAGTTTTGTACTAAAGGCCACCTCCTAATACCACCACTTTGGAGATGAGGATTGCACCAGATGATTTGCAAGTAGATGTGACATTCAGACCATTGCTTTGTTATCTATGTTATCTAACAAATATTTTCACTAACTTACGCAGTTGAAAGAAGGCTATCATCTTCAAAGTAGTCCATTCTCTATTAAAAAAAAAGGGATTTATTTCCAAATTGAACTTCTCCTGTGAGTTTCCTACCTATCTTTGGAGTCAGTTTCAAAATACAAGTCCTTGGGTGTGAGCTTTTTATGTCAATTTGTATTTTGAAGTGTGTGAGTATATTAGCTAATTAAAGTAATGAATTTTTTAAACAAACCATAAAGAAGGGAGAGTAAATTTTAGCAACAAATTATCAAGGGCCTGAACTTCAAATCCTGGTCCTAACTTACATCTGGGCTGCTTCTGTAAAATTACTCAATCTCTCTGCTCCAATTTCTTTATCTCTGAAATAAGGATCAGTAGTTCTGCTCAACCAATAGCAGTGTTCTAAGAATTAAAGCAGCAAAAATATAAAAATCTCTCAGTGTAATGACACTAAGTATTGTTAGCAGTGGTAGAAGCTATATACTTAAATCAACCTCATACAATTTATAGCAGGGCTTAGTTTTCTAACATCTTTATTTATCCAGATGTAATTCACATAACATATAATTTACCCACTTAAAGTGTACAGTTCAGTGATTTTTAGCTTAATCATTGCAAAGCTGTACAACTGTCAACATGTTCAGTGGAAAACATAATAAAGAGCACAAGAAGAAACCCCATGCACACATTAACAATCACTCCCCATCTCTTCCCAACACCCCAACCACAGACACAGTTCATCTCCTTTCTGTTTGTTTGCCTAGTCTGGCCATTTCCTATGGAATCCTGCAGTATTTAGTCTTTGTGAGTGGCTGCTGTCACTTAGATAATGTTCACTCATGGTGTAAGTATGTGTCTGTGTTTAACTTTTTGTGCCTAAATAATACTCCATTGTATGAATATCCCATGTTTTATTTCTTTATCAGTTGATGGAATTTTGGATACTTTCTGAATTATGGCTATTGTTACTAATACTTCTTTGAACATCTATGTGTAAATTTTTGCATTAGCAGCTGTTTTCATGTAGGAGTAGAATTGTTGGCTCACATGAGAGCTCAGTGTTTAACCAAAGCCAAAGTCACTTCACCATCTTGCATCCCCACCAGCAGAATATGAGAATTTCAACTTCTCTACATTCTCCCCAGCACAGACTAGTGTCTGTCATGCAGGCATTCTGGTATGTGCGAAGGAATGTCTGTATCTTTGTGGCTGTGATTTGCATCTTCCTGATGACTAATGTTGACCGCCTTTTCATGTATGAGGCTTTTTTCCTGGTCCTTTATGTATCTTCTTTAAAAACCAAAGTGTAGTTAGATCCTCTCTGTGTTTTTAGTAGGGTCATTTGTTTTATCTAGGCTTTACTTTTGACTCACCATGTTTTAGCATGCTTGATTATTCAAGTTATATAAAGCTGAATGTTTGGCTGCTGTGTGTAAAGAGAAACTCTGTCTTTCGAGAACTTGCGGAACAACCTGCTACAAACTTGGTAATCAATTTCAAAGTGAAACAGATGAGTGTGCCCTAAAAGTTTTTCTCTAAAGGAAGCATCACACTTTGGGATGTGAACCTTAAACACAGACATGCAAGTGCACACACACAAGAGTAGCTACATTAGTTTGTAATCAGATCTCCAAATTAGGTACCCACACCTCGAAGCTCACTAAGCATTGCTTCTAGGGAAAATGACGTAGAAGGTAATTAAGGCCCCTTTTCCAACTTTCAAATTGCTGTTTTAAAGCTTGTCTTAAGCTTTTGATTCTTCACCAGTTGGCCAGATCATCACAAATGAACTATGGCCAAGATCATCACAAATGGACCAGGTGAGCACCTTCTAGGTGCTGTGAATTACCTGAACACAAAGAAAATGAATTCTTTGCCCCTCCTTTTTCTTGCTCTGCTCCTTCTAGTTGCTGACCAAAAGACAAACACTGTAAGATATTTACAAGGTTTAGTATTGTAGATGCATAGGAAAGATAGCAATTTATAAGTACTATTGATGAACCATGACAAAAATTCCTGGCACAGCTCGTCATCTGCATCCAAAATTGTCCTTCAGATGAAATCCTGGCCTCTGCTTTCCTGATGCACAATGGCCCCTGACAACCTGACATTTACAAGTTACCTTATCAGTGTCTGGCCTTGCTTCCGTGTCTCTCTTTGGTGCCTTTATGATGGTTCTCTCCTGTGTGTAGCTGTTTGGTCTTCTGATTCCTGTCTGTGGAGTAGGCAGGATGTCAGTCTGAAAGTTTTGATTGTATGTTTCTGTTAGAAAGTTAGCTAGGTCAAGGAACCTCTAGTTTTTTTCTTGGGAAACACTATGGTGCCTGAAAAATTATTTTATCTAATTCTTCCTGCTTGACTCATGAGAGAAGGGAGAAAAGGTGGTGCAATAATCAAGGATATGAGAGTATCCTCAGCTTTTTAATATTGAATATTATTTCTAGGAGAAAATCTCCCCCAGTGACACTGAATGTTGACTGTTTTTCATTTTGCTAGTGAGTATTAAATGTTTATTGTAGATACAATGTGCACTACTATCACATCAGCTGCTGAAATCTTCCCTACAATGGCTAGTACTGTTTGTAAGCCTCATCTTACCTATGGGAGCTTAAGGAACACACTCAAAGTCAGACCACTGGTAAAAGTGTAGCACAGGCCTGTCTGACTTCACAGCAAGCGCTGACCCACTACACTTCACTGTTCTGCTCTGGTAATTCCCATGCCATAGTGAGGATTTAATGAGAATTTATAGTTTGTGGCATATAAACTATGCCAGGGATTAGCAAACATTTTTTTGTAAACGGTAAGATAGCAAGTATTTTAGTCTTTGTGAGCTATATGGTAAGTGTTGCAACTACCCTACCATGCAAACACATTTACTTAAATGAATCAGGCATAGCCATGTCGCACTAAAACTTTATCTACAAAAATAATTGCTGTTACTTTTCAAAGGAAATAAGCAATATGGTGAAGAGACCGTCTATGGGATGAAAGAAAATATTTTAAAATTATGTATCTGACAGGGATTGGTATCCAGCATGTATAAGGAACTTCTACAGCTCAACAACAACAATAGATTTTAATAATTAAGGACTTGAATAGATAATTATCCAAAGAAGGTACACAGTGGTCAAGAAGCTTCCTACTCACTAGGAAATGCAAATGAAGGCCACACTGAGAAATCGTCTCACAGCCATTAGAATGGCCACTATCAAAAGAAGGGAAATGACAAATGTTAGCAAGAATGTAGAGAAATTGGAACCCTTATTAACAGGAGTATAACATTGTGAGGCCAATATGGAAAGCAACATGGGGGTTGGTTAAAAATTATCAATAGTATTACTGTGTCATCTGGCAGGTATATGTTTGCAAGTACTCAGCAGGATTTAAAGAAATGTTTGTAGACTAATGTTTATTTCAGCATTAGTCACAGTAGCCAAGAGGTAGAAGTAATCCAAATGTCCAATTCTGATGAATGAATTTTAAAAAATATTGTATAGCCGTGCAGTGGAATATTATTCAGCCTTTAAAAAGAAATCTTATCTCATGCTACGTGAATGAACCTTAAGGACATTATGTTGCATGACGTATCTGATGTAGTCAAATTATAGAAAGTAAAAGGTAGATGCTAGGGGCTAGGGGAGAAGGAATTAATGTTTATGAGTACAGGGTTTCTGTTTTGAAGCATGAAAAGTTATGGAGAACTGTTGTTACACAACAACCTGAATATTACTCAACATTACTGAATTGTACAGTTAAAAATGGCTAAGATGGCACAATTAATGTTGTGTTTTTTACCACAATAAAAAATATTTCTGGATTGTAGTTTGCAGACCCCTGCTTTACAAATTCAAAAATATGCTTTTGATGTCATCATTAAGACTGCTATTTTTATTCTTCGTGTTTTCCCTTTATGTTGTGAATGTTTCCCTCAACTCCAGGGACCCTACAGTAGGAAGCTACTCTTGGGGTATCCCTTTCAATGACCTTTTTGACTACAAATAAATGAATAGTTCAAAAAACTACCAGCAGCTATGAGGGTTGGATAAATTCAGGCAGTAGAAAGCAATGTCACAACTGGAAGATAAGGCAGATGATAGCAATAAACACTGCCATCTTTAAATGCCTTTCTAATTCGTGCCTACAAAATGGAAAAAGAACAGCATGATTATTTACCAAGGCTAGTTTTGGCTCATTAAACATTAGTGTTCCCTGAAGGGATTTTTCTGCATTGTCCAAATATATGTGTCAAATTTTAGTTGAGAATTGTATGACCAGATGGACTTTCTCAAAGCCCCATTTTCTGGAATGACAAAAATTAGTAACACTACTTTCTAATCCAGGAAGACTTTTCAGAACTATGTGTACTGAATGGGTATTTTAGTCCAGTCACCTTGCAATGATACTTCAGCTACTGAAGCAGTCCATCTGAACTGAAATAGGCCATCTGGCCCACCACCTTGCTTAAAGAAGGAAGTATTGTAGAACAGAAAAACAGAGAAATTTTCCAATTTTATTTTACACATCTGAGCAACAAAACACAAGGAAGATTAGAGGATTGTCCATCATTACACAGCTAATTGCTACCATAACTGAAACTAGCTCCCAGTCCTCCTAATTCCCATGCCAGTATTCTTTTTCTTATTATTATTATCATTTAACTGCAGTAAAATTTTGCCATTTTAGTGTACAGTACTACAATTGATGACAAACACAGTTCTGTAACTACCACCATGATCAAGACATAGAAGTTCCATCATTATTAAGAGTCAAAGGGATCACATAAACAAGACTAATAGAATTCAAAAGGAGAGAACAATCCAACATGGGAAGCAGGATACACAACAGACTCATAGAATGGCAGATGTCCTAAACAGCACTCTGGCCTCAGAATCAGCCCTTAAGGCATTCGGATCTTGCTGAAGAGCCCATGAGAGTATTTAAGGCATGGAAAGCCAAGATGCTGTGGCAGAAAAAAGAAAGACCTAAATGAAAGATCTCTGTGAGTGAGATCCCAGTGGAAAGAATGGGCCATCAAAGAAGGAGGTACCTTTCTCTGAAGGGAGGAGAGAACTTCCACTTTGACTATGGCCTTGTCTAAATAAGATCTGAGTTGTCGAACTCAAGAGGCTTCCATAGCCTTGATAGCTCATGACAAGAGCCTCGGGTGCTTACTGATGTCATAAATAAGAGTGTCAATTGTTAAATCAACATCAGGAGTCACTGTGCACTTACTCCTCATGTAGGATCTCTGTCCTTAATGTGTTGTACTATGTGAATTAACGGCATAACTAGTACTCAAATAGTACTTTATACTTTGTGTTTCTGTGTGGGTGCAAACTGTTGAAATCTTTACTTAGTATATACTAAATTGATCTTCTTCTGTGTATAAAGATAATTGAAAATGAATCTTGATGTGAATGGGATGGGAGAGGGAATGAGAGATGGGATGGTTGTTGGTGGGAGTGAGGTTATGGGGGGGGAGCCGCTATAATTCAAAAGTTGTACTTTGGAAATTTCAATTTATAAGTGAAAGTTAAAAAAAATTTCCATCATTGCAAAAAATTACCCCCAGGTGCCACTTTGCTATCAGTTCCTCAAATTACAATTGTCCTGTGGTAAACACTGATGTTTGCCATATCTTGGTTTTGCCTTTTGCAGAATGACATATAAATGGATTGTGGGATCTGGCTTCTTTCACTTACTGAAATGCATTAAGACTTGTCAAAGCTGTGGTATGTGTCAGCAATCCATTTACTTTCTTTGCTGTCTATTCCATCGGATATATAACCATTATTTGTTTAGCTCTTCCCCTATTAGAAGAACATTTGGGTTCTCTGCAGTTTTGCCAAATACTCATAAAGCTACTGTCAGTGTTCACATGCAAGTTTTTGCTTTCCATTCCATTGGATCAGTATCTAGAAGTGAATAAATGCATGTTTTACCTCATCAGAAATGTCTAGGTCAGTTTTATTAAGAATTAAAGCAGATTAACAGGGTTGTAAACTAGCATTAATATGTATAAAAATATTGCAAGGTTTTCTGAGATACCAATGTGTCTCCGTAAAAATCCTACCTAGCACCTCTTGGAGTCACTACCATTTTAAGAGGTTGCCTGAATTTCTTTCAAAATGTGTCAAAGTATGTTCAGGTCCTGGCTTCGGATCAGCTCAGTGCGCCGGCTGCAACACGCCAACCGTAGCAGCCACTTGGGGGCTGAACCAATGGAAAAAGGAAGACCTTTCTTCTGTCTCTCTCTCTCACCGTCTAACTCTACCTGTCAAAAAATAAAAAAATAAATAAGAGTATGTTCAGGTCAAACATGTTTACTGTTAACTCATTTACTTGATAAAATGTTCTCAGCATCTATGTGCCAGGCAATAGGATATGGCTCTCCCATTTGTCATGAAGACATTCTTCTTTTATCTCTCTTCCTGCTTCGCAAAGAAAACATCAGCTGGTCAGATTCCCTTTCTGTGCATTTACGAAGCGTGTCTGATGGCCTGTTTTCTGGTGTCTCTGAAATTACACTATTTGAATCCCCAGACTCTTCCAGGTTTTGTGTTAGCTGTGGCAATCGTGCTACAAATCTGAGGTTCACAGGACAGTTCTTGCCATTCTCACATTTCCGCCTTATAATTGGATGATGCAAACTTGTGCTTCCTGGGGCTCACCTGTTTTCTGATGACCTCTTGGCTCTCCTCTTTCTCATGGTGCTTCCTCAGGCTGGTGGCAAACTTCCTTCTTCCACCACTTCTCAAGTACTGATTCCTCCAGGGGATGGGGCCGCTTGGTTCTTATTTTGCATGCTGTCTGTAAAATCTCATTTACTTCATTGTTTTAGCTATGCCCTACTTAACAGCAACTCTCTTTTATATCTTCAACCTCTCTGAAGTCTCAGATCCCTATTTTAATTCCCCTAAATGGTATGAATGAGCCCAAATATTCCCCTGACATCTCAAATTTAAAATGTCCAAATTTAACTCTGTTGTCTTTCCCTTCATCTTCCCAGTTTGCTCCTCCCCCATTTTTCTTCTCAAAATAAACACCCTCTACTGCTCACTCCATTTCCTAATAAAGACGGCTCAGAGTCTCCTGTTGATTACTCCATTTTCTTCACCACTCACGTAATCAGTGGCCAAATCCTCTGAGCCACTGTTAATTCATCCCTTTGAGCGTCTTCCCAGGCCATTAAGATAATCAACTAGTTATCACTTGATCTCTAGTCTCAGCCCTGCTCCTTCAGTTCTCCTTCAATTAACTTCCCACTTCTATTACCAGAGTTAATTCATATATATTTCTGACGATATTACTTCCATCATTAAGATATTTGATGACTCCCAATCGCCTACGGAATAAAATCCAACTCCTTAGCATCCTATGGAAAGCCATTCTAAGGTATTTCATAGAGGTATTAACTTTGAGCAAGTTGATTGTCAGAAATTAAGATTCATTAGTTATAAAAATGGGATAGGATCCATTTCATAAGATTGTTATTAAGATGGTTTAATGAAACTCATGAAAAGACCTTGCCTTGATGAGATAGGGTGTCTTCTGAAAAGCCTTACATCACCTCTTGGGTAGAACCTATCATCACAGCCTCTGCATTGCTAAACACTTTGTTCATACTGATAATATTGTATTCATCACATGGTATCCACTTTTTCTTTCATCTAGTGAGCTCCAGAACCAGTGGCAGATACAAGGGATAAAATTAAGTGCTCTGTCTAGCAATGAGGCAAGGATGGTGAATGCCTTTTTAGAGATGTATGGATGTATAATGATGGTACAGAACTGGAACTTAGCCTCACCTGAGACTAGGTAAATAAGGAAGTTTTTTCAATGGTCTACTATATGGAATGGTCCTTGAAGAACAAAAGTTTTAGCAAGTAGCCAATGGCTACCATGAAGCATAAAGGGGAGACTCTATAAAGGCATGGTAGGGTAGTATTACTCTGTCTCCCCTATATATTCCAAGTAACCTTAGTCATCTTGTGATTTGTTTTGTATTCCTGGTGTAGTGCCCAGCAGAAAGAGAATCCTTTGTATGTTTTTGCCAACTTAAATATAATTGTTGCCCTTTTCATTCATTTTCTAACTCTATCTCATTTTCTGCTTTATCGTCTCAAAGCAGTGAATGCAATATCAATTTTTTTGTGATTTCATAATTTAAGAGTAGATTCAAAGTCATTTGGATCATCTGTCTCATGAGCAACATCAAGAATCTCTTCCTCTTTTTTTCCTTATTTTCTTTTAGAATCTGTTGTATTGCTTTATGTTCTTTCTGTATTGATTCAAGTAGTAAAGGCAATGGTAAGTGTTCTTAAATATACACACATTAAGCAAGGACTCTTAAATACATGAGGGTACTTCAAAATATCCACTGGGGAATAGAATTAAAAGATAAGGTTATTTTCATGCAAATGCTTTTGAAATCTGTGCATACTTTTTTCATTACATGCATTTTTCAGGAATGTTTTGAAGGTCCCTCAGATAAGGCACCCACCTGCGTGGAGTTGTTTTTCCTAATATTTTCAATTCTTAAGTGTTCTCCTGAGTGAGAATATCAAGAGACTATAAAGTGCACCCTTTCTCTGACAGCCCATTTCATTGCTCAGTAACTCATGTTGGGTGAGTAATCTTACAGAATTTTGTAAAGAATATTCTATGGTTTGGGCCTTTCATTACTATTTTTTCATCTAGTGTTGTTTGACAATGATCTGCCAATTGCATGTTCTTCTCAGTTTTCTCCAAGATGACAGCTCTTCAAACTGCTACATCCTCAAGCTGGTTCACTTCCCAAATGACCTCAAAAACTGGGGCTGGGCCAGGCCAAAGCCAGGAGCCAGAAACTTCCTTCAGGGGCCCAAGCACTTAGGCCATCCTCTGCTGCTTTCCCAGGTGCATAAGCAGGGAGCTGGATTGGAAGTAGAGCAGCCAGGACTCAAACTGGCACCCATATGAGGTGCCGGCATTGCAGGCCAGGGCTTTAACCTGTTGTGCGACAGTGCTGGCCCATTTTATCATATTTTAAGCCACCAGAGAAATTTAATATGAGCTTTACATTTAGGATAACTAAACACAGACTTCTTTGGGGGGATTATTAACATCACACATCAGTTAATCAATAGGGGCTAGAATTATAACAAATAAATCTAGTTACCATCCATTCCTATTACATTTTCATTCTGGGACTCTATTGTGGGCCAGTTCATCCATTAAGATATTTTATTTGAAATTGACTCCTACTTCTTCTCTATTGCATTCTTCATGGTAGAAAAGTATCTGTCTATTATAGTGCCTTTGATAGTTCTCCTAACAAGCATATGGGAGAGTTTTCCACAAGTTATTTTTCTAATTTAGACTTGTTTATCAGGAATTATCATTGTCATTGCTTCTGCAAAATTTGGTGTTTCATGTCATTCTTTGCATAGCAATAATAGCTTCATGTCTGCCTCTGCAGAACTCCCCAACCTCAAAATTCTGCATTGTTGACCCATTTGCATTTAAATGTCTTAGATGAAGCAATATATTTTCTGTTGCTTGTTAGACAATATAAGATACTCATGGGGTTGCATTGTTACTTCACCTTGACCTTGTGGTTTGACTATAGATTTGAAGAATCTTAAGTGACTGATGTGGCATTACAGAAAGATGCATCATGGGTTTTGCGCAGCTCACACCAGTGTCTTTATTCAGATAAGTCCAGAGCCTGCCATCTCATCTCTGTGACTTTCAAATTTCCTATGGGATTTTTAGAAAGGCAGTTGTGGGCCAGCGCCGTGGCTCAACAGGCTAATCCTCCGCCTTGCGGTGCTGGCACACCGGGTTCTAGTCCCGATCGGGGCTCCGGATTCTGTCCCAGTTGCCCCTCTTCCAGGCCAGCCCTCTGCTGTGGCCCGGGAGTGCAGTGGAGGATGGCCCAAGTGCTTGGGCCCTGCACCCCATGGGAGACCAGGAAAAGCACCTGGCACCTGGCTCCTGCCATCGGATGAGCGCAGTGCGCCGGCCGCAGCGCGCCATCCGCGGCAGCCATTGGAGGGTGAACCAACGGCAAAGGAAGACCTTTCTCTCTGTCTCTCTCTCTCTCTCTCACTGTCCACTCTGCCTGTCACCAAAAAAAAAAAAAAAAAAAGAGAAAGGCAGTTGTATTAGGACAATAACATGTAGAATGGGTAAAAAGAAATCAAAGCCATTTTCTGGGATTCACTGAGCGTCTTTGGCTTTTCTAAGAAGCAGATAAATATACCATCTATATGTTTTAACATTGCTCTCCCTAGTGCTTTATATTATCTGATTTTTATGTGGCCTTTTAATTTATGACCACTAATTTTCACTGTTTGGCATAAAATTCTAAATGATGTGGATGTTCAAGCCTCTCCTTGCATCACAGTTTCTGGGTTCCAACTCCAGAAGGCAACAGAAGCAAAGATTACAATGTGAAAGGACTCCAAAGTGGTACAGCCATTGTTCTAGTCTTGAGCTCACCCAAGAATAAAATCTTCTGTATTTCTCTGAAGTATTCCATCCATTAGTATTCCCTTTTTATTTTGTTTATCTGTTTATAGTATCAGCTACAGTCATTATTTAAGTTTATTTAATTCAATTTTGTTCACAAAAATTTATTGAGAATATACCATATGCAAACCAATATCTATATCCTACGTGTAAGGGATACAGGGATGAATATCACAGCTCTTACCCTTGAAACCAAGTGAAGGAAATACATACATAAAAGGTATATCATAGAAAGTATGAGGGTGGCAGAAATATGCATGATCTCTGTAGAATCATGTATTAGGGACATCTGACCCAAAAGGGATATGTTAGGAAATATTCCAAGAAAAAGTAACCTGAATTGAGCCAGGTATTATAGTTAGAAGAATTTGTATATTTTCTATTTAGAAATCACCCAAATATAAAATTGCCAAGGTGATAAGAGGTTTGGAGAGGTATATCAGGCCATAATAGTGAATTTACTGTAAAACCACATATTTAATGCGCATCTGCTGAGTGTCAGGGTTGTTTACTGGGTTTTAGTGAAATAGAACTTGCACATTAGGCATGGTTCTCATACACATGGATTTTACATTTTAATAGGAAGAGAGTCACCAACAAAATCATAGTACCATGATAATGACATGAAATGAAACATCAATTATGTTTGGGAGAGCAAACAAGCAAAAGGACTTCCCTGGCTTCAGGGAATCAGGAAAATTTCCCTTGGGAAGCTGAGATCCAGAAGAGAAAGGGGAGCTAGCCCAGGATTGGTAGTGCTTTGGGACTATAGAAACAAAAATTTACCAGCTGGAAGGAACAACTTGATATGAGGCTGTATTCGGGTTCTCTGGAAAAATAAGACCATTAAGACCTGTGTAGATATTTGAGAGAAGATTTATTTTGAGAATTGGCTCACACAAACCCAGGATCTGCCATCTGTAAAAGGAAGACTCAAGAAAACTGTTGGGAGTCTAAAGGCCTGAGAATAAGGAGAGTCACTGGTGTAAGTCACAAAGCACAAAAACCCAGGAATCAATGGCTACAATGTCCAAGAGTAAATGCAGATGGATGCCTCCACTCAAGAAGAGAAAGAGAATGTCCTTCTTCCTATCCTTACTGTCAATGGAGTGGATGGTGCTCACCCATAATGATAAGGGCAAAACTTTTTTACTTAATCTACTGATTTAAATGCAATTTTTTTCTGGAAGTACATTATAGATAGATATATCTAGAAATTTGTTCTAGCAGCGATCTGGGCATCCCTTACCCAAGTCTACACATCTGATTAACCATCACAGATGCCAAGATTGAAGAGGAAGTTTCATGTGTTTGAGGAACATGAAAAAGGGTGGTATAGGTAGAGACAAAAGAAATGATAAAGGAGGAGAGACAACAGATACAATGCTGGAAATATGAGGAAGGGGCTAATTGGTGAAGTAAATGACCTGTTTGTTTGCTTTACTTCAGGAATCTAGAATTTATCCTGAATACAATGGGCAACTACTCCAGAGTTTTGAAACCAAAAACTATCCTGATCAGACTCATCCAACAAAAGGTGAGAAGAGGTACTGGAGGACATTATTTTGGAAACCAGACATCCAGTTTGGAGGATGTTGCATTAAGCCACATACAGGATGATGACAGTGTGACATGGGTAGTGGCAAATGGGAATGAAGAAAAATCAAATCAGAAGATGGGGAACATTTGGAGATAAACTGAGAAACAGGAAATAAGAGACTTGGAAAACGTCATCCTTTCTTCCTCTGCACCACATCCTCCTCCCCAAATCCACAGCTTCCCTGCAGCAGAATTTCCTGGGCATTATATCTTAAAAATGCATTCCTGGGCTTTCCCCAGACTTATAGAATTGGGCTCAGGAGGCATCACCACAGTTGGCTCCTGTGCATGTGAAATCTTGAGGGCCACCATCTATCACTGTGCAAGCTCACAGCACACAGTACCCTGGGCCCACAGTACATCTCCTTAATGGCATCAAAGTAAAACTTTTTGGCCTTAATGAATCAGCATGTCATGACAAAGTAAATTCAGAGGGAGGCTTGCAGGTGTTTGAGTATTGAAGGTATCCCATTTTAAAGAGCAAACTAGGGAGAAGCATAGCATTCTTACCTAATCTCACAGGTCATGTCCTTGAGAACGAAGAAGGCAGCGCCTACCCCATAGTTCTTAGCAACACCGCCAAAATCTTGCTTCCTATTTTTCCAAATTCTCTTGGGCAGCTCCATAAGACAATACACAAAGCATTGTATAAGTTCCCTGTGCTCGGCAGGGATAAGGGCAAAGCTGCCATGGTAAAGCTTCCTGTGAACATAAAGGGGAAAAATAGAAAGAAAGACACTTGCTTCAGGTCTACGAAGAACAGTGCAGTCATTCACTAGTCTCACAAAGTTAGGCAGTCATTTTCAAAATCAATAGTTAGCATGAGATACTATAATTTTATTTCTGCACGAAGGCACTGATTCCCAAATCTCTGATTTTTCACCAAATTGAAGTCTGGAGCTTATACTGATTATGTACTTATTAACACATTGGCATTTTAAGATCCTATCTTTAGTCCCCTCAATAATTTTGCAAAATAAATATCAGCTACAGTCTCTGGCCAAGGTCACACAACTACAAGTGGTCACACTAGTTAGGTGTCTACAGAGAGATGGAACCAATAGGATGCATATTTAAAGGGTCCTGAGAAAGTCACAGAAAATGTAGATGATGAACAAACCGAACATAGATATCAAGATATTTTTATACCAACATAAAATTATCTTTTAACTCAATTTTTCCCACAAGATTTTTAAAAGTACCACTATACTCCAAAGAGAGAAAGGAATTTTTTTATGAAGAACCAGCTCACATGATTAAAGAGACTGAGAAGTCCCAAGCCAATGGTACAGTTCTTCTAGTCCAAGTACAAAGGCCAGAGCACCAAGAGAACACGTGGTTTAAGTTCCTGTCTCAAAGCCAGTAGGCTCAAAACCATAGAAGGAAAGAAAAAGGCTAAAGGGAGTTATCAGGAGGAGTTCCCTATTCCTCCCAGAAAGATCAGCCTGTTTTGTTCTGCTCAGGCCTACAACTGATGGGAGGAATCCTACCCACAATCAGGAAGACCATCTGCTTACTAAGTCTACAGATTCACATGTTAGTCTCAGCCAAAAAGACATGCACAGATGCAACCAGATCATGTTTGACCAAACATCTGGGTACCCTGTGGCCCGGTCAAGTTGACAGATGAAATTAACCATTGTGGCAAGAGAGATGACTTGTTGCTTCCAAAACGAGGGCTCTCAGCAGCCTTCCTCAGGCAGAATACCTCATTTCAGACATACGTCGTCTTTTCTTCTAAAGATAAACCCTTGCGTTTGATGTAGTTTTAAAACTGAACATGCGGCCGGCGCCGTGGCTCAACAGGCTAATCCTCCGCCTTGCGGCGCCGGCACACCGGGTTCTAGTCCCGGTCAGGGTGCCGGATTCTGTCCCGGTTGCCCCTCTTCCAGGCCAGCCCTCTGCTGTGGCCCGGGAGTGCAGTGGAGGATGGCCCAGGTGCTTGGGCCCTGCACCCCATGGGGAGACCAGGAAAAGCACCTAGTACCTGGCTCCTGCCATCGGACGAGCGCGGTGCGCCGGCCGCAGCGCGCTGTCCACGGCAGCCATTGGAGGGTGAACCAACGGCATAGGAAGACCTTTCTCTCTGTCTCTCTCTCTCACTGTCCACTCTGCCTGTAAAAAAAAAAAAAAAAAACTGAGCATGAGACTGTTTAAATAAAATATTTTAATATATTGCTCATCACAGATAGTTATCACTCCCACACCCTCCATTTTCCATTATTTTGGGCTACTAGGAATGGGTGGTGTATGCTTTCAATAGCTACTTGCTACCTTCCTGAACTGCTGGGTATTAAGAAGTCAAACTTGTTTATCTCCCAGTTTGACATCATAACAAAACAGAGATGCCAGCCTAGCATTTCCTAATGTCTCCAAATATCCTGAGTAATTTTAATCTTGTTAGATCAATGACATGAAATTTCACTACTTGCCATTTTAATTGATTTAACTGAAATTGATTTGGCATAAATGAGTGCACAGAAAATTATTAACAGTGACCTAAAGGGTTTCAATTGTCTACTATGTAAGAGGTGATGTGGCTTTGATTTATATATTTGAAGACTCGTTCTCTCCATGGTATTCACAGAAATAAAAGTCATGTTTGGTGCTAAAAACTGATAAATATTGTTAGGGGTAGGAAGATTTTGAGTGCACTTTTCAGTTCATCCCATTTCTATCATGTGGTTGGTTGCCATGAGATTTATGTTTACTGTGAATTTTTATACATGCACATGTAAGTATCAGGCAGTCTGAATTCTCTTTACCATTTGTGTCTGTAAAGCATTCCACATCACAGAAAAGAGAAAGCAATGAAAAAAAGAACAAATTTCATTGACCTAAAATTTTTTATATTTAAAAAAAATTACTTGATCCTCTCCTAAGATTTGGATATTGGTTTTGTTATACCAAAGCTTTTCTGTAATAATTTTGGTCTTTAATTTGACATGCATTAATGCATAAATAAAAGGTCCCTAATTTTCTGTTTTTAAAAGTTTAAATATGCATTATCTTTTGTGCCTCTTTCCCTCCTGTTTCTCTCATTTTTAACCCAATTACTTTCTCCTGCCCTGCCCCTGCCCTGCTCCAAAATGTGTTCCTTTGCTAAAGACTCCTCTCAGCCCAGGGAAGAGCTATTAGAAATGTATTAATTAAGGACCAGTTTCTGCTGCTTTGTCAGGGATAATCATTTGTTTTAAAGCTGATTTTCTGCCTTAATTAAATGAAAATGTCACTCTGTCAAATGAACTCATTTATATTTATTTATCCAGTTCTCCAGGCTTGAATTTCTTAGTAGGAACTTGGGTTCATCTCATTTGCTCACTGAAAAATGTCTCTTACATCAGCACAAAAGACACACAAATGATTCTTCCAACGTGTAGAAGTACTGTATAAACAAAGCTGTGATGAACAAATGTATGAGCGGTTGTTTACTTGTGTAGATATTGTCTAGGTGCAGGTATGGGTATGTATTTATTTATATTTGTGCACACACATGCACCTGTGTGTGCCAGAACAGGAAAGTAAGTCATTGCAGTCCTTTAGGACTTTAAGAAAATATCAAAGGTAGTATTTTAACCACCTGTGTGTTTGTATTTAACTTTTGAAAATGCTAATTGATGATGAAAGGTTTAAAATTCTACCTAGTATTTCCTTGAAAAAAAAATTTTTTGACAGGCAGAGTTAAAGAGAGAGAGAGAGAGAGAGAGAGAGAGAGAGAGAGAGAGAAAGGTCTTCCTTCCATTGGTTCACCCCCCAAATGTGCCGCTACAGCCAGGTGCTTCCTCCTGGTCTCCCATGTGGGTGCAGGGCCCAAGCGTGTGGGCCATCCTCCACTGCACTCCTGGGCCACAGCAGAGAGCTGGACTGGAAGAGGAGCAACTGGCACAGAACTGGCACCCCAACCAGGACTAGAACCCAGTGTGCTGGCGCTGCAGGCGGAGGATTAGCTTATTGAGCCTCGGGCGCTGGCCGAATTTATACACCATCAGGCACCACAGACCTAACTAGCTGCTTGCCTATCTTTATTATCTGGATCTGCAGGCCTTAGTCTTAAGGGGCTACTGAGAGATACCTACTCTCTGCTGATCAAGAACATTGTCCCTTCCTATTCTGGGTTCAGAAACCTCTACCTGTCTCATCTAATGGATCCATTTCACAAGTCAGAGGATTATCATTTGTCACTGCCAATGGCTGTGGACCCCTCAAAGTCACCATTGCTCTTAGAAGCTGTCAAATTCTGAAACAAAGTTATCAATTAGGATGAGCATATTTGGAAAAAGATAAACCACAAGTGGAATCCCCTTTAAGAAAGTAAAATATATTTTATTGTTTCCCAAATAGTAGGTGCAGATAGATTATCTGTGCATTGTCCATGGCTATCTTAGAATATTCACAAACTTTAGTACTTGCCCAAGCAATAGACAGATTTTTGAACATGGCTTCATGAAGTATATTAGAATCTGTTACCATGACAGAAGAGCTCACTAAGGAGTTTTTCTGCCAATAGCACCTTCCTGAGAGAATCAGGAGAACAGGTTGTTAATATATATATCTACTATAAATTGTGGCAACCTTGATAGGACAGATGTTTTAGGTCTTCAATTGGTTCACAAAAGTAAGCAGACTCGTTCTTTGCATGCACCCAAGAAGATGCAAAAAGTAGAAGTTTAATCTTTGACAAATGCACTGAGCTTGGAATTCCCTGTAACTTAACTGCAGAAGTGCTCAGTAGCACCGGGTAAGATCCCTTCCATTTAGGCTGCAGCTGGGCAGAGGAGAGCCTTCAAGTCTTAAGTAAAATTAGGTCTCCTGGGGGTATAGGCTGTTGGTGACTTTTGGAATCTGGCACTGGAAGCATTTTGTTACCGTACTTTAGCAGAGCCTTTTGCACCTGACCTAGATTAATAATACAGTTTATCTGATCTTCAGTTTCCAAATCAAAGGATGTCAGGAGTAAGGAAGGGTCTTCCATACAGCATTTCAAATGAAAGAAGCCTTGGGTGCCATTCTCATGCTGAAGAGGGAAACAGACGATAGTTTAAATCATGTTTCTGGGTTATCTTTACAAAACTTAGAATTTTCTTGACTTTTCAACTTTACCTAATACCAGGATCTCCAGTAGGCACGGGGATGATAGGAGACCTCTACAGCAGTAGCTACTTGCTCCTTATTTTTTAGACACAAAAGAGGTC
Organism: Sylvilagus floridanus; assembly: GCA_949820135.1. Taxonomy (NCBI): domain Eukaryota; kingdom Metazoa; phylum Chordata; class Mammalia; order Lagomorpha; family Leporidae; genus Sylvilagus; species Sylvilagus floridanus. The sequence goes on along the minus strand of OX463241.1, from coordinate 145,375,509 downwards.
CACTGTCACAAGGTCATTGACCTTGGAAGGCAAAAGTGAGGAATTAATTCCTGTAACAGGGCTTTGGAGAAGTCTAGAATCCTTCTGTTCTAGATGGAATAGTTTCTATTCATCCCATGAAAGTAACAAGGACTAGTGGATATTTGTAATTATTTGCTGAAGGCATGTTAGTAAAGTCTGTCTGCCTCTTCACCTGGGTATGTTCTTCTTTGCACAGGAGTGAACAAAGGAGCTGGTTTGATGTGCTATTATTAACCACCAGGGTTATTTTGCGAACAGAGGACAGGAATGAGTTACTTTCCTTGTAACACTATGCAGTTGTTTCCCTCCAAATACTTGAGAAACAATTTGCATCAAGGATCCTCTTTCTGGATGGGTGGAGTCATGCATTTCCTTAATAATTTTCTCTCCAACTTGCTGCATGTGCATGGAATACAAGGACAGGGTATATGGAATCTGTAATGCATTGGCCTTTTCCTAATTGCAAGGCTCAGCTCTAGTCACATTACTTTCAGATGGCAGGAGTAGCCATACTGAGGACATGGCATACCTTGAGAGATACCTCAGGTGAGTCTAACAAAAGAGCTTGATATTTTGTGAGACATCCTCCTGATAGCCATTGACATTCTTTAATCTCTAGGACTCTTTGAACCTGGTATGGAGTGCGAACCTCAGGTAACTGACCTGAAGTCAGGTTAGTGGTTTCTCCCACCAAAAGTGCTATTGCAGCAACTACCCTCAAGCATGCAGGCCATCCTGCAGCCACTGAATCTAGCTGTTTGGAAAAAAACAGGCCCCTGGTCGTGAGAGTGGACCCAATCTAGGTAGTACAGCTAAAGCTATTCCCTGTTTCTCTACTACAGTGAATGGTGTCCAAGTTAGCGACTCCTGGAGCTGCAGCTTCTGTTAATAGCTCTTTAACGCTCCGGAAGGCTTTCTCCTACTCTCCTGGTCAGTGAAGTAGGCCTGTGTCAGGACCCTTTAAAGCCTCATATAAAGTTTTGGCTATCAACCCAAAGCCTGGAATCCACATTCTAGAAAACTCCGCCCTTCCTAAGAATGTCGTTAGCTGTTTCTTTGTGGTGGTCCTGTACATAACATAGCATCCTTTCTCTTCAGTGAAAGTGCACATTTCTCCATAGTCAGAATATATCCTAAGTAGTTTACATCTTGTTTAGAAATCTGAGCTTTGGTTGGGTAAACTCTTTGTCCCTATTTTCCTAAAAATTTAATACTTGGATGGTATTTCCATCTGAGTCCTCCTTAGACAAGGGGCTGCAAATGAATACTCTCTAATTCTTTACATTCTTTAATTGGAACAGTTTCTTTGAAAGAGCAATTACCTTGAGGGAAGTAGCCAATGATGATAGTATATTCCTTCTAAGCAAAGGAAATGGACATTCAGACGTCACCAAAAACTCGTGAGAGATAAGAACATCTTCTATTTGACAAAGTAAATTTCCTAGAATAAGGTTTACTATCAACTTCCCTAATAATACAACTCTCTAAGGTTTGGAGTCCTGCATGAGAAGTTGCTACAGAGTGACTTCTGGTCTTAATGTAACAAATTAACACTGTAATCTATGATTTCAGTAATCATTTAAAGTTCTTGGTATGAGATGCTTAGGCTGTGGAAGCCGCCTAAGTCCTAAGACCCCATCATTCTTCAGACAAGGCCATGACCAAAGTGAAAGTTCTATTCTCCCTTCAGAGGGTGGGAACATTCTCTCCTTTGATGACTAGTTCTCTTGCGCTGGACCATGGACCACAGAGGTCCTTCATAGACAGACACTCTCTGCACCAGTGCCTCGGCTTCCACATCTGAAATACTCTCCTGTGGGTTTTCCAGCCAGACCAGAATGCCTCTTGGGCTGATTCTGAGGGTGCTGGGCAATGTCTAAAGCAGGTGCTATCTTATGAGCATGCTGTCTGAACTCTTTCCCACATGAGAGTCCCTTTTCCTCTTTAGCACTGTCTATATTATTAAACTTCCAAAATTCTATTTTTAGCATAAGGCTCATGGGGATTTGGAGCCCCATGAACAGTTTCTGAAACTCTACCCATAGGAGTTAGTCCATAGGATTAATTGCAGAACTATATGCAGGTAAAAGTCTCTACAGAACCTGAAAAGACAAAAGCAGACATGGTTCTCTACAAGCCTCATTATGTTTACACATGTAACTTCAGTCCTTGCATTAGATGAAATCTGGTGTCCCAGAATTTCCTCTTTGTGTGCAAAGGTGGGATTTCCTATTTCAGCCTGCTTGGAGCCTCCCCTGAAGGTCAGTCTAGATCTGGGGTATCACCAATACCCAGTGCCCCTTGAATTTTCCTAACTGCCAAACCTAGGGTAACTGGTCAGGAGGGGTACTGCCAAGTCATTAGGATGCCAGTACATCAGAGGAACTATTGGGGCATTTTCCCAGCACCCGAGAAGAGTTTGGGACTGTCATCAGTGCTGCTAGAGGTCAACCTCTAGGGGCACTGTACCTCACAGTCAGCTCCTGGATGAGAGAACCAGTGTAAAGCTAAGACCAGTTGTCAGAGTTTTCCTTAAACCCTGAAGCTTTGCCATACATAGGGTATTCAACCCCTAGGGGTCCATAAATCTCACCTACAGTATATGCTCCAGGGTGGGGCCAGTGTCCATGCATCTTCAGATGTAGCTGAGAAATCCCAGCAATAGGATTTCTCAAAGCTGACCTCCGTGGTAAGGGAGGGCTTGACTGTGTATTAACTGTTAGGTCTCATTTGGCTAGCAGAAACCACATCCATACACCAGGAACCAAAAGCCAGCTGCATTTCTCTTGGCTACGAGTTGTCCTAGAGCAGAGACGTTGCAACAGCTATCAAGCCCTAACTAAACTGTAAGTAGGCTGGCTGCCATTCAAACATGGCTAGCACTGGCCCACCGTTCCTGGAAAGGGAGAGCCAGAAGGGAGGTCCTTACTTCCTTACTTCTGATAGAGAACAACTCCCGAGCCTTTTGGCAGCGGATGTAGCCAGTAGATAATGGGAAATGGCTCTTCACCCTTCTTCCTTCCCCCTTCCAGTAAGCAAAGGAGATGGGCAGGTGCCATGGGTTGAGCAGAATATAATACAGAAGACAAAGCCAGGTCAGATACCAGTTAGGCAGCAGTTACGGCTCAGTGCTAAGAACCAGCCTGTTCCAGTGTTTGCAGAGCAGAGCCGGTGAAGAGCAGTCTTTTTAACAATGTTTCCTGCCTGAGGCTGCCCTACAATTACCAAGGCAAAAAACAGAAGAATAAACTCTTGCATTTCAAAACCTCACTGCTCTGAGAATAGAGGGGTAAAACCCTTTAAACTGACCAAGTGATTTTCCCATAACATGAAAAAATGCAACCAATGTTTATTCACCAACTGCCATTTTAGGGTTATATACTCCTGGCTGGCTTGCCATTGTGATTTGGGCAATGAAATTATTAATTTTTAAATCAGGTTATTGTCTCCTACAAAGATAGGAATACTTAGCAGAGACTGGTATTGTGTGCAAACAAGAACAGGTTATTCAGCAGTGAAGGACAAATATACATATGTGCACATGCAAGTGTGGGCAGAGCACAATACAGCATGAGTGAGCCAAGGAGTTGCACACAAACTAGGGAGGAAAGTGAAATCAAAAGTGACACCTGTGATAGGGAAGCTCTGTCCAAGAATAAAAATGTAGGAGAGTGAAAACCTTCCATGCATGCACCAAAAAGGTGAGCACAGTGCCTTCAAGAAATGTCCACAGTGGGAAAAGGCCACAATCCCAACTTCTACTCCTTTTATAACCTCCATGTGCAGGTTCCAGATTTAACAGGTGCATTATAGAAAGGCCAACATTTTGATTGACAGGTAAGGAGTGGGAAGGGATGGTGGCAGCTTATGACATCAGCTCCATAGACCTTACTGGCTAATTGCCTATTTACCCCACATTAAGTCTGTGGGATGTGTAGTGCCTGACATGTAGAGCAGTGATCCTAATCCTTTGTTTCATTTTCTTCAGTTTCAGTTACCCATGGTCTGAAAATATTAGATGGAAAAATTCCAGAAATAACTTTTAAATTGAATTCCTTGGGGCAGGAAATTGTGTTAGTGGTTAAGAGGTCAGTTGGGATACCTGCATCCCATATCATAGTGTCTGGGTTAAGTCCCAGCTCTGCTTCTGATCCGCCTAATGTACACCCTGAAAGGCAGAGTACACCCTGATGGCTCAAGTACTTGGGTTCCTGCTCCCCCATGGGAGACCAAGACTGAGTTCTTGCCATCTGCCTGGCCCAGACCTCAGATTTTGCAGGCATTTGGGGACTGGACAAGTAAATAGAAGATACTCAGTGTGTGTTTGTATAAGCAAATCTAAACAAAGTATATACATATGCATAAATTATATATAGATTTTTCTCTGTCACTCTGCCTTTCAAATAAATAAATACATAAATTGCATTCCTTTCTGAATAATGTGAAATCTCATGCTGTCCACTCTTTCTTGCTTAGGATGTGAATCATATTTTTGTCTAGGTTGTCTATATTCTATAGATTACCTGCGCATTAAGCACCTAATATCCATCTCAGTTACCAGATGGAATGTCAGGGTACCATGTGTTTGTGTTCAATTAACCCTTATTTAATAATTGTCCAAAAACACAAGGATGGTGATACAAAGGAGGCACCAGGGCATAAAACATGGCAGGACAGATTAACTCTGGAACTGTATGACACTATATGACAACCGTGCCATGAATATAGGTAAAAACATTGTGTGTGTGTGTGTGTGTGTGAGGTTTCTACTATACATGATTTTACACATTCATTAGGGGTGTTCCTTAATGGTAATTTGTTACACAGCATAGAAAATAAACACAGGCACTCTCTTAAAATAGGTAGGCTGGCTGCAAAGAACTCACCCAAGACTTTTGGACATGAGAAAATCATATTTCATTCCAGAAGACTGACCTATTAGTTCTTAAGCTTTTATTCTGCTTTCCCAGAACACATACTGAAAGGGTAAAGTAATAATTTGAATTCTTCATTGGGAAACAAATGCAGTTAAAGTAGAAATGACCATTGATGCCCACCTTGCACAAGTAGACTGTCTCCCAACCACACATAGGAAATCCTAAATGAACCATCATTTGTGGTAAAAGCCCCTTGGGTATACAGTACAAAGAGAAACTCTGAGGCCCCTCATACACACACTGCCACTTGGCCTCCTGTAGAACAAGCATGCTTTCGACTCTACCTTTGGTTCTGGTTTTTAACCTTAAGTAGTCTGTAGACAAAACTAAGTTTAAAGGGCTAGAAAGTTGAGTTTTCAACAGCTTAAGGAATTAACTCCACAAAATAGGCACAAACATAGTCTTTAAATAAATCATCCTTTTGACTTCTCTATAGCATAATAAGAGCTAAAATTATGACAGCATGGCAGTTTCCATTGTGAAGGCAGTTGTACTAGGAGTCAATTGGTCCCTGGGGTTAAGCCTGCACTGGGGTCAGGAACTGCTAGGTTTTTGTTTCTTCATCCTTAAAATAGCTCTTGGTATATGCTAAGTGTGGTGACAGTAAAGATAATTGAAATAATTATCACTTCAACTCCAGGGAGCCCATACTATTCAAGCCCTGGGCGTACAAAGTAAATGTTGAGAAAGAGTTGACTTCTTTGTTTCTTGATAAGAATGTGGAGGGTATTGTCTCTAGCTGGAATATTACTGCCCAGGTGGAAAAGAAATGGTGATTTGAGTAGATCATGAGTGGGGTAGGAAAGGCTTCAGCTTAGCAGCTCCATTCCAGATCCTATAAGGGCAGTTCTAGAGAGTATTCAAACTTAAACATTTATTGAGCACTTGTTATGGATTGGTTACTTAGTAGGCTCAAGATAGTACCTGAAAATCTTTTGGATCAGTGATTATTTCAGAAAGCTAGACTTGTGCAAGTCTTATCAGAATTGGTGTGCAGGCCCAGGATGCCAGCACAAATAGCGTTACATAATCACTGTTGTTTATTATATGCTTTATTATGTATGCACACTATTCTAAACATCTGTCATTGTACATTTACAGAAGTTCTGAGATAGAAGGTTTTTTTTTTTAATATTTATTTTATTTATTTGAAAGGCAGAGTTACAGAGAGAGGTAGAGACAAAGAGAAAGGTCTTCCATCTGCTGGTTCACTACCCAAATGGCCGCAATGGCCAGAGCTGTGCCTATCCGAAGCCAGGAGCTTCTTCCGGGTCTCCCAAGTGGGTGCAGGGGCCCAAGCACTTGGGCCATCCTCCACTGCCTTCCCGAGCCACAGCAGAGAGCTGGATTGGAGAGGAGCAGCCAGGACTAGAACCTGTGCCCATATGGGATGCTGGCACTTCAGGCCAGGACTTTAACCCATTGCACCACAGTGCCAGCCCCTAGAGGTTATTATTATCTCTATTTTGCATCTCAAGAAATTGAAGCACATGAAGTGAACATTTAACCTAGTAGTTAAGGTGCCTGCATCCCATATTGAAATACCTGGATTTTACTCCCAGCGCAGGCTCCTGACTCCAGCTTCCTGCTAATGCAGACCCTGGGAGGCAGCAGTGATGGCATAAATAATTGGGTTCCTGCCACCCACATGGGAGACTTGATTGCTGTTCCTGGCTTCAAGCTTCAGCCATGGCCCTGCATTTGGGGAGTGAATTTGCAGATGGGAGGATTTCCCTCTCCCTCTCAATTATTTAAACAGATAAATACTTTTTTAAAGAAATTGAGACACTGACAAGTTAAGTGATTTAAAGCAGGTCATGTTGCTATAAGAAGTGATGAAGCTAGGATTCACATCCAAAGAGCATATGCTCTTAGATGCCTGCTGTGTTTGTTGCTTTAACCGAATATACTGGGAATGTAATATTTCATCATTTCTCTCTGCCAGGTACTTCAGTTACAGCTGAGAACACAGTATAAATAGTCCCTGTCCCAGCTGGTTTTAGAGCCTGATGAGAGATCATATTAGTTTACTAGGGTGACCATAACAAAGGACACAGTGGCTTAAACAGCAGACACTCATTTCCCAGCATTCTGGAGGCTGGGAGTCCAAAATCAGAATATCAGTAGGGTTAGTGTCTCCTGAGGCCTTTCTCCTTGGTTTGTAGATGGCTGATATCTCCCTGTGTCTGTACAAGGTCTTCCCACTGAGTGTTGTCTGTGTCCTAATGTCCTCTTATTTTAAGCACTTCTGTCATATTGCATTAGGGCCCACCCTAATGAACTCATTTTAACTTAATTATCTCTTTAAAGACCCTGTCTCCAAATATGAGGGAACTTCAAGAATTCATGGAAAGTGGAATTTGAAAAGTTTATTTTGGTGCAAACAACTTTTGAAATCCATGCATACACATAAAATTACATTTTAAGGTAGTAAGGTTAGGAGTCCAATATATGTGTTTTGGAGGGGAAACAGTTCAGCCAATAGCAGAGATATAGGTTAAGGAAGAAAGAGAACACACACAATTGCTCCCTTACAATGGGATGACTTCTTGATAAACCTGTAGTAAGTTGACAATATCCTTAAGGTGAAAATGCACTGAGCACATTGTTGCTTAGCTCCCATGTTTTTCCTCTCATGATCATGTAGCTGACTGACAGCTGCAGCTCACTGCTGTTGCCCAGTGTGGAGAAAGAGTACCATATGGAATATCACTGGTTAGAGGGGTGGGAAAGAGGGATCAAAATTCACATATTTGAAGCATAGTTTCTACAGAATGAGTATCAGATTCACACCATCATAAAGTCAACACATCTTAAGGTTAACTATTGTATGTTGAAGAAAGTCTATGCCTATATATATATATGTATACACACATATAGATTTTAATGTCATACTATATCACTGATCCTTCTTAACTACTTAAGCATTTTCTTTAGAAAGTTGTTTTATATATCTAACTTCCTAATGCAGTACATGTTAAAATACTTTCTATTCTCTGCATGTTACCATACTCTTGTGAATTGGTGCAACTCACTTGGGGTCCTGGATCATGCTCGGCCAATTGGTAATCTCTCTTAATATCCTAAGTGAGTGTATTCCCAGGTTATTTTTATCCTGCTTTGGCCTCTCTAATATTGATTTTGTCATCCAGTGGCCAATTTTAACTCATAATGATAAAGGGGCATTCAAGGAATATTGCTGAAACTATAACAAAGACATTTTTAAAGTACCTAATTGCAGTTGTTAAAATGCAGGTTTTATAGGGATTTAAATTTGCTTTTAAGGTAATTACCAAAGAAGCAGAAGATAAAGATAAGGATTTATCTGAATTTAACAAAAGTCAGTCACTGCTGTCTGAAGTTGATCATTGGTTGTTGGAAAAATCTATGTATGGAGGCATGTGAGAGTTCCTGGCATTCATAAAATTGGTTATCATTTTCCCATGCCAGGGAAGAATCTCGTGAGGAGCTATAGTGCATTGCCCCCGCAACTGCATTGTTCAGTTAGCACATTCCTTGCTAATATCCTACCTATAGGAACTGAGATGTACATACATACTGTTGAAGTGTGGTAAGCGCAATAGAAGAAAAATGGAGTGGCCAGTGCTGTGGCATAGCAGATAAAGCTGCCTCCTGCACTGCCAGCATCCCATAAGGATACCGGTTAGGTCCTGGCTGCTCCTCCTTTTCTTCTTTTTTTTTTTTAAAGACTTTTTATTTATTTGAAAGTCAGAGTTACACAGAGAGAGGAAAGGCAGAGAGAGAGAAAGGTCTTTCGTCTGATGGTTCACTCCCCAATTGGCTGCAACAGCCAGAGCTGCGCCAATCTGAAGCCAGGAGACAGAAGCCTCTTCCAGGTCTCCCATGTGAGTGCAGGGGCCCAAGGACTTGGGCTATCTTCCACTGCTTTCCCAGGCCATAGCAGAGAGCTGGATCAGAAGTGGAGCAGCTGGCTCTCGAACCGGTGCCCATATGGGATGCCAGCACTTCAGGCCAGGGCGTTAACCCACTGCGCAATAGCGCTGGCCCCCTGGCTGCTCCTCTTCTAATCCAGCTCCCTGATAATGTGCCTGGGAAAGGAGCAGAAGATGGCCCAACTCCTTGAGCCCCTGTACCCCTGTGGGACCCAGAAGAAGTTCCTGGCTCCTGGCTTTGAAACATCTAACAAAACAGATATCTGAGACTGAAAAATGTGAGTTTTGAAGTCATCAGGCATCTGTGTCAAGGTTGCTATGGGAGTGGGATACATACTTGATCACCAAGCATTCCCAGCCTTTTCTCAGTTCAGGCTTTGTTTTGTGCCAGATTACTGGAGTTAGATGTGCAGGCTTCACGAGACATAGGTGTGCCTCTTTCACCGAGTTGCAGGTCACCATTTGTGCATATCATCAGACACTGCAGAATCGCAGTCAGAGGTGTACCATAACTAGAGACAGTTCTTCATTGTGAACAAGTCTAGGGGATGCTGTGGACTCTTCTGTATACAGTTGTGCATTTGGATCTTTTTGAAGGTATCATTTGACCTGAATGAGTAGCTCATTGAGGAATCATTTCTAAAGTTTCACATGGGTTCTTTCTGACTACATAAGAGGGACATTTTATAGGGCACAGAGTCATTGCTGGCATTAGTGTAAGGGCTGTAAGAATCCCTCTCACCACTATATTGCAAATTATGTAGGCTATATGTACTGTTGCTCTGTATTCTTGCATCCATTATCAAGAGTTCCCTGTTTGTAAATGTTCTAATAGGGAGTACACATGATCATTATCCAAGTGAGCAAGTGGTTTTACTATGTTCTGTGAGCCTGGCACTATTTTGACTCAGAATAAGGAAGACAGACTTATTATTGTTTCTTGTCTCTACCAACATGATTTAACTAGAGAACAATTCAGGATTACCTGTGATTTAATGAATATATGATTTGAATAGAGTTACTTAACTCTAAACCACCTCTGTCGTATACAGCTTTCTGAAATGATGGACATATTGTAGATCTGCCCTGTTCAATCCTGTACCCACTAAGCATAGGTGACCACTGAGCATTTGATTTATGATTAGTGTGAGTAAGGAACTTTATTATTACTTATTTTCATGTTATTTGGAAGGCAGAGAGACAGAGACCTTCCATCTGCTGGCTCACTACTCAGATACCTGGGGCTGGGTCAAGCCAAAGCTAGGAGCCCAGAAGTCCATCCAGGTCTCCCCTGTGGGTGGCATGGATCCAACTACCTGAGTGGTCACCTGCAGCCTCTCAGGGTATGCATTAGCAGGAGACTAGACTCAAACCCAAGCACGGTGATATGGAATGCAGCCCACGTGGTATCCCATCTGCTGCATCAAATATGCACCCTGAATTTTAAACTTAACTTTAATTCACTTAAATTCAGGTTCCCACCTGTGACTACCTGCTACCATATTGAGCATCAACTCAGTAACTCTGAGAAGTTGTGAACTCCAAGAACTCAAGAAGGCAGTAGGACTTCCACTAGGGCCTAGAAATAAGGAGGGAACTGGGGGACCACTGGATCTGGCTTAATAGCAAGATCAAAGGCTGGGAGGAGGGGAAAACTATGTGGTTTATGAATATAAAGGAAGAAAAATGAGGGAAGTACCATGAGAGACTTTCTGAAAATATTAGGAAAGAAAGCTCCAGTCAAGACATTCCTTATTTCACAAGTTTGTTATCAGTATTTTACCTGCACCAAGCCTCCTGTTACTGGGGATAGAGATTGCATGTGTCAGCTTTTTTTTAAGCTTTTTATAAATAACGGATTTCCACAGAGCTGGACCATATAATGCGCAATTGTTCATTGAAATTTTCAATAGCAGTCAAGAGGGCATCTAAAGAGAATTCAAAGAACAATTGCTCAGCCACTCACAAGGCAGGTTGTTCAGTCTAGCCAGGACAAGCAGCAGCATGGGCTGAGGGGAGTTAGAGAGGGAGCGTGTTCAGAGGTCTGGGGAGAGCCAGAGTCTTGCAGAAGTCAGCCAACCAGAGGGAGGAGGCCTGGCAGAGGGAGGCAACCAAGTGCCAGAGACACCAAGTGTCACCAGAGTGGGCAAAGGAAGATAGCTACCTCTCATTTCCTACCTCCTACTGCTGCTGCTCACTGGCAGAAGCTGGAGAGCAAGGGGTCACAGCTGTGCAGTCCACGGGGGTCAGCCTGCCATAGCACAGATGTGGATGGAGAAGTACAGGTGGATCCCAGGGAAGGGGAGAGAAAGAAAATGGAAATAGCACTTTTGAAGCAAAAATTAAAAAAAGAGGAGTGTCTTAGTGTGGGCTGTATAACAAAAGTGCCACAGCCCAGGTGGCTTAAAGAACAAAAATGTTTGTTCCCATGTTGTGCAGGCTGCAAGTCTGAGATGAGATGTGGTGTGGGTGCTAACAGATCCAGTTTCTGGTAAGGGCCTTCTTCCTTGTTTGCGGACAGTTGTCATCTTGCATATCTTCCAATACAGAACAAAGGGTGAGGGATTTCACTTCTTACAAGGCCCCTAACCCCATTGTAAAGCCTCTGCCTTCACGGGCTCATCACCGCCCAAAAGGCCCTGTCTCCAAATACTATCAACTGGAGTTTAGGATTTCAACATTGAATTTTTCAGGAACACAAACATTAGGTCCATAGAAAATAATACAATGGAAACCCTTTAAATGCCTAATAGTTGGTTACATTATGACAAAGCCTTGAAATTATATGTAATGAGAGAAAATGCTCACTAGATATTAAGCGGAAAAAATATGAAAACAGCACATCCAGGAATATAAAAATATTTTAATAATGCATATACAATAAAATGTAAATATATATTACTTTCACACATAGAAAAGAATACTAAAAAGAAATGCATCCATGTTTTAACAAGTGCTATCCCTGGAGGGTGGCTTAACAGTGATCTCTAACTTCCTTCTCTGAATTCTCTTGGACTTTCCAAATTTTCTAAAGCAGCAAGATTGTGGTATCTTTTGTAATCTGGAACAATGTTTCTGTTGTTTTTGATCTGCCTGCAGGGCTATATTGCATCAGGAGAGTTATGTGACCAAGTTCCTTTTTATCCTTCGTTCCCTGGCTCTCTGTTAGCTTAAGTGTCCTTGTCTGCACATTTCAGCAGTGGCCAGGCCCCTGCACTGCATTTCTTAGAGTATTAAAAATAAAATGAGTTAATAAAATGCTCTTCTTTTAAAATATCCCACTGAGAAGCCCTCAGGACCTGGAGAATAGCTTGATTTCCTATTGATCTTTTCATTGCCTCAATTATTTCCTCAATCATGGTTAGTTAATTTAGATCCCCACCAACCACCTTTCCCCATTGTCGATGACATTTGTCTGTTAAATATGAATCTTTGGTGGCACTTCCATTGTGATATTGACAGTTGCATAATGCTTTATTGGCATCTGTAAGAATAGACCATATTTCTTAGGAGCTATGGAAACCTTTTTTTTTTTTTCTGAGCCACCTAAGCATAGCCAGTGTTTTGTGCTCTTGTAATCTTAATCTTAAAAACAGTAATCCATCTGTTTCATTGTTTTATTTGTTTCTAATAGGAAAAAAAAATTCCCCCTACAGTCTTACTGATCTGTAGTCATGTGGCCTTGATGGACTCATATAAAGGAAATTATATCCAGTATTTTCATATTAGCTATCATTTCAGTAAATGCACTCCTTCTCCTTAGTTTGCTTTTTAACCTCCAGCTGTTACCCAATTATTAGTTCTTGGATGACTGCTTCAGCAGCATTACTGTAGTACTTGCTTGTAGGAGATATTAATAATACTAAGCAGTTTGTAAATGTGCAGTGTTACACACATGTAAGGATTCCTGTTGACACCCCTAATTGTTACCATGATTTTGTCATGGTAAATTAGGATTCTTGTAGTTATAAGGAGCAGAAATTAACTTAAGGTGGCTCCAGCATGGCAGTGCAGTTTGGAGGGGCAGTCCCAATGCACCCGCCGGTGGGTTCTGACAAGGCTCCAGAGCAGAACAGCAGAGGCGCAGGAAGAATTAGAACTCTCTCTGGAAAACCAGCGAGAATCCAATCATATGCGCCTTTTCCCACTTTTTTCTGCTTTTCTACCTACTACCTTCTTTGGTCTTCAGACACAATATCTGTTATCTGTATGACATCTCACAGGACGGCAGAAAATGTCCATTCTCTTCATGTTTTCTTTCTGTGGCTAGAGCTCTTGAAACTCTTTTAAGTGCTCCCTTGGCTTTGCTTCTTTCTGTCCTCTTTATGTTCTGACTCTCCCCAACAAGCTTTCAAATTCCCTGTACATGAACACTGATAGGTCCAAGTTTCCGCCAATCAGCAACAGCTAAGGCAGGACTTTGGTGTATGTCCTGCATCACCTGGAAACATCCCCCTGTGCCCTGCAGTCTTTGTGAGATTGCCAGAAGTTTGAAAAAGTGTTCAACATAGGGACCGGCATTGTGGCACAGTGGGTTAAGCTGCTGCCTTCAATGCCAGCATCTCATATGAGGGCTGATTCTAATCCCAGCTGCTCCATTTCTGATCTAACTCCTTGCTAGTAAAGCAGCTGAAGCTGGCCCAAGTGCTTGGGCCCCTGCCATCCAGGTGGGATCCAAGGATGGAGTTCCAAGCTCCTGGCTTCAGCCTGTCCCAGCCCCTGCCATTGCAGCCATTTAGGGAGCTAACCAGTGGATAGAAGATTGTGTGTGTGTGTCTCCATCTCTCTATAATTCTGCCTTTCAGATAAATAAATAAATCTTTTGAAAAGAAAAAAAAGATGTTTACCATAGTGAGTACTTGTGTTATACTTCATGTTACAGAGATATGAATTTGCCAAGTTATGAATTTTCTTTTGCCTTACCATTTAGAGAAAGAAACTTATATTTAGTTAGTTCATCAAGATGGAGCCATTGAAAAGTGAATTTTAAAGATTTATGTCCCATATGGCAAAAAAGAGCAAGTGATGGTCACAGAGCCATATCGGGGAGATGATGGTGTGTAATCAAAGAAACTAAAGTAAAATATCAGAACTAGGAATGACATAAAGAAAGGAAAAAGAGAGTGGGGTTTCCTATTGTCAATATGGCTGCTTGGGTACCACATTGATTAAGAATCAGCTGTGCTGTGAACTAAGCATCAACTGACACTTATTTCATGAGGCTTACATCCTAGAAATAAGATCTGCTATGAGACAATAAAAATGCCATTGACCTTTCTATTTGTATCTTACTGCATTGGACAACCACATAAAGGCAAATAATACACACACTCACACACCCACACACACACTCATTCATTCTTTCATCCATTCATTCATCTTGATGGGCGTTTGTCAAACACCTGCTAATCCTCAAGCAAATCCCAGATCGTATGGTTACAAAACAGGCATTTAAGTGAATATTAGTGTTCATGAAGCTCTGTAGTAGGCACTTGGGTAAGCACTTCACATTCTTTGACTCATTTCATTTTCACAGCTTACATCATGAAGTAGATTCTTCTGTAATTAACATTTGTGGAAAGGAATCCAAAGCTCTGAGATACTGAAATAGTTTGGTTTGGGCCACATTATTAGTTCTTGGAAGCACTGGACCTTGACCTCAGGTTTGTCTGACCACAAAATCCTTGGTTTTATTTGTTTAGTTAGCACTGCTCTCAGGTTAGCGTTGACATAAACTGGTGAACAGTTAAACCGTAATAAGCCACTTCATGACCTGGTAAATCCCATGACTGAGGCAGTTACTAAAGAGTCTCCGTCACTTCCCAGCTGTGAGACTCTGGGCAAGTTCCTGTCTTCTCTGGACATACTGATGCACACATGTGAAGTGAAAGCAGTGAACAGACCTGCCTGACAGGTGGTGGTGTGGAATAAAAGAGCTGATCCATGCAAAAGTGCTAGAACGGTGCAGGAATAAAGTGGGAGCCCTACAGTGGTAACCCATACTGTTGTTCACAAGGGGCTTTGTGCAATGAGAACAGGTCCTGCCCTGGGTTGGGGATGAGAGTAGGGTCTGGCAGGGCTCAGTGAACAAGCAGGCCTTGACATACACAGCGCTGCTGGGGAGGGAGGCTGGTGTTGAACGTTTGAAACAGAAGGATCCGTGAACTAAGACCATTGATTTACTCAGTGCACATTTGTTATGCTTATACTGTGTACCAAGCACAATGCAACCACGGGATAGGTAAGGTTCTAGATCCTGACTTCAAATACAGAAGGATGCTAAGAAAATGGCTACAGGGAATTTTCTGTGAGAACAATTATGGACATGACAAACCCAGGATTGTCTCAAAGAGATAGCAAACTAACCTTTTTACACAAGCAGCTATTTACCTCACACCCCATACAGTGAGGTTTTCTTCCCCCACATATTACATCCACCTGTGGCTGCACACCACAACTAGATCACTGCCCTTCATTTTCCAGAATGACACTGCTGACTCTTCATACATCTTGATGAAGGATTATTCAGTTACCTAGAACATTCCTCAGCTGAAGATAGCTTGAGAAGGGATAAAGAATGTGTTAAGGCATATTAAAAATCGGCTTTTTCCTGATGGCAGTTTGTCATTTTTCAATTTGGCTTTGTTCCCTTTTCCTTATTCTACCATGTAGATCTGTATGAGTCTTGAGACAAGAGGGGAGTTTCTCGTGATGTGCCTTTCTTGGAGCATATGGATAAAATTGCCAGGTTTAACTGGAGACTGTTCAGGGTCTTTCTTGCTGTTTGCAGGCAAAACAGATTACTTCTATTCTTGGCCCTAGTCCTAGATGCCCAGGAAATTAATGGTGTCTCTTGGCCTGTGACACTCTGTGTTTACTCCCTGGAGTTGGTCCCCGGCTTTGACTGGCAGTGGATAAAGGGCTTCTTGGGCTTGGCACCAACTCTAGCTGGGACCATTCTGGGGTCCTCAGGCTGCCCTCTGACCAGCCCATCTAGTAACCCCCTGAAGCCAAAAGTCTTTATCTATACCTTATGGTGATTCGAAGCAACAGATAAAAACTCCTTGAGCCAGTAACAATTTCATTTGTAGCACTTTCATTTTACTAAGCACACTTCCCACTTTACAGATTAATAAACTGAGGTACACCAAGGTTAAGCCACTTGTCATATAGCTGATCACTGACAAAGCTGGGAAATTAGCCCAGGCAGGCAAATTCAGAGTCTGAGCTCTGAATCCCCTACTGTGTTGATCTGCCCTACTCAGAGGTGACCCAGCCCAACCTCTGTTATTTTGAATGCATTGTTTTATAAAAGCTCTTAACACACAGTAAGAGCCGTGTACTCAAGAGTGCTAGAAGTTATTATTAGTGTGTTTAATGAATAGTGGTGACTGCATCTGGAGAAATGCTGGGAGTTCATATACTTCATCCAGGACTTTCCAAATTGAATTCTGTAGACTACTAGTTTCCAAGGCCAATGTGGTAGCATAAACGGTTAAGCTGCCACATGCCACACCGGCATCCCATATGGGTGCCCGTAAGCCCTAGCTTAAATCCAGCTCCCTGCTAATGTGCCTGGGAAAGCAGCAGAAGATGGCCCACGTGTTTGGGGCCTGGCTACCCACATGGGAGACCTGGATGAACCTCTTGGCCTGGTCCAGCCCTAGCTGTTGTGGCCATGTGGAGGGTGAGCCAGTGGATGAATATCTCTCTATATCTCTCCTCCTTTCTCTGTAACTCTGCCTTTCAAATAAATAAAAAATAAATCATAAAAATTTTTAAAAATAAATCTAAAAAAAGCTTTAAAAATAAATAAATATTTATTTGAAACCTAGAGTTACAGAGGGAGGAGGAGAGACACATAGATCTTCCATCTGCTGCCTCACTCCCAAAAAGGCTTTAACAGCTGGGTCTGGGCCAATCTAAAGCCAGGAGCCAGATCTTCTTCCAAGTCTCCCATGTGGGTGCAGGGGCCTGAGGACTTGGGCCATTTTCCCTGCTTTCGCTGGCCCATGAGCAGGGAGCTCGATCAAAAGTGGAGCAACCAATTCTCAAACCCAGCACCCATATGGGATGCCAGCGTCACAAGTTGAGGCTTAACCTCATATACCAGAACATTGGCCCCATAAAATAAATAATAAAAAAAGAATATTAGTATCCAACAGAAGGTAGATAGTATTCTATTTCTCAAAAAAAAGACCATGGTTCAGTGGGGAAAGCATTGGTTTAAAAATCTTTTATACCATACTACTTCTCAAAGTCTAATATTAAATAATATTCAATAATGTGCATTACTAAACTCCAGAAGGTGGCCATGGTACATAGGGGTTGTATTCCGCAATTTGTACATTTATTATACAAATTTGGAGGGGAAAAGTTAATGGGAGTAAGATTGTTTTCCTTAGGAAGTCCTTATTGCAAGATTGTCCCTTGCTAGCAGTCTGAAAACTTGGGTCTTAGGAGTATTTTCTGTAACTCTGTAACCAGAATGGATCACTGTACCCAAACTGCGCAACCTCATTTATGCTGAACATCTGCTCTCCTTCAGGGAACCTGAAGGTTTGGATACATGCTAGATATACACTGTGCTTGAGTGACTAGTTCTAAGTACAGACATTGAATACTGGGTCTAATGAGCTTCCCTGATAGATGCTCCATACACATTGTCACAACTCATTGTTGAGGAATTCAGTGTATCCTGGCTGAGCCTTATGGGACAGGACCTTGGAAGCTCATGCCTGGTTTCCTCTGGACTATGCCTATGAACATTTTCTCTTAGCTTATTTTGCATTGTATCCTTTTTTGTAATAAGTCTTAGCCATGAATACAACTATATGCTGTCTTCTGTGCATCCTCCTAGTGAATCACCAATCCTGGGATGTCCCTTGTGGACCCCTATCACATCCAGAAAATTGTTTCTTTAACAATGCCTTGAACATCTCATAGGTCATTTGGGTTACAAAGCCTACTCCATGGGGCATGATGAGCTGTTTATCATGTTTAAAGGTAGAGATCACTCTACATCATTATTTGGAGCTTTTTGGTAAAAAAAAAAAAAAAAAGTAAAGGTTCTTCAGGCACAATGTGGAATTCATTGCTAAGTAACAGTTTCCTCCCATACTGGATACATAGCTTAAATATATACTGGGAAAGCAACTGGTACAATTTCATCAACCTTTTAGAATAATTGAGTGAGAAGAATTAGGATGAGACCAATATTCTTAAGATATAGCCATCCTGGCGCCGGCACTGTGGCGCAGTGGGTAAACGCCTTGGCCTGAAGCATCCGCATCCCATATGGGTGCCAGTTTGAGAACTGACTGCTCCACTTCTGATCCAGCTCTCTGCTATGGCCTGGGAAAGCAGTAGAAGATGGCTCAAGTCCTTGGGCCCCTGCACCAGCAGGGGCCGACCCAGAGGAAGCTCCTGGCTCCTGGCTTCGGATCGTTACAGCTCCAGCCATTGCAGCCAATTGGGGAGTGAACCATTGGATGGAAGATCTCTCTCTCTCTCCCTCTCTCTCTCTCTGCCTCTCCTCTCTCTATGTAACTCTGACTTTCAAATAAATATATAAATCTTAAGATAAAAGATACAGCCATCCTTTCTAGTCATCCATCTTTATACTTAGCTCTTCAATATGGTTACAATTTTCTTCATCAATTTATAGAAAATTGTGACTTTTATGAAAATATATTTAAATTATATATTAATAAAATTTTAAAATGCATCAAATCAGAAAACCCAACTAATGGGACTCCATGGACTTTTGCACCTCATGACTGAGGCTGTGACGTCCCCCTGCAAACATGATTTCCCTGAGCTCATCTTGCGGCATAAACAGATGCACCAGGGTCTCCTGAGAGCAGGTCGGCTGCTATGGTGCATGAAAGGGCAAACACAGAGGGTGCTGAGCCCCAGTGTGCGTTCCTCTAAGCACCTTTCCTGGTACTCCTCCTCCTCCACATTCTTTATGGGTGACTTCTCCTCCTCTTATGTTTTTCACAGCTGCCAAAGTTATATTTGCGCATCCTCTACTATGGGTGGAGAACTGCGTTTCCTGCCACTCAGCCAGTTCCACGTTATTGCCCTGTGTTTTATGTCTAGACCAGTTGACCCTGTTTTCCTTTGGTCTTGTGCTTACTGCCCTTGTTGACCTGTTTCCAGAAAACAGACAGGCTTATATCAACAACACACCAGTTACTAGTTGACCTAACTGGCTCTTTGCCAGGCTGATGAGATGGACAGACTGATAATTCTCTCAGCAGTTCATCCTCTTCTCTCTTTCTTTTTTTATTATTATTATTTTTTAAAATTGTTTTGACAGGCAGAGTGGACAGTGAGAGAGAGAGAGACAGAGAGAAAGGTCTTCCTTTGTTGTTGGTTCACCCTCCAATGGTATGGCCGCTGCGGCCAGCACGCTGCGGCCGGCGCATCGCGCTGATCCGAAGCCAGGAGCCAGGTGCTTCTCCTGGTCTCCCATGCGGGTGCAGGGCCCAAGGACTTGGGTCATCCTCCTCTGCATTCCCAGGCCATAGCAGAGAGCTGGCCTGGAAGAGGAGCAACCAGGACAGAATCCGGTGCCCTGACCAGGACTAGAACCTGGTGTGCCGGCACTGCAGGTGGAGAATTAGCCTGTTGAGCTGCGGCGCCGGCCCTCGTTCTTTCAGTACCTTATATTCTGCTGCATCTTGCCTTCATTGGTGTGTTTCTTCTCCCTCTTTGCTCAGTGACCACTGCAAAACTCAGTTCAGTTTTCACTCTATTTCCTATGAATCGGATTTCCTCCCTTGTACCTCTAGGATCTTAGAATTCCTATTGATACCCTGTCTGTAGTGTATACCATCACACCATTTTTTTTGTTTATGCATCCAACACAGAACAAGTGAGCTCCTACTAAGGGCCATTCACTGCTTAAAACTTAAAATACAAAAGAAAATAAAAATAAAGTCCCTGTGACAAGGAAATTACTATATATTTGAGCTCTGCCATAACCTGTTATGCTGGTTTTTTTTAAAGATTTTACTTATTTATTTGAGAGGTAGAGACAGAGAAAAAAGTCTTTCATCTGTTGTTTC
This sequence comes from Sylvilagus floridanus, assembly GCA_949820135.1. Classification (NCBI taxonomy): domain Eukaryota; kingdom Metazoa; phylum Chordata; class Mammalia; order Lagomorpha; family Leporidae; genus Sylvilagus; species Sylvilagus floridanus. Next base: position 145,355,562 of record OX463241.1, on the reverse strand, counting down.
ACTCCCCAAATGGCTGTAACAGTCTTCACTGGGCCAATCCAGAGCCAGGAGCCAGGAGCTGCTTCTGGGTTTCCCACGGGCGCAGGATCCTAAGCACTTGGGGCATCTTCTGCTGCTCTCCCAGGCCATAGCAGAGAGCTGGATCAGAAGAGGAGCACCAGGACTAGAACCAGCACTTATTTGGGATGCTGGTGCCTCAGGCAGTGGCTTAGCCCATCATGCCACAGCACTGGCCCTGATGTTATACTATTCTTTATCACCTCCTACTGCTGCTTTCTTCACTGTGTCTCCAAATTTCATGAGAGCAAGGAATAACTCCTATGATTTTTATATTTCCAGAATAGTGAATGGTCAACAGTAAATAGAGGTTAGTGACTCAGGAATAGATCCAGTTCATGGCCTATTTCTGCAGTTCACTAGCCATATTATCCTCTGTTGCCTCATCCATAAACTGGGAACAGTCATATCTATCCCTTACAGTGTTGTAAGGGCTGACTTAGATAATGTTTATAAAATGTCTAACACTGGGCCCGACACATACTAATCATGTAAATAAATGATGAATAATTCAGACTAAGCTGTCCTATGATGCAAGTGTTTATGATACTTTTTCTTGAAACTTAGGCCTTAGAAGACTTTTCCTGGTGTACTAGATCTCAGCATTATAGTGTCAACCTCCCCACATTGCGCACATCCTAAGCGGGATGGAAGGAGTTAAGAGAATGTAATTGTGAGTCACAGAGTCAACAATGCATGTAAAGACCTGCCAGGCTTCCTCTGCACAGGGACGTGGGCCTCCACATCCATTTTTGGCTTGAAGGTTGCTGCCTCTAGCTTGCTTCATTTCCTGGCAGTCACTAGAAGCAGAATGGAAATTGGAAGGAAGGTAAGAATTTCCATATACTCATCACATACTAAGTGCCAGGTGCCACATACATATGCAGTCTCGATTGTTACAACACCTCTGCCAAGAAAGTATTCTTATCCCCAATCTACATACTGGAAAGCTGACTTAGAGGGTGAATAACCTGTCCAAAGTTGCACAGCTAACCCAGTACAGATCTAGGATCTTTACTCTTTACATCAAATGCCCGACAATAAATCAAATCCATGGAAAATCTAGGTTAGTCTGGTCTGATCTGACTGTACTTCTCTTTCTATGCAACCCTCTCCCACTGAGCCCACGAGATTTAAGGTGGAGAAGGAAACTCACAGCAAGCTTGCAATGCCATTGTCCTGCTCTCGCAATTCAGAGCTGGAACTAGAGCGAGAGGGAGGTGCCTGGCACAAAAGGCATGGAGGCACTAACTTTCAAGTTCATGTATGTGCAGATCCACAGTTTTTCTCACCCTGATTCCAGCCCTGCCCCTTCTTCAGGTTAGCCTGATATATGGCTGCTGGAATTCCCAAGCAGGAATTACAGAAACACCTCCAACACCATGATAACCAGGAAAGTCCTGAAACTGGCTGGAAGAAAGAATCCTTGGCTCCCAACCCTTCTCAGATTGAGAGCTGGATTTCAGCATAACTTCTCTCCCCCACCAAACTACTTCCCCCTCCAAAACTACCTTTCATGATTTTTTCATTGAATTTTTACCTAAAAATCTATAATAAACAAAGAGGTCATCAAGATCAGTTACAAAGGCTAAAAAATTGGTTTCGACCCATTTGCTAAACCCCTGGCTCAGTAGAGCATTGTGAAGACAGGGATGAGCGGACAGGTTGCTGCACTGGATGTGCAGCTGGTGCACTGTTGAGCAGGGTCTCCCTTGGCACAGGATATGAGGAGCTGCACTAGCCCTTGTTGGAGCCCACGCCCACCCTTCTCATTTTAAACTGAGGCCCTGAGAGGGGAAATGACCTTCTTAAACTTACTTAGCTATCTAATACAAAATTAAAGAAAGAAACCTTATCGTTTTTTTTTAACCCCCTAGCATATTTCCACACGGAGTCAGAGAAGTGGAGCACACCATATACATTCTTCTCATGACTCGTATTAATGACTAGACCCTATGACCACCAACTCATAAATAAAACTATCTGTATTATTGCTGTGCCCAGTTTTGCTTCTCCTGATAGCATGTCTGTGTAATTGTACACCAGCAGTGTTGTTCATGAACCATGTACATCAGAGTCATCTAGAGAATTAATTCAAAATGTAGACTCTTGGACATTCCCCAGTTTTTCTGAGTCAGAAGATTCTGTCACAAGAGCTTAAGAATCTAGATTTGAGACAGTTGATATCAATCTTAGTCAGCTTCTGGTCTTCTTTTTGTTTTTCTTTCCTTCGGGGCATTGAGTCAATCCCTCCATCATCTAGTATTTCTAGTCCTCAGTCAATTTCAGCAAGAAAAGAAAATCACCATAGTTTTAATCACTCTGTGATTTGGCAAGGCTAGAAATGGAAGAAAGGAGTTAGAATAGCAGGCATTAGTTTTCTCTTATGGGTCATTACAGAGTTATAGAGAAAGCTCCTCACTTTCTATGATGTGTTTTTAGTAAAAGTATCTTGTCAAAGCTGATGAAACATTCTTAAAATATTCATTTTCAAGTATAGGTAACATTTTCCAAATATACATCAGTTTCTCTTAAAACTTCTTTATAAGAATCTGGCTTAGTGCAAGAAGCTGAGGGTGTGTACTGTGGGAATGGGCAGTATCTGTGAATGTGCATATCTTGTACATAAAGGGTTTCCGAAAATTTGCATCAGTTGCCAGCCACTTAAAAATAAGGACATTTCCTCATTTTAAATAGAAAATTCCATTCTTATACTGGGCCTGTTGTACATTGCATGTTTATGTTTCCTCCAAAATTCACATATAGAAACACTAATCTCAACGTGGTGGCATTTGAAGATAAGGATTTGGGCAGGTCATTAGGTCCTGAGTGTGGAGCCCTCGTGAATAAGCTTAGCCTTTCCAAAACAAAGCCCAGAGATCTCTCTCCCTCTCTTTCTGCCATGTGAGTACACAGTAAGAAGTCATCAGTCTATAGCCCAGGGAGGGCCTGCACCAGAACCTGACCACGCTGCTCCCTGACTTGCAGCCTCCAGAACTGTGAGAAATGAATTCCTCTTGTTTATCAGCCACCCATTCTAACGTATTTTCTTATAACAGCCTGAACTGATTAGGACATGGCCAGGGTCCCACCATGCAGCAATCTGGTGCATAGACGTGGCTCTCTTAAACACACTGTGGCACATTGAAAGATTTTCATAAATTCATTAACTCGCCTCCCATTGAGAAGTGAGGTCTGGGTACTGCCCCCTTGAATCCAATCATTAAAATATGGAACAAGTGATGCAAAACCAATTTCTAGGCCTAGGCTCTAAGAAATTAGCAATGTTTACCCTTCATCACTTGGGACACTTCTTCACTGAAATCCATGCAATGGTTTTTTTCATAATACACATTTTTCACAATTTGAAGACTCTCCTCATCAACATATATTTCAGGCCAAACTTATTTTTTATTTTTTCCTCAGACTTTTGAAGTATCCTTGTATATATGTATGTCTGTGTGAGTATCCACACGTACACACAGTCAGCCCTTTATATCGGCAGGTTCTATATCCATAGATGTAATCAATAACAGATTGAAAAAATTTGAAGCAGGGTAGAATTGCACCTGAACTGAAACTGCATAGACTTCTCTTGCCATTACCAGGTAATAAGTGTATTTAGGTAACATTTATGTTATCTGAGATAAGATAAGTGATCTGGAGCTGTTATAAAGTGAACGGGAGAAGGTGCATAGGTTATAGGCAGCACCACACCAGTTTCTATAAGAGATGTGAGTATCTGTGGATTGTGGTACCCACAAAGGGTCCTGGAACCTGTCCCTGTGGATACCAAAGGATGACAAACCTGGATTGTAAGGGCAGGAGGGATACACAGAGCAATGGAGATTTCCACTTAAAGAGCTTTATCTCCCATGGACCACCTTGCTCAAGGTGAAGAGAATAAAAGGCCAAGGATTGGGTAGCTCTGAGAGCTGGTTCCCTTATTTGTACAAGCAGTTCCCATTCATCCTTGACTTCGATGAGTCTGTGAGTCAAGTAGCTCGGCTTTTGTATTATTTACTTGGAGGGTATATTTATGTATCTTGTAACATATTAGAAATGCATTTATTCCTTGGCAATCCAGCCTGTGGCGCAAATGAAATATCTGATTTCTTTGTTGAAGCCTGAGCCTCACTCATCTTGTACCGACAGCTTTCTGCAAATACTTGTTGAATAAATGAATGAACAAATGAATGTGTTTTCATCACCAAGGGTACAAAGACAAATGAGACATGGTCCCTGCCCTTGGGGAGCTCATAGTCTATTGAACACAGACAGCAAATTAAATACTGGTCATGCCTCCTGGGTTAGTGCATTCTTTTATGCAGGAAAACCATTTCATCTGTGTCTAGCCGCTATTCACTCCTATATCAGGAAGAAACAACAAGGGATGGATAAACATGGCTTGGAGGAGCCCAGAGTTGGGCAGGGGGCTGCCCACCACCTACCCCAAAGAAGCAGCCTTGCTGTACCGGAGTGAGTACACAGGAAGGAGGGAGAGCAGAATAGCCCATTGGAGTTGCGGGAACCGAGGCACAATTCCTCAGAACCACCCTCAGGGACCCATTAGGAAAGCAGGAACAGAAGTACTGACGCATCATTCCGTCAGGCTCTGCTTGCCAGACTGCAGACACGACAGCGAGGCCACGCCATCAGCACCGCTCCTCAAAGCTGCAGCCACCTTGCAGCAGTGGGCCGGCTCCAGAATTCTGGTTCATTTTAGAGAGATGTGAGAAAGGCTCTGGTTGGCATCAGCTCATCCCCCATGCCAAGAACTTTGAGGAGTTATCTTTTTTCCTTCTCAAGTATTTTTGGCAAAGTGTTAGTTTGTGAATATTTTCTCTTTTTTCCTCATAATTGAGAACTTTGATGAAGTTGGGCAGAGGGGAAGCAAAGACCTTTGTTTAATCTTAGAAATAAATGGTATCTAGATCTTTATTCTCCCTGTGAGGTTGAGCGTCAATGTCAATATATTGATATGATCGATATTTGTGGAGTGTTGATTAAAAGGCATTTGGGTCTTGAATGATTTCTTTTTGTTTATGTTAAATAAAGAGAACAGGAGGTTGGCAAGAAACTCTGAGGGCGATGCCTTTGCTGTCTTGTCAATTTCCTAGCCATGAGGCTGTGTCTAGCCCCGGGAGGCTGAGCTCTGCAGGTGGAAATGACTTTCTGTTTGCGAAGTAGAACCTGATGAAATACCTAAATGTAATTAATCTGCTGCCTTATTTCAATAGACTCCAAGCGCCTTCTGTAGAAATTTTATAAGAAAGGTAACAGCTGTAACAATCACACTCCTTTCGTCTTCTTCAAGTTTAGCAAGGCAGATCTTGTGGCACGGTAGGTTAAGTTGCCTCCTGGGATGCCTTTATCCCATTTGGGAATTCAGGTTCAAGTCCAATCTCTGCCTGCAATTCAGCTTCCTGCAAATGTACATCCTGGGAGGCAACAGATGATTGCTCAAGTACTTGAGTCCCTGCCACCTACAAGGGAGACTTGCTGGAATTCCAGGTTCCTGGCTTTGGCCTGGTCCAACCCTGGATGCTGTAGGCATTTTGGGAGTGAACTATTAGATAGGAGATCTCTTTCCTCTCCCCTCTTCCCTTCTTGCTCTACCTTTCAAATAAATAAACATTTTAAAATTTTTGTTTAAGATTTTGAGGTGAAAATACCATCTCTATTAAGAGAGATTTTCTTAGAAGTGTAGCTTTTTAGATTCTCAGCTTTAGAATACAAAGAAACTCACTAAGTAATTATGTTAAATTACAAAAGTAAATATATTAAAATTAAGCAAGCAGTATATAAACTATGGATAGTGATTAGTAGCTTGTGCATAATAGGCACTGAGTTTGTCTGAGTTGGACCAAAGTGATATACTTGCAAGATGAAAGAATTTTCAGTCTTCTTGAAAACGCTCTCTCACTGATTTGTATTTTTGTCCTCTTAAATTTCTCATCCTTTCTTTTATCTGTAGATTGATTATGAGTTGCTCTTAGTTGTTTTGAAGGTTGCCTGTGTGATCTGCTACCCTTGGTGATTTTAGTACATTCAAATCTGGACTCTCATGGCCTAAGGCTTTGGTCTTTGTATTGGCACTGCATTGTTCAGTGAATGAAAGTCGTATTGCCTTCCCTGCAAGGAGGTGCCTAGCAGGGAAAATAAGGTCAAAGACAGCATGCTTGGTCTTTTTGCTACTAAGAGATCTAAATCAATTAATATTTTGGGACCCAAGGTGTATCCAGGGACACTAACGTGTACTGACATGTGACTCAGATTACTGATCCCAGATCAGCAATTACTAAGGACCCGCCTAGTTACATGGTCTTGAATCTGAGTCGTGAATGCTGAAAATTTCAAATGAGGATGACATGGGTAAAATTCCTGAAGCATAAGGCTCTTTCTTCCTCAATTTATAGATATGATTCTATCATAAAAATCATAGACCCAAAAGCAACTTAGAAAGATTGTATTGTCTTGCTCTGATTTCAGGTAAAACCATGCATAACATATCCGTAAAAGATAACGAAGTGTCTGTTTTGAAGTCTTCAAGAAAGTGACAATAACTAGCTTTCTTGGGTAACCTTCCCTGATATTGAGTTTCCTGCTGCAGAAGGAAAATCCTGGTTTGGCTTCAGAGTCAGAGCTGGGTTCAAATGTGTGTGCTGTCGTTTTCTGACCATGTGACCAAATCTGTTTCATTGGCAATGTAAGAATAAGCAGCACTGTCCTTACAGCCTGAGGGGTTTTCAGGAGTAAATAGAAATGTGTGCAGTGCCTGCCACAACACTCGTTCCTCCCATGTTGCTGTTTCCCCTAAGCTGGTACCCCATTGTGAATTAGTTCTCTGGCCTTCCTGCAGAGAGAGAAGATCCAATGTGTAATCATTCCCCAAGGTAGAAGAAAGTTTGGTGTACCTGGGAGATTTGGCATAAACTTTAACAAGAAGCTGGCTGACACCTTCAGAAATCAAGGTAAAGGGACAGCTGCAGTATGATGCAAAGACCTTCAGTGTTTTTGCAGAACACATTTTTTAAACGGAGATGTAGACGTGGGTCTCCAGGAGTGGGATAAAGTTAACTGAGATTCTCATACCACATTTTTTGGGAAATGGATCTGAGACAGTGAATAATTTTCAGAGATTTGAAGAGTAATGAGTAGCAATACTGGCAATTTAAAAGGAGAATCCAGCGGAAGCTAGAATCACAGGAGATGTGAATCAGATTAAATCTGAGAGGAATTTCTGATAGTATGTGTAATCTACTGAGGACAAGGAGATGGGTTTGGCACAGCAGTTCAGATACCACTTGGGATACCTGCATCCCATATCAAAGTGTCTGGGTTCTAGTCCCAGCTCCACTTTGAATTGCAGCTTTTTAGTAATGCTTGTCCCTGAGAGGCAACAGATAGGGCTCGAGTACATGGGTCCCTTGGATTGAGTTCCAGGCTCCTGGCTTCAGCCTTGCCTAGCCATTGCTGTTGCAGGCATCTGGGGAGTGAACTAGGAATGGGAGCATTGACTTCTCTCCTCTGTCTCTTCTTTCCAAATAAGTAAGAATACATTTTAAAGGAGTTTTTGAAAAAAAAAATCAAGGAGGAGGAAGAGATGGAATGGAGGAAAGAAAGGAGAAGAAAACACTGTGGTGACATTTCTACCTGTCTCAAATAGAAAGGCAAGCTTCTCTCCATTACAAACCAGCATGGTCATCCCTGACTATCAAAGAGCCGGTTTTATCTGCCCATCATCTTTTCATGCACCAGAGAGAGATTGTGTGCAGGAATCATGCAAGGAGGCCTAGGGTGATAGGGATGATGTACACTGGCCATGTCCTCATCGAGCTCACTGACTTGCTCCTGTTGTTCAACAACTACTTGTTGAATAGATTCATGAATAGAGATGTGAAAGCAGATAGATTCTAATAGAATGACATAAGCTTTAATAGTGCTATCACAGTATGCTGTTTGTATGTCTAACCATGGGTGAAGTCATTAGGGAGTGCCTTGCAGAATGCATCTTGAAAGATGAGTTCTGGCTTTACAGGATGGCCATTAAAGATATGGGACACACACATACCCCAAAGGTAGGACGATTGAGCTCTTTGGACAATGTGGTGTTATGCAACAGAGAGTGCCAGTCACCAGAGAGGAGCCTGCAGGAGGATCAAGTACATTAACCTGACTCAGTTGTCTCCGTCTCTCTATTTTTTTTTTTGTATTATGCTATTTTAAAAATTTTATTTATTTTTGAGATAACATTTTACATTACTTTATATTTAAAGGTTTAATGGCTCTACCAAATAAAGAATTAAACAAATAAAAAGTAAGAAGATCATAGTCCAGCAGGAAAATAGGCATAGGAGGGCCAGTGCTGTGGCTCACTTGGTTAATCCTCCACCTGCAGCACCAGCATCCCATATGGGCGCCGGGTTCTAGTCCCGGTTGCTCCTCTTCCAGTCCAGCTCTCTCTGCTGTGGCCCAAGAAGGCAGTGGAGGATGGCCCAAATGCTTGGGCCCCTGCACCTGCATGGGAGACCAGGAGGAAGCACCTGGCTCCTGGCTTTGGATTGGTGCAGTGCACCGGCCGCAGCAGCCATTTGGGGGGTGAACCAACGGAAGGAAGACCTTTCTCTCTCTTTCTCTCACTGTGTAGCTCTGTCAAATTAAAAAAAAAAAAGAAAAGAGTCAAAGGATATAAAAAGTAGTCAAATGAATATTCAACTTCCCTCATATAAAGTAAATGTTAAAATAGTTGTCTCTTAAGCTCCTAATTCTTCTAATGTTTTACATAGTGCAAGTCCTGTGTATTTAACACTCCTTTAACTGTCCTATAAATAAGACACTCCTTCTTTATCCTCATTTGCACATTTGTAAAACAAAAGAATCATGGCTCAACCATACTGTAAAAGATAGGTGGGGGTGAGATCGTTCTTCAGCTTGGGAATCTTTGACATCAACATCAGCTATTTGTGGGCATCCTTTCTCTTGAGAAGTGACACACTTGGGATCATGATACAGAAAGTCAAACAAGCTTGGTGTTAGCTTCTAACTGGAGAGTGGTGGGACTTGGGAGGTAGATGTTTTAGAAACTCAAGATGCACTAGGGTCTTTAGTGACATTAGAGCTACAGAGCACAGTGAACTTGGCATCAAGCTCTCAGCAACTTATGTTTTCAAGTTAAACAACTCAATTGTGCACAGGGAGAGGGCGATTCTGTGAGCGCAGAAGCTCTTAGAGCAAGCTGTGCTGTCAAATTTCATCTCGTAGACCCTTGGTGGGTCTCCCTTACCAAGAGAAAAGATGTAAGCAAAGGACAGAGGGGCTGGGAACTGACGTGATCGGACTCCTAAAAGCCCCCCCACCACACACACACAAATTAATACCTGTCCGTTACCTTTCAGGCATTGAACTCATGCTGGAAGGTAAATACCACACATTGTTTGCCTGCAAGAATCCCCATGTTTTCCTCTGTGAGACAGACATTTCCTCCTCTGGAGACAGATTACTAAGCAGTCACAATAACACATGAGATAAATAAGGGGCTAAGATAGACAGTGTCCACAGAAACCAGAAGGGGCCTCTAACTTCCCCTGCAAGGGGGAAGAATCAGAAATCATGGAACAGGAAACTCCAGATCTGAGCCTGAACAAAGCAAAGCATTCCAGGGATGGCAGCAAGATTTAAGAAATGACGTGCTCAGTCTGGCTTGCGTTTGAGATTTGTGATGAAAGCGATTATGAGGGCTGAATGGAAATATTGATGAAACTATATGGAGCTAGGGTATTGGTGTGTGCTCAATAAACTCTCATAGCCTTTGCGGGATTGAACCCCTAGTGCAGGACTGATCTCACGTGGCCCTGGGTCGAGCTCTCCCGCCCTCTGCATACACATTACACACAGCCGTCACCTACGGACGCCTCCCTATCACTACAGTGGTCGTGCTGGTCATGCTGAGAGAAGCAAGGAAGGGCACAGTGGTAAAGAGTAATTAGTGTTGTGACAGAATAAATGAAGGACACCTGTGCATCCTGTTGGGGAATGAGTCAAATCAGTAAAACAGGTAGAATAATCACAGAAAATGCCAATCTTCGCCACTGCCGCTGTGCCGGTCATTTCTATGTTTCATAAGCAGCCTTGTGATCCATGTTCACCCAGATGAAGGGAGAAGAATTTCAAGTTTAGGTTTTATTTTCAGTTGCATAGATTATATCATCATTGTCATAAAAATGTTAAATTTTAGCTATGCAAACAAAAAAAATACTGTTACTCTAAACCTATCATGCAGAAATAACAATTAACATCTTGGTGTATATTTTAAGGCTTTCATGAATATGTGTCAGTTATAAAAACTAACCATTTCATTGTTTTCTCTTAATTTAGATTTGATTCCAATATTTTCTTATTTCCTTTGTCTCTGCTCCCTTTTTTGAAGGTGAGGGGACTAAGTTTTTGCTTTATGGTCTGAGTTTTCTGTGTTCTTCCTCAACCCTATCCCAGGATTTTGGAAGGTATGTTTTATGTTTCTCTGATAGTTTTTCAAATTTCTAAGTGGTAATGATGCATGGTGTCTAAATACTATCTTCTAAATCTTGAATTATTAATATAAAACATGAAGCAGTCCATTGATTTTCTCCATATGCAGGTAAGAAATGACTGCACTTTCTTTCCTCCAGCTTCTCTCCCAGCTTTTGCCATCCTGTGACATTTTTGTCCCAGTTGGATTGTAGAACCTCATATAATCAGACCTCCTATCTCAAGAATGAAATTGTTTACACTCTTCCTAGAAATTGTGTAAGTTTTAGATGTCTTTATTCTCTTCCCACGTTCTTGGTGAATTTCAGTTATCCTAGGGGACATCAGCATTCTCGAGCTCTTTCCTGCCTTCACTTGTTGCCTTCACTGATTGCGGACAGCTTGGTTATACACTTGGTTATATGACTCTAGGAATATAGACTCTGGGAATCCACTGGCATCTTTCCTTTTGTAGGAGATCTATTGCTTTCTCCTGGGTTTTGCAAAGTTGCCTTTTATGCACTTAATATTCAGAATCGTTTTGGTGCCATTTATTTATTTATTTAAAATATATAGAGTGAAAGAGAAACAAAGATCTTCCATTGGCTGGTTCACTCCCCCAAATGCCCACAACAGCCTGGACTCAGACAGGATGAAGCAGGAAGCCTGGATTTCATTCCTGGTCTCCCTTGCGAGTGGCAGGGACCCATGTTACTTGAGCCATTGCCTGCTGCCTCCCAGGGTTCACACACTAGCAACAAGTTGAAACTGGAAGCAGAGACAGGACTCCAAGGAAAGCGAGCATTACAAGCAGTTTCTTAACCTACCCATTCGTGTTTCTCAGCTCTCACTAAGTTCATAGTAAAACTTTAAAAACTAGAGGTATTTTCTTCACTTCCATGAAATTTTTTTTTGTTTGTTTGTTTGTTTGTTTGTTTTTTTTATATATATAAAGCTTTTGTTTAAAGAATATAAATTTCCAAAGAACAGCTCATGGACCACAATGGCTCCCCCCACACACAACTTCCCTCCCTCCCCCCACCCTCCCCTTTCCCGCTCCCTCTCCCCTTCTGTTCACATCAAGATTCATTTTCAATTCTCTTTATACACGGAAGATCAATTTAGTACATATTACGTAAATATTTCAACGGTTTGCCCTCGCATAGAGACACAAAATGATAATACTGTTGGAGTACTAGTTATAGTATTAATTCACAATGTACAGCACATTAAGGACAGAGATCCTACATGATTTTTTTTTTAAAAAATTGATTAATTGTCTATGCAATTTCCAGTTTAATACCAAGATTTTTTAATCATTTGCAATTATCTTTATATAAAGAAGATCGATTCAATATATACTATGAAAGGATTTCATCAGTTTGCACCCACTCAGAAACACAAAGTGTAAAAATACTGTTTCAGTACTAGTAATAGCATCACTTCACATTGGATAACACATTAAGGACAGATCCCTCATGAGACGTAAGTACACAGTGACTCCTGATGTTGATTTAACAATTTGACACTCTTGTTTATGGCGTCAGTAATCTCCCTAGGCTCTGGTCATGAGTTGCCGAGGCTATGGAAGCCTTTAGGGTTAGCCGACTTCGATCTTATTCCCACAGGGCCATAGTCAAAGTGGAAGTTCTCTCCTCCCTTCAGAGAAAGGTACCTCCTTCTTTGATGGCCCCGTTCTTTCCACTGGGATCTCACTCGCAGAGATCTTTCATTTAGGTCTTCTGTTTTTTCCAGAGTGTCTTAGCTTTCCATGCCTAAAATATTCTCATGGGCTCTTGAGCCAGATCCGAATGCCTTAAGGGATGATTCTGAGGCCAGAGTGCTATTTAGGACATCTGCCATTCTATGAGTCTGCTGTGTATCCTGCTTCTCATGTTGGATCATTCTCTCCCTTTTTCATTCTATCAGTTAGTACATGAAATTTTTTTCAATATACATTTTCCAAATAGGTTTTATTGCATGCATTCTGATTGCTTCTTTCTTTTCTCCTATTATTCATGTTGTTTCATACTATGTCCTGGTTCTTAATATTGTTCTCATTAATCATTTTCCTTTGCCTTTTTTCTCCCTCTGACTAGGGGTGATTGTCTCAAGTTTGTGTTCACAGTAATGGTTTCTAAACCAGACTGATTTTCAGAATTTACTCTGGTTTAGATGCTGAATATCCCCCACAGGCCCATGCGTTAGAGGCTGGTTCCCAGGATGGTGCTATTGGGAAGTGATGGAACCTTTAAGAGCCAGGGCTAGGGAGAGGTTCCTGGGTCACTGGGTCACTGGGGATGTGTCTAAGAAGGTAGTTCTCAAGAGGATAGTTATAAATACCTGAATTTGAGGCCAATTTCTGTCTGCTTCTTGGCTTACTTCTTCCTTCCTCCATAGGCTTTCTGTCATCCACCATAGAGCCTATGCCAGAGTCTATATCACACCATTTGGACTTTCAGTCTCCAAAAATCTTTTTTTCATAGCATATCTCAAACATTTTGTCATAGTAACAAAAAATTGGCAAATAATCACATATGGGAGTTCCTGTAAATAAAGGTTTCTTTGCCTCCCCCAAGGCCTACTAACTCAAATTCTTCTGCATTTGCTCCTAGGAATGTATATTTTAAGTGTTACACACATACACACTTTATATTTCTGATGTGCCTCCAGATTTCAGGCCATTTTCCCGCTTGACTTATCTAATTCAGGGATGATTCTCTTCATTGCAGCTTTTCATGCAGTTTTAAATTCTGCTGTGGAATTATTTGCTTGTTTATATTTTTTCCCAAAGATCCCTTTTTTATTTCAATCTGATGCCTCTTTTTTTAATAGGCTTGATTTTAAGTAATTATCTTCAGAATACAAAGAAGTTAGTCTCTTAAACTTCCATATTTCTTTTAGGGTAAATCCTTTGTGTGGTGTACCATTATTTTGTATGTTATGATTATTCCCTGTTTTGTGTTGAGAATTTTTAATTCCATGTTGGGCCCTGTTTGATAATTCACTCTACAGCAGTACATGAGTTGACTTTTCTGCAGTGCCTGAATCTCTTAAGTTAGTGGCTATGTGATACATATTACATGGTGTTTGCCAGTCAGAAGTGTGAGGAGCATGGAGAAGGACCAAGTTTATCAGCATCCCTGTCACAGAATTTCGACTTATCAGTTTTCTGCATATCTAGGAATTCTTGCATCAAGATCTATCTTTATGTATCTTTTCTACATTTTACCTTGCCCATTAGTCTGTGCAGTATCTTACATGCAATGTCTACCTATGTAAGTTAGGTAGAACTTACATGAGTCAGGGTAATGTCTTTTCTAATCCTAGGATGTTTATTCTCTTTATATAGAAAGAATCCCTACTTTCATAGGAATTCTGTGTGGCTGAGCCATATACAATCTTTTCCCTGCACCGTATGCTCCACGTTGTCCCATAGAAGCAGGTCCGTTCTGCTCCTATGGAATACCTCAGCACCCAAATCTCTTAAGTAGAAGATCCAAATTATGGAAGATATTCAGTTTGATCTATCTACATAGATTTCACAAACAGGCAAAGCTGAGCAATGAATTGCTGAAACTAGAAGTAGGTACCTAGGTGGCTGAAGTAGTTTTTGAGTGAATGATGAACAAAGTACAGCACAGTTGTTATCTCAGGTGGAAAGTCAGGGGTAGGGAGAGTGGAATCTGGAAGAGATATTGCAGGATTTCAAAAATTCTACTTCTTAAGTCAGGTGCTGATACATAGGTGTTTTGTTTGCTTTTATTTTATAGTAATATATACATATATAAATTTTAATAATTTTTAATTTTGCATATTGAAGATTTATCTTCATTTCACTCACAATAATTTGAGTAACAATATTTTAATGAGTCCTTGTTAGGTTTTCCAAAAAATATAAACTATGTGAGAAAGGAATTTGCTAAGGGTCATGGCTCATTGTCCAGTACAGAAGCTACATTCCAAAAGAGTCCAAAGTCTACCCACTGTGGGCTTTATCACATTGCCTAGTACTTGAGGTTGTAGTCAATTCAAATTAAAAGATGCACTTCAATCATTCTATAAATATTTATTGAGTGCCTTCTATGTGCTGAGGACACAACAATAAATAAACCATATCTTTTCACAGATCTCATAGCACTTAAAATATGCACTTGAACATGTCACTAAAGCAATAATTATGCAAGTAATTATTAAATGATAGCTGTGAAGAAGTTACTGTATGATCATATGTAGGGGGGAACCTAGATGAGAGGGCATGGAAAGTAATTCTTGAGGAAGTATTTAATAATCTGAACTCTTGAGGAGCAAGTAAAGAAAGGCCCCAGGGGGAACAGCAGTACAATAGAGAGAATGGTCTGAGGGAGAATCCAGAAGACTGGAGAGAATCTGAGAAATGTTACCAGTCACGGAAGGAAGGGCTATTGCCAGAGCAAGTTTCTTGGGTTCTTTCTCTCAGCTTAATATAGAATAAAAAGCCAGGAAACAATTTGTAAAGGAGCAGAAACTTTTATTTGGTTGACAAGTGACAGTGAAGCATCTGGTCCAAGAGGAGACCAGACGGGGTGCCCAAATGGGACGTCGGCCTTCAGGAAGTGCCCAGGGCTTTTAAGGCATTACTGTCTGTTCATTGGGTCACTCTATTAGGGGTGCCTACCTGGTGGGATTTTCACATATAGTATATTGATTAGCTTGGGGCTCATGGAGATAGCAAGGGTCTCTTGGAGATATCTTAATTCCCCTTAGAGCCTCAGCCCCCTCCTCTGCTAGTGCTGGGTGGGAGGTTGCAGCTTACTTGAAGTTGTGATTAAAACCTCAAGGTCACACATGCAGCACAGGAATCTAGAGTCAGGGAGATATGGGCAGGTCTGGAAACAAGCTTTTTAGCCACAACTGGCAGCCTGCCTGCACAAAACTTGCAACCTGTTTGTGTAGGACTTTATACCTACATCTGAGAGGCCCACAGACTCCTAGCTCCACTGGACGGCCTCAGTAAACAGAGTAAATTGGCAGACGGACATCATAAGGAAACTGTGCAATGGCCCAAGAATGGGAGTTGCATGTTTTGTGGGCCTGTGAAAAGACAGGATCAGGATTTTGGTTGTATCCTAAAAGTAAGGATGAGTTTCTGTAGGCTTTAAAGAAAAGGAGAGGCATGGTCATTTCCATTGCCTTGTCTACTAGGAAAAGATGGGGACAGCAGACTGAGGTATTTCTGCACCAAAATATAACCAGGAATGATTAACGTGTATTATTATCTATTATATTGTTATATATTTATTTATAAATATACAATATCTACAACAAGAATCTCTAAATAGATGAAAATATGTCACACTCAAGCTACACATTGAAGATTGAAAATAGATCTGGCAAACCTTAGAAGACATCCTGGCATTCACAACGTTTCATCTGGAGATTCATCTTCTGAATGGGAGATGTCAGAACCTCAGCACCAGCCACATCAATCTTGCCCCAGTTCATCATTGCCAGTCAGACCTGCCTGCCTGCCTGCATGAAAGGCTGGAGCCCATGAACCCTGACGCCTGCTTAAGATTATCAGGGAGCCAGAGAAATGCAGCCCATGACAAAAATAGACGAGCCTGCTTTGAAATCAACTATTTGTTATTATAGATCCTCATTCAATGATTATAAAGGACCCATTTAGCTGTTCTTTTTTAATATCTTGGAATTGATTTCAATAAAATGTCGCTTGATTTCCTGCCTTCTTTTCCCTCCTTCCTCTAACGTTTATCCCTTATTTTTCCATACACTACAAGACCATTGGTTGTTTTCCAGATTGATGCCCCCTTTGGCGTAATTGTTCAATTTGTTCCTGTGTACCTATGACCAAGGAGTGGGGTATCATATGCTTCATAAGTCAGAGTTTCTGCCCCCCAAGAAGCCTTCTGACTTAAAATGGGAAGCCTGGGGTCACACAATGCTGGGATCCCTGTGCTGGAGTGGTGCAGAGATGGCTAGCTTTACACTGGACTCTCAGAAGCAAGAAAGAAACCAGGAGCTCTTTCAATCACTTGGCTTTTAGGTAGGAAAGATTATTTTTCCAGGAGGTTATTTTTTTAAATAACAAAACAAAGCAAAATATTGAAAGCCCGGCTCCTGAAACATTTTTTCACATTAAAATTCTGGGCAGTGTATTCATGTATTCCCTATGTAATTCCCTTCACTGAGTCAAGTTCTCCAAACAAAGCTCTGGACGAGCAGTGCCTCTGTGGGAGACCACTCAAGTGCATGTTTGCAGGCCACTGCATGGTCACTTTAGGGAAAGGGAAAAATAGTTATTTTCTAGTTGTTTTCATCTGTGACTTGCTCCACTGCAAATGTGAAAGCTCACTATAAAGTTGGCTATGTTAGGCTAATTATACCTAAGTATTTGTTGTCTGCTGCTCAATAGAATCATGTGGAAGGAATTCCCCCCACTCTAAAAAACAGGGACATCTAACTCGATAACCATTTTTACATTAGATGAAGCTCCTTGCTGTCCTTTATGGAAAGTGATTTACTAGGTCATTTTGCATCCCGTTGCCATTTTTGATTAGCCGGGAAAACGTGCAGTTCTAAAGAATTAAACTGTGTTTGATACTCAGGATAAACCCACAGTTGTTATAAAGTAACACCTTCTTAGTTGGGTGCCGAAGTAGAAAGGTGGGTATGGTGTTGTCCACTTAATATCAATCCAGATACAGATTAATAAACTTCAATTCCTAACAAGCACATACCCCTAAATAGGCAGAAATGGTTCTCCTTCCCTCTTCTTGGTACCTATTACCTCCTAGGGATCTAAAGCAATGCTACTTATCCAGTTATCTGAGCAGGAGAAGAGCATGACCCAGAATAGAATTTGGGTACAAAAATAGATTATATTCCCCATACCACCCTCCAGCCTGGGATGCTGAGTGTTTGGCCTTTGATAGGAGGGGGCATTTAACTGCCCACCCCTAAGTCCTGGCAATTCCATGCTGATCCTGGAATGATTGCTTCCAAATATTTTTCAAGAAAACACAGTTGTCATTTGCATTTGAGATCCATGCAAATGATTGGCAAGTATTACAGAGTTAATCCATCTTCCAGATATTATATATATATATATATATATATATATATATCCATCCAATTTGACACAGTGGAGCAGGGCGCCGTTATTGAGAAATTGAAGCACCAGGTGTGATTAAATAAGATCACACATTTCATTCTCTGTTTAATTTCACATCACTCTGCAGCAGCTGAATCCATGCACTCCCCCCATGGAGTGGCCAGCACCATGCCTCTTTAGTATGCCCAGCAGGGTGGTGGCAAAACATTTCCAAAGTAAGCCACCCTGCCAGGCTGTTGTGAATCAACTCTGGTTTTGCCTCCAAATTATTCAGTATTGCTAGACCCGGTTTATTAATCTGTTCGTCTCCCTACAGAGTAAGACTTGTGGTACATTTATATTGTTGATATTCAGTTTCAAGTAAAAGTAATGTCAAAAAATGAGAGGCCTGGAATCGAGAAGAAGGAGCAGTGTGGGATGGGGAATGTTGGTCAAAGGGTGCAGACTTTCAGTTACTACATGAATGAGGCCTGAAGACCTGATGTGCAGCACAGTGACTATAATCAATAATTATTATTAATAATAATTAATTCTAGCATGTATACTGGAAGGCTGTTAAGAGAGTAGATCATACGTGTTCTCACCACAGATACAAAAGGAGATAACCAAATGAGGTGCTGAGTAGATTCCTAACTTGATTGTGGTAAACATAATGCATACATATGTCAAGACATAGCATTGTATACCTTAAATGCGTACAATTGTTGTCAGTTCTAAGTCAGTAAAACTGGAAAGACAAACAGAAAAAGTCTCCCCAGCCTTTCCTCTCACCCTGTCTGCTTGTTTCCTATGCAGCTTCCCTATGCATCCCCCCACGCGCCCTGATTCTGCTTCTAGCCTAAGGAGTTGGAAATGGCTTTAATGCATTTCCCTTGCAAGCACGTCCAGAGAGGCTACATGGGTGGCATTCATGATGCTGTTAGAAAGGGAAATTGGGTTAAAGAAGCCATTCTGCAGTGAGGGTTTGATGTGCCTCCCCCTGCTGTTCAGCAGTGGGCAGCTCAAAGCAGCATCCTGTGTTGAGAAGCAGGCAGCACAGAAAAGCACACCAACCATCGCAGATCCAGTCTCCACAGACGGGAGGAGCTGTCCTTCTCCCCCAGCCACCCCCACCCCCACCCTCTTCCATTGCAACTAGAGCTGATCACAACTAGTGAATCAAGTGCAGATTGTGGTGTGGTGTATGTAGCTAGCTCAGTCCACAAGCACATTATTGAATGCTGTGTGCCAGGTCTTTGTCCTAGGCAACACCAAGAAAACACAGTCACCACTCTGGTGAGGATTATCCGCTTTCTATGAGCTGACCCCTGCTCACTGCCTCAGCCTCTCCCAGAGGATCCTACTGACATTCAGTTAGGCAGAATAACTTGCATTGCCTTGAACTCTATGCTCTTCCTTGCTTCTGTTTATTCTCACTCATGGACTTCCCTTCTACCTCCTTCACTAACCTCAAGCCAAACATGAGGTCTCACTTCTTCCAAGTGCCTCTCACCTAAACCCCCTAGGAACATACTGCAGTCTTCTCTTGTCTTTCGTATCTACTATAACCTCTCCAAGGGTAGAGATAGGATCTTAGTCCATAGAGTCCATATTCTTCTGAAGACGTAGTGGGTACATTATTTGTTAAATCAACCGTTGAATTAATGTTGTTGACTATGATCCATATATACTCATTTGCCCTTTGTGTAATTGTTGAAAGAACAACAAGTTAGCACTTAAATAGAATGTGAAGAAATTTATGTATGTGTATATTTATATATATCTGTACACATTTATACATGTATGTGAGATGTATATCTACACACTAGCGAGAGAGAGCTTGTACACTCCCATGTGCTTATTCACTCCTCAGATGTCCATGGGTTAGAGCTGGAGCCAGAGCCAATCTGATTCAATCTGAGTCACCCACATGAGTGACAGAATCCCTACTATTTGAGTCATCAGCACTGCCTCCCAGGGTCTGCATTAGCAGGAAATTAGAATCAGGAGGCAGAGTCAGAAAACAATCCCAGGCACACCAATGTACCATGTGAATGTTTTAACTGGTATCCTAACCACTAGGCTAAATGCCCTCACAAATATTTATAATCTTGATCACCCTACTTGTAGTGAGAATTAACACCCACCTGTATTTTCTTAGAAAAATCACGTCCCCCTCCTTGGTATGTTCTTTAATAAGAATGGAAACTCTTGGCAAAATTAAATTGGAATTGTTAGAGGTATTATATAGCTCAGTGTTTAAATCACTTCTGGAAAATTACCAGGTCTATGCTTTCCTTATTGGTACAAATTTAAAAATAGTGAGAAAAAGAAGCATATTTGTCAATGAAAAATAGACATGCATATAGACAAAATTAGATGGCAATGAGCAAAAGTGAATGTTGTTTGGGAAGTGTGATCAAGGGTGTATTTTCCTTTTGTCAAAATGTTCTTTATTGTTTTATAACTTATATAATGAAACAAGGTATTAAAAAGTGAAAACAAGAATATTTTTAAAAGACTCACACATTCAGGAAGTTTTTGTTTTACTTGCATATATCCAACTGAATTAATTAAAGGTTTTCCCTATACAAATAAATCTCTTGCCAGCCCTGTTGTGGTATAGAATTTTTTCTTTTAATCTCAGGATTGTTGTTTCAGTCAGATATTCATCCATTCATTCAACAAATAAATATTAAATATCTCTTCTATAGAAGATATTCTATTACATATTTGCTTTCTTGGAATGAATGATGACAAATATTATATATTAAAGATAATGACAAATACAGCATTTATTACATCCTAAAGCTGTTTCTCATATATTAGGTCTTTCTCCCAGGATTCCATAAAGTAGATGATACATGCCTATTAGAGAAACACTAGCTGCTGTAACAAATATATTCCAGAAAGTTAGTGGCCTAGCTCTCCCTCATTTAACAGACCTAACTGAAGGTCACAGGTCAGCGGGGGCTCCGTTCCATAAAGTCACTTAGGGATCCAGTTTGACAGCAGCTCTGCCATCTTTAATACTCCCTTTTTTGAGATTCCTACAGTTCTTTCCACTCCAGCCTGAAAGCAGAGGGCCTTGAGCAAGTAAACAGAGCTTACAAATGTCACTTGTGCTTACATTGTGTTGTCAAGACCCTAATCACATAAACACCCCAGCCCCAAGGGAAGTGTGCAATTGCAGTCCAGACTTGTGAAGGCAAGAATGGGATCTGGTAAAGGTAGCAGACTCTGCCACAGCAAATATTTTTAAATTGCCGTTTGTGAGATGAAAAAAGCTAAAGCTCATAGAGGCTGACTTGTGTAAAATCACTCAGTTAAACAGTCAGAGCTGGAAGCCTCGCTCCTGAATGCTAGATCAATATCTCTTCCATCGCTTCAGTGGCAAAATACTGGCTTGGTAGAAACGTTATCCGTGGATATCGTGTGTGCTACCTACATGAAGGGGAACTATTATCCCACAGCCCAGAATTTTTATTCAGGTCTTGTTTTACTTGGTTCTGTCTCATGCAGAGAGAAGCTCCTTCTAGTACTTGAAGCAAGGTTAAATGCTGCTTTGTTAAACATGTTAATGCAAACAAACAATGCATTTGGCCCTCACCAGCTCCAGAAGATGACGTAGAACAGCCTGATTGAACCCAGGCACAGCCACCACCTGAGTGTAACCAGGGGTCTCCCTAGTATCTTCAGTGGTTCCCTATTCAATGGTTCATTTAGTTAACTTTTATGGAGAGCTTATTGTGTAGTGGGCACGGAACTGCAGAGGAGATCCATACAGACACAACCCCAGCAATTATGGGGCTCACCAGAGAGAACAACAGCAAACAGAAAGAGTACAAATTCTGGTAAAGAGTGTTGAAAACTGTAGAATAATGGTAGAAGGCATTTGAGTGTCTCTGGGATGGCTTCTGGGAGGGCTTTGCCGAGAAGGTATTATTTAGACTGTGTCCCCCAGTGGTGACAATAGGGCAGGTATGTGAAGAACAGGGGATGAGTCTTCCAGACAGAAAAACACTAGGAAGAAGAATGGGGCACATTAAGGAACTGAAGGGGTCCCTTGGGCTTGGAATATTGGAAAAATGGAAAGTGGTCCATGTGATCATAGCTAATGTAGACTTATTTAATGTTCACCCTCATTTTATGTATAAAGAAACTGAGATATAAGTGGTTAAATAACTTGTCTAATATTACACAGCTAGCATAAAGGAAGACTAGAATTTAAACTCAAAAGTCTAGCTCTGGGCTGGCGCCGTGGCTCAATGGGCTAATCCTCCACCTTGTGGCGCCGGCACACCGGGTTCTAGTCCCGGTCGGGGCACCGGATTCTGTCCCGGTTGCCCCTCTTCCGGTACAGCTCTCTGCTGTGGCCCAGGAGTATAGTGGAGGATGGCCCAAGTGCTTGGGTCCTGCACCCGCATGGGAGACCAGGAGAGGTGCCTGGCTCCCAGCTTCGGATCAGTGCAATGCGCTGGCTGCAGCACGCCGGCCGCAGCGGCCATTGGAGGGTGAACCAACGGTAAAGGAAGACCTTTCTCTCTGTCTCTCTCTCTCTCACTGTCCACTCTGCCTGTCCAAAAAAAATATATAGAAAAAAAAAAAAAAGAGTCTAGCTCTGTGCCTCCCCCTATCCACTGCATTATACTGTATCATACTGCCCAAAGCAGGACTCAGAACTTCCCACTCTTAACAAAAGCAGATTTTCTCACCTTAAAAAATAGAGAATATCTCTTTCCTTAGCATGGTGTTTTTTTTAAGGTTGACTTATTTGTTTGGAAGCTAGGGTTACAGAGGCAGGAGGTTTGGGGGAGGGAATCTTCAGTCCACTGGTCCATTCTGCAGATGGCCTCAATGTCCAGCACTAGGCCATGGCTGAAGCCAGGGGCCAGGAGCTTCATCCAAGTCCCCCACATGGGTGCAGGAGCCCAAATACTTGGGCCATCCTCAGTTGCTTTCCCAGGCGCACAAGCAGGGAGCTGGATTGGAAATGGAGCATCCGAGACACAAACCAGCATCCAAAAGTGATGTGCCACAAGAGGCAGCAGGTGATGGCTCAAATAGTTGGGTCCCTGTCACCCTCATGGGAGACATGGATCAAGTTCCTAGCTCCCAGCTTTGGCCTGGCCAAACTGTGGCTATTTAGAGTGAAACAGTGGATGGCAGATAACTTCTTTGCCTCTCTCTGTCTCTGAAGTAAATTGATTGATTGATTAGTTTTTTTGAAAAACAAAGAATGAGTTAACTTTGATGCAAAACATTTTTTGAAATACAGAGAAAGGCATTTGACCTAGCAGTAAAAGCATTGGTTAAGATGTCTGTGTCTCATATCAGAGTACCTTGGTTCAAGTACCAACTATACTCTTGATTCTAGATTCCTGCTAATGTGGACCAGGAAGGCAGAAGGTGAT
The DNA here is from genome assembly GCA_949820135.1 of Sylvilagus floridanus. Classification (NCBI taxonomy): domain Eukaryota; kingdom Metazoa; phylum Chordata; class Mammalia; order Lagomorpha; family Leporidae; genus Sylvilagus; species Sylvilagus floridanus. Next base: position 145,332,489 of record OX463241.1, on the reverse strand, counting down.
GACTCAGGTAGTTGAAATGTTTCTAACATGTGGGAAACCTGGGTTGATTTCCTGTATCTAGGCTTTGGCCTAGCCCAGCCCCAGCCACTAGAGGCATTTAAGGGGTGAACCAGCAGATAGGAGGATGGGATGAATCTCTGGCTCACTCACACAGTATCTATCTATTTCTGTCTCTCCCTCACTCTCGCTCTCCCTCTCTCTGGCTCTCTCTCTGTCTGCCTGTCAAATAACTTTTTAAGTTAAAATCCACACATAGAGTTTTATGTTACACATTTTCCAGTAACTTTCTGAAGATATTTATAGGCATAAATTTCACAGTTACTCCAAAAATAAATCAAACTTTTAAATTTCATTTTCCACAAACTTTTCAAAGTACCCTTATAAATCTTTATATCTTATAGTCATCATTTTACTGAAATTTAGCATTTTTCTATTATTAATATAAGTACAAAACCTCAGTAATCTTAACATGAATTTGTCACTAGAATCACAGGTAATGATTTTCAACATATAATAGTTGCAGAAGCCAGCTCCGCGGCTCACTTGGCTAATCCTCCGCCTGCGGCCCCGGCACCCCACAAGGTTCTAGTCCCAGTTGGGGCACCGGTTCTGTCCCGGTGGTTGCTCCTCTTCCGGTCTGGCTCTCTCCTGTGGCCCGGGAAGGCAGTGGAGGATGGCCCAAGTGCTTGGGCCTTGCACCCACATGGGAGACCAGGAGGAAGCACCCGGCTCCTGGCTTCGGATTGGCGCAGTGCACCAGCTGTGGCAGCCATTTGGGGGGTGAACCAACGGAAGGAAGACCTTTCTCTCTGTCTGTCTCTCTCTCTCTAACTCTGCCTGTCCAAAAAAAAAAATAGTTGCAGAAGATATATTGAAATGTATTTCATTACTTTCAAACTATAGTAGTTATTATTCCTAACAATAAACCCTATTACTTCATGCATTGACATGCATTGATAAAGAGTCATATGAGTCATGTATTATTCTATCACAGATTTGTTATATACTGCTTTGGTGTTTTCCATATGATTCGTTTGTTTTGTAATCACTTATATTTTTCATTGTGATCTTAAAAACAATCTGGAGAAGTTTCCATAGGATTCATCAGATAACCCCCAAAAAACCTCTCACAAAAAAAAAGTTCATATCCCTTCCCTCACCCTCTCTATGTCTAAGCATTAGCTCTCTGTCACTACATCAGATTTCTAGAGTAGTCCATGTGGACTGTCTGTGCTTCCTCATGTCTGTTCCCTATTTCACTGTTTTCATTTTTCAATCCCACATTCTTCTCACTATCTGATCACTCTAATATCACTGCAGTTTTCACAAGTCAATGCTTGTTCATTCTTTCTGGTCTCCGACATCTGTAGAATTTTGCTGTATGTAATCACTGTTTCCTTAAAGGGTCTTTCTCATGCTTCAGCTTCTGGAAAGTCACCCTTCCCTTTTTCTTATCTACTTTGCTTTTTTTAAAAAACAGGCTCCCTGATAGATCATTCCTTATAAAAATCATAATCTGATATTCTTGGAAACCCACCTCCACTCCTACACTATCGCCTGCACCTATACACCAAAGTGTCTAGTCCTGGCTATTTCTCCTAAGGCTTTCTACCTCAATTCTCAGCTGTGCCCCCAACATTTTCACATTAGGTCCCAGAGACTACCCTACAGTTGAACTCATATACCACCTAAATCACCAGATCTGCTCTTTTCTCCTGCATCTGTGTTTTGATGATTGACATCAGTTTCTTCCTGATCACTCAAAGTTACCCTTGATGGCTCCCTTACCCACCCACCCCCACCTTCGACTGAATGAATAGCTCCAATCGGTCTATGTTACTGAAAAAGTGGTATTGATCTCACTTAAGAACAATGTGTAGTACTTGGAGAGAAGTGAACATTCTAGATATACATTTTGTGGATATAGTATCAATTTATAGATCATTCTGTGACTTATCTTTCCCTAGGCCATAATTTCCAGCAGGTCTAATGGCTGAGTTATGAGTTAAAATTCAAACTGTAATGATGATCCTCTCTTTCTCAGTGTGGAGTTTCCTTGTTATCCCATAGAATTCTTTTCCTTGCTCAGAGAGGGTTTCAAACTCTTACTGAATTGGAGAAGGGCCAGGGAGGCAGGTAGTCATGAGAGTTCTTGATGAATGCTGTCATTAGCTGGCCCTCGCTCTTGAGGGCTGTTTGCTCTTTGATGGGTTCTGCAGACACCTCCACCACCCTCATTGCCAGAGATGGCTCACTTGTGACCAGTGTGTCTGTGTTCTTCTTCAAGTTTATATTTTCTCTCACTCACAATATTCCAGCAATGTTTTTAGGTTTAGAGCTGAGCTGTGTTTTTCCCTTTTAAGTGGTCTTTGGGGAGACTTTAGCTTTTTCCTCAAGAAGGCCCAAACCTGGCCCTCACAAAATGCTCCTGCCCTGATGTGCTTGAGGACAGACTGCCCCCCACTTCAGAGTCTCTCAATCAGTCTTCTGCCAGAGCAGTTAGCTGGCCACGGGCCTGGCTCTTTACATTCCTTACTCTGTCCTGAAAGCTTCCAGTGACATGTGACACATAGTTTGGGAGTGTCCCCAAAGCCCTTTCACCAGACTTAGAAAGCAACTCATTGCTCGCTCTCTCTCTCTCACTCTCTCGCTCTCGCTCTCTCTCTCTCTCTCTCTCTCTCTCTTTCAATCTGAGCAATTTAGGGAGCGAGCTACTCATGCCCAGCTTTCTTTATGGTAAACCTCCTTCTAAAACTCCCGCAGGCAAGTATAACCCAGAAAAGTACACTTGTAAAGTGTGTGGCTCACCTAATTTTCCCAAATTGACTACAACCATGTAACTAGCACTCACATCAAAAAAATGGAACATGACTAGCACCCCGGAAGCTACCTGTTGCTCCCTTCCAGACACCATCCTGGAAGGGTAACCTGGAGGGTAAACATGATCCTGAATCCAAATAGTGAAGAATAGTTTCATCTGTTTTTGTACTTTTTTATATAAACAGAGACACACATGATATACTTTTCGTGTCTGCTTTCTTTCATTCAACAGTTTCCTTTTGAGACTCATTTATGTAGTCCGAAAATTTAGATTATTCCTATAATGCTCTAAATTGTCCAACATGTGAACATATCACAATTTATTTATGTGCTCCACAGTTCATGGGTATTCGAGTTGTTTCCAATTTGAGATAATGCTGTGAAAAATGATGCTCTGAATATAACTGGATATGCTTTGGGTGAACATTTCCATGCATCTCTAGTGGAACAGCTTGGAGTGGACTTGTGGGGCTACATGCAGGTATACTGTATAATTTTCTAGGGCTTCTAAATAAAGTACTGCAGACTGTGTGACCTAAATAACAGAAAGAAGCTCTATATATGACCTGATCATGTCCTGAAGTTTATCTTTTTATTAGATCCAAAGCTTTTTTAAATATTTATTTATTTACTTAAAAGGCAGAGGGACGGAGACAGACAGATCTTCCATCTACTGGTTCTTTCCCCAAATGCCTACGATAATGAGAGTTAGGCAGACCAAAGCTAGGAGCCAGAAATTCTATCCAGATCTCCCATGTGGGTAGCAAGAATACGACAAGTACTTGGGCCATTATCTACTGTTTCCAGGCATATTAGCAAGAAGGATCAGAAGCACAAAGTAGGTGGGACTCAAACCAGGTACTCTGATATGGGATACTGGCATCTCAAGCAGCAGCTTCACTCATTATGTCACATCACCTGTCCTGGTGGCAGAATTTTAAAACTTGAAGATAGGAATAGAACTTTACTTACTTTTTGGAGGTTTCTTGGTTGACTTTTATTGGTGATGGTGCTGGTGGTGGTGGTCATGCTTTATCTTCAGAAGAGCTCCAGAAAACAATTGGTAAATTAGCAGCATCCTCAAAGACCGAATAGTAGTGTTTCCATGTGAGTTTATCTCCGTAGGATTGAAGCCAGTCCAGCCTTCTTAGGCTTCTGATTGGAAAACAGTCTTTCTAACAGACTAGATGCGATTGAGTGTGGGTAGAGGGATATTGGGTAAATATGTTCATTAAATTAACTTTTTTATTCTACTCACTGCATAATGCCAAAATAAAACATACTGATTTTTTTCAGTTTTTGTCCTTTAAAAGAAGGCTATTAAACATTTGTTGATTATTTATTTATGAAAATCTATGTTCATGCAAAAACCTATATACTTAAGATTCAAAACAGCTTTATGTGTGACAATCAAAGACTGGAAACAATCCACACCTTTGTCAGTAGGTGCAAGGTTAAATAAACTGCTACATTCTATGGCTTACTTTTTGGCAATAACAAAGAACCAACTATTGGTATGTGGCAACAAGTTGGAGAAATCTTAAAGGAATTATATTGAATTGGAGGGAAAATCCAATTTCAAAAGGGTGTATGTTGTATGACTCCACAAATAAAACAAATAATGAAATTATAGAGATAGAGAATAAATTAGTGATTTGCAGGAATTCGGGATGGGTAGTGGTTAATGGTTGTGACAGAAAGGGATCACATAAATAAGACCAAGTGTCTGGTAATAACAATAGATAGAATTAAAAAGGAGAGAATGATCCAACATGGGAAATAGGCCACACAGCAGACTCATAGAATGACAAATGCCCTAAATAGCACTCTGACTCAGAATCAGCCCTTAAGGCATTTGGTTCTGGCTGAAAAGCCCATGAAAGCATCTCAGACATGGAAAGTCAAGAAACTGTGACAAAAAATGATCTACATGAAAGATCTCTGTGAGTGAGATCCCAGTAGAAAGAAGGGGCCCTCAATGAAAGATGTGCTTTTTTCTGAAAGGAGGAGAGAATTTCCACTTTGCTTATGGCCATGTCTAAATACTGACAGTTTGTGAACTCAAAAGGCTTCCATAGCTTTGACAGCTTGTGACAAGAGCCTCAGATGATCACTGACGTCATAAGTAAGAGTGTCAATGGTTAAATCAACAACAGGAGTCACTGCACTTATTCCCCATGTAGGACCTCTGTCCTTAATGAGTTGTACTATGAGAATTAACGGTAAAACTTGTCAACAAACAGAATGTTATACATTGTGTGTCTATGTGTGAAAACTGTTGAAATCCTTACTTAGTATAAAGTTGGTCTTCTGTATATAAAGATAATGAATCTTAATGAATGGGAGAGGGAATAGGAGATGGGAGAGGAGTGGGGTGGAAGGACAGGTATGGGAAGAAGAACTGCTACCTATGAAAGAACTGTACCTATGAAATGTGTATTCATTAAATAAAAGCTTTCTTTAAAAAAGGGTGTGACTGTGAAGTACAACACAGGGAACTCTGTTGCTCAGGGATGCATTCTGTATGGGGCAGTGGTTTTGGTTACACAAAGCCACACATGTGAATAAATCCCATGGACACACACACACACACACACACACGAGTGCTATAAAACTGATAGATCTCACCAGTGTCAGTTTTCTAGTTTTGAGAGACACATAACCTCCTTGTACATTTTTCTGTGATTTCTATGAGTTTAGAATTATTTCAAAGTGGTAATAAAAGTATACATTCAGGTTTCCATTGGCAGTAAAGCCATGTGATACTATTTAATGAATGCTGTTAAGATTTCATTTTATTTATACAGTTTATAAATTAAAATAGTTTGGTAGAAATGAAAAGAAAAATGTATAGAAAATGTCAAGCCTGTACTTGCTCTTATCATTTAAGTTAATGGGGATAGTGAAATCCAGAATTGGGCTCATTTGAAATGTTTGGAACTATGCGTTAATCACCTCCTCAAGAATCTTCACTTTTAATCTCTTTCAAGTAAAAATTCAGAATTATTTGTAAATATGGATCCCTTGTTTCCCCACCCAGTGCTCCCCTTTCTCCTTCTCCTCCCTCCTTCTTTCCCTTTCTCTCCCTCCCTCCCTAGCTCTCCACATATATAATGTTGTTTATAGATATGGATATAATATATAGTGATATGGATAGAAACAATAAGCACATTTGCGACCTAAACAATCAGTACATTCCTACCAAGAGTGACAACTTTCATAAAGTTGAGCACAAAGTTGTTCTTTCCATTAAATCATATAAACCAGGGTGAATATTCCAGACTTAGGAAAAAATGCAATGAATGAGATCATGGAAGAGCTTCTGTTCAAAGATTTGTGAGCTGACCTCTCTACAAACCTACCACAAGTCACCACTGTTGCCTGAAAGAACTGCATTGCTCTTTGGGGTCGTATATTGTACATCCTATCTGCTATCCCAAATGGGCCCAATATTGGTTAGTTTCTATGTACTTCTTCTAAGCCTTGGCATTTTCAGGTGCAAGTAGAGTCTCTACAGGAGCTGCCTGCAAGACAGGAGGAGGGAAGATTGGCAGGTCCCTTAGTTACATCCTGGAGTGTCTCCAAAGCTATCGCCTCAGCCATTCGAGCTGCTGTTTTGCTCTTGGCTGAGATATGTAAGTGAGGAAAAACCAGAACACCTTCTCGCCACTTGTAAATTAGCAAATTGCCATCAGATTATCTAATTTTCCTCCCTGCTGCTCTCACACCTGCGTGCCATCAGTGCTTTGAGCTAATACATCAATAGAGGGTTATAAATTGGTTTCTACTCTACATGAGTTTCTCATTTGGGTGTGTATTTATGATAGAAAATATATTCCTGAAATCCACAGAAGACATGGGACAGGGAAGGAACCTCTTAAGCAGCTCGATCTATGTCTTTGCACCAGTGGCTTTTAATGGAAGGAAAATGCCGATCTTGAAATCTGTATGTTGTAATTCACCCTTTGGGGATGCAATCTAAATTTTTCCTTCTGTGGATATCTTCCCGTGAATTTGAATAATCCACTTTAGAAAGGACAGAATTCCTTAGTAGTAACTAGGGAATACTATTATTTCATTTAATACTGAACCAATATAATAAATGTTCCCTTGTTCAGTCTGTAAGTCGCCTGGGAGTCTGATCTGGAAAGAGCGGGAGTTTTGAAGTTAATCTAGTCTTCGAAGCTACCTCTGATTCTTGAATACATTGTTTAAATCTTTCTGAACCTCAGTCTCTCCAAAGGTACACATTAGATAAAATTGTCATCAAAAATATTTTTGTATTAGATACACATAAAAATATATAGGGCATGTCTTGGTATTTAGTCTATAAATGGTTTAATAAAAACTGTAGTTGGAGATAGTTGAGGTGGGGATGGTGGAAGCAGTAAGGAATAAGAGATTACACATATTCTTTTGAATTTTTGTTTATTTATTTATTAGAGGAGCAGAGGCAGATAAAGCATGAGAGCTCTCATCCACTAATCCACTGCTCAAATGCCCATAATAACTAGATGACTGAAACTGAGAGACTGGAACTCAATCCACATCTCTCACGTGGGTGGCAGGAATGCATTTACTTGAGCCATCACCACTGCCTCTCAGGGTTTGCATTAGCGGGGAACTGGAGTCAGGAGCTGGAATTGGGGATTAAACTCAAGTACTGCAATGTGCAATGTAGGATCCTAACTGGTGTCATCTAAGCTTAAGGCCTGTCCTGAATACACATAATTAACAAGGATAAGACTAATCCACATCAAGCAATATTCTAAGACAATGTATAATTAAATATTGCAGAGGCTTAGAGAATAGAACAAAAGCAAAGATGCAGGGGTCCTGCAAATATTCGTGAGGTGAGATATGATCTGGGTTCTGAAGCATGTGAGGGTGGGAGATGTGGGACGACTATGGAAGGTCATTAAAGTATAAGTGGGTAATTCAGGCTGAATTGTATAGAGTCTTTCTATAAAATTTTGAAGTGCTCACATAGAGGCATCTACCAAGCAGTAGAAAACAAGGTGGAGGGCAAAGTGGAGCCACCATAACAATGACTTTGATAGAGGGTGTTCATATTTGACACATGAACAAATAAAGCAAAACTTCTAGGTAGCTATATAACATGATGGAACTAGCCATTGCTGAAGGTTAAGAGAGTACTACAGGGTGTGTCTGGAGAAAGATCTCTAAATGCTGTTAAAATAATCCATATATAAAATAGTGAACATTTTTAAGGAACATTTACATTTCTAGGGCAAACAAGATTGAACACGCCACCTTATTTGAAGCCCAAATATAAGAAAAATCATAGAGTGGTAGTAAAGATGGCACACCAGGGTCCAGGGTTGTGGCACAGCGGGTTAAGCTGCCACCCGCAAGTAAGGAATCCCATAGAGTGTGAGTTCGAGTTCCAGCTGTTCCACTTCCAATCTAGCTCCCTCATAATGCTCCTGGGAAAGCAATAGAAGATAAATAAAATGCCTTAACCGCCTGCCACACACATGGGAGACCCAGATGAAGTTCCAGGATCCTGGCACAGCCCCAGACATTGCAGCCATTTGGAGAATGAACCAGTGGGCGGAAGATCTCCCTGTCTCTGCCACCCTTTCTGTAATTCTCAAATAAATAAATAAGTCTTTTTAAAAATTGTAAAGATGAAACATCAAAGAGAACATAGATCATATGGACATATGGAGTTTGAGATAATAGTAAAATATAAAACAAGATATAATTGACACTCTGTTAGGGATAGGCTTGTAGATATTTTAGAGATATAACTGGAGAAAAAGACTTTGCTGTCAAAAATGTGGTGGTGATGATTGAAATCAAGTAAAATAGTGGCCTTCTCAGGAAGAGAAGATAGAGAACTGAGAACAGAGTCACACTGAAGGAGAGTCACAGTGCAGAGACAGAAGGAGAAAAATAAACCAACAAAAAACAAAGAGTGATTTCTTCCAGGAGACTTAATGAAGGCAGAGGCCTCAATATAGATCCCAAGTGCATGTGAGCCTTAGTATTTGTCTAATTTTCAATCTCCTAGACTGCCTTTGAATGGGTGTGAAACTCTGCAGAGTCTAACATAATGATATCTTATAGAAATGATCTGTAAAGGGCTATCCAGTATATATTTTGTGACTTGTGAGCCAGACAGTTCTTATGTCACTAACCTGCTGTTGTAACACAAATACAGACATAGCTGAGATGCAAATGAATGTTTATTTGGTGGTGAGCCAATAAAAATTTGTTTATACAAACAGGTGATGAACCAGATTTTCTGACCTTTGTTCTAGAATGCATATGACCCTAATCTAGGTCAGGTTTTTCCTATATCACCTTGGTCTCCCTTCAAGTTGTTCCATGGTCCAAAGGACAGAGCAGTCCCTCCATCCAGTCTCTCCAGATTGTGTAGTGTGTGTTTGCACCACTACGCCTTGATATGTCTCCTCATATAATAAGAAAATATTTGGCATATATCTCAAAGATGTCTTGAGTTAGTAGAAGATACAGAACTTAGCTGAGGTATAGTCACTGCAGATGTAATGAAATCTAAATGAAATCTAAAATATTCTATTCCCAAATAATAAGCAATGCTGCTTTCATCTACAGAATGCACAGTGATATAGCATTAAAATTCCAATACATCAGTCTAGTGTCAAACCTTAGCAAGAACAGACAAATATATGCAATCTGCTTATGTAACAATTACTGGGAAATAGTGCACATTCCTAAGGGTATTCATTATTTCAAGAATGCCACTTTGGATGCCCCTGTTCAATGCCCCAGGTATTCTCTGTGTTAACCACAAGTCAATTACCTCCCACTAGGAACTTGGGGATATCAAAAGGCCTTGAAGCCCTTTAGTCTTCATGAAGGCGGTTCCTCACAAGAGAGCTTCCTCAGCTCCTTAGTTTGCATAGCACACTCTGGGCCACTTTCTGACTATGATTGCAAAGGCCTGGGGCAAGGTAACGTTCCAAGGAAGACTGCAGACTGCTTACTGGAATATCTTTCACACATTAGGAAAATGACTGTTTGCAACAGGGTAACCCCTGCTCATCTTCAGAAACTGACTTGCAGTTCTGTGATATTTCTGATGAGCCAATAAGACAATCAATAGTGACTCTTCTGCATCATTTTCCACGTGAAAGCCCTTGAGCAGGCATTTGAAACAGTAGTTAAGATGTCTGCATCCCGTATCAGAGTCCTTACTTCCCTTCTGATGCAGCTTCCTGCTAATGTACACCCTGGGAGGCAACTGATACTGGCTCAAGTACTTGAGTCCCTGCCACCCACATGGGAGACCTAAGTGGAGTTCTGGGCTCTTGGCTTCAGTGACCCAGCTCACTTGGCTAATCTTCTGCCTGCAGCACTGGCACCCCAGGTTATAATCCCCGTTGGGGCGCCGGATCCTGTCCTGGTTGCTCCTCTTCCAGTCCAGCTCTCTGCTGTGGCCCAGGAAGGCAGTGGAGGATGGCCCAAGTGCTTAGGTCCTGCACCCGCATGGGAGACCAGGAGGAAGCACCTGGCTCCTGGCTTCGGATTGGCACGGTGCCGCCCATAGCAGCCATTTGGGGGGTGAACCAACAGAAAAAGAAGACCTTTCTCTCTGTCTCTTTCTCTCTCTGTCTAACTCTGCTTATCAAAAGAAAAAAAAAAGAAAATCAAGGATTTTGAAGACTGCAAACTTGGGTTGGAATCTGATAATAGCTGCCAGGTCTTGTAACAGATTATTTAAGCAATTGGCTAAACCTTTCTGAAAATGTGACTGTCCTGACTTCATACGGCTGTTTTGAGAATCAGTTACTTGGTAGAGAATGTTTAGCACAGTGTTAGCCTAACAAAATGCTTATTCACATCAACATACAATTAAATCTTTCTAGTTTGTAACAAGCACTATTTTAAGGAGAAGATAGATAAAATATAGACCCTGCCTTCAACAGACTCTCTATTTGGTAGAGATATCAGTCAGGGCTCAAGTTCAGAAAATATAAATCGTTCTAGCTATTTTAAACAGAAAATATTTAATATAGAGAATTAGATGTTTATAAAACTTCTGGAAGGGTTAGAGGACACCCGAGCTCTCTGCTGAAATTCTAGAAATGACTCGTGAACAAGCTCACCCATCTGACTTTGTGAGGACAGCCACTCTCTACCTAACTACACAGGCAGGATTCAGGATGATACTAGGGAAATCATTGATGTTCAGAGCATTCCACATTAGCTGATTCTAGGGCTCAGGAAACCCATCATTTCCCCGACCTCTACACATCTTGGCTTTTACTCTGAGCTCTGCCATAGCAGCACCAGCATCTCCACAGCAGTGGATGTACAGCTTCCACCTCATGCTCTCCATCCAGATCTCATGAAAGAGCATCTAACTGGCTAAACCTACTGTCTGACTGCAAGGAGGTCTTAAAAATGGAGTCATTTGTATTATGCATCTCTTTATTGCAACAAAACAGACCAAAGTCAAGGAGGAACACATACCAAATACCAGTTACTCTACAGGTAGGAACATGAACATAAACCAGCAATATTAGTCTGAGGTGTAATTAAATCAAAGGAGGGAGCGATTTTTCTTCTGACTGGTAAAGTGCTAGCTAAGGTTGAAGGGTGACTAGAGACTCTGAGGTGCACACATACAAGAAAAGCATTCTGGGCAGAAAAAACAGCACAAACAACATGTTAGGGTCCCTTCCTGTCCTTCCTGGAAGTACAACAAACGTTTTTGATATGCAAATGATTTTTCTTTAAGCAAAGTAGGAGAAATTTTAAGGATTTTTCTTTCCTCCAATAATTATTTTTAAGTAACTTCAATAACTCCGTAAGCAAAGACTTTAAGACAGAAGCACAAGACACACCCATGCATTACATATGGTTTAATCATGATACGGTTTGATCTTTTAGGCATCTGATTATATACAGAAGCAGTCACATGCAAGGCTAGAAAAATAATTTGAGAATCAACAAACACTGAATCCTTGAAGTTTTTGTGTTGCCTACAATTTGTGATTATTCTAGCACTTATTCTTTGAATTATGTTGATCATTTCTAAAAGTGCAGCAATAATCAAAAGAACCAAAAGGAGTTAAAAAAAACATTTATCTGGTGCTATGGAAAGCAGAGGAAAATAGAGTACCTGTTTCCTCAGAGGAGCTTGGGGAAAGGCAGTGGTTCCAACTCAACACCTGTACAGTGGAAGGGTCTGATCTGAGTTTTGAGAGGGTAGAATCATACTCATTTTTGAAGTGAAATGCAAGTTTTCAAATAAAAGTCTGGAAAATCAGTGGCATAGACTTTTTGACATCATTTTCTTTTTTTTTCATTTTTATTTAATAAATATAAATTTCCAAAGTACAGCTTATGAATTACAGTGGATTCTCCCCCCCATGACTTCCCTCCCACCCACAACCCTCCCCTCTCCCGCTCCCACTCCATTCACATAAAGATTCATTTTCAATTATCTTTATATACAGAAAATCAATTTAGTATATTTTAAGTAAAGATTTCAACAGCTTGTACCCACACTGAAACACAAAGTGTAAAATACTGTTTGAGTACTAGTTAAAGCATAGATTCACATTGTTCAGCACATTAAGGACAGAGATCCTACATGAGGAGTAAGTGCACAGTGACTCCTGTTGTCAACTTAACAAATTAACACTCTTATTTATGGCATCAGTAATCACCCCATGCTCTTGTCATGAGTTGCCAAGGCTATGGAAGCATTTTGAGTTCAACAACTTCAATCTTCTTTAGACAAGGTCCTAGTCAAAGTGGAAGTTCTCTCCTCCTTTCAGAGAATGGTACCTCCTTCTTTGATGGCCCATTCTTTCTGCTGGGATTTAACACACACAGAGATCTTTCATTTAGGTCTTTTTTGGTTTTTTGCCAGAGTGTCTCGGTTTTTCATGCCTAAAATACTCTCATGGGCTCCTCAGCCAGATCCCAATGCCTTAAGGGCTGATTCTGAGGCCAGAGTGCTATTTAGGACATCTGCCATTCTATGAGTCTGCTGTGTATCCTGCTTTCCATGTTGGATCATTCTCTCCTTAATTCTATCAGTTAGTATTAGCAGATACTAGTCTTGTTTATATGATCTCTTTGACTCTTAGACCTATCATTATGATCAATTGTGAACTGAAATTGATCACTTGGACTAGTGAGATGGCATTGGTACATGCCACCTTGATGGGTGGCATGATTGAATTGGAATCCCCTGGCATGTTTCTAACTCTACCATTTGGGGCAAGTCAGCTTGAGCATGTCCCAAATTATACATCTCCTCTCTCTTATTCCCACTCTTATATTTAACAGAGATCACTTTTCAGTTAAAATTTAAACACCTAAGAATAATTGTGTGTTAATTACAGAGTTCAACCAAGAGTATTAAGTAGGACAAAAAATATACTAAAAGGGATAAAGAATTAAGTTGTTCATCAACAGTCAGGAAAAGGACTGGTCAAGTCACTGTTTCTCATAGTGTCCATTTCACTTCAACAGGTTTCCTTTTAGATGCTTGATTAGTTGTCACCAATCAGGGAGAACATATGATATTTGTTCCTTTGGAAACTGGCTTATTTCACTCAGCATGATGTTTTCCAGATTCCTCCAATTTGTTGCAAATGACCAGATTTCATTGTTTTTGACTGCTGTATAGTATTCTATAGAGTACATGTCCCATAACTCCTTTATCTAGTCTACTGTTGATGGGCATTTAGGTTGATTCCAGGTCTTAGGTATTGTGATTTGAGCTGCAATAAACATTAAGGTGCAGACCGCTTTTTTGTTTGCCAATTTAATTTCCTTTGGGTAAATTCCAAGGAGTGGGATGGCTGGGTTGAATGGTAGGGTTATATTCAGGTTTCTGAGGAATCTCCAGACTGACTTCCATAGTGGCTTAACCAGTTTACATTCCCACCAACAGTGGGTTAGTGTCCCTTTTTTCCCACATCCTCACCAGCATCTATTGTTGGTAGATTTCTGTATGTGAGCCATTCTAACTGGGGTGAGGTGAAACCTCATTGTGGTTTTGATTTACATTTCCCTGATTGTGAGGGATCTTGAACATTTTTTCATGTGTCTGTTGGCCAATTGGATTTCCTCTTTTGAAAATTGTCTATTGAGATCCTTGGCCCATCTCCTAAGTGGGTTGTTTGTTTTGTTGTTGTGGAGTTTCTTAATCTCTTTGTAGATTCTGGTTATTAATCCCTTATCTCTTGCATAGTTTGCAAATATTATTTTCCATTCTGTCGGTTGCCTCTTCACTTTCCTGACTGTTTCTTTTGCAGTACAGAAACTTCTCAATTTGATGCAATCCCAGTAGTTAATTTTGGTTTTGACTGCCTGTGCTTCCAGAATCTTTTCCAAGAAGTCTTTGCCAGTGCCTGTATCTTGCAGGGTTTCTCCAATGTTCTCTAATAATTTGATGGTGTCGGGTCATAGATTTAGATCTTTAATCCATGTTCCCCCTCTCCTCTCCCCTCTCCTCTTTCTCTCTTACTCTCCTTTTCCCTCTTTGCTCATTCCCTCAGATCTGCTGGTTTTACCTCAATACACTCTTTCCCTTGAAAAAAAATAATCCATGTTGAGTGGATTTTTGTGTAAGGTGTAAGGTAGGGGTCTTGCTTCTGCACGTGGAAATCCAGCTTTCACTTCCACTTTGATCTTAGAAGTTCTTTCTCAGCCGTAGCATTGCCTGTGTATACAAAGGCTGTTGATTTTTGTGCATTGATTTTATGTCCTGCTACTTTACCAAACTCTTCTGCGAGTTACAGTAGTCTCTCTCTCTCTCTTTTTTCTTTTTTTTTTTTTTTTCTTTTTTTTTTTTGACAGGCAGAGAGAAAGGTCTTCCTTTTGCAGTTGGTTCACCCTCCAATGGCTGCCGCGGCCGGCGCGCTGCAGCTGGCACACTGCACTGATCTGAAGTCAGGAGTCAGGTGCTTCTCCTGGTCTCCCATGGTGTGCAGGGCCCAAGCACTTGGGCCATCCTCCACTGCACTCCCGGGCCAGAACAGAGAGCTGGCCCAGAAGAGGGGCAACTGGGACAGAATCCGGCACACCAACTGGGATTAGAATCTGGTGTGCTGGCGCTGCAAGGCAGAGGATTAGCCTATTGAGCCATGACACCGGCCCCAATAGTCTTTTAGTAGAGTTTTTTGGATCTCCTAAATAAAGAATCATAATATCTGCCAAGACGGATAGTTTGACTTCTTCCAATTTGTATCCCTTTAATTTCTTTTTCTTGCCTAATGGCTCTGGCTAAATCTTTCAGAACTATATTGAATAGCAGTGGTGAGAGTGGGCATCTCTGTCTGGTGCTAGATCTTAGTGGAAAAGCTTCCAACTTTTCCCCATTCAATAGGATACGGGCCATGGGTTTTTCATAAATTGCTTTGATTGTATTGAGGAATGTTCCTTCTATACCCAATTTGTTTAGAGTTTTCATCATGAAAGGGTGTTGTATTTTATCGAATGCTTTCTCTGCATCTATTGAGATAATCATATGGTTTTTCTTCTGCAGCTTGTTTATTCGGTGTATCTCATTGATTTGTGAACACTGAACCATCCCTGCATACCAGGGATAAATCCCACTTGGTCTGGGTGAATGATCTTTCTGATGTGTTGTTGCGTTCTATTGGCTAGAATTTTATTGAAGATTTTTGCGTCTGTGTTCACCAGGGATATTGGTCTGTAATTTTCTTTCAATGCTGCATGTTTTTCAGACTTTGGGATTAAGCTCATTTATGTGATGTCTTTCCAACTTCTTGATGTAGGCACCTATTGCTATAAACTTTCCTCTTAACACTGCTTTTGCTGTATCCCATGAGTTTTGATATGTCGTGTTGTTATCCTCATTTACTTCCAGAAAATTTTTGATTTCTCTTTTGATTTCTTCTATGACCCATTGTTCATTCAGGAGCATGTTTTTCAGTCTCCATGTGTTTGCATATGCTCTAGGGATTTCTGAGTTGCTAATTTCCAACTTCATTCCTTTATGGTCTGAGAAGCTGCATGGTATGATTCTAATTCTTTTGAATTTGCTGAGTCTTGCTTTATGGCCTAGTATGTGGTCAATCCTAGGGTAGGTTCCATGTACTGCTGAGAAGAATATCAATTCTTTAAATGTAGGATTGAAAGGGATCCATTTGGGCTATAGTGTCGATTAAATCTGCTGTTTCCTTGTTGATCTTCTGTCCGGTTGATCTATTTCTGAGAGTGGAGTACTGAAGTCCCCCAGTACTATTGTATTGGAGTCTAAGTTTCCCTTTAAGTCCCTTAACATATCTTTTAAATAAACCAATGCCCTGTAATTAGGTGCATATACATTTATAATAGTTACATCTCTCTGTTGAATTGATCCCTTAATCATTTTACAGTGCCCCTCTTTTTGACATCATTTTCAACAATTTTCTTTACACATTTGCTAGGAAAATAATGTGTGATAGAGCTAATGCCTGTTAGAAGGAGTCAGTATCACTCCTACCTGGACAGTACCTTTCCTGGTTCCACATAAGACAATGACTTAATCCTTGTGAACCACATTTTCCTCCTTTGAAAAGAAAGAATAAATCTATGCCAAATGCTTAGGGTAGTTAGGGTAGTTGTACACATGAAATAAGAACATCCATGTAAAACACTCAGCACAACGCCCTACACATAACACGTACTTAAACCGTGTCAGCGTTGTCTCCTCACTGCCATTGTTCATGGTGAGAGAGCGCAGTGAGGGGGTGAGAAGGGTGGAAAGAAGACTTCATAGTCCAGCACTCTGGATTCATTAGGCTCCTGGCAAGAAACAGATCAAATACTCAAATGGGGTGATCTAGAGAATTTAATGAAGAAGCTATCGCATCTACAAAGTCATGCACAGGCTACCAAAACAGAAAAGGGTTAGCAACCTACTCATTCTATTAGAGAGGGAAAGAGGAAGAGCGTTAAGTTATCATCTTGAGGCCTATTTGCTTTCACTTACAGAAGGGAACAGATACAGGAATTTGGAAGGGGATTGTCACATTGAAAGAGCCACAAAAAGGAGTTGTGGCCTTTGGTGAAGGGAAGCAGGCTTGGGCACCTGCAGGGAGGAAGGCTGGGGGAATAAATAGCCTCCGCCTACTCCTTTTCCTCCTGGGAGTCTTCTTCCAATGCCACCCATTGACAGAATCCAACCCTACTAGAAGCCAGAGGTAGGTGCTTTACTTCCAGGCCAGCATCTAGGAGCCCAGAGCGTGCTGGGAGAAGGGTACAGAGTGAAAGTAGAGGAATACACACTATAGTCTGCACACAACACACCCAGGTTGTGAAGGTGCTTTGTCACTTCAGGCAAGTTACTTACTTCCTCCAAATCTTGGATTTCTCAGTATAAAACAAGGGTAGCAATAATAGTTATGCATGTTTATTGTCAGCATAAACAAAGTTGACATCTAAATAATGTCTAGCAGAGCCCCTGCCACATGATAGACATGAATTAACTAACACTAATCCCACTCTCAGCTGATGACAGCTCTCTCTACTTGTGGCTGCTTGACAGCCTGTAAGAGTTCTCCAGAAACAGAGTTTCTCATAGGATGGTCCAAAGACCATGTGCTTTAGAGGCACTTGCTGTCTTTTTTTAAACTAAGAGTTCATGACCCCTACGCCGGTCTGACCAAATCATGAGCAGAAGGATATAAATCTTCATTTTGGACAAGTTCCCCTAAATGATTTTCACACACAATAAAGTCTGGGAACCACCATCCTAGAAGTCTGTGTTTCTAATTGATGCCCACTTGGGTAAAGTATAGATGAGATTTATCTGTGCTTGCCTGTCATTAGGAGCAGTTATAGCCCATCAGCTTCATGAAGGGGGTTATCAGACCAGGACGCTAACGTCCTGTCTTGTGCTATTAGGTCATGCTGATTCTCCATTTTACTGACTTTATTAATACCTGAGGAACAATGTACCCAGGCTTTTAATTAAAAATTCTCTAACATCCAGACTTTAATCATTTACTAGGTTGGATATCAGCTTGGTGAGTGGCTGGAGCTAACCCCCATTTCAGAAAAAACTTAATAGGCAAAGTAGAAGTTATTAAAGGGAATAAAGGTTTTTGAAAGATTTGTAGGTGTGAATAAATCAATTCCAAGTATAAATAAGAGGCCAAATTTTAGGATAACATTGGAGGATGAGGACTTGTCTTCAATTAGAGAAAGGTACAAGAAAATTCATCAGCAGTCTGGGACAGACATTGAGCTTATGATTTGGGTTCTAAATTGGTTGGGATTCAGCTTGGCTGCAATAAACATAGATTCAAAACAGCAGCTACTTAAACAAAAGATAATTTTATTTGCTAGTCATATAAAATTTCCTGGGTGGGCAGGGCAAGCCTGAGTGGGAGTTTTACTCCACTGAGTTTTCAAGGACTCAGCCTCCTTCAAGTTTTTTGGCCCTCTCCCTACTACAATGTGATCCATGTCCCTCGTGTTCCAAGATGCAGCCTCAGTTGTCACATCCATGTTCTAAAACATAGAAAGAAGAGGAAAAGGAGGAGTAGGGAATATGTAACATCTGCCTTTTCAAGAAGTTTTAGAATGGGCCATCTATCACATATGATTGTGTCACTTTGGCCAGAACCTGTTCCCGTGGCCACACCAAACAACAAAAGAGGCTGAGAAACTGAATCATTGACAACACTTTGATTAGAAGGATGATATACTGAGAACAACTAAGAGTCACTGCCATAAGTTCTTTGCCCTAAGAAACTCAGGGCCTTCTTTTTCCAGTAGAGCAGTTAACATGAAGAGTTTTATCAAGATGACAGATTCCACTCCAGATATTTTTAATAGAAGGGAATTAATGCAGGGAAATGATAACACAAGTGATAAAATAACTGAATATACAAACTTAAAAAATGAAGCAATGAAAAGATTAGCAACAGTAGGAAATTTCTACCTCTACTGGCACTGGAGGCATGAAGGGAAAGACAGAGCCTGGATGGCCAGGCTGCTGGGCAGAAATTGAAACCCAGTGGACTATTCCAGTGGGAGCCAGAGCCAGGAGGAGATGCAGTCACTGCCAAAAAGACACGGAAGCAAAAAGATGCAGGAAGAAATGTGCAGGCCTTTCCCTCCTTCTGCTGCTCAGTTTCCTTCCATGTACTCTCATTGGCTAAGGCTACCTGAATGCCGGAGTGCCGAGTCTATAGTTTCACACAAGCAAATAGGCAGAGACAGGTAAAGCACAAATCTGAAAGCCAACAGGTAAGCAACCAGAACAATACCCAAACCCATGCTGTAGACCTGGAGGGATTACTGATCATGGAGACCTTGCTAAATATAATTTTTGAGTGGAGGTAAGAAATTTTCTGAGTAAAAGAAGGGCCTTCTATTGAAAGCAACAATGCAAACAAGATTCTTAATATATCAATGTTCACAGCAACATTATTCCCAATAGTCTAAAGGTGAAAACAACTCAAATGTCTCTTACCAGACAAATGGACAAACAGAATATGGTATTACCTATGGTGGAATATTATTCAGTCATTAAAAAGGATGATATTCTGATATGAACTATATGAATGAATCCTGAAACCCTTATACAAGTGAAATAAGCCAGAAAAAATGACACAAACATAATATGATTCCTCTTAATATAAAGTGCCTAGAATAGGGGAATCAATAACAGCAGAAAGAATAGAACGTACCTTGGGATGGGGGAGAAGACAAAGTTCCTTTTTGTGTTTATGAAAAGTAGTTAAGGAAAGAGATCATGGTGCTGTTTACCCAACATTGCTATTGTACTTAATGCTGCTGAACTGTATATCTTAAAAGGTTAAAATAGTACATTTTTAAAGATTAATTTATTTATTTTAAAGAGTTACACAGAGAAAGAGAGGCAGAGAGAGAGAGAGGTCTTCGATGGTTCATTCCCAATTGGCCGCCACAGCCAGAGCTATGCTGATCCAAAACTAGGAGCCAGGAGGTTCCTTTGGGTCGTCGCCTGCAGGTGCAGGGGCCAAAGACTTGGGCCATCTCTACTGCTTTCCCAGGCCATAGCAGAGAGCTGGATCGGAAGTGGAGCAGCCAGTACTCAAACTGGTGCCCATATGGGATGCCAGCATTGCAGGCGACAGCTTTACCCACTATGCCACAGTGCCAGCCCCAAAATAGTAAATTTTTAAAAACGTATTACAAGTGAAAACACAAAAGTAAGGAGGTCCCTGCATTTCCCAAATGTATTTATTGATTGAAAAAAAGCCTTTATGGAAAAGGTGAATGCTGGTAATGACGCAAGAGAAACTAATGGACAAAACAGAATAAAAGACAATGAAGACATCAAAGTGGAAATTCTGTCTTACCAAAGTTGTTGTGAGGTTTTCTGGAACTGAACTTGATATGATCATGAGATATAAGCATAGTTTTGAATGAAAAGGAAAAGGCAAAATGGAGAAACATTTGGAACTGAGAGGCGTTGTTCTATAGGGAGTATCTGAAGCCTTGGAAATGGGTAACCTGATCAAAGAATTGGGGAGATGGGAAGAACCCATCGGGTCTACAATGGAACCTTTGAAGGATGGAGATAATGGGGAAAATGTTAGTGTCCGGGAACTATGGAAAGGAGGAGTGGGGGTGGGAGGGAATATACTCAATGGTGGCTAAGCCAGTCCAGAAATGTTGAGGAGGGTAGGCACTTGAAGACAGTCATTGACTGCTTAGTGACGACCATTTCTGTGAAGGGAAGAGGAATTTAAACTGGAAAGGAATGAGCACAACCGTCTTTTCTGCATTTCTCCCTGTGCTGGCTCAGCAGAAACAGTAAACAAACCCTATTCCCAGAACTATGCTGACAACATTGAAGATGGCGGCACACAAATTAGGAGGGAAACAAAAAGCCGTGTTAATTTCAAGCTCCATTAGAAACACAGGCAGGGAAAAAAATGAACTCTGCCAAATAGAAAAGGGTCAAAATTGGAAGGGAAAGTTTCTTTCTGAGATCCAAGAAGGTCTTGGCAACAGTGAAGACATAGGAGGATTCTGTTTCCTCTGACTTTTTTTCAGTCACAGGTTTCTACAACAAACCTTCTGTTAATGGCTTTTCTAATAGGATGTGTGAGGTGGGGTGGAATGTGGCATGCATGTGCTTTCTGCTGGAAAAGGAAACTATACTGTATTCAGGGTGTAGCAACAGCAAACCTTTCCAGAACTGTCTTCCATCCATATCTTGCATATGGTCATTTTTTTTAAAGGACCTCCAATGTTTATGACTTTGGCAGGATACATATATGTCATCCTTTGAAGACACCACAATTTAAGTTGTCTCTGACATGTAATTGACATAACATGTCTAAGAGACCTTAGGTCCACAAATCCCTTTGTAGAATGTGTTACATATCCTGGATCAAGTCCAGAAAATGCACATATGTCCTTCTCTTGCTAGTATTGAAAGGGATGATACACAAATGAAAACAGATATCCCTTTAAGTCCTTTTTTATGTCACAGAAGTGAGTATGCTGTATCTTTGATGATGGATGAGTCTGCATTTGTAAATTTAAAGCCATATGTATTAACTTAGTTTCCTTCCAGGCATGTTGTATTAGTGAGCATCACATATGGCTTTATAAGGTTCCAATACCAGATGCTGTAGTTGCAGATTGATTCAATATATGCAGGAAGAAAAGATACGTGAGAATTTCCCCATAACTTTTTGACAAGGTTACACGTTAGAGGTTCCATCCTACCTGGAGGTAAAAGATTGGGCTTTCTCATTTCTTAGACTCCTCTGAATTGTATGAGCCTATGACATCTTTTTCTAAGAAGTATTAAGTTTGAAGAACCAATCACTACAGGAAATAAGGTCTACCTTCTTTCCTCCTGAAACTAAACAGAAATTTTTAAACATACATATACATTTCAAGAATAAAAGAGTTCCCTTTTAAGCATGGAAATATTGGCATTGCTAAATTATATTACTGAACTAAAATGCAAATATTTGTTGCAGTGGAAAGTAAGAGATTAAAGGAAACTTTTCTTAGAACCAAGATGTGCATTATGGCATGGATTTAATTAAGTGTTGCTCATGGCACCATGCAGGCTGGCGGTTAATTATATTCAGTTTATTCCTTATTATTTATCATCTCTTATTCTCCAAATGTTTCATGTGTGCTGGTCTCCAGTTCTGTTCTAAGTTCTTTGAGATCAGTGCAAGTGTCACATAGTAGATACTCAGAAAATAATGTATAAATGAACTAATGAACAAAGGAATACACGAATGTGGCTGCGGATTCAGGATGCTCCCATTCACATTTACAGGATGTGACCTGAGAAATTCAGTAAGAGGGCACAATTCCTTGGAGATTGCTTGGAAGGCTTCCAACTTTTCCTCTGTCTTCCATGATTAAGATACAGGTTTAATTTTTCTCCCTCTCGTCCTCTGCCCTTTTAATCGACCTCAGCAAAAAAATTCTCCAAAATATGGTGCTAGAAAATATGTAAAGGGTTTTACCCAATTTATGTATTTGTGCATTTACATGCTTATTTTATTGTTGGTCCTAAACTGATCTTTTCAGATTTTCTCAGTACTTGCTGTCATCTTCTAAAGTATATTATCTTTGCCTTCTTTGTGACTGCTAATGAAGATGCCTATTTTAAATGAGATCTTCTTATCTGCAGGTCAGTGAGTCTGTTGCTATAGAAAATTTCTCTAAGAATCACATCTAGAACGAGTGGCAGTGGTTTTGTGTGAGAAGAGTAGAAATGCAATAGAGGTGAATGTTGACTTTGCAGTCTGTATGTGTCTACACAGATTCCTTCTGCCAGGAGCCTGTATGACTTTTATAATATAAAGGTGAAAACTGATTCAAAAATAAAGTATGTATAGCCATCATTGTATAGACCATGCTAGCAGGTCTTAAGAACAGTTAATGAAATCCTAAAGCAATTTTCTTATGCATATGTTTACTGCAAAGAAGTGAACATTCTCGCTGTTTTAGCATTGAATGACTAAAGTACTCCAGCTTTCGAAGGAACTCTTGGGGTCTGTGAATAAATACAGGTCAACAATTAATCCTAGGATCTATTTATGAGCCTGAGATGGCTAAGCTGTTTTTGTATCTATAGCTTTTAGCTTTGAATGACCTTCCTCAGTGAGTATTTTAATAAAGATATTCAGTTATTCTGTGAGTCACTGCTCCACTTTCATCAGGGCAGATTAAGTATTTTCACTTCAAGTTTTTCCTCTTGACATTGTTCATGGCAGTAGCACATTTCACATGTTATGGGTCCTCCACCTTCATGACAGCTTGCTAGTGTTTCATATCCAGTAACCCTATCATATTTCACTCTGCACATTTCCCAAGTTTTTCTTTCTCTTAAACTCTTTGTGTTTTTTTAATATTTATTTATCAACATCAATATTTATCAATATTTATTTATCTGTTTATTTATTTAAAAGGCTGAGCAACAGAGAGAGAGGGAGAAAGATCTTCCATCCTCTGGTTCTCTCCCCAAATGGTTGCAAAAGCCAGGTCTGGGCCAGGCCAATCATAGGAGTCAGAAATTCCATTTAGATCTTCCACATGGGTGACAGAGCCCCAAGTACTTAGAACTTGCTGCCTTCCTAGGTGCACTAGTAGGGAGCTGGATCAGAATTGAAACAACTGGCACTCCAGCCTGCACTTCAATATGGGATGCCAGCATTGCAAGGGGTGGCCTAACCCACTGCACCACAATGCCTGCTCCTCTCTTTCTGGTTTTAATGTCATTTTTTGTGTGAGAATTTTATTCTCATGTCAATCTATTTGGTCCTGTTTCTCATATATCATTAGCATATCTAGTCTATTTATTTTGAATTTCTGCAAATGGTTTAACCATAGTTAAATTAATATTTACTTTTTAACCTTTATGTAAAGGTTATTTGAGTCTATAAATGAATTCCCAAAAGTGTATGTAGTTCTTATAAACATCTTTATGCATGTATTAAGTTCAAAATAAGTAAGATGTGTTTGTATTTGCATGTTATAAAAATTATGACTAATTCTCAATAGAATAAGAGTTAAAATCACAGAAATGTATACAATTTTTTGAACGTGAACTATCTATCAGTAATCTGTAACATTCAAAAATTAACAAAAAAGTACATGAAAGAGACTGACTAATCTCTTATCTTCATGGTTCTGCACCTCTTACATGCATTAGAATCACCTGAAGGGCTTGTTGAAACATTGGTTGCTGAGCCTGTGAGTTTTCATTTCTAACAAGATCCCACTTGATTCTAGTGCTGTTGTTCTGGACCACATATTTAAAAAATGTTATTTCATTTCTGTCCTGAAACACAAGAAAGACAGCATTTCCCAGCCTTCCCATATGAGCAGGTCCTGGTCAGTGGACGTGCTCTCCACTTCCAAGCCTGAGCCTAAAGTCCTCGGATGGTCCTCCAATTTCTTTCTCCCCTTGCATGGGCAACCATGAAGACCACTTATTGAAGGTAGAAGCCTGCCAAGATGAAAGTACCTAGGTCTGTGCATCTATGTGTGGAGGAAAACTGGCTTCCTCACAACTGTCACTTGAAGGAAGAGAAAGCTTTTGTTACATCAAACCCTGAGGTTTGGAGAGCATTGGCTGATACACGCTAGTAGACTTGACTTATATCATCATGAAATGAACCATGTCCAACTTTGAGGAAACTTTTAGCATGTGAATTTGAGAGTAGGTTGGATCAATCTACCATCTACCCCTCAATTCCACCAAAAAACAGAGCGCTTGAATTGGTTTAGACATACTGAGCATAGCGCCATGTGTCTGTAGGTCATGAAGAAACTTGGCTCATCCTTCTGGACATCCTCTAAACCCACCTTGCTACATTTTTTTTTTGGTCATCTTTTACCCAATCTTTCCCAACTGCCTATCCTTTGGACTGCTGTATTCTTGTATTCTCAAAATGGTTCTGCCCACACATTGTTTGCTTCATCATGGACGAAATCAAAGCTCTTTTCCTCTCATTTAAAGCCCATTACTGGACAGCTCTGCCTTGCTTTCCTGTCTTCCTCCGCTACCTTGCTCTGCTAATAAGGCCATCCTAGAACTTCTGATCCCATGTGGATTAGGGCACATTTTCCTTTTAGGCATCTTCAATCCCAATGGACTTGGAGTGGCTCACATCTTTCATCACAGGGTTACACTGTAGAGTGCAAAAAGCCTGCCAGAAAATTGTGTTCCTTAACACTGTATCTAATACTACTTTTGCTGAAGCTCTCTGACACATACCCACTTTCTCTGAACTCTGCCAAGATGAGAACGACCCCTTCTTTGAAACCCCCAACCTCACTGAATCTGACCACTTGCCAAGCTGGGTCTTGGTATCTCCCAGGCTCTGGAAGCCTATTCATTGGTCAGTTCTCCCTATGATTCAAATAGATTCTAGTCAGAAACTCTTCTTTCTATCATATAATTGCTGTGTCATTACCCCATTGATGTCTCCTCCACACAGACTGGGTCAGTAGCTCTTGTTAAAACATGCACTTCCCTCAACACTGCCCTCACATGAAATCAAAGCCCAAAGATTAGAAGACACAGATAATTCATTATAAAACTGTATTCATTTTTCTAATATTGAGCAAATATTACTGAGAATTTTGCAGCTAAGAAGATGACCCTAAGAAAAATTCATCCATTACACAAATCACCATCCAAAGATAAGCCCTGTCAATATTGTATTTTATATTTATGTAATTCATTAGTTATTGATTTATTGCCATGCCACTTAAGTGTATCTGGTTGCTTAATAGTCTCTTGTATATTATTATTATCATTTATTCAAACAATTGTGACAACTGTTGCTTCTAATCTTCTTATTATTATCTATAATACTAGGATGAACATCCCTATTTCTAAATCTTTGTGCTCATGCCAGATATTTCCAGGGTAGATTCTTAGCAGATGATTTCCATGAAAAAGGTATATGAACCCTTCTGCTAAATATAACCAAAAATAACTAAAAGCAGTTATACTGGGAAGCAGTTCACAAGGATGGGTAGCAATGGGGCAAACAAATGCTATTTTCTGTTATAAGAGCTGCATTTGGGCCGGTGCTGTGGCTCAATAGGCTAATCCTCTGCCTTGCAGCGCCGGCACACTGGCTTCTAGTCCCGGTCGGGGTGCCAGATTCTGTCCCGGTTGCCCCTCTTCCAAGCCAGCCCTCTGCTGTGGCCCAGGAGTGCAGTGGAGGATGGCCCAAGTGCTTGGGCTCTGCACCCCATGGGAGACCAGGAGAAGCACCTGGCTCCTGCCATTGGATCAGCGCGGTGTGCCGGCTGCAGCACGCTGGCCATGGCGGCCATTGGAGGGTGAACCAACGGCAAAAGGAAGACCTTTCTCTCTGTCTCTCTCTCTCTCACTGTCCACTCTGCCTGTCAAAAATAAAAAAGCTGCATTTGATAATTTTCTATTAATATTTTATTATGGTTAATAATAAAAATTACCCTACAAAACATTTTAGTTTTTTTCAAGCAAAATTGTGCCTCAAAAAAGTATATAAGCATATTTTTAAACAATATATTTATTTATTATTTATTTGAAAGTCAGAGTTACACAGAGAGAAAAGGAGAGGCAGAGATAGAGAGAGGTCTTCCATCTGCTGGTTCATTCCCTAGTTGGGCACAATGGCCAGAGCTGCGCTGATCTGAAGCCAGGAGCTTCTTCCAAGTCTCCCACGTGGATGCAGGGGCCCAAGGACTTGGGCCATCTTCTGTTGCTTTACCAGGCCATAGCAAAGAGCTGGATTTGAAGTAGAGCAGCCAGGTCTTGAACAGGAACCCATATGGGATGCCGGCACTGCAGGCAGTGGCTTTACCCACTACACCACAGCGCCAGCCCCTATAAGCATCTTAAAGAATCCATATTATACTTGCATGTGAACAAACTGCCCTTCTGAAAATTTATATCAATTATCCTTCCACTGAGAGCTTATAATACTTTGCTTCCTTTAAAAACCTCTCCAAACTAAGTCTTCTTTTATGTTTTGATATTTTCTAGTTAGGAATAATACAACTTTATACTGCATTTATTTTTCTGACAGGTTTGAATTGATTTTTGCATCTTTTTACTGGCCATTTATATTTCTTCTTTTGGCTTTTTGAATGAACATACGGAGCTTGGACACCCAGTATATGCTGTCCCTGTGAACTTAGTTACTTTGCAAAGTAGTGTCCTTTCTTAAAAAGTATTTGAAAGAGTGAAAAAAAGAGAGGTAATGACAGAGAAAGAGAGAGACAGATAGAGAGACAGACACCGCATCTGTTGGCTCAATCACCAAATGCCTACATAGCCAGGGCTGGGCCAGGAATTTCATCCTTATCTTTCATGGGGAAGCAGAGTCCCAAGTACTTGAACCATCATCCACTGCCTTCCCAGGATATGTTAGAAAGAAGCTGGATCAGAAGCAGCGTGTACAGGAATAGAATCAGGACTCTGATAGGACATTTGACTTAGACTCTCTGTGCCACACATTTGCCCAGGGGTTGTGTCCTTACCCCAAAAAATGACCATAGCCTTTATGTTGGGGTAACTCTTCTTTTTGAATGACCATCAGAGCCCAAGTGACATTGTTTTGGATGTTCTTAAGATTCTTTATCAAGTTGGAGAGAAAAATGAAAATAAACTGCATGGTGATAACTCCAATCATAAACCAGTCATGAGGGCAGTTGTCAAAAAGGCATTCCAGTTACATATTGAGCCAAGCAAGCATGAGCAGAATCTATGCCTGCTACTGAGAAGCACTACAGTCATTTGAATACATCCATCATGGAGGGCTTCTCATTACATCCACCTCATTATTTTGTAGACCTCATATTTAATATGTCTATATTAATTAATAGTTGTCTGTTAGTCTTCATGCAATATGTTATTCAACCTTATACACACAACTTTATACAACAGACACCTGGAAATTGGATCAAGATTGTGAACTAGAATATTTTAAACTAGAATGCCATTCATCTTAAAGATTTGTGTCTGTTTTATGTACCTGTGTATACACTTAGATTTCAACAATGCCTAGCACAGAATAACAAATATTTCTTAAATACCTGATTTGAACAACTGAGTGGGTGAATGAATGAATGAACCAATATTTAACCACTGGACATTAAGACCAAAGCTTTCATTGCTTGTTTTGTAGAACACAATATGGCATTTTGGATAGTAAGGTGACCTGTGCACATAAAAGTAGAATGTCTTGGTAGAAAGCCAGGCAAGTTTCAGCTTGTCAGAGAGCAGCTGTGATGCTAGTCTCTCCACCAACATCTACTGAGTACCTACTGTATATGTGCTGTATCTTGTTCAATGCTGTATATACATGAAGTCTGTGACATGTAGACTGTACCCTAAGGGAATTTAGAATCTAATGTGTATGAAAGATATGCATTAGTTAAATATTCCTAAAAATAATTAGGGAATTAAAAATTTTATGTGTCGTGGTGTGGAGGCTTAAGCTGCCACCTACATGCCAGCATCCCATATTGGCTCTGGTTCAAGTCTAAGGTGCTCCACTTCTGATCCTTGTCCTTGATAATGTCCTTGATAATACCTGGGAAAGCAGTAGAAAGTGGCCCAAGTGTTTGGGCCTCTGGAACTCATGTGGGAGACCCAGATGAATCTCCTGGCTCCTGACTTTGACCTGGCCTAATCCCAGCTTTGAGGCTATTTGGGGAATGAACCAGTGGATGGAAGATATTTCTCTCCCTCTCCCTTTCCCTCTCCCTCTGCCTCTCCCTCTCCCTCTTCCTTCTTTTCCTCCTCCTCCCCCTCCTCCTCTTCCTCTCTCCCCCACTCCCCCTTACACCCTCACTCTCCCACCCTCTCTCTCTCTCTCCCCTTCTCCCTTTTTCTCCTCTTTCTACAACTCTACCTTTCAAATAAATAAATCATTTTTTTGACAGGCAGAGTGGACAGTGAGAGAGAGACACAGAGAGAAGGTCTTCCTTTTGCCGTTGGTTCACCCTCCAATGGCCGCCATGGCCAGCGTGCTGCGGCTGGCGCACCACGCTGATCCAAAGCCAGGAGCCAGGTGATTCTCCTGGTCTCCCATGGGGTACAGGGCCCAAGCACTTGGGCCATCCTCCACTGCACTCCTGGGCCACAGCAGAGGGCTGGCCTGGAAGAGGGGCAACCGGGACAGAATCTGGCGCCCCGACCGGGACTAGAACCCAGTGTGCCGGCGCTGCAAGGCAGAGGGTTAGCCTATTGAGTCGCGGCGCCGGCCTTAAATAAATAAATCATTTTTAAAACAGACTGTGTTGCAGGCTAGCCATATGACAGGAGAGCTTTACCTGGGTAAGTAATCAAGGAAGGCTTTCTTCCATGAGAGTGTGTTTGAGTTGTCTGTGGAAACAGGGAACATATTGAATATAAGTTCAAACACAAGCAGTGTGCATTGGAGAAGCTATGAACAAGCAAGTGTTGGGAAGCACAAGGATGTGGGTGGAAAGAGAGTGAGATGAAACTCGGGATGGGGGCCTTCACCTCTTGGCCATGTGATGGCCTCCCTACCAGCAACGTGGGCATGAATACACCTACCTGGCAGGTTTCCTCTGAGTGTCTGGCCTACAAAATCCATGTATATGTACATGTGTTGCTCCTTGCTGAACACTGAGCCCATGAGAAATGCTCATTATCATTTCCTTTGACTGCCTCTTTCCCTCTGTAACCTATATTTTGATTTCATTAAAGGCAAGATTTCATTCTTATACTTCAACAGATTTTCTAAATGCACATCCCATTGTGAGCTGCTTTGTAAATGCTCTATAAATGAAAGCTAGGTTTGTCATTATGATTATTAAGCCATGTTCTATGTGCTAGGATTTAACATACATTTTACACCTAGGATTTTATGTAATAAAAATTACCATAGCATTTCCAGCATCTGATACTTTCATATGTAGAATTATGTATTTTTATTACCCATTGATATTTAGGGCTTAAATGTACTCCTTTGACATGATTCTCTTTTCAAATAAGTAGAATATTGGTTAGTTCAGATCTTCAAAGCATTGCTATGATTTAGAATGGTAAAAAATGCAATCTATACCTATTGGATTGCAATATATATTTGCATCACAGCATTTTTCTGATAGCTGTGGGGAAAGTATATAAACATAGAGATTAAATGAATGCATAAAAATAAAAATATCTTTTCACCAATAATTTGCAACTCAAACAAGAAAGCAGTAATTTAGAGCTCTGACCTTGTAATTCAGCTGATTAGAGAAATCCAATTCTTTCTTTTTTTCCATGTTGTGTTGTAGCTAATTAATGTAGAATTATAAATGAATTGGTATGCCAAAAAAATTGATGTCATATTTCTTTTGTTTCTACATGACTTATAAGCCCTGTTTTTTCCAATTTTCAAGTAAAAAATATTGGGGTAGGCACTTGGGATAGTGGTCATTGTACCTCTTGGGATGCTCTCATCCCATGTCAGAGTTCCTGGATTCAAGTCCCACCTCCACTCACTATTTTTTTTAAAGATTTATTTATTTATTTGAAAGTCAGAGTTACATAGAGAGAGGAGAGGCAGAGAGAGAAAAGTCTTCCATCCGACGGTTCACTCCCCAATTGGCCACAATGGCCAGAGCTGCGCTTATCTGAAGCCAGGATCTAGGAGCTTCTTCCAGGTCTCCCACACAGGTTCAGGGCCCCAAGGACTTGGGCTATTTTCTACTGCTTTCCCAGGCCACAGCAGAGAGCTGGATCAGAAGACGAACAGCCAGGAGTGGAACCGGTGTCCATATGGGATGCCAGTGCGTCAGGTCAGGGTGTTAACCCACTGCACCACAGCACCGGCCCCTCTACTCACTATTAAAGCCTCCTGCTAATGGGCACCCTGGGAGGCATCAGGTGATGTCTCAAGTCCCTGCTGCCTACATGAGGCACCTTCCTGCCCTTACAGGTGTATATGTCTGACATGAAAATAGAATGTCTTCAGGTTGGGAAGCAAGAATACCCCAAATTTGAGAACAGTTCTGCTAAGCGGAGCAGTGTGTGATAAATCTTACTTCACTGTAGGTTTATCATTAGCTTTGTGATGTATATTCAGAGCCTAAGGAGTCAAGTGTAAGACTGGTCCAATAGAGTTGACACTTGTCTTAAGGCAGGTAAGGGACACCTCATTTTTGTCACTAGCATCCATCCTCATTCACCTGTCCCTTCCACTTGGTATCAATCCATGAGAATCTGGGTTTGCCAGTAGAATGGTTGGGAAGGGAATTAGGATTCCTGAAGGAATATCCTTTTGGCCCCAAGGGAGCCAAAGGAGGCTTGTGTTGGCTCTGGCTGCACACTGAGGACATTAGGCATTTCCATCTCCAGCTGTCTTCCAGTAGCATACATATGACTCCAATTTTCACCAGAATGTTAAGAAGCAGAAAAGAGAGAGAAGAGTCAAGCTGGCTGCAGCGATCCTAAAGAGGAAATAATTAATCTTAGGAAGAAAAACTGCTGAGGAAAACCATGTATTTTAAAACCAAATATAAATTGACTTGTCTGCCTTCAATTTTATACATCATCTTTCCATTCACACTTATTGATTAAGTGCCTAGCCTGTGCCTCCACTAATGTGAACAAAACAGACATTTTTCTGGCCTACAAGAAACAAAACGTCAAAATAACATTCCCTTCAAGTTAGCATAAATCATAACATTGAGTGTATTAAAAACTCCCTAGCCTTAATACTTCATACTCACTAGCTTATTTTGCCTAAATATCTTCTTGCTCTATGTAAGTGAGGAGGATAAGCTGTATAATCCTGAAGGTATCTGGAAAAGGAGTCCACTGGGTTCTGCCATTAACACCTACGTCGTCTTGGGTATACTGCTTAACATTTCTGATCTTCAAATGTAGACTAAGATAAAACAATGCCCTATGTGCAAGGTTTCTTCCCTCTTTTTTTTTTAAAGACTAGATTAGCCTGATAGGCTATTAGTGTTGAGCAGAAGTATCCACCATTGTATTGTTTTTTCTGTGAATTATGAATTGATCCAAGGGTCCCAGAATGCATTTGATAAGATTTACCAAGATCTCCTGACTCTGGCATGGTGGTATTCATAGAGGCAATAGCACTGAGCTTTGGAAGCATCACCCTGTAGCATTTTCTTCTTTTATAGACACACATGCAAGAGCATGGATGAGAACAGATGTGTGTCTTTTACTTTAGCAGGCAAAGCAAAAGCATACTCAGGGTCAGTTCCTAAATTTCTAACCAGTTGTCAGTGAAGGGTCAGGTGCTCTGTGTGCACCTGACACCCCCTTTCAAAGTCACTCTTTTGTGGTTTCAAGCAAAGAAAACACATGACAGTTTACATGTGTTCCTCGGACTTTTTTCTTCCATGTTACAAAAATGACAGATATTTTTCTGGGAACTAAATGGTAATAGATGCTAATAGGGAAACTCCAGGAACTTAGTAAATATTTCCTTCCAGGGCTGCAGACACGTGGAAACTAGGGCTCTGAAACATCAGCCAGGCACTGGAAACTTGCCTGATTTGATTTCATTAAAGAAACTCAAGAATCATTAGACCATAAAGGGAATTCTGTTTCCCATTCCACAGGGACTGTGATTACTAACTGACTTGCTATGTCATTCTTTTTTCCACTTCCTGTTTTTTTCCCCTGTGAGAAAAGGTGGGACCAAATGGAAGGGGAGCATCCAAGCTATGGGCTACAGGAGTGGCCCCTGTGGCCTGGGGAGGGACTCTGTCTTTTCTCTTCATCTACACACTCAAATGATGGAACAACAGACTGCTTTCTTTTCTGTGTAGTGTTAATCTAGAAAGAGAGAGAACATGAACTGACTCTGTTAGAATCCCTAACAAATAAACACAGTGAAACACTGCCACAGATAGGAGAAGACTTTGAAGGTTTTCATTGTGCTAGAAACTGTGTATAATTAAATTTAAATATAAGTACAAGCCAGCATTTCTTTTAAGCTGCTTATTAAAATCATTAGGCCAGTGAAGCGAGGAGTAAGCCATGGAAATTGGGAGGTTTGATTAAAATATGATTTCTGCAGGTATATACAGGTTGGAAGGGGAAGGGAATTGTAAAACCACGGGTTTAGTAAACAAAACAAAAACAGTTCTATACTAAAACTCAGTAGACAATAGAAAAAGACTGAAGAATTTTTTTTTCATTTTACATATTTGTAGTCATAACAAACCTGAGCTGAGATTTTTGTGAAGCCATTTCTAAACCGGCCACCTCTAAGTTCCCATTGAAAACTTATTTTCCCTATGAATTGTACTTCTTGAAAGATTCTCTTTATAATTTGCATTTATTAGGTAGCCATTAACTTGACTTCCCAGTAAGTGAAAACATGATCCTCCAACCAGAGCATTTGATTGGCATGAAATAGCTAGTGTTGCCTCCCTTAATTAATATAATTTAAACAAAAACAAATGTGATATTTTGATTAACCTGGGTCATCATATTATGAGCAAATGTATGATATCTGTGAAAATTTTATAAGCAACAGAGAGCACTGCCAATTTTGCATGACTGGTTAGTAACCACTACCTATCCCCAACCCTTTTCTGTGGCAGCTTTGAGGGCCCAAGCTAAGGAGCTCCCATATAGTCCAAAGCCAAGGCTAGAAAACAAATCTCTCAATTTCTGGTCTAGGAGTCTCTTTGGTAAACAACATTTCCTTTATAAACCTATAAGGCTGACTTTTGAGTGCTATTAATTTCCAGGTTTTGGAAGTATGAGTACATTTCAATGACAGTAGAAATAACACTGTGATAACCCGTTTCCCTCTCCATAGTTCTCACTGGTCACTTTTATTTTTGGTCTCATGGGCTATGCTGTTGTACAAGGGCTATAATTTTTACTTAGCTGACCCTTTGCAAGCGGGCCAAGTCACTGAATCTTTCTTGAGTTCTTTATTGTGAAAAGTGCCCCCCAAAAGATTTCAGCTTTAGGCAAGAGCTAAAAAAGCTCAATGGATACCTCCTCTAAATGCATAATTTGGTAAATTTGCTTCCTTCTGATTATAGCTACATTTGGAGTCCAACTATATATTCTCTGTATGTCAAAGGAAGATGTCAGTTAACCTAAACATACCTCAGAGACTTAACAAAGGGTATTTGAAAATCATTTGATATTGCATTAAGCTTAGAATTGTGCCCTTTCAGAACTTTAGGGATAATAGAGTTGGCATCAGAAAAAATGATTTTAAAAAAATACAGCCTGATCAAGAATTTGAACAGGTGACAACTTAAGTAGATTGCCAGCAGCCCACAGTTCTGGTTAACATACCATAAGCTGAGAAAGCAGCATGAATGACTGGTCCATCACACCTGGCAGCATCACATTTTTCATCCACCTGAGCATGCAGTGAGTGCAGGGAAGGTTGCTGCTGTTTGTCAAAGCCCTTTGGAGGATGTGGGCTTTCTGAGTGCCACATGGGCCCTTCACATCATTCATGTTGTAGTTGGAAAACAGAACATTTAACTGCCTGCCATTTTGATCCATTGTAGCCAAGGAACCTATCTGCCAAGGCAGCTTTAGGGGGACATTTTGTGATGTAGCAGGTGTCTCTATTTCAACCTATCAATTAGGAGAAGAGCAGAGGCAGATGTGATATATTACATGATCCTAAGATGGATCACTCTGAAAAAAATCTCCTATTGGCTAGAGTAATTCAAGTTGCCAGGAATCCACAGTTTGCCACCTGACATCCCCAGGAGTCTGACATGGTTTGACTGGTTTACTCTGCTAAATGAAACTGCTGAGATGACTGTCACAAGGTGATTAATAAAGTATATAAATCTTAACTATGGGAAAAAAGAAGATGAATTGATGCATGCACATATTGGAAATGCAATGAAACCAAATTGAAGTTACTAGGATTTGCTAATATATTACAGGAAAAAAAATACTGTGTTTATTGTTCCTCTCTTATCTTTTGTTGGCCTTATTTCAAAAATGACCAGGAAGACATGTTGGGTTTTATTTTTTACCTTTCTAGCATGGGAGACCTGAACTAGCAACAAAGTGGGAAAGTAATGAAGACTTCATGTATACATGCCCCTAGTATTTATTATTTCCCACATGTTAATAGGACTTCACAAAAAAAGGTATCGGTTCAAGTTCCCTCAGAGCCACTATTGAATACTGTTAGTAATCATATACAACATTTTGGTGGTTTGCAAAGTAATTAGAACCCTGAAGCAAATAACAGTAAATGGGCTCTAATCTTTGAAGTTATTCTTCTAACCAAATAGCTCTGTTCTGCTATAATTATATACCAGTCATTATAAAATTAAAATCATTTTTAAATGAATGGTTGCTTTTTTTACAAAAAAATATTTGTTTCTCATTAATTATTATAAAGTAATTGTAGTGTGTAATGTTCTCTGAGAAATCCAGTCATCATCTGAGAGTGCTAGTCTCCAATGCTTACAAGCTTCAATTCCAGAAGGAAAAGAAAGGAATGGGAAAGATGGTCCAAGGCAGTCAAATTTGAGTTCCCGAGCTTTCTGAAGATTGTTACAGACAATTGGCAGGAAGAGAGAAGCAAAGGAAAGCTTTGTGCTCACAGAGATGTGAGTTGCTCTCCAGCTCTATCAGACATTGTGATATTTGATGCATCTCTGAGCCCCGGCCATTATACTTGTAAATTTGGGGCAATAATGCCTACTTTGCAGCACTGGTCTAAGGATTAAAGAGAGACCCTATGAAATCTAGCACAGAGTTTTATCGTAGCTAACAATTGTTGGGGCTGGCATTCTGGCATAGCAGGTAAAGCCGCTGCCTGCAACACTGGCATCCCTTGTGGGAACCAGTTTGAGTCCCAGCTGTTCCACTTCCAATGGCAACTCTGCTAATGGCCTAAGAAAAGCAAAAAAAGCCCAAATGCAAATGTTTGGACCCCTGCACCCATGTGAGAGACCTGGAAGAAGCTCCTGGCTCCTAGTTTTGGCCTAACCAAGCCCTGACCATTGCAGTCATTTGGGGAGTGAACCAGCAAATGAAAGATTTCTCCCTACCCCCAATTCTGTAACTGTCAAATAAATAAATCTTTTTACAAAATTATTATCATTTCCAAGGTTAGTTTTATGATTAGAGAAATTTATTGCTGCTGATAGGCATAACTTCCGTCTTTAGGAAGATCAGTCCTTGGAGTTTCATGTAAATGTTCTTTCTTCCTGTGGCAAGTACATGGGATTGAAGTTAATCAGTCTGGAGTAGTGGAAGTTTTCCAATAATCTTCCCATCCTCATGGGCCAATGTCAGGTTCAGCGTGAGTAGAAAACATGACTCTTCAGACCACAGAGTCTTTAGGGGCTTTTGTGTGAACCAGCCAGGTCTGGAGAGCACTCATAAATTCATGAAGGTTCGTGCTTCACAATACCTCTCTAAGACAGCAGGGGGAGAAAAAAAAAATAAGATAAACTGCAATCATAGGAAACCAAAACAGCAAACAAGAAAAACCCCTAGGGACAAACCTCATAAATTTCCCTTTGCCCCACCCCGTCCTCTTTTTGTTTACTCTTTATTGCAAATTGATAGAGTGAGTTACACAGGTTAGTGAAAACTGAGCCAAGTTGATAAATATCAAGTTTAGGGTTTCCTGTAACTCCCAGCACTATTACAATGACTGTCATCAATAAACTGTTTCCTTTCATTCTCCTAGCTCTTGGTCCTGACTTCTCATTTTGCTGTTGGAATTAAAGAACCTTCTTCCCTAATCAGTGTCTTGGTTCTGGATGCTAAGTTTGCTGATCATTTCTGATATGCCAGGGACAAAGTGCTTTACATGTATTCATCCTAAAAATGGCTCATCTTTACAGCTCAGGAAAAAATCTGTAGGGTTGTAGAGACAGTGGGTACCAGAACAAGGGTCTGAGAGCTTCAGGCACAGGCAGCCAGGCTGCCTTCCCAGGTTCATTCAACATGGTAGATACAGGTATACGATTTCACATGGAAATCTCTCAAGAGGAGCTAAGGTTGGATTCTGAACAAGCATTTAAACTGTGTATCCTAAACCTGGCTTCTTCAAACCTCCCTTATCAAGCTCAATGGAACCGCCTAGTTCTTCTGGCACGTGGAGGAGCTGCCAATCCTGCTAACTCTAGAGCTTCCTTCCTTCCTCCTTTGATCAGCTCTCTTCATGTGTCCAGTTGCCTGGTCCCATCACCCTGGCATAGACAACTCTGCCAACTTATGACACCTGGCCTCAGGGGTAACAGAAGAAAATGTCCTCATCTCAATAGGCTAAGAGAGTGCTGCTGTTAGCCTTTATTTTTTTTAAGATGCTGGTAGGAAAAGAAGATGGGATTGGTTTCACAAGGAAGAAGGAAGAGGGGCTTGCTGAGAAATAAGAAACAAACCTTGTTCAGATATGAAAAGGCCCCAGCAAAGTAAAAAAGTGCCATCCCTGACTGTGTATCAGACAGAAGGGCCTTCTACAACTTGCCTACCCCACTACCAGGCTTAGGCCATGCAGTTCCACAGCCAGCCCTGCTACAAGCATACAGCAAGAGTTCTCACATCCTCAGGCTTTTATCATAGTGAGAGCTACTGGTTACTGGACACCCATTGTGCCAAATACTTAGTAACTATAGTGCCCCATTCAACCTTGACATTTGCATGCCCGGAATCATGTAGTCTGCAAAACAGTTGAATTTTGAATCACAACTTTTGCAAGTTTTTCCTGTAGCCAACACTGAGTATACATATGTCACTTCTGGTAATTCCAAGAATTTTGGGGATTTCACACCAACATTTCCAGTCAGCCTTGATATTCCGTTCTTTTGTCTAGGTATAAGGGATAAGTGGGACTATTTCAAATTCCTTATGAATAACAATCAAAAGGGACAGTCACCATCATTTCCTTGTCAACCTAATTGTGCAGATGTTCCAAACAGGATAAGCTGATTCTGGTAAAATTCAGTATGAACATTTCTCAAATCATATTGCTTCAAGGGAGTTATGAGTTCACATTAGATAGCTCTTCTTCAAGCCAATTGCATAGTCAAACTGTAAAAGATGGGCGAATTGTTTTACTTACCTTTAAAAAGTAAGTATTCTGATATGCCAGGCACAAACTGCTCTACATGTAAAATAACTCATCTTTACAGCTCAGAAAAAAAGATACATAGGGTCATAGAGACACTGAGTACCAGAACGAAAAGAACAAATGATCTGGGTAAGAAGGGATCATCAAGGTTGCTTGTAAGCAATCTAACAGAGCACACATATGATGGCACTTTAAACATGGAAACATGCAATATTAAGTTTATTTTGGTGTGAAAGTTTTTTTTCACAATAGATGGAAAATGAATATTCTGAAAAAAACTAGGTGTGGATTTAAAATAAAATTTGCACAGAAATTCATGCTTTTAATTCCATTTTTCCATGAATTTTTAAAATATCTCCATATGAGGAAAGACTTCATTTAATGTAATTAGTGAAAGGGAGGTTTAGGCAGTATTTAAAGTCACCTTATTCTACCCATTTTATTGGCATGAAGGCTATAACTCAGAGCCATCTTTGTTCTTTAAAAGTGAGCACCACAGGACAGATGTTATGACACAGTGGGTTAAGCCTCTGCTTGGGACACCTGTGTCCCATATCAGAGTGTCTGAGATCAAGTCCTGCTAACATACGTCCTGGGAAGCAGCAATTGATGGCTCAAGCATTTGGATCCCTGCCACACATTTGGCAGACCCTAATAGAATTCCTTGTTCTTGGCTTCAGTGAGCTCTGGCTGTTGGGGGAATTTGAGGAGTGAGCTAACAAAAAGAAGAGATCTCTCTCTCTCTCTCATTCTGTCTCTCATTCCTTCTCTCTCTCTCCTTTCCTCCCTCCTTCCCTCCCTCCCTCCTTCTCTCTGATCTGAGTGAGTCTATAAAGCAATATCTTGTTTTTTCCAGAGACAATATTTCCTTTAAAAGTAAAGTGCCTGAGAAGGAGCGTTATGTATTTTTCTCCACGACTCGTGGCCAAATATTGAGGTAACATGAAATTCCACATATAGCCACACTTAGAACTGGATTTTATTTGTGATATGTCTAGGCCCAGTGGCATTTTTATTGTTTGTGTATTTAACCCATGAATATAATTGTCCAGCTCATTCTACCTGATACCTAATTTAGGATTAAATGATATGCATAAAGGAACAAGAGAAAAAGCATAAGTGAATTTACAGTTCAAAAAGTTCATGGAAAATGTGCGTTATCTTTTAGTTCTGTTTTTCCATGGGATCTTGTAAAATTCTCTCATAGACATGTGCATGGGTACACATACATATGTATACTATATGCACACATATGCACAGCATATATGTGGCTGGTGTAAAAATAAAATAGATTGCAGGAAACCATTACTGTTGAAAACAGGCTATATGATCAAAATAGATGTCTTTGCTTTAAAATTGGCACCTTTTCCCTATATTTCCAATCTACACAACTAAGTGCTGTCCACTAAAGCATCCACAGCCTGATAACTGTTCAGTTTCAGCAAATTCCAGGAACATTTGAGGTCAATTCTCATTTTATAAAGAATGAAAATTCCCTTAGAGTTATGGCATTTACTGCCGAGGTTAATTGGAATTTCAACTTCAACAATTTCTTAAACCTTAGAGCAAAATATTGTGTGTTTGAAAAGTAAGAGAAATAAATGACAGGAAATTGAAAGGTGGGGTTTACACAAAAGTTTCCCTTTCTCGAAGTCAGCAGTTCTTTGGACTTCAGGCAGCAGCCGGAGCCCAGCTTTCGATCTGCTCAATTGATGACGTACACCAGCCTATACAGGAGAGATAAGAGAGAGAGGTGCTTTTACCTTCGCTTTGACTCCGGGTCCTTTGGAAAGTGAGAAGACCAACGCACGTAGGGTTAGAAGTCCTGAATTCAAGTTCCTATCACATGTTTGACCTTGAATGTGATGTGGCCACTCCAATCCCACATTACTCATCTTAAGAAAAAGGGAAAGAATCGTTTATACTCACACCATAAGGTCATGATGGTCAGACAAGAAAATGGAAGTGAAAGGACCTGATGAACTGTGACGGAGGCAAATTAAGCTATTACCATCCAGTGTCACTCAGCTCCAATCGCTTACCCTCTTCTCCAGATGATTTGCCTTAAAACAGAGATCGTTAATGTCTTTCTTCAGTGGTTATTGACCTCCTTCCTGGCAAAAGCACCCGAAGGGTCCACTGCCTGTCTGGAGCAGGGGCTACAATTGCACCTAGTTGACAGGAGAAGAAAGCAGGGTTTGACATTTTCCCCTGGGGAGAATCAGAGCTTTTAATGTAGTAAAATGGATGATGAGCAAATTTTAAGGAGGGTAGAGGAGATAATCGGTTTAGAAACCAGGGAAGGGCTTTTAAACCATTCTGAAATTATACTCAGGAGGGGTCTAAATTTAAGGCTACCAAGTCTGAGACTACTTAGCACACTACCAGCTTATCCCAGTGTTTGAGTCAGAACCTTTCTCCACGTTCACTCCAAAGCAGGTTTCTGAGCTACTTCTGCATGTATCATGTCATTTACAGAGAAGATTGGCATGTCAATGACATATTCTTTGCTCTCTCTAGTCTAGAGATTATCGCTTTATGCCAGATGTCAACAGCTCTATTTCTAAAAAAATGCCTGCTATCTATTAGCAGACATACATTTGTTCACCAAATATTTATTGTCTGCCTGTTATGGAGTAGGTACTGTGCTAGGGAATGATAAGTCAAGGGTGAGCAAAACAGACTCTGTGCCTGCCTCGCAGCATCTGTTTGCCTGGACACTCTCAGCTGCAGCACACAGAAAAGCCCTTGAAGGAAGGGGACTGCCTCTCCACTGGACATGTCTAATGACACAATTAGGAAAAACGCCTGATTCCAAGTCCTTGTGGAATCTCAATTCTTTCCCTCTTTCTAACTCACCTGTGATGTCTCTCATCATCTAACCCGTGAAAGCAGAGAACAAAATTCTCAAAGGACCTTTTTGATCCTAGAATAACATAATTCCTTGCCCTTAGGAAAATCTTTGTCTTGGCGACTGTATTTGTCAAAGAGAAATAACAATATTTGTCTTGCTAGCACCTCTCACTGTGTCTGACACTGAATTGAGATAATATGTGAACGAGTTTTAACAACATAAAATATCCATGTAAACATAAGGTTCTGCTAAAATGCTAAGTAGGATATGATCAGAAGATAGTACAGATGAAGGCAGCCTTGCAATTTCTGCTTGGGGATGCAGAATGTATACGCCAGCGACTTCAATTGAAATCATGGAGACACCTGCCCTCATGCAGCTGGTTGACATAGCCTGTGATTATTAAGAATTCTTTCTTGTAGAGAATCTCTCCCACCAAAATGCTTGGGGCACAGAACATATATAGTAATACAATTGAGATAAGTCTCAGTTGCCTAATGAGAAAATAACCTCCTGTCACCATTTATATGTGTTCCCTAGAAGCCAGGCTCAAACCGGTTTCTGCAGAATGCTTAAGCCTTTTCTCTTTCCTTATTGCTGCTGAATGGAATTTGCTTCTTAGACACAGACTCACAATTTTTTATTTCTCCAGAGTCTGCTGTCCATTGCTACACCCCTTCCAGGTAATTAAGTACTATCAGCGACATCCAGGCTACCTTCACCATATTTCTATTGAGGGCTGTAATACAAAGTCACCCTGGAGGTACTAGTGATGATAATTTGCTCTTGATTCTATCTCAAACTCATGCTTCTCCCTCACCCTGTAGTTCAGAGTGGGCAATGGGGCTGATTGGAATGGAGACTGATGCACTTGGGGGAACTGTGCTCCACTCCAGTTGCGTGGCTGTACATGACACTAAGGGAATATTTACTATAACACCATAACAACTCAAGTAAAAAATTTATTTTGACTAAGAATAATAGTATTGTGCTATCATTTACACAAGGGTTTATTTTTTGAATTTGTTCAACTAAAGAAATGTTATGGCTAGTGATCTTGTTTATCTGAGTGCTTGCAACAGAATAAAGCCCACGACCATTTATTGTGCTCCATCTCCCCAAACCCTCCAGTCATCACCACTAAAAGACAAAACAGCCCTGTCCCATGTGCAGGTGGAAAGAAAGTACAAAGGTCAACTTTGAATCTCAGTAGTATACTTTGGAAGGGAATTATTTGCACACACAAAAAAATTTTTAAGTCATGCATGTCTTTGTGTTTGTGTCTGCACTCAAGTGGTCCATTTAACCAACATTTATTTGGTGAAGTGAATCCCACAAAGACAGGCTTTTGTCTCCCATGAGCTGCCTGGAAAAGACTGAAATCTCAGATGCATGGGGAACAAGATTGTGCTGTATGTAAATAAGCAACAATACATGAAATATGCATATCCAGATTACAACATTAAAATATACTTTTTACTTAGTTCCTCTTATGCATATAAAACAATATAATATACACCACTATGTCAAAACAAGGAAATTGTGAATTAACTATTTCAGTTCTGGATCTGACAGCTGTGGTCTTGGTTACAGTTCAAAGGATGGTTCAAATATTAACTAGAAAGGGATGATTAGAATCAAATTTTAGAAAAACAACATTTACATCATTTTTCATGCAACCATTTCTTCTTACATTAATAAATATTAATGAGAAGATGGTAACATCTGATCATCACCTCATGTTAAAAGGCACAAAACATATCCAAGTTTGATCTATATTTCCATTCCAGTCAAAAACATGGAAAGGTGGCAGGGTATTTTCCTTTTCATACATACTCAATTAATAGACAAAATGTCAGGTCAAAATGTCTTAAAAGTAACAGTTAACACCGGCTGATTGTAATTTATGTTTCAGAAAAACAATTTTTGTACTTCCCATTTCAGTAGAACAAAAATTGTCAGGGATGGACATTTGAGCTTTTTGACCACTTGGAATTCATCTTCATTTTTGCACAGGCGGCTGAAGCACCCCCAAAGCCAGATGTGCAGTTGGTTTCTGTTCAGTTTCAGCTCCTTTGGGAAAATTACACTGAAAATGGCGTAATTTTTTCTTGAATGCCCGGATTATGTAAACACACCCATTTTGTTTTAACAGCAGACCTAGGGATACCTACTGGGAGAACATGTTAATACGTTCTTCTCTAAGTTGTATTTTGGGGCAAATCTTGCACAAAGATGGATTTAGAGCCTTTTACAATCTCATGTATGATATCTTATAACCCACTTCACAAATGTGCGTGGCTACATAATGGAGACAGTATACCTTTACTTTCCTCTAGCTAGCTTTCTACTGCTTTATTGATCACTTTGATCATGTATGAAGCTTCAAAATGGAAAGTTTGACGAATTTGGCTTGGAGTTTGTGATCACTGACCCTTAAATTATACTGATCCAAACTCCCTCTCCTAACCAGATGGCTAGAGAGTGGGCTCACTTGACTTAGGGATGTTGTTTCCATGCTGGTTTTGATCAGAAATGGTTATGTTCCACTGATGAGGGTTGAACAGCAGCAGGCAACCAATGACAAATGAAAATTGGCCCATGTGCCTAGTTTTCTTTGCTAGGCTACCCAGATGTTGGAACTCTCTTGAATCCACTTTAGGCATTTAAATCAGCTGGGAGAAAGGAGGACCCTTGGAAAGCCAAGGACAGGGAATCTTTTCCTGAATGATTTGCTTATGATAAGTTCCATAGTGGTGAAGCACAGTGATAAAGAAACATTTGCTTATCCATGGCACTCTTGAGTAATCCATAGAAATTGCCAAGGGGGATTTCATTAAGTTTGTATTAGCACGAAGGGCTATATGGTCTTTTACATAAACAGATATATGTATGAGATTTATGACACGAACCAACACCAGAAGATTTTATGGGAAGCTTAATTACTTTCAGAGGTTTAAAGAGGCTTACATAAGAGATAATTGGTCAAAAGTAAAAATGACAATTAAAAAATTGTTTGAGGCTAGGACCCAAACAAAGGTTTTCTTTCAAAGGATTTGTTTATATTATCACTGTTTATGTTTTCCCACAATCCACACCCTTTCTGGAGTCGATAAATAACATGTTTGCTAACAGAATGAGCTCTAGCAATTAGCAGAGTTCTACCAATGCTGGGTAAATAACTACAGTGTTTGCTATGAAAATTACCAGGGAAAGACTAACCAAGATTGTTCTTACCAGCTTTGAAAAGAATTCCTGAGAGCTATTTCTCTGGGGAAAGGCAACATGGTT
Source organism: Sylvilagus floridanus (assembly GCA_949820135.1). NCBI lineage: Eukaryota > Metazoa > Chordata > Mammalia > Lagomorpha > Leporidae > Sylvilagus > Sylvilagus floridanus. The sequence continues at coordinate 145,288,479 of OX463241.1, read as the reverse complement.
CAGGAGAAAGGGCGTGAAATATGGAATTAGTTGCAGAACAGTCTGTGTACCAATTTATTAGTTGAACCTCAAAATATAGTCTCAGGTACCCTATCCATAAATGGGGACAATAATTACTATTTTATAGGGTTAGTTTAAGAATGAATAAAGTAAGTATATGAACACAACATGCAGCATGGATGAAAAGTATCTAACCAGAGCTAATCCTTTTTATTTCCTTGATTGCTAAAGAACATCATCTGAAACTGCAATTCCATATTTTTTTTTACTCAAGACATACAAATTAAGTAAATTAGCTTCTCCCTGTTGTCCCAGGCTTTCATAAACCTGTAAAAATTACAAAAGCAAATTATTGCATCAAAACCAAAGCACTGGGGAGGAGGGGCGGCACTTTGGCAAGCAGGTTAAAGCCCCAGTCTGCAGCACTGGCATCCCATATGGGTGCCAATTCAAGTACCACTGCTCCACTTCCGATCCAGCTTTCTACCATGGCCTGGGAAAGCAGTAGAAGATGGCTCAGAGCCTTGGGCCCCTGAACCACACGGGAGACTGGAAGAAGCTCTTGGCTCCAGATTGGCCCAGCTCCAACCATTGTAGTCATCTGGAGAGTGAACCAGCACATGGAAGAACTTCTCTCTCTCCCTCTCTGCCTCTGCTTCTCTGTAACTCTGCCTTTCAAATAAATAAATACATCTTTAAAAATAACTAAGTAGGGCCGCTGCTGTGGCGCAGTAAGTTAATCCTCCACCTGTGGTGCCATCATCCCATATGGGCACCGGTTCAAGTCCCAGCTGCTCCTCTTCCAATCCAGCTCTGTGTTATGGCCTGGGAAAGCAGTAGAAGATGCCCCACATTCTTGGGCCCCTGCAACCTGCATGGGAGACCAGGAGGAGGCACCTGCTTCCTGGCTTTGGATCAGCACAGCTCCGGCTATTGCAGCCATTTGGGGAGTGAATCAACGGATGGAAGACCTTTCTATCTCTCCCTCTCACTGTCTGTAATTCTACCTCTCAAATAAATAAAAATCTTTTAAAAAAAAAAAAACTAAGTAAAAAACCCAAAGCATTGTCTTCTGTTTCTAGCAAGATGAAGGACCAGATGTTTAGAAAAAACACTCCCAGTTTATATTCAAATTTGCTAGATTATAATGAATATATGACAATCAAAGTCAAAATCCTTCCAGAAATTTCTTTTTCCAGAGCTAAACTAACCCTGGAGCTGACATTTTTAGTCTACGTTAATAGCTCTTCTTTACTGTGTGGAAGACAGGAGAGCAGTGTGAAGACCTAGGCTCTGAGCAGGATGGCAGGTTGAATCATATCTTTCACACACACACACACACACACACACACACACACAGGCTAGGAGCCAAAGGATGATATAAGCAGGAGGGTAAACGAGTGGGGGAGGCAGGGAGTTGGGTGAAGGAACACAGAAGAAGCTAGGTAGGCCTTTTTCACCTTTTTCCGTGTGAGGACCCACAAGAAGACCCTCACAACAGAGAAACTTCCCAGATTCAAGAACCTAAGAAACAAGTTTCTATTGTTTATTTTAAAAAATACACAGACTACTTACTTTTCATAAACCAGGTGGTAGAGGGTATATGTGTAGTCTACAGTTTCTAAACTTGTAAAGGAAAAACTCAAAAGAGAGAAACACTTCCCAAAAATGCTCAAGACAACAAGAAAGGAAGGTAGCAATAGAAAAATAAAAAATAATGGAACATATTCCCCAAAGTGAAGTGGTAAAAACCAATCTAGATATTTTAGTCAACAAAATCATTGCAAATTTACTATCTTCTCTTATTAGAAGACAAATTATTAAACTAGATTGACAAACACGTACACACATTATCAGATAAAATTCAGATAAATGCTGTTTATAAAGAGACAGAGTGGGAAAGCAAAAATTATAAATTTTGTATTACACACAAATGAAAAAAAAATTCCTTAATAGTATCTTGCAGAATCTAATTACAAATAAAAAGGAATATACTAGATATAAAGAGGTATAGTGCATTTTCTTTAAAGTTAACATTCTCCAAGAAGCTATAATAATGTTGAATTTATATGTACTCAACAGCATAGTTTAAAATATTAAAGGCAAAATAACAGAATCACAATAGGAAGTACACAACTCCACATTATGCATGGAAATTTTTAGATAAGGCTTTTGGTAGAATATAGAAAACTATAGCAACATAATGAACAATGTGGCCTCCAGTTCATATAGACAAAACTGTTCCAACTACTGGACAGCAGTTATTCCTTTAAGGGAGACATAGAAAATTTATAAAAAAAATAATCACATTCTAGAACATAAACCAACTCTCAGCAAATTTTAAAGAATCTGTTTTACCATAGGCCGGTGCCATGACTCACTAGGCTAACCCTCTGCCTGTGGCACTGGTACTCCAGATTCTAGTCCCGATTGGGGCGCCAGATTCTGTCCCGGTTGCTCCTCTTCTAGTCCAGCTCTCTGCTGTGGCCTGAGAGTACAGCGGAGGATGGCCCAAGTCCTTGGGCCCTGCACCTGGAGGTGAACCAACGGAAGGAAGACCTTTCTTTCTGTCTCTCACTGTCTAACTCTGACTGTCAAAAAAAATCTATTTTACCATAGATAATATAAACAGATTATAAAAAAGATGCTTAAGTATGTAGTTATGAAAACTTAAAAATGTACTGTTAAAAACATACAGGTCAATAAAAAACATGAGAAGTGTGTAAATTAAATGTAAAATAAGTACTATTTAACAAAATATGTGGGATGAGGCTGCAATGCCTATATAAGAAAAATATTATACTAAGTTAATCATCAAGTGAAAATTTTAAAAAGCAGAATGGGACAAGATTAAAATAGCAAAAACTAGTAGAAAATTAAAATAGAAGATCATAATAAAAATCATTTCTTTGATAAGAATAATGAATGGGCAAGATTGACCTAATGACACACACAAGAAGAAATTGCCCAAATCAGTGACACAAAGACTTAAGCAGATCTATAACTACATGTACACAAGAACTTAATCATGTAAGAAGACAATGTAGTAAACTAATTTATGCAAACAAATTTTAAAATTTAAATAAAACAGATGATCTAAATCTAAAAATACTTATAAATTATCAAAACTAATCTGGGGACAAAAAGAGGCAGGTGTTGTGTAGTGGACTAAGCCATCGCTTGGAAAGCCTTCATTCATATTATCTATTTTATGTGCCTTCAGATTCTTCTAATTCACATTTTTCACTTCTAATGGCCACAATCCGTGTCACTCAGTAACCTTAGCAACGTGCTCACTCAATCATTTGCCAATTCCTTCACTTCCCTGAGTTCCTCTTCCTCTCTCTGAAGCAGAAACCTAATGCCTACCCCTTACCATGGGAGTCAAAATAAAGCAAAATGGTATCTTCCTGAAATGTAGAAAGCAGAAAATAAAAGTTCACTACAATTGATGATTAAGAAATATAAAGATGCCTGCATGATGTCGGGCATAATGTAGACACAGATGGCACCACAGCCACCATAACTATCACGGATCCAAGCCTTGCCTGCTTCCCTTTCACCACGACTTCCTGAAGACAGTTGTCCATACCTCATAATTATACTGGTTTTGTGGATGCTCAGACCTGTTTCCACAGGACACATTCTTGAGACAGGTGTTTTGGTGTCCCATCTCTGTATATGCATTGCTTATTATTGCTCATTATTGTGGAGAGAGGGATCCTGAATGCTGACCGGGTTGGATTAACCCACCCCATTCCTTTAAGGCTGCCTATTGAAATCTGTTTCCAGTGATATCACCTACCAGCTCCCAGGGCCATCCTGGAGGCTTCCACGTTCTGGTCTCCTTCCTGAGCTGTACCCTCTTCATGTCTCAAGCTGATTAGTTGACTAGCTACTCCCTTCAATCAGTCATCATAGGGCTTTCCCCTTAGACAAAATTCAGTGAGGGAACTTATATAAAAGCTACAATTGACAGATAAAAGGTCCTCAAAAATTATTTTTGTTGCATTTCCTTCTTCCCTTGCATTCAAGCAGTTTCCAGCATACCAACAATGGATCATGGCTGCCCAGTCTAATTAGAAGAGATGTGATAACTTCCCCTTGCTCAACTTGAAAATGAGACCCTCGCTTTCCAAATAGCCATATTCAATTAATGGTAGAAACCTTTGGCCTTCTTAAGTTGTAAAATAGTCTCTGTCCATTATACTTGTCTGCTCTCTTAATTTACCAGTTCTTTTTGGCTATAACTCAGGATATACCTCACTGTTGTCTTAAGATTTTTTTTAAGAATTTATTTATTTATTTTGAAAGGGTGGGGGGAGATCTTCCATCTGCTGGTTCATTCCCCAAGATAGCCACAATGGCAAAGCTGAGCCAGGCCAAAGCCAGGAGCCAGGAGCTTTGGGACTTCCCATGTGGGTGACAGATGCCCAAACACCTGGGCCATCTGCAGCTGCTTTCCCCAGGCAGCTGTAGTGAGCTGGATCAGAATTAGAGCAGCCAGGTCATGAACTGGCACCCAAATAGGATGCCAGCATCACAGGCAACAGCTTTACCCACTATGCTGGCCTTTTTTTTTTTTTAAGATTTATTTATTTATTTGAAAGGCAGAGTTACACAGAGAGAGGAGAGACAGAGAGAGAGAGAGAGAGAGAGAGAGCTTCCATCCGATGGTTCACTTCCCAATTGGCTGCAACCAACATGAAGCCAGGAGCTTCTTCTGGGTCTCCCTTGCGGCTGCAGGGGCTCAGGGATTTGGGCCATCTTCTGCTTTCCCAGGCCATAGCAGAGGGTTGGATCAGAAGTGGAGCAGCCGGGTCCTGAACCGGCACCCATATGGGATGCTGGCACTTCGGGCCAGGGCATTAACCCACTGTGCCACAATGCTGGCCCCCAATTGGCCCTTCTTTTAAGATTTTAAAATCAAGTGCATGTTCCCAGAAATGTTCAGATGCAGAAGCACTGTGAGGAAAGAGTATCATAAATGTATCACTAATTTTGCCTTTTAAGGGCCATTTCCCAAAATGTACTGAAAGAACACACTTTGTTTTGTGACTCCCTTACTCCTCAAAAGAAGTCCAGATAAAAATGAGGAATATTAAAGCCTTCACCAACCAGGCGGTCAACCAAATGCTGCTACAGGGATGTACTCGGCCTCCCACCCAGGAGACAGCAGCTTGAGACATCTCCCCACACCAGCAAAGAGTACCTCATCACCCTATGTCAGCAGGAAGTAGCTCTTAAGACAGATCATCGTCCCTCCACCCTTCCTGGAATTTTGGAGCTGATGTAATCCCATACAATTCTGTTTTATAAAAAAACAAAAGAAGGGAATGTTAGTAAAGTGGTGCAGTCTTATCTGTGGTGCAGTCTACGCCCCAGACACCATCACAGGCTCTAGCCCCTGCCACCATTGCTGGAAACCAGGTGACCACATGGCCACCTGTGTCAGCTCCACCCACACCCTAATAGGATTTGCTGCTCCTACTTCCCTACCCACCCCCCAGCAAAGGTTTAACAGGAGCTGTTCCCAAACACATGCTCTCTCTCTTACCTTCTCTTACTCTTTCACCCTCTTGCCCTCTCTCCATGGCCCATCAGGCTTCCCGCATCCGACAATAAACCTTTCCCCTAAAAACAAAAAAGAAAAGAAAAAGAAATAAGGAATGTTTTCATTCAATGTGCTGTGTGTGTAGTGCAAAAACTGCAATCCAAATAAACATTTAGAAGAGGAAGATGAAAACTCAATACTACCATACCTGTGGGAATTGACAATCTAAATATAGCAAACATATAGAGTGAGACAGGAGAGAAGTAAAGGGGTGGCAGTGACATTACTGGCACTAATGTCTTTCCAGGAAATGGAAATATAGAGAAAGAGGAGTCAGGTGGTTCTTGGGCATTGATCAAAGCAAAATATGGAAACATATAGAGGAAGAAGGAACATAGAGAGGTCATTTTATAACATTTTCCTTCTGATTTTATGTGGTTACAGTGCTAGTCTACCTCTGCCACCCTCAGGATTCAGTGTCCATAAACTGAAAGGAGGTTAGTGCTAAAAAGGATATGAAAGAATACTGAGTCATTGTGCAAAAAAAAAAAAAAATCAGAAAACAAAGCACCTCAAAAACAGTTCATAGAAACCATAGCACAGACAGTTCATAGAAATTAGTGGAGCAGCCTGGTTGTGATTCTGTAATAGGAAGTAGTAATGACTATAGAAAACTATAGAGTACCTCCCCCTTCCCTACAACCACTAAAAGCAATCATATCAGAAATAAAATTCTTTGGACCAGCACTGTGGCGCAGTGGGTTAATGCCCTGGCCTGAAGCACCAACATCCCATATGGGTGCTGGTTCTAGTCCCAGCTGCTCCTCTTCCAATCCAGTTCTCTGCTATGGCCTGGGAAAGCAGTAGTAGAAGGCCCAAATCCTTGGGCCCCTGCACCCACATGGGCTTCGGATCGGTGTGGCCCCAGCTGTTGCGGCCAATTGAGGAATGAACCATCGGATGGAAGGCCTCCCTCCCTCTCTCTCTCTCTTTCTCTCTCTCTCTCTCTCTCTCTCTCTGCCTTTCCTCTCTCTATATAACTCGGACTTTCAAATAAATAAATAAATCTTTGAAAAAATAAAGTTCTTTACCATGGCAACTGCACTAAACATGTCTGCTCATGGTTATAGGCCCATGCAATACCAGCCTGTGAGCCTTGCTTCCCATTGCACAGATGAGATACACCTGAAGTAGTGATTACTTACCCAGAGTTAAACAAACAGGCAGAGATGAATCTAATCTCCAGATCGATTTGCACTGATGGGTTCAGTTTGAAACTGTGAAGGAAGGGATATGAGGTGTTTTTATGCAAACAATTCTTGCTAGCTGGCATAAAACAAATTAGGTGAGAGGAATATAGAAGTTTTGTAAGCACTACTAAAGCATCGGGGTCAATAAAAGGGACCCAAAACTTTATTGAATTAAGCATCTTGCTTCCACTTCATTGCATCCTTGTCCATATTGATCAGCTGTAATAGAGCATGACAAAAGGTATTGATTGACTGAGGCAATTCTCAGGTATTTGGGATCTAAAAGCAGCCATTGACTATCAACAAGGCAAAGCTCTATAGAAACCTAAAATTAGGAAGGTTAAGTGAAAGAGGAATGGGGCATAAGGTATTCAGTATCTATATCATTATGGCACATGATGTAACTGAAGGCAGAATGGGCCTCATTTGCTTCCTCTATAAGTTACAGATAATAGTATTTTGGCTATTGTCACATAAATAGCTGGTGATAAAATGCCTGCTAAACATATTTGCCTGGTTTTCTCTAACATTGATTTCCTGAACTCAGAAAATGTGAAAGCAGATTAAATCCTCACTTCTACATTTGTTCCTGAGAAACTTGGGGGAAGGGAAAGGGAGGAAGAGGGAGAGAGAACAGCAAAGAAAAATGTTAAAGGCATGAATCCATCATGATGTGGCAAACAAAAAAGAACTGCAAAATTTTAGAAAACATGGGGAGCTGGATTTATGGTAAAGACATTGGCAGTCTCCAGAATGACATCTGAGCTAAAATAAAGATTACTGGAAAGTTTGAGAAACAGATCCCCAGATCCCCAATAATTCAGGAGGCTTCGATCCCCTTACATGTGAAACTGTGTCCTGAAGGGAGTACCTAAAGTTAGAGTCTCTGGCAATGCAGTATTCAAGGCATAGCTGAGAGGGGGAATCCAGGAGATACTTCCCCAGGAAAATGAAATGGATCCCTGAAGAATAGACCATCTGATGAGGGAATTTAGACAATTGGGAAGAGTTTAGGACTGAGTTGGTGATAAGTATTTAGAAAAATAAATTTAAAAACAAGATCATTCTTACCTCCCAAGAAAGTAATAGTCACGCAGGAAAGGAGTCACAAAGGTAAAGTCTTCTACATTCAACCCTTTATTGCATTTAAATAGTTTTTAATATAAACATTAAATACTTATTTTATAAGAATGACTCTATTGGAATGAAGCAGGGATGAGAAAGACAGTATGTGTGATAGAATTAGAGGGAGGAAAGAGAGTAAAGTCTACCATTTCCATGGTGGTAAGTCAGTTCTTTAAAAGTAGTAATGTAAGCCTATCATTCAGAGATTTGCAGGTATCTGTTTATCAGATTAGCGATATTGCCAGATCATCTTTTTACAGCAAACTATATTAGTCAACTTTCTGTTACTCTAACCAAAACTGAGCAGAGCTTCTTAGGGAGGAAGGTTTGCTTCAGTTCACAGTTTGAAGGTTCACAATCCATGTTCAGCTGTTCCACTAGATTCAGACATCTGATGAGACTGGAAGATGAGAGAGGGTTGATCACATGGTGAATCAGGAAGCAGACAAAAAGAGGGAGCACGCTCAGCTCTTAGAGGCAACCCTCTTTTGAGAACTGCCCTCCCAGGGCAAACTTCCTATGACCCAAAGACCTCCCCCAAGGCTCACCTCCCAGATACCCTAATTAGATCAAACCTTCACCCTTTATCCAAAAACTTCAACCCATTAACTGTTAACATAGGATTTGGGGTTTTAAATATCTGCAGGAGTTTCAGAAGTCAAATCTTGTCCAAACCACAACACAAACTTTGCAAAGCATTTTTATTCTTCAGAGTGTAGGCATCTCTATCCTGTTTTCTATAAAGACTCTAGTAATTTGCATTCCACCAACAGTGTGCCAGTGTTTCATTGTCTCTGCATCTTCACCTCCACTCCTCTTTTGTCTTTTTGATAATAGCCATTCTATCAGGTATAAGGTGATATCTAGGTACTAAAGTGACTATTGAAGAGTATGATTCCTACAGTCTTGGCTGAAGCTATGTGTTTCTTAGCCTTTGATTTCATTCATGAGTCTTTTAATCTCGTGAAGGCTCACTAAAGCTGTAGGCACTCTCTTTAGAAAACTTCCTGTCATCATATTATACTTTAGGAGAATCACCAAGTCTTGATGCCAATTCATAGATGAGGTAAGTGTCTGTGAGCCTACTATAAGATTTCTCCATATTATTAGTCATTCTAAATAAGTTTTGAATTGAATGAATGAATCTGAAGACAGGGAATCCAGTTCTAACTCATTTATTGGGTAAGAACAAGGACACACAATCGTGTCCTATTTTATGTCCTCATATTCCTTTTAGAATAACGAGAAATGATTATGGATCTCTTTCCTACTTGCTCTTTGGACTCTGTCTGCTTTGGTATCTACTACCTCTGTCTACTCTGAAGTGGTACAAAAAGAAACCTCTGTCCTGCCCATACAGTACCCTCATCAGTTATGTCTTGCCATTCTAAAATAAATAAATAAGTAGCACTCCATTATGCCCAATTTGTTCTACATATTCAAGACTGCCATATGGCTTCAATGGATGTCTAGTGAAAATGTATTTAATATCTCATTAAACCTACATAAATATGTCAAATGCCCATAATTAAAGATGAATTCTCTTTGAGATATCACTTTACCAATTAGCCACCTGGAGCTGTCTGGCCAAGTCCTAATCAATTAGCCAGTTGTGGATGTTTTGAAGATGTGCAAGTCCTAAGGAGAGTTGGGAATACTTCACAAACCGAATAGTGATGATAGTGCTGGGATAACTGGATTTAGGATGTTTCATTACGAAAATGCTGCATTGTGGTGCAGTTCCATTCTTTCAGCTAATCGGCTTTGGAAACAACTAAAAACACTGCCGAAGCCCTACCATTTTCAGGATAATAGAACTTTCAGTAGCCATCTGAGAAGCAGTAGAACCAGTCACAGAGAGGGACTTGTTGAATTAACCTTACTCTCTCGGTGGTTCCTTCATTTCTACAGAGGACAGCTCTGTCTCAATGTAAGTCCTTAGACTGCTGTGCTGGCAGGTCTGCAACATTTCATGATCATTCCTTTTCTCAATGACTCTTCAACCAGGTATGAGCAGCTGAGAGAAAGGTAAACTTTGCTGTGCTATGCCTCTGGGAGCATGTGTAAAACAGGTCAGATGCCTACGTCACATTTCCAGAGACCCCAGTTCTCACCATAGCACATTTGCTTCATTTTTATGCTTCCACCTGCACTGTTTCACTCTCGTGCCCATGACAGCAATATAATTTTCAGTCTAGTTACCCTAACCAGCCTTAGACAGCATCCAGCTCTGAATATACTGATGATTTTGTGATAGGCCACCAGTTCTTCTAGAATTCTCTATTAATAAAAGTACCTGAGAAAGCAGTGGAAGATGGCCTGAATGCTTGGGCCCCACTACCCATGTGGGAGATCTGGATGAAGTTCCAAGCTCCCAACTTTGGCCTGGACCAATCCTGGCTGTTACAACCATTTGGGGAGTGAATTAGAGAATGAAAGAATCAATCTCTCTCTCTCTCTCTCTCTCTCTCTCTCTCTCTCTCTCTCGGTAACAGTGCATCTCAAATAAATAAATAAACCTTTAAAGAATTCCAGATTTATCCAAAGAAAAAATGTAATAAAAATAAATAAAAGATAGATGACAATTTTTTTAAAAAAAGAACAATTTTATCTTTCTTTTTTGACCTTAAAAGCAAAAGGACTGTGTCAACACATGATCATTTGTGTCATTAAAGTGGAATATGATACCATGGCTTAATGTGAAGGCTTTTGTAAAGGATGGCCAGAACTCTGGAATTTCAGTCTAGTGAAACTTGAAGACAGAAGGCAGAAATGTGTCGCTATTTGTACACAGGAACTTCAAAATATTCGTGGGAAAATGGAATTAAAAACTAATGTGCATGTCCCTGAACATTTTGAAGACTTCCTCATCTTACATAGATTCCTCAGTGGGTGGTAACAATGCTGACAGAACAAGAGCCACAGGGTAGCTGCCCGGGAACCATATGCCTTGTGGCTTGAGCTAACTAAGAGCATGTTCATTTTTGCAGGTGTTCTTAAAAAACGAGTTAAGAAAGTTAGACTGAAGATGAAAATAAATCTAGAACTTATGTTTAGAAACAACAGAATGTAGCACTATTTCAATTGCAATAGAATCTGGCTACAGCTTTCAGAAACTAAAGGAAGTCTCAAATTACATGATGAAAACCGTGTTCTTGTGGCTCAGGAGAGGAGTGGTTCGTGCATTTGCAACTTGCGGAAGGGTTTTAAGGACTGTTTATGCATTTACTGTCAGCGCCTTGACTGAGAGTGCCATTTCCATCTCCACTGCTGACAGGCAGGGCCAAGTGCTCTCCAAGGCACGAGTGCTGCCTTTATTTGAGCAGTAGTGATTATTCAGCATCTCCTAAATGCTCACATATAAAATCTTTCAATTGTATCTGCACGTATGCTCTGCTTTATGTCTGCTCTTGTCTTCCTCCTGTAATTGTTCTGCCTTCACTATGGACGTCGTCTTTTTCTGGAAGTTAGTAGCAATATCTTTTGGAGTTTGTTTTTTCCCCCAACCTTTTGGTGGCATTTAGGGCAATACTACGTATAAAGAGCCAGTCTCTAAACCTAGGGGCTGACTCACTTATAAATTTCTGTCTGGGAGACGTGTGTCTGTACCTCTGAGCAGGAACTGTTCTTTAACTTCCCTAAAATGTGTCTTAAGAGTTTCGTTTCCCAATATCCAATACTACAAAACAAGGCCAGATCCTGAAAAGCCCCGATGGCCCTGCCCTGATTTTGCTCCACTGTCACATTCGCCAGTGACATCATCTTTCCATACCTCTACTGTTGCCTTTCTGAACCTTTAGTGAGTGCTTCCCCTGGGCAGGGTTCTGTGCTTACCACAGTGCAGCTTTTCTTCCAGCTGTCAACGATAGCAAGCAGGCACATTCTACAAACAGTAAAACTAAGAAAGGGCTTTTTAATTAAGAGTGGCTGCAAATATGTTACAAGGGAAGCGTGTATGGTTGTTGAAACTGAGTGATGGGTGATGTGGGTGCACAGTACTATTCTTCCTACCTTGTTCATGAGATTAGTTTAAAAAGTTCATGGAAAATAGAATTACAAGGTAAGATTTTTTGGGGAAAAAACTTTCAATCCATGCATAGGAGGTTTCTTCAAAAAGCTCATAAGAATGCATGTTATGAAAAATGTTACGTGGATTTCAATCTTTCTCCAAAATTATTTTTAATTCCTTTTCCTTGAAATTTTTGAAGTCCTTGCATATGTTTGAAAGTGCCCATAAGGCAAAAGTTTTAAAATTACAAAAGTAGAGCTAATGAAGAAAACTTGTCAGGAGAAATAACAACTTTTCTTAATCCAATCTTTTTTTTAAAATTATTTGGGCACTGGGGCCGGTGCTATGGTATAGTAGGCCAAGCCTCTGCTTGTGGTGCCAGTATCCCCTATGGGTGCCAGTTCATGTCCCAGCTGCTCCTCTTCCAATCCAGCTCTCTTCTGGGAAAGCAGTGAAAGATGGCCCAAGTGCATGGGCCCCTGTACACATGTGGGAGCCCAGAAGAAGCTCCTGTTTCCTGGCTTCAGATTGGCTCAGTTTTGGCAATTGTAGATACTGAGGAGTGAACCAATGGATGGAAGACCTCTCTCTCTGTCTCTCTCTCTCTGTGTCTGTAACTCTCTCTCTCTCAAATCAGTAAGTAAAATCTTTTTTAAAAATTGTAAAATAAATAAATATAGAAAAAATTATTTGAGTACCTGCCCTTCATAGAGAAAATAGTCCTAAGAGCGGAGCTGTATTCTAGAAGCCTATTGAAACCTTGGGTGGAATCTTTCCAACTATTATTACCAAGCATGGCCTTAAAGTCTTCTGATTTCCTTTAGCTTTCCTCTTGCGTGTTCACAGAAGTCTATTTTGTATGCCAGGAAGACATAAGGCGATGTCATTTCAAATGCCGTGAAATAATCTTTGTGCTCTGTTCAGTTGTGATAATGTATGCATTTTCCAGTAACTTTTCTCCATGTCAACTGCTTTTCCGTGTTGTCTGTGCCGCCACCTCGTTTTCTTGTTGTTAACTGAAGAATTGTTTGTCTCTATTTAGACTTTGGCTCTACATCTGCTGTATGCTGTTCCATCTGTTCTATGTGGTGATTTCTTTGTAATATATTAGGTTTAAGGTAACATTTAAAAAGACAGTCAAGTTAACATGGGTCCCCAGCATTCTTTCTCTTTGTGGGAAAGTTTCTTAGATTAGTAACAGAAATGTAAATTGTGTTTCATTACCATGTAGACATCCCTTTAACTTTGAAAATTTGTGAAGCTGCTTTTCTTTTATACTCTCTCTCTTTTTCTTCCTTAACGTCATCCCAAACCCATTTTCAGAGCTAAGTGACTTGTTCTCCCTGGATCCATGTGAAAATCTGAGCACTTCCACACCAAAAGAACTGGTATAGAAAGGATTAAAATTCAAAAGTTCCTAAGCATCCACCTGACTCTCCTTGATACTGGGGTTGAGTGGCTATTGATTGAAGGAAGGTCCATTGCAACCTGAGACATCTGAGTGAACCCACAAGAGTACATCAGAAAGTTCATAGAAAATGTAATTAAAAGATAAGTTGATTTTGGCACCAAAAAAATAGAAATTCATATATAGTTTTTTCATAATCATTTTTCATTATTTTTTGAGGATCCCTTATACTGAGTTCAAATTCCGCCTCTATACCAGCCTCCCCCAGGTTCAGCCTTGCCAGCCATAAAATAGTGACTCTACCATCTACCTGGTAATATTGCTAGGAAGATAAGCTTGGAAAAGTTGTAGAATCTGTCACCTATTGCAAAAATGTTATAAAGGTCAATAGCTATCACTATTATAGACTCTACCAGTTCATGAAATCATGAAAAATAGTAACCAGGGACAATAAGAGCTCTAAAAAATATAAATAATGTGTCTTCTTAGAAGTTGGCACATTAAGTTGAAACCAATTTTCCCGTTGCTAGCAGGCACTTGCTAACTTAGTAAACACAGCTACCAACCAATTCCGGAGGAATTTATTTATGCTTGGTAGTCATTTAATGTGTCATATTCACTTTTAGTGGAAACACTGAAATATGAGAGTCTCATCAAATTTATTTGTTTCCTTTCTTGTCTACCCGACTGTCATTATATTTTCCTCAGAGGTGGAAAGTTCCTGACCAGGGCTTGTTTAGGATAGAAGTTTCATACTTTGATTTTGTTTTGTGTTGAGGTTAGTAATGAAGAACTCAATAGAAGAAATGTTGGATGCTCTAGGGGAAAGTACAGACATCACCTTATTTCTGTTCCCTGTAAAGTTGAAAATGACAAAAACAGCAATGCTAATAAGAGGTCCTATGTTGAGTTGAGTTAAAAAAAATAATTCACAACTTCTGAGGAAAGTGGAGCCTTTGATGAAAGCAGCTTTTTCAACAAATAAAAAATTCTAAGACTGACTGAAATGTGATTGTAAGATCTGTATTCATCCATTACACTCTTAGCAAACATGTATGGGGCCTCTGCTTTGGGCGAGGCTCTTTATTAGACACTAGAATACTAAAATGAGTAAGATTATAGTCCTGCAAAAGGAAAGAAAAAGCTCTGTTAAATTGTGTCATTGAGAGTTTCACAAAGGGACTAACTGCCAGTGTCTGGACTGGGCTTAGATAAAGCCACAAGAGATGGTACAAGGGTCCCCAGGGATCAAACATCAGGAAGCCCTTCCCACCTCGTGACCCAAATGAACAAAGAGAGGGGCCTGTATGAAGAAGACCATTTCTGAGAAAATGCAAGCAAGTCAGGGTGGCCTGCCAAGGGAGTGGTCAAAGAGGACAAACTCCACCATCACTCTTCTCCCACCCCTTGGAACTGCAAACCCCCCTGGAAGATGGAGGGAATGGACTCCCATTGATGAGGTTTGGAGGTCCTCCTCTCAGGGCATGGAGGAGGATAGAAAAGGTGGAGAATGGGACTGGAAAGGACAAAAAGAAGAGTCCAGCACAATTATGAATCCCTCAATCTTCTCAATCTAATGGGTAAAGAGATCAGCACATAGTAGATACATTTTATTGACCCATAGTAATAAACATTACACTGGTATTTACAAAATAATGTGGGAGTCCAGGTAATAAAGCTACTAGTCCTAGGGTTAGGGAACATTTATTATGGATCTCAAAGGATAAGTTCAAGTTTTCTGGATAATAGAAGAAGAAGAATATAACAAGGGGCAGGGGGAAATGGAAGTATACAGATCACAGACATCGACAAAGCTTGTTTAGGCATCAGCATGACTGGAACATAAGGGGTACAGAGTACAGGAATGGATCTGAGATATTGTGAGGCTTTTTTCTGATTGCTGGAGATGTTACCCAGGCTTTCCACCACAAGTTGCCCAACCAAGTATGAGAGACCTCTGACCCATAAGCTTGTGGCAAGATGTCTACTTTGTTCCCCACTGTGCTGTAGCTCCTTCCAATATCCTAGTTTGGTGTGCATCAGGTGCTCAGTAGCTATTTGGAAAATGAATGAACAAGTGAACCAAAGAACTATACCTGAACCAAAGTCCCACATCTTTATTTTAATTTCTTATTATTCAGCTTGATATATATTAGCAATGGATGCCTTTTTGATTCTTCCTTTTTTTCCTAGAAATAAGTAGATATCAAGAGCAGCAGCATTATGCAACAAGAACAAGATGGGGAGTCGGGGCATCTATTCATCACTAGAAACATTTCTGTTTCCCTTTTTTTTTTCCTGTCCTTACCATCGGAGTTATGCTTTTTCCCTCAACTGTCCTGGGAAGTTATTGTGAAGATCAAATGAGATTAAAGAGGTAAAGAGTTCTTGACAGATAAGATGCAAGGATGCCTCCTTTTCCTACATCAATAGGAGCGGAAATGGGCCACATGAGTACATTTTTCTGATAATTAAACTGTGTTCCACTAAAGTCCAGTTTCTCAGTCTTGGCACTATGCACACATAGGGCAAGATACTTCTTTGAAATCAGAACCTATATTGTGCATTGTAGAATGTCCTGCAGCAACTCTATCCTCTACCCAGTGATGCTGCTGTGAATCTCAACACCAGCACCACCAGTTATACCACTGAACAATGCCTACAGACGTTAGCAGATGGCCTTTGGAAGGGCAAAATTGTCATCTCATTGAAAACCATTGCATTAAATACTTTTTCAATCTTAAACATTCCTAGAAAATATTTCTAAAATATGACAGTTACACCCTTGACCTGTTATATACGAGCTCCTAGACTGTTAGGTGAGGGTACCAGCTATAACAATCATAACATCTTTAAGACATGTTAGTGGGCTAGCACTGTGGCACAGCAGGTTAATGCCCTGGCCTGAAGCAGCCGGTTTGAGACCCGGTTACTCTGCTGTGGCCTGGGAAAGCAGTGGAAGGTGGTTCAAGTCCTTGGCCCCTGCACCCGCATCGGAGACTAGGAAGAAGGTCCTGGCTCCTGGCTTTGGATCGGAGCAGCTCCAGCCATTGTGGCCAATTGGGGGGTGAAACATCAGATGGAAGACTTCTCTCTCTCTCTCTTTCTCTCTCTCTCTCCCTCCCTCCCTCCCTCCCTCCCTCCCTCCCTCTCTCTCTCTCTCACTCTCTGCCTCTCCTCTCTCTGTAAAACTCTGCCTTTCAAATAAATAAATAAATAAATCTTTTTTAAAAAGTACATGTTAGAATCGTTTGCCTGCATCGAAGTGAACTGCATTTTTTAGACTTTGTTTCATGATTTCATGATTTTTATGTTTCATGATTTTCATGTTTCATGATTTTTATTTTCCCTCCCACTCTCCCTGTGTGGGTGACAGCTGTCACTTTACCATAAGCACTGAAGTATACTAATTTGCTACTTCTAATCTGCTGAGTATTTAAAATGGGGCTAGCCAGCTTTCATATATCACATCTAAGATGAGAATGCATAGTCCTGAGTTTAAGCTTGGATGAACAAGAACCTGGCAGATGAACTTGACTTACCTGTGCCATGCAGAAGCCTTCTTATTCTTCAGTTCTCATCTTCTCCTCTTATGGGTCTCTTCCACATTAGTGTGGTGTCCTCATGACTGTTACTTACAGGCCTTTATGATGTTGGCCACATCAGATTTCCAATATCTTTGATACAGGATAGAGTCATAGATTGATGGACTGTCTGATAATCATTCAAACACTCCTGCCAATTGTACATGACCATTTCAGAGAGTAATTAACTCTTTATTTTATCACTGCCCCCCTAACTACTACTGTTATTTAGAAGTTAAAATGGGGTAATATATCATTTTTATGACCTGTGAGGCTACACAGAGTCTGGGATGGTACAAGCCAATAAGATGTTCTTTGATGTTTTAGGTAGAATAAGTCCCATGTATTCGCACCTAGCATAGAGTCATGGTGCCAGGCACCTGGTAGGCAACGAAAAAGTGTTAATGGAAAGTATCATCTAACTTCTCAATTGCCAGTATGAAAAAACTCACATAAGGTGTGGCAAGCCAAAGATAAGGACTTCAAAAATTCAGATGAGGAAAGTGGTTTGTAATAAAAGCACAGGCTAATCTTTCATGTCACAGATAAAGAGGGAGCCGTAATAGTCCCAGAGGGGAGATGGAAATGAAATGACTGAACTTTAACCTGTTTCCTATTCTGCTGTGGAGTTCTCTTTTACATTCACTGATTGGGAATGGCCCAGTACATTCCAGCTCCTAGGACAAATTCCCTTCCTTTTATTTCCTCCATTGCAAACGCTTGTGTTTTTTAATGGACAGAATGAAAGGTTAAGACTCTCAGTGTCTGCCCGACACCAGCGGATAGAATCTCTGGTATATCTAACGGCTTACTTGTCTGGGTTGTTAGGCTATTTCTGGATGCTGTAGCAAGGAATAATCCCTCACGCCAGAATAAAGCAACCTGCAGTGGAACACTTACCTGAATGGTGAGCAAGGTCAGGGCTAAGCATTTCATTTAAAAACGCTCTGTATATAATATAAAAGGGATCATGTCCAATAGCGCTCTGAGTACTAGGACAAGAACGACGTTTGACTGGCTGCATTCTTCCAAGGTCATGCCCGGTCTTAACAGTTCCTAGTGGTGACAGGCTCCCAGATGGTGATTCTCATGTTGAGAAAGCAGGCCAAGTCTGGCCAGGTTCTACCTGGGAGTAGAGACCTGACACAATCCTGAGAGCAGATCATCCTCAGGGCTGGACCCCAAATCCAGGCTAACCTGTGAGCATCCCTGGAACTGAGTGGACACAGGGATGCCATGACTTGCACCTGCAGGTTTCATATGATCATTTCTGTGAGCACAGCTATTGAAGAAATCAAGACAGTTTGACTCGCCCAGAGTCAAGAAAATAGCTGGTCCTGGAAAGATAAATTCCTAGATCATAACAAGAATCTATTTGTATTTTCAAAAAAGGCAACAATCAGAAAAAAAATTCTGTGCATCTCTTGAGTTCTGCTGTCTTGACATTTCAGATAGGTCACCAGTTAGTTGGGCTGGGTTAATGGTTCTTTTTAATATGGTGGCTTTTAACCATCTTTCTGGCAGAAGATGTCTGATTAAATCATTCCTGGGCTGCTTTGGGTGAGAAGTATCACTTCTCTGGCATTTAAGTCTCATCCAAACACAGCAAGAATTACATCGAGTGACTCTGGGACATGATGAATATTTAGCTTTGTTTTGTCTACACTGATCGCAAAGAGCAGCTGTCAGTGGTTCTGGATGCCTTTTCTAGTGGGATCATTAACGCAGTCTGGGACAGTATCTCGAGGCCTGTGTCTGGAGTATGAGCAAGCAGCAGAGTGGTAGGAGATGAGTTGAACTCAGGTGGCATTTAGTGTTAGTAACCATAGGAAAATAGGGATGAGGGGGTTTAGGAAAAGTGGAAATAGTGTAGCTGCTAACTTTCAGTCGAATTCTTGCAATCTGCTTGAATCCAAGGTATCCCAGAAGCCTCTCTGAGCTAGCCAAGCGTTCTGTGACTGAGAAGAATATATAAACATATATGCTGAGCAGATACATTCAGTCGTGCTGCTGCCCATTTTGTTATTTATTAAGTGCTGCTAGACACTGGTTATTTCCATATAAGAGAATGTGTTATAAGCCTTTAAGATATGAATTCCTATTTTTAACAGAGACTTCATTCTTTTTGGCCTTGCACACTTTGAAATGAAACTTGACTTCTACTAGGGTTTTATCTCTGGGGCAGGACAGAAATTGGAAAACAGGTTTTCTTATTCTCTTTCGTCCATTTATTCTAAACAAAATTCTTCTTATACTTAAATTATAATTCTTCTTATACTTAAATTAATCTTTGAGGGTTAGCCTAAGAAACTCAATACCAGGAATAATGCTGTTTCAAATAGGAAATATGCTCTCATACAAATGTAAAGAGGAGTTATTAAAACATAACCCATTTGTAATCTGTAGGCCAATCATACGATTGTCCCAGTTATAAAAAGTAAGTTCAATGTCTAATAACATATATGCGTATGTGTGCATATGTATAGTTATGTGTTTTCCTGTATCCACTATATCCAGGAATATCTAAAGTAAAGGTATCAAAATGTTAACAATAGCTATCCCATAATATAGTGTTTAGGGTGACTTTATTTCTGTTGGTTTTCATCCTATTCACCTAATATTTTTACAATGGGGTAGTTATATTCTTTAGAAGACAAAGAATAAAGGATAAGGCACATAATAGTTTTCTTTAGATTCATGTATATCTGATTTTCCCTGCTTTGGTAGTCTGTTCTCCCATCTATACTGGTTTCATCACAATGATGTAGCTTAAACTTGGATTTGAAGGTGCTTCTGTGAGTTTATTAATTTAAAGCTTGTGCGGGGTGCAGGCCCTTGGCATAGTGGTTACTCACATCTCGTATTGCAGCACCTATGTTGGAGTCCCAGGTTCTACCCCTGCTAATGCACACCCTCAGAGGCAGCAGGGATAGAGCTCAAGTAGCTGTATTCCTGCCACCTACATTGAAGACCTTGGATTAGAAGACTCCTGCCTCCTAGCTTCAGCCTGGCCCAGCCCCAGCAATTGTGGGCATTTAGGAAGTGAACCAGGTGTTGGAAGAGTTTCTACCTCTCCCTATCCCTCTCTTTCTCCCTCATCTTCTCGCCCTCCCCCCACAAAATAAATTTAAAAAGTTTGTGCAGGTGTCAGTATTCTAAAGATATCATATCAACAGAATTGAGCCACATCATATTTAGGATGTAGAAAAGATATTGAGAATACATTGAGGAAAAAATAGCAGAATCCAGAGGGAAGAAATAGAAATACCAGATTTGTAATCCCCAGAGAGTGGGGACTAGTAATTTTAGGGAGACAGATGAGAAAGTCAAGTGCGAACACTAAGAATAGAATTGCCCATTCTCCGGAATCAGTCTGGGAGAGGAATAAGGGGGCTCTCAGAGAATGAGAGGGGCCCCAGGAAGATGGAGAAGCATAGGCTGAGCAGACTGAGTAAGGACAAGTCTCAGCCACGTGGCCAGAGTTTGAGGAACAGCAAGGCCATGCAGTGGGCACTGGGGTGAGGAAAAGACCCATCATGCGGTGTGATCATTTAGGAAGGAAGAGGGACTCTCCTGACTCATTTATCATGGGACGAAAGTAGGGGAGGAAGGAGGCAGGCCACAGGACAGAGAGAATGGAAACAATTTAGGCACATGTTATTAATTACTGTCTCCAAAGAGCCTGGTGTGGCAAGATGGATGAGGACATAGGGATATTGCTTAAGATCACTTCCAACATACCTCACTGTGTCTTTTCGTGTGGCATGAATCATAATCTCTGGAGCCTTCTTGTTTCCAGCAAGGAGACCGCAGCGCTGATAACGGGCTATTGGGAAGATTAAGTGTTACATCACTGCCACTTTTGCAACTGTTCTTCACTCTCCTGTCAACCCTGGCCTGAAAGACCCCAGGGTGAAAACACCCACCAGAGCCGAATACTTGACATATGGCGAATTGACTCCAGCATGATTTTTCAAAGCTTAGTTATATTCCAAAATGAGCAGTTAATGGCTCGCATTCCCACCACCCACCTTTCCATCTTCCATCTTTTATCCACAACAGATGCAGCCAATTTCTCCTGGATAAAATCTATTTTACTTGTAGGAGTATATGGTTCAAGTGTGATTATTGTCGTACTAGTGATGGCCATTGTCACCTAAGCTTCACCTTTATCTAAAAAATGTTTGAAACAACTTTTTAGTACACAATTAGAACCTTGCAATATGATTAAAATGTAAGGACTTTTTAAACAGAAAGTATAGTTATAAACTGCAAGCCCAAGAATTATATTTCCCATGCTGAGTGCTTTCTTCATGCTGCATAGCAGGTACTCAATATATATTCTGGAATTAAAAATAAGTAGGTTTTGGTTTCATATAAATCACCTTCTGTTACATTGTAGTGTTATATCCATTGATCAGGTTGTCTTCCTTTTCTGAGGCCTGGGGTTGGTTGGGACATAGGTTACTTGGTTAACTCATTATTTATTCATGCATTGAACTGAACACATGCTAAAGATTGTAGATTATGCTATGCCCAGAGAATGTATCAGCACCGTGTGTTCTCACCCCAGAAGAAGCAAAATCAGGAGCGTAAGCTTCCTAAAATACCTACATCATCAGCAATGTTATCAAAGATACGCTGGTGGCCCACTCTGTACATGGAAACTTCCTAGGTCCTGAGATATAAAGAGTTTCAGTATGAATGTATCCCTACATGCTAAAAAAGAAAAAAGTAGAACATTCTATTTAGAAGTAATACATAACACACAACATTAAAGTTTAACATAGTTTTCTGTAGATAATTTATTTAATGATATACATTGAAATGGTACAAAATATGTATTACCACTCTTCCTTTTTTGGAACTGAGAAAACTGAGTTGTATAACAGAGGACTTAGGGAGCATTAATATTGCCCAGTCTTTTCATGGGAATTCTTGCTGAACTATGGACCACACTCACTCAACTTAATTTTGCCAGACTGGGATTAGGCATGTTGGGGAGTGTGTCATCTCTAGCTGCTTCTCAAAGAAATAGCCAGGGAGACTCACATCTCTCACCCAGGCACATTGGACATTCTGTGGCTCGCTAAAGGGCTGCAATGTCTCCCCCATCCAGACTGTCTATGAAATACCCAGATTTGGCTCTGATCCTCTCTAGGTGGGGTCCTTCTTCTCTTCTTAGCAATGCTACCCCACTCTGCCCACCTCACTGCCACACTCAGCAGAGCAGCAATGGTCCCACAGAGGATGAAACATGGAATTTTCCTTACCCCCAAAAGGCTTGGCTCAGATTCCAGTTTAAGGATGGAGACTGCTTGGCCACCAGTGGGTTCCCGGTGCCTGGTACACTCACTGTCAATAGCAGACAATCAGCCAGTATTTGGAAAGTGAAAGAAGTAGCACAGCATGGAGAGGAGGGAGAGAAAGTAGAAGAAGGAAGGCAGAGAAGAGAGAAGAAGAAGGAACAAGCAGGTGAGAATGGCAGGAGGGAGGCAGAGAAGGAAATGAGAAAAGCAAGAGAGGAAGATAGAATGAGGGCGCAAGATGAAGAAGGAAGCAACCAGAGGCAGCCGAAGAGGCTGCTGAGCTGAGCGGGGAGTGCCAGTGACTGCTCATCAGGCAACTTTCTGTGGCATAGAGTAAGGACTGGCCTGGCCTAGGAGGAGATCCGACCAGATCAGCATACAGACTTCTCTGTGAGGGCACCTCCATCCAGGCAGCCAGTACTGTGACCCAGTCCACATTCCCTCTCTGTGTGTCCCAGTCTTCATCTCTTGTTAGGCACCTAGGCATCCTCATTGAGCACAGGGAAGAATACACGTGTGCTGTTTCCTTAGGAGCTAAATTGCAGAACATGAGGAGGAGCCCAGAAGGACAACTCTAACTTCACCTGGCCTCTCCTTCAAGCCGAAGTCCCTGCATGTGCAAACCTGAAGTCCTACCCTCTAACACCCAGGCAGCACCGACCAGGAAGCCTCAGAGAGGAGACTGTAAAATGAAATATAGATATTTATAATTGAAGTATCTTCCCCCTTGGGTATCTCTTTCTTTCTTTTTTTAATGAAAATTCAGTCAACTGAATATTTAGTTCCCCAAGGAAGACTCCTCAGCTGTGGATTACAGTGAGTGCATGGGGAGCAGCTCTAAGCGAAAAGGACGCCCGCTCTCAGCTAATGATCACCTTGCTCTGGATCAGTAGGAGACAAGGTCTTTGAGGTTGGCCCCCTTTCAGCAGCGAATTAGGTATTAGGCACAGAATATAGCTAAAAGCATTTTGTGCAAGCCTGCAAACCAAATGGGTGCGGGATCCAATTTTATACATGTACAGGTATATCAAATAAATTTAATTTCCCCATTGAAGGTGCTTGCTTTTAATTCTGGGGCCAGCAGTGCAGAACAGTTTTGAAGATTAAATTTCCATTCCGAGAAGTGGTTGGGGAGAGAACTTCTAAAGCACAAGTAACCAAAAAGCAAAAGGTTTTCGGTGCACACAGCAAAGGTGGGGGTGTGAAAAGACCTGGTGAGCGCTAGACAGACAAGAAAGCTTCAGATGCATGATTACCTCTGCCACCTCATTTCAGACGGGATAATCGCCTTATTTCTAACCAAAGCAGGGCTGACTTTGATGCCCTGGTTGGAGCAGCAGGGACCCGGCAGTCATCTGAGATACCTGGCGCTACTCTATGAGATGCAAGGACTGTAAGCTTGGCTGCCCAGCTTCCTTGCCTGCTGCTACAAAATGCAACAGAAGAGGGTATAATTTTAAGACCAAACTCAGAGTTTTCAGGGAGCATCATAGATCACATCTGCACAAAGCCTTTCCTGATTTCTGCCACTCACACACAACACTTTAGTATCTTCCTTTTTGTTCATTTTAAGTGACAATAATCATAATAAAATTGTAGGAGTCTCATAACAAATGCTTGGAGCCCTAAAGGCACAAAGAACCATGCAGGGATGGGGAAACTTTTTTTCCCAAGGGCCATTTGGATACTTATAACATCATTTACAGGCCATGCAAAATAATCAACTTAAGTTAACCTACTATAGATATTGAATTTCAAGTACTGCCTGTGATTACCTTGGCAGTTCCAGAATAAATGATGTTGTGGGCCCCATAGGCCTGCAGTCCAGATATTCCCCACCACCTCCAATGTGGAGGACAAATGCTGTCTTCAAGTCCCCAGGATTTAGCTCTGTGCCTGATATGCTTTTACAACATACAGTCAAAAATAGTGTATTGACTGACTTTGATCTCAACTTCTTGCTTGCCCACCACTGCATCCTTAAGCCTTAGGGTATTTTGGGATCTTCACCACCACACTGAATGAGTTTAGGTTGATCCTGGTTATGGAGTGCCCACTGCATTACAAATACTCTTTCAGGTACTTTATGCAGAATATTCTATTATTACATTGCCCTTTCATTTTCTGCCACTTTAAATAGCAAAGTGAGGCTCACGGAGTTTAAACATCTTTCCTACAGTGGTAAGCTGTTCTTTGATGATCTAGGATTCAAACTCAAGGTATTCTAACTCCATGCTGTTCCATCAGCCTCCTATACACACCAGGGATCATGAAATTAAATAACATGCTGGCCCTGCTTGCCTTGCTCTTCCTACCCACACAGAATGCTCTCCTAGAAGGATCAAGGGAATTCCTAGTTGTGCTGACTGGCTGAGTCTGCTATCCCTAAGGCCAGAAACTCAGCCCAAGTTCCGGCATAAGGCAGAACTGCTCAGCTTATCTTTTCATTTCCCTTCAAGCTTAACACTTGGTGTGTGGACTCGCCTCATCACTCAGAGACCACTGCCTGCTCACAGTTACCCAATTAGTTATGAGACCAGTGTCACACAAGTCCTTACTTTTACACCTACCTCAGAAACACCCACCATGAACCACAACAGAAATTCATCCGATCATTGATAAATAAATCTATTTATCTGTATCCTGCACGTTTACAGTGCCTGTGGCTGTTGTTTGGAGTAAGAATAAGCAAAGAACACACACAGAAAGCCTGCGATTGTTGCATGTCTTTGGTTAGTGAGGTGCTACCTGTCATTAGAATTACCTTTGTTTCTCTTTAAAATATAAAATATTACAGAAGATACTATTTCATAGGGTATCTAAAAATTACTTACAAGAAAAAACCTGCAGCTGAAGGAAATTGTGTGTGATACGTGTGTGTCTTATATTTTTCTAAATAAAATAATTGTTCATTCAAATAGTATTTTCATAATAGCAGCCATTCCATTTAGCTGATGGTTCTTGAACATGAACAGATTCTCATGAATAAAGAGGTGCTCATAACTGTATTTATCTTAGACTGAATTGTGTTAGAGAGTTGAGCATTTAAGGAGAAGTGTATGTTAACGAGTTAAAAGAGTTTTTAATAAGAATTGTTTATGGGCTTTTTGTCAGTTACCACTGATCATATTTCAGTTGTCTTCCATTGATTACACTTATAAAGTCCAGATGAGAATATAGTATTCAAATATATGAAAACAAAGTCATCATCATTTTATTAGATAGTGAATGAAACAAACAGTGGACCAAGGCCAGGTGAGCAATTACACAGTCAGGATTGCCATCAGACCTTGCCTGTGCCCAGCAGACATCAAAAATCAATCTGAGTGATCTTAACATTTTCTTATCACTGCCCTACATGCAGCCACCACCAATCCATCAGGGTTGGATACTACTTTGACCCCAGAGCTAACAATCCTTTTGTCTGCCCAGAGTCAGAAGTAAACTTTATATGAGAGTAACCACGAATAAGAATTCCATGTTCAATATGGAATAATGGGATAGAAATAGTCACTGCTGAATGTGCACCATGTGATCCCTAAAAACAGAAATTGAATAGCAGTTTTGAGTGTATGAAAATGATTAATCATCTTAAATTAGGCTGTATTGGGAATAAATAAGGTACAGTTCTGTTAAAAATTTTATGTCTTCAATGTCTCTACCAGTCACCATCCAGAGACACGGTTCCATTCTAGCTCTTACCTGAACATTTACAGCAATCCCAAGCAACAGTAACCTCCTCAATGATCGCAACTGTGTTTGTTTTTCTTCTCATTCATTGTATGGGATTGTCTGGCAGCACTGGCATCTGAGTGTGGATAAATGGTCCTCCACACACTGAGCTCCCTGCCTCCAGACTTGCCTCTGATTTTATCCTTCCCATTCAGCCACTTGCAAATCTAGATACATCACTGCCCTGCTTGGATCCCTGTCTCAATCCTTTCCATCTACCAGGGGAGACTGAAGCTCCTCCACAAATTACATTTTACCCTTTGATGTTCCCCACAAGCATTATGTAGTTCCTGCCTTTGAACCTCCACTCATGCTGAGCCCTCTACCTGGATCTCCTTCCCCCACCTAATTCTAGTTCGCCCTTCAAAACAGCTAAGCCTGCAAGAGTCTCAGGTGATTGCTGACGTCATAAATAAGAGTGCCAATTGTTAACTCAACAACGGGAGTCACTGGGTACATGCTCACCACGTAGGATCTCTGTCTTTAATGTGTTTTACTATGAAACTTAAAAACAACACTACTAATCGAACAATACCCTATACCTTGTGCAGTTGTGTGAGTGCAGCCTGTTGAAATCCTTGCTTAGTATATACTGAGTTGATCTTCAGTATATGAAGGTAATTGAAAATGAAACTCGATGAAGGGCAGGATGGGAGAGGGAGTGGGAGAGGGGAGGGTGGGGAGGGAGGGAGGTTGTGGGGAGAAGCCACAACAATACAAAAGTTGCACTTTGTAAATTCACATTTATTAAATAAATAACTATATAACAAACAAAAAAAGAAAAGAAAAAAGAACTTAATACTTTACCCTTTTAGTATTTTTTATGTTCTACTTAAAACTATTGGTTAAACTCTGTAATTAATACACAATTATTCTTAGGTGTTTAATTAGTGCTATAACTAGTACTCAAATAGTATTTTACACTTTATGTTTCTGTGTGGGTGCAAACTGTTGAAATCTTTACTTAATATATGCTAAATTGATCTTCTGTATATAAAGATAATTGAAAATTAATCTTGATGTGAATGGAAGGGTAGAGGGAGTCAGAGAGGAAATTGTTGTGGGTGGGAGGGAAGTTATGGAGGGGGGAAGCTATTGTAATCCATAAGCTGTACTTTGGAAATTTATGTTCATTAAATAAAATTTTTAAAAAACAGCTAAGCCAGCATTTCCTTGAAATCCCTCCCTATGCCCCACTACTGGGATCAGTACCTCTCTTGTAAAATCCCCTGTCGTTCTGTTCTTAGTTATTTTACAGCACTCACCATATAACATTGGGATGATGATCTGTTCTGATGTATCCTGAAAATGATTGTATTTTTTCTCCATGTTGAGGAAAATCCAACTCAAACTGGAATGTATGGATACACATAAATGAAAACAGACAGACATGCACACATCAAGTTTCATTTGGTCCAAAGTTTCAAAGATTATTAGGGCTTCATTTCTCTGTTTCTCTTGACAATGGGTTAATCCAGATTAATTCTTTCATGGTATCAGAAGGATTGCTACTGATCCTAGCACAACTTTCCTTATTGCTATCCTGATGAACAGATTTCTTTCCACCTCACCAGCAGACAAAAGCTCTGAGCTTCCTCTGATTGAATCTGGGAAAGACTGCTGCCTATTCTTATACCAGTCACTTTTGCAAGAGGTGAGAGTCATGATTGGCTAAGATTTCATGGCTGGAAGGTTCAGATATTTATAGAAAGGGGAAGGAAGAAAGGTGACCAATAATGTCCACAATACTCCTTAGTTAGACTAATGGTCATGTTTCCCCTGCATATTCCTCTTTGAGTTTTCAGCATGTAGCTCAGTGCTTGATACCTGCAAAGTTAGATAATCAACACACACTCCCCTAGCTGAAGAGAAGTGAGCAAGTGAAAGGTAAGTCTATGTCCATGCATCCCTTTCCATTTCACTTGAGATTCCTCCTCCGTGCTGGTTGTCTCCCATTCTCCCACTGCTACTTCTTACTCTGCCACTAAATCCTGTCTGAAGTGAGTTCTCATTTCCCTTATATTAGCTTACCTTTCCTCAATGAAAATTAGCCCCTCATTCCCATCCTCTCCCTTCCTTATCCCAACTCCAGAAAGATCTGCCTGTTTAGAGGCTCTCCACAGCTCCCTCATGACTAGAAGGTTTTGTGATAAATGCAAGAAACATCATCAAACATGATGGAAACATCAAAAGAAAATTGGTTTACCAGTGAGTCCTTTTTTATTAAATATTCCCTGAAGGCAAACATTATATATTTTTTGATTGTTCCTACAAAAGGAAGAATATAACAGAGTAGAAAGATACTACACTTCGCAAACAGGTCTAGGTCAAATCTTGGCACTACCACTTCTCAACTCTATGAAATGTTGGCGAGTGATCTAATCTCTCTGAGCTCAGCCTTGTAAAATGAGGATGATAATGCCACTGTGTAGCATTACAAATGAGCTATGTAAGCTAGGACAATTCAAGGCCATCTAATGCCTCTGCCCCATCTCCCTGCAATGCACTAGAGTGTACTACTGGTACAAATGCCTAACATTTGCTGTTCCATAATTCTCATTTCCAGGTAACCCAGACTATTGAAGAAACTCA
Organism: Sylvilagus floridanus; assembly: GCA_949820135.1. Classification (NCBI taxonomy): domain Eukaryota; kingdom Metazoa; phylum Chordata; class Mammalia; order Lagomorpha; family Leporidae; genus Sylvilagus; species Sylvilagus floridanus. The sequence goes on along the minus strand of OX463241.1, from coordinate 145,259,916 downwards.
CTGGTCCTAGAGAAACTCTTCTGAGCACTGATCTGGCCCCACAGTATCTAATCACATGAGCTGGAGTTTTCTTAGCCATCTTTAATATCTTGTTCAGGTCCCCAAAACAGCAGTTATCTGCCTAGCTTGACATGCCTTGGCTTTGTTTGTCTGGTGGAGTGGAAAATAAACAGCTTGGCAGTTGTGGTCACTCTGAAGACACAGACAGAAGGGATGTGATTATCAGGATTGCTGTGGGTTCTAAAGAGCCTGAAGTATTCTCAGGATTTCTCTACTCTGGGCTCTTCTTCCACGCATGCTGCCTCTGTGATATAAAAAGCCTCCTCTCCTATTTCCAGAAATAAACCTTACTGAAAATGTGTGCAGGGAAAAGAAGTTGTTTGTAGGTCTCAAATAACTTCAGATTTATCACTAGATATCTCTGTTTATAAAACCCTGAAAGGACTATCATCTGCTTATTCATTCAGACCCTGATGCCTCCTCTCTATATTCTCTTCCCTCCCTTTTTCTAGCTTTTGTTCCACTTTTCCTTTCGGCAGAAAACAAAATTCCTCCCACTCTCTCATTCAGAACATTTTATCACCAATGTTCATGGTTTTGACTGGTATTCTCCTTATACCCCGTAGATCTCATCCAAAAGTTTTGCACACAAAGATAGTTCCCTCTCTTAGTGGACTTCCAATGTCAGATATTAATAACACATTAGTTTCACATGCAGATGTGAATTGATTTCTTTTTCTTGCAAAAATGTAAAGAGAGGGCCAACCCATGGAAATGACTGCAAATGTTCTAGAATCTCAACAGAAAAACCAACACCAACTAAAGGCAGATACTTAAAGTATTTCTACCAGTGGATTTCTAGCAGGGAAAAGCTCAGATAATTTCTGTAGATGGTGTTTTCTTAGCCATATACTCAAGCTTGTTGGCGGGGGGAGGGGTCCAGTGAAAGAAAACCATTGTCCCAGTATACGATTTTCTCTTTCTTCAAACTTGTGTCATCCTTCAAGGACACAATCCTTCAACTTCCTGCACCACAGACATGTGTATTTATTACTAAGACAGGAAAACATGACACATAGCTTTAGTATTTTTAGGTAAAGTTGTTTTTGCTCCATGTAAATGGAATGCATGTCTATTGTAGAAAGTCTAGAATATACAGATAAACAAAAGAATGAAATAAGAATTTTTTTCAACTTTTAATTAATAAATATGAATTTCCAAAGTACAACTTTTGGATTATAGTGGCTTTTCCGCCCATAACTTCCCTCCCACCCGCAAGCATCCCATCTCTCACTCCCTCTCCCATCCCATTCTTCATCAAGATTCATTTTCAATTATCTTTACATACAGAAGATCAACTTAGTGTATACTAAGTAAAGTGAATTAAGAATTGTACCCTGTGCCAACACCCAGGAATTATTACCATTAAAATTTATTACAAATCCTTTTCCACTTTTAAGTATATATATATATATATATATATATATATATATATATATATATATTTGGGTATGTCGTTTTAGCAAAAATGAAATTGCACTTTGCAGGCAGACTTTCATTTTGTACCATAGATACACAGAGTTGTGTTCACTCTACTGCTTGATTCATGACACATTTTTTTTGTTATTTCAAAAGATTCTTGTAGATTTTCCCTTTCTGTTTTCTTTTTTAAGTTTTTATTTTATTTTTAATGTATTTGAATGGAGGAGTGAATGCAAGAGGCAGAGCTATCTTCCATATATTGGTTCACTCTGAAAATGCCCCCAACAGTTAGGTTTGGGCCAGGCCAATGTCGGAAGCTGTTAATTCCATCTACTTCTTCTACATGGCAGTGACCCAAGTACTTGAGCCATCATCTGCTGCCTCCCAGACGTTGCAATAGCAGGAAGCTGGATTGGAAGCAGAGGTGAGACTTGAACCCAGGTACTGTGCTTTGGGATGCGAGTGTCCCAAACAGCTACAGTAGTAATACAGTGTCTGTCCCTTTCCTTCTGTTTTCAAATTTAACTTCCATTCCTCGCCCTCTTATGCAGAAATGCCAATGTATTAACATTTAGATACATCATTAGTATATAATGTTATATAATATATAAAGTGTATATATTTATAATCCATACAGATAATGTACCATAGACCTCATAGTTTTTTTTTAACTTTTATTTAATGAATATAAATTTCCAAAGTACAGCTTATGGATTACAATGGCTTCCCCCCTCCAACCTCATAGTTTTTTTCTCTTATTCTACATTGTTTTAAAATCTGTCTGACATTCCATCACATTGTACTTAGCTGCTACCCTACTCAGGTACCCTTGTGTTGTCTTCTACAAATAACTGAGAAGTATTTGTCTGCTACAGACCAAGGATGGAGATTCCTGGATCATAGAGCACGTTCATGCCTAATTTCCCTAAATGCTGCTATATGCATTCCAGACTGTAAACCATTGTCCATTGCCTCTGGTGTGCAACATATTGTCCAGGTTTCTAATTTCAGTCAATCAAATTGGTGTTAAGTGATATCTAAATATTTTAATTTGAACTTTCAGATAATCAGTTAATTTGTGAATAACAGTATAATTCTTAGCCAGTTAAATTTCTCCATTTGAAGATTAGTCTTTTTAAATTCCTATATTTGAGAAATGGAGTAAGTTTCATGTCTCTTTTTATATTTATATTTCTCACAGATTCAAGATAATGCTTATTTCAAAGTTTTCAGCATGCTGTACTCTGACAATCTGTCATCTTTATGTTTTTATTTCTTTAGCATCTTTTGTCAAATTATTGATTTTTCTTTTGTTACATAGTATTATTTATACTTAAAGCACTTATCTTTCACATGTCATTGCTTTTTTTCATTTCTTCATTTTGTGTATTGGGAAAAAAGGGCACTCATTAAGCTTGGTTTATTGTAAGATTTATTATAACTTAATGTTTATATAAATTGAAGACATTTAAGTTTTTTTCAGAGTATTTTTTGTCGATATCAGCTCATTTGATCTTTATGCAAACTCTGAAAAGTAGGTAAAGCTATTCTCCCCCTTTTGTGCATAAGGAAAGTGAGTTGACGCAAAGAGGTGTAGTGACCTTCCCAAGTTATAGATAATTAGTAGCCTAGGAAGGATCAAGAATCAGTTCTCTTACCCCTCTGTCCACCAGTATCCTCCTGAGGCTCATCAGGAGGCAGGATTGTCTCCAGCAAGGTACAACTACCTCAAAATTCTTCCTAAGAAAGTCATTTACCACCTACTAAGATAGCCACATAGATTCTTCATTCTGATCTAAGAAGAGAGCTCATTTGTCTCAAGGAAGGCAGAGGTTTTAGTGTGGCAGAGGTAACTCATCTCCTTCTTACTTCTGTAAGAAATAAGTTTCCTTAATGAGTCCTTTTCTGGATGTGGCTGGTACAGATAAGTGATGGTTTTCATGGAAAGCCTTCTTTTACACCTGCCCCCTGTTACAGAAATGGGAGGAGCCATTGGGCTCAAAAAAGAGGAGAAACTTGGATTTGAAGAATGGGATTCGTGAAGAAGATTCTAATCACTCACATCAGAAAATGCCCTACTGAAAATGAGCATGTCATGAATTTTGACCTCAGTTCAGACCATAAAAAGAAAAATGGGATAGAAATATTAGACTCTGGCCCCTAAAATCAATGGATTTCCATCGCAGGGATGCAGCTAAGGAGCTGGGGGTCAGGTAGTTGTTTGTAGGGGAAGGTGAAGCTGGCTGTTGCTGGTGAAGGGGAAGGTGATTGAATGGTGGGGTGATGGAGAACTCATTCCTCAGTGTGATCTTAATTGCATTACAAAATGCTGTTCATCAGCACTCTGTAGACAGGAGAAAAAAAGCTCCGTCGGCTGCTGGTTTTTAATCTTAGCATGTCCTTCAGCACCACAGGCAATAGCAGGAGAAATCTGTGTTCTCGAGCTGAGCATGTCTTCCTCATCAAACGATGCCTTTTGCATAATCCAATTGAGCAAGACTAGTAGTCAGAACGTTAAGAAGAATCAGCATGTCAAATATTTGCCAGATGAGCTCAGAAGATTATAATAACAATAATAATTATAACTTCCATGTAGTGACTGCTTGCTCTGTGCCAAGCATTGTGTTTAACAAGCACCATTTCTTTTACTCTGGGGGAAAAATAAGCAACCTAGAGCTTAAGTGCTGTTATTATCGCCATTTTGCAGATGAGGAAATTGAGTTAGAGAGGTGAAATGAGTCGCCCAAGGTTACAGAGCTAATAACTGGCAAAACTGGAATGCCGATCTAGAAATATATGACTCCAAAGATGAATTTCTGTATTCTCAAAGGTTTACGATTTATCCAGTAGTGTGTAACTAATTACTCCAAATTTTAGCCTCTTCAAACAGCAAATATTATTATCTCTCCTATGATTTCTAAGGAACTCAAACGTAGGACTGGGTTAACTGACTGTGTCTGGCTCAAAGTCCTTTCTGAAGTTGTAGTCAAGTTGTCAACCAGGATTATAGTCATCTAAAGACTAGACTAAAGCTGGAAGATACATGTCCAACATCACACCTGTGGCTGTCAGCAGAGAGCCTCAGCTCCCCATCCTAGGGGTCTCTTTACTTGAGTTTCAGCTGCACCTACAAATCCAGAAACTTATGGGGCATTTACAAGTATCAGCTAAGACACCCAAGAGATAGTGCTACATAAGCTAAAGGAGGTGGCACACACTTTGGATATTATCATTACTATTAAATAAATTTATCATCATCTTAACATTCAAGATATGAAAATATCCTTGATTCCTTGAAAATAATGATCATGCTAATTTACTCAAGTCCTGGAAAAAGCTCAGCCCTTCTAAAAGAAACATTTTAACCTGTGGAGTGAAGATGAGGAAACCTGCTTTCTGCACACCCCTTTAGTTTGATAGAAGAATTCTGTATTCTGTAGAATAGTATACTTTGTATGTAAAGCACATGGAAAATTGTCTGGCATAAAGTAAGTGCTCAACAAGTAGGCATCAACTATTCTATTGTCATTTTAACATAATTTTTCTGTTTAGAGGAGTAAGATATGCAATTATTTATTTAGATTCCTTATTGCGCATTAAATTGCAAATTTCATGAGAACAGGAACCTACTGTCTTACTGCCATACTCCCAATACCTAAAACAGAGAAGATTCCTAGCAAATATTATAGGAATGAATATACATAATGTAGAGCCTGGTATGTAGTAGATGTTCCATGGTTGATGGTTATCAGCATTGCAATCATCATCATCACCTCCATGACCAACATCCCCGTCTGCAAAACCTAAGAGAACCTTAATGTGAAAATTCAACGGTGTTCTCACTCTAAACAATGAGACCTAATTTCTTCTGCTTCAGGCACATTTGCTGAATAATCTGTTTCTTTTTCCTGTGGTAACAAAAGATCTGCTTCACTAAATTAGTGTAATATCATTATGTCTTTACAGGGAAAATTGTATACCTAGAAAATATCAACAAGCCCTGTCAACCAGGTTCATCCAAAATTTATTGAAGTCATACTCCCCTGAATCCTATCTCTTCCATTTATTGACTATGCAACCTTGAATAGCTTACCAAACTTCTCTGGACATGCATGGCCTCATTGCTAACATAAAGAAAATACTACCAACCAAATACCGCTAGGGCTATTATAAGAAATAACTGAGATTGTCTTGTAATATTTCTTACATGTGTCCTTTTCATTGTAGCTGATCAAGAAATCTTTATGGAATGAATATGTTCACTAATTGAATAACACTATTTATGTCCCCAACTTCACTACTAATTGCAAAATTTGAGTCAGCACAAGAAGAAAAGATCCTTCCAAATTCTTGGACACTCTGAATGGTGTAAGGTACAGATTCCTGAACACTGTGTGACTTTGCACAAGGCATAAGATAAAATTCAGTGTCTCAGGGCTCTTATTCACAACCTAGGTGGAAATAAAGGCTGTACAACAATGTGAATGTATTTAGTACCACTGAAATGTACGCTTAAAACGACTAAAGTGATAAATTTTATGCGTATTTTACCACAATTTTTAAAGATTTATTTATTTATTTGAAAGGCAGAGTTATAAAGAGGCAGAGAGAGAGAGAGAGGGAGAGAGGGAGGGAGAGAGAGAAAGTCTTCCTTCCACTGGTTCACTCCCCAATTGGCTGCAATGGCCAGAGCCGCACCAATCCGAACCCAAGAACCAGGACTTCTTCTGGGGCTCCGAAGTGGATGCAGGGGCCCAAGGACATGGGCCATCCACTGATGGTTTCCTAGATTATAGCAGAGAGTCAAATCAGAGGTGGAGCAGCTGGGACTCAAACCGGTGCCCATATGGGATGCCAGCACTGCGGGCAGTGGCTTTACCTGCTATACCACAGCACCAGCCCCCACAATTTTTTGTTTTGTTTGTTTGTTTTATGGAAAGCTTTTATTTAATAAATACAAATTTCATAGGTACAGCTTTTGAAATATAGCAGTTCTTCCCCCCATCCCATTCTTCATTAAGATTCATTTTTAATTATCTTTATATACAGAAGAACAACTCTGTACTAAGTAAAGATTTCAACTGTTTGCACCCACATAGACACACAAAGTATAAAGTACTGTTCGAAAACAAGTTTTACCGTTAGTTCTCATAGTACAACACATTAAGGTCAGAGGTCTTACATGGAGAGCAAGCGCACAATGACTCCTATTATTGATTCAACAATTGACACTCTTATTTATGATGTCAGTGATCACTTGAGGCTCTTGTCATGAGCTGCCAAGGCTATGGAAGCCTGGTGAGTTCACAAACTCCATAAGTATTTAGACAGGGCCATAAGCAAAATGGAAGATCTCTCCTTCCTTCAGAGAAAGGTACCTCCTTCTTTGATGGTCCCATTTGGTCCGGGTGGATGATCTTTCTGATGTATTCTGTTGGCTAGAATTTTGTTGAGGATTTATGTGTCCATGTTGATCAGGGAAATTGGTCTGTAATTCTCTTTCTCTGCTGCATCTTTTTTATATTTAGGAATTCAGGTGATGCTGGCTTTATAGAAAGAATTGGGGAGGACTCCCTCTTTTTCAATGGTTCTGAATAGTTTGAGAAGAATGGAGTTAGTTCTTCTTTAAATGACTGATAGAATTCAGCAGTGAATCCATCTGATCCTGGGCTTTTCTTTGTTGGGAGGGCCTTTATTACTCATTCAAGTTCCCTCTTGGTTATGGGTCTGTCTAGGATTTCTATGTCTTAATGGCTCAATTTAGGTAGGTTAAATGTGTCCAGGAATCTATCCATTTCTTTATTTTAAAAAATGATTTATTTATTTATTTGAATGTCAGAGTTACACAGAGAGAGAAGGAGAGGCAGAAAGAGAGAATGAGAGGTCTTCCATCGGCTGGTTCATTCTCCAGTTGGCCACAATGGCCAGAACTCAGCCATATGAAGCCAGGAGCCAGGAGCTTCTTCTGAGTCTCCCAAGAGGGTGCAAGGGCCCAAGGATTTCGGCCATCTTCGACTGCTTTCCCAGGCCATACCAGAGAGCTGGATCAGAAGTGAAGCTGCCAGGTCTCAAACCAGGGCTGATATGGGATGGCAGTACTGCAGGTGGCAGCTTAATCCACTAGGCCACTGCACCAGCCCCTCTATCCATTTCTGCCATGTTTCCCAGTTTGTGGGCATTAAACTCTTTGTAGTAATTTCTGATGACTCTTTATTTCTGTGGTGTCTGTTGTTTCATATCCTTTTTCGTCTATAATTTTATTGATTTGGGTCTCCTCTCTCCTTTTTTTGGTTATTCAGCCAATCATATGTCAATTTTGTTTATTTTTTCAAAAAACCAGCTCTGCATTTTGCTGATCTTTTGTATTGTTTCTCTGGGTTCGATTCTGTTGATTTCTTCTCTAATTTTCATTATTTCTTTTCTCCTATTAGTTTTGGGTTTGGCTTGGTGTTGTTTTTCTAGATCCTTGAGATGCGTTGATAGCTCATTTATTTGATGTCTTGCCAATTTCTTGATGTAGGCAACTGTTGCTATAAACTTTTCTCTTAACACTGCTTTTGCTGTATCCCATAAGTTTTGATATGTTCTGTTGTCATCTTCATTTGTTTCCAGAAAGTTTTTGATTTCTTCTATGACCCACTGTTCATTCAGGAACATGTTGTTCAGGATCCATGTGTTTGCTGCTCTAGAGATTCCTGAGTTGCTGATTCCTGCTTCATGCCATTGTGGTCCGAGAAGATACATAGTATGATTTCGATTTTTTTTTAATTTGCTGAGACTTGCTTTATGGCCTAGTATGTGGTCAATCCTAGAGAAGGTTCCATGTACTGCTAAGAAGAATGTGTATTCTGCAAATGTATAATGCAATGTTCTGTAGATACCCATTAGTTCCATTTGGTCTATAGTAATGGGTGTGGCCTGGAATCTCTGTTCAGTTCTCCAGGGTTAAGGGCATGCCTAAGGTGACACTCCCGGGTTTGGCATGGTAAATCAATCTCTCTCTCTCTCTCTCTCTCTCTCTATCAGAAAGGAGGTATATTCTGAGCTGAGCTCCTCTCCTCAATGGAGACCAGTGCCTGAGCACTATTGCCAGTGGGTATAATATTCATCTGCTCTGTCCCAAGGACCACACAAAGGATCTGTGGTAGTCCTCTGTGTAAATTCAGATTCCCCAGCAATGTCTCTCAGCAGGTAACCAGGAATCTCTGAGCTTGTATCATCTCCCCCTGAGACTGCTCAAAGTCCCAGCCACACTGTGAGTCCTCCCACACACCCTCAGTTTTTTTTCACAGTCCCAGTTCAGAAGCTTCACACAGTCCTAGACCCCTGTTTATTCTCCCTACCATTGTCAGGAGTCTCCACTAGGCTGGTTGCCAGGCACAGACACAAACTGGCGCAGCTGTTATGTGTGTCTAAAATGGAATCTGTTCTATTGGCTTGTTATAGTATGCCATTTTGTAAAGTGTTTGGGGTGAGAGAAACGTGTCCGTCCCATCCTTTTTTTTTTTTCTTCTTCTAGTTTGGCTGGTACAGTTTCTCCCATGGGGCTCTAAGCCTGGTTCCTCTAGGCTCTTCCTGCCACTTTGTCACAAGTGGCTTGGACTGTTGTGGTCTGGTCTCACCTCACTTTCCAGCACTGGTGTGTAGGCTCTTGGCTGTTGGAGTCCCAAGCCATGGGCACCCATGCCCTCTACATAGGTTCACTGTGTCCCTTTAATTTCGGTAGAGTTTCATCTGCCATTTTGCCGCTAACTCTTCCCTGAGACTACACTATCTCCACTTTTTTTAGAGTATCTTCTCCTGGGATAGAGCATTAAGCTTCCTCTCTACTCCACCATCTTGGAACCTCCCACAATTTTTAAAAAGAAGTAAATTCTGGCTGACTGGGATACTAGCTTTCTGATACTGGAATACTAAGATTTCAGACCAACAATATTAGCTGGAACATTTGACCCCTACTATGTGCCAAGCACTGCTAAGCCACCAGATGCATGATCTCACCTTAGAAGTGTTCCTAATGAGTAAGCTACTGTTTTTATAACCCTATATTACAGATGATAAAATAGAAACATAAGCTAGTATTTCTATAGCTGGAATTTAAACCAGTGTGTGCTCATTAGAGGGCTCATATCCTTTGCTATTTAGTTTTCATATTTTTTGTACAAATTACAAGTGCTAGCAGCTAAAATCCTGGTCAAGATGTGCTTTGGTATAGAAAGTGATATGGAGACCTGGTAGAGTTTGAGAGAAGCTCTGTCTCCTTTTCTTAGAAACTCCCAATAGACTGGACCAGAAGAGGAGGAGGATGGAGAGGAAGGGGAGAGAAAAAGCAATAAGGAAAAATTACCAAAATACAGTTCAAAACATTTTACTTTAAAATTTACATTTAATTATGATGTTTGAGACGTCCATCCATTGATGATTGGATAAAGAAAGTATGATATATCAAAGCTATGGAATACTACCCATAAAGCAAAGAATGAAATCCTGTCTTTTGCAACAAAATGAATGCAACTAGAAACCATTATACATAGTGAAATAAGTCAGTCCCAAAAAGATAAGTACCAAGTGTGTTATTCCAATAATAAGAAAAATAGCCTATTGAACAATGACATCAAAAGTCCCAAGAAAGGCCTTGTAAGCAAATTACTTTCTAGCTTTCTGACTCATTCTTCCAACCTTCCTATTCCTCTAATGCTGAGAGGTTCTGGGTGGCATTGGGAGACTCCAATATTGAAAAGCCTTTATTGGCATATATGAGGCTTCTAGAACACTCCTGTTAGAAGAATATCAAGTCCATGGCACCCATCACACCACTGGCTCAGGGCAATAGCCCCAGAATCATTGTTCCCCCAGCCCCTCTCATGGACTTGACTGACTCTTAAATAATTGCAAAGTTATTGGTAATAATATAGCAGCTGATGATATATAATATATATATATATATATTATATAGAAAGAGCTAACCATAGAACTAATTGTTGAGCCATTCACTTATTGCTCCCAACAATTTAATCATCTTTTCTTAATCATTAGTCATCTTTTTTCCATACAAAGACACAGGAACACTTTGAGGTCACATTATTTGCCCAAGGTCACAAAGTTTTTATACCTTAAATGTAGAATATAATCATCATGATGGCTACCATTTATGGAGCATTTACAGTGATGTTGAATGAAATAATTCATGTTGCATTTTAATCCAGAGTTTCACACCAACCCTATGAAGAAGGGATGACTAATCCATCCCCAATTTACCAACAGGAAGGCAAGACTTAGGAAAATCACAGAACCCACTGAGAATACGTAGCTCAAAAGTGGCAGAGCCATAGGATCTATCTGTGTCAAAGAGCAGTCCATGACCCCTTCTGCCCTTTAGTCTTTTCAGGTACTGATTAGAAACCAAGAAGGTAAATATCTGAGCATGTTGAAACCACTGCCTTGCCCAGTGTGTGGTTTCTATGCTGTGGCCATTTCTGCTTTGGTTTTCATCCAAGGAATCATAAGGAGGGGTTCCAATCTCCTAATCCGTATCTTTTCATCTTAAGGGTCAAAGGTGATGGTGAAATGTATTGTTCTTTTTGTTTTTAAGCTTTATTTATTTGGATTCAGAGAGAGAGGCAGAGACAGAGATCTTCCATCCATTGATTCACTCCCCAGGTAGCACCAGTGGATGAAGCTGGTCTGGGCTAAAGTCAGTAGCAAAGAACTCCATCCAGGTCTGCCACGAGAGTTGCAGAGTCCCAAGCACTTGGTTCATCTGCTGCTTTCCCAGGTGCATTAACAGAGTAGGGTAGGAAGCAGAGAAGCTGGGACTCAAACCGGCACTCAGATATGGGATGTGGGCATCCCAGGCACTGGCTCTACCTACGGCACCATATTAGCCACAAATGTATTCTATTCAGTCACTCTATCAAATTTCTTATAGAAGGTAGATAGCATTTGTAGTGCCTTTTGTAGGCATGAGTCACAATTGGTTTTCAATAATCTTTCCTTATAGCAGTACAGAACAATTGCAGCCGGCCCAAGCAAAGATTTTCCCATAATTGTGTCTGTAATAATCCACCACTTCATATTTATTTCATCAATTTCAACAGTTCACAGGAACACCCATAATCTCAGATTCAGTAATCAACTGTTTCAGAATTGCCCCATCCTAAATTTAGGCCTCACACTTGGTAATTTAGCCAGAGAGCTTCATTGTTGAGTGCCACTCTTTCACGGGTGAGGGAAAGCGCTACTATTTGGGCTGTATTTAATTCTTATTATTTAGCGAATTGAACTTGATACCAGGGAGTTTAATAACGCAGGGTGTAATTGCTTTAATGCTATGAAGGCCCTTGGCTGCCGACTTCCCTGGTCTTCTCTAGAGCTTGCTGGCAAATGAGACGTTGCTGCTCAGTGGGGCTTCTCTGCTTCAATATTTTAATAAAACAAATATTGTTGCAGTGTGGAATTTGTGGAAGAGTCCGTTAAAGAGATGAAATAGTCACCAGATAGAGTTACTTATAACTGCTCACATTCGCTAAGGACTTACTGAGTGGTTGGCTCTGTACCATTAACTTATTTAATCTCACAACACACCTTCCTGATCATCACTGTTACTATCCCATTTATAGCAGCTGAAAGAGGCCAATTTACAGCATGTCACAGGGCCCAAGGCACAAAACGCCTGCCTCAGAGCCAAATATTGGCAACTGTTATGACGTCTTCTCAGCACAGGTGAATTTAAGTTCTTTTTGCAAGAGAGAAACAGAGAGACAGAAAACTCAGAATGAAACACTTGATAAAGAGAGAAGAAAATCCCGAATATTGTGCATCCTGGATATTTGCCTGTTTTCCAGGTAAAGTGTGAAGACATGATTTGCCCGTGAGGCTGGTCCTTGATTCTGTGTCCCCTCTGACTCTTTAAATATAACACCAGCAACTGAGAACAAAATGAATATTACTCTGAAGTATAAAGCATGAAATCTTATCAGTGCTCACTGCTAGGGGCTCTCTTACTTTGTAGCAAGACTCACGTTCGATTGCCTAAGCAGGAATTATTCCTCCTTAATCAAAATGCTTAAACCTTACCGGTATACATGTTCAAAGATAACAAATTTATGATAATTAAGTTCATTAACATAGTATATAATGTATTTTGTATAAGGTTTATATGTTGTATAAGGCATATGTTACCATATAATGTAAGGTATATTAAACTACCATATAATGTAAGGTATATAAATGGTAGGTGAGATTTGGCTTCTTACCCTAAATTTGAGGTTTGTACTTCTGGGACAATTGACTGGCTTCCATAATAAACAATGGTAGAATTGGCAATTTCTTGTGACTACCAAGAAGTAGGATGAAATTCTAAAATGTAAGCATATTTATCTAAACATAACTTGGAATTCCTCAAACAACGAACTTTCTGAGGATGCTTATATAAGAAAAGTGGATAAAAACTAATTCTGGTTCTAAAAAAATTTAGAAATCAGACCAAAAGAATTGTCTTTTTAACCTCCAGAAAACAATAAAAATAATCACCATAAATATTTATTATTGTATTTATTGCTCCATTCCATGACTATTTCTTGAGTTCTGGGTCAGGCATTGTGCAGGGAGAGAACAGTAAGTGACAGGCAGTTCCTGCCATCACAAATGCATTCTGCTTGGGAGACCAGTTATGAACACAAAACGAAAGTGATAGCTGTAATCTCGGTATAAATAAATGTTAGGACAGAATAAAGCCAAGATCAGAGGTAGAGAATGCCGTCTTTGGGAAGAAGAAGCATCAGGGAGGGTCTTTTAAGGAGGTAGATTGCCTTTTAAAGGGGTAGAATTCCTTTAGACTATGAATGAGAAAGTGCACATCCACACCTTCGTTTACAAACTCCTCACCACAGACTGGCAGGGAATTACCAGTCCTGCCTACAGGACAATAATTGTCTCCTACTTCCTCCCCTACCATTGTTTACCTGGTTCTGTTTTCTTTAGAAAATAGTGCTCTAAGATGAAAAGATAGCATCCCATCTTTTTTTCTTAAGATTTTGAAAGGCAGAGTTACAGAGAGTGTGTGTGTGTGTGTGTGATCACCTATCTGCTGGTTCACTCTCCAAATGCCTGCAATGGCCAGAGCTATGCCAATCCAAATCCACCAGCCAGGAGCTTCTTCCAGGCTTCCCACGTGGGTGCAGGGGCCCAAGGATGCGGGCCATCTTTTGATGCTTCACCAGGCACATTAGCAGAGAGCTGGACTGGAAGGGGGACAGCCAACACTCAAACTGGTGACAAATGGGATGCCAACACCGCAGGTGGTGGCATTACCTGCTATGTCACAGTGGCACCCCACCCCCATTCTTCCCTTTAACATTTCCAAAGTGAGGTCTTTCATTTGTTCTGCAGGTGAGCCCAATGGGAGCAGCTCTGCCACAGGCACCAGTCCTACCAAGAAGAAGCTTGAAGCTTGTTTTTGAAAGCTCCTATTTAAGTCAGGTTGCCTCATCCTTTTGACTCTTAAGATACCTCAGTACCCTAGGGAAATACTTTACCATTTCCCATATGGTGCCTGATCTAACTCTTGCCTAGATGATCAGGTGTTGGTGGGCCTTTCTCTTTCATGGGCCTCATAGTAAGGAGTTCATATGCCAACCTAGAAGTAATTCATACTGCAGTGCAGGGCCTTACAACCTACTCTCTCAGCCTTTAGTGGGAGGTGAAGGAGGAAGAGTAATGATTGGATGGGATTTTCCTAAAAGCCGGTACTCTCCAAGTACCTGTCTTGGTAGACAGACTATCTAATCTAATCTACCTGAGAGCCCAAGAATGTCCCCATTTTACAGGTGAGAGGAAAACCAATTGCTTAAACAATGTCAAAGTCACCATGTTATAAATGGCAGACCTGGGAATTGATCCAATTTCAGGTTTCAAAACTATCTCTTTCCTCTGTTTCATGGATCCAGGAAGCTGTCAACTTCCTTTGTCCCAGAGGCAAATAATACATGCAATTCAACCAAAACTTGGCATATCCAAAAACATTGCACCTAATTCTCATGCTCAGTGTCTGACATGTGAGACATCTGAGCTACAAATTAAGGTCTCAACCAAAGAAGATTATAGTTTCTAGAAATATAAGTTCCAGTATGTGAAGATATTTCAGGCAGTAAACTGACTGCCTTAACGGTGGGTACAAAAACCTATGGACAATTTATAGAGAAGTTGAAAGGAGGAACAAGACAAATGCATTTTAGACTTTAGCCAATTCCTCTCAGTTTGGGATGAAGAAAAATATTATTCTCTGTGAAAGAGGAAAAAAAATCGATTCATTCCTCTCTCCTATTCCATGTGTCCACCTAAGCACTACTGCATTGCAAAGCCAAATGCTCTGATCATTTTCTCTGAGCTGCTATTACAGTTTGCAAAAATATTGCTCAGATTCTTCCTGGCAGGGTTTCAGCATTGTCTGTTTAAGCTGGAATCAGGCTGGTGCTCTTCATTTCTGCTAAACTTGTCAAAGCTGGTGATATAACTGCTAAAATTGCCTGGCGCCATAGACTTCATCCAGGCTAGGCTAGCAGCATCCTGCAAGCCAACACCCTCGTTTGCTCTCTGAGATGACTCAGGTCAACAGTAACTGAATCAAACTTCTTCCTTCATGACTCCCTAACACACACACACACACACTTTGGTGTTACCTTGGAGCAAGGATGAAATAGGACTGATGCTGGACAGTGCATCTGTCTCAAAAGGTGTCACTCAAATGAAGCCAGAGCCTCTCAGCTTGGTGTTCTAATGGAGACTCTTTCTCTCCACTGATGTGACGCTATTAACCCTCCAGCAACGTCCCTTACCGTTCCCCAACTTTGTCCTATCCTTACTCCAGCTCAGCTGATCCTGTTCCATTTCCTCAAACCGCTATGCTCTTCCTTTGCTCCTGCTGCCCTTCTGATGGGAACACCCCTTCTGATGAGCTTCAGTTCACCCCCTCAGTCCAACCTGGAGGTCATTCCTCAGGTCCCCCAGGGTGGTTTATATCCTCCTGTCATGTGCTGCTTTGAGGAGCTTGGGCTTCTCTCATCTCATTCCAAACTTGGTTGCAATTAAATTGTCTCCTCGGCACAGAGTGATACAGAGAGTGAGGCCTGTCTTGTTCTCCACATTTAAGAGAAAACCAACTGCTATAACAGATAGAACAAAACAATGAATGAAAACTTCAGTAACCTGACTTCTATTGCATGCAAGTGAACAAAAGGGCAGGATGGTTCTCATCTATGAGATCATTCACCACCCTAGACTAACAGAGGTTCTGCCATCATCAACAAGTGGCTTTCAACATTGCCACAGACATTTTCCATTCAATCCAGCCAAAAAGAAAAAGAGTATTTATGAGGTCTGAAAGTTCACTGCTAAAATAGAAAGGAAAGGGATAAAAGGCTAAATGCAAAAGGCAAAATAATTAAAATAAGCTAGAATGCAGACTTTTAAACGTTGGGGAAATATAAATAAATCAGGGGGAAAAATCCATACATGATGCAGTAGACATTTTTTCCCTAAGCCCTGTTTATTACTCATGGGTTGCTTTTCTTTCCTTTAAGTTTAAGACCTGTCATTGAATGCTGAGAGACAGTTGAGAAATGGGAGGATAGTCATAAATGTAACACTGGGGGTTAAAAAAATTTTAATTATTTTTATTAAAGAAAGAAAGAGAGATTTTCCATCTACTGGTTTACTACCCAAGTATCTGAAATAGCCACAGCTGGGCCAGGTTGAATCCAGGAGATGGGATCTCCTTTAGGGTCTCCCATGTGGGTGACAGGGATAAAATAACTTGAGCCATCACCTGATGCCTCTCAGGTTGCACCATTAGCAGAAGACTAGATCAGAAGCAGAGCATCTGGGACTCAAACCAGGAACTCTGGTAGGAGCTATGGGCATACCAAGTGGCACCTGAAACCGTACGGCCAAACACCCACCCCAATCATATTATTTTGTGTCAATAAAATGTTCTCTCCCAAGCTCCATAACTGTCACAATATCCCTCTACAGACTGATTGTGTATCAATACTCTGGGCTAATGAATGAGGAAAGTGAGTCTTTAAAAGAAAAATGAGTTACCCAGCAGCCTACCCCCTGTTGTGCCAGCCCCGGAAGGAAAACCTGTGTCTTCTGATTCCTAATTCAGTGTCCACCACTCCTAATGCTCCCAAAGGTATATAGAATCTCTTACTCATTCACGCTCTTGCTACTCCTCGGCTTGCCCCACACACATGTCCAAGGCTTCCAAGCTGCTGTAAGAAGCCCTCATCCTCAGTCACATGTCTGCGCTCTGGACATTCTCAATTCTTGCCAGCTCATAGTACCTTCTCCCTCTGTGCACCCAACAAACTTATCTCCTATCTCAGTTTAACACAGACCTTATTCAGTTCTAATTATTTTTCTTGACAATGCTACCTCCCTATGATGTCTTCCTTGACAGTATGGACTGTATATATACTTATCTTTGTATCTCCTGATTCTTAAATGATGCATAGCATATAGTAGTTCTTCTATAAATGTTTATTGAATATTTGTGTGGATGGCTAGATGGATAGGAGGTCTTTCAAGGTTGAGATTTATAGTTTGCTGCTAAGGAAGGGATTTTTGACTTTCTGGTAATGATAGGATCCAGTGATGCTTTTGGTATAGATCTTCCAGCTAACATTTCCATTGCTGAAATACTTACTTGTGTTGAAGCTTCAATATTCCCAAAAAAGAAAAAACTCACCCCAGATAGTAGTATTATAAGAATAGCTTAGCCTCAAGATAGCAAGGATTTGAATAGCAAGTTACTGAATGTGTTTAATTCTTGATAATAACTTAGCATCCCCATTCCTCGGTTTCCTTTTTTTTTTTTTTTTTAAAGATTTGTCTATAATTTGAAAGGCAGAGTAACAGAGAGACAGAGACAGAAAGGTCTTCCATATGATGGTTCACTCCCCCAAATGGCTGCAATGGCCAGAGCTGGGCTGATCCAAAGCCAGGAGCCAGGAGCTTCTTCTAGGTATCCCATGTGGGTGCAGGGGCCCAAGCGCCTGGGTTGTCTTTCACTGCTTTTCCAGGCCATAGCAGACAGCTGGATGGGAAGTGGAGCAGCCAGGATTCACATCACCACCCATATGGGATACCAGCACTGCAGGCAGTGGCTTTACCAGCTACGCCACAGCTCTGGGCCCCCTCAGTTTCCTCACATATTAAATGGACACAACAATGGCTCCTCCCATACAAATGGTTAGGGGGGATTAAATGAGATAATAATGTAAAGCGTTAATATGTGCCAGCACTTTGGATAGCATCTGACTCAGAGTAAGCACCTCATATGTGGGAGCTCTCTGTCTTTGTACTACACACCAATGAATCTCAGTGACCCAGAAAACCTGGCTGAGTCAGCTCTGTATATGGAGATCCAGTTCCAGCAAAGCCACAGGAGGTGACTGAACTACCCTGGGGACTCAACCAGCTGTAACTCACTGCACCCTTACACAAATTACTTTCCCTTCTCTGGGTCTGACACATCGCCCCTTGCCCAGCTGCCTCCACGTTTAATGAGCTTGAGGTTCCACTGTTGGATACCCTGCTGCCCTGGCCTGACCCACCTTATGAACTGGACTGGAAGCTTCTTGAAGACCAGAACTATTATATCTTTGCCTATATACATCTAGGCCCAACTTACCCTCATAAAGAGGCCCTTCATAAAGTTTTTTTTAACTTTTATTTAATAAATATAAATTCCAAAGTATTGCTTTTGGATTACAGTGGCTCCCCCCCTATAACTTCCCTCCTACCTGCAACCCTCCCAAATCCAGCTCCCTCTTCCATTCCATTCACATCAAGATTCATTTTCAATTAACTTTATATACAGAAGATCAATTTAGTATATATTAAGTAAAGTTTTCAGAGTTGAAATAAACTTCCCTAAATTGTTTAAGTTGCTCTTAACTTAGTCAAAATCCCTGAACACTGAGCTCCAGAAAGGTTCTGGCCCATTAACCCACTTCCCTTGCAAACTGCTAGTGAACTTAATGATCCTGCTGCCCCTAACATGGCACACAGCCCACTCCCGCCCTGATTCTTTCTGGGAACCCACAGCCTCCAAAGGACCTGGCAACACAACCTTCCCAGCAGCATTTGGGAAGTTAGGCCAGGTTCTCTGTAAACTTAATGGACTCACCTTCTTTTAGGTCCCAGGCAACCCAGCCTTGTGTGCAGAGGCAGGAAGGGTCCTCCCTGGAATTGTGAACTCTTGTGCTTTACAGATGTGCCCACCTAGCACAGCAGCTGATACCTAACACTCAACATATGGTGAATGAATGAATGAACGAATGAATACAGCTTGGTTTTTGATGGTAACAGCCTCTAGATGTTTGGGATTTAATCAATAAAAAAAGAATACTGGGAAAAAAAACTTTTATTATTTTCTAATAAAGAAATCTCCCAAGAGTGATTTTATGATCCTTATAAGCATGGGGCAGGAGTGTGCAACAAAATCTTTTGGTCATTTCAATAAACAAGCTCTCCAGCCTTCTGCCCTTTCATGAATTCTCAGTTGAGAAATATCTGTAAGAGGGGAGCAGTGATAATGTCATTGAATAAAGATTGATGGAAACAAATATAAACCCCACATGTTTTTAGTGCCAGAAATACTGTTTGTTCAACAATAAGTTACATCAAAAGACTTAAACATTTCCCACAGAGGTCAGCAGTTCTGTAAGTGATGCACTGAAATCCACACCTGTGCCAGAAGTGCTCTGAGCCTGGATGAGAAAGAAAAAGTCGGATCTGTGAATGTCAGTACCCAGAGGAGACAATTTTGCCATTTCTGATTATTGCTCAGGTGTTTCCTTCTCAAAAGAGCCAGCCTCTGGGGGCTTGTTAGACCAGATAAAATTAAAAGGCTTTGTTTTAAATTTTATAAGTCTCCTTTATTGTTTTTTAAACCCTGAAAGTAAAAAGGTAGCTGGCAGATGTCTATCCTGTATGAATCTTAGAGGTGCTCCCGTCTCAACAGGCATCACTGTCGTCCCCATAATGGGCCACATCTTTAAGCAAAACACATGGTAAAACTAAATCCCAGGTTTTGTGATGTTAATATTGTCCTTTGTCACTAACGCTTATTATTTGAGTTCACGGTTCTGGAGTCAGAGAATTTGCAGTTAGAAAATAAGGGTAATAATAATAATAACGTTTGAGCACTAAGTGCTTTTTCTCCCCTTACTTTGTTGAGTCATCACAGCCACCATAAGAAACTGAGTGAATTATTCAGATGCAATGAATGGGAAGAGTCACTAGAGAGGGAGGGCTAGAACCCAGACTTCTTCAGATCCTATAGCTGACATGTTGCCATCCATCCTCATGCTCCAATTCCACCTTACCTCTTCTGTTTATTTATTCATTTATTTATGTATTTACTTATTTGAAAGGCTGAGTGGCAGAGCAAAGGGGAGAGTAAGGGATGGAGATAAAGATAGATGAGACAGAGATAGATGAGATTTAGATAGGGATGATAGATAGATGATAGATAGATAGATGATTGATTGATAGATAGATAGATAGAGACATCTTCTATCCACTAGTTCGAAGCCAATAGCCAGGAACTCCAACCTGGTTTCCCACCTGGGTGGGAGGGGTCCAAATACTTGGACCACCTTCTGCTGCTTTCCCAGTAGCACTGGCTAGGACCTGGATAGGAAGCAGAGCAGCAGTAACTTGAACCAGCACTCAGATATGGGATGCCAGCTGTGCCACATGGCTGGCCCCCACTTTACCTGTCCTATGTGATTTTCTTAAACAGCACCTTATCAACTTCCAACATAAAGAATAGTTTACTTATTTACTGTGTGTTTGTTGTCTCTCCTTGCACTGGACTAAGAGTTCCATGAACACAAGAACTCTTTCTGTTCTGTTCTGGGATATATCCCAAAGTCAAGGACAGAGCCCAGCATGTGGCAAGCCTTCTTCACTGTGCATCCGAAATGTTTTCCTTACCTGTTTGCCTACTCAACCATCCTGTTCTATCTGTTTCACTGGTGGGAAAACCGAGGTCCAGAGTCACCTGGTGATTTACTAAAAATGACACAGTGAGAAAGCTGCCAAGAAAAAACAGATCTTATCACCAGCCCAATTCTTTGCCTAAATCCCAACTCAATATTGCTGCACTTTTATTATGCTATAAAATGAATAACTGTTTATGAGTTCATTCCTGGGCATATTATTGCTTTTATAACGCATCAAAGGACTTGAGACAGATAGAAGATACAGCCCTATTGATTGTTCTCAGAAACCCGACCATTCTATTCCTCAAGGTGTCCATTCTTAAGGCCCATATTAACAGTGGGAGCCAGGTTCTATGGGAAGACGGACGCCAATGAGTCCAGCTGCTTATCAAGGCAGGGGTGTTGTGATGTTCGGTTTTAGGAATCTTGAGACCAGCCATCTGATTCACTGTCTTCTGTTCCTATCCAACAGACAGTTTGGAACTTTAGCATTGACTCAAGTGCAAAATGCTGAGATGTTTACTCTGTGAGTCAGTCTCTTCCAGGGAAATCCCAGATGCTACTGAAATTAGCTCAGGGATGACTTGGTGCTGCACGGAATCTGACATTGAATTGGTAGGCCTAAATCATAGGGGTGAAGTCTTGGATGGGGGCTGAGGAACAAAGGGATCACTTTAGAAGGAAGTAGGGGGGGTGGTTTGGCTCAGTGGTTAAGATGGCCCTCAGGATGTCAGCAGCACACACTGGAACCCCTGAGTTCTAGTTCCAGTTCTGGTTCCAGTTCCGGCTTCCTGCTAATGCACATCCTGGGAGGCCGGCAGCAAGTGACGGCTCGAGTACTTAGGGCCTGCCATCCCTGTTGGGCATTCTTAGCTTTGACCTGGCTCAGCCTGATCTGCTGAGAGCCTCTGAGGAATAAGCCAGCAGGTGGAAGATCTTTCTCTGTCTCTCTCTTCCAAATAAAATGAAAATACTTTTTATAACTAAAATAAGTCATGGTGAGTTCAATTAGAGGGATTTGTGTTTGACTTTCTAAAAACAAGGAAGGCTCTAGAGATTGTTAAGAGAATGCATTTATGCAGGCATAAGCTGTAACATATGCCTTCCAATCCAATCATATTCTGTGTAAACTAGAATAAGCCACTCTTAGAAGAAGCCATGGATAGAGATCCTTCTCTTTCTGAAGATGAGCTTAGTCTACTGTGCTGTCACACCCATTCATAATGCTGTTGGCCAAAAGTTGGGGGCTTATCTGTAGTTCTAAAAAATCAGGTTGTCCCTATGTATTAAGCCTGTGATCTTGACTTAACTAGCACTTTGCTCTTTTGAGGGATGCACTACTCTTTCAGTGCAACATCAATAATTATATCTAGGAGTCCTCATAAAACGCTGTATACTTTTAAAAAGCACTTTCTCATACATTTTAAATTTTATGTTATTATAATATCATCCTGGGAGTGGCATTGTGGTGTAGCAGGTTAAATGTCAGCCTGCAATGTCAGCATCCTGCATGAATGCCAGTTCAATTCCCAGCTGCTCCACTTCATATCTAGCTCCCTGCAAATGCACCTGGGAACACAGAGAGGATGGCCCAAATACTCGGGTACTTGGGCTCCTGCCACTCATACAGGAAACAAGGATTCAGTTCCTGGCTCCAGCCTGGCACAACGTCAGCTGTTGAAGCCCTTGGGGGAGTGCACAATGGATGGAAGATCTCTCTCTCTCTCTCTCTCTCTCTCTCTCTCTCTGTCTCTTTCTCTTTCTCTCTTGTCTCTCTCTCTCTTTCTCTGTCACTATGCTTTTCAAATAAATCTTTTTTTAAAATTATCCTAAGTTAGTTCTGGCAGAGATTCTTATCACTCCATTGGATAAATTGGAGTCTGACTTAAGAGAAGCACATAGCATACCCTATGTCACCTTCACATAGCTGGTAAATGATGAGACCCAAACCCTGAGTCCTCTGGCTTCTTTGTTCTTTCCACTATGACACTCTGCCTCCTGTCCATGTGATACCTCTGCCTGGATGTCATAAGGTATTCTTCCCATTTCAGGAAGGTCCACTCCTCCTTTTCTTCCTGTTTTCTCAGCTTGTTTAAGATTGGATTTAATGGTCGGCACCATGGCTCAATAGGCTAATCCTCTGCCTGAGGCGCCAGCACACTGGGTTCTAGTCCTGGTCGGGGCGCCGGATTCTGTCTCGGTTGCCCCTCTTCCAGTCCAGCTCTCTGCTGTAGCCCGGGAGTGCAGTGGAGGAAGGCCCAAGTCCTGGGGTTCTGCACCCGCATGGGAGACCAGGAGAAGCACCTGGCTCCTGGCTTCGGATCAGCGCTATGCGCCGGCCACAGCAGGCCAGCTGCGGCAGCCATTGGAGGGTGAACCAATGGCAAAAGGAAGACCTTTTTCTCTGTCTCTCTCTCTCACTGTCCACTCTGCCTGTCAAAAAAAAAAAAAAAAGATTGGATTTGAAAGAGTGACAGGGAGAGACAGAAAGATCTTCCATCTGCTGTTTCATTCCCCAAAATGCTGCCCCAGTCTTGTCTGGGCCAGGCCAAAGCCAGAAGCCAGGAACTCCAAAAACAGATCTCCCATATGGATCACAGGGGTCCAGATACTTGGACCATCTTCCGCTACCCTCTGAGACATATTGACATGGAGCTGAATTGGAAGTGGAGAAGCCAACACTGTGATATGGGATGGTAGTATCGAAAGTGGTGGTTCAACTTGCTACACCACAGCACTGACCCCTTCCTGGCTTGTTTGATAGCTGCCCTTACCCCAAATCACCCATCCCAGAAACCTCAAAGTCCCCCAAGCCTTTGTCCTTTCTCTTACCACACTTTTCAGTTGGGATTTTGAGTTTGGAAATGTCTGTCAGAGCTCCTCCCTGGCAGCTGCCGTCTCTGGTCCTGTGCTGCTTCGGACCCTTCATGATCTCTCGCCTGGCTCACACTACTGTTCAGTAAGTTGACTCTCTTGCCAAATCATCACTAAACTTCTCTGTTCCTGGTACTGTGCTTGGTACTAAGGGGACTGCTCTGAGCAAAATCAAAACATGGACCTTGCTTTTATGGTGTTCTGGGTTTTAATTAAGTAGTAATCAAATAATCACTCCAACAAATGTAAAAAGGACAGCTGTGACAATTGCTACAAAAGCAAACCGTATGATCACCCTCCTGTGGTACCAATACAGAGTGACTTCTAAACCCTAACTGTGATCCTGGCACACCCCGTGCTTTACAGTGCTCCTAATGCCCACTGCCTACATGATAAAATGCAAACCCATTAGCCTGGAGTACATGTCTCTTCATGATCTGATCCCAAACACTCAATTCCGCTGCAAGCTACTGCAACCTTATTTCTCCCCACTTCCTTCCCCCCATCAACTCATCATATGACTAAGCCATATCTGATAGATTTTTTTTTTACCTCTCATTCTTCCAGGAATGGCTCCACCCCTTCATTCTTCCAAGCCTTGGATTAAACTAAATTCACTTCCGGAAATTTTATTCCTCTGGCTACACAAGGAAATACCCTACTCAGGCTTCAGACTCAGCTTAAACGGTCCCTCTCACTCCCTGGGAGTAGTTAGTTATTCCATATTTCCCAACACGCTTTCAACACCATAAATAGAGCACTTCTCCATGTGCAATAGGAGGAGGTCTTCAAAAAATTCAAGGAAAATGCACATTATGAACAAACTATGCATGAATTTCAAAATTATTTTGCACTAAAATAAACTTATTTTTCCATTCCATTTCCCACAAATGTTTTAAAAATTTCTTCAAATACATGCAGTTACTTCCTCTCTACCTCTGCCCAGAGATTGTGAATCACTCTGGGGTTGAGATCATTTTAATTAATATAGGTTTGATTTTGTTTTATGGCATAGAGAACAACCATAATTACATAACAAGGGAGTCAAAAAATCTTATTTCTTTTCACCACGAGTCTTCACTTCCTCATAGGAGTTCCTTTCACTCCAATTTAACACCAAGATATCTGCCCTCCTGTTATTTTCTTGTAGAAGTGATGTGCAAATAAATCCAGAAATCTTCCTATTCCACTGTGTGTGTTCTCTCTGCACAAATGTCCACCACCCCCTTCCACTTTCTGGATCTTGGAGGCAGTTGGCATAAGGACAGTTTCTACATATTTGCATAATCACTATTTAAATAATTACAAAGCAGCCATATCAAAATGTGGAAAAATTATTCCTTTAGAAGGCTTTGATCTGTTTATTTTTATTTTTGTTTTTCTCTTTAATTTGGAGTAAAGCATCAGGAATTAATGAAGCAGCTCTCAACTCTGTTTCCATTGCCTTCCCAGCCTTATTCTAGTCTAGCTCTTGCTGTGCTGCAAAAGTAGTTTGAATCATAATTATCACCAATTGGTTTCCAGGGTTTACCACAGGAAATTGAGAAATGGATGACAATAGTTGGGAAAAGTTCTTTGAGAAACTACTTTATAACATTATAAGAACAGTAGAAGAAAAATGTAGTCATTAACCAATAACACTCTTGGGAAGGAGATCACGTTGTTAAAATGTACATTTTGGGGCCCACAGCTGTGGCATAGCGAGTAAAGCTGCTGCCTGCATTGCCAGCATCCCACATGGGCGCCAGTTTGAGTCCCAGCTGCTCCACTTTTGATCCAGCTCTCTGCTATGGGAAACCAGTAGAAAATGGCCAAGTCCTTGGGCCCCTATACCTGTGTGGGAGACCTGGAAGAAATCCATGGCTCCTGGCTTTGGATCAATGCAGCTCTGGCCATTGCAGCCATTTGGGGAGTGAACCAGCAGATGGAAGACCTCTCTCTCTCCCTCTGCCTCTGCCTCTCTATAACTCTGCCTTTCAAATAAATAACTATTTTAAAAAAGAAAAAGAGTTGGTGGAAGGCTCAGTGAAGTGACTTTGCAGCTTCCTGCAGTATTGCATGTGATTCCTAAACTGTATCAAGCTCATGGCAGGTCTGATCCACAACAGCTTTACTCACATTCCTGTTTTCAAGGCAGGGATGGTTGGAAGATGTGGCTAAGCTGGGCTATCCCCAATCCATATATTTTCAGGGCTTCTCTTTAGGGTCTCTCTAGAGGATAACTAGACTTCTTAGCAGACCAAGGTGAAGCTGGCAGTCCTCTTAGAGGCCAGGGCTCGAACTAGAATAGCATCATTCCACCATTCTCCATTGGTTATAGCGATGTCAGAGACCAACCTGCATTCAAAGGGTGGGGAAATAGACCCCCATCTTTTTCTGGAAAGATCTTTCAGAGAATTTATGGCTGCCTTTAATCCATCCTAGGATGTTAGCAAAACTGTCTTGTACATTTGATTTAGAATTTGTATGTTAGATTTACAAGCTAGATAGAATGCATCATTTGTTCATTGAACTATTTGGGGAAAAAAGCACTTGCTTATTATACTGGCACTAGACCATCTACTGAGACAGACTGAGAATATAGGGTATAGTCTCCCCCCTCCAGGAATTTGCTTGTGAAAACAAGTGAGGCCAGCGCCTTGGCTCACTAGACTAATCCTCTGCCTGCAGTGCTGGTACCCCGGGTTCTAGTTCTGGTTGAGGCGCTGGATTCTGTCCCAGTTGCTCCTCTTTCAGTCTAGCTCTCTGCTGTGGCCTGGGAAGGCAATGGAGGGTGGCCCAAGTGCTTGGGCCCTGCACTCGCATGGGAGACCAGGAGAAGCACCTGGTCCTGGCTTTGGATCAGCACGGCGCTGGCCGTAGCAGCCATGGGGGGTGAACCAATGGAAGGAAGACTTCTCTCTCTCTCTCTCTCTCTCTCTCTCTCTCTGTCTCACTGTCTAACTCTGCCTGTCAAAAAAAAAAAAAGTGAGCAATTAGAGTACAAATGCACATCATAGACGTGAATGCCTACAGGGTTTGGGCAAACACAAGCATGAGGTGATCTGGCCCAAGAATACTAGGACTATGATGAGGATAGTGGGGAATCAGAGAGTTCATGCCACATCTAATGGTACAGCTTTGCTCAGCTCTAGCTGATCATTGCTGTTAGAGGATTTGAGACAGGAAACCACAACTCCAAATTTCTCAAAGAAATCTAAACAGACATTGAAAATTAATTTAGATTTGACCTATAGGCCTTCAGTTTTCAGTCCTTAAAAATGGATAATAAATGCTTCAGGCTTCATAAGAAGGTACAAATGTAAACTAGAGCAGCACAATTTAAAGTTCGGACCCACAAGACATCGAATCAACCTAAATGTCCATCGATGGACAAATGGATAAAAGAAATGTGGTATATATTCTGTGTACACAATAGAATACTAGCCATGAAAAAAAAGCAATCCTGCCATTTGTGACAATGTAGATGAACCTAGAGGACATTATGCTAAGTGAAATAAGCCAGATACAGAAGGACAAATATTGCATGATCTCTCTTATATGTGGAATCTAACAAGTTGAACTCATGGAAGCAGAGTAGCATGGTGGTTACCAGGGATGTGGTGAGGTGGTGGGAGTTGGAAGAGGTATTGGTCAAAGGAGACAAAGTGAGACAGGAGGAATAAGTTTGTGATATCTATGGCACATATGGTGGCTATAGTTAATAACAATATATTATATATTTCAAAATTGCTAAAAGATTAGATTTTTTTTTTCTGCACCGATCCAAAGCCAGGAGCCAGGTGCTTCCTCCTGGTCTCCCATGCGGGTGCAGGACCCAAGGACTTGGGCCATCCTCCACTGCACTCCTGGGCTACAGCAGAGAGCTGGCCTGGAAGAGGAACAACCAGGACAGAACCGGCGCCCCAACCAGGACTAGAACCTGGAGTGCTGGAGCCACAGGCAGAGGATTAGCCTAGTGAGCTGCGATACCCGCCAAAAGATTAGATTTTTAAATGTTGATATATTTCAGAAGCATAGAGAGAGCTCCCACCTGCTGTTTCACTCCCCACATGCCTTCAACAGCAGGCTAGAACTAGACTAGGGCCAAAGCTGGAAGCCAGGAATACAATAATCCAGGACTCATACATGAGGATGATGGCAAGAAGACATTACCTGAGTCATCACCACTGCCTCCCAAGGTCTGCATTGGCAGAGAGCTAGAACCAGCAATCAAACCCAGATACTCCAATGCAGGATGCAAGTATCTTAACTAGCATCTTAACCACTATACCAAAAGCCTGCCCCAAAAAGAGTAGATTTTAAGTGTTCTTGCATGCAAAATATTAACTGTGTGAAATAGCATACATGTTGGTGTGATTTAATCATTCCACAAAGTATACATATAACAATCATATTGTACCCCATATATAATGATATGTAAATTGAAACCAAATAATAATGATGATGAAAAAGTGTTAGCTAAGCACTGGTACCAGTCTGTGAGCTGATTCACAAGAACATAAGTAAATAACTTAAGAATAAGCATTTAGGCTCTCATATCAATTTCATATCCAAGCTGTCATGGGTGTACTTGCCTTATTGGGTATATACCAATTTGAGTGCAGCAAAACTTGAGCTTTGAGC
Organism: Sylvilagus floridanus; assembly: GCA_949820135.1. Classification (NCBI taxonomy): domain Eukaryota; kingdom Metazoa; phylum Chordata; class Mammalia; order Lagomorpha; family Leporidae; genus Sylvilagus; species Sylvilagus floridanus. The sequence continues at coordinate 145,231,921 of OX463241.1, read as the reverse complement.
CACATTTGGCTTAAGCTGCATACTAGTTATATGCAACAGAATCAAATGTGACCAAGTGTTAAAATGAGCCCCATGATGATGCCCCATGGAGAAGTTAGGCTTCAAACAATGGACAGGATTGGGATAAACAGGAGAGACCAGAAGCTTTTCTGCATACTAAGAATATTGGAGTCAGGGAAATCCAGGTAGGAATAGGAGGAGAGCTTATTTGTGCAGGAGGTTGTGGAAGGTGCAGGCAGTTAGGTAATGATTATTGAGAGCCTTGGATACAGTCTGGTACATTTGCATGTATCTGTTAAGGAATGCAGAGCCTTGGGAGGTATTTGGATGCAGATGAGACAAGCTTCCTGGAACACTTTCTCCCCCTTTTCCTCCTTTCTTCCAAGACCTCATTCATATTCCACCTTCTCTAGAACCAGCCTCTAAAATGATAGTCACATTCTTATATGAAACCCACTGAACATATTTTCATATATCACCTAGAGCCTTATACTATTAATTATATTTCCACAAATATAATATCTTTCCTCCTGATAGTTTAAGTAGTTTGTGGACAAAAATTCCCTTTTGCAGTTCTGAATCTCCCTCGCCACCATGCACAATCTCTTGCCTGTAAGTGTTCATTTGCTGTGTATGATGAATAACACAGATAATTTTGTGGGGGCACAAATCTGACAAAAGTGTTTTGGATGTATTGGAGCACAAAGGGAGGTGCTCAAGACCAGAGGAAGGCATTGCAAGGGTCTACAAAATGAATGTTGAGACCATGGACTGACAAGGAAGGACTAACGTAGAGCGTAGGAGTAGTGAATGAATGCTTACATATATGTGTTATGTACACAAAGTCATATCCTCAACTTGCTGAAGTCTCACACCACATTCATACACAGTGATTACTATATTTATAAAGAAATGCTGAGCAAAGTTCCAATACGTAAGACTTTTACAGATTGCTGATACTTATCTTGTTAAGCACCTCACTAGATTTTTAAATCTATCATCATGCACATCAATTATTTATTATGCTATGGTACAGCCCCAGACTGCTACAGTTTAGTCCTTTATTCTCTCCTTTGAATTTCCTACAAACTACTACTAATAGATATTATCTGTAGGTCCTTGCTTCTTCTATGCTGCTATTTTACTTCACAGAACTTGCTGTGAGTGAAGAGGAATGGATCATGTTTGGACAGGGAAGTGGAAAGCGCTTGGTGACAGCTATTTTTCTTGAAATATATAAACTCAAAGCCTTTTTGCTAACATTTAGATCTATTTCAATATTAAGTTTATTTCATCAGGGATCAGCAAATAATAAACATTATGAGATTTTTGAGTCATGTGATTTCTGCAACGACTACTCAGCTCTTCCACTGCATTTTCAAAGTGGCCATAGAGAATCCAGAAGCAAATGAACATAGTTGTATTCCAATAAAACTTTATTTACAAAAGCAAATGATGAGCTGGATGTGTCCTACTGGTGCAATAGTTGGCCAGTACCTGTTTTAGATTATAGAAATAGCTGGAGTCTAACTTTTGAAATAAAGGAGTTTCAGTTTAACTTGTTTTATAAGAAAATAATACACAGGTTTTTATGAAGTAGTACTCCTCTAGCTTGATGATTCTTATTCAGATTTTTAAATGCTTCAAATAAATTCTCCTAAAATATAACAACTGCTGAAACAGTCTGACCTCCTTGTTTAACCTCTCATCTGAGGATTAGTCCTATCTAACCTCTGCTTTCACCTCCAGTCATCATTCTACTGCACTTTGCACTTTTCTTTAATTTGCTGTGTGCATGTGCTATAAGGCACTGTCTCCTACACTGCTGATTTCTTTAGGAAATAAGAGCTTTGTCATCAGCTGGCAAGTCATGGGAAAGAATTACAATTTCATTAGTGCTATAGTTTTAAAGTAAAGAGAAACAAAAGTTATTTGTATTGAATTCAACACTGAGCTAAATTACTTTCCTCCACCTTCTGATTTCCGAATTAAATTACATCTCGAGTTTCTAACATCCGTAACTACAGTAAACAGCAGCCTGGATACATGCCTATTAAAACACTCCCTACTTCAGTGATACTTGGAGTTTCTCTGCGACAAAGATCTGTCCCCTTACATCTCTTCAGAAGAGCGTACATTGCTCTGCTTGATAGTATTGCTTCAGTGGATACAGATGAAGCCACCAAGGTCACACACTCTTACTATCCACTTTGACATGAGAGCAGAAACCATAATCTTGGCATCCAGACTGCTATGTACTGAAACAAAAGATCTTGACATGTGATGCATAACAATGTGAAATACACAGTTCCTGTGTCATATTCTGCCAACTATGTGTTCAATGCCTCCTTGGAATTCTGTCCTGAATAATATGACTGGGATGACTGAATCCTCAGAAATTCTTGCTTCTTTCTACTACAAGTTTATTCCTTGGGTTCACCACCAAATATCTAAAAAAGCTTGAGAGTATAACAAGTACATCTAAGTCTTGAATATTACTTTCAATTTCCAAGTAAGGTACAAGATCTGGTGTGTGTGTGTGTGTGTGTGTGTGTGTGTATAGTTTCCTTCTTGAATTTTTTTTTATTTTTCCTCTCTTTCCTGAACCTGCAGGAACTGACTCAGACACCTCTTATCATACAGTCAGGTGAGAACTAAGGATCATCAGAGCTCCATAAGCTTTGCTTAGCCTGTAAGAACTCCAGTGTACAGAGTAATTATGCAAAGCTCTCAGTATAGGAGTCAGCAGGTCTAGGTTCAATTCCAGGCTCTGCTTCTCGGGATTCTAGAACAAGTCTTGCTCAGAGCATCTGTGAAAATTAACAAGGTTATAAATTTTGATGATCTGTTGCTGCATATCAAACTGTTCCCTATTTTAAAGACTCAGAGTAACAACAGTTATTCTTTGGTAATGATTTTGCAATCCTGCTAAGACAGAGCAGGGATCTTTTGGTTTTTTTCCCCGAACACCTGGGGCTGCAGAGCCACATCCAAGATGGTGCACTGGAGTGGCTGGCAAGTAGTCCACACGGCTAGCTGGGTGCTCTCTTGGGCTGTCGGCTGGAAGCCTCAGTTCTCCTCCATGTGAGCCTCCCCTTATACCTCCTTGACTATCACAGCCTGGCGACTGCATTCAAAGGAACAGGAAGGAGTTTGCAATCCTCCTGTAGAGTAAGTGCAGAGCTGACACAATGAAATTTGTACTGTATTCTATCACTCAGAGCAGTCACAGACCTAGCCCATATTCAGTGAGGTAGCAAAAATAAAAGACTCCACCTCTGAGTGAGGATAGCAAGAGAGGATATGACAAATAATTTGCATGATGTATGGAGATCATTCATGGTTTTGTAGTTCCTGAAATACAAATTTTATCCAACAAGAATCAGATTTAAAATCTAGCCTCCATTCATGCTTTTTTGAGCTTCATCACATTCTCATTGTTCATTAAAAAGAAAGGAATTTGGAATCTTTTGAGCATCTTTCAGGTACAAGACCCATGATAAATGCTCTTTCAATTGTCATTGTTTCATTGCACCTGAGATACACTTTTTTCCATATTTTTACATTTCTGAACTGTATATTTTACAATGTAGGAGATTTTATAATCACTATAGGTCATATGATAGCCTTGGATGCATGAATTTGACTGTGATTGTTCAGATTTTCATCACTGCACTCAAGTTTTATATATACTTACATATATTTACACACACACACACACACACGCATACTTCACCTGTTGAGTTTAATTGCTATTTTTAAGTGCTTTTAAAAATATTACTCTATAATTTGGCATTGAAGCAAAAATGCATTTTATGTGCTGAAAATCACAGAGGCACCTCACCATCAATGAGGCAAATTTTGACAGTAGAGGAATAACCACAATTTCATATGTTTTTGCAAAGCTACAGTGTGAGCTTTGCAATATCAGACAGAAAGAGAATACCAGTTAAATGAAGGTGTGTTGTGCTTTGTTACTGAGATACATGAAAAAGGATTACCTAGCACATGTGAAGCTTCTACCTGAAGGCAGAGAAATTGCAGGTTTATTCAGAACAGATGAAAGACTTCTCAAAGCATCAGAAGGTTAATATTGTATCTTTTGCAGGACTACCAAAGGCATTGTATCATAGTGTAATTGGCAAGATGGATTTTTTTCTTAGTGATCCATTTTAACCATGCATATAGAAATCAATCAAATATACATAGGCTGACCAAAAAAATCTAAACACACACACAAATTACCTCCTTTTAGTGAGCTGTGTCCCAGATGTCCCATAGTGGTTCTATGACTTGACCAATCTGAAAACCAGCAATTGGAAAAACTTGCTCTTTTCATTATCCCATACTGAGTCCTTTTTTTTTTTTATTTTGACAGGTAGAGCTATAGAGAGAGAGACAGAGAGAAAGGTCTTCCTTCCATTGTTTCACTGCCCAAATGGCCGCTACGGCCGGCGCTATGCCAATCTGAAGCCAGGAGCCAGGTGCTTTTTCCTGGTCTCCCATGTGGATGCAGGGGCCCAAGCACTTGGGCCATCCTCCACTGCCCTCCCGGGCCACAGCAGAGGCTGGACAGGAAGAGGAGCAACCAGGACTAGAACACGGCACCCATATGGGATGCCGGCACCACAGGCGGAGGATTACCCAAGTGAGCCATGGCACTGGCCCCAACCCCGTACTGATTCCTAGGGTAGAGCAATACAGGCTGATGGTTCTGGAAAGATATGAATGTTGCACAATGAGAGCATCTCCACTCCCATCCCTTACAAACTTCAAAAATAAGAATAAAATGTTACTGTAGTCCCCTAAAATTAAATTAAAGATTTGCTAATAAAAATGCTAATTTGTGCAGAGTTTTATAAAGGGGTGCATAATACTAAGTAATCAGAGTCGCTGCTCTGAAATGGCAGTAATTCAAAGTAAAAAATATTTTCCAATCCTTGAGGACAGGAATTGATTTGGGAGAGACTTGCCCAAGCTGTTGCTTTAGGGCAATACCTTAAGCACCCTTGGCATTGAGCAGAAGAGAGCTGGGTCTAGGTCACTGCCACTTCCAAAATCTAAGGAAATGCCAGGAGCTTCATCTTCCTCTCCCTGCCTGGCCATTACCATTGCATGGCCACTGTGAACAACCTCAAGAGTTCTTCTCAGCTTTATTTCCACTGCAAATACAGGAGAGGAGGCTCCTGGGCATACCCTGTCATATGAGCACAGATACATAAAATACAATTGCTTTGCACTTGAAACTTCCCAACCAGGAGTGGGGAAAAGCTTGGGCGGGACTACCAGCCCTATTATAAACAGCTGCAAGTATCCCTACTCCAGTGTGCAAGTCTGGAATGTTGCCCTTTTAAAATATGAAAGCATGTCAAAAAATTAATGGAATATGCAACTTTTTTAAAAAAGTATGGATTTCAAAATGTATGCAACAGAATTAACTTTTAATTCCATTTTCCACATGCTTTTTGAAGTTCTCTGGCAGCCTACAGTAACTGGTGTGGTAGTGGTTTTTCTGTGAGTCTCTCTCTTATTAGACTGGGAGCTCCCTAAGAACAAGGGTTATTGTTCTGGTATTCATCTGTATTTCCCTGGTGTTCAGCTGAGTGTGTGGGACAGCAACCAACAAATTATGTTTATTCCCTTTGTTTATCCATTCATTCAACAAAATGATCACATAAGGTTTCAGGACAGGGAGAGAAGGGCATTGTGGGACTAACCGAAGCATTCTTTCCAGGAAGTAACTGATAAGCTGGCCCTTGTAGGAAGAGTAGCATTGGGGCAGGAAGATGAGGGAAGACGTAAGGACAGTGTTGACAAAGGTAGGACCACCCAGAACAAATTTCATCAATTACTGTTCTGGAATGCATCTTGGAGAAAGCTTGCAGGAGAGATTGAAATGTGATCCTAAATGGCCTAATATTAGACCAAGTCTATTTTCAAATGGGATCCCAATAAGCAATGCCTTGGGACACTCAGGTGGCTACACTGCAGAGCAGAGCAGAACAGGGAACAAGGGTACAGGTGATCTGTCTTCTTCCTTGCAAATAATGTTAAAAAAAAAATCTACTCTAGGTCTGCTCTGTGATGCTGGCAATGCTTCCTTAGGGGAGTGGCTGTGCTCAGTAACTAAAGCTCAGAGTCCCAGTTTCCATCCTGGCTGCAGTGGTTATTATTAATGGGACCCAACCTCTCTGTGCTCCAGTTGGCCTGTTTCAAATGGAGCTGACAATCATATCAACTACAACAGTGTGAGGAAACTTAAACAAGATGATGTACATAAGCCCCATGGGAACAGTACTTGGCAGGAAAAGGTTCCACAAATGATAGCTATTAGTACCCCTGGTCTTCAGTGTACCTTGGTTTCCTCATCCAAATGGAGACAATAATACCTGTCCTAGCCAATTTCTCCCAAACCCTGACAGAATAAAATGCAATTAAATTTGCAAAGCAATTTAGAAGTTAAGTGCGACATAGCAGCAAGGTAGCAGGGGCTGTTAATTACCATACTCTTGGCTGGAAGGTGATCCCAAAGGTCTGAGCTGGAAGGAAAGGAGTGCCGTCTCCCTGAGTATGTGTGTGATTGGCTTCTCTGGATACAGTATGTCAAGGTGAAGGCGCTTAGCATTTGACTGCTCCAAGATTACATGAAGAAGGGAATAGTGAAATCTACTAAGCAAGGAATAAATAACGTTTAAACCCCGCAGCCTTGCAAGCAGTGTAATTTCAAACATTGTAGTCCTGGACATCTGGGCTCTATTACCTGAAATCCCATTAAACCTTCAGCTTCATAATTCTGTATAGAACCTGGTAAATTGCAAGATCCTGCTGATGGCCACCAGCCAGTTGAAGCAATTAATCACGGGAGTCCCCAACAGGTTTGCGACTTGTGCCAAGTGGATTCTTTAAGGGGAAACTGTGTACACAATAGCAATAGTGCAGTCCACACAGTTTCATGGCAACACGCTTTGTAACTCTGCCTACACAGAGAAAATACCTGTTATCATTAAGACATCCAAGCCTCATAACTTTTTCCTCAATGGAAATTAGCACTCACCAGCCTAGGGAAGATCTCCAAACCTTGTTAACTATAATATAGACCGTAACCTGCCGAGAGCTGGCAGCTACAGTTCAGACAGAACCAAGCCCTACCCTCTCCCTACCCCTTGGCACTTTCTCATTTATAGGAACTGAGTTTGAACGGAGCTTTTTGCTTTTCCTTTTAAACTTTTGGTATGTCTGGACTATTTGCACTTGCCCCTGTGTTCCAGGCCAATGGAACCTTGGAGCCTGTTTTCAGCCGTAACCCAAGGTGAAAGGGCTCATGACAAAGGAACTACTCCTCGTAAGATTTCTCACTCAATTTTGCCAGCTCAAGAGGTTTATATAAACGAGATAATCTTCTGCACTTCAGAATGTTTATAAAGCCTCTCCTAATTACTATTCTGTATATACAGTGATTCTGGGAACATGATAGAAAACAGAGGGGAAGTCTTGGGCTCCCCCTACATAACACAGGAAGGGGGAGAGTGGGAACAAGAGTAAATTTACAATCTGGGCAAGAGGTTTGGAGCTTCCCCTTGCTCTTGAGGTTTCTTCTTTCTGGAAGCTTTTTACTAAATCACTGCCTCACATTTCTGCTCCATAGGGCAGTGCAGCCAAATATGGTAGCTGCTAGGCATATGTGACAGTTTAAATCTTAATGAATTAAATAAAATTTTAATGGAATTTCCATCATGTATTAGTCACATTTCAAGTCCTCCATAGCCATGTATGGCTAATGGCTGACTATTGGAACAGATGTAGAACATTTACATTATTGCAGAAAATTCTACTGGACAATGCTGCTATAGATTAAGGAAATCTATGGCCTTGATGCTCAAATTATGGTTCCTAGACCAGCAGCATTGGTAACACCAAGAGCTTGTTAGAACAATGTGATTAACACAATGTCCAAGTGACTCATATACACATTAAAATTTGAGAAGCACTGTGTTAAGATACCCTCTGCTCTAAGATTCTATATGGTAAAGTCATCATTTGTTATCAGTATTGTATGTGTGTGTATATGTGTGTGAGTATGTGTATATATACACACATATACATATTACATAGTATTGGGTTTTTTTTGTCCTAATTTTTTTTTTAATTTGTCAAAAGTGGACTCCCTTAACATTTCTGTTAGAGCAGGTTTAGTGATAAATGAATTCATTCAGCTTTGATTTGGGAATGTGATAGTATTTCTTCAAATAACTTTGTCTTCTAGGACTCATAGTATTGTTTCAACAAAAGAAACTTCTAGCCCATTGGGACTTGAGATGCAAACAGAGAAACACTAAGTATAACTTGTATCGTCTTCTTAAAGTGTGCTTTTCTCTTTTTCTTGGAAAAACCACAGAATCTGGAAAAATTTTTTAACTGTACTTTTCCTAAAGCAGTAAATCTCAGAGAATGTTTTTCTACTAAAGAAACTACTGCACTGGTCAACAAGGAAGCCCGTGAGATTAAGAAGATTAGGTGGAGTAACAAAGAGGAGTATAAATTATTTTTTAAAGGAACAAGGGTGGGCATTTGGTCTAGCAGTTAAGACACCAGGTAAATGGCCATCATTTGCTGCAGTAGTTAAGATGCCACTTGGGATGCCCACAACCCATATTGGAGTGCCTGAGTTCAAATCCCAGACCTACTTCCTGTTCCAGTTCCCTGGTAACGCATACCCTGGGAAGCAGTGGATGATGGCTTAAGTACTTGAGTGCCTGCCAACCATGTGGAAGACTCTCAAGCCCAAGATTTTGCAGACATTTGAATAGTGAACCAGCAGAAGGAAGATCTGTCTATCTTACTCTATTTTCTTTTCCTTTAAAAAAATGAAAACAAATAAATGTATTAACCTTTTTTAAATTGAGAGCTGCTGTTAAAAAAAAGAACAGTTAAGACATTGAAATCCCATATTAAAGTACGTGGGTTTAACTACTGGCTCCAGCTCCCGACTCCAGCTTCCCATCAATATAGACCCTGGAAGGCAATGGCTAGGCTTCAAGGAATTGGGTTCCCGTCACCCACGTGGAAGACGTGGATTATCTTCCTGTCTCCCAGCTTTCACTCACCTGGCTGTGGCAGGCATTCAAGGAGTAAACCAGTAGATGGAAGCTGTCTCTCTGTCTCTTTGAAATTTCTAAACCAGCTCCAATTAGAAAATAATATTATGCTCCCCTCAACAAATTATTGAACAAACTACTAACTTTGTTCATGTAACTTTCATATAACCATGTAACTTTTTTCCTGTAACTGCTAACTCTGCTCATGTAATGTGTATTCATGTAACTTTCATATAACTAACTTTGTTCCTATAACTGCTAACTCTACTCATATAACTTCTCCATTCATTCATTTATTCATTTATTCATTCATTCACTCAACAAATGTTTCAAGAATACTTTTGAGATTCCAAACATTCTACCATGTACTACAGAAAGAAAAGAGTAAGACACACATTTTGCCATAAGGCACTTGAACTCCAATACAGTGGTGCTTAAAGAGAGGTCCTCCGACTAGCAATACCAGCATCCCTTGCAACATCTCTAGAAATTCAAATTCTCTGGCCCATTCCAGACCTGTGGAATCAGATTCTCCCCAGATTGGAGCCTGAAAAACTGTTTACCAACCTCCCTAGGAGATTCCTAAGCACAGTAAAGTTTGAAAAAATGGATACATTATCAGATGATTCTAATGTGATATGATACAGATTCTAATACAGTATAATGACAGAGGCTTGAAACTCCTCAAACCCTGTAATCCCCTAGGCAGTGCGGGTCATTTTAGAGAGCATTCAATGAAACACATGTTGTTTGATTGGTTTATCAGTAAACCTGTAGAAAGTAAACAGTACTATGATGATGATGGAACATGGCTGACTCTATGGGACTTTGAACAAGTTGGATAGCTTACTCAGGTCTCAAAGCCACTCTTGTTTGTTCAACTCTAAAACTCAATTTTGGGATCACTGCACTATATTACATTCAGGATTCTTGGTGTTTTATTATATGAAAAGAACAAAACTACAAACCAAATTTTCCCACCACCTATATCCCTTTTCTGTCTGGTGGACAACCAACTGTTATTGAAGCACTGGAGAAAGATGCTGGTTTCATGAGAGATACTTAGCCTCACAGTGTAGACTAACAGCTTTTCTTACTTGTAGTAGAACAGCAAGTGAGCAAATACAGTGTCATTGTTGTTTCCTGTCCTGGGGCTAAGATGAAAGAGGAAAGTGTGCTGTGCACACAGGTGCATCATTCCTCTCTTACTCTCTCGAGGGTGAAGCAGCTTCACTGTCATCGGAGCCTCTACAACTCTGCAGAGAGAGGTGGCTGCTGAAGCCGATGAGAATTGCAAAGCCAGGCAGCAGCAAAGCCCATCTCACAGTATCAGGAGCCATCACATTCTAGCTGAAGAAATCAACACATTCCTATCCCTTCTAAACACAAATAATTAGCTGAAACTGTTCCCATGAGATTTTAAGATCTCTTATTTCCTATTAACACTTTTGGAACCAACAGGCCTTTGACATTTCATAGCCAGATCAAGGGCCATAGCCTGACCTAAAGGCCACAGCCTGTCATAAGTCATTTATGTCAACATCTGAATTTCTTCAACTGTGGAGGGAGGGTCATGGTGCCTATCTGCTTTGGTTGCTGAAAAGCGGCACAAGCATTTGGTATGTACTTGACTAGCAATAGTCCTTATCATTATGGTCAGTGTCATCTAAAGATTCTGTGTTACTTAAGGTTCTCTATAGAAACAGTACAAATAGGATATATTTATTATATATTTCAGAGACAGAAATTTATTATCAGGAATTGGCTCTTGTAATTATAGAAACCAAAACGTTCCAGAATCTGCAAGCTGGAAACTTAGGGGAGCTATTAGCATAAATGCAGTCTGAGTCTAAGACCAAAGGCAGGAAAAAACCAGTGAAGACCAATGTCCTGGCTCAAAGGCCAGCAGGGAATGAATTATCCCTTACTCAGCCTGTTGCTACATTCAGGCCTTCAGTGGATTGAATGGGGCCCACCCACATTAGCAAAGGCGATATGCTTACCAACTCAAATATTAATCTCATCCACCAACTCCTTCACAGACACACCCAGAATAATATTTGACCAAATATCTGGATACCTCATGGCTCAGTCAGGCTGACACAAAATTAAACCATCACAGACTCACTGTGGTTTCCAGAGTTATGAGAAGTTACAGGCTAGTTTGTATGCATCATCTATTTTATTTCCCGTAACCCAGTTCTCTGGCATCCTGATAACCATCTTGTCTGAGGTTCTGACCTCCATCTTTATGCAGTCAGGCAGTAGAGTTGATTCCTTAATCATATTCAGTGAGAAACAACCCCCAAACCCATGGGGGGAGGAGCCAGCAGAAATGGGACAGGACCACCAAGAATCCATACGACTTCTCCCATCAAATAGGCTGGTAGCAGAGCTTAGTTTTATTACCGCATAAATCCTCCTTTGTCCTTCTTTTATCTCCTAACTTCTCCCATACATACTAATTAATTAATTGAGCATACCTCCTAAATCATCCCATCTGAACTCCTATAATGGTATGCCTGCGCAGGTTCTAAAAGTCAGCGATTATTTCATACTACAGATTTTGATTACCCTGAATATAAGATGAGCAAATGATGAATAGAAGAGGAGGGCGAGATTTGAAATTAGTCTTGTTTCCTGTACATACAAGAGCCATACTTATATTAGTTTTTATCTAGGCCTATTTTGGAAGTGACATATTTGGCTCAGTACCAGGAATAGAAGATAAACAAGGAACTCTATTTTCTGAACCATCCTCAGCACAACTGCCATTTGGGGCTGCATAGTTCTTTGTTATGAGTGCTGTCCTGTGCCTTCTACGAGATTTAACAGAGTCCCTGACTCCACCTACCAGATGCCAATAGTACTTACCAAGTTCTGACAGCCAGCAATGTATACAGACATTGCTACTCGTCTCCTAGGAGGGGAAATCGCACCCAGATGAGAACCACAGCTCCAAACACAGGACAAATTTTGTATTGTTGAAATAGACATTTAGAAGGCCAGCATTGTGGCACAGCAGGTTAAGCCTCTGCCTGCAATGCTAGCATCCCAAATAGACACCTGTTTGGGTCCTACCTGCTTCACTTCCTGACCCAGTTCCCTGCTAATGTACCTGAAAAAACAGTGGAGGATGTCCCAAGTGCTTAGCCCCTGCCACCTGCTTCGGCCTGGCCCAGCCCTGGCCATTGTGGTCATTTGCAGAATGAACCAGCATATGGAATATCTCTCTCTCTCTCCATCTCTTCCTCTCTTTCTATAACTCTGCCTTTCAAATAAATAAACCTTTTTAAAAATAAAATAGAAATGTAATCACTTTCCCAAAGTCCAAATCTCTTATTTATGACAATTTATGTGTAGGATTCATGTTAAATGTGAAGTTTTTTACACAAACAGTTGCTTGATTTCTCTCCTACATCCTACTGGAGTTAAAAAATTTGTTTTCCTAGGGCTGGCATGGAGTGCAGTGGATTAAGCCACCACTTGTGACTCTGGCATCCCATATCTGGGTGCTGGTTCTAGTCCTGGCTCCTTTGCTTCCGATGCAGTTTTCTGCTAATGTACCTGGGAAGGCAGCAGAAAATGGCCAATGTAGTTAGACCTCTGCCACACACGTGGAAGACCAGGATGGAGTTCCTGGCTCCTGGCTATTGCAGCAGTTTGGAGAGTGAACTAGCAGATGGGAGACTCTCTCTCTCTCTCTCTCTCTCTCTCTCTCTCTCTCTCTCTCTCTCTGCCTTTCAAATAATTAAATAATCTTTTTTTCTAAAAAATTGTTTTCTTAACATACGGTTCTTCGTATTGAGTCAGGAAAGCCTCGTGGTGTGAAGAGATCTGGGTTCTAGTCGCAGCTCCCTGCACCCCAGCAGCATGGCAATGACAAGCTAATGAAGCTGTCCTGGTTTTTCTCTAGTTGATAGGAGTAATGCAATGCAGAAGCGGCAATGAGGATTCAATGTGTGACTGCCTATAAAACCGCAGTTGGCACAGCGTAGCTGCTCAATGAATGTTAGCTCTGCTTACTGGCTGTTATTTTATGCTATTGCGCATCTCACTCACTTGGAATGTGCATTTCACACCTGATCTAAATTGTCCCGCATCCAAATGCAGTTTAGGTGCACCTCAGAGAGCTCCATCTCCAGACACTGTCCTGTGGAAGATTCAGCCCCTTTTGCCTAAAGGGAACATGCTATACAGCCTTTTCAAAGGGTGAAGTCTAATTTCTTGCCATGAGATGCAGTGCCACCTGGGTATAACATCTTCTCTTTTCCCCAACCACACCAAACTCTGCAGCCCTTGCTGCTGGAGCGAGGAAAGCTGGCGCTGAACACCTGGTCTGGGATCTGCTCTCGAGCTCTGGGCCAGGCTGGCCGCTGCCTCCTGCTTGTCACTTCCTCCCTTTGAAGTGTTCAAACTCTCCTTGGCAACAAACTGTCCCTGTGTGCACTGATCTGGGAGAACGTGGAAGCCAGTGTGTGTGTTGACAGTGGCCTTGACGGGCAGGAGGAGTGTTATCTGCCTCCAAGGGGTGCCATAGCTTGACCCCTGAGGCATTGTATTGCTTTTCCTGGCCCTGCTGCAGCCATGTTGGCATATGCAAATTGGCATATTTCTATCTTATGTCTCAAAGGAATGTGGGGTATTTGCGATGGTGATAATAGTAAAACAATAGCAGCAGCTACATAGTTACTTACTATTTACTAAACACCATGCAAAGTACTTTTCCTAGGAGCTCATTTTATCATCACAGCAACTCGAGTGACATGAGGATTATGCTTGCTGCTTTAAAGATGAAGAAATTGAGGTCTGGTCTGGAAAAACTTGTTGTCGACACCTATTATAACTGGTGTGTGGGGAGCACAGAATATGAACCAAGACCCATCAAGGCCTGTGCTCGTCACCACTGGACTCCAGTGTGTCCCACTCACCCCAGATTCTGAAACCATTGGGCTAAATATGATGGTCAATTCCAGGAAAGCTGTACTAGTAATGTTGACCCACCAGGTAAAGAAGACGAGCCCTTTGTATTTGGTAGCTGCAAAATCCACGCTTTGGCAGAATGTTCATGGTATCTTCCTTGATCAGCTGTTAACTGTAGAGAAGGAAACGAAGGCAATGCCTGTCTTCTTACACAGATCTGAGCTATGGGGTGGACTCATACAAAATTAGTTACTAAAGTAAACCAAAAAAAGAGACTTTTCTAGTACCATTCCTTTCTCTTTTTTTTGACAGGCAGAGTGGATAGTGAGAGAGAGAGAGAGAGAGAGAGAGAAAGGTCTTCCTTCCATTGGTTCACCCTCCAATGGCCACCTCGGCCAGCAGGCTGTGCTGATCCGATGGCAGGAGCCAGGTGCTTATCCTGGTCTCCCATGGGGTGCAGGGCCCAAACACTTAGGCCATCCTCCACTGCACTCCCTGGCCACAGCAGAGAGCTGGCCTGGAAGAGGAGCAACCGGGACAGAATCCAGCGCCCCGACCGGGGCTAGAAAACTTCACAACTTTTAAGCACCTTCTGTATACCTGACATTGGATTAGGAAGATGCATCATTAAGATACAGCACTGGCCTCAAACAATCAGGGAAGAATAATAGATAAAATAAAGTGTTATTTTGGTGTGGGGTAAAATTTAGAAGTCAGGGTGGGTGTTGGGGTGCATTCAACTGCTGTGAAGGCTCTCACACAGCTGCTTCCAATCCAGCTTCTTGATGATGCAACCATTGGAGGTGGTGGACAATGACTCAGTTATTTAGGTCCCTTCTACCCACTTGAGAGACCAGGAGGGAGTAAGTGGCTCCTGGCTCCTGCCTGGCCCAGTCCTGGCTGTTGTGGGCATTTGATGAGTGAAACAACAGATAGAAGATTCTCTCTCTCTCTCTCTCTCTCTCTCTCTCTTTCTCTCTTTCTCCCTTTCTCCCTTTCTCCCCCCCCCCCCCCCCCCGTGTGTGTGGAGCGGGGAGGAGGGAACGTGTTGCACTGCCTTTAAAATAAGTAAACTTTAAAAAAAAAAAAAAAAAAACTCAAGAAGCCAAATTAGCACACAGTAAAGGCAGTATACAAAGAAGGCATCTTGGGCAGAAGGGGAGGTTGAACAAAGGCCATGAACAACCCAGTGCGTATGAGGAGCTGAAAGGAGCCTGAGATGGCTGTAGCACAGGGGATGGAGCCCAAAGGGACACTGTGTAGATGATCACACAATCCCCCTTTTGCAGAGCCTTAGCTGTCTAAGGCAACCTGAGAGTCTGCATTTTAACCTCCTGTAGCTTTTAAATACCCAAAGACACGGTTCCCATGGTGGGTAAGAAAAGTCCCTAGCAAAGTGATATTAGTAGAGCCTATCCCATGCATGTAAGACAGGAGAATTAAGGTTCAAGTTTTAGTTCGGTCATGGCCCTTGCTCATAAAGCACAACTCAACATGCTGACCCATTCACAAAAAATGCAATGCTAACTGCAGAAGGAAAGAAGTACTAGACATCATGGGAAGACAGCACAGGGGACATTTTGCCCCAACACACACTTGGCAGCCACCGCCCCAGACCTCCTATGTCATTCCCTAAGCCCCCACGTTATCTCTCTTTGGCCTCTACTTCTGTTTATATTCATGTCAAATAGGATTATCTCTCTGTTCTTTCTGTTATAAATTATTCAGCCTCCAGTTCTCTCTTCTGCCCAGCAGGGCCCTTCATTGTGCTGACTGGACTTATGGATAGGCATAGAATTCTACTTAGAAAAGGATGAAAACAATTCTAAATACTTAGACTTTAAATATTTGTCTCTGTCACTGCTCTGTGTGATTAGGGTGGGTACACCTAACTCTGAACACAGCTTTGATTCTTAATAGCTCTGTGACCTTGCGCTAATAATGCTTCTGGGCCTTATTTTCTTTATCCATAAAATGGGGATAAGTCTACCTATACTTAGAAGAGTTTTTAGATTGGTCACAAGTGAAAGTATAATAGGCTCAGCTTACCTCTGGTTATAAATATTGTTAGACACTAAAGTTATTATATCTACCAGCTATGAGAGCTTCATGGAGAAAACATGATTGGATGACCTCATTATCAACTCGTGACAGGATTCAAAGTATAGTGTTCATTAGGACTCACTGCTTATTATCATTATTCCCTTTTGAACATATATTTTGTGGCTTATTAATAACTTTTCCAAGGTCATACATTTTCTAGGTCTTATTTTAGCAAGTCACAAAGACAGTGTGCTATGTCAGTTTCCTAGTGCCCACTTGGTTTGTCCAGTTTGTCTCCTGGTTGAACTACACAGAAGATTTTTGCTCACATTGGTTCTATCCCCATTTCAATAATGCTGGAATGGTTCCTAGTATCCATTTTCCACGTACTGTTACTAAATGAAAATAGACATTATACTTTATTTAATCTGTGCTCATGGTCCAAGTCTACACCATTATGAGACTAATTTTTTTAGCTGTTTTGCAAAAAATACTATGACAGTAATAGAAATCCCTGTGGCTTCACAATTTTCACCTAGTTTTTTGCTGTTCCTGTGTATAAATTTTATATTGCGGTATATCACAGCTGTTTACCATGTTTTTATGCAACAATCCTAATTAATATTACTTTAATGACCACATAATCACATATCCATGTAATGTACCATGATTTACTTAACCTAAATTTTCAACAATAGGGGACTGGTGGCTTCTAGCTTTTCCTTGATTATAAATAACCTCCACATGCATATTTGTACATAAAGCTTCTTTTCTTTTCTTGAGATTACTTCCTTAGAGTTATACTCCTAGAAATGGTATCACTATGTCAAGGAATATGCATTTATATTAGTTTTTAAATAAATGGATGTTATTTTTCCAGTTTGCAATGTCATCAACAATGTATTAGAGTTCTACTTTCATTACAACCTTATCAATACAACCTATTAGAATTGTATATTACTATTCGATGTTAATACATTTATAGAGTACCTTCTGTTTTTGCATTTTTCTCAAAAATAGCAAGTTTTAATCAAACAGTTGCTTACAACTTGTGTACTCTCTTCATGTTTTGGAAAGCAAGTTATATTTGTAAACCCAAGACATATTTTTTTCTCTTATATCAAGAACTCTTGCTATCCTTCTCTTCTATCACCTCATAGTTTTGTGTATGAAACAAAGCTAATACAATATTTTTCTGAACATATTCAATTACACTCATAATAATTAATTATTGAGTTTCCATTTATAAAAAACTATAGGGAGTAAAATTTGAAAATGAAAATTCAAACAATCAGGAAAATATATCTGCACCAGTATTCCCAAGGCCATTAGCAGGGTTGTAATTTGAGTAGTTCAATCTCTGGTCAGATTTTATTGACTTCCTTTCCATCTAGTCGCTAACCTGCTCAGCCAATATGACTTTGCAGCTAACAAACTCAGAACTCTCTAACTGTCCTGCTTCAAATATTTCCTTCTTGATTTTATCCCAAGAAATCTTCCTAATAAATGAATCCCACACTCCCATCCCGAAATGCCTCATACCATTCCCAGTGTGATCTTGTTCCAGATCAAGTAGATGTACCAAGCCCCATATTATATGAAGTGATTTCCCAGATTGCGCCCATCATGAGGCTAGATGCCGGTTCTCCAAGATCTGGTGTTGCCCCCCCTTGCAGGCAGCTTCACCTGTCTCTGAGATGGGTGTCTTCTATGCTCTGCTCTTCTACCCACGACTATAAGCACCCTTAATCCATCCTGGAGGTGAGTAACCATTATCCAAGCTAGAGCTTTCTCTTTGACCTAAGGGTGTTAGGATCTGTTTGAATAAGACAATTGCTACACGTAAGTATCTGTGAACACAAAGGAAAGAACTTACCATGTTTTCCCCTTTGTCTTCTTGCAGCCTCAGCCGAGGGTTCTCCATAAACACGGTTAGCCTTCCAAGCTGCTGTCCTGCCAGTTGATATGAACACGGCCTCTTCCTCCCTGAAAGACTAACTCATGGCACTGCCAGAAGATATCCTTGGAGCACTGACAGATTAACCGGATTAACTGAAAAAACACCCATTCAGTCAAGATTATGGGCTTTGGAAAAAACCTGAGTTTGCTGTAGATTTTAAAATGAGGTGCATAATATACAGTGCCAACTCATTCCAAGTGGTCATTGGCAGACCATTAGCTGGGAAATTGCTTCCAGTTTTCATCACTGTGCATAACTCAAGTTCCCTTTGGGGAGCTGCCTGTCCCTTCACTAGAGGTCCTGTTTTAGCATGGCAACTACTGGATTATTTTATTATGTGTGCAGATGGCATGATGTGTTAGAAAAAAATTACAGCAGTTCTGCAATCTCAGTGGAAGTGTTTGCAATTTTATGCCCTGGTAGGAATGTAAACATGTCTCCATGATGTTAGTTATAATGTCCAAAGGTCTTCTGTCCAATTCTTAAGCACTTTATAGGAGAACACTATACCAAGATGAATTAGCACGTTCAGTACATGTGAGAAAGCAAGTATTTTCTTCTTTCTTTTATAACTTGTATCTTATTTCTGGCTCAGACTGTCCAAGGCAAGCTCTACTGCTAGCATATCCCAAGTCGTTTGTGGTAGATTGGTGTAAATATGGCCATAATACTGTTAGACTTAACCTCTTGACACTTTACCGAATAAATGGATTGCTTGTAGCACCAGAAGGAAATAGAGGAGAGCCTGGTGACTGTAACCCCTTAGCTCTTGTTTCCTTGGACCTAGGCACAACTTGCCACTTGCACATTCATTTCCACCAGTCCAGGAGGCTTCTGTGTGGCCAGTGGACATTTTTCTTCCTTCTATGAAGAAGACTTCATCCAGAGAGAAAAAGGGAGCAGCTGTCTATTCAACAAACCACGGTGGATTGATGGTACAGGCTACAGAATGCAGTTTGCCTGTGTAGTATCACTTTAACACCTTGGAAAAATTTCTAGGTCAAGTTTAAATCACAATTCTCTGAACAGAAAAAAACATCAAATGATTCCACTTGTGTGCCTAGAGAAGAAAAGGGGTTCAGTATCACACTAAGTTCATTCCTCAGTATGGAACCTACTAGTCCCTTTTAATCCTTTCTGGGTCTATTCCCATGGCTAATTATTTTTTTACCATGTCTTAGAACAAAGCACAGTTCTGGGAAACCTGTCAAATCAGTTATTACTGCTCATCTAGGAGCATGAGAGAAATGTTCATCTTGACTGGCCCTACAAAAGGCTTTACTTTTGTTTTGTTTTTGTTTTTAACATAAATTTGGCTGAATGAAAAATTCAGCAAAGTGTGTACTGTGTGTCCCCTGTCCTAGCCTGGTACAGGCAGACATCAGAGGCTTTCCTTTAAAAACCTATGGATCACCTTCTGGAACCCTTCCAACACAAGCAAACTTGACATTTGAGGGTATCTCCAATCCATGCTGGTTGCCTGCCTCCTCTCAAGGTCTCAGGAAATGCACAGCCCTTGGAAACCACCCCCGCCTGAGATTTGGAAAGCTGACAGGGAAGGAGAGAGAGATCCACACGCGATGGGAGTGAGTCACCAGCAGGGTGATTCACCACGGGCCTGGCAGGCTGCGAAACTGGAGAAGGGGGCTTCCAAGAAGGAAGTGGGAAAGTCACCACCAAGATCCGGCCTTTGAAGAGGTCGACACCATGATTGTCACACTCTCGGCAGACCAAAATTGCCTCCAAATCCAGAGCTAAGAAGCCCAAGCCTGTTCCCTCGCTTGCTAATGCCCAGCGCTATAACATCCCCTTCTCCACTACCCATCTCAGGAAGTCCAGTTTCAACAACAGAACTCCTCCTCCTCCCATTCCTTCCTTTACCCAGCAGCCATGTGTTGAGGATCAACCACAAGCCAAGCACTGCACTGGGGTAACAACAGTGTGCAAGACAGATACCCCCTGCCCTTACAAAACTGCTTTTAACCCTTTGTTAAAAGGTTGACACCCACACTTATGCAGGAAAGACATTCCTTCTCCCAAACACTATCACTACCTGTGTCTCCCACAATGAAAGCTGAATCCAGACAGTGTTCACTTTCTGCCAGAGTGACCCAGGGAAATAAGCACAGCAGGCAGGGGGCAGATTTCGTGCCTGAAGGTGTTGCAATGGAGGAAAAGGCATCACACCCCATCGGCACACACATAGACATCCTTCCCTTCCAGGGCCCACAGTGCTTCCCAAAGCAGCTCTCAGTTGCTTCCCTTGATGTCCACTGCTGGCCACATAGATTCTCATCCCTTATAGAGGCACAATTATTCATCACTATGATGGATTCGCTAAAGCTCCAGTTCCATAACTGGTCCTGGGGACACCAAATTGAGCCTGATGAACCCTAAAGAATCACTGCCAGGGACTGAGCTAGTGTAGCTGGGAATTAACTGAGTTAGCCAAGGGCATGCTGAGACGACTGCTAACACCCTTGGCAACAAGACATGCTTTAGGGTGCAGATGTCCGTTAACTGATGTTAGTGCATTGTTACTTACTTTGACTTTTTGCAAAATATCCTAAATAGTTAAAACGAGTAATTTCCTAGATTTTTCTTTGTAGTCGAAGGAGAATTTTTGAAAGATGATGAGTGAAAATGGAAACAGGAAAAGATAAAATAAAGACTATTAAAGAGCCCAGTAGAAGACAGTCTGTAAAAATGCCTTAATGCCTGGAACAAAGCACATATTTGCATATGAACTACTACTGTTTTCCAAACTCAACCTCTGGAATCATTTGGAGGATAGTTTTGGAAACATAATGGCATACAATCTGAGCAGTGAAGAGCAAAACCAGCAGAAAAAAAAAAAAAAATGGAGAAATGACTTTCTTCTCAGGCTTTGACCTCTTGGCTACAAGATGATGTTCTGTGATCACCAACGGTCCTTTCCCGTGGGACCTTCTTCCTAAGATGGGTGTAGAAATTTTACCTCCCAGAAATGTAGGAGTGGCTCTGGTGAGTTCTGTTTCATGGGAAGTGAGTTTGAGGGTGGCAAGGAATAAATATTTTGATGTGTAAGGGCTGTATACTGTTGATGCTCAACTTTTCCTTTTACTTAAACCTATGCTACACCCTTTGCTAAAAGGCTGACACCCACATTTGTGCAGGAAAGGCACTCTTGGGAATGAACAAATGAATAATTATCAGTCTCTCTAAGGATGCCAAGGGGATTAACTTGTTCAAGCTCCAGAACTGGATTTAAACATGCAGAGCATTGGCAGCTCTGCTAGGGGAAAAAGCGAATGAATCACTTCAGTAGGGTAAGACATACCTAGGGGGATAGAGATCTTATCAACATCCTGTATGGGTAGTGGTGAATCCCTGCTCCAGCTCTGTGAGCTGTGCACCCGCAGACTTGACTTCTACCTCCAGAATACGGGTCAACACGCCACGTTTCTCTCCAGAGTCGCATCTCAGTCACCCAGACAGAAGCACACAGTCCTTAGCTCTAAGGAAGTTCTGCCATTTTCAACATTCAGGGAGGAAAGGAAGGAAGCCCCACCTTACATGGGAATACAAACTCAGAGTAAAAACTTCCAGTGGATTTCCCTTCTTGCTACTTGCAAAACACTTCCCTCACCTGCAAATGTTAGATAATTAATTTGGGAAGACAACAGTGAAAGTCTCAAGAAAGTAAAGTTTTCAAGATCCCCAGAGCACTGTAGTTTTACCAAAACCTCCTCTTCCCAGTGCATTAGCAACCTCTTTCCTGTGATGTTTTCCTCTACAATCTTTAGAGTAGTTGTGTTACTTGACCATTAGACTTAAAGCTGCTGTAGACTCTTCTTAAAAATCTAATCTTTGAAAGTGACATAAATTCCTTTATTCCTTAAAGGCTGGTTTTCTTCACCTCTCCCACAGTCCCTTCCACCCCTCCATTTTTGCTTTGTTTCATCGCCCTTTCTTTTAACAGAGTGATGTGTGTAGATTTCAAGTATTCTAGAAAGAACTCAAATAGAACAGCCTCGTCATCACCTTTTCTCCCCAGTCCTTACTATTAATTCCTTCTTAGGCATGCTCTTGGTGACAGCTCGCTGCCCAGACAGCAATGGGAGATGGCTTCTCCTCTCTGGGTGGTGACTTGTCAGTGCCGCTAATGAAAAGGAAGCATGGGTAGCCTGGGTAATCGGGGAGGAAGTCAGCCCAGGAGATGTTTCTACTGGAGCACAGCTGGGGACTCTACTTCAAAGACAAGCAGGTCCTGCCCCTCCAGCTCCTCAGGTCTGCCTGTAACCCTGGGACCAGGGAACTGTCTTGTGAATTCTGGTTATCAGTGCACAGGATGCCAACACCACCGCACGGCTTCAAGGTAAAAGAGGCCTTCATTTCCTTATTTTGTTCTGGGGACTGGCACTTTCTGGGAGACAGGGAGCATCTTTTGAAAGCTGCAGGAAGCTTGAGGAAAAGCTGGCCAAACACATAGGGAAGGTTGTGCCATGCCTCAATCAAAAGAAAAACTAATAAATCGCTCTTATTTGGGAAGGTGGCAAACAGGAGGATATCTGTGTTGGCTGCCTTCTGGCCCTCACTTTGACTCAACAGGGAAGGTAGTTGGCTGGGAAGACATGCAGCCTGGGGAGTGAGGGACAAGCACTGTTCCCCAAGTCTTAATATTTTAAGGTGAACTGTACAAGTGATAGATGTAAAGGGGCATCATTATTGGGTGTTAGGTAGGTTTTTGACCTCCTGCCCGACAACAAAATGCCTTCCATGAAAGAGTAGAAAATGAGTGTCCAAGGATCTGTAAAATTGTGGTTCCATTAGCCTGTGAGGCTGTTTAAAAATCTTGAAGCACCTCACGTATTCTAACTCCAGAGCCTCCCCTCCCCAATAATACCAAGCATCAGAAGGCACCGAGACTAGTAAAAAGTCACTGTGCAACTTGTGCTGAATTAGTTATCTGGTTGACATCGTATGAAACAAATCCAAACAGCTTGTAGAAAAAGTCAGATGAAAAGATAATTTACTTTTGTTGCAAAATTTTGAAATCTAGCTATAGATTTTTTTGATAATTCAGATTTTCCCTGAACTTTTGGAAGACCACCTTAAATTTAATGTTGTATATACTTAGACATTAGTTCTGATTCTACATAATTCTTTTCATGTTTGGGAGCCAGTGGCTTGGGAGTTTTATGTGGTTACTTGTTTCTTTTATTGATGTTATATTCCAAGCCAATGTATTCCTAGGAGCTTACAGAGGTTCTAAAACCAAGGCCTTTTTGCCTAATGTGCAGAGAATTAGAAACAGTCCTGCTGACATGAACTACAAAGAAGCTATTAAATTAATCCAATGTTGGATGTAGTAATACCTAAAACAATTAAAACACTGAAGACTCTCCTGGTTGCATCCCGCATTGTTAATAGCCTTTTAAAAAATGCAGTCATTGGAATCAAAGGAAAAAGTCTGTGGTTTTGCTGCATCAAGACGCACAGCTACCAAACATGGAATTCCAGGCTTGGTTGATGTGCAGGAGTGCACAGATCTGTTTTGTGTGATCGTTTTTAATTACAAATAACCCACCCCCCTCAAATTCTGTAAAAATGCATTCATATACTCTCTGCTAAAACAAAGCCTAAAACAGGAGACTCATACTTGGTCATGATTTTGCTTGGAGTAGGGCCAATGTTCTTGAAGATAACCTTGGAGAAAATCTTATTCACCATTAAATGCGTGGAGCATGAAGGAACTTCTCTTGTCCCATCCACAAATTGGTGATGGTCTTCTCTCATCTCGGGAGGTAGCCCAACCTGTAAGAAAGCACAGATGCCATGAAAACACCTATCTAAGCATTGCATAAACTGCTTCATTCAAGCATAATTCCAAAAAAGGTAATCTGGAATTTAAGCACCACCTGGTCCTTGCTTCTGTGACCCCTAAATCAATGTTAATTATATTTCCTGCATTTTATTTCTAACCACAATTAACTACCTTTCGTCTGTTTGCATTGGGAGCTGTCTGCTGGCTCTCTGGCCACTTTTGACAATTCCTAGATCTAGATCCATTCAGTACATTTGAGAGAAGACCAAGAAGGTTCTCCCCACATGTCAGCTGCAGAGGTTTAAAAATGCACAGCCCAGTTCCTTTTCACGTCAAAAACGTCCTTGCTTACAGGTGGAAAGCTTTAAGGGAATGTGGCATGGAAGAGGATACTAACGTCTGAACAATGAAACCTGCACCTTTTTCATTCTTATTCAGTTTCCACCTCACATCCCCAGAATGGGAAGTCTTAGCCTCTTCCCTGTTTTGGCGCCCATGGAGAGTCAAGGGTTCCATTTGCTTCAGTTCACACATAGGTGATTGTAAGGTTCTCTGGGCTCTGAATGGTTTCTCTACCACTCTCTTTCCTTCACAAATACAGAACTAGTGTCTTTACAAGGCCATGCCTGAGGATACCCAGTTTGGCTAGTGAAAGATACTCATATTACAGAAAGCTGCCTAATAGCAGCATTTGACTTTATGCTCCAAGTCTCTATCATAACTGGGACAGATTTGACCAGCCTGCTGAAAAACCAAGCCAGCATCAATGTTTTGAAACTAATTCCACCAAAATTCATATATCACTAAATCATACTACTCTAGTTCCAGTTAATTCAACTATTTAATATCATTAAGCACTGAATTAAATAGCTTTACACAAAATTTTAGAAAAGATCAATATGGTAACAAAATTACATATTAGCAGTAAAAAGCACCAGAGAAAAGAAAATATTGATCTGTTGTGGTTTATATACTTGAGTTATTCTTAGGACTTTGTGGAGATTGGCACAGCTGTGATACAGGGGAAGGTAGTATTCTGAATTCAAGAGTAGTGGAGGGACAGGCATTGTGGAACAGAAGATTAAGCTAAGCTACCTCTTGGGACCCTGGTATTCCATATTGGAGTGCCTGGGACCAAGTCCCACATCTGTTTCCTATCCAGCTTTCTGCTAATGTGCATGATGGGGGCAACAGCTGATGGCTCAGGTACTTGGGTCTCTGCTACTCATCTGGGAGACCTGGGTGGAATTCCTCACTCCTAGCTGTGGCCTGGCCCAGTGCTGGCTATTATGGACATTTAGGGGAGTGAACCAGCAGATGGAAGATCTTTCTTTCTTTGTTTCTCCTCTCTCTGCCACTCTGTCTTTCAAACAAATAAATAAATCTTAAAAATGCTGAACGAGGAGAATTTACCCAATCTCTCTGAGACCTCTGCTCAGCCGTTTGGGATGCTGTCTGTCCTTACTCAGTAGACAGGCCTGTTTGGAAGCCAAAATGAGCTAAGAGAAGACGCTGTTCTGTGCCACCAAGATTTGTGTAGTTATTATGGTGAGCTGGGCTTGGGGCTTGATTCAGTGATCCATTTCCCTTGCTTGAGGCCTTCTCCTCAAAGTGGTTATTACTGAACCTCCATTCTGGAATTTAGAAAGGAAGAAGAAAGAAGGACAAGGAAGTAACAGTATTTTATATACGCACACATGCACACACGCACACGCATATGCACACACACGCGCGCGTGCGCACACGTGCTTTTTCCAGCATACTGAGATTGGTCTGCAGAGCATATGGCCAGGGTTTCCATTCACCTCCACTTCTCCACCTCCCAAAGACTTAGAGCTTCATGATCTCCTGAGGGAGGGAACCTCAGGCGTGGCTTAGGAGACACAAAGACTGCCAGGCCTCCCGTTGGAGCAGACCAACCCAAGTGTGAAGTTACAGCTTGGGAAGCAGACAGCCACATCAAACAGCTTTAGTGAATGACTTCACCCAGGAGGAAAAAAATCACACAATCGTCAACTGAATCTAAGACCAGTGTTCTCCACAGGTCTGAGGGGAAAGTATATGCTGAAAAACAAACCATTTCATGCTTTCACAAATACGGCTAAAAGCACATTTCATAACCCAGAAGATTATATAGATGGCAGATATTTTTATAGCTTCCATAAATGAGGAGTTAAACCAACTGTCTGATTCTGTTGGTCCTCGAAGAGTGGTTAAGCTAATGAAATATTTCCTTCATTCATGGCCCTCAACTGTAGGTTTTATTTTATTTTATTTTTTTTCCGCTGTGCACCCTTGACAAATTCCCAGGTCTAGAGTTAGGAGGAGGAGTTATGTGGTAAAACAAGAGTGCCTTTTCTGTTGCATGTTCACTTTAGTTCCCTGGGTTCCCAGGGCAGAAGATGTTGAGAAACATTTTTCTCTAAACATAAGAATTACTGTGCACCACAATTTTGAACCCCTGATTTCCATATCTTAAGCAGCTATCAACTTGCCAATTCCCTTTGAGTCGCCTTTGTATTTTCTTATAATGTTTCCTTCTGTTTGGGATTGTCCTCAAGAGGAGCTGGGGGGTGGGGGGTGGGCATGATTCTTTTTAAATTGATAAAAATGAAACTGTACAGATTGTTGCCCCCTTGTGTCTGTGAGCATGATCTCTATCAGGCTTGAAAATCTGCTTTATCATTTTGTATATTTGACTATTTTGTATTCAGCATTACTTGACTCCTTATGTGCATGGCAATGTATTAAAATGTGGGATTTCTATTACCGTGTAAAAGTGTTTTGATTCTGATTTTCAACATATATCCTTGGAAAAAATTATATTAAACTTTTCATTTCTGTTTTCTTCAGTTCATCAGCTTTGCAGAAGAAAAAGGAAAGTTAACAGCATTTCACTTTCCCTGTGTTAGCTAATGATGCAATTCATGGTGGAAAACTGTCCTCAATTACGCTGTGTTTCCTGGAGAAATAATATATGTGAAATGAATCGGTGGCCTCCCTCCAGCTCCCAGCACACAGAATTCCCCCAGCACCAAGTCCCACCAGTGTGACTGCTATTTCTGTTACAGGCTTTAGTGTTGAGCACAGCTGGGTAAAAGTCACAATTCTCCCCATCCCAGACATGAGAAGGCACTAGAAAGAAGACAACAGATCTTCGTCCACAAATTTGTTCTCACCAGTGAGAGTCATAAGCGCTTGTAACAGCATGATTGATGGCATCCCCTAGTGCCTCCCATCTCCATGTCTCTCCAGTGGCAACCAAGTATAAGCAATCTGTATATTATGAATAGAGATATTGACCTTTATTTATGCCCGAGAGATCTAGGGTGTGAAAAAGTCAATTTGCCATTACTACAACAAAATGCCTGAAGCAATTAACTTTTTAAAAGAATTTTATTTTGGTCCACAGTTTTGGAGGTGCACAGTCCAAGACTGAATGAGCCCTATTGGTTTGTGCTCTGGTGATGATGTTGATAGCTGAGTCTTAAGGCAACTAAGAGTGACAGGGAAACTGTAAGTCAATGCTATGCAATTTATTACAAAGCTGCCAGGACTTAGTCATGTTGGGGCTCCACCTCATTCCATCCGATCACTTCCCAATAGCACCATCTCCAAACATGATGATTAGATTAAGTTTTCTGCTCTGTTAGTGCTACTAACAATACTTTAGGGACTAAGCCTTTAACACATAAGCCTTTGGCTCATTCAAACTAGTATCCAAGCCATAGCATGTCGTTAGAAACCAGTGCTGTCAGACAGATTTGACACATCCAGTTTTCTAGCTAAGCAAGCATCTGGATGCCTTTAAATCACATCTACATACTTTTTAAATGCCAAGAAAAGTCCTGGAACTTAAGGGAAAAAACCCTGAATAATAGGATGCACCAAATATAAACAACAAACCATTTTACCCACACTAAACTACCATCCTCACCCTTTATTTTCTCAAGGAGACATTGTAATGAGTACTTATAGATACCATGACTTTGCTGAATGTGATGAATTGCCTCAACCAATACAGAAGAAACACTTTTTCTCAGAGAGGAAAAAGCATTTATAAATTGTATAAAAAAGAAAGGATGCACGAATTGCCTTTTTTTCTTCTGACACATTGGCTGTGAATCTAGGGTCATTTTTAGATTTTGTCATTTTCTGAGAAATATTTCCATAGGCAAAACCTGCGATGACCTTTCATACTAACTTACTCACGCAATGAATAAAGCTTCTGAGTATCTTCACACACCTTGAAACTCTAAAGGCACAATTTTTCCCCTTTTTCTCTACATGCCAGTTAAGGATATAGAAAATGGGTGAACTTTTTGTTAGTTAACTTCCTCAGGAGATGTCAAAATGAGAACCCTCAAATCCAACATTCTCATCTTTCTGGAGTCATTGCTGATCGTTCTCTTTCTTCTTGTCTTTGTCACCACTTTCTTCCTTTTCCTCTACCTTTAATGATCTCCTCCCTTCTCTAAGATCATCTTGTTACCCATCTCTGTTGTACTTACCTCTGCCTCTGTCTCATCTCCTTCTCCCCATAACTCCCATTACTATCTCTCACTTCTGACACCTTTATCTTTCTTTTTTTTTTTTTAGGGTAGAGTACTCATAGTATTTTATTCCCATCTCTTGGCATATAACAGTTGCTCAACAAATGTTAGGTGAATTTAATTAAACTTGGTGCCACATTCTGTTCAGCTTATTTTCCTCTCACCTACTGAGCCTAGTAGCCCCTACCAACATTTCATTAAGCAAATTATCCCATAGTAATGAAGACTGAGGTCAGATGCATTTTCTGAGCTCAGTGAAATCTTTAGGAAACAGGTTCTGCCAAACCAGAAGTAAGCATATTCCCTTTTATACCACTTTGTCAATGTCAATGAACACACTCATTGGAAGAACTCACGTTTTTCTGCATAAATACGGTAGCTACATTTGGATCCAAGGACAGTGATGTTTGTGAGTTCAGTTGAGAGCACCAAAATAATTAAGATTTTTTTCAGAATATTATAAAACCCTTCAGTGTGCACTGTGCTGCTGCATATCTTGTGCTAAGTAAATCCTAAAATGCATTCTAGTTTACTGGGGATTTATTTTTCCCAAGAACTGTCTCTGATGCAGGAGGTTGCTTATGTTGATTATGAACTCATTCGGATTTTTCATACTTGGCTCACACCTCTATTTTTAGATATGTGAACATCATAAAACAGCTTTCTATGAACTTGTATGAGTAGTGTACAAATATTAAAAAATCAACTTTAAAAAACATTTAATAAAAGCAGTCACGTTCGTTCTTCTGTTTGTGCATAGCACTGGGGAGATGGCAGGTGGGAGTGGATCATGAGATTTGTATGTGAAAATGTCCAGTCTTGTGAGAAATGGAAAACCAGACAGGATTCTGTTGTTCTCTCCTATCTCTCTTCTTTCGGTCATGTAACCCAGATATCATAGGGCCCCATGGCCCAGACTCTGCAGGGAAGTCCAGGAGAGAGATGAAAATGAGCTTGAAAGTGTAGCCAGATGACCCTTCACCCTTCGTGAAACTCCAGAAGCCTCGTGTATGGAAATGAGTGTGTGGATGTGTTACACAGAAAAATATCTTCAAAATTCTTCTTCGCATCTATGTCGCCCTCATCTTCTTCTACCCCAAGGCAGCTGCTTCCTTCTACTTCTCGTCTTTAGAATAGGAGCGCTTCTCACTCGCAGCCTTTTTCCTTACAATCCTTCCATTTTGCTTCTGCAGCTCTGCTCCTCTATCCCTGCTGCCTGATTCTGTCTCCCCAAAGCATAAAGACCAATTTGGTGACTACTGAGTTTTCTTTAGTAACAAAGAGATCAAAAGGACTACATTCATGCAATATTTCCCTTAATAATTTTCTTTATCAATTTTTCTTTGTTTTTCTTAGTAACTCTTACCCCAAAGCTGCAGAATCAATGACCAAAAATTGGAGAGTAACAGAAATTTAATGTAGCTGCTTCTAAAAGGTAAGCTTTTTGGGGCTGGAAATATTTTCATGTATTCACTTAACAAACATAGATGGATCTTGTGTGTTTACTTTGTGCATTGGTAATCCTAGAGACTAATGACTTTTTTTTCTGAACTTAAAGATCTTACATCCCAAGAGAAATTCGCAGCTCAACAAATAATTTCTTCTTTAAGTATTCCTTATCAAAATGCAGGTGTCTTTGGAAGGATAATAATTTAAGACCCATTCATTCTCAGATGTTGGGATTGGAGAAAGATGCAAAAACGTTAAATAGCCAAGTAAGCTATGAAAATGTGACACATGTACTAGAGACTGGGGATGTACATTAGCACATTAAAGGCTCTGATAAGTCTGGCAGGAAATAATCATGTATACTGGCTTAGTGCGGTATTTGAAAATTTGAGCATCAACTATTTTTCCTCAGAGAATCCCAGTTAGGAGCCTACAGAGCTCACATTTTTGGAAATGCTGTTCTAAGTCAGTCATTAGCTTGATGGCCATGTTATCTTAGTCAAGTGAATGTGAAGTTCCAGGAAATAAATTAAGCAAAATATCAGTCCCTGAGAGGGAGATAGAGACTCTGGGGCCAGAAAGTGAACTAACAACAAACTTTCTATTATTAAAAATTATTATGTAGCATCTAGTTCATTTTCAATCCCATGAACTTATGACTTACTAGCTCTGTCACCAGCCATGGATGGGAGAGGGGAAAATAGTTGTGTGATCTTGACTAAGGTTCACTTCTTTCTAGGTATTAATTTTCCTTCCTAGAATACCGGGAGTTTGAAATAGATAGACTCCAGAATCCCTTTGCAACTCACATCTTTCAACCAAATTCTAACTTTGCACAATCTTTTCTCTAACTTTGCTTTCAAAGATAACTAAGCAGAAGCCAGCGATGTTGGCATAGCAGGTAAAGCCGCTGCCTACAGTCCTAGTATCCACATGGGCGCCAGTTCAAGCCCCGGCTGCTTCACTTCCAATCCAGCTCTCTGCTATAGCCTGGGAAATTAGTAGAAGATGGCCCGAGTCCAGGGGTGGGAGAACCAGAAGAAGCGCCTGGCTCCTGGCTTTGGATCGGTGCAGCTCCGGCTGTTGCAGCCAACTGGGGAGTGAACCAGCAGACAGAAGACCTCTCTCTCTTTCTTTCTCTCTCTCTGTCACTCTTTCTCTCTCTCTCTCTCTCTCTCTCTCTCTCTCTGCCTCTCCTTCTCTCCATGTGTAACTCTTACAAATAACTAAATAAAATCTTAAAAAAAATACTACAAGAATTACCAGTAGGCATTCTTTCTAAAATTCAGGAAATCTAGATGCTTCTGATACACCATAGTACACTTTCCTTCTCAAGACTGATGAATTTTTTTAACTTAGACATTTTTGTCTCACAAGGAGCAATTGTTCAAAGAAAACAAGAACTTGGACCATGATTTCAACAATCATACAAGCACATAGCCCACCACTGGTAACATTACTAACACAAGTAGATGTGAATATTTGTTGGATAATCCAAAGTCATTAAAAATTATTCTTAAATACAACATAACCAGAAAAAAATCTTTCAAAGAATCTGAAAAAAATGCAAACACAAACAAATGATATCAAAGTTGACACTTTGGGTATTTTTCTTTGGGTGAAACCCTATTCAAAACTAATAAGGGAGTTAGAATTCAGAGCTACATTTTAAAGAAGGATTCAGAAAGTTTCTGGGATAACTCCCAAAAGATGATATTTCTGAAAGTGTGTTCATGTGTGATACTGCTACATGAAAATAGAATACTTAAAAATTATATATTTTATTTCATTTTGAAAAACAAAAGTTGCTTAAATGAGACTCAATCCTGATGAGGATGTGAAAATGATCTCTGAAATATGATTTAATTTACTCTAACAAGATAATAGCTACGCTAACAGAATGCTTACTGTGGATTAAGCATTGTTTTCATTACAACATTCTGATACATATTGCTATTCTCATTGGATTAAAAAAATAAAAAATAAGGCTTAAATAAATTCAGTTCCTAGACCAGATCAATTGGCGAACCCAGCTCTTTCTGACTGGAAACACAAAATCTCCGCCATCACAGTATAAGCACATCTATGGAGTGTCTGCCATACACAAGGCATTTTGCCAGACAATCTCTTGCATACGTAATCTTTTACCTCTTCCAGATCACAGTATACCTTTCGAACATGGCTGAAAGCTATGGATGATCTCTTCAAAATGTACCCGACACACAAACATTGACATATGTTTTCATATGTCATGAGTTCAAGGACCTTCAGAACCCAACCCATTTTAAGAATTTCTGCTTTACGTAACAACGTGGAATTAAATTCATAAAGAAGAAACGGTAGGAGAAGCAATGAAACCAGGAATGGCATGGCCTTCAATACAGAGCAAACTTCGTCTCACAGGAAGAGTATTTATTGGGTGCCTTCCTTGGGAGGCCCTGGAAATACAATAGAAAATTGTGTAGATAAGGTCCAGTTTTCATGGAGAAAAGGAGACAGAGAAGTGAACAGGCATTCAGTTCTTAGCCCTCATTGTGCATTTTTTAGCTCTTTGGTGCTTCTAAGTATTAAAAGGCCAGATACTTATTTATTGGATGTTCATGCTGAAGATATTACTGTTACACAATTTCTGTACCAATTTATAAAGTTGATAATATAATGAACATTTATGGTTTTTTTCTCTGTTTTTAAACCTAGAAAATTTTGTTTAAGGTATACAAACTTCATGCATTTCATATATGCAAATTTAAGAACATAATAATTCTTCCCACCCTACTTCCCTCCCACCTGCACTTCCACCTTCTTCCTCCTCCCTGTCCTATTCCCATTCATATTTTTTACTAAGATCTATTTTCAGTTAACATTATACTTGTGAGATTAACTCTATACTAAGTAAAGAGTTCAACAAATAGTATGAAATAAAGACAAAACTTGAAAATTTATGTTAACAAAAATATTTCTCCAATTGCCTTTGGTAAAACAGAAGCAAATAGTTTTGTTCTTTCAAATGCTGATTCCAACATCTGTCCTCTGAAATTGGTATTAATGTATTCTCTTCAAATTAGTAGTTTTGATTTTCTCTGTATCAAGAGACTGTCAGATATGCCTGTTTGTGCTGTTTCTGTTAAAATTTTAAAACACTTTTTTTCTTGCAATATGTTACGCAATTCAGCTAACATTGGGGGTAAGGTGGCTATTAGTCGGAAACCAAGTATATATATCCTCTGTCCTCATATGGAACAATTGCAAGCTTGTCAATTCTTTCTCTTTATGTTTATATGAGTGCTTTTATTTATTCATAACCCATTTATATCCACAAAGTAGTTGAGGCAATTCACAAGAAAATAGACCGTAAAATATAAAGCTAAAAATAAATCGAAATCAGGATCACAGAAAATGTAGAACAATTAGACGATCAAGACAAGGATGTAGGTTGTGGCCTATACTCTTTGGCCATCATTATTAAAGATGAACTACAGATTTCCTGATAACCTTGGAGACAAAGTGACATGGTATAGGATTTACAATATCAACAAAAATAAACATAGATATCTAACAGGGAACAATACGAAACTCACAAGAATTTTTAATATAAAATAGAATTGTGCTCACCATGCTTAGAGCTATGCCTCTAAGCCCTGAGAGTACAGTGAGTCCTCTTTAATGCAGTTGGAGAAGTGTCACTTTGCAAGAAGTCAAGTGTTTCTTCCCACATAAGTCTGAAAATTTTCTTAATGTGTCTTTACAGGTAGGACCCTGAACAAAGCAGTGGACAAAGTCCCTCTAACACACACGATAAAGGTTTCTGAAATAGCTACTTCCTGTGATGTTCCTCCAAGGCAGAAAAGATCAAAGCGACTATGTGCAATGAAGTAGGGGGGAAAAAACCTGTTGTGGCCAAAATAATGTGGTCTCCATTCATGAATTCATCAAATCTTAAGGTTACCTAAAGGATTGAGAACACAGAAGCAAGATATTGTGCTCATGAGTGGAGGTCCCTGGCAGCCACACTCAACTTTAAGAGCAACCATGTTTGGAGCATTTGTAAGATGGCAGGCACTTTAGTGCACTGTTTTGTTTGATTTTTATATCACTCTCCAAGGTTGGGGCACTGGTCAAGATGTTTCAATTACAAGTGGCTAAAACCAACCCGAACTACCTTAAGCAGAAAAGAAAGAAAGAGAAATTTCTTAGATTATGCCATGAAAGAAGTCAGTGTTAGATGGGCCCTTTTTTCTTTTATTTAAGGTATACAGATTTAGGAACATAGTGATACTCTCACTCTACCATCCCTCCCACTCATGATCGTGAAAGCTCTAGAATCTGGAAATCTTGGATTCCACACCCATACAGCATGAAGCTTAACCAGAGCTCACCAGACAGAGTGAGTCACATGGCGCTGCCTGCCTGTGAGATGGTTAGGAAATGATGGGGCAGAGAAGACGGAAGGGAAGGGTTGTGGTGTGTATGTGGATATTTGTGAGTATTAAATATCTCTGGCATGTAGAGCCATAAAATTCCAACCCCTAGTTCTTACCTATTGCAATTCTGTCACATATTCCTCAAGAGCCACAGAGGCAAATGTGAATAATAGTAATTTCTGGTCAAGCTCTCCCTCTGGCAGCCATGAGTGAGAAAGACACAGACGTGCTAGCTCTTTAAGTGATCCTGGGAGAATGAAGAAAGAGATGCCAACCCCCACAGACAGGCAAAGCCAGCTAGCACCCTGTCAACTCTGCCTCCCACCAGGAGTTACAGAGAAAGGAGCTGACCCAGAGACTGATTGTTCCTGCCAGCCTTTAGGGCTGCCCAGAGCTGAGTCCAAATGAGAAGACACTTCCTTAGGCTTCAAGATACTAGGCTAACCACCAAAGGCAGCTGTATTTTGAAGCTGACAATGTTTCTGAATTCAGCTCCTCCTATGACTTGAATTCTTATCTTCAGTGGTGAGAGTCAGTTGGGTAGGACAATGCTGACATGAGCTCTTAGCCTACTGCCTCATGATCTTGGATAGTGCAGATATTTGATGGGATGAGGCATAATGCAGGTAAATGCATGTTTTATCAGTACATATCATTTTGTTTTTTTAAGTTTTATTTTGTTTATTTGAAATGCAGAGTTACAGAGAGGTAGAGAGAGAGAAAAAGGTCTTCCATCTACTGAGTCACTGTCCAGATGGCTACAGTGACTGCTGTGCCCATCTGAGCCAGGAGCCAGGAGCTGCTTCCAGATCTCCCACATGGGTACAGTGGTCCATGAATATGGGCCATCCTCTGCCACTTTCCCAGGTGTGTTAGCAGGGAGCTGGATAGGAAGTAGAGCAGCCAGGACTTGAACTGGCGCCCATATGGAATGCCCACAGTACAGGCTGGGGCTTTAACCTGCTGCACAACAGTGCCAGCCCCTGGTACACATAATTTTGATTCCAAGCTCCTACCTAGCCTTGTGTCAGCATGAGTCAGACTGTATACCCTCTATTGCCTCCTCTGGACTAAACTAGAACTTGACCTAAGTGGTTGATTGGCAGTAGACCTCTGTCACCTGGGCCCTACTCTAGTGATGATTTGGCCTTCAAAGAAGTAGGGGAGAAAACTGAGCCAAAAGAAAGAAAAAAAGGAAAATTTCCAGAAAATGTTCTAAAAGATGGTGCTTTTAATTTATTGTTTTCTCTTACTCCAAATACTACCTCTAATACCATGACTGACCACGTTGGTTTTCCTGAAGACTCCATTACTAAGAGTTTTCTGGTTTCTGTGCAGAAACCACTGATGCTCACTGAGTATTTCAAGTGCTGTCTTGCACAGCTCTGTGTTCATAGGGCCAGGGCCTATGGACTTTCAACAGAAGCAATGATACCCTCAGGAACGTCCAGGCAGAAGCAAAGAATAGCCACATTATCACCTTCCAGCCTTCTCAAAGACACTGGATGAGGTGCCAGATGGTGAGGCTACATGGAGAAAGTTGCCCCACCCACATCAGGCATTATATGAGTAAGAAATATAATTTTATTGTAGAAGTCATTTAAATCTCAGGATTTGTCTGCCATAGCACTTGGGATTCATCATCCTAATTTCAGATATATATGTCTATTCTTGTTCACTTGAAAGGCAGAAACACAGAGTGTATGAGAGAGAAAGAGATGGAGAAAAAGAGAGAGAGAAATCTTCCATCTTCAGATTCACTCCACAAATGCCTGCAACAGCTTGGTTTGGGCCAAGCCAAAGCCAGGAGCCAAGACTCAATCTGCATCTCCCAGGTGAATGGCAGAAACTCTACTACTTGTAGCTTCACTGCTGCCTCTCAAGGTGGACATGAGTAGGAAGCTGGAATCATAAGCAGAACTGGGTCTCCAACCCAGACATTTGGATATGGGATATGGGCATCCTAAGATGTACCTTAGCTGCTGTGCCAAATTCCTGTCCCAATATGAGAAATATTAACATGAGACACATATAAAAATCTTAGTGCTTGAAAAAAATTATGCAATAGTCTTTTATGCTTTTTTGTAGATGATATTTTGTTCAGGAAGAGTTAACACTACACACACACACACACACACACACACATATATAAAATTTCTAACTGCCCCTTACTTTCTCAGGTTGTCTTACAAATATTCCCATATTTGTGTATATGTTCTTTCATTTTATTTTTTTCCTTCTCAGTTGAACAGAGTTGCGTAGCTTAAGATGTACCACTTTTGATATTAATAATAACTTCAATTTAGGCCTTTTTTCAATTTAGGTCTTAATTACACTGGTTAATGGGACTCACATTTCTTAACTGTAGTCTCAGAATAGTTATTGGTTCATTTCTATTTGATTTTTTATTAAATAGTAAGGTTAAAAAAAACAAGAAAATATTCAATAAAATTGCCCAAATTTGGATGGCCAAAGCTAAAACATGTGGTTGACAGTTGGGCTACAACATGATGGCTCTGAATTTTTAGATTGATCAGTTTCAATTCATCTTTGGAACAGTAGTTGAGAGGCTTCTAGAAAAGTATAAGGGGCTTCAAAACACCGATGGAAAGCAGGTACTGTAAAAAACCTATCCATGGATTTCAAATGTTTCTGTTAGCAAAATATATTATCTTTTAATTCTGATTTCTATATGACTTTTTTAATTTATTTGTTTATTTGAGAGGTAGCATTACAGAGAGAGAGACAGAGACAGAGAGACCGAGAGAAAGGTCTTCCATTCACTGGTTCACTCCCCAAATGACCTCAAAGGCAGGAGCTAGGCCCATCCAGAGCCAGGGGCAAGAGCTTCTCCTGGGACTCCCACATTGGTAGAGGGACCCAAGCACGTGGCCATCCTGCACTGCTTTCCCAGGCCACAGGCAGAGAGCTGGATTGGAAGAGGACTAGCTAGGATATTAACCACCACCCACATGGGATGCCAGCTTTGCAGATGGAGGCTTAACCTACTACACCACAGTGCCAACCCCTCTATATGAGCTTTTCAAAGGCCCCTCATATATAAAGACCGCACACAGAGAGAAAAGGCTAATGAGGAATAATGTTAACAAATGGTAAATTTAGGTGATGAGAAAGTAAGTGTTCATAGCAAACTGTTAGTTCGACTGTTCTGTAGATATGAAATTATTCGAAATAATAAGGAGAAAAAGAAGCCTCCACTACCACCTCTACCCTTTTATCTTGTGTTATTTTCTGCAGAACACATAGAATTCTCTGAAATTCTGTATTTCATTATTTCATTGATTGTTGAATCTTCCTCCACTGATTATAAGTTCCTGTGAATGGCACTTTTATCAGCCTGGTGAACCAGTTCATCCCAAAGCAGCACTCAATGTATGATTGTTACATGCTTGAATGAATAAATGGCCCACCCAGAAACACTTGACCCGTGCGATGCCCGGCCTCCTGAGTGATGAGCTGGGCAAATGTGCCTAGAACGCTCGTCTTTTCCTCGGTGCCAAAGGGCTCCCAAAACAACCAACAAATCAGCAAATCTGAGTGCCCAGTCTCAACCTTGTGGACCTGCTTCTACAGGGGCCTTCAGTCTCACCAGGAGAAAAAAGTTCTTATAGAGGGGCTGGCGCTGTGGTATAGTAGGTCTGTGTACAACAAAGATAACCTTTTTCACATTACAAAAGCATGTCCACAAATACTGTTTCCATTGAACCCTCAGATCAGCCCTATGCAACAGGTAAAATGACTCACTCACTGGTAGAGTAGCACAGGAAAAGTTTGCATGGCTTAACTAAGGTCCAACACTTTTAGCTTGCAGAACCATGACTGGAACCCCACTTTTCTGACACATCAAACTGTCTAAAATGTGGCATACAATTATTAACATGCATCCTTTTAATTATGAATCAACTTACAGATTTTTGTATACATAGTAGTCAAAAACACATCCAAAATTAGTCCATCCCATAACAGAAAATCACTATCTAAAAGACAGTGCCTTCTAACATACGACAGCAACTACTTGGCAGTGTCAGTAAGATGGAGGTTTCAGGGGCCCTGGTTTTGAGCTAAGCCTCCAGGCCCTTTAAGGAAAGTACTTCTGTTTCTTAATCCACCAGCTTGCCCTTCGGCCCTTCCACTCCCATAAAGACACTCAACCCATCACAGTGGGTGGCTTCAGAGCACCAACTTCACAGTCAGATGACACCTAACGCTTTGTAAGCTACATAGAAATAGAACTCCGTCTCGATCAATACTTGGAGGGAAGGCAAGAAAACGGCAGACATTTCAAGCCTTGCAAGGAGTAGTGTTGTTCTCTCAGGAGGTTGCCCTCTTAACGGAGAGTCAATACTGTGTATATCACTTGCCCGATAGGAAGCAGGGGCTGGTGGAAAAGCATCCTTGCTTCTTGCACAAGGGCAGCAATCCCACATCCTAGGACTGTCACAAAGGACTACTACTGCGTGCTCGCACTTCCGCGCATTATCTAAAACATTCAGTCACAGAAGCAGGGAATGGAATGATGGCTAGCAGGGGCTGGGGGCAGAGGGAGAGGGGGAAATGGGGAATGCTGTTGAATGTGGTTGTAAAGTTTCGGTTATGCAAGACGAGTAAGTCCTAGGGCTCTGCTGTGCGATGTGGTATCTGCAATGAGCAAAATTACATTGTACACTGGAAATTACAAAAGAGTAGATCCCAGGTTAAGTGTTCATATCTCAAAAACAGGCAGGGGGC
This sequence comes from Sylvilagus floridanus, assembly GCA_949820135.1. NCBI lineage: Eukaryota > Metazoa > Chordata > Mammalia > Lagomorpha > Leporidae > Sylvilagus > Sylvilagus floridanus. The sequence continues at coordinate 145,192,922 of OX463241.1, read as the reverse complement.
GGGGGGCAGGAAGAGGCTTTTGGAAGGAAGAGATGGACTTACCTGATTGTGGTGATGGTTTCACAGATGTATGCATATGGCCACATCCAGCAGTTGTATGCATTAAATATGGGCTGGGTTTTTTGTATAGCAATTATACTTAAAAAGAGCTGCTTTAAAAAAAAACCAATAGCACTTTCCAGTTAGAGTAGAGTGCCTTTGGCCATGGTTCAACTCAGGTAATTACGTTTCTATCCAAATTTCCAACAGTGTCTAATTTGTTCAAACAGGATAGTGTTCAGTAAAACCAATGCAATAATAAAACATTATTTTATGTTTTAAAAACTTATACTAATGAAATTGATCAAAAAATCTAACATTCAAAATCCATTTTGGGTTTCTCTTTCCTTTTCTTTTTAAACAGCTGTATTGAAGAATTATAAATACACTACAAAATTTACACTTCAAATGCCCAATTCAGTGTTTAAAAATATGTATAGGATTGTGCAGTCTAACTTTAGGACATTTCCACGGCCTGAAAAAGAAATCTTGCACCCTGTTCCAACCTACCTTCCTCTCCTCTAGCCCCTGCCTACCGTTGATATGCTTTCTGTCTTTGTAGATCTACCTATCTGGACATTTCATACAAATATGATCATATAATATGTGGTCTTTTATGATGGGTTGATTTCGCACTCATCCACACTGTAGCAAGTGTATCATTACTTCAGTCCATTTTATTGACAAGTAGAACTCCTTTGGTATGAATATGCCACATTTTGTCTGTCCATTCTTCAGTTGATGGACCATTTCTATTTGAGTATTATGAATAATGCTTATGTAAACATTCACCTACAAGGTTTTGTTTGGTTAGCTATTTTTGTTTCTCTCCAGTATATACTCAGGAGTGGAATTGCTGGGTCACGTGGTAACTATATTTCACATGTTGAAGACCTGCCAGACTATTTTCCAAAATGAGGGAACCATTTTAGGTGTTCATCAGTAACATATAATAATTGAAATTTCTCCATATCTTTACCAATACAGGTGATTTTGCAAGTTTTCAATTATAGCCATCTTAGTGGATATGAGATAATATGTGGTTTGAATTTCCCAAATGCCTAATGATGTTGAGCATTTTTTCATGTGCTTATTGGTAATTTGTATAACTTCTCTGGAGAAATGTCTATTCATTTTCTTTGACCATTTTGTTGTTTTGCTGTTGTTAATAAAATGCTTTTACCATTTTTAATTTGGTTTTTTGATTGAGACATAATAGCTCTTTTTATATATTTGAATGCATGTCTCTTTTCGGGTATGTGGGTGAAAAATATTTTCTATGATTCTGTCTATTGTCTTTTCACTTTTTGATGGTAATATTTGCAGCGCAAAAGTTTTAACTTCGGGGGCAGGCATTTAGCATAGTGGTTAAGTTGCTGCTGGGGACACCTGCATCCCATGTCTAGTTCAAGTCCAGGCTGCCGACTGCCAGTTCATCTTCCTGAATCCTGAAAGGCAGCCAGTGATGCTCGAGCTGTTAGGTCCCTGCCCTCCATGGGGAAGATCTGCATGGCGCTGCAGGTTCCTGGTTTCGTTCTGGCCTGCCCCCAACTACTGCAGGCATTTGGGGAGTGAAACAGCAGATGAAAGATGTCTTTCTTTCTGCCTCAAAGATGGGAAAACACACAATTAAATTTTTAAAAGCTTTTTTACTCTGAGATAGTCCAATTTACCTACATTTTCTTGTGCCTTTGTCATTCAGTTGAAGAAAACATTGCCTAATCCAAGAACACAAAGATTTACATTACCTTCTAAGCTTAACTAGTTTTACCTCTTATATCTAGGCTTATCATTTATTCATTTGATTGTTTCTTTGAGAGGCAAAGAGAGAGAAAGACAAAGGTCTTCCATCAGGTTGCTTACTCCCCAATTGCTTCCAGCAGCCAGGGATAGGTCAGGCCAAAACTAGCTACCAAGAACCCAATCCAGGTCTCCCACATGGATGGCAAGAACCCAATTACTCAAACCATCACTGCTGCCTCCCAGAGAATGCATAAGTAGGAAGCTGAAATCAGGAACAGAGCTGGCTCACTCCCCATTAGGGCTAGGACAGACTGAAGCCAGGAGCTAGATAACTTGCGTGAACCTGTGTTATGTTTTTGAATTATGGCTGGTATTTAATCTTTGCAAGAGCTTTGTGAGTTCAAAAAGTTAGTGGAAAATGCATATTATAAAAAATCAAGCATGTATTCCAAGTGTTGTTTCTACACTAAAATGAACTATCATTTAATAAACAGATTTGTCTATTCATTTGTTTGAAAGGAAGAGTGATGGGGAAGAAATGAGGTACAGAAAGAGAGACAGAGAGGCCTTCCATCCACGTTCCCTCCCCAAATGATGTCAGTCGCCAGATCTGAGCCAAGCAGAAGCCAGGGGCCAGGAACAACATCCTGGTCTCCTACACAGATGGCAGAGGTCCAAGTCCAGGGTCATCGCTTGCCGCCTTCCCAGGCACAATACCAAGAAACTGAATCGGAAGCAGAGTGGCCAAGACTCAAACCAACACTCAAACCTGAGGTGGCAGCATGGCAAGCAGCAGTTTAACTCGATGCACCACAGCATGTTCCTGAGAAACTGATCTTTCAATTGCATTTTCCTAATAACGTTTTGAGGTGCCCTCATACAGTTGTTTCCTCAGATGTGAAGACCAAGATCTAGAGTTGTTGCTTTCCCCAGCTGAGAAGTCACTTACGCATTTCCAAGTCTACGAACTAGGTTTCACCAGGAGATACCGTCTAGCATCAGATATGAAAGTCTCAGTCATGCTCCAGAGGTTGAGATCATGGCCCAGTGCAGCCACCACAAACCTGTAATTTTTTTGGAGGCTGTATGTTTAATTTGTAAATTCATGCAACATTTCCCATCTCCTTAATATGTGTTTATTTAAAATAATTATTTTATATGGAAATACTGAACCCCTAAGTTAAGGTTTTCCTTAGTCTTTGAGAAAAATGATCCCAAAATAAGAGTCCCCCAAGTAGCTTATTATATTACCTATTTCAAGTAGGGATTGCTTGGGGCTGGCATTTGGCACATTGGTTAAGACCTGGCTTTTGACACCAGCAGCCCATATCAGAATGCTGGGTGCAAGTCCTAGCTCCACTTCGCATTCCATCTAACTGACAATGTGCACTCTGGGAGGCAACATGTGATGGTGCACGAGCTACTTACCCATGATCCATGTAGGAGGCTGACATAGGGTTTCTAGCTCCTAGCTTCAACCTGGCCCAATACCAACAGTTGTGAGAATCTGGGGAGTGAGCCACTGGATGGAATATCTCTCGCTCTCTCTGTCTCTCTCTGCCTTTCAAATAAAATGAAAATAAATAAATTGTAAAACTTTTTTTTTTAAAAAAAAAGAAGGGATTGCTTTGTTGTGCTCCTACTATTATTTTTTCAGTTAGAATAAATATGTTTCAGAAATGTACGTATTTCCTCTTCTAAAAACGTCTAGAACTATCCTTAGCTCCCCCATAAGAACATTTTAGGTGCTAGGACTTCTGCCGATGGCATTAGTGCAGCTGACAGACGGATTACATGTGGTCCTGAAGCTTGACTATAAAATGATTTTCTTGAAGCAAATCTTATTTTCATACTGACTTACATTACATAAGTGAAGATGTATTCCCACAGGGACTATGAAATGTAGCCCCAACGTGTAATTTTAAAACAATTACATCTGTAAGAAAGCTTCTCAAAATCACATATTGTAAAAGAAAATGTATCATTTTTGATGAAACAATAAGAGAGCCCCACTAAGTGACAAGGGGAACAAAGAGCGTACCGGACGTGAAAATCCTGAGGCAGGATCTGCACTTCTGGGGGTGGGGGGTGGGGAACGTGCTATTGTGCTCTCTGGACATTAGAAGTCTCTTGCTGATTCCAAAGAGAAAAGTATAAAAATGCTAAACATCTTCACATGTGCTCATTAAGGGTGCTCTCTTATGTGACCCATGGCCATGGCTGGGGTTAGGGATTCATATTCTTGGTACTGTCTAGTGAAGATGGGTTCATTCTTTCACATATTCATCTACATAACCCTAATTTTTTTTCCCTAATGGACTTTTTTAACAACTGTTGTGCAATTGCAGTTTTCTGATATTGCAGTTAAAAGAGGAAGAGAAGGAGATGGGCTTTTGGTGTAACCATTAAGGTGCCTGGATTTGATTACCCAGGTCTGGTTATTGACTCCAGCTTCCTGCTAATGGAGACCCTGGGAGACAGTGATGGTGGCTCAAGTAATTGTTCTGCTGCCACTCACAGGGGAGACCTGGCTTGAGTTTTTGGCTCCTAACTTGAGCCTTAGCCCAGCCCCAGCCTTTGCAAGTATTTAGGGAGTAAACCAATAAATGGGAGCTTTCTGTCTCTATCTCTCTGTCTCTCAACAAGAGAGAGAGAGAGAGAGAGAGAGAGAGAGAGAAGGAAACACCTGCCATTCAGTTGATATTAAAGTTTAATCATTTCTGAAGATCTTTCCTAAACCTGTTAATTATGTCACATAGATGTTAGATAACATGTCAAAGCATGATTCTGCCCTGCCTGGGATGTGCCTGGCAACCTGGTGAGGCAGGCAGGCAAAGGCCTATTTACAAGAAGACTGACGAGTCAGGAAGGACACAACCTAATGGAGAAAAGGCAGAGTGAAAGAGGGAGAATGCAGTAAGAAAGCCTGGGGTGCAAAGGGTCCAGGCCTCCTTTGGCAGCACTCTCATATCAGCTGGTTGAGTTCTTAAGGAAGAGATGGTACACAAAGCAGTAGTCAGAATTTAGGGAAATCAGCAAGAATTAGCGAGGTATCTCAGAGCTAATAACACAGGGGGACCTGTGTGTTTATTGGAATGTGAACAGAGAGAGGACACGGGGTCAAGGGAGAGGAAAGTGAGGGAAGAAGTATGCTGACCCCATTCTCTTTTTTCCCTCCATCTTCTGCTGCTTCATGCATTGGCAAAACCCATTCAAAAAATCAGAGGGCAAGACCATTGCTTAGGTGCCAAAGTCCACCAGCCCAAACCCTAGGGAACAGAGGTGTGTTTGAATTCATTGGGTTTGCTGTTCACTCTGGTGAGTGAGAATGGGACCCCATAGAGAGTGGGGGGAGCCTCCATTAGGGTATATAAGGAAGGACAGATTTCTAGGATATGGGTTGGTGATAGGAATTGGGGAAGGACTGAATGAAAGAGAACCTCACTCTGGATTGGCTGCCAAGAAGAGGGGCTAAAGCAACTTCTTTACCAATTATACCCTTAGCCTAACTTTCTTTCTCCCTCATTCTTTTTTCAAGTTCTAATTAGGTAGGTAGGTAGTCAAGTAGCTGAAAGGTAGAGTAACAGAGAAAGGGGTAGAGAAAGAGAGATCTTTTGTCTGCTGGTTCACTACCAAAGCGCCCTCAACAGCCAAGGCTGGGCCAGGCTGAAGCCAAGAACTCAGAACTCCATCCGATATCCCACATGGACAGCAAGGACCCAAGCACTTGAGCCATCACCTGTCACCTCCTGGGTCTGCATTAAGAGAAAGGTGGATGGGAAGCAGAATATCCAAGACCTGAACCTGCACTCCAATGTAGGATTTGGCCATCCCAACAAGTGTGGTTTAACCCACTGCAAAATTTATTAAGATGCCCAATCACAGAATTACCACAACGTTCTGATGGAATTTCCCTCTTCTAGCTAGATTGTTTGGCAGTTTGTGTGGTTTACACAATGCTCATGTTTTTGTCTGTGTTCCAACATGACTATAGAGAGCTTTTGGTCCATCCTGAACACAGAACAGTTTCACTCAATGTCAAGGTGCTGTGTATGTTTCATGTTCAATGAGAGAATCTCAAAGGCCCAGCTGATGGCATCATACCAGGTCCCAGAAAATAGGGACTGCTCTTCTCTTGATCATAGTGCATACCAGGGTCAACATGATGCACACTAGGGTCACACACACACAGAAGTCACTGAGTTCTGAGTCTATCTGATGTTTCTTGTCAAGCCCATATCTGAATCTAGCTCCCCATAGGGAAAAACAAGAAGTGATGGAACTGTTTTCCTTGAACAGAAAAGCCACTTGCAAAACACTGGAGTTTGAGATACTCTCCTTGGGCTGCCTCCTGCTCGATGACAACACACAGGGAAAAGGATCTGCTCTCCCACGACATGCCAGGTGGCTGGGCACGGTGCGTCTTGGGCACCTAGGGGGTGTGATTAACTTTGGAGGATGGAGGGTGTCTGGCAAAGCAAATGGGAGAAAACTTCATCCCTGTACCTGATTGGAAATTCTGATGCTCAGTGAAGCAGAGTGAGCCAGCTGGGATGGATGTTTTTGCAGCACAGGAGAGATGCCCCCTGGGGACAGCCAGATACACCTGGGGGCTTTGCAGGAAGCTAAAGTCTTGAATTATGTAGAAAGAGAGAAGAGCTGGAGAAATTTGACTTTACCACTACTGCACCTTTGTTCATATCCACGGTCTATTGAGGCCTAAAGAAACCTAGTGTGCATGTTTTTTAAACACCAAATCAACTAATTTACATGCATTTAATTAAAATGAACTTCTTCCAGGAGTTTGGTAATAATGCACAATGTACTTTTAACAGCTTTGTGCATCATTCCCAACCTGTAAATGTGGATAATCATGCTTACTTATTTATAAAGTTCTTTGAGGTTCTTGGATGAAAGGCTCTTTTAAAGTACAAAGCATTAATTTTTTGTGACAGAGCAATATACGAGAAATGAACATGAAGCGATATAAAAATCTTTGTGTTCTTTCCTGCTTAAAGTTTTTAGTTGCTTTCTTTACAGAGCCACAAAAGGCAGTCTCCAACAGGAGATCTGGGGTTTGAGATAACAGAACTAATAAAGGTACTGTAAGTATGAAATCCTAGATAGGCTTGAATAAGCTACTCCTTTTGAAGATTGTTAAGAAATAAATTGATAGACAAAGTTTACCCAACCGAACTCGTTGCAGTAAGTTGCACTGATAATCGTGAGAGTATGTAAATGGACCTCTATTTATAGTACCCCTTATATCCATTTTGAGCAGGACAAGCAAGTGAAGCGATAGCAATAGTCAATCATTACAAGTAACTAGACCACAAGAGAAAAATGTGCCAGTTGCTAGGTGATGACTTTCAATCTATCATTTTAAGCAATAAATATAAGATGAAGTTATGAGGAGAGAAGCTATTCATAGCTAAAACTCTAGCTAAAATGGCTATTATTTATTGCACGGAACTGAAATCGGATGAAGTTGAGAAACCCAACATACCAACCAAGAAACCAAAATGCCACACAAAGTAGGCATATTTCAAGGACAAATCCAAAGGCAAACAGAAGCCAAGGGTGTAGGAGTTGGATGGAGAGGATGAATGGTTAAAAAAAAAAAAACTGGATCCAACCATGTCACTTATCATTGTTTCAAGTCACAAAAATAAAAAGGGGAAAAATATTGACTGAATATCCAGATGTTTCCTATTTCTAAAAAAGAAGAAAATCCTATAAGCACCTGTCATTTAGACAGCAATGGCAACCATGCATGTATATTTGTCCCAATAGCATATTCAAATGCTATGGGATCCTGCATCGCTGCCCTGTGAAAGCATAGAAATTAGTTTGGAAATATAGGAAATACAAATGAAACAATCTGAATGATACTAAGTATTCAAAGTCATTGGTTAAAACCAATGCTTAGCATAAAATAAGCGCTCAATCAAGGCCAAATGAATAACAGAGGATTGCTGTAAGTCCTCCCTTTGCTGGTTATATAATGTAAGAATTCATTTGAGTTACTGGAAATCTCAGATATCAAAAATGCAAAAAGAAATCAAAAAAGAATTACAAAACAAAGAGAAAAGACCTTCCTGCATAACTGACTTGAGCAAGCCTGATCATCTAGAACAAATGAACAAAGGTTCACATACTTCATACATTGGAATTAAAACACAAATTGCTGGGTCCACCCACAGTTTGCCTCACTCCTTAGGTCTGGGCAGGAGAATTTGTATTTCTAATGTGTTCCCAGTTGATGCCAATGCTATGGTTCTAAGGATCCCAATTTGAGAACCACTGGTTTAAAAGATTACAAGTAAACTTAAAAGCATGGAAGCAGCCAATGATTGCAGCTAGCATTTATTTTAAGTGCAATGCCATTTTGTTTCAAATCCTGTTAGGTGACATATGTATTGGGACATTGCAACTTATGATTAGAGATACACATATCGGTCTTTAATCATGTATCCTGGTAGAACTCCTAAAAACCCTTGTAATTTCCTGAGCAATAGGGGTGCTAGGAGACTCTTTTGTTCTCATAGTTGGTCTTTGATGCTGGTTGCTGACACAGAGCTCCTAATCCCTTGGAATTTCCCAGGTGATGGGAGTGTCTTTTGTTCTAATGAGATGACTCAGGATAGGTTCCTGAATGTAAACTAGTTTACCAAAAAGGCCACTTGTCATGATTAGGAGATTGGAAGGCTCAATCCCACCCCCATTCCTCCAGGGAAGACAGGGGGATAGAGATTGGGTTAATAATTGAGCCTGTCTATGTGAGGAAAGCTCTGTAAAATTCCATCAACTACGTGCTCAGGGAGCTTCCCATTTGTTGAACACGTGGAGGGTGACACGTTCCGAGAGAGAGGGAAGGCTCTGCACCCCTTCCTTCATAACTTGCCCATGCATTTCTTCCTCAGGCTCTTCCTGCATTGTAGCCTTTTATGGTAAATGGGTAAATGTAAATCAAGCGTTTCCTTGAATTTTCTGTTCCATTCTAGCAACATATCAAACTCAAGAAGGGGATCAAGTAAATCTCCAATTGACAGCCAATCTGTCAGAAACACAAGCTGGGGGGCCATTCTGATGGGACTGAGTCCTTAATCTGTGGAATCTAATGCTATCTCCAGGTAGATAGGGTCAGAATTGAGTTAAACAATAGAACACCCAGTTGGTGGCTGCAGAAAATAGATGTGTGGGGGGAAATTCACACATCTGTTGCCAGTAGTATTGAGAGTGAGTGTGAGTGTACAGTAGAAAAAATGTTTGATTCATAAATATGGATGAAGCATTTAGTTATGTATATACAAGAGCAAGAATCTCTAATGTTCATACATGCACAAGCATGAATATAGACATTATTGGTTTTTCTTTAAAAAATAAAAAACTGAAGCTAGGCTTGAAGAAGTTAAAAAAATTTTGCCCATAGCATGTAAGATTCATAGCAGAGGAGTGAATGCTGGTCACTCACAGTGAAAGCCCATGCCCTTTCCTCCCAGTCCTTCTGCAAGGGAGTCAGTCACGTACAAGAACAGCTTGCAGTTGGAAAAGCTTGAAAAGGGACAAAAATTGGATGGAAGAGCACAATGCACTCAGTACCCTGAGGTCTTTAAGAAAAGTTGGCATGACCCTCTTCAGACTGCAGTGTTATTGCTTGGAATGACCCCCAACAGTGGTGGGGGAAGCTGTGCCCCCTGGCCCCTCTAGCTTTGTTACAGCTGAAGCAGACACTGATGGTTTAACCTTCAAAATCCCCAGAAGGCAAAAGGAGCTGCTTCAAAATTGCATTTTCCCCTTGAAGAGTTCATATTTCCCCCATTGATCTTTACCCCAAATAATAATGAAAGCTGGGGGGTGGAGTGGGGCCAAAGTCTTAAAAAGTGTCTCTGAACCACAGCAAACACCACAGGAGTTCCTCCTCTCCCTCCTCTTCTGGCTGTTCCCTCTCCCTACACTTCCCTCTGCTGCTCCTCTTTCATTTCCTCCTCCCCACGTGTCCTCTTCCTCCTCTCCTCCTTGCCAAAGGTAGACCTGTTTGTTGACTCTGCTAAGAGCAGCTGTGTAACTTTAAAAGAGGAATCCCATTCCTACTGATGTTCTTGCTCCCTAGTTGTTGAAGACTGAGGCTCTGATGCTCCTCACCCTCCCTCTGTGACTTTGCTTCAACTAGAGATTCTGATCTAATTCACCAAGGCGCCAGTATTTCTTCAAAATGCCCTTAGGTGGTTCCAATGTGTGGCTAAGTATGAAAACCACTATGTAATAGTCAGCCTTGGTCTATATCTCTCCTACTGCCTTGATCCTCCTTCCTAAAAACATTGCACATTATCCAAACTGTTAGAGAAATTACTTTCTTTGACCTTGATTCCCTATAAATTTTTATTGAGATACTTAAAGATAATATAGGAAATTATGTACACTTAGTTACTTAAATCCATTCAGTATTTAACCCCTCAAAATTAAGCATCAGTCTCTAATATCCTCCCAAAGCTTTGTTTTTGTTTTTATCCAGATTACTAATAACTTCCTATTTTCTTCTCAATTCTCATCCTCTTCAATTTTAATGCTCATTGGACATCAGAGACCATTTAATGATCAAAACCCTCTTGTGCCTTGAATTTATCACTTCATTCGATCTTGCATTTCAGAACTTAGGAACCAATACTTCCATGCCACTTTTATTCTTTTCTTATCCTTTGCCCCTGTAGTTGCAGAAATTCCTCAACTTCCATTTCCATTTAGCACCTCATCCATTTGCAGGGATTCTACAATTAGTTTTGTGTAGGGATAGACTTCATCTCTTTTAGCAAGTGTACACTGTGGAGGCTGGCTCCAGGGCACTTCGCAGAGCCCTATGATAAAGGGAATAAAGTCTCCCACCATCACACAGAAATGCAAAATCACCTACCTGAGAATACCTCTTAAACAAAAGAAAACACACCCTAATTGAGGAAATATTGCTATTATAAATAAGGGTCTTGGATTGTAGTACCTTTTGTAATAGACATCCTTTGGTTGTCCTTCCTGCTTATCCCTTACATAAATATGGCAACAGTCACCCTAACTAAAAATAGACTGCCACTATAGATGTACCACATGTAATGAAGCTGGAAATTAGCAACTTAGGAATCTCAAGAACATACACAAAAACATGGAGACTGAACAATATGTTCCTTAATGAACAGTGGGTCAAGAAGAAATCAAAAAGAAAATTTAAAAATTTCTGGAAACAAATGAAGGCGACAATACAACATATCAAAAATTATGTGATACAAAAAGCAGTATTAAGAGGAAAGTATATAGCAATTGGTGCCTACATCAAAAAATTGGACAGATACCAAATAAATGAGTTATCAATTCACTCAAAGATCTAGAAAAACAACAGCAAACAAACCCAAAACTAGTAAGAGAAAAGAAATAATTAAAAGTAGAGAAAAAAATCACAAAATTGAAATAAAAAAACAACACAACAGATCAGTACAACGAAGAGCTGCTTTTATGAAAAAATTAAAAAATTGACACATCATTTGCCCAAATAACCAAAAAAAGGAGAGAAGACCCAAATCAATAAAATTAGAGATAAAAAAAGCAATCGCTTCTTGGCCTTTTGCCTAAGATCAAGTGTGGAGATTAAAAAAAGGAAATGTAACAGACATTACAGAACAAAAGAATCATCAGAAATAACTACAAAGAACTGTATGAAAACAAACTGGGAAACCTAGAAGAAATGGATGAATTCCTCGACACATACAACCTACCTAAATTGGGCCAGGGAGACATAGAAAACCTAAACAGACCCATTACCAAGATGGAAATTGAATCAGTAATAAAGACCCTCCCAACAAAGAAAATCCCAGGACCAGATGGCTTCCCTGTGGAATGCTACCTGACATTTAAATAACACCAATTATTCTCAAAAAAATTGAAACAATTCAGAACTTACCAAACATTGCTTCCATACCACTTTTATTCTTTTCTTAACCTTTACTTATCCTTTATCTATTACAAAAGGGACTAAAATCTAAGATACTTATTTGTAACAGCAGTGTTTCCTCAATTAAATTCTGTTCCATACAATTGAAAGGGAGAGAATCCTCCCAAATTCTTTCTATGAAGACTGCATCACCTGAATTCTAAACCCAGGAAAGACACAACAGAGAAAGAGAACTACATACCAATTTTCCCGATGAACATAGATGCAAAAATCTTCAATAAAATTCTAGCCAATTGAATTCAACAACACATCAGAAAGGTCATCCACCCAGACCAAGTGGGTCTGGTGTGCAGGGATGGTTCAACATTCACAAATCAAGCAATGTGATACATCACATTAACAAAATGATGAACAAAAACCATATGATAATCTCAATAGATGCGGAGAAAGCATTTGATAAAATACAACACCCTTTCATGATGAAAACTCTAAGCGAATTGGGTATAGAAGGAACATTCCTCGACACAATTAAAGCAATTTATGACAAACCCATGGCCACTATCCTCTTGAATGGGGAAAAGTTGGAAGCATTCCCGCTGAGATCCAGAACCAGACAAGAATGCCCACTGTCACCATTGCTATTCAATATAGTCCTGGAAGTGTTAGCCAGAGCCATTAGCTATTCAATATAGTCCTGGAAGTTTTAGCCAGAGCCATTAGACAAGAAAAAGAAATCAAAGGGTTACAAATTAGGAAAGAGGAAGTGAAATTATCCCTGTTTGCAAATGACAAGATTCTTTTTTTTTTTTTTATATTTTAATAAGGCTTTTATTTAAAGAATATAAATTTCCAAAATACAGCTTATAGATTACAATGGCTTCCCCCCCCCATAACTTCCCCCCCACCCGCAACCCTCCCCTTTCCCACTCCCTCTCCCCTTGCTTCACATCAGTATTCATTTTCAATTCTCTTTATATACAGAAGATCAGTTCACTATATATTAAGTAAAGATTTCAACAGTTTGCCCTCACATAGCAACACAAAGTGAAAAATACTGTTGGAGTACTAGTTATAGTATTAATTCACAATGTATAGCACATTAAGGACAGAGATCCTACATGATATATTTTTTTAAAAAATTGATTAATTTTCTAGGCAATTTCCAATTTAACACCAAGATTTTTTTTCATTTTTAATTATCTATATACAGAAGATTGATTCAGTATATACTAAGTAAAGATTTCATCAGTTTGCACCCACACCGAAACACAAAGTGTAAAATACTGCTTCAGTACTAGCTATAGCATTACTTCACATTGGACAACACATTAAGGACAGTCCCACATGAGACGTAAGTACACAGTGACTCCTGAAGTTGATTTAACAATTTGACACTCTTGTTTATGGCATCAGTAATCTCCCTAGGCTCTAGTCATGAGTTGCCAAGGCTATGGAAGCCTTTAGGGTTTCCCAACTTCAATCTTATTCCGACAGGGTCATAGTCAAAGTGGAGGTTCTCTCCTCCCTTCAGAGAAAGGTACCTCCTTCTTTGATGGCCCCATTCATTCCACTGGGATCTCAATCACAGAGATCTTTCATTTAGGTCTTTTTTTTCAGAGTGTCTTGGCTTTCCATGCCTAGAATATTCTCATGGGCTCTTGAGCCAGATCTGAATGCCTTAAAGGCTGATTCTGAGGCCAGAGTGCTATTTAGGACATCTGCCATTCTATGAGTCTGCTGTGTATCTCGCTTCCCATGCTGGATCATTCTCTCCCTTTTTGATTCTATCAGTTAGCATTAGCAGACACTAGTCTTGTTTGTGTGATCCCTTTGACTCTTAGACCTATCAGAGTGATCAATTGTGAACTGAAATTGATCACTTGGACTAGTGAGATGGCCTTGGTACATGCCACCTTGATGGGATTGTAATGGAAACCCCTGGCACGATTCTAACTCCATCATTTGGGGCACGACTGATTGAGCATGTCCCAGATTGTACATCTCCTCCCTCTCTTATTCCCACTCTTATATTTCACAGGGATCACTTTTCATTTAAAATTTAAATTTTAAATTTAAAAGATTCTATATATAGGGGATCCAAAAGCCTCCACCAAGAGACTATTGGAACTCATAGAAGATTTGGTAAAGTGACAAGATATAAAATCAATACACAAAAATCAACAGCCTTTGTATACACAGATAATACCATGGCTGAGAAAGAACTTCTAAGATCAATCCCATTCACAACAGCTACAAAAAAAAATCAAATACCTTGGAATAAATTTAACCAAGGATGTCAAAGATCTCTACAATGAGAATTACAAAACATTAGAGAAACAAAATACAAAAAAAATTTAAAAAAAATAGAAAAATATTCTGTGTTCATGGATTGGAAGAATCAATAACATCAAAATGTCCATTCTTCTGAAAGCAATTTATAGATTCAATGTAGTACCAAAGATATTCTTCTCAAATCTAGAAAAAAATGAAGCTGAAATTCATATGGAAACCCAGGAGACCTCAAATAGCTAAAGCATTCCTATACAACAAAAAACAAAGCCAGAGGTATCACAATACCAGATTTCAAGACATACTACTAGGCAGTTAGAATCAAAACAGCCTGTTACTGGTACAAAAACAGATGGACAGACCAATGGAGCAGAATAGAAACACCAGAAACCAATCCAAACCTCTACAACCAACTTATATTTGACCAAGAGGCTAAACCCAATTCCTGGAGCAAGGACAGTCTATTCAACAAATAGTGCTGGGAAAACTGGATTTCCAGAAATTTGAAGCAGACCCCTACCTTACACCTTACACAAAAACCCTTTCAAAATGGATTAAAGGCCTAAATATGTAACCTGATATCATCAAATTATTAGAGTTCATTGAGGAAACCCTGCACGATATTGGCATAGGCAAAGAATTCTTGGAAAAGACCCCAGAGGCACAGGCAGTCAAAGCCAAAATTAACAACTGGGATTATATCAAATCGAGTAGCCTCTGTATGGCAAAAGAAACAGTCAGGAAAGTGAAGAGGCAACTGACAAAATGGGAGAAATTATCTACAAAGTGTGCAACTGATAAAGGATTAATAACCAGAATCTACAAAGAGATAAAGAGATTCCACAAGAACAACAACAACAACAACAACAAAAAAACACTTAAGAGATGGGCCAAGGACTTAAACACATTTTTCAAAAGAGGAAATCCAAATGGCTAGCAGACACATGAAAAAATGTCCAGGATCACTAATCATCAGAGAAATGCAAAGCAAAACCACAATGAGGTTTCACCTCAACCCAGTTAGAATGGCTTTCATACAGAAATCAACAAATACTGGCAAGTATGTGGGGAAAAAGGTACCCTAATCCACTGTTGGTGGGAATGTAAACTGATAAAACCACTATGGAAATCAGTTTGGAGATACCTCACAAATCTGAATATAGAGCTACCATATATCCCAGCAATCCCACTCCTGGGAATTTACCCAAGGGAAATGAAGTAAGTAAATAGAAGAGTTATCTGCACCCCCATGTTTATTGTAGCTCAATTCCAATAGCTAAGACATGGAATCAAATCAACCTAAATGCCCATTTACTGAAGACTGGATAAATGATTATGGGATATGTACTCTATGGAATACTACACAGTGGTAAAAAAAAAAAAAAAATCCGATCACTTGCAACAAAATGGATGAATCTGAAAAACATCATACTTAGTGAAATAAGCCAGTCCCAAAGGGACAAATAGTGTATGTTCTCCCTAATCTGTGATAACTAGTAGAGCACCTAAAAGGAAATCCACAGAAGTGAAATTGACACTTAGAGATCAATGACTTGAACAACCCTTGACTTGATTGTCAAGGAACAGTTTTTTTACTATATTTGTTGAACTCTTTATTTAACATTGAGTTAATCATATTTGTATAAAGTTAATTGAAGATGGATCTTATTAAAAAATAAGAGTGGGTATAAGAGAGGGAGATGGAAGTTTGTAACTGTAAAGCTGTATAGTTCTGCATACATTCCTATGGACTTACATTTAAGGGTACAGTTTAAAAGCTTGCCATGGGACCCCAAGTCCTATTAAGTTGGGTGGTAAAAATACCATCTTAAGTGTTAAAGTGAACATATAAAATGTTAAAGTGAACATATAGAATTATGTGTTAAAAGCATCATATATAAATAAGATCAAGTGTCTGGTAATAATAAATAGAATTAAAAAAAGAGAATGTTCCAACAAGGGAAGCAGTCTACACAGCAGATTCATAGAATGACAATCACTTTAAATAGTACTCTGATCTCAGAATCAGCCTTTAAGATATTCTGATCTGGCTGAAAAACACATGAAAGCATTTCAGACATGGAAAGCAAGACACTGTGGCAAAAAAAACCCTAAATGAAGGATCTCTGTGAAAGAGATCCCAGTGGAAAGAAGTGGCCATCAAAGAAGAATGTTCTTTTCTCTGAGGGAGGAGAGAACTTCTACTTTGTTTATGGTCTTGTCTAAATACTGACAGTGGATTCAAAGGTGTCCATAATCTTGACAGTTCATATCAAGAGCCTCAGGTGATCATTGACGTCATATATAAGAGTGTTAATTGTTAAATTAACAACAGGAGTCACCAAGCACTTTCTTTCCATGCAGGACATCTGTACTCAATGAGTTGTATTATGGGAATTAACTGTAAAACTTGTTCTCAAACTGTGTGTGTGTGTGTGTGTGTGTGTGTGTAAACTGTTGAAATCTTTACTTACTATAGAGTTGGTCTTCTGTGTATAAAGTTAACTGAAAATGAATCTTAATGGAGAATGGGACTTGCATTGGGAGAGGGAGGAGGAGGGGTGTGAGTGAGGTTCAGAGGGTAGGTATTGTGGGAAGAATCACTATATTCCTAAAATTGTATTCATGAATTTTGTACTCATTAAATAAAAGGTTTCTTTAGGGAAAAAAAAAGTTGCCTTGTGCTTTAATTCCCTTGGACCTTTATATTCCCTAGCCCCAGGTGACTACTACCTACTTTCTATCCCTATAGGTTATTTCACATTTTTTAAAATGATATTGACTGTTTTTTGGGCTCATTTGCCATTTGTGCTCTTTGATGAAATATTCATTCAAACCTTTTGCTAAAATTTTATTTATTGAACATATTAATAAGTGAAAATTATTAATATTCATATTTTGTACACCCTGTATACAAGCCCTTTGCCAGATACATGACAAGTAAATATTTTCTCCCTATGTATAGCTTGTTTTTTTCACTCTCTTCACTGTATCTTTGAAGAAAATAAATAATTTTGCTAACTTTTTTTCCCCTTTTTAGATCACACTTTTGGGATTAGCCCTAATACGTTTTGCCTAACCCATGATCACAAATATTTTCCTCTTTGTTTTATTCCAGAAATTGTAAAGTTAAAGGTTCCATATTTAGATCTATAATATACTTCCTGGCAATTTTATTGTATGGCTCACAGTATAGATCAAATTTCCTCTTTTTGTATATGCAGATAATTTGCCATCATTTGTTGGAGAAAAAAAATCTAATGAAAATTTTTCTCCACTTTGTTGGAAACTCAATTGATGTATGAGACTCTCTGGTTTCTGGACTATTTCATATCATTGATCTTCCTGCCTTCATTGCCATCTACACAACACTACTTTGATAATTGTCATTTCATGGTAAGCCCTGAAATCAAGTAGTATAAATTTTGCTCTTTGTTTTGAAAATTGTTTTGCCTAGTCTAGATGCATTGTATTTCCATACTAATTTCATGGATTTTGAATGGAATTGCATTGAATCTATAGATTTGTAGAGATAATCAATGTATTAAAATTGCCAAGCCATCAGATCCATGAACATAGTATATCTTTACATTTGTCCAAGTCAGCAATGTTTGATAGTTTTCCGTGTATGGGTAGTGTACATCTTTCATCAGACTAATGACTAGATAGTGTGTTACTTTGTTGCATAGTGGATATTTTTATATTACTACTAATGTTTCTGAGATTTATTCTGGAATAAAGTCAAGCTGTTTGGAAATTGGCAACAGTTTGATTCCTTGAGGTACTGTTATAATATTTTGCTAGGTAAGAGCAGAGAAGCAGTTAGTCTAGGATTATTTATTCCCTACTAGTGGGAAAATCCTTTCTTATTAACCTATCTGATGTCTCATGAATTATGATACTTTATATTCTTGCTGGCATAAGCAGGCAAGCTTCCTGGTCTTGTGTGAGATCATAAAGGTTGTTCCCTCTAATCTTTACAGATGGTTATTTCTTTAACCACTTCAGATGATTCTTTCCCTGGCCCTGGATGGTTTCCTTGAAGGTGCTGATCATTATTCAGCTGAATATTCAAGGAGTATCCTCCCCAGAAACCTCAGAGCCCTCTCTCTGTTCAGTTTTGTCTTCTCTGGTATTCTTTTCTACAAACACTGGCTTGGCCTTCCTGATTTCTCACCTCTGTCTCCTCAACTCAGAGTTCCCTGCTCCAGTGCCTGGAAACTGTACAGCAACCTAGGGCGACACTAGGCTCATTTCATTTGTTTTCTCTCCTTCCAGAAGAGCTATCCATCATTGCTTGATGCTCTCTATCCTGAAAAATTTAGTTTCATATATTTTGCCCATTTATTAGTGTATTTTTATATAAAAGTGGGATATATTTTCATTAAAATCATATTAAGAAGTTTTTATTAAAGGAATTTATAAATACACTAGATTCTCAGGGTCATTGCAAATGCATGATAATTACTACAACAACATTCTCGTCAATTGTCATGTTAATATAAAAATAACAGATTCAATGTAGTTGCTAGGCACAATTCTTTTTTTTTTTTTACTTTTTTTATTTAATAAATATAAATTTCCAAAGTACAGCTTTTGGATTACAGTGGCTTCCCCCCTCCATAACCTCCCTCCCACCCGCAACCCTCCCCTCTCCTGCTCCCTCTCCCATCCGATTCACATCAAGATTCATTTTCAATTCTCTTTATGTACAGAAGATCAATTTAGTATATATTAAGTAAAGATTTCAACAGTTTGCACCCACACAGAAACACAAAGTGTAAAGTACTGTTTGAGTACTAGTTATAGCATTAATTCACATTGTACAACACATTAAGGACAGAGATCCTACATGGGGAGTGAGTGCACAGTGACTCCTGTTGTTGATTTAACAATTGACACTCTTGTTTATGGCGTCAGTAAGCACCCTAGGCTCTTGTCATGAGTTGCCAAGGCTATGGAAGCCTTTTGAGTTTGCCGACTGTGATCTTATTTAGATAAGGTCATAGTCAAAATGGAAGTTCTCTCCTCCCTTCAGAGAAATGTACCTCCTTCTTTGATGTCCCATTCTTTCCACTGGGATCTCACTCACAGAGATCTTTCATTTAGGTCTTTTTTTTTTTTCCAGAGTGTTTTTGCTTTCCATGGCTAGGCACCATGCTAATAATATAATAACATTTCCCTTCTTTCAAAAGGTAAATTTATTCCCTGTTTTTCATCTTAACTCTAACTAGAAGTCCTACAACTTTATTTTGCCACTCTTATTCATCCTCTACTTTCTATTCCACTACCCTCTTTGTAACATTGTGAAAACAATCATGAAATAGTTTCTATCTATGAAAACTTGTTGTGCGCCAAGGCCTGTATACACTTGATTGATAGTATGACCAGCAATCATGACCACAAGTTGGGCTTGTATATTTTATTTATGAAACATCTCACTTAGAGAAGTTGAAGGTGATACGCTGTTCTGTACACCTGGATTGACAGCACTTCTCTCTTGCTATATATGCTTCAGAAGCAACAGCTATCATTCCATTTGTACTGCTTTCTCGAGTCCCCTTCCCTACCTTCTCTCCCAGGGGCCAATTTTCTTCTTGTTCATGGATTAATACATTCATGGTGGGCTTGCTAGCTTCACTTTACTGAAGAGGAATCTGAGGCTTGGAGAGTTTAAGTAACACATCTGGGATCATTCTGTTTGCAACTGGTGGAGCTGAGATTGGAGCCCAAACCTCTCTTACCATCTGCAGAGCTTGGTACTGTGCAGCAGGCTACATTTGTCTTCCTGAAGTCCTATTTAAATCATGTCATGGGGCTGGTCCTGTGGCTCAGTGGTTTAACGCCCTAGTCTGAAGCACTGGCATCACATTTTGGTGCCAGTTCGAGACCTGGCTGCTCCACTTCCAATCCAGCTCTGCTATGGCCTGGGAAAGCAGAAGAGGATGGCCCAAGTCCTTGGGCTCCCACACCCTCATGGGAGACCTGGAAGAAGCTCCTGGCTCCTGGCTTCAGATCGTCACAGCTCCAGTCACTGCGGCCATCTGGGGCATGAACCAGTGGATGAAAAACCTCTCTCTCTCTCTCTGTGCCTCTTCTCTCTCTGTGTAACTCTGACTTTCAAATAAATAAATAAATATTTTTTAAAAATCACATCATTTCCCCATTTTGACATGAACCCCTGAAGTAAATATGTATTTAAACTTGATGTTTTAGTCCTGAAAAAGCATGACTTCAATGTGCTGTAGTGACTCCTACTCTGTGTAATCTCTTCCAATCTAACAAAATTATACTTGTTCCCTTCTCACACACACACCACCACCACCACCACACCAGTACTGCTATGAATTTTTCTTGTTTCTGTGTACATTTTCTTGATAATTCCCTTGTTTATAATGTTTTCCTCTCCAGATTTCCATAGGTTAAAAGTCCTACCAACCCCTAATAATTTATCTGACAAAACACAGAGTTCATTCAGTCAGTCATATCAGATATTCTATATGTTATACTCAGAGTCCCTTAACAAAGCGTTTTTCAGCTCTTCCCCCAATGTTTTGCCACATTTTTAGGATTCTGTACACATGCCCTCTCTACTCTGTGGCAATTTTGTCTTTGTATTATCATGAACTTCTAGCACAGAACGTTTGTGCATAATTGGTGCCCTTAAAAAAACTTATTAAATTGAAAATTCCAAATCTGGATATCCTGGGAAAGGTAGAAATTAGTACACTAGTATTTGTTTTTAGTTTACTTTAAGTCATTCAAAAAGTACAGTTGTCCCTCAGTAACCATGGGGATTGGATCCAGGATCCCTGCACATGGCGAAATCACCACAAGTTCCACTCCCTTATATGCAGGTAGTGTCTGCATATACCCTCGGCACATCCCCTCATACACTTTAAATCAACTCTAGATGATTTATAATTCTTCATATAATCTAAATACTATTAAAATTATTGTTATATCATTTGGGAAACAAAGACAAGAAAAAAGCATGTACATACTCAGTATGGGTACATTTTTGGAAAATATTTTCAACCCTGGGTTGAGTGAATCTATGGATATAGAACTGATGAAGACAGAGGACTGATTGTACCAAGCAGTACAGACATTGGAGCCCTTTCAAAACATCCAGTGCTCTGGCCTGCTCAGTGTTTTGGTATCCAGTGTTTCCCCAACAAGCCTCTAGAATACAAAAGGAAATCTTCACTCCATCTTTCTACCCACAAAAAATTGCCATTAGCATCTTAAGGCAAGTTGGTTGAAAGACATTTGGGTCCAAGCAAGCCATACTAGGCCAAATTTTCACACTGATACAATCTGATGTTATCTTACAGCACAGCTGGTTTGTTCTGTGTTGGCTTGAGTGATTATGTGTTATTATTGCCATGTAGCCACTGAAATGAAAGGGGTTGCCATCAATGGGTCTTTTTTACAGTCGCTAAGCTGCCAAGCAACCATGCTTGAGCTGGAGTGATGGCCACTGTGGATTCCCCAGCCAGTTGCATGCAAGTTTGATGACATTTTATTGCTTCCCTTGTCTTCAACTAAAACATGATAGTGACTTTGAGATTATTCATGGCCTAGGACTGGAAATAAATCACATATTAATGCTACATATTATGAAAGAAATGTATGCTTTATGATACAGAAAGAATTTGATGTTGGATAGAAATGCTTGGATTTACTTCTGTGATTGTGACACTTAATTTGACTGAGCTGGGCGGATTAACTAAAGAATGAGAAGGAAAAAAATCTAAAACCTGAATAAAAATTCCAGGCTGCTTCACTGTATTCAGCTCAGTGCATGGACACTGCTGACTTGGACACGTACCATTTCCCCTTAATTATTCATCCTCTGAGAAGCTGAACAGACTAGAAATGTGCTGAGGTGGGTGGTGAAAAAGTAATGAAGTCTCTGCCATAGGTCCCTGCCCAGAGTTCTTGAGCAAGGGGCACCCTGGCATCCCCTACTTTGGAGCTACCCCCCTCTGAAGCAGTCTGAGGTATATCCTACTCATGCCCATTCAATTCAGATCAGTGAGCACTGACAGGGCACCTATGGTACACCAGACACAGCGCTAGGTCCTACAGTGAATACAATATAATCCTTGGTTTTATGGCTCTTACAATTTAGTAGAACTATAAGGAACATTATTATAAATTTCATTACATGTGGCCCACCCAAAGAGGAAACACTTTGTTTCAATGATGTTTCTGATCTACATACTCTGAAGATTAGATCATTACTTTAATTTGAAGTTGGGACCATTTTAACTTTGGCAAAATGCAACAAGATTTTCTTTTTTAAAATTTCTTTGCTAGGGCTAGGTCAGGCTGGAGCTAGGATCCTGGAACTCCAATGAGGTCTTCTATAAGGGTAGTAGAGATCAAGTACATGGGCCATCACCTATTTCCTCCCAGGGTCACAATAGCAGAAAATTGAATCAAAAGCAGAGGTGGACTCAAACCCAGGCACGCCAGCATGGAATGTGGGTGTCCCTTAACTGCTCCAACAAGTTCCTGACCCACAACAAGATTTTTCTACCAAGACTTAGTAAAAGTAATGAAAAGGATTAAGCTGGGGCCAGTGCTGTGGTGTAGTGGGTAAAGCCACTGCCTGCAGTGCCAGCATCCCATATGGGCGCCAGTTCAAGTCCCGGCTGCTCCACTTCCAATACAGCTCTCTAATGCATTCTGGGAAAGCAGTAAAAGATAGCCCAAGTCTTTGGGCCCCTGAACCCATGTGGGAGACCTGGAAGAAACTCCTGGCTTCTGGCTTCTGATTGGCATAGCTCCAGCCATTGCAGCCATCTGGGGAGTGAACCAGTGGATGGATGTCCTCTCTCTCTCTCTCTCTCTCTCTCTCTCTCTCTGCCTCTGCCTCTCTGTAACTCTGCCTTTTAAATGAGTAAATAAATATTTAAAAAAGGAAAGAATTTGCCTGATTGAATCCATATCTTAATATATACTAAGTGTACTAAATAGAAACAAATTAATACATGCATAGTCGAACGAATAAGCCATAACTAATATACAGCTCTTACTAAAACATACTGTGAGCAGTCTTGCCCATGATGTTAACCAAGAATGTCACCCTTATGCTGGGACCTAATTCTTTTCATCTTGCTTTCTGGTTCTATGTCTGCTTGCTCAGTCCTTTTGGTGTGAAGAATGGTCCCTTGCCAGGCTATTTGCTTACTTTTTTATTTCAAGTACGAAGTACCATTACAGAGAGTTTTTCTCTTCTTTTGTCATTGCTTTGAAGATTTAGGTTTTAGGTATTTATTACCATAACTCCAAATATCATTGTCCCCAAACGGCTATTGCACAAATGTATGTAGTGTTGGTCCATAGGATGCCTACTAATCTCCAATACCAGCTCTGCATTATTGTCTATTACAGCCATAGATACACTTTAAGTTATGCTGAAGTGTAATGGTATGAAGATTCTATCTATCACCCTAGATCTCAGGAAGCAAAAGAACAACATCCAAGCTAAATGCCTTCTGCAAGGTTTCTGCATTGTGCAGAACATTATTGATGCTCTTATTCCACCCAAGAGTTTCCGTGAGTAATCAATACACGCACAGCTATGTGAGCCCTGCCAGGTGATAATAGTATGAACAGAGTGCACAGAGACTCACAGTTGAGAATGATTAATTCTGAAAGAATAGTGATGTTTGATGATAATGACTAGGAATTTCAGCCTGTCAAAGATATATGGAAGGACATTTTAAGCATAGGAGATAGCAGGCACACATACAAGTGTTTATTGAAGTAGGTGACGTGTATAAATGGGTGGAGTACAGGTGGGTTGAGAGGAAATGAGGCTGGAAAAGGAGCAAGACATTGGAGGTCCTCAACTGCCATATTTTGGTATCATTTAATAGATACATGCTAGGTAATTGATTGCTTCTTCTTTGGCTTTTGCATAAGCAGGTTTCACATGATCTGGTTGATTTTTCCAAAAGAAATTTGCTACAATATAGTGGTTGGATCAGCTGCAGTGTAGTGGCAGTGACTAATTTAGATGACTGCAGAAATAACAAATAAAAGACAGGGGAGGGGGCAATACTGTGGCGTAGCTGGTAAAGCCTCCCGCTGCTGTGCCAGCATCCCATATGGGTGCCGGTTCAAGTCTCATCTGCTCCACTTCCAAACCAGCTCTTTGCTGCGGCCTGGGAAAACACTAGAAAATGACCCAAACATTTTGGCCCCTGCACACATTGTGAGAGACCCAGAAGAAGTTCCTGGCTTCAGATTGTCACAGCTCCAGCCATTGCAGCCATTTGGGGGCGTGAACCAGTGGATGGAAGACTTCTCTCTCTCTCTCTCTCTCTCTATCTCTCTCTCTCTCTCTCTCCCCCTCTCCCTCTCCCTCTCCCTCTCCCTCTCTGTAACTCTGCCTTTCAAATAAATTAATCATTAAAAGAGAGAGAGAGAGAGACAGAGAGACAGAGAACACCTCAGTGGGGAAGGTAGCAAACAAAGTGGGAGAGAAAGTTGTTTCAGACATGCATTAAAGAGATTTAAAACAAATCGGATGAGGGGATGAAGAAAAAGTAGGGACCAAACGTAAAGCTGAAGTTTCTAAATTGCATGTTTATAGGTAAAAACCATTATAAAACCATTAATTCACATTAAAATATAGAACATGAACTTTTGCTTTTGGTAGGTTTGGAAGAAGAGGAAAGGTAGAAATGCTGCCACTCTGGCCTAGAGTAACTCCAGGTTCATGGCCTGGCCCCTCGTCATCCCCCTCTCTAAAGCAGGATCAAGGGACAAGATCAGTTCCATGGCCAACATGAGGAATCAAGCTTAGGACTGCCATGGCTCTGGGCCATGGAGGAATCTTGTAACAACCAACACCTTAATACCAAGTCATCTGAGTCTGGACTACATGTGAAAGCTGACCTTTCCTCTCTCAGCAAAAGGAGGAGGACTGCACACATTTTTGGCCCCTGTCATTACCCCTTTCTTTATCCACACCCTATGCTGTGCATCATGGCAGTGTCTCCCACAAAAGACAGAGTGAACCTCCCTTTCCCTGGGCATCGAGTTTCACCGGGGAGCTAGAAGAAGATGTGATACGAGCAGGGCTCTGAAATGTGCTTGTGCAGTGGGGCTGGCCCGTTTGCACTGCATTCATCACAAGAGTGTTTCCCAAGGGGAGTTGTTTCCCACTTACCCGTGTTCTCCAACAAACACTCATGAAGCAGAGTCAATCCAGCAGATACTTGAAGCCTAGGCACTCAAGCCTGCATGAGAAAGTCAATAATTATTGCCTCTGTGTTTTGGTGTGTTTTGTTATGCAGGGAAAACTAACTGATAACAGTCAACAAGTAGAAGTATGCTTATGAGTGATGTTCCTTGGGGCTCCCTTCCTAACTTGGTTCAGCCAGGCTGTGGTTCTGAGAATCAGTCATAGCCCACAGCTTGTCAAATGCTGATCTGAACAGCAGCTGCAGCAGGCGACAATTGAAGTGAGATAGAGCCATTCAACTATGTGACCCTTCACAGATTTCCAGCCACCATTGTTAAAGTTGCACTTCTGATAATGAAAGGCCCTGGGTTTATGTGTCACAAAACACTAGGAACAGAAATTCCACTACCAGTGGTGGCATTTCCTACACATTAATTTCTCTTGAATCAAGAAATTCTGGCCATTGTGAATCTCAGTTTCTCTTTGCAATGCTAAACCTTAAATCCCTCACTTTCTAGGAGGACTGGGATGTAACTAGTTTTGTCTTCTGGGGTGAAGGATATCTGGTGAGATCTAAGTTTAAATTCTTGAAGACAAGTATTAAGTAGACCTTTGGCCTTTCTTTTTCTGAGTAAACAATACAAACTCATTTAACCTTTCCTCAGAGGTTCTATTTGCCAATTATTTTACTGTCTCTCTGCTCTTTGCTGAGCCCTTTTCTACTTCGTTATATCTCTTCTAAGTTGTAAAGACCAAAATTGAACATGGTCTTTACATCTGAACTGCCGCTAAGTATAATCCCTTTACTCATGGATACTTGAGAAGGCTCCAAGTCGTTCTCTCAGGGTGGAGTAGCTTCTACCTTATTGTTACTTAGGGTCTGTGTTACCCTTGGATTTCCTATTCTCCGTGGATACTCCCATCTTGCATCTTTGGCTTGATTTTTGCTAACTCAAAATATTAATCTGTGTTTGATCCCAGCCATGGTCACTCTGGGCTGTTAATGATTGTTCTTTATTATCATTATTCTTATTTTTTCTGCTGAGATTATGATCTGTAGTGTCTAGGTGTATGATTTCAAAAAGAAAGTCCCATGATGTAATTAGAAAGACCACATGTCATTCCTGTAATACTAAGCAAAGACAGTGTTTTTTTGTTTTGTTTCATTTTTTAAATTTTTTTTCTTTTTTATTTGAAAGGCAGAGTCTGCTGGTTCACTCCCCAAATGACTGCAACAGCTGGGGCTAGACCAGGCCAAAGCCAGGAGCTTCCTCTTGGTCTCACACATGGGTGCAGGGGCCAAGCACTTGGGCCATCTTCCACTGCTTTCCCAGGCACGTTAACAGAGAGCTAGATCAGAAGTAGAGCAGCCGGGACTTGAACTAGCACCCATATGGGATAACGGCGCTGCAAGCTGAAGTTTTTACCCACTAAGCCACAACCCCAGGCCCCGAAGACAGTGTTAACTAACTAAAAGAAACCATAAGTTATAGCTTGTCAAAAGAAAAAACTAAAAAATGATATGATTTCACATTTTCACAAAAGAGCCACCCAGAAAAGGAAGTAAGGGAAATTAACAACTGTAGTAGCAATAATAACTCCTAACATATGTTGAGTACTAATAATGTTTTGGGCACTGTACTGTTTTCAGATTTTAGGTTAGGCTTTCCACAAAAAGATTCATAGATAGGGAATAAGTATGATTTATTAAGTTTAGTCAGTCCAGGATAAACACGTAAGGGAAATGCAAAGAACAGGAATGAAGAAAGAAAAGAAGCTTAGCAAAGATGCAATTTTGGGCAAAATCTCACCTCAGAGTTCTCCAGGCTTGAGGTCAAGGACTCAATAATCCCTAAATGTCAGTTGTTGTCCATACCCTATTGCTCAAGGGGGACACGAATGTCCAGGTACTTCTGGCTGGCTAAGAACCAGGTAAAAAAAAAAAAAAAAAAAAAAGCACTGTAGATTTTCTTTTCTTTTTTTTTCTTTTCTTTTTTTTTTTTTTTTTTGACAAGCAGAGTTAGACAGTGAGAGAGAGAGAGGTCTTCCTTCCATTGGTTCACCCCCAAATGGCTGCTATGGCTGTCGCGCTGTGCCAATCCAAAGCCAGGAGCCAGGTGCTTCCTCCTGGTCTCCCATGTGGGTGCAGGGCCCAGGCACTTGGACCATCCTCCACTGCCTTCCCAGGCCACAGCAGAGAGCTGGACTGGAAGAGGAACAACCGGGACAGAACCGGCGCCCCCACCAAGACTAGAACCCAGAGTACCAGCGCTGCAGGCGGAGGATTAGCCTAGTGAGCCGCGGTGCCGGCCAAGCCCTGTAGTTTGAGGTTAGTCATCTGAAAAAATGTTCAGGCACAAAGAAGCCACGGGAGGAATACACAGAAACAAGGCATTGGAGTATCTGGATAGACCACTGGCACTGCCACAATTTACTGTTTCACCATAATTGTATAATCTCTTACAACTGTCAGAGCTGAAGCTTAAAGAAACTTGCCTGATCTCACACCATCCATCAGGCGTAGACTAAGAATTCAAAAGCAGATATTCTGGTCCTAGAGCCTACCCAGTACATATCATTCTTCTTGCTGTGTCAAGGAGCATTTGCTTTGAAGTTCATTTTCAGCCATCAAACCCTTTCTTAAAACAAAGGCCCGTGTGGGAAAAGTATGTGGCTTCCCAATGTGTCTGAGGTGTCTCCAAGCAAACTCAAGACTCCACAGACCCAGATGAAAACTCACCCATCTTTCTCATTTGCTACTTGAGGAAAGTGGTCACAGAGTGTTTCAGTGATTGGCCAAAATGCAGACAGAGAAAGTCAGTGTAGGCCAGAGAAGCTGACCTCAAACCTCTTGGTTGCGCTTGCAATGGCCTCCACCTCACCATATCGCCAAGAAGACAAAAGCCTGGGGGGGGGGGGGGTCAGGAACCAAACACAGACCTATAAATTCTGTCGCTGACTGTCATACATTTAAGAAGCTGAAGGAAAGGTTGAATATATTAACTGCATCCATAGAAAACAGAGAGATGATTTTTTTTTTCAAATAGAGACTTTAGAAGGGAAAACAAAAAAGTCAGAGGTGGGAAATGCACAGGACAGGAGTAAATGCACATCAGATATTTCAGAAGAAAAATAATGGAAAAGCCACTGCCTGTAGCATAGTGGGTAAAGTGGGTAGCATAGTGGGTAAAGCCACTGCCTGTAGTGCCTGCATCCCATATGGGTGCCAGTTCGAGACCTGGCCACTCCACTTCCAATTCTGCTCTCTGCTATGACCTGGGAAAGCAGTAGAAGATGGCCCAAGTCCTCAGGCCGCTGCACCCATGTGGGAGACCTGGAAGAAGTTCCTGGCTCCTGGCTTCAAATCGGCTCAGCTCCCGCTGTTGCTGCCAATGGGGGCGTGAACCAGCGGATGGAAGACCCCCCCCCCCCCCGCCACCCTCACCTCTCTGTAGCTCTGCCTTTCAAATTAAAAAAAAAAGAAAAAGAATGGAAACTGAAGCTAAAGCAATAGAAATTAACCAAAATGAAACATAGATAGAAATAAGACTTTAAAAGTGAACAGACATGTTTGTCTCCTTCAAGCCAGAAAGTAGATCTACCAGATGACCCAGTCATCTCACACCTAGGAATTTATCTAAGGAAATTAAATCAGCCTATAAAAGAGTTATATGTATCCCCATGTTTATAGTGGCTCAATTTACAATAGCTGTGCTATCAATTGATGATTAGATAAAGAAAATGTGGTTGGGCCTGTGCTGTGGTGTAGCCTCTTGCACTAGTATCCCATATGGGCACTGGTTCAAGTCCTGGCTGTTCCACTTCTGATCCAGCTCCATGCTAATGTACCTGGGAAACCAGCAGAAGATGGCCCAAGTTTTTGGGCCCCTGCACCTATGTGGGAGACCTGAATGAAGCACCTGGCTCCTGGCTTCAGCCTGGCCCAGCCCCAGTCATTGTGGCCCTTTGGGGAATAAACCAGTAGATAGTCTCTCTCTCTCTCTCTCTCTCTCTCTCTCTCTCTCTCTCTGCTTTTCAAGTAAATAAACAAATCTTTTTTTTAAAAAGGTGGTGTGTGTGTATACACACACACACACACAATAGAATACTACTCAGCCATAAAAAAAGAATGAATCATGTCTTGTGCAACAGAATGGATGTAACTGGAGACCATCATGCTTAATGAAATAAGCCAGTCCCAAAAAGACAGAACAGAGAGCATCACTGAACTGGGGAACAACTTTATAAAACAAATTTAGATGTAATCAGAGGCCCCAAGGGTGAGGCTCCAAAAACCATTTGAAGAACTAATGGCTAAATGTTTTCTAAATCTGAATTAAAGTATAAACTTGCACAAATAAGTTCAACAAACTTCAAGTACAAGGAGCATTAAAAGAAAAAGAAGAAACTTCACCAAGGTGCATCACAGTCCATCTTATGAAAAACAGTGATAAAAACAATTTTTTAGTGGTGAATGTTGTGGTGCAGTCGGTCAAGGCGCCACTTGGGATGCCTGCGTCCCATATCAGAGTGTCAGTTCATGCCCAGCCAGTCCACTTCCACTCCAGCTTCTTGCTAATGTGCCTAGGAAGTGACGGCCAAGCACTTGGGCCCCTGATGTCCACATGGGAGACGAGGATGGAGTTCCTGGCTCCTGACTTTGGTCCACTCCTGTCACAACTATTGTAGCCATCTGGGGAAAGAACAAGCAGATGACAGATATCTCTCTCTTTTCCCCTCCCTTTAAAACAACCAAACAAATAAATGTTTTAAAAAGAACAAAATTTTAAATCAGCTAACAAAAAGGCTCATACATGCAAAAGAGCAAAGATAAAGATGATAGCAGATTCACTCATCAGAAACAATCTGATAAGGTATGTTTATATGGTAAAAGGGAGTTAACTCTCACGTAGAAAATTGGTGACATAAGGATGAGTTTTGTTTTGTTATATTAAAAGTAAAGAAATTTTATAATTAAAAAAAAAGAATAATGTGAGCTCAGCAGCTAAGTTGTCAACTAGGGTACCCACATCCCATTTCTCGATGACTACTCAAGTCCCAGCTACTTGCTTCCAATCCAGACTCCCGCTAATGCATTATGGGAGGCAGTAGATGATAACTCAAGGGCCGGCGCCGTGGCTCAACAGGCTAATCCTCCGCCTTGCGGCGCCGGCACACCGGGTTCTAGTCCCGGTCGGGGCGCCGGATTCTGTCCCGGTTGCCCCTCTTCCAGGCCAGCCCTCTGCTGTGGCCCGGGAGTGCAGTGGAGGATGGCCCAGGTGCTTGGGCCCTGCACCCCATGGGAGACCAGGAAAAGCACCTGGCTCCTGGCTCCTGCCATCGGACGAGCACGGTGCGCCGGCCGCAGCGCGCCGACCGCGGCGGCCATTGGAGGGTGAACCAACGGCAACGGAAGACCTTTCTCTCTGTCTCTCTCTCTCACTGTCCACTCTGCCTGTCAAAAAAAAAAAAAGATGATAACTCAAGTACATGGGTCCCTGCCACACAATTGAGAGACATGAACTGAGTTTTCCAGGCTTCTACCCTTGACCTGGCCCAACCCTAGTTGTGGCATTTGGGAAATAAACCAGCAGATGAAATCTCTCTCTCTCTCTCTCTCTCTCTCTCTCTCTCTCTCTTTCTATGTGTGTGTGTGTGAGTTTCAAATAAGGTGAAAATGAATAAGTAAACTTTTAAAAAGGAAATAGTGTGAGCTAAAAAACAGTAGTAGTGTGTGGGGAAAAAAATGTCAATCTAGAATGTTTTACCCTACGAAAATACCTTTCAAAAATGAAGGCCAGGGCAGATGTTTGGCACAGCAGTTAAGATGTCATTTGGAGGGGCTGGTGCTGTGGCACACAGGGTTAAAGCTCTGATCTGCAGCCCCAGCATCCCATATGGGCTGTTCAAGTCCCAGCTGCTCCAATTCTGATCTAGCTGCCTGCTAATATGCCCATGTGGGAGACCCAGAAGAAGCTACTGGCTCCTGATTGGCTCAGGTCCGGCCACTGTGGCCATTTGGGAAGTGAACCAACAGATGGAAGACCTCTCTCTCCCTCTCCCTCTCCCTCTCCCTCTCCCTCTCCCTCTCCCTCTCCCTCTCCCTCTCCCTCTCCCTCTCCCTCTCCCTCTCCCTCTCCTTCTCCCTCTCCCTTTCCCTCTCCTTCTCCCTCTGCCTCTCTCTCTGTACTGTAACTATGTTTTTCAAATAAGTAAAATAAATCATTTAAAAACTGTCATTTGGAATATCAGTATTGTATATCAGATATCCTGGATTTGAGCCCCACTCCGAATATTCCAGCTTCTTACTAATGCACACTCTGATGGCAGCAGGTGATGGTTCAAATGGTTAGATCCCATTTGAACCACTGGTGCTGGACCAGGCTGAAGCCAAGAGCCAGGAGCTATATTCAGGTTTCCCATATGGTTGACAAGGGCCCAAGAACTCGTGCCATGTTCCACTGCCTTCCCAAATACATCAGCAAGACTTTAGATGGGAAGCAGACCAGCTAGCAATTCCAATATGGAATGCCACCATCGCAAATAGCTGCTTAATCCACTGAGTCACTCCGCTGGCCCCGATAATCAACTATTTAAAGCAACAAAAAAAGAGATACGTCATATTTGCAACAAAAATAGAAGTAAAATTCCAACAATAATATAAAGGCAAGGAAGGGCTAAATGGAAGTATACTGAAGTAAAATTTTCATTTTATAGGTGAGATAAAAAAAAAATACCAATGAAGGTACATGAGAAGTTAAGCAAATAGTTTCTCCGTAGGGAACTCCTGACTTTTGGAGCTAGACAATTCTTTGTTGTGAGGACTGTCCTGCACATCCTGTTCAGTCTCTCTCAACAGCATCAGTCTAGTTGTAACAATAAAAATGTTTTTCAAACTTTGTCAAATGTCCGCTGGTAGAGGGTTAGGATGGGAAGCAAAATCACTTCCAGTTGAGAATCACTGGTGTAAAATAATCAAGACTGTGTGGTGCTAGTGAGACAATAGAATGAAAAGAATTTACAGAATAAAAGCCAAACACAGTCTACACATGGGGTTCAACAGATAGGTTCAACAAAGTGCAAAGGTGATTTGGTTGGAAATTTTTGTTCTAAGAAAAAAAAAATTAACTGAAATTGCTCATGAGCCTAACTTGAAAATTTCAAATTATAAAAATTTTAGAAGAAAGCATAGAAGAAAATCTTTGGAAGCATGGATTAGACAGAGATTCCTTAGGCTAGGACAAAAAAATGCAATCTATAGAAGAGAAAATTGTTTTATTTTTCATCATAACTAACAGTATCTGTTCTTTGGAAGAATATAACAAAAGAAAGGAACTCCAGCTAAAAACTGGGGGAAATAACCACCTATCTTAGAAACAACTTGTACATATGAGATAGAAAGAAAACTCAAAATTTAGTGATAGGAAAACATCCCAACAAAAATGGCCAAAAAATTGAAGACATATAGCAGGAAAATGGGCTTATTTAAAAATATTCAGCATTTTTAGTTTTCAGATAAATATGAATTAAAATCACAAAGAGATATCACTTCACATCTAAAATGATTATAATAAAAATATACACAACTACAAGTGTTGGTGAGGATGTGAGTGACCTGGAATTCTCATGAATTGATGATGAGAATGCAAAATGGCACAGCCATGTTGAAAGCCTTTTTGGTGCTTTCTTAAAAAGATATATGATAGGGGCCAGCGCTATGGCATAGTAGCCAGTTCCCTGCTGATGGCCTGGAAAAGCATGGAAGATGGCCCAAGTGCTTGGGCCCCTGCACCCACTTGGGAGACCCAGAAGAAGCGCCTGGCTCCTGGCTTCAGATGGGCCTACCGCCAGTCATTTTGGCCATCTGGGTAGTGAATCAGTGGCTTGAAAACCTTTCTGTGTATCTCCTTCTCTGTCTGTAAATTTGCCTTTCAAATAAATAAATAAATAAATAATTGTTTAAAAAGTTAGAAATGGGGCCATCGCTGTGGAGTAGTAGGTTAAGCATCTGCCTACGGTGCCGGCATTCCATATGGGTGCTGGTTTGAGTCCCGGCTGCTCCACTTCCAATCCAGCTCTCTGCTGATGGTCTGGGAAAGCAGTAGAAGATGACCCAAGTGCTTGGGCCCCTGCACCCACATGGGAGACCCAGAAGAAGCTCATGAATCCTGCCTTCGGATAGGCCTAATGGCCACTTAGGGAGTGAACCAGTGGATGGAAGACCTCTCTCTCTGTATCCCCCTCTCTGTAACTCTACCTCTCAAGTACATAAATAAATCTTTAAAAAATAAATAAATAGGGGGCTGGCACTGTGGCCTAGTGGGTAAATCTGTAGGAATGGATGTTGACTACAAACAGGCATGAGAGATTTTCTTGGTTGATGGGAAGTGGTATGTGCCAAGGAGATATGATGCAAACACTCCAAAACTAGATTGTGGTAATGGTTATATTCTGAGTTTTTAATAAATAAAATAATTGAGCTGTAGTGACACAGCAGATAAAGAGTATGCCTATTACACCCACATCCCATATCAGAGTGCCTATGATCAAATCCTACCCATTAACTACCTGCTAATGCACCCCAGATACAACAGATGATGACTCAAGTGCTTGAATCTCTGTTACCCATGTGGGAGATTTCAGGTAGAGTTCCAGGCTCCTGAGTTTGACCTGGCCCAGCCTGGGCTGCTTTGAGCATTTGGGAAGTGAACCAGTGGGTGGAGGAGTTCTTGCTGTCCCCCTCTTTCTGTTGCTTCCTTTCAAATAAATAAATAAAACTTATAAAAGCTATTAAAACTCATAAAAGAGTACATTTTATGGTATATCAATTAAATCTTGGCAAAGAAGATCCTATTCTATGTGTAATCTTGCATTCTACTTTTTTTTTTACTAAAGATTATATCAGAAATATTTGTAAGAGTCATTTTTATAATTACTCAGTATTCTTCCAATGAGTTTCAGATTTTGTTTATAATTTTTAAATAAGGCTTTGTTTAACCTCTTTGTGAATATTAACTGTATGACCTCAAACATGTCATTTAACCTCTTTGTCACAGGACAACTGGCATAATTACCAGTCCCTGCTTGTTTAGTACAATATGGTACTTCTGAGTATTACATAAAACCACATATGCAGCACTTAGCATAGTAACAGGAAATATGGTTTTATCTTCACCATCATTACTGTCATCAGCAATTACCATGAAACTTTAAATTTATTATTTTTTTCCTCAGAATACGAGCCTAGAAGGGAAATCCCAGGGATCATACCTAAAACACTGCTCTCTGTGTCAGAAGTCAGTCAACACCTTCTTGGCTCTCAACTTTCTTTTTAATGCTGGGAACACCCAACGTGGTTGGTCAGATTCTTGCTCTGTTACCTTGTTCTGGTGCCTCTGAGAGTCCCGTGGCTCCAGGATTCCCAGTTTCTCCAAACAAAGCCCATCAGCATTGTAATTTCTCTCACCTATTAGGGGATGGACTGGGTGGCCTTGGGTAAAAATGCTCAAGAAAAAGGCAATTAGTGATAACAAATCTTTGTTCATAGGTAGCACGATTGAGTTTTTATAAGGACAACTAGCATCTAAACACAAAGTTGAAATATGGTGTCTTCAGCATTCTCTGCAAGATTAACAGGGAAAAATGGTTGGTGTTTGTGTGTTCAAATTACAGACCATTTAGCAGATAGTTATGCTGCCTGCATTCCTTAGTATGGTCTACCAGGTCCTTCATTATTTACTTATCCAGCTTCACCTCTTGCTACTACCTCCCTGCAATGTGATGCTACAATCACACCATACTGTTGCTGGTTCCATCCCCCTACATGTACCAAGCTTTCTCTCCCACAAGGCTTTGCACATCTTGCACCCCTGCCTTGAATACCAGCTTCCTCCCCCACCTCCTCCATTTGGCTAACTCTTACTAACAATCCAGGCATCTTCTTAAGTACTACATCTCTCTGGAAATTTTCCTGTTCCCAAGTCCAAGTTCAGTGTTCCATCTCTAAGCTCCATGGCACCCTGTCATTACCCTTACTGGATTTAAATTGCCTGTTTATTTGCCTTCTTCCTGGTCACACCATGTGGCAGCCATAGGGTTGCGTCACTTTGATCTCCCTTCAAGAAAGAACTTGCTATTTAACTGCAAGGAGTGCAGTTAGCTGACAGCCTCCAGCTGTTAATGCCTGCAAGATCTGCTTCAGCTTTTGAGCTGAGGCCATGATCTCTTCAGGCAGCCTAGCCAATGACTGAGAGGAATGTTGGAGCCTTGGCCAACACAGGACTCCGTTCATAGGAAATCTTCAGGTTGGTTGAGTCTATCAGACCTGCACTGCGGTCTGAGGCCCTCTCTACCTCATTTTGCTTCTTTCCTTTTTCCTTTTGTGGATGCCTCATGGGCATGTGTGGGATTTCTCTGCAGATCCTGTTTATTCCTCTTTTCTCATTTACCGTTTTCCTCTCCATTCAAACTTGTGTATTCAAGTTTGTGGCTGAGTCTCCTTTTCCTTTCTGACTAACACAGACAGCAAGTTCTTGGAAGACACAAGACACAGTTTTATTTAAACTATATCTACAACTCACAGAAAAACACATATAGGATTTCAGTAAATTACTATGGAATGAATGAAAGTTTGAAATAGTGTTCAACATTGAATGACGTCTAATCTTATATAATTCACAGGTGGTGGACAACATTCAAGAACCTTCTGATTTGAAGACTCAGGTTCATTTACGAAATGTACTACAGAAATGATGTTAATTGTGAATTTCTTTTTTTTTTTTAAAAAAAGATTTATTTATTTGAAAGGCAGAGTTACAGAGATGCAGCGGCAGAAAGGAGAGAGAGACAGAGACACAGAGAGAGAGAGAGAGAGAGAGGTCTTCCATCTACTGATTCACTCCCCAAATGGCTGCAATGGCTGGAACTGGGCCTATACGAAGCCAGGAGCCAGGAACTTCTTCCGGGCCTCCTATGTAGGCATAGGGGCCCAAGGACTTGGGCCATCTTCTGCTGCTTTCCCAGGCCATAGCAGAGAGCTGGATCAGAAGTGGAGGAGCAAGGACTCGAACCAGCACCCATATGGGATGCTGGCACTGCAGACGGTGACTTTACCTGCTAGACCATGATACCAGCATCTGTGTGTTTATTTTCAACTGAGTATTTTTCCAGTACTTAGATTTATGCCAAATATATAATTCAGGATAACCCTATAGAATAAGGTACTTGAGTATGAAACACAATAAATATTTTCATTGAAATTATATAACTAAAAAATTATTGTTTTCTATCAAATTTTAAATATTACTGCTTATGCCTAGAAATCTAAATTGAGTTTTGCTTTATGTAGAATGAAATTCGGAAACATTGAAAGCCTTACAAGATCTAGGACCTAATTATTTGGCTGAGGTTCAGTCATTGCCATATCTCTACGAAGTGTATGACTGGCTAACTCCCCCACTAGACTGCAGACTTCTTGAAAGCCAGAGTAGCACACACATCTATGTATTCCATTCCTCTCACCCCAGCCTGACCCACTAACATCTAACAAAGCCTGTGTTGTACTGGATGACAAGAATTTATCCTTTGAAAGAGCTCTATTGCTAAATAATTGAGCTTATGAAACCATCTTTGTTTTTCTAACTTTTAAATTAATCTTATAGGAATTTGGAAGGAGGATTGGAAATATTACCTCTTCCTTTCCCTCTCCCCCTTCCCTTCCCCCTCTCCCCTCCCATCCTCCTCCCCTCCCCTTCCCTTCCCTATCCCCCCCCCCCATTTCCCACCTTCCTTCTCATTTATCCTCTTTCCTTCCTTCTCTCCTTGGGGACTTTGAATGGGGCACAGCTCTGTGAGCATCTTGGTTTTGGATATCTGGCCTCAGACTGTGAGAGAATGCATTTCTGCTGTTTTAAGCTCACAAGTTTGTATAGAACAGCTATAATAAACTAACACAAGCGGGTAAATAAACGAGGTGCTCTACCCTAGGCTGGGGGATCTGGGAAATGAGTGCATAGACCTTGGTCCTTCTCCATGTTTTCCTGCCACATGCATCCTATAGATCTTTAGATATTGTCTGTTTTCTGAACTTTATATTTTTTACTTCCTGGATTGACAGTTTCATCTTGCCATTGCCCAGAAAGTTTGAGATTAATTCTTTACAAGCTTAATTTTAACCTCCGCCTTAGAGTAGATTCTCTGGGTTCTAATTTCCATACTCACAGCAGAATACTCCTAACCTCCATCAGTCTAGGCTGTCAAGACACACTTGCCTGCATGTACCGTTTGCTAACATGATTCTACATTTTACCCCCTGATGTGGTTGGTACGAAGTGCACAAGTAGACATCATGAGTTCTTCATTTTAGCACAGCTTCAGATACCAGTAGATTCCGTGACCTCCGATGTGTCGTTTGGCTCGTACTTCAGTTTCCTCATGTGGCTACTGAGGGATTTGGATGAGTTTAACTCCAAAGTTCTACTTTGGATTTTAAAGAATCATAAATCCATAGTTAATTGATTTTTACATAAAAGCAAAAACATATATGTAAACGTATCTGGGATCTACATACCTAATGTTGTAAATGAGGAGGTCTAAAAAACACGTTACATAAAGGACAAGGATCTTGATTATCTGTTGGTTTTGCGTGGCATAAATGATTCTCAAAAAATCAGATGACCAGGTACTGGCAACTGATTGTGTTTCTAGAAAACACAACTCAAAGTCAATCTTTGGAAAATTTCTCTAGTTTTTAATGTGATAAGTTTCGTGATGTCATTTCCATTAGTAAGCTTAAACAAATTGGATAAGCTAAGTTATTCAATCAGAAGAGGTTCACTATCATACCTTCTTAATGAGTTTAGCAATGAGCAGGCCCTAGCTAGTGCCTGTGGTTTATTCATTATTATTATTATTCATTATTCTAAGAAATCTCCAGGTCTGTGCTCTACACAGACCAAGTTTAAATGTATCTCCTTTTTCCTCACTATTCTCTTTCTCCACCCCTATCCCGTACTCCCATGAGCTCTATGACACAGGATAACATTAGTCACTGACATACAACAAGACACATTCATCAAATGGCCCACTCTTTTACCTGGCACTGTGGATATAAGAAGTATATGACACATGAATGGCCCTTGGCATTGAAGAGCTTACCTGTGCAAAGATACTCACACATAGCAGCGTACTGTGAGGGCCAGTAAAGGAGTACTTGAGTTCATGGGAGAAGCAGAGAGCAGGAGACAGATGCTGTGTCTGCTAGACTGCAAGTTAGCCCACAGATCTGAGGTGTTCAATTCACAATTGTGTTCCACTCCCAAGCACAGATTCTGCAATAAAAGATTCTGAGTTAGGATTAGAAGGATTGAGTGGCATTTAATGGCAGAAAAAAAAAAGAGGGAACTTCTAGAGAGAGTATAAGCAAAATTGCAGAAATAGACTCTTTTCATAGAGCTAAAAGCATTTGGGTGAAAATGAATGCTGAGATTGATTCTTAAAAGGTTACTGTCATTTCAGTTCAAGGCTTTACGTTGTTGAGTAGTCAGAGTTTGCGTCTAACATTTGTTAATTTTGCCAGTAGAAACAAGAAGTTCAAGATCCTGGGAGAAACACATGACTGAGGCTGGCTTGGGAAAACTTTTCTAAGCAGGTGCAGGGTCTCTAAAACCTCAAGACACACAAGTGTAGTGAGATTCTTTAGGTAAGGCCTCAAGATGTATATGATTATTAGCTGCTGAGCCTAAGAAGGTATCATTTCATGTCACAAAAGTAGCATTTCTCGACCTCGGGCTGTAATCCTAGGTCATAACCATGGAGAACCATGCTAGGGAGGCTCCGTTTTCCACAATTTTCTGGTAACTGCCACAGAGATGACCAAGGCTGTGTCAGAACCTAGCCTTTCCTAGCTCTCCTTCACTTTTCTCTCTCTTTGGTTTTCTAAAGCTGAGTGTCCCAATCTCATCTTTCTCCCTTGTCATATCCTAATTAATGCTGCTGGAAAGTGACATGGAAGAGGAAAATTAAGTGTGAAGATTCATCATTTAAGATCTGCAGATCCTTCTATAAGCTGTATTTTGGAAATTTATATTCTTTAAATAAAAGCGTTATAAAAAAAAAAAAAAGATCTGCAGATCCTACCTGACTAAGCTTCCTTTTCCATCGTGGTAAAATGGGAACAGTCATACCCAGCCTGTTATCCTCACTGGATTATTGAGAAGACTATAATGAGACTATACCATTTAACAGCCTTTGAAAGTATAAAGAATACATAAATGTGTAAGGAATTATTATGTAAATATGAAAGAAATTATAATTTTCATTTTTGAGTCCTCTCTAAGCATATGACAGTCTCAAATTGCTGAGTTTATACAAAGAGCTAATGAAATCCCAGGACTTTCAGAAAACCTGAGTCACTAAATTGTTGCCACATCCCTTGGCAAATTTCATAATCTTAGAATTTCCTTCGACAGCTTTTCATTCTTTGGCCAGTTTCTAAATATTCTTTCCTCTGTGACTAACACTCTAGTGTGCTCAAAAATACCTGTTGCATTAATGTATGGGCAACTCAATAGTCACTAGTTAGTCTAGGCTAGGCAATACTTCAACAGCAGATATATCCTAAAATCTCAGAGATTTAGCTCAACAAAACTTTGTTACACATGTAAAATCTGATGTAGGTCATGGAGTCATGGGATCATGGAGCCAGGGACTGGAGGCCCTCAATGATTCAGATATTCAAGGCTCTTCTATATTATCAATCAAGATATGGTTTCCATAGATGCTACAGGGAAAGAGAAGAAGGGAGGAGTATGCTTAGGGCCTTTAACTACCTTAGCTAGAAGTGACACATTTCATTTCCATTCATAGCCTGTAGGCCAGAACCAATCATATAGCCCAACCGAACTACAAGAAAGGTTAGAAAATACAGTAGGGCAAATGGAATATTTGTTGAGTGCCAACTTTTCTGTGAAATACTGCTCTCCATCTCAAGAAGAGTTATTGCCTTTTACATCCCAGATACTGTCCTAGATGCAGAAAAATATAACAACACATAAGACAGACAAACTCCCAGATTTGTGAAGGATACATTGAGGTAGAGGAGTGCAAATGTTTTGGCTTCATTCTAGTTTTACAGTCTATTTTCTCAGTTTAATCATTATTTATATTTCTTCCATTGTCCATTTCCAAGAGTGTCAATGTTATTTGATAGAATGGGTTTGAGACCATCCTAGTAGCTCTGTGTTCCTCCCTGGGAGGTGAGACTTGCTTCTCTTGCTTCAGCTTTGTCTGCTGGTCATGAGGCTCAAAAGCCCCTGTGGTTTCAGCTGGGAGGAGGGTAAAAGGGGATGAAGTTCAGTGCCTTCCAGCTGGACTTGTTTGGATTGGCCCTGTGTCTGTAAGCAATCGTGACTCCAGAGCTGCTGGTAAATGTGTTTATCACCCCAGGGGACTGAGTGGGAAGGAGAAGGTCCCAGCTGATAGAGCCTGAACGAGAATTCAAGAAACGTGGGCCTCTGGCTTTTAGTTGGTGAGCAGGAGGAAGATAGGGGTCCAGCTTCGTAACGTGAACAAGCTATGATATTGTTTTCACTATCCTGGCCATATATAATAGAAGCTCTGGTTAGTTTTCGTTGGACAAATGGGAAAAATATGCAGTTATATGTTTTCTCCCTAGTCGGTTTCTAAGGACAATCCTTTCCCTCCACCATCAGGTCTTCCTTAAGTTTAAAGGAAAGATTTTTTTTTCAGTGTTGCCAAAATGCTGACACCAAACTCTGGGCTGACTTCACCTAATGACTTGGTCTTCCAGTGAAAACTGTCATTACTGGATTCTCTACACTGCATTTATACTAGGTATTTTTAATATCCATTTCCACCACCTCTGTCTCTACTTTGCCTTTAAAAATCACATACCCAGGTCTCCCTTGCTGTTAAGCTGGGTATAACATAGGGTCCACCCATGGAGTTGTACTCTCATGAGATTGAAAAGAGGAAGGGAGAAGGGCCATTCTTCCTGTGTTAGTGTTGGCTGGTGCACACTCCCATCAAACGTGAGCATTTGCAGTCATCAGAAAGCTGATCTGGGAACAAGATCTGAGGCTGGAGGGGAGCTGTGATACTGAACATGGCTTCCTGAAGCTGAGTCGCAGCGGCTAGAGATTTGAAGCCTATTGGGTGCCCTGTGTCACCACTTCCTGACAACTGACCTGCAAGTCCACAACCGCTTACTTCCCATTTCAAACTTTTCTGTTTCAAATTCTGTCTTAGTCTCTTTCAGCTGCCATAATAAAATAATGTAAATTGGATAACTTATGAACAACACAGTTATTTCTCAGTGTCCTGGAGACTGAGAAGTTCAACATCAAGGCATCAACAGATTCAGTGTCTGGTGAGGGCCTGCTTTTTTGTTCACTGATTGCACCTTCTAGAAGTGTTCTCATGTAGTAGAAGGGACAGGGGTCTTTCTTAGGCCTCCTTGACAGTTGCATTTATCCCAACTCAGAAGAGCTCTGTGCTCACAAACAGATCACCTTGCAAAGGTACTGTCACCTAATACTATCACCTTGAGGATGAGAATTCAAACATATGAATTAGTGCAAATATTCAGACCACAGCAAATACCTAGAGAGTTTGTTTTCTGCACGTATTTCTTGACTTACACTGTGCTTCTATATACAATCTCACTCGGTCATTGATTATACAGCCTGCTCAAAATCACCCATTAAGGATGGAATCAGGATGCATGTTCTAAGATCCATGTTCTTTTTTTTTTTTTCAATGCCTTTTATTTAAGGTATACAAACTTCATGCATTTCATATATCCAAATTTAGGAACATACTCTCCCTTCCACCTGCACTCCCTCTCTTCTTCTTCCATCCTCTCCTATTCCCATTCTTACTTTTTTATGAAGATCTATTTTAATTAGCTTTATACACATAAGATTAACCATACACTAAGTAAAGAGTTCAGTAAATAGTATGAAAAAAATCCGTTCCTCAACAGTCAAGATAAGGCTTGTTCAAAGGCATCACATCTCAAAGTGTCAATTTCAGTTTTATAATTTACCTTTTAAGTACTCCATTATTTACCACAGATCAGTGAGAACATATGGTGTTTGTCTTTTTGCGACTGGCTTATTCCACGAAGTATAATGGTTTTGAGTTGCATCCATTTTGTTGCAAACAACAGGATTTCAGTTTTGTTTTTACTGCTGTGTAGTATTCTATCTTGCACATATCCCATAATTTCTTGAGCCAGTCTCTTCTGTTGATGGACATCTGAATTGATTCCATATCTTAGCTATTGTGAATTGAGCTGCAATAAACATAAGAGTACAGATTACTCTTTCATATTCTGATTTCATTTCCTCTGGGTAAATTGCCAGGAGTGGGATGGCTGGATCATACAGTAGGTCTGTATTCATATTTCTGGGCTAAGATCCATATTCTTGAAACTATTCAAGGGGGATGGAACTATGGTGCAGTAGGTTAATCCTCCACCTGAGACACTGGCATCCCACATGGGCACTGGTTCTAGTCCCAGCTGTTCCTCTTCCGATCCAGCTCTCTGTTATGGCCTGGGAAAGTAGTAGAAGATGTCCCAAGTACTTGGATCCCTGCACCTATGTGGGAGATCTGGAAAAGCTCCTGGCTCCTGGCTTTGGATAGGCACAGCTCCGGCCATTGTAGCCATTTGGGTAGTGAACAGGGGATAGAAGACCTTTCTCTATGTCCCTCCCTCTCATTGTCTGTAACTACCTCTCAGAAAAATAAATCTATATTT
Source organism: Sylvilagus floridanus (assembly GCA_949820135.1). Lineage (NCBI taxonomy): Eukaryota > Metazoa > Chordata > Mammalia > Lagomorpha > Leporidae > Sylvilagus > Sylvilagus floridanus. The sequence continues at coordinate 145,149,926 of OX463241.1, read as the reverse complement.
AAAAAAACTATCCTATGCTGCTTCCTTCATTATCCTTTAATACCCAAATCAAGTTTTTCCCTTCATTCTCATCTGACCCTGGTTCCTCTATTCCAAAGAGCTGTCTGTTCCACACTTTGTATTGTCTCATTCTACCTACTATTGATATCTAATCCCTCCCTTCCAACCATAGTGCCACACAAAAAAGAAAATGGGAAAGAAAAAGAGTTAGCTTTTATAAGCAAAAAAGACCTCTTCTTCACATTTGTTGAATTGTAGTGTGCTAATCAGTAGAGCTTTAAGAAAGAGTCTAGAAGGAAAACAACTGATACTCCTCCCTCCAAATCACATAATTCAATGACTACAGGGCAATTTCCAGCACCATCGGTATATTGGGGATGCACATTCTTGTAGAAGAAGAACCTCTATTGTCAAAGAAATGGGGGAAGATGAGGAGGCAGAAAGAAGCTGTCCAGGAATTTGCCCACACAAAAAAACCCTAAGTTTTCTTCCCTGCTGACTGATCACAGTTCTGCCTTATTTTCCACATCTCCTCCAATCTCCTCTGCCATTATCACGGCAGACATCACAGTGGCTCCCCACCCTGCAACGTACAGGTCTGCATCTGGACTAGGGGAGCCAAATCCATAAGCAAAAGCTGAGCATACAACTAGTTTTCCTCAAACAGAAACTGTGAAGTAATTTTCAAAGGTTAATGGAAACTTGCCAGCCTGGAAGCTGCTGGAAAAACCAGACACACATTTGATTTCTTTCCATTCTAAAGAAGCTAGGCTAGGGTTGGCGCTGTGGCATAGCAGGTAAAACCACTGCCTGCAGTGCTGGCATCCCAGGCCCGTCTGCTTCACTTCCAATCCAGCTGCCCGCTAATGAACCTGGGAAAGCAGCGCAAAATGACCCAGATGCTTGGGCCCCTGCACCCATATAGGTGACCCTGAAGAAGTTCCTGGGTACCGGCTTCCAATCAGACTGGCCCAGCCTGGGCATTGCAGCCATTTGGGGAGTGAACCAGCACATGAAAGATTTCTCTCTCTGTGTCTGCCTCTCTCTCTCTCTCTCTCTCTCTCTCTCTCTTCTCTCAAGACAATCAATCTTAAAAAAAAAAAAAAAAAAAGGCAGCAACCCCAAGGATGGAGGTACTGCAGCCCATTGGATGGAGACTATCAGGGAAACCAGAATTCAGCACTGAGTATTTGGTTTGCAACTGCAACAAACTAATTTCAGTCGAAAAGTTAGATCTTAAATTCTATCTTAGGACTCCCACTAGACTCCTCGAAAATTTTGGAACTGTTTTGGCTTTGCATTTCACGGGAACTGATGTAAGCACCAACACGATGCCTGCTAAGACTTCAGGTTACGAGGATCAGGGAGGACGATGTGGGGGACAAAGTGGGACAGAAAGAAAGGGTGAAGGTGTTGTGTAGGAGCAGCTGTGGACAGAAGGGTGGATAGTCCAAGGAACTGGGCAGCACAGTCTGCAGTGGAGAGACGCTTGTCCAAGCCCATCTTCAGGGCCCAACAGCATACACTCTTCATTTCTTTAAGATCTTTCATTTTGTACCAATCAATTGTTACACCTCTTAAAATGTGCTGTTTTCTCCAAGGTGCACTTCTTTCGCATGTGCCAGCTCCTTGGTCATTTCTGTGTGGTCTCTGGATCACCAGCTGCAGCACCTGTGAGCTTGTTGGAAAAGCAGACCCTCTAGGTCCTCTCTGGCTCTGCGAAGCCTGAAACTGTATTTCTCACCAGATCCCCATAAGATGCATGAGCACAGGAACGACTGGGAGGCCGTGCCCTGCAATCCTGGAAGGGAATGAGCAAACGTGTGACAACGAGTGAGGAGTGCGTCTGCATGAAGAAGCTGACACGAAGGTGAGTGTGTGCTTTGCTAGGCGCTCTATTCCTTGAGAGGCCAATGCAGATTAGGTGAAAGACGAGTCAGCAGTAGACTGATGAGTATTGCCTGGCTCCACTCTACACTCGTGCTTCTCCAAGTTTAGTGACAACGCAATCGCCTGGAGAGCTCATTAAGCCATAGACTGCTGGACCCTCCTCGTGGTGGTGCTTCTGGTTCCATAGGTCTACTATGGTGGGCCTAAGAATCTGTGTGTCTCAGTCGGGGGGATGCTGAGGGGGCTGGTGCCGGGAGGATGCTTTGAAAACACTTCCCTCAGCAATAAAGATATCCACACTAAAGAATCTTGCTCCTCCAGATTATTTGGGATAATTACGGGCTCAAATCCCCTACTGAATTTGTCACTGGAGATCAGACCACTTTACAGCGACTTCGAGAAAGAGCGCCTCGTGGGAAAGCCCTGATGCGCTTCAGCCAGCTGCGTTGGGCTGAGAGCTAATTAGGAGGGAAGCTCGCATGGTCGTGCTTCCCCTGCCCGTGTTACCTAGCAAATGCAGACAGCGAGCTGCTGACGAAAACGATTCAGAGGGCGTCCAGACGCTGCCATTTCACTGGGGAAGGTTTTACCTTTGCATTACAAGAGAGAGCTAACATTTCCCATCTTTCCCGCCACCAGGAGTAGGCAACCATAAAACCAAAGTCAATTTCTTACAATTTAGCAACCTCAGTACCAACCAATTATATTCCAGGACATGAGAAACAGCTGTTGTAACATTAGAGCCCCCAACAGTTTCATCTCAGCTATTTAAGGGAATAAGAGAGCCAATATTTTCATTCCCTTGTGATATTATCAAGACATGATAAACAACCAAGACTATAGTATTAATTACATTAATTTGGAGAGGAGAGAGACCACTTTAATTGCTCCAAGCTGGAGAATAATTTTTTATGAGCAGACAATCATTCCATAAATTCACATTAGAAAGGGTACTTTGTCTTATTCTATTAGCAGCCAAATTTCTGGGAGGAAAAAAAAAAAGAAAGAAAAACCACCATTTTTTTTTACGAGAGGAGGAAAGACAGAGAGAAGAAATATCTTGCATCTGCTGGTTTACTCCCCAAATGGCTGCAATGGCCACAGCTGGGCCAGGATCCAGGCGCTTCCTCTGGGTCTCCCAAGTGGATGCAGAGGTCCAAGTCCTTGGGTCACCTCTGCTGCTTTCTCAGGGTGTTAGCAGGGATCTGGATCAGAAGTGTAGCAGCCGGGACTCAGAGTGGCCCCCATACGGATGCTGGTGGCACAGGCTGAGGCTTCACATGCTACACCACAATGCTGGCCCCAACCACTATTTTTTAAAGATGGATTTTAATAGAAAAAAATCGTTATTGCTGTATGTCAGATATTGAATCCTGACATGTTGAGTTATTTGGTAAAAAGAAATTTAAAGGAGACATTTATTCTGAAAGAATTCACAATCTAAAATAGGAAACAGGATCAACACAGCTAAATATAAATATTTTCACATACACAAAATGAATGTAAAGACTGTGTTGGCTCTCTCTCAGGGTTAAGAAGACCAAATGAATGATGGATATCAAAATGCTTTCTAAACCACAGTACAGTACCAAAGCAGACGAGAGAAGGGAAATGCCATTTATTGAGTGCCTTCGATACTGAGCTCCATGCTTGACTTACAGCATCATATTTCAATACTCATAAGAAACTTTAGAAAGAGAGATTTAAAAAACATAAAAAGAAGTGAATGTAATAAATAGGTAATGAAATAGGTAATGTAATAAATAGGTAATTAAAATGCCAATTTTTGTCAAGGTGGAAATTCAGATGTATTGTATGCTTCATCTGAGGTAATACACTGTCGACTACACACTGTAAGTATCTCCTTTTCTCCCTAGAACACACAATAAATATTTGTTTACCTGATAGAGGGCCACATTGTGAAATCACCCAAGCATATGCTATACTTCTGAGTAATGAAAATATATGTTAGTAAATTTATACTGCGGAGGCTCCTGGGATTAAAAACCACATTTGACTCCAGAGAGTAGGATGGAATGAGATGTATGGAACTGCCCTGGGAATTCAGGGGATTCCAGGAAACAGTACCTAGGAACAGTTAAATGGAGCAAAGGTTGATGTGGCTTTGAACTAGCCGTTTCTAATTTGGGGCCCAGGAGACTCCATCCAGAAGTCCAGAAGTACTTGTTCAAGATACTCTCCATGAACAGCATCATGTTTGCCAGGTTGCCCTGCAGACACCTCCGGAGTTACTATGGAACAACTGTGGGGAGTGTGTGCCCCTTCTTCTGAATGCTCTAGAAATCTAAGTTGAGGATAACAGCAGTTCAGCAAAGAAATCATAGCAAGGGAGGAAGAAATTTGAAAAAAAAAAAAAATAGAACTCTCTGGGCCTGTGTGTCCCCCAGTTTCTGGAATTAAAGGCGTTGCAATATATTCAGAGCATTCATCAGAAAAACCCTAAGATGCTGAAAAGTTCTGAGGCACCGCTTTCCTTTGTAGAAAGATTTTTGTAAATAAATGTCCAATAAGGGAAATGCTTGAATGAAATGTGGAGCAACTCTATGAATGTCCAAAAAATCCTGCAGCAGAGGTGGCTACTGTGGCTCAGAGGGGTAAACCACTGCTTGGAACACGAGCATCCCTCTTTTAAAGTGTCTGCAGTCAGCTTGTATCTCCACTTCTGATCCAGCTTCTTGCTAATGTGCCTGGGAGGCAGCAAATGACTGCCCGAGTCCCTGGGTTCCTGCCATTCACATGGGAGACCCAGAAGGAGATCCTGGCTTTTGGCTTTGGTCTGGCCCGGTCCTGACTATTGTAGGCATTGAGGACCAGTGGACCAGTTCTCCCTGTTGCTTCCTCTCTCTGTCACTCTGCCTTTAAATAAATAAATAAATAAGTACACTTTTTAAAAAATCATGCTGTTGAGCTGTCTGTATGAATATGGAATAATGTATGAAATGTTCTTATGTGGCAGAGAAAGAATTTCAATTACAAAATAGTATTGTTTGATGCCTACTTTTTTCTAAAAAATGTGTAAATATGAAAGGAAAAGGTTTGGAAGTGTGTATGGGGAAATGTTAACATTGGTTATTACTTGATAATGGACCCAGGTCATTTTTATCTTCTCTTTTATCTTCTATGTTGTCTGAATTTTCTATAGAACTATATAACTTGCAAAAATAGAATTTTGGAATAAGTGTTGTTTTTCTTATAATTGGGATAATAATACATAGCATGTACTGACAGTTTGTATTGCACAGAATGCTTTGATTTTGTGAGTTCATTGGACCCTGCAATGACATTATAAGTTGTTCTTTTGTGGGAGGAGGTGTTATTCCAAGGAAGCAAACTAATAAACATAAATTGTGGGAGTCCACATGTTCTTTCTACTATTCCTCATTGATCTGGAAATTCAGCTCTCCTGACTTCTGCTCATGGACTTCATTTTAGGAGCAGACAATAAAATTAGGAAGAATGTGTTGGGGAGAATTCTGGCATACAGAAGTCAGTAACTCTTCCTCTCAAATTATTTGAGATACAGAGTTACAGAGAGGGAGAGAGAGAGGGAGAGGGATAGGGAGAGGCAGAGAGAGAGAGAGAGAGAGCGCTTCCATCAGCTGATTCACTTCCCAAGTGGCCACCACGGCCAGGGCTCAGCCGGGCTGAAGCCAGGAGCTTCATCTGGATCTCCCACATGGGTGTAGGCCCCAAGCACTCAGGCCATCTTCTGCTGCCTTCCTAGGTGCATTAGCAGGGAACTGGATCGGAAATGGAGCGACCAGCATGCATCGGCTATGTCACAGCATCAACCCTGGTGGTATGATTGTCATCCAAATTTGTTAGCAGTTTGTTATTAACCCATTTTTTTAAGCTTAATTGTCATGAATACTTAAATCAGTGCAGAAGAAACACTCCGTTGCCTATCTGCTTTCCCAGCTTTCTTCCTTGCTAACCCAATCTAAATTCTATGCGGGAACTGAGCAGCAGCATACTGGGGGAAGTAGATTCAGCTCCGACAGAAGATTCTTAGCCTAAGCTAATAATGGTCATAGTATTCTCCTTTGCTGATGATTCTATCCGTGTAATCCACTTCTAGCCTATGAAATTTTAGGAGAATGCTGTAGGGGAAAGGGATTGTGGGACAATTTTCCTTTAGAATAAGAAAGACTGCAGGGACAAGTGATGATCTCAACCTAGACTGGTGGTGAGGTTGCAATGCTCACATTCTGCATCTGAGCCCCGGGTTTCATAGCCAGCTCTGATTCTGGCTACTGACCCCAGCTTCCTGATAATACAGCTCCTGCATGTCAGCAGGTGATGGCACAAGTAGTCGGGTTCCTGTTACCCACATGGGAAACCTGGATTGAGTTCCCAGCGCCTGATTTCAGCACCAGCTGGAGGCTGTTGTGGGCATTTGGGGAGTGAACCAGCAGATGGAATCTCCCTCTCCTTCCACCTACCTCCCCCTCCTCTCCTCCCTCTCCTCCCTCTCCTCCCCTATCTCTGGATGCTTGATAGCACTGGCCTGCTTCTCCAACAAATGCCAATCTCTAGGCCATGTGCTAGGTGAGAAGACCTTTTTGTTGAAGCCACTGGTTGTTTGGCTAGGCTGTCACTTGCATCAGAAATGAGCTACAGAAAGAAAAAAATATACCTCCCCTTTATTATCATACTTTGTTAGTTAACCTGTTTCTTTTTTCAATTTGCTCATTTTAATAATTTCATTCACCAAATTAGCAGCTTCAAAAAGTACATCACTTAGAGTGGACATTTTGACGCTGCAGGTTAGCCATTGCTTTGGACACCCACATCCTATACTGGGGTGCCTGGGTTTGAGTCCCGGCGCTGCTCTCCATTCCAGCTCCCTGCTAATGTGCACTGTGGAAGAAAGCAAATGAGGCTCAAGTCCTTGTGTCCCTGTCACCTGCCTGGTTGGCCTGGATTGAGTTCCTAGCTCTCAGCTTTGGCATGGCCCAGCCCCAGCTTTTGCAGGGATTTGGGGAGTGAAACAATGGATGGGAGATCTCTATTCTTTCTGTCTCTGTATCTGTCTCCCACCTCTTCTCTTACTTTCAATAATGTTTTTACTCAAGTTATAAAAACTATATCATTTATTGTTTGCCCACAGGCCCTGAAAGTCATCCCTGCAGGAGGCCAAGGCATCTGTCAACATAGGTAGTTGTATTCATATTGTGTTTGGCTAGAAACCCACCAGGCTCTGGCAGAAGAAGAGGGAGGAGACTGCCTTTTTGCTGTTGGCCACAGGGGATACCAATGCAGCTGAATCACGCTCAGGCTTTAAAGGTATTGGAGGATAAAATTCATTCCAGCTTCTACATGATAAACCTGGTTCTCTTCAAAGTATAGTTTTATAGCAAATTCCATCTTTTCATGTCTTCAAGAGAAACCTTTATTTTTGAAGGTTTAAAGTGGGAAACAATATATTGATGATATTGGCCATGAAGCCAGAGATGTGTGCACACGCAGCCTTGGGCATTGGCAGCTTGCCTCCAAGACTTGTCACTGCAGGAGGCCTGGCATGGGGCCAGGGAGGTGGCTGCCACGCAGGTCTTGAGCTTGGCTTCTTGGCCACAGGGCCATTTTGTTACCTCTGAGACACTCACCCTGGAAAAGTTAATGATCGCTCCCTAGAGCCAAATAAATCATATACTGGGGTGAAGGATTTAGCCTGGAACCTGGAGCCCCAGCCAGTAGTAAACCTATTGAGAATAAGGCAAATTGGCTTACAGAAATAATATGGCAATTCCAAATACGTGCCTCCCTTTAGTGATCACAAGCAGCACTGCAATGTAAATGAAAATCAATTTATTGTAAAGAAAATTCCATTTTCCTGTAGCCTGTGCATTTTGAAGATGATTTATCAGGATGATTAATTTTCCAGTGATATTTCTAAGCCTTTAACTTTAAAAATTTTCTTCCCCTCCAGAACGTCCCTTCACAAATTCATATATTATATTATATTATATTATTAAGGGGTTAACTCACTCCTTCCTTCATTCATTCAACACACACGTGACCAGCACTTACAGTGTGTCAGGTACTGTGCTAAGTGTCCAGGAAACAGAGATGAAAAATAGATCAGCCTAGTTCTCATGAAGTTAATAGTCCTTCTGAGACTTCTATTGTGTTACCATTATTATATTATCTCACAATCACCATTTGAAGTGGGAAGGGAGAAGCATTATTACAGAGGCATGGATCAGGTACAGGGCTGAGCCACACCAGATGCACTGGTCAACTTTACATGGCAACGAGTCAATAAAAGAAAGCCTTTCATTCAACACTGGTTCCTTCACAGCATCAGTAACCGTTGCCAACATCATCCAATTTAGCCCAATTCCAATAAGTCTTCTTAGACATACACTGATCCTGTTTTATTTTAGTTAGTTGTTCTTCAGAACATGGCTTCATTCATTTAGCCGTTCATTCAAAAAAATTGCATGCCATTAGTGTGGCAGATAGGAAGGGTGATTCTAGCTCTCAATGTGAGTACACAAAAGAGGAATCGAGGATGAGCTTGGAGGGAAGAGAAGGAGGCAACAGTGGTGGATCTAAATCAGTTCCGTAGAGAGGGAGCCTGGGCCTCATGAATTCGGAAATGATATACCATCCCAGGTGAAGAGACTATGTGGTGCTAGCCACTGTATTCTCAACTAAGGGACGAATGTCTGCTACATTCAAGTCAATGACTCAGTTTCTTCATGTACACATCCCAATCTACATATTACTGATCTGATTTAAGGCTGTGCGTTTGCACACATACACATTTAAGCTGCATACACTCTCATAATAATAGGAGGTTTCTGACCACTGATTTATAGTTAAAACAATCATCAGAAAGAACTAACATTGGGATAATTTGTGCTCGTTTCAGAGAGACACTTTTCTCTGGCCTTCTCAAGCAGGCTACACCATGCACCACACAGGGAAAGGTTGGGCATGAAAACAAGCCTGGGAGGCTAACAGACTCAGAAACTCAAGGGTTATGTGCAGTGGGAGTGGTAGAATGTCCTAGAAGCTGTCAGAAAGTGACAAGAGGATATTTATTTTAAGGATATGAGAAGAAAAATAAAGTGGGCTCTGATTAGATTCTTTAGTTAGGGGCCAGGAGTTGTGAGGTGCATTGAGGTTGAGCAGGGATTTTTTTTAAAACAACATCCAAGTGGAGAACAAGGAGATCTAATTTTTCTTGACACACCAATGCAAAATAAGAACGTGTATTAAGTAACATTTGTCTCCCTGTACTCTGAGCAGCTGCTCGGCTCCAGCACACACTCCTTCCAGGCAGGGCAGGGGAAGGTGTGTACTGTTGAGTCTCTTAAGTTGGCAGTGAGAGCTGGGACCAGGGTCCCAGTGTCTTCTCTCTACCAGGTAGCAGGGGTCAACTACAGCAGTGGTTAGGAAGCAAGGTCAGAGAAATTGTCCAGAGCAGACCCACCAGCCAGTCCTGCTTATGTTAGGAAGAGCAAATCCACTTTAATGTAGCAGTCCCTCATTGGGTGGGCTCTTAAGGACTCCTGTGAAGAGAAAATGAATCGTCTTTACACCTTCTTTAAAGACAAGGCAAGGAAAAGGAGTCCCTTGAAATTATTCCTGCCTGCTCTGAGCCTGTAACTCACTGGACAAAGTGTTCGGCTCTCATGAAAGGCTCTACAGCTCCTAGGAGTGAGACTTGTGAGAAGTGGAAGACAGGATGTGTTCACTTCAGATCAGCCCAGTGTTTTCCAAGGAGTGACACAACGATCACCTGGTTTCCTAGGTACATATTCTCCTTCTTGACCATTTTGACAGGAGGTTTTGGGGTGCAAGTGGTAGTAATGGCAGCCACAGTAGAAAAATGCCTTATATAAATGTAATGTATGATCCAGTCAAGAATAGGTGTCAGTTGGTTTGCTGGTTTATTTGTTCATTCATTCATTCAGTCACCCATTCATTGATTTATTCAGTATGGTATGCTGGTGTTACTCAAAAGTGTACTCTTCTGGCATTTCTGAGAGATTGCCAGAAATACGAACTCTTGGGCCCACCCCACATCAGCTGTGGTAGGCGGTCTTTGAGTCTAGGCAAATGTGAAGGCATGTCACCCTTGAGATGAAGTTACCGAAAGACTTGGTCCCAGCCTTGGCTGTACTGTCCCCTTTGCCTCCAGGGAAGCTGGCTGCTGCATTGTAAACAGCCCTTTGGGGAGGCCCATGTGGCAAGGACCTGATGTCTCTGGCCAAGAGCCATGTGAGTGAGCAAGGAACTGGTCCTCCCCCAGTCAAGCCTTAAGAGGACTGCAGCCTCTGGCATCTAGTTTGGAGCCTCGTGAAAGGCTCTAAGCCAGAGAAGCAGGGCCAGGATTCGTGTCCCACAGAAACAGTGATACATGTCTACTGTAGTAAATGCTGTTTCAAGCCTCTAATTTGGGGTTAAGTTTTTAATACAGTGACAGCTAACTAATGCAGCTACTAAATCAGAAACACTGCAAGTAGGGCCCTGAAATGTATTTTAACATGGGCTCCAGGTGCCTCTCATGCACAGTTGTTTGAGAAGCACTGCTGTGAGTAAGTCCAGAGCAAGGGCCATGGAGCCAGACTGCCTGGGTTCAAATCCTAGTTCAACTACTTCCCAACTGTAAGAGCCTCGGTGGGTTACTAACCTCTCTGGGCCTTAATTTGGTCTGTAAAATATCACTGATAATAGTACATGCCAGGTGGGCATTTGGCACAATCTTAACAATGATTAAGATGCCACTTGTGATGCCTGCATCCCACATTGCAGTACCTGAGTTGAGATTCTGGCTCACTCCTAATTCCAGCTTCCTGCTAACTCAGGCCCAGGGAGGCTGCAGGTGATGGCCCAAGTAGCTGGGTCCCTGACACCCGTGCAGGAAACACAGACTGAGTTCCCAGTTCCTAGCTTCTGTGTGATTCAGTCCTGGTCATTGCAGGCATTTGGGAAATGAACCAGTGAAACCAGTAGAGATTTCCTTCTCTCTCTTCTCTCTCTTCTCTCTCTCCTCTCTCTCTCTCTCTCTCTCTCTCTCTCTCTCTCTCTGTGTGTGTGTGTGTGTGTGCGCGTGTGTATGTGATTCTCTGTCTTTCAAATAAATAATAAAAAAGAGACACTATATATTAATGTAAAAAACAGTGCATACTTCTAGCATTGTAGAAAGGATTAATCGGGTTAATATATTTAAAGCAGTTAGCATATTTCCTGGCAACAGTGAGCATAAGAAATGTAGTGGTGATTCTTTCATTCAACTAACATTTCTACAGCACCAACTAAGGGTGGATATTGTGCTAAATGCTGGAGTTACAAAGATTCATTAGATATAATCTGCTTCTCCCAGCACTATTGTCCTATAGGGGTGATGGATACATAAAAGAATAAACACAATAATGGATTAAAGCCTCTAGGACTGACTTCTGCACCAAGTGCAGTGGAAGCCAGACGATGCCAGTTCTATCCTGGATGGAGCTGTTAAAGAAAGGCTTCATTGATGCAGTAGTTGGAGGTTTGAAAAGGATTAGAGGAGATGGGCTTGATTATCCTAATGCCTCACCTCCATATTTCTGAGTCTCCATAGTTTCCTTTTCATATGGGTGACAGATGGACATTGTCACAAACAGCCTCTTCAGACAGGAGCTGCTACCTGCAGGGCCAAGGTGCCTTATTCAGTGAAGGTACTAGTCACTTGTTTCTGTTTTCTGCCCTTAGGTCAGGCAGCCTGGCTTGTCCAGCCAGGTTGTTGGCATCTGCTCTTCCTTCCCTCTGATTCGTCCTCTGCTTCTCACAAGGTTGGCTCCTTTTATCCCTTTGTGTCTGTGCTTAAATGCCTCCTCGGGGAAGTCTTCCTGATCATGCTCTTTAAGAGCACGCTTCCTTTCCTGAGCTGTGCTAGCATTTACCAATTCCTTAAGGTGTTAACTTGGTTGTTCCCCATGGTCTTCCTAAGTAGACTTCACCGTCTATAGGCTAACACGTGGCCAGGGTTGCTCACCAGGATATACACCGTGGAACATAGTAGACATTCAATAAGTATTTGGTATTGAGTGGATAAATGGATGAATGAGCATGTCCTTTCATAGTCATTGCAACACTTCTACATGATTTGCTGAAATGTCAATCTTTATTATGAAGGGCATTAATTCAAATTCTGGAAGACATAACTGCTGAAAAAACAGAATGTGAAACCAATGAGTTACTTTAAGGGGCTGCTAGAGAGACTGGGAAGGGGTGGGAGGCAATTACAGTATTTAACATTACTAGGTGCCTCCTCTTAAACACTGCTGTTGAGTGAGCCTTACATGAATAATCCCAAATGCATCTGAAGTAGTTAGCATCATTCTTTTTAGGGATGGGCATTTGGGGAAACTGAGGGTTAGAGCCCTTAGGTAACTTGTCTGAACCTGAGTCCATGGGTACAAAATGATCCCTGAACTCCAGAGATTAGATTCTGAAGCTCCTGCATTTAGCCACTATACTCTCCCTTGCCACCAACATCACGCAACTCATGAAGTAAAGATGCTGAACAAGTAGAAGTGTGCACAGCTGAGGGGTGACATGATGCTCCCACACCAGACCAGACAGGAAAATGGGAGAGAATGTAATGAACACAGGAACTGGGCTGTGGCCACTGGCAGCTTTTTCATGGTGGCCCCCGCCTCCACTCACTGGTCCCATATGATTTGGAAGAAAGGTAATCCTAGTGTACCGTAGTGTCTTATCAGTTCCAGTTGATGAGCATGGCTGTCTCTTCCTAAACCCCTGGAGGATTCGCTGTTTCCTTGTCAAGGCAGCATGTGATTTACAGTAGTCAGCAGTTTCTATTGCAAGGAATTCCAAGATCAGACGAGCAAGGGGGTCAGAGCCTAGATGGAGAGGTTGTTGGGATGGGGGCTGGGGAAAGGGTCGAGAAATCTTTGTAGGGGAATCTTCACAAAGCAGTGGGGCCTGTCTATCTTGTGCCTGGAGCATGCGTTGATTGAAGGTTCCTCTTACAAGTCTCCACTGGCCAAAAAAAGAAAAAAAGAAGAAGAAAGAAAAAAAAAAAAAGAGGGACCAGGCTTATCTAGTCGTACTCTACATTTTTCCCATGTCGTGAGGAATTATTGCACCAGCAGGTTGGGTAGATTATTGTTGGCTACAGTCCTCAGTTGGACAGAACAATTAGGAAAGCCATGAATTCTGCTCCTATCGACAGTGATCTTAAGGCTTACTTAAAGCCAGCATATATGTTTTCAGTTTGCTTGGCTGTGATTTAAATATTCAGATTTTTAGAGAAAGAAGCCCTATGCTGAAATTTACATGTAACCATATCAAGATAGATTTAAACATTGGAATCTTCATATCCTTTTACTCATAGCTCCTGTGTTGTCTGAACTTCCATCATGGGACTGATCTCTGGGAAACTAAGAAAATCTGTGTGTGAAGAGACAGGAGTTGAGGTAGAACAGCTAGGGAGTTGATAACTGAGATGGACCTCAAGTTATGTAGAGTTTATAATCTGAGGAATGGTTTCATTGATGATTTCCAGAATGATGGCTTTCCTAGGCCAGAGAGGAGTCCCCAACCATGTGGGCTTTCATAGGTATATGTGTGTATTTGTACCGATTTTAGAAGGCAACTGACATCAAGAAATGACCCAGAGACATGCCCTCCAAAACTCAAGAATACAGGACTCAGAGAAATAGAATAAAATCAATCAAAGAAACAACCTAGGAGCATCCAGGGATTGTTCTTATAGCTAGCTCTATGGTCCATCTTAACCAGCATGCTAATCACAAGTCCATGGATCACCAACTATGAATGAATTGGACAATCATGAAACACACTTAGCTCACTCAAGTAGGGCTAAATGTCATTTAACCTCACTTGAGTGAGTTGGCAGGTATTTTAAGATCTCCCAGGGTCTCGTGGTTATCATCGTGAACACCAATAATTATTGGACCATAGTAATACAGAAGTGCAGATTATAAAACTTTCAGTTGACAGAATGAAAGATAAACTTGATTCCACTGAGTACCAGAAGTTAAAAAAGGCAGAAGTAAAGTCAAGGCAGCATTGACAGACTGTTGTATAATAAAGTGTTGGAGCCTGTGCTGTGGCATAGTAGGTTAAGCCTCTGCCAGCAGTGCCGACATCCCACATGAGCACCAGCTCTAGTCCTGGCTGCTCCTCTTCTGATCCTGCTCTCTGCTTATGATTTGGAAAGCAGTACAAGATGGCCCAAGTGCTTGGCCCCTGCACCCCTGTGGGAGACCTGGAAGAAACTCCTGGCTCCTGGCTTTAGTCTGGGCAAGCTCTGGCCATTGAGGCATTTGGGGAGTGAAACAGCACTTGGAAGACCTCTCTGTCTCTCCCTTTGTCTGTCTGAACTCTGCCTCTCAAATAAATAAATAAATCTTAAAAAAAGTGTTAAAATCTAATGGGAAAATGGACTTCAATGGTGGGTGACATCTGATTTCATCACTTTCAACACATGACATTTCCATTTCTCATTTTCTCTCATTTATCCATTAACAAATAGATCTACAAGGGAACCCACACAAACGCAGCCACTTCCTTCCCTTGTAGAGTGTAACTCAGAGCCTGTTTCTTCATGATTATTGATGATTATCAATTGATTGATATTTGATTATCATTGATTTTTATCATGATTATCAACTATCAGTGATAATTGATTTCCTTGATTTCAGTATCTGGTTCGCTTCCTGGAGGGTAGGTCCCTAGAAATCAGGAATCATGTGGCATATACGTTTCTAAAAGAATGTGAGCCTTTAGAGAAAACAGAAGGTACCAAGAGAAGCAAGCAGTGTAGAACTTTTGTACCTTCTGTCAGGGGTCAGTAAAACTTGTGTGGGACTCCTAGGATGGACGGCGCGCTAACTTAAGGCAACCTTCTTGTCACCGTTTCTTCTCAGAAAACACTTAGCAGCAAGAGGCTGTCCTACCGTGTGAAATAGGAGGCAATTCCAAGTTGTTAAACACAAGCAAAAGGCTCAACTAAATATGACTTAGACTAGTGAGGTGTCAGTATACCAAGCACAGAGTTAATACCACAGAATCTCAGCTTCAGTGTGCAGTTTAGACAAAGAGAAGGCAAGTTACCTTGCCCATTCAGCAATTGCTGGCTGATTGTCCAGTGACCAGGGCTTATTGTCTTGACTCTGGTTCTCTTTCCCTTCTTTTCTTACCTTGCCATCTTTGTTTACAATACTCCTTAGAAAGGCAGATAGACTTTCTTTTTTTCTTTTTCTTTTTCTTTTTTAACTTTTATTTAATGAATATAAATTTCCAAAGTACAGCTTATGGATTACAATGGCTTCCCCCCATAACTTCCCTCCCACCCACAACCCTCCCATCTCCCGCTCCCTCGCCCCTTCCATTCACATCAAGATTCATTTTCAATTCTCTTTATATACAGAAGATCAGTTTAGCATATATTAAATAAAGATTTCAACAGTTTGCACCCACACAGAAACACAAAGTGAAAAATACTGTTTGAGTACTAGTTATAGCATTAAATCACAATGTATCGCACATTAAGGACAGAGATCCTACATGAGGAGTAAGTGCACAGTGACTCCTGTTGTTGACTTAACAAATTGACACTCTTGTTTATGGCATCAGTAATCACCCTAGGCTCTTGTCATGAGTTGCCAAGGCTATGGAAGCCTTTTGAATTCACCGACTCTGATCATATTTAGACAAGGTCATACCTCCTTCTTTGATGACCAGTTCTTTCCACTGGGATCTCACTCGCAGAGATCTTTCATTTAGGTTTTTTTTTTTTTTTTTTTTTTTTTTTTTTTTTTTTTGCCAGAGTGTCTTGGCTTTCCATGTCTGAAATACTCTCATGGGCTTTTCAGCCCGATCCGCATGCCTTAGGGGCTGATTCTGAGGCCAGAGTGCTGTTTAGGACATCTGCCATTCTATGAGTCTGCTGTGTATCTCGTTCCTATGTTGGATCGTTCTCTCCCTTTTTTATTCTATCAGTTAGTACTTGCAGACAGTAGTCTTGTCTATGTGATCCCTTTGATTCTTAGTCCTATCATTATGACCAATTGTGAACAGAAATTGATCACTTGGACTAGTGAGATGGCATTGGTACATGCCACCTTGATGGGATTGAATTGGAATCCTCTGGTATGTTTCTAACTCTACCGTTTGGGGCAAGTCAGCTTGAGTATGTTCCAAATTGCACATCTGGAAGATAGACTTTCTAATATATCTACTGAATATATAAACTTGACTCCCTGCCTTACCAATAGCTAGAGTGAGTTGCTAAAAATGGAAATCAGATAATATCACTCTCCTGCTTAAAACTTTTTAAGCCTTCCCACTTGTAAAATAAAGTCTCAATAATTTGCGTGGCAGCACCAGCAGGGGAGGCAAAGGCTCCTGAAACAAAAGCCCTGTACTTATTTCCTGCTCCTTGTTCCTGCATTGGCCACCCTGCGGCCACAGTAGCCCTCTGCTGATGCTCTCTACCTTAGCGATTCTCAAACTGTGGTCCCAGGAGCTGAAGCAACAGCCCTGCCTGGGAAGTTGTTGCGAATCCTAAGATCCCACTCCAGATCTACTGGATCAGAAAATCTCGTGGTTGGACCCAGAAGACCAGGTGGTTCTGATATCTGCTGAAGTTTGAAAACCACTGAGCTAATTCTTAGAGCTCATATCTACCCCAGGACCTTTGTTTGCACTGTCTAGACCCTTGGCCTGCTACATTCTTCCCAAATCTCTTTCCTCATCTCCTGTACATCTTTCATCCCAAATGTGAGCTCCTCAGAGAGGCTTCCAATGTCCATCCTACTTGAAATGAGCCTCCCTACTCCTCCTCATCCCAATCTGTCCTTTAAGTCAGGGATAGGAAACATCTAGCCCATAGGCCACAAAATCATTTGGTCTGGCCCTTCAAAGCAACTGCAGGCAGGACTCGAATTCAATACATCTGTAACAGGCTAATTTTTAAGTTGATAATTTTGTATGGCCCACAAAGGATGTATCCATATCCAAACAGACCTTGGCAGAAAAAAGTTTCCCCACCCTTGCAAATCGTCCTTTTAATTTCTTCAGAGACCTACATGAAATTGGCTTGCTTGTATAGTTACTTGTTATTGTGTTACCTAATCACCCATTTGAATGAGGGCAGATTTATCTTACATATCTTTGATAGCACAGACTCCAGAGAAACTAAAATAGTGCTTTGCAGATAGTAGGTTCTTCATACATTTCGTAAGTTAATATCTTGAGAGTTTTTCATCATCTACCTGCCTTGAAGAAAGAAGATGAATTAGATTCTCTAAAGGAAGCTGCAGTCTTGTGGCAGAGCCCTGGCCTAGAGCCAGAAGGCTAGGGTCAAGTTCTGAATTTTCCATTTGAAAATCAGCTGACCTGGGCATGTCACCTAACTGGATTAGTGGTCTCAGTGGGAAATGATTGTGCCCCCTGTGAGCATTTGGCAGCGTCTGGAGATCTTTTCTGGAGTCACAGCTGTGGGGTACAGGTGGGAGTTGGGTGTGCTGTCGGAACTTGTGCATAGCAGCCCAGGTTGTGGCTAAACAGCACTGTATGTGAAGCAGAGCGCCAATGCAGCCCAAGCTAAGAAACCCTGAACTTGAAGCTGCTTGCTTCTCTCACAGGCAAAATCAGGATAATGTTCTCGTCCTACTTCACAGGGTCCTAGGGAAGCTCAAGCAGCGTTCTCAGGAAAGCGTTTGTGAGTGACAACAGGCTACAGGCAGATACCCCCGCGTCTGGCACCATGCCTGGTGCAGGGGAGCTGTTCAGTAAATCTGCACTCAAGGAACATGTGGACGGATGGCCTGGAGCCCTTTTCAGGATTAAGTTCCGCCTTCCTCATTTGTTACTGTGGACAAGGAAAATACCTGTGTCCTAGGAACCTTGCGAGGATCCAGAATGCCTGTTAAGTCCCTGAGTCAGGATTTGCACATCCAAGGTCAAATTTCCATCCTTTTGCCCTTGGTTGGCTTTCTTTGCTTGGCCAACCGGGGATGACCTGCTGGGGTCCCTCCTCTCCCCTTCTCAACAGAGCCCCTGCTTCCCCTCTCCTCTCTCTACCTACGTGGTCTACACAGGGCATTGCTGGCTGTTTCAGCTCGAGAGGCCACAGAGCCCCACTTGCACTGTGGACAGGATGCCCCCAGGCTGCATATGCAGAAACAATGCCCAGGCTTCCCCAAGTTCCAGGCAAAGAAGGAACAGGAAATCTGGGATGGGTTGAGGAGGGGTCTTGTTTCCTGGCTGGGAATCTCTCTACTTCTCCCTGATGCCTCATTGGTCTTCAACTTACTTATCTTTTTCTATCTCCTATAGCCGACTGTAGGGTATATCCTGCAGAGTTTCTAGTCTTTGTAGGAGCTGGGGGTGCTTTTAGAAACCTCAGCACATTGCACCAAAATATTAAACATGCCTACGTCAAATAAAATTGTCCATAACTTTATGAAGAACAATCACCTTACCATTCAAGGTATGGTTACATTTTTAAAAATAAATTTGTCGGGCCAGCACCATGGCTCACTTGGCTAATCCTATGCCTGCAGCACCGGCACTCTGGGTTCTAGTCCCAGCTGGAGCACCAGGTTCTAGTCCCGGTTGCTCCTCTTCCAGTCCAGCTCTCTGCTGTGGCCTGGGAGGGCAGTGGAGGATGGCCCAAGTGCTTGGGTCCCTGCACCCGCATGGGAGACCAGGAGGAAGTACCCAGCTCCTGACTTCGGATCGGGACAGTGCTGGCCATAGCAGCCATTAGGAGAGTGAACCAACGGAAGGAGGACCTTTCTGTTTCTCTCTCTCTCACAGTCTATAACTCTCTCTCTCTCTCTCTCTCTCTCTCTCTCTCACTGTCTAACTCTGCCTGGCAAAAAAAAAAAAAAATTGTTGGGGCCAGAGCTGTGGGGCAGTTAGTACAGTTAGTAAAGCCACCGCCTGCAGCGCTGGCATCCCATATGGGCGCTTGTTCTAGTCTTAGCTGCTCCTCTTCCGATCCAGCTCTCTGCTATGGCTTGGGAAAGCAGTACAACACGGCCCAAGTCCTCAGGCCCCTGCACCCATGTGGGAGACCTGGAGGAAGCTCCTGACTCTTGGCTTCGGATTGGCACAGCTCCGGTCGTTGCAGCCAATTGGGGAATGAACCAGTGGATGGAAGACTTCTCTCTCTCTGCCTCTGCCTCTCCTTTTCTCTCTGTGTAAATCTGACTTTCAAATAAATAAGGAAATATTTAAAAAAATAAATTTGGTTATTTGCGATACAGGGAGAGAGCGCAAGAGAGTGAGCTCTCATGAGCCAGTCACTCCCCCAGATACCTACAGCATCTTGGGCTGGGCACTGCAGTCGCTTGAACCACCATCACTGCCTCCCAGGGCACGCAGGACCCTACAACAAGTTGCTAGAACCGGGGAGCAGGCACGCTGATGTGGAATGTAGGCACCTTGAGGGACTTCTTAACCACAAGGCCTAATACCCACATTTTAGAGAATTTAAACACTTATCACTTTCAATATGCAATGAATTATTTTTTTCTTATAGCTGCTAAAATCAGTAGTTAGTAGCTATAGACCCTTGAAAAATAGACTTTTGAAAAGCATTTGTGCCTATGGCACTTTATACAAAGGTCTCCTTTGTTTTTCTTCTATTATGAATTTTCCTTCTTCCTGTTTCCTATATATAATAGCCAATGACCATTCTAGAGTTCACAGAACATCTGGAAACAGTTGTATGTTTGCTGGGCAACACTCCCTAGATTTAATGCTGTTGACTTGCAAACATGATCCCATGTCCTTGTGTCGATATTTGTCCAAGAGTGTGCTGGTCAAATCTCAGTCACCATGCGCACTGTGGACTGCACAGGATTTTCTCATATGTTATTCCTTTGTCCTCCGTTGATTCTCATGGTGATCCAGTGAGCTATACATGATAGGTATTATAACTGTTCCTGACTTTACCAGTGAGAAACTGAAGCTTAAGGAGGCAAAGGGACTCCCTCAAGGTTAGAGAGTGAGTGGCAGAAGTAAGACAAGAATTCACATCTTTTGGGTTCTTGTATGTCATACATTTTTCCCCCATGTATTTAGTCAGTCCTGAGGAAGAGTTACTTCTGAAAGAGGAAATTAAACAGGGCTTGAATGAATGTTAGTGCTTAGGGATATAGACAAGAACCAAAACAAACAAATCAAAAAAGCCAAACCCCTGGAGTTCATGTCTTGATGCAACAGATAAATAATAAATTAACAAGTCAATATACAGTATGGGAGGCATTGACTAATGGTAAGGAGAAAAATAAAGCAAGGTGAGGGAGTAGGAAAATGACCATCCTATTTTATTAAGGTGGCCAAAGAATGTCTTAATAATAAGAAGTCATCTGAGGAAAGATTTGAAGGAAATGAGAGTGTGCCATGCAGATATGGAGAGCAGATTGGCAGAGAAAAGGATATGCAAAGTCCCTGAGGCGAGGACATTTATGAGAAAGACAAAAGTAATAAATCTGGGTGGAGAGAGGAAGTACATTGAGTTGCTGAGAGAGTTGCAGGCAGGACATGGTGTGAGAATGGTTTGATTAGGTGGCCAGTTAGAAAAGATGGTATAGGACATTGAAGGGCATTGTAAAGAGTTTGGCTCTCAGTCTGAGAAATACTGAAATCCCCTGAGGAATTTGACCAGAGGAGTTATACAATTTGACATTATGCTGTTAAAGGATTTTAATAGCTGAACTTGAAATCTGTTAAGATATCACTGGTTGGGGGGCTGGCACTGTGGCGCAGCGGGTTAATGCCCTGGCCTGAAGCGCCGGCTTCCCATATGGGCGCTGGTTCGAGACCCGGCTGCTCTATTTCCTATCCAGCTCTCTGCTCTGGCCTGGGACAGCAGTAGAAGATGGCCCAAGTCCTTGGGTCCCTGCACCTGCATGGGAAATCCGGAAGACGCTCCTGGCTCCTGGCTCCTGGCTTCGGATCGGCACAGCTCTGGCTGTTGCGGCCAGTTGGGGAGTGAACCATCAGATGGAAGACCTCTCTCTCTCTCTGCCTCTCCTCTCTCTGTGTAACTCTGACTCTCAAATAAATAAATCTTAAAAAAAATATATCCCTGGTTAATGTCTCAAATGAGAGACTCAGTCCTGGTTTGAGGGACTACCCTGAGGTTTGGTTTTTTTTTTTTTTTTTTTCTTTTAGATCCCAGCCTTATTGGAGTATAATTGACAAAAATTGTATACATTTAAAAATAGATGTAAAACATGATCATTCAATATATATGCACACCATGGGAAGATTACCATAATGAAGCTAATGAACACCCCTGGCACCCAGTTACATTTTTTGGTTATGAGAAGACTTAAAGATCTACTGTCTTAGCAAATTCCAAGTCTGTGGTACAGCATCACTGGCTGCAATCACCAACTTGCTCATCTTGGAACTGGAGTTTATACTCTTTGAACCGCGATTCCCCATTCCTGAGCCCTAGCCTCTGACAACCACCACTCCACTCTCTGGCTCTGTTACATAGCTTGACTTTGTGAGAACCCACATAGAGGTGTGAGATCAGGTGGTGGTGTTTGTCTTTTTAAGCCTGGTTTATTTCCTGTAACATAATAGTCTCCAGGTTTATCTGTCCGTCTCCAATGGCAGGACTTCATTTTCTGAATGGCTGAATATTATTCCATCATTTAAATGCCCCGCCTTTTACTTAGCCATCATCAATTGCCTATTGTGCATGATGTTGCAGTGAACATGGGAGTGTGAACATCTCTTCAGCAAACTGATCTTATGACATTTGGGTATGTATGTAGAAGTGGGTTTTGCTGGATTGTATCATTGTTCTAGTTTTGATTGTTTGAGGAACCTCCATTTCCACAGTGGCTGTACTAACTTACAGTCCCACCAATAGTGTTCCCTTTTCTCCATACCTCCCTAAGTGTTGTCTCTTGTCTTTTTGATCACAGCTATCCAAACAGCATTGAAGCAGTACCCCATTGCAGTTGTAACTTGCACTCCCCTGATGGTCAGTGATGTTGAGTATCATGTACCCATTGGCCTTTAGTATGTCTTCTTTTAAAACATCTTTCTAGATCCTTTGCCCATTTTTAAAAAGACTTTATTTTTATTTATTTGAAAGAGCTACAGAGAGAGAGAGGGAGAGAGAGAGCAAGATTTTGCATCTACTGGTTTACTCTCCAAATGACCACAATGGCTGAGACTAGGCCAGGCCGAAGCCAAGAATCAGGAGCTTCTTCAGGGTCTCCAGCCTGGGTGCACTTGGGTCATCTTCTGCTGCTTTCCCAGGTTCATTAACAGACAGCTAGATTGGAAGTGGAGCCTCGGGAACAGGGGACCAGAGCCCATATGGGTTGCCAGTGCTGTAGACACCAGCTTTACCTGGGCCACAGCACTGCCTTTGCCCATTTAAAAATCATATTATTGTTATTATGTGCTATTGAGTTGTATGAATATTTTGGATGTTAATTCCTTAACACATGCAGGGGTCACATCAATTTTCTCCCAGTCCATACGTTGCCTTCTCATTTTGTTGATGGTTTCCCTTCCCTTTTAGTTTGATTCAGTCCACTTGTTTATGTTTTGCTTTTGGTGCCTGAACTTAGGGAGATGGTTCTTTTCTAGCCTGTTCAAAGTGCTGGGGTAAAGCTGAAATTTAGTAATTTGTCCATTCATTCAAATCAGCGATTGGACCGCACCCAAGTGCCAGGAACTGCCTGAGGCACTGGGGATCGGGAGGGCAGACTGCTCTTGCTCTCAGGGAGCTCTTCTCAGAGTGAAGAAACACAGGCAGGAAATGAGCAAATGAGAGCGATTTCAGCTAATGAGAAGGGCGAGGAAAAAAATAAAACAGAGGGAGATGCAATGATGATGCCATTGTAGGGGCTACTTTAGATTCCAGTTGGATCTTGAAATGCGGAATTGAGGCTAATGATGCTACACATGTGGAGCGATTTACAGTTTACAAATGTAAAGAGGCTGGCAGGAAAGGTCTGCCTACCCTGACTTTTCAAATGAGAAATCAAGGTTCAGTGAGATTAAGACACAAACTCAAGGCACCAGGAAGTGGCAGCTCCCAGTTCTGGCTCCATGCCTGTCTTCATTTCCAGGACCAAAGTTTTTCTCACACTGTGCAGTACTGTGGAATGTGGGGGGTGGTGGTGGTGGTAACAATGGTGCGTGGGATGGGAGAATCAGCCACAACTAGGCGGGAAAGGCAAGAAACACGTGCCAACGCAGGAAGAGCCCACAAGGGGGCAAGGAGGGTGCCAGCTCCCCCAAGGTCATGGGTAGGATCCAGAGGGCTGCAACTTCCCCAGGAACGCATCTATCCGCACCCTGCTCTGCCTGCACCACCGTTCTCGGCCTCCTCCCCAGGCTCGGGGGAGCTGTGGGTCACATGTGGTTTCCATCACCGCATTTATCTGCCTCGTTGTCATCGTACTTGGAAGATGACCGAATCGTCTTTCCTATCCCAGGCCTCCCCAGACTGTGCAGGGTGCACGAGTCAAATCTGGACAGGCTGCCTCATCTCTGGCAGGTTAGAAACAGGGAGAGGTTTCAGGAATGTACAGTGATGTACCACCCACGCCCCTTCCCCCTTTATTAAAACAAATCTGAAACAACACTTCACCCTGCCTGGCTACAACCCTGCCTTCATTCACGCCCAGCTGGGTGATTTTTTTCTTTCTTTTTTTTTGCGGCCTCAGGCAAGTAGGGTTCTTGCCTCCCAGTCCCTCCCATAATAAACAATCACTAAACAGCTTGCTGCTCAGGGCAACTGTGTGTCCAGCTTGGCCAGGGCCCAGGACTGGAGGGTGGGAGGTGTTCTTAGCCTGTGAGGCCAGAGAGCTGGGCTTGGCCCACAGGTTCTGCTAGGCACCTAGCACTTGGGGGGGGGGCGTGGTGGGCTTTTAGAGGGGCTGGGACCTTGGAAATCAACTTAATGAGGAACCCACCATCTCCTACTGACTGTAATTAGGATCATTCTCTGCTTCGAGTTTCCCGCCACAGCTGGGCTGGTTGGCAGTTAAGAGACATCTTTTTAAAACTACCATCACACCCTTCAGAGACAGAAACAGCATCGTTCTTAGGGTAGGACAAGCTGAAGTTAACCAGTTTCCCAGCTATCAGAAAATGTCTGTGGGCACTGTGACTGAATCTCTAGGAAGCTTCCCCGGGCTGCAGACAGGGGGGTGCTAGGAGTGGGGGGAGGACAGGTGTTCCCCACAGAGGCACGCGGGCAGCAGTGTAATCGTTCTTTATTCCTGGGGACTGCGGTGTCGCCTTAGGAAAGAAGAAAAAAGAGAGATGGGCTGCGTAGAGGAACAGGGATGCGGTTTCCACGCTGTGTAAGGAATACTCAGACACTGGGCCTCGGCGGCTCGCAGGTGGGTTGGCTGTCTCCGAAGTCTTCCCCTCCTCCCTCGCCCCTCGGGCGCTCTCCCACTGCCCCATTTCCAAGGAACCGGCACCTTCGCCGCCCCCTGCTCAGGGAGGCGTTCCAGAGGCGCCGGGAGCGCCCGGGGCAGCCGAGCCGAGCGAGCCGCGCCGCGCGGGCCCCGGCCGGTCCCGCCTTCGCCGCGTCCCCGCGGGCACCTGCGGGCGGCGCCATTCCCGGCTGGGCACCGCCGGGTCTCGGGGCCTGCGCGCGCCCGGGGCCGCCCCGCGCTCGGGACGCCCGGCTCTCCCCGCGAGGGGCGCCGGCGCCGCGGCCGCGGCCGGGGGTTATGAATGGGCGCAGCGGAAGCACCGCCCCCCCCGGACGTGACGCTCGGCCAATGGCAGCGCGGTGTGCGTGGATGGATGAGGTCAGCGCTGTCGTGTCGGGAATGGAATGTGTAAGTGTAACATTCAGAACCGGGTAACACTCGGCGACCGAACGCGGCGGTCGGCGGCGATCGCGCGGGGGCCTGCGAAGCGCCGCTCGGGGCCGGCTCTGCCCGCGGGGAGGACGCGCCGCCGCCGCCGCCGCCGCCGCCGCCCAGCGCCGCCCGCCGCCGCCGCCGCCGCCCGCCCGCCGGGCCGCCGCGAGTGCCGGGGCCGGCCCCGCGAGCGCAGAGTAAACAGCGGCGGAGTCGCTGCAGGAGGGAAGACAGAGATGCAGGGATTTGTGAGGTTACGGCGCCCCAGCTGCAGGATGCACTAGCCGGCCCGGGAGCCCCGGAGCGGCCGCCTTGTGGGGAGCGGAGCGCTGTGCACACGGGAGCGTGGATGAGTTGAAGTTGCTTTCCCGGGGGCTCGCCTTCCACGCCGCGGAGAGCGATCGGAGGGAGAGGCGAGGCGACCACTTCGGCTTGCCGCGGATCGGGCGCCGGGAGCGTTGGCTTTTTTTTTTTTTTTTTTTCCGCCCCTCGCTTTTCTTTTTTCCTCCGTCTTGTTGCATGCACGAGAATTGCAGTCCGCTGCTCGCCCGCCCTGGGTGCGAGGTATTCCGCCCCGCCGTCTCCCGTGCATTGTGCGACCCGAAGATGAAAGACCGAAGGGGAGAAAGTTAAGGAAATCGCCCACATGCGCTGGATCAGTCCACGGCTTGGGGAAAGGCATCCAGAGAAGGTGGGAGCGGAGAGTTTGAAGTCTTTACAGGCGGGAAGATGGCGGACTGGAGCTGAAAGTGTTGATTGGGAAACTTGGGTGATTCTTGTGTTTATTTACAATCCTCGTGACCCAGGCAGGACACATGCAGGCCAAAAAACGCTATTTCATCCTGCTCTCAGCTGGCTCTTGTCTCGCCCTTTTGTTTTATTTCGGAGGCTTGCAGTTTAGGGCATCGAGGAGCCACAGCCGGAGAGAGGAGCGCAGCGGTCGGAATGGCTTGCACCAGCCCGGTCCGGATCATTTCTGGCCCCGCTTTCCGGACGCGCTGCGCCCCTTCGTTCCCTGGGAGCAGTTGGAGAACGAGGATTCCAGCGTGCACCTCTCCCCCCGGCAGAAGCGAGACGCCAACTCGAGCATCTACAGAGGCAAGAAGTGCCGCATGGAGTCCTGCTTCGATTTCACCCTTTGCAAGAAAAACGGCTTCAAAGTGTACGTCTACCCGCAGCAGAAGGGGGAGAAAATCGCCGAAAGTTACCAAAACATCCTAGCGGCCATCGAGGGCTCTAGGTTCTACACCTCGGATCCCAGCCAGGCGTGCCTCTTTGTCCTGAGTCTGGATACTTTAGACAGAGACCAGTTGTCACCTCAGTATGTGCACAACCTGAGATCCAAAGTGCAGAGTCTCCACTTGTGGAACAACGGTAGGAATCACTTAATTTTTAATTTATATTCCGGCACTTGGCCCGACTACACCGAGGACGTGGGGTTTGACATCGGCCAGGCGATGCTGGCCAAGGCCAGCATCAGCACCGAAAACTTCCGACCCAACTTTGATGTCTCCATTCCCCTCTTTTCCAAGGATCACCCCAGGACAGGAGGGGAGAGGGGGTTTTTGAAGTTTAACACCATCCCTCCTCTCCGGAAGTACATGCTGGTCTTCAAGGGGAAGAGGTACCTGACAGGGATAGGTTCAGACACCAGGAATGCCTTATATCACGTCCACAACGGGGAGGACGTCCTGCTCCTCACCACCTGCAAGCATGGCAAAGACTGGCAGAAGCACAAGGATTCTCGCTGTGACAGAGACAACACCGAGTATGAGAAGTAAGTGGCTCTGCCCAGGCTGGGCCAGGTGTGCGGGTGGGGGTGGGAGTGAGGACCCAGGAACCCTCATGGGTTCTGTGCCTTCGCTCGGAGCCCGGGACCAAGCAGCCTGGTTCAGGTGTGGGTAGCTCGGAGATGAGCGCCAGGAGTTTGAGCTCCTGGGGCACGCTGCACAGCCTGGTTCTGGTGCCCGGGAGCTGACTGTTTTCCCCTCTTGTCTAGGAGGCCTGCGAGGCAGGGTCCTGACTCCTGTGCCGGGTGGGGGTTTGCCCCAAGTTTGGAAATCATGCTTCCCCTGTGGCCCTGGGACGTGGGGTTTGGGGAGGTGTCCAGATTCCAGCCAAGGCACGGGTCTACCCCCAGACCCAGACCCTCCCCCAAGATGGATGCTCTTAGGAGCAGGAGTGCCTGCTTCCCCTGGAATTTCTCAGCCATACACTGGCCCCTTTCCATGAACCTCAATGCCTGTTAGTGGTGGCGGATGTTTTAATTTCAGCTCCCAAACTTTGTGTGCCCGTCTGCTTCCTCCCCCGTGGCCTTGACTTTCATGAAGGGGAACTGTGAGCTTGTTGGGGCCTGTGGCCTTGGATTCCTTGGGTCGTTGGTTCATTCATTCATTCATTCATTCCTAGATGAATATCCTATGTCTTTCCTAGGAGAAACTGTTTTTCTTAAAAATTGGGGCTCCGTCCCACAGCTGTAAACTCTGGCTACTAATTTAGATTTCCTTTTCTCCTTTGTCTTTATCTATTTGCATATAAATCGCTGACTGCTACCCTTTGAATGGGTGTGAGATGCCTCCTACCCTCTGTAGTGAGGCAAGTTTTGTCTAGTTGCTAAGTAACTGAGTTGGTTACTTTGTAGCCCTTTTGAGTCTTCCTCTTCCTTCCCGGTGACACCAACTGACACACTGGATTTGGGGTCAAAGCCAGAGTCTACAAATCAGCTTTACCCTGAGCTTGGCGGGTCAGTTTCCTGGTGGCTGGGGCTGGCACCCCAGACTCTCACTTAGATCTGGCTGGGAAAGAGTTAGTGAGCTCCTACATGCATTTCCACGTTACGCCAGCTGAAAACCAGAGCAGCCTTGTGCTGCCCAGGGAAGGCAGGGGAACCTCTCAGCCTCTCAGCTGAGCGTAAGAGGAACTGGCAGAGGTTGGCAGATTTTGCAATTGATTCA
This sequence comes from Sylvilagus floridanus, assembly GCA_949820135.1. Lineage (NCBI taxonomy): Eukaryota > Metazoa > Chordata > Mammalia > Lagomorpha > Leporidae > Sylvilagus > Sylvilagus floridanus. The sequence continues at coordinate 145,122,202 of OX463241.1, read as the reverse complement.
TGAAATGCAGAATAGGGGGATGCTTTACAAACCTGATTGCAACAGGAAGGGGCTACGGTGGGAAAGCGGTGCTGAACAGAAGGGTTTGATTGTTGCCTGTGGACTTTCTCAGACACCCTGGCCTCTGTGGGAGTGGCTGGAAGGGAAATTAAAGTCTTTCCGTACTTGATTGTAGAGAGGGCAGGAGAAAAGTCCCCAATCCCCAACACCTTGTGCTTTTCAAGCTCAAGAAGAGCCCCAGGTGAGACTCTATTATGAATCCATGTTTGACTCCTGTTCCCAGGCAGTTATGTGTGAATGTGGGGTGCAGTTGCAATGAATTTAATTTTCTTAACAAAAGAAACTTCAGCTACGGTTGGAAATGAACTGCTTTGTTTATGCAGCACTTACACTGACCTGTTCCTGTGGGGGCTTGTAAGAAAGAAATGCTAGTAGCCTTTCAGGAATTTCTTTGTCTGGTTTTTGGTGAAGGAACTGGAGAGGAAGTCTAGCCTTACTATGTCTTCCAAGTGTCTCACTGAATTTTGTAGAAGACTCCTGGTGTTCTTCTTCCTTGTCTAAAGGAGCTGCCGCCGACATTCCGCTTTAGGAAATTTGAATTTTTTATTTATTTGAGAAAAGCCCTCAGTCCAATCCAACAATTAAATCTTCTATACCCTCTTATTCCCAAAGTAAGTATGAAATCACATTTTCTGCTGAATGGAAGGTTTTGTTTTTTTCCCCCTGAGATCAGCAATGAAGAAAGGTGGGGTTGATTTCCTTGAAACTTTAGTCGCTGCAAATTAAATTTAACTAATTTTTTACTCCTTTGTGATTGGGTCAATACATTGGGTACTCACACCATTGTTTTGATTTGTGGTGGTGGTGTTAAAGAGCACATGGGGTCGGGACCCTGGGATTGAGTCTCATCTCAAAAGTGGCAGTGAGTAGGAGCGTGAGTTTGCTCTTTTTCCCAAGCTGGGGTTCCTGCAGCAGGGTCAAGTCTGGATTTTCTTTCTCTTCTCCTCCTGCATCCCTGGCAGCCCTACTGTTGCTCAGTTAGACAGGATGCTCAATGGGTCTATTTGCTAGCTGGGTGTTCCTGGAGTTTTGACCTGTTTCTCTCATTAGGGTGTCAGAGCTCTTTATGTTAGAGAAATGGTGCTTACAAACATTATCTCCTTTGACTTTTGACTTTGGGACAAATGAAATGCAGCCGAAACTCTGAAACGTGGAAGAGACTCACTAGCAGAGCCAGCACTGTGCACTGTGCTCTGGAGTAAGAGCTACTGCTGCATTGCTCATACTGTTGCCTCCTAGAAGTTAATCTTACCATGGGAGATGCACAGCTTCTCCAATCAAATGCAGGTGTCTCCAAGGCTTATGAAGAAGCTGGTCCTGGGGTTAGGCGTATAGATAGAATGGTCTGTGTAAGTTTTCTCCACATACCGACTCATCACGTGACTTTAGCTTCATCAGCTTGGACGTTAGGTTAGTCTTGTGGAAAGGGTGACAGCTTCAGAGGTGTTCCAAGCACTCATTTGGTGACAGCTTGTAAAAACACAATCAATTTTCATCTACCTTTCTTATTTATTAGCAAATGCCTATGAAGAGGCTGCAATTTAATTTGCTCCCCTAAGTAACCACATTTAAGTTTGCTTTGAATTTATGGGATCTGATAATTACATTGAAAATGTGTGCTGTTATGGCCAAGTGAGGATACCACAGAAATATATATATGTGTGTATATATATATATATATATAGATAGATAGATGTATCAATTAAGAACTTAGTTATTTTTAGTGACTGTAGCACTATTGCTGATGAAGACTTATTGCTAATTGGTCAACAAGAGCTACATAGAATGAACAGAAATACTTTTCTCTTGGAACAGAAAGAAAATGAATTTCTCGTGCACTTTTTGACCCAGACTTTCAGGATTATATTAAAACATCCATTTTTATGACACCCATAATTAATTTCCATCAGTAACATGTTTTAACAGGTGTAGATGACACCAGCTAAAATGTCGCTGCAGTGATTAGATGATTTGTAACGAGGCTTTAGGGAAATTCTTCCTGTTTTTCATCTTTTGAGCTTCTAGGCATCTTTACAGAATTATTGTATTTTTGTATGAACTTCACAGTTCAAATCCCTCCAGAGGGCATGATTGCGAAACTTCAAATTTGACTATGTGAAACTTGACAAGAGAGAAGGAAACGAAAGGTGGTTTCTATCTTTGACCCCTCCAAGGAAAGCAGTGGTGAACATTTTAAGTAGCTTTGCTTGGAACTGGCAAGGTTCTGTGCGGGTCTTTTTGACTTCTCCCTTTTCCTGTGTGTGCTGCCACCGTACCTCACAGTCCTGGTATCTTTGAGAGTCTCGAAAGCAAGTGATCATTCAGCTTCCAGCATCCTCGTTTTACGGGAGTACAAACTGTGGGCCAGGATGTGTTTCTGCTGAAGGTCACACAACTAGTCAATGGAGCCGGCGCTGTGGTGCCGTGGGTTAATGCCTTGGCCTGAAGTGCCAGCATCCGATACGGGCACTGGTTCTAGTCCCAGCTGCTCCTTCCTCTTCCGACCCAGCTCTCTGCTATGGCCTGGGAAAGCAGTGGAGGGTGGCTCAAGTCCTTGGGCCCCTGCACCCTTGTGGGAAAACCGGAGGAAGCTCCTGGCTTTGGATTGGTGCAGCTCTGGCCGTTGCGGACAATTGGGGAGTGAACCATCCGATGGAAGATCTTTCTCTCTCTCTGCCTCTCCTCTCTCTGTGTAACTGCAACTTTCAAATAAATAAATAAATATTTAAAAGAAAAAAAAAACTGGTCAGTGACAGGTTGCCCTAGAATACAGACCTCCCAAATTTTTCCTTGACCAACATTCTCCAGTTTCCAGCACTGTGCGCCCTTGAAAGCTCTCTACTCTCTAGGCCACCGTCATGGGTGGCTTCTCAAGGGCTTTCTTGTGAAATCCTCTGGGAACTTGATGAAAACTTGGGGGGCCTTGGTCAGTACAACACCACCAACAACTCTTACACAATTTGTCCTGTGGTTTTGGGGACTGATAGACATTTCCTGCCAAGGGCATCTTCAGCAGATTCGGGAACTCTTGCTCTGGGGCTTCTACTTTGCCTTGATTGCTGGCTGTGGTGGGTAGGACCCTGGAGCTGTTTAGTCTGAGAGGAGGTTCTGGAACTTTCCATGTGACCCTAAGGGGTTTAGGGAATGGGCCATGGTGAATCTACTGAACAGTAACTTGGATTCTGATGCATTCATAGCAAAAAGAAAATGTGCACAAGACAATAGGAATGTTAAGTGACTTTTTTTTTTTTTAACCCCCAGAATCCCAACTGTTTTAACAGAAACCTCAGCAAGTCCATCTCTAGCAGTGAACCTTAGGTGCATATTTTCCTTTTCCATAATGACAGGTGGCAATTGAGATTCTTAGATTTTCAGTGTAAAACATTAATGGCTTTCTCCCACAGGTGTGCCACAGCACAAAAGCGTTTCTCAAATAAGCCATATGAGCATAGTCGAAAAATAAACGTTGAGGCCAGCCCTCCCCAAAATAATGAAATTGGCAAATGTGTCTGTGACCCTAAGGTTTGAGTTTTCTCTGCGCTCCTCTTTCTCACCTCTATCTGAACCTGTTTTCTGAAGCACACCTGAGAGCCCCATTCACGAGGACTCCCTGGAGAAAGGCTGGGGTGTTTGTGCTGCATCTGGGGACAGTTGTATTTTGACTGAGTCCAGTCTAGCAAATGATGATTTTCATTGGAATCTATGGCCCAAGCTAGGGGCCTGCAGGATTTCATCCTACAGATCATGACTTTTTACTGTGGCTTGGTCAGGCCCCGCTTGCCTGAGACAGCAGCTTTGGGCTGTACAGAACTGGCAGAAGAGAGATGCCATACACTACTCAGGTGGTGATTGCTCTTTTGCTCAGAAAGCTTGAAGATGGGCCTTTCCAGAACACAGTGCTACACCCTGCTGGTAAAGACCTTGTGTATGCCAACATCACACCACAGGATGTACTTAGTAGGGTCTGGCTGCTTTTCTCATAACCTCTCTTCCCAGAGAGAGGGAGAGAGAGAGAGAGGGAGAGAAAGAGATCTTCCATCCGCTGGTTCACTCCCCAACTGGCTGCAATGACCAGGCTGGACTGGGCTGAACCCAGCAGCCAGAAGGTTTCTTTGGATCTCTCACAGGGGTACAGGGACCCAAGGATTTGGGCCATCCTCCACTGCTTTCCCAGGTGCATTAGCGGGAAGCTGGATTATAAGTGGAGCAGCTGGGACTCAAACCAGCAGCCGTGTGGGATGCTAGCACTGCAGGCTGTGCCTTTAACCTGTGCCACAGCACCAACCCCAAGTCAGGCTCTTTGACCAGTAACTAAACTTCGGCCAATAAATAGTGAGGTGGTTGGCCTGAGGCTACACAGCTTGGTGAGTGGCTGAGCATGGGCCACAACTCCGGTTTCCAGGGTCCTAGTGCCCAGTTGATTCTATGGAGGTCTGCTGCTCCTTTACTTAGTAGCCCAGAGAATTCAGAGTGAACCAGCCAAGGCAAAGTGGTCTTCAGATACTGCAGTCTCCTGAATTTGTTTCATATTCAAGTGTAAACTTGAAGTCTCATGTTTCCGAGAGCTACATAGCTTGCCGTATTGACTTTGAAGCTCCTCCGCCTTGACCAAGGTCCTGTAATAAACAGGAACTCCCTGCCAACTGGGAGGTTTATACAGTGCCTGCTACTTGCATTTACCCTACTAGCTCACCTAAGCCTTTCAAGCACAGAATGAGGTGTGTTCATTTTACAGATGAGAATATAGGCCCTGGGAGGATCAGGTATCCAGCTCATCATCTCCTGAGTAAACTGCTCTTGCCAGAGGTCTCACATTCCAAACTCCCTCTTTTTCTTAAAGAATGACACACAATTTCGACCTATTTCCAAGACAGTTTTCAACAAGTTGAGGTGAGTCAGATGTTTGTGTATCAGATCTTTTATTTCTTTAGTCCTTTCCTTTCTCAGCGTGTTCCTACAGGAACACTTACGGCCTAGCCATGTGGTAAAGATGACCTCTCATTCTGACATTTCCACACTGAGCTCCTGCAACTCTGCCATCCTGGAAGCCTTGTGACTTTGTCCGTGTGGATTCAACTTTCCGCTCTTGTGGGTAAACTGAGGAAGCTCATTAGCAATCCGTGGGCGGCCCCTTTGCCCTCACCGATAGCACCCAGCAGGGTTTTCTCTCTGTGGTTGTAAATAAGCCTGTGGGACAGGGCAGAGGTACTGTTGCCCCAGGACGAAGTGTGATCCAATAGGTCGGAAAGGCCAGACACACTGGAACATTGTTTCTGGAACATTCATCACTGCTCCCAGGACCTCAGGCCCCTCAGAGAAAAAACAGATCATGGAAAACTCTAAACTTTGTGGGAAATTGGGAAAGTGCACGAGATAATGAAATGCAATTAGGTTTCTTTTCTAATGCTATCCTGAGAGCTAGCCATTGTTGTGAAACTCTGAGCACACCTCCCCCAGTGTTTCTATCATCCTGTCTTTGCATCTCCTAGTAGCTTGTATGGATATGTTAATGATCATTAAATCAATACTACAGAATGAGTTCAACACATTTTTCTTAATTTCCTTGTTTGTGCCAGCTGTGTGTGCACTGGAGTTGGAGCCCTTGCCTTTGGTTTCGTAAAATCCAAGTCAGATGTGCTTTTGGATGTTGTTTTCTCGTTAGCGTTACCTAAGAGCATTTTCCTGTCCTACTCAATCATCTTTGAAGACAGGATTTTTAAATGGGTGATTTTTTTCTAACAGCACTGTAGGTTAGCTAGTTTGTGTTTCTCAGGTATTGTCTTCCCGTCTCTTTTTCCCATTAGAAATAAGTCTGGGATGAATTTCACTCTAGTGAGTGTTTTCTTCTCGACTAGGATCCCTGTCTCAAAACCAGGACAATGCTTCCCCTTGCCCCCACCCCAGTCCCGCTGGGGCAGTGGCTGTTTTAGGGTGAGGTTGAATGCCCACTTCACAAAGTAGCCGGCACTAAATAACTGCTTAGATAAACATTGGTAGGTGTTAATTGGTCTTACCGGGGGTCTTTGAAGCTGCATGGCTGGGTTTCCTTTGAAGTTTTGTTTTTGCCGGGGCCAAAATCCTCCCTGCCTCTTCCTGAGCCGAAGCCCCAGCGTGCTCTCCGGGCTTCCTTCCTGGGCTGTCAGCAGCCCTCCAGTCTTCGCTGCTTGTATCAGCTCATCGCCTCTTTGGTGCCTGTTTTCTCTTCGGTTGGTTGTTGACTCCGTAGTTCATAGAAGGTGCCTCTCAGCATCCAAGTACGGGACTCCTGTGACTGGGAAGGGAAGCAAAGTGGACCCTAAGCTCATGCCTAGTTCTGTTCTTTGCAGTGTGTCTGCTTGTGATAGAAACGACAGATTTGCAGGATTATTTTTTTGTGAGGCCCCTTTTGCCTTTGTAAAAGCCTGTTAGTACTTTTGACTCTGGACCAGCAAAGTAATTGACTCCCAAGGATTCCTGGATTTTTTTTTTGTTTGTTTGTTTTGTTTTTTTAAATTTCCCAGCCTCAGTTTCTACAGGTAAAAATGGAGGTCTGAAACTGGACTCCTGAAGAAGCTCCCAGGAGGTAGGGTGAGTGTGGGAATGAGACTTGTAAATGCTAATGTGCTCTGCTGGCTCTTGTCATTATGAAAACCCATTTTCTAATCCACCACATAAGTTCACTTAATTTCCTAACTTGGCTCTTCTTAACTAAGCCACAGAAATAACCCTACTCATTTCTTCCTTGATCCTTAGTCCAGGGAAATTATGGTAGGTGCCCAGGAAGTTTAGCCATTGTTCTTTATTATTATTATTACTTATTTGAAAGGAGGAGTTTCAGAGAGAGAGAGAGAGAGAGAGTGAGCGAGCAGGAGAGAGCGCATGTGAGTTTGCTTCCATCCTCTGGTTCACTCCTCAAATGACTGCAACAGCCAGGACAGGGCCAGGCGGAAGTCAAGAGCTTCATCCGGGCCTCCCCACCGTGGGTGTAGAGGGTCTAAACTTGAGCCATCCTCTGCTGCTTTCTCAGGTCCATTAGCAGGGTCTGGATCAGAAATGGAGCAGCCAGGAGTCGAACCAGCACCCATATGGGATGCCTGTGCAGTAGCCATTGTTTCTGTGGGTTGCGGAAGGATCTACAGGCAGCCCAGGGTGGGCGTGGGAACAGGTGCAATGTGGTATCTGGGGCAGCCACACGCTTGCTTGACGTCATGTCATGTTCTCCTGGCTCCCAGGTTGACGTAAGAACACATGTTTTCCCTTGGGCAGTTGACTTTTGCACAAGGGTGACATTTGGAGAAATGCCTTGTATGAGTGGAACTCAGCTCCTCAGGGTCTCTCTGAGCTGGGCCCTTCCGTTGGAAAGAGAAGAAAATCACTCAGGTCAGTCTGGGGCACAGGACTTAGAATGAGGGGACATGGTGCAGAAATTGAACTGGAACCGCTCCAGTTGTCCCTGCCCCGGGCCTGCAGGTCTCCCTTGGGCAACACCTCTGTCCCAGGTGTGTCTGCTGACCTCTGGCCATTTGTTCCTGAATTCTTTGATCCAGGCCCCTGCGTTCCAGTTCATAGTGATCTTTGTTCCCTCTGGTGACTCAATGAGTGAAGGGACTTCCCTGACACATAGCCACTCCTGATTTCATGGGTGGACATCCTTTTTTAACAAAAGCTTAAAGTTGCTTCCTGTGGCGGTGGCTGTGGTTAGGGGAGGTGGGCTGTGGCAGGCGTTATGGAAGCCATCTCCCGTGGGTGCTCACGTGGTTGAGCCCAGTTGATGTTGGTGATAGCAACAGCCATTAACTTATTGAGAGTGTCCTGTGGCTACTGTCTTCTGTAATCTTTTGTCTCCTTAGCAGGAAGATCCCGTTTTATAAACGGAGTCAGAGAGTCTTTTAAAGTCACTTGCCTGGAAGCACATATGGGTTCCTACGGGCTGAGGCTGCCTGACTTCCAGCCCTGCCTTCACACCTGTGGCACTGCCCTGCCTTGGCCCAGCTGAGACGGGTGCCATGAAAACCACCCTTAGTCACCTGTGCGGTGACTTACACAGCATCATGTGGGCTTCTCACTGCAGTGTGCTTCATCTCACTTTAGAGACACGGTTCTCACCTGTCTGGCTTTCCCAGCCTACAGTAGATCAGAAGCGGTAAATGGAAAGCGGAGAACAGGATTCTTGCAGACAGATCTGAGAAGAAGGGACAGGCCGGCGCCGCGGCTCACTTGGCTAAACCTCCGCCTGCAGTGCTGGCACCCCAGGTTCTAGTCCCGGTTGGGGTGCTGGTTCTGTCCTGGTTGCTCCTCTTCCAGGCCAGCTCTCTGCTGTGGCCCGGGAGTGCAGTGGAGGATGGCCCAGGTCCTTGGGCTCTGCACCCGCATGGGAGACCAGGAGGAAGCACCTGGCTCCTGCCTTCGGATCAGCGCAGCACGCCGGCCGTGGTGGCCATTTTGGGGGTGAACCAATGGAAAAAGGAAGACCTTTCTCTCTGTCTCTCTCACTGTCTAACTCTGCCTGTCACAAAAAAAAAGGGGGGGGGGGACAGACACTGGCAACCCAGACATAAAGAAGTGGGTCAGAAAATTACACAGGGAATGCCCAGAAGTAAAGCCGCATGCAGATTAAAAACAGTAGGCCCCCTTCCCAGGAGTGAGGGTGTCTCCCAGGTCCCGGCACCCAGGACCGCGTGTGCCTGCCACCATCAAGAGCTTCTGTAAATACTTGGTGAACTGCAGTACCATTCAGATGACCTGCGGCATCATTTGTGTTCACTGTCCTTTGTTTGAGAAAGTGGAAAAGCAAATCATGCATTTTATAACCTTTAAACACACCTGGTTAATACAAAGATACTTATAAGAATGAGTTCTCCATCAGAAAACTTGTCTGTGGGCCCCTAGCAACTTCCCCGACGACCCAGGAGACATGGGCTTCTTAGGGTAGCACTGGCTTTCTGGTATTTGTTGCTAACTCTGATTTCATTTGCTGATTCACCCAGAGTTCCTAATTATTGTCAAATGTAAAATTTCTTCCAATAAACCTTTTTTTCCCCCAAGTCTGCTCTTTTTTCTTTTTTTTTTGTTTATTTTAGACCGTGAGAAATGGCAAGTGTTCTGATGGTGTGGTGTGGGCCTGTAGTGCCAGCTGCTTTTGATCGACTAGCTCCCAGAATGCCCTGGGCTCAGGTGGAGAGAGGGACGTTGGGCCAGGGTGGGCCTGCCTGTGGTGCGAGGAGGCTGCGGTTTGAAGGAGGGTGCGCAGGAGGAGATGAGGGGCATTGGGTCTGCTGCTCCGGGGCCCCCTGGCAGTTTTGCTGGGGCACATGTCATTAGGTTGCTTTGCTTTTTCTGTACTCCTCAGGAAGTGATGGTTGGAAGTGTAGGACGGATGTCTTGCTTCCTAAATATGTTCCAGCACCGTGACAGATGGACACACATTGTCCGTGGTACTGTCGGTAGAAAACGTGAGCGAACCACTGCCGATATCACCGAGCATGGCATGCCTGGGGGCTTCTCCCAGTTACCCTCACGTCATGTAGACGTGCTGACCCAGCGCTGCTGCCCCTCCTCCCCGTCCACGTAGCAGAGCCGCATTCTTCCTCCTCCCTTCTCTCTCCACACACCCTCTCCTCTTTCTAGAAAGCTGCCACCCAGTTCCATTTCTGCCAGAGTACTTCCTCGATGCCTCAAAGTAGGCCAGTTTCTCCTGGCGTGTGCTCTTACAGATGCTTCGTGCTTACCCACTGTGGCTTCTCATTTGTTTAACTTGTTGGCTTTCTGTCTCCCTCAGTAGACTGTAGAGGCCCTGAGGGAAGCAGTCATGCTGTTTTTTGATTGAGCACCTATAGTGTGCAGGCACTAGGGATTCAGCAGTGAGCAAAGCACCCATATCCTGCTCTCAAGATGCTCAGTCCAGCAGCTGGTGCCGTGCAAATCATGGCTCCTGTTAGAAGGTGGTGCATGCTGGGAGGACCAGCACCATATGGGAAGTGGGTAAGGCAGTGGGTCTCAACCTTGGCTTTACAACAAAATCTGGGAAGTTTCTGAAAGGAGGTCTCAGCTCAGTCCAGGCCAGACTCTCCAGGGCTGAGTCTCCTGGTTTTTGAATAGCTCACCAGGTGGTTTGGATGTACAGTGAGCGTAGAGGTGAGGTGAGGGGGTTGCAGATTTAAATATGGAGCTCGCATTATTCCATTTTGCATCACTATAACAAAACACCCAAGGCAGGCTAATTTATGGAGAAAAAGGAGGTTTATTTAGCTCACACTTTTGGAAGTTCAAAGTCTAAGATTGTGTAGGCCCTGTCAGTGTGGCCTTTGCTGTGGGCTTCAGGCCAGATGGTGTCACATCGTGGAGGGAGTGCATGTAGGGGTGAGTGGTCACATCTCAAACCAGGACGTGGAGAGACCAGGCCAGGTTCATGGTTTTGTAGTTCCTTTTGTGGGAACTAGTAAGGGATCTGCCTTAATCCTTTTGGAGAGCACACCCCAGTGGCCAGTGGAACTTCCTGGTGGGCTCCACCTCTGCAGTGCCACAGCACCTCCCAGTCCTGCCACCAAGGGAGCCATCCCTCCAACACAGGGAACATTTGGGGAACAGTTAGAAGACAAGAAATATCTCCCTTGGGAAAATGACATTGAACTCGCTCTCGAGGTGTCTGGGAGTTGCAGCATCATGCCTGACAGACTCATAGTAGGCATTGAGTTTTGTTGCATCAATGAAAAAAATTACATTTATTTAACCGATGGGACTTTTACCACTGTTGACTGTAGATTCAAAATCAGTGTCAGTCTCTTCGTTTATAGCACAAGCCTTCTGTCTCCCCTGCAAGATTTGTTCATTTGCTTATGTACCCAGGGTTTGTATTTTCAAATGGGAAATTTCTTCCAATAAATCTGTCTCCCCACCTACCTCCCCCAGGACCTTTCTTCTTTTTTTTTTCGTTGGGTATGAGTCTTGGTGAGGCAAAATTAAAGTGACCCTAGGGGCTTTGGTGGATAATATAAATCCAAAATGTTATTGCTACAGGAAAAGCCATTACAGTATGGTCTTTTAATCATTTAATTTTCATAATCTGTGTTAGTGGAACTCTCTGCCTAAATGCTTAGTTATAATTTTTTTCCCAAAAGATCTGTTGGATACAAAACAACACCAGCAACACCAGCAACAGAACTTTTGACTTTTGCTCAGGTTCCATCCAAATTCTGTGCATCGATAGAGGAGCATTATCGCAGAGCATATAGTGGTGCCAGGCTTTGTTGCGCTCCCACAAGTTCATATGGCGATTTATCATTTCATTAAAAAACAAAGGGAAAAACAAGTACAGAGGAAAGGTCTACAATCATTGCTTCCACAGGCCTCCATTTCTACATTTCACATCTCCTGCTCGTTTGTGTTAGCTTGTGGAATTCTAGGGGATATTGGAAAATGCACTCAAGGTGTATAGATAAAATGGAGGATGCACGGTCTTACAATCACTTGTATTAGGCCTTAAAAATGGATTCAAATCTTATGACCATCATATGCTACCTGATTAAGTATGAGTTATGTTTTATGTTTTTATAGAGGTTGGGAAGGCCATTTTCCACAATTATTATTTCTAGGTTTATATATCTAGAGTAATCCGAAAATCCAATCAGAAGAAATCTAATACTGAATTCCTTTGCTTTACTGAGAGTCAGAGAATAAATTCTTCTTGCAAATGCCATTTCTTATATGCTACATGCTCCCTGCAAATTCACACTGCATTAACAAAGATACCTTTAAACCACACTTTTTATGATAACTGCATTTTAAGTATGCAGGTGTGATGTTGCAAACCTATAAATGTAGGGCAGTCAGTCTTTTGTTGATTCAAAAAGCAGAAATGTACATATTCTGAATTTAGATTGTAGAGCTAACATTGCATGTTTTTATAAATATGGACAGTCTTTTGCATTAAGATAAAATTTACCTCAATGTTTAGTACTGTTAAAAGAGTAGTATTTTCATGCACTTATTAGAGACTTAGCTGTGTCCAAGGAGAACCTCAAGTAGGGATAAAAGAGCAAAAGGGTTAAATGTCAAAATAAATCCTCGATTTCTATAAGAATATACTAAGAAAGGAGCACCCTTAAATTCTAATTATGAAGTGATTATCTTGAGAGTGTTGGAATCTGAGTCTCTTTGGGTCTCAGTTTCTCTCATCTGGTTTTCCTGCATGGGGACCTGTGAGCCCACAGTTGATTGGGGCCATCACACCTGTACACGCGTGGGCATGTCTGCATATATATTGGATGTTTGCTCAGGAAGGGGAGTGTGGTGTTGAGCTGGCCCCAAATATTTGGAGACAGTTTTGTTTGGTGAGAAGAGCACTCAGGTTATCGAGGGAGTCTTAAGAAGCAGTCGTGGCACTTTGGCACCATGTCGGTAGGGCCATGGTGATCCAGGGAAGTAGGGTGACTTGCCCAAGGTCATGGAGCTTGTTATGGAACTCCCATCTCTTCCCTTGCAGCTGGAGAGCACCTGGCGGCTGGACATACGGGTTCTGTGTACCAGAGGTTTGATTTCCATAGTCATTACCTGTGAGACCCTAGTAAAATGGAGTAATAGCAATTCCTACTTCACAAGGTTGTTTCTGTGAAGATTGAATGAGTAGTAATCCATGTGCTTGGTTTTTAGTAGACACTCAATGAAGAACCATCGCTGCTGTCACTATTGGTCTATCTAGCCCATTAAGCCACCATAGACTCATGTCATTTCAGCCTTCACATTTGTGTGTGTTTAATCATTGTTTTAATTTCATTTCTTTGATTTGACCTCTCTGTTTACAGCTCATTATAACTGTAGTGTGCAATATGATATTGTAACTTGCCAGTCATTTAGAAGCTCTTGGTGGTTTGGCAAGAACCCAGAATTCCAACCACCTGTTGGAACTGTTGCCAAAATACGAAAGATTTTCATTTCCCACAAGTTGTTCCACGAAGAGCACAGATCATTAGTATGACTTTGTGTCTTTAAAGACAATTCTTTCTCCTTTTACAAAAGGCTTATGTTTCCCATCACTTCTGTGAGGCTGAGCAGTTATGTAGGTCTTGTTCATGCCTTTTGAAAAAACACTGGACCACACTGGGGATGTGCCAGTGGCATCGCCTGAAATGACATTTGGAGATAAACTTGTGTGAGACGAAGCAGGTGAAGCCAATGTTTGTCCTCTAACAATGCAAGTAGCCAAGCGAGCAGTCCCATCATACAGGCACTTAGTAAACCAGGAAACGATAACAGCGAATAACTTTCTGCTCTGAACAACTTACGTGGCTGTTAACAATTGACAACTCTTCTTTTAGGAAGGGATTGTCGGCAGCAGCAGCAGCACCCAGGCTGCTGTACGCTTCTGCATGTTAACTCTAAGCAGTGTGTGCCCGTCCTTGATGATGCACCTGGAAAAGCAGCCCAGGTGGCCATGAGGAAGCATCTTCTGTGATTTGAAGAAGACCTGGGAACGTTCAGACACACCAGAACCTAGCTTTTCATTCTTGACCGCAGGAGACACAACTGTACTTATGAGCAAACACCATAGAAGAGCTTTTCTTGGATACCATTTTTCCCCCACCAACCTTAAATGTGATCTGATTCCTGTTGGATTCCATAATGTAGCAGGTTTGCCATCATTGGGTCCACTGTGTCCCTTGGAACTTGACCCTGTCCCCCTAAAAGGCGCATTAGGACGGGGTTACGTTGTCACCTCTCACAGACTCATGTGGCGTGTTCTTCACGTTGGCTTTTTATAAAGGGACTTTGGTGAATGCTTCATTAAGTATAAGTAAAATGAGACCTTCCTGCTGTCAGCTCGGATTTGATACTGCTTGGCGCGAGATGAGAAGCGGGCTGTGTATTTTGGGCACAATGATGATTACAGGGCTGTATCTGTGTGTGGAGCATGTATTCAGAATCCAAACATTTTTTTCCCCCTTTCTGGCAATATTCTAAGGCAGGTGTTGGGTGTTGATTTTGGCCAAGAATCAAAGGGTTGTTTTAAAAAATACTGTTTTTTGGGGGCTGGTGCTCTGGTGTAGCAGGTAAAGCCATTGCCTGCAGTGTCAGAATCTTAAGTGGGTGCTGGTTAGAGTGCTGGCTGCTTCACTTCCGGTCCGTCTCCCAGCTAAAGTACCTGGGAAAGTAGCAGAGGATGGCGCAAGTGCTTGGGCCGCTGCACCCACACGGGAGACCCGGAAGAACCTCCTGGCTCCTGGCTTTAGACCAGTCCATCTGTGACCATTGCTGCCATTTGGAGAGTGAAACAACTGATGGAAGACCTCTCTCTCTCTCTCTCTCTCTCTTTCAACTCTGCCTTTCAAATAAAATAAACAAATCTTAAAAAGAGAAAACTTGTTTTCCCCCTCCCCTTGTGGTGGTAGGGGATCCTTGCTTTCCCTGTTTGGAGAAGTTCTCGTCTTTTCCACCAAATAAAAACTGCCCCTTTCTTCCGGTAAACTGACTTGTAGATTCAGGCAGCCGCATGCTAAAAAACAGAAACAAAAACAAAGCTGTTGTGTGCTTTGAGTGAACTCATTTAATTAGAGAGATGAGCTGACTGGGTCTCTGAAGGTAGGCTTGCTCTTCTGCAGGACGTGGTGGAAGCACTGTCATTTGAAACCTGTCATTTTGGTCACCCTCGGGGGTATAAAAATGGTCCAGTGATTTTTCAGATAACAGAGCATAAATCAGCAGGCCATTTGGCCTGCCCTTCAGCCCAGGGCGTTACTGCTTATCAGGCGCTCATCTTTAGCAGCCTCTATTAAGCACTTGGCTGTCCATACAGAGCAGGTGAGATGGTAATCTAAGTGTTTTCCACACATGTGCTCGCCGAAGCTTCTCTTCCTCATTTATTCTTTCACTCTGAGTAATTTCAGGGGTCCACACCTAGCAGACTTTGAGGGTCCTCCTTATCTGGTGTCATTCAGGACCCTGGGAGCATTCTGGAATTTGGACTGGGAGCTGTGGTCAAGGGGCTATATCTCTTGACTCTCTTTTGGAGATTGTAGATTATTCTATTTTGCACTATTCTACTTAGTTTTTCTACACCTTCCTCCATATCTCAGAGGCCACCCGTACATGTGTAGTTCTCTTGCCAGGTGACTTGATGATTAATTTATAGCCCTTTTTTTTTCTTTTAGTTTTTATTTAATATATGCAGTTTTTCATAGCTACAACTTACAACTTTAGGAATATAGTGGTTCTTTCCCCCATACCCTCCCACCCCCCAGCTCCCATCCCACCTCCCTCTCCCTCTCCCTCTCCCATCTGCTTTTTCATTATGGTTCATTTTTAGTATGACTTCCTATACAGAGGACCAACTCCATGCTAAGCATAGACGTCAACAATTTGCACCCATGCACACTCACAGCATATACAGTATAGTTTGGAGAGAAAATTTGCAGTCAGTTCTCATATTATAATTCATTAGGGACAGAGGAGCAAGTGCACAGTGACTACTGTTGTCCCTTTAACAATTAGCACTCCTTTTTATGACGTCAGTGATCATCCGAGGCTCTTGCCATGGGCTGCCAAGGCTATGGAAGCCTTTTGTGACCATAGATTCCATCGGTATTTGGACAGGGCCACAAGCAAAGTGGATGTTCTCTCCTCCCTTCAGAGAAGAGTGTATCTTGTAGTCTTTTCTTTAGTCTAGAAATTCTAAAAAAATGGAAGGTAAACATACGGTATTTTCTGGAAGTTTTCATCTTTTTTTTTTTTTTTCCTTTCTCCAGTATTTGTCCTGTTCTATAGATGAAGGGGACCAGACCAGAAAAAAGAAACATTGGGGCCAAAGTACACAGCACCTCTTTTGGGGCTGGGAAAGTGTGCTTCAGAGACCCCGCTGTTTCCCTCCAGATAACTTTGAATCACAGAGTTATTTGGCTGTTTCACACTTCTTGTTCTGCTTGGGCTCACATTGGTAGGACTTTGTTGGTTGTAATCTTTTGAATGTCATTTGGCTCCATGAGAACAGGGGTTGGTATATGTTTGTCTTTAGTCTGTTTCCCTGGCCATGCTTGTACGGGAGCCTCTAGAAATACTTGTTGAGTGAGTGTCTGGTTCTGGTGGCCTGCTAGTGCAGACAGGGCGACTTTTGGGACTGAACTGTTAGAATTTTTTTTCTCCCTTGCCTTTGGAATAAACAGCTCAAATGGAATGTTAAGTAGAAAAAGTTTGGAAGAGTTTTTTTTTTTTTAATTTAATTTTTTTACCCCAATCCCCTTTGGGATTCAGGATAGTAGGAATGAAATTAAAGATTTACCAACATGAGATGATGATTTGGAGCTTTGAAATAACTTAAGCAAGCTTTTGCCATTTTAACTACTGAGGTTCTCGGTCATAACTCTCATGTTGCTGCCAGCCTGTTTATGGAACTTGAACTGCATTCTGTTGTCTTGGCCAGGTACAGTTTATCTTGCTCCAAAAGCTGCTTCCTTTTGAGGGGGAGGCTAATAGATGGTGAACTCATTGCTGAGGCTTGTGGTGGGATTCTCCAGCAGTTCCACCGAGGAAGACTGTGCCCCTGGGACCACCCTAATCTCAGTCCACACCGTCTGGTGCTGAAGGGGGCACCTGCATACCCTGCTTAGACAACCACTCGGGATCCCAGACGCCTTTCCTGAGCTCCTTGCACAAGGAGAAGAGACATGGTATTTCGCAGGCCAGCCTCAGCTTCCATGGTTCATCCCTAGGCCAACTGTATTCCTTTTGGCAGGGCTTTGGTTGACACTCTGCAGAACAGCGCCTGGCAGCTCCTACCTCCTGTGACCCGCATGGATTTTAGCTCCTGTTTCTCTGTAGGGACTCCAGTGGTATCAAGGGACCATCAGAGGCACTTTGCGGGTGGTCACAAAGCCCTCCCTCATGTCTGCGTCGTGTCACTCTATTCTCTTTGGTCACCCTCCCTCCTTCCGCCGAAGGCTGTTTCTGCACGCGCACACACATGCACGCGGGTGTCCTTCCTGTCCCCTGGCTCTTCCTTCTTATCTCAGGCTACCTACTGCACTCAAGACACGCCGTTCTTGCACGTAAGAGTTCTCATCTCTGAAGCGCCACTTTATGTTTAGCTTTTAAGATAGAGCCACCCACGCGTTACAGCATGAACCACAATCCGGTAATGCTTTGGAAAAAAAAACAACAACAACCCAGATTGCAGAAGTAATGTCTCAGCATTGTTAATAGTTCAAAGATCTTGACAAGTGAGCGTTCTCCAAAATACATTTTCTGTGCCCACCTTTCAGAGTTTATATTCTTCGTTTTTCTAAGCACAATTTTTTTTATTTTTCTGAAAATAGGATCATTGCACATGTACTGTTTTGTATTGTTTTTGTTTGTCATTAAATAATGCATCCAACAGTGTGCCACGTCAGTTGATAGCTCTCTCCCTCATTCTAGGTTAATAGCTGTATAATACTCTGTTTTGAAAATAATGCTTTGGAGACGGTGTTGTGGCATAGCGATAAAGCTGCTGTGGCATCCCCGTATGGGCGTCAGTTTGAGTCCTGGCTGCTTCATTTCCTATCCAGCTCCCTGCTATGGCGCCTGGGAAAGCAGTGGAGGATGGCCCAAGTGTGTGGATGCATACAACTCGGGTGGGACTCCGGGAAGAAACTCATGGCTTTGTCTGGCCCAGCCCTGGTTGTTGTGGCTATTTGGGGAATGAACCAGGGGATGGACAATCTCTTTCTCTGTCTCTCCTTCTCTCTCTGTAACTGTGTCTTTCAAATAAATCAAATAAATTTTTCATAAATACATAAATTTGCTGGACTGGCAGCAGGAAATATGTATTTTTTTTAAAGATAATGCTTTGATTGGATTATAATTAAGTGTAGCATATGGCATTTGACTCTTGATCACCATCTTTCTGTATATTCACTCCAAATTCTTTGAATAAAAGGAACACCTTAAATCTTTTTTAGTAAAACTTTTTTTGGTGGGTGTGTGGTTGGGGGATAATTAACTTTACTGCTTATTATTTCAGTTGCCTATTCCTGTTTAAAAATCTTTTATTTTCTTAAAATTTATTTTAAAGGATATAACAATCTTTTTTCAGTCTTTCCTCTTTTTATTCAATTTATTTTAAAGGTTTATTTATTTAATGTGAAAGGCAGAAAGAGAGACAGACAGACAGACAGAGACGGGTCTTCCATCTATCTGCTGGTTCACTGCCCATATACCTGCAACATCCAGGCCAGTCGTCCAGGCTGAAGCCAGGAGTCAGATGCTCCCGCCAGGTCTCCCATGTGGGTGGCAGGAACCCAAGTTCTTGAGCCATCACCTGCTGTCTCCCAAGCACTTCGGCAGGAAACCACATCAGAAGTGTGGAGTAGCCAGGACTCAACTGGCACTCCAATGTGGAATGCGAGTGTCCCAAGCAGTAGCTTAACCCACTGCACAACAAGGTCCGCGTCTAAAAATCTGTAGTAAAGGCTAAAATGCCTGAAGGCATGTTCATTTTCTTAATATAAAGTGAAATACAGTTTATGTTTTGATTTATCCTGAAGAGCAAAGTGCACTAGCTGGAAGGCTCGTGTAAAGGAATGCATAAACGCTTCCCCGGACTCCACTGAGATTGACAGTTGCAAACAGTAGAAGTTGGAGCATGACCCATGAAGCAAGTGTGACTAGTTAGAGAGTTGTAGATATTTGTGGAGAGTGGGCTGCCAGACACAGTCGCAGGCTGTTTCACATTACTTCACACAGTGCTTTCCAAATGCCTCTGTTTTTTCCCTGTTCGTGCTGATGGGCACCGATCACAGCCGGCTGGATGATACAAGACTAGGACCAGGGCAGTGAGTGGGTCTTACTATGGTCTGAGCAAAAACAAGTGAGAAAACAGCAAAGGAAAAAAGAAACAGCAAGGACTCACAGTTTTCTAATGGGAAGGTTTAATGGGGCATACTGATTTTTCTCTTTCTTACTAGAACCAAGAGTTGAACAGAGGTGATTTATTTCCTTGGGGTCAGGAAGAAACCGTCAAATTTGGGTTTCTCTGTTCTTCTGTAGCTCTTTCCCACTTCCTCTCCCTCCATGTGTCTTCTGTTGTAAGTGTCTGCAGCTCTAGGCTGAACCACTCCAGAAATCACTTGGTGTTTTTTGGCTGTAGCAGAAATGATCCTGGTTCATTCTGCCTTAGCAGCTGTCCCCAAAAAAGACGTACCGGCTTTCGTCCAGAAGAGCACATGCCCACACTGCTTACGCAGCTGCCATTGAAACACCCTGATGTCTTGTTCCCCTTCACCTCCAGGTGTTATGTTTCCATGAACATCGGTCTTCATTTCCCCCAAAGGCGTCTATGAATGACCTTGTTTAAGTATCCCTTGCTGCTTGCAATTCCCAAAGCAATAAGTGTGGGAATGTTCTTAGTGCCAGCCAGGAGAAGAAGGGGTACCAACAGTTGCTATTCAATACATTTACTTTCTACCTGCTGGCTTCCAACTGTATTAATTTTTATGTGCTCATTGTGCATTTTGTTTAATTAAAAGCAGTTCTATTCGCAGAGGCACTTGTAGGATTTTTTTTTTCCTGAAATGAATAAAACAAATAGGCATCTGGTATTTGTTTTGTATAACACAATCCCCATAAAATGAGGAGTAATAAAACATAATTATCTGAAAAGGCTTATTTTATAAGCCTGAGAATGGGCTTGTTTCTACCAGGTTTTTAAACTCTACTCACAGGATAAAGAGTCTCTTTGTACACTAATAGGTAACAACAGTATCAACAAATGTTTCCCAATGAGATGCAGGAATCCAACCTTTTATTAAACAAATGATTTGTTTCCTGTTACAGTATTGATTATAAAAGTGTGTCATCACATTCATTCTATATAGACAGGTTGAAGGAGACTATGTCTTGTCCCGTATCCCATTTAATTCATACGGTGTCTTTATGATTTTTTCCCCATCAGTGTAATTAAGAAACAACTTTTTAGTTGGTTGTTGAATTTTTTTAGGTCACAGATCACTGGATTCTAAAACCTCCTTTCTGAGAGTTCCACATCAAATTTTGATGTACATTTTTATAGGATTTGTAGACCTTTTGATACTTGGTAAAGACCCTGCCAGTGCCTGATAATGATTCTGAAAGCAGTGTTTAGGATCTGAAGCTAACGTCATCGCTTTCATATGTGAATATCTGATGAAAGACAGTCATTCAATGGTTTTGCAGTGTTAAAGTTGGGCTGTTTTCTAGGAGTGGAGGAATACTATCATCTGAGGCAAACAAATTAGAGTGTGGGACGCATAAAAATTATTAATTCAAAGGTACACTTGCTGTCAGATTGTATGACAGTGCCTGTATCCCTGGGGGCTCCTGTTCCTGGATGGTTTCCATTGTTCCTGTTCAGCGCTAGGCGTGAGCCTTGAAGGGGTGAATTCATCCTCGGAAGTTGTGCACCCATTGCTGCAAGATGAAAAGAAGCAGTAACAGAATCATGCAGCCCCGTATTTCATGGTGACAGCTTTATGTGGTTGTGTGATGTTGCAGGGTCTCGTATGTGATATCGAACCTTTTCTTCTGAATCAAAGCACAGGGTTTTATTGGAGAAGGGAGGCTTCAGAAGTGACTGAGTCTTACATAGCATTAGGGCCCTAAATAGTTACTCCACTCTGCCTGCTACAAAACTAATTGCTTAGAGGAAGTAAAAGTATGTGTATCTTATATGTATGTCCTGTTTGAGTTGCATTATCTTTTTTTTTTGCACTGAGATTACACTGAAGTATTCATATTATTATGAATGCAAACTGAATTAAATAGACAAAGATACTTGGTTTCTCACTTCATGTTGTCATCCACTGGAGAATGAATCGTTTAAAATAGGTGCATGATTTCCTCATCCAAAGGGAAGCTGAACATTCCAGCTCTAGATCAGCACTCACCCTGCGTGCTAATTTGAAATACCATTTTTGAACATACTTGGCAACTTAAAGTGCCCAATTAAGAAGCTCAGTGGAAACAGGGAGTCTGTGGAGGTGCAATTAGTCCTTAGGATTCACAGCATTTCCTGTACGTGTGGAAGGCCCTAATATGAAGTCACTGGACACTATAGCTTGACGCCAGGTGCTTAGAATAGGGATGTTTTCAGAATGGATTCCTTCTGTACTGCGACTCCAAAGTCGGTTTGCCTACAGAGGCTCCCAGCTCTACACTGGTTGTTGCAGTGAAATTTCAGACATGTTCTTTGGTAAAATTCCAGACAGTCTGAAACCAGCCATGCAGGTGGTGGGTAGCACATATATAACCTTATGTCAGAAGATGCCTTTAAGTTTATACTTGCTGTTTCATCTAATCGACAGTCTCCTTTGGCTCTTTATTATTTCTTTTTAAGAGTTGAAGATTGGGTGTCAGAAAATTTGACAGCTCTGTGCTGCTCCTTGCTAAAACACGAAGCCTCCTTTCATGAAGCCAGATCACTGGTGTATGCTGAGATTATTTATGGTGTTTACAGTGGAGACACCAAAAACACTAAGTACCTACTAGCTTTCCTTATTTACAGGTCAGATTCATCTAATGGAGATCATTCTTATTCTTTTATTTTTCTGGTGCTTAAAATGTACCTTTAAATTAAATAGATTATCAGGGAGGGTGCTCAGGACACCAAGTTTCTTGCTTGTGAAAATGAAAAATGCATAATCGTTTTCTCTTTCATTGCTCTGCAACAAAACAATCCCATTTTATTTCAGCAAAAACTTTTTTTTTTTTCCCGAATACACAATTAATCCAGGATGGTAGGTGTACACGAACACATGACTTGTGTTTCTCAGTTGTATGGTAGGTAAATCCATTGAAGTTTTCAGTAAACTAAATACCTGTTAAGTGAATTCTTTTTCCCCAGTGATTTCTGTAAAGATGACATTGTCTTCCACTGGGCTCTGAATGTAGTGTATTCCCACATAAGAGCACACACACAAAGCCCTAAACCAACCAACCCCCAAGCAAAACCCTTTTCAAAAAGTGCCATAAGCTTTCTGAACTAGCTTTCTGATAAAGCTCCTGATGGTACTCAGAATATTGCCTGCCCCCGACCCTTAAGCTGTGGTAGATGACTTCAGTGACAAGTGACAGCACAGAGTGTCACTACACTGAAACCGCGACTCTCTCTTCTCATCCATCTTCCCATGGTCTCCGTAGAAGAGAGAACAGTCACCAAGGTTTTAGCAAATAGTTTAATAACCCCAGCATCCTTGTATCCATACAGTCTAAACCCATTGTCAAAGCATTATGTTTTGGGGCTGGCGTTGTGGTGCAGTGGGTTAACGCCCTGGCCTGCAGTGCCTGCATCCTATATGGGCACCAATTCTAGTCCTGGCTGCTCCTCTTCTGATCCAGCTCTTTGCTATGGCCTGGGAAAGCAGTTGAACATGGCCCAAGTCCTTGGGCCCCTGCACCCACGTGGGAGACCTGGAAGAAGTTCCTGGCTCTTGGCTTTGGATCAGCGCAGCTGATGGAGTGGCCATCTGGGGGGGTGAACCATCGGACAGAAGACCTTTCTCTTTCTCTGCCTCTCCTCTCTCTGTGTAACTCTGACTTTCAAATAAATAAATAAATCTTTTTTTAAAAAAAGCATTATGTTTTAAATACAAAAGTTGAATTTCCTCATCTCTTTCTGAAAATTTACCCCTGACCCTTTATTGATTTGTTGTAATGTCTTCTGAAGAGTGGAAGCTAATGCCCGTGGGAACATCCACACCTTGTTAGCAACAGAGGCTCATCTACTGTGCTGTAATATGGATTTTATAAGGCACCGTACTTTGGGTCCCCAGCTCAGATGTATGTATACGTGCAATACTTACGTGTATTGGGAATATATGAAATGTGTTATTTAAGCCCTGCAGAAGCTCCAGGTGGTATACATTAGGATAACCTCTGTTTTACTGTTGAGGAAAGTGAGACTTAAGTTTACTCCGTGATTTGCCCAGAGTCACTCAAGGATTAAGAGGCAGAGTTAGGATTTGAACCCAGCTTGGATTGGGCCCTGGAACCAGAACACCTGATGCGGTACTGGGGGTCGGCCTAGGCTGTGCTGTCAGAGGCAGCTGGTACTTTTCACAGCACTTTCGTGTGTGCACCCAACCTCTTGAGAAGCCATGCTGGGCATCAGGGCTCTGTGGGCTTCTCAAGTGACTCCATTGCTCTGCCAGGCAGCTGGACAGTGACTGCATTGTACAGTGTGCCCAGCTTAGTTTCTTGCACGGTTGGAGCTGCTGAGTGCAGCTGGGGTTCCTGCAGCCTTGGATCCTAGGGTCCAGTGGCGGAGATGCGTGAGCAAGATGCATCATGACTAATGCCCCAGTAGTGCAGACTTGGTGCTCTGCATTAACTCTGGAGAGGGGGCTGATCGTGGATCAGAGGAAGTAGCACCTAGGACGTAGTCGCTTCAGCTAGTACTGTTCATCGGAGCTCACAAGAGTTTGCATCTCGACTCTGTAAACCCTGCAGTTGGTTACCAGATAGTCTTGGTCCAGCTTCTTATGAAGGTCCCGATTGGGGATCTTGAGTTTCCCCCATTCACTCCGAGAGAGTGGGTGGGTGATTAGCCCAGTGGTTTGTGTTGTAGGGAGTGTTTATTATTTAGTATTAATAATCCCGTGGAGGTGGGCCCTTAGAAACATGTCTGTTCATTTTAAAGAGCTTGGTGATTAGACTAATACATGACAAAGAATAGGCGGATGATGAAGGCTAGTTGATGGTGTTCTCTTTCACTGTTTTCGTATTGAGATCTATGGACCAAAAAGCTAATGCTTGGCTCTGGAGTGTAGAAAACCTCTGTGGAGCTTCTGCCTGTGTGCTGGGTACTATGCAGGGCTGTGAGGGCACCAGGAGGAATGTACCTTACTTAGGAGTCAATTAAATGGCTCTGGGTCTGGGAAGAGGCAGAGAACCCGTCTGTCTAATCGTACTGGGCTTAGTTCTTGAATTCTTCATATTCAGAATATGGATTACAGCCAAGCTGGCCTTGACGACCTGGGTCATTAAGCACTTAGAGTGACTGGCCAGCGATTTGGCCACCTAACAGGAAGATATTTATAGCTGCTAATCGGAGCGGTGGAGACTAGATGGAGTAGCGTTCTCTAGAAATGTTCTCTAATTGTGGAGAATACTACTCTGTAGATTTGTTCATTCATGTGTTGAATGCAGATTTATCAAGTACTGTCTGTAGCCAATCTCATTCAAAAGTCTAAATTTCAAACGTGGTGCTCAGATTCCTCACATTCAGAGTTTAGCTAAAAGCATTGTTATAAATGGAGAAGAAATTTTATCCAATTATATGCCTAACATAAGAGGAAATGTCAGTCTCTCCATCCCTAACCCCACCTGTTCTACTATGGATTGGCCTTGTCAATCAGCGATGAGTTATAAAATGTCTTGAGCCATAAGTACGTGCTTGGCAGCAAATACTGATGACGCCCGTTGGGAAGCTGATTGGAAGAGAAGTTTAATCACTGGTGCTAGTCTCACTATTTTGAAATGTCATTTTTCCCCCTTCACCATAAACTTAATTCTTTCTTCTCTATTTTTAATTTCAGAGGAACTTTAGAATGAGTGAGGATATTAAAATGAGGTTCTGCAGACCAGGGAAGGTGTCATTTGGGCAGGTGGATAGGAGTGGTACAAATTTAGGAGAAAATGGAAGTTGGATTCCTAAAAAAGATATGATCAACTCCATGCGTAATTACAGTTAAGCTGATCTGGGGTTTTGGATTGCATTATCTGTAAGTTTGAAACTTTTTCTTGTAGAAAAGATAGATACCCCACATTTTCTTTCTTTCTTTTTTTTTAAGATTTATTTATTTATTGAAAGCGGTTATAGAGAGACAGAGAGAGAGAGAGAGAGAGAGAAAGAGAAAGACAAAGTGAGCTTCCATCTGCTGTTTCACTCTTTAGACTGCTGCAATGGACAGAGCTGGTCCTGTCCAAAGCCAGGAGCCAGGAGCCCCACGCAGGTTTCACACGTAGGTTCAGGGGCCTAGTGCTTGGGCCATCCTCCACTGCTTTGCCATGCTATTAGCAGGGAGCTGGATGGGAAGTGGAGCAGCTGGGACTTGACTTGAACTGGTGCCCATCTGGGATGCCAGCATTGTAGGCAGCAGCTTTACCCGCTACGCCACAATGCCGACTCCAACCCCACATTTTCTTAAATTATCCACCCGCTTTTTGTTAAAAGCTGTAGGCACCTGTTAATGTATCCTTGTTTTAGTGTACTCAGTTGTACTATGACTTTATGGTGGTTTTATTTCTGAGACGTTTAATTCACATTGGCATTATTGGAAAAGAACAAACAGATCTTATTGGAAAATAATTTAGAGTATTCAAATAATAAACTCGGAAGATTTCCAGGGGTCACATTATAATGTCCTTTCATGGTGTCTAGTTTTGGAAACACATTTTTCCCCCAAATAGGAAGAACAGTGTTCCTTAGGACAGTGGTAAGGCTTAGCACACAAGATAGTCTTTTTTGTATTGCATTATAATGCATGATGTGAAAGCTTAGAAATAAACACACCCCTGGATGCAACAGACCTCAGTTAAGACATTGACTATTTTTAATGCATTTTGCTATTTTTGGCCCAGCATTTTATCCTAGGGTGAGAAAACCCACCCCTGGCCTTAGTTTGAGGTCATTTGTAGCCGTCAGTTCTCTATAATGGACTTGATGATGTTATGGTTTTAAAATAACTGGAAATTAACATTTCTTGTGTCCTTGATTGTGGCCTCAGCACTCTGTCATTCTTGTCCCGTTAATCACGCTCCTCCTCTGCAAGAAGGGCTCTCTGCAGCCCCTCCTGGAGTTAAAAGCTGTAATTTAATATACCTAAGTAATACCTGGCCAAAATCCTGCAATTTTTTTGTTTTGTTCTCTGCTTTCATGACAGTGTTAAGGGGCAGGCGAGTGGTGGAAGGGCTGGGTTGAAAGAGGAGGAAGTGGCGCAGTGGTGATTCCCCAGGGGCAGGGGCTGGTTAATCCTTTAGTGGTAGGAGGGCCTCTGCAGAAGACTCCACAGTACAATTAAATGGCGTTTCTCAAAGCACGCCAGTGTCAATTCATTAAGTGACAGTGCCCATTTCTGTGTGAGTCCCTTTCCTCTCTCCTCCTGGGACTTAGTAGGGGCAGGGATGAAAGACGTGTGTCCAAAGGCCGGGGAGACTGCCAGGGAAGAGTCACAGTTGTTATTTGGAAACCTGCTTGCTCGCTGCCTTCCTTGGGGCTCATGCTCTCAGAAGGCTGAATGTGAAGACAGGACCTGGTAGCACATCCATTCTTGTGTGTAGACGTTGGGAATGCAGATGGGGCATCCCAGATGTTTGGTGTGGCATTCCAGAACACTCATTGGACCTAATAAGCAGATATCTTTAATACATTTCTTTTTTAACTTTTTTTTTTTTTTTTAATATGTGAAGGGCAGAGAAAAAGAGGGAGAGACAGATCTTCCATCTGCTGGTGCACTCCCCAGATGGCTGCAACAGCTAGTGCTGGGCCAGGGGAAGCCTGGAGTTGTGTTCTCATCTGTCATAGATTATAACTGTTATACAGGCCAAGTGGCACAGCGGGTGAAGCTGCCACCTGCAGCCTGGCACCCTATGTGGGCCTGGGTTCCAGTTCTGGCTGTTCCACTTCTGATGCAGCTTCCTGCCAATGTGACTGGGAAAACAATGGAAGATGACCTGGTGCTTGCACCCACTTGGGAGTCCGGAAGAGACTCCTGGCTCCTGGCTCCGGTCTGGCCTTCCATCGGCCATTGTAGCCATTTGGGGAATGAACCAGTGGGTAGATCTTTCTCTCTGTCTCTTTCTCAGTAATGCTGCTTTTCAAGTAAATGAGTAAAATCTTAAAAAAATAATAATTGTAAGGGCCAGCTTTGTGGTATAGTGGGTAAAACCACTGCCTACAATGCCAGCGCCTAGAATGGGCACTCCTTCATGTCTAGGCTGCTCCGCTTCTGATCCAGCTCTCTGCTGATGACCTGGGAAGGGCAGTGGAAGATGGTCCAAGTATTTGGGTTCCTGCCACCCAGGTGGGAGACCTGGAAGAAGCTCCTGGTTCCTGACTTCATCCTGGCCTAGCCCTGGTCGTTGAGGCCATTTGGGGAGTGAACCAGCAAATGGAACATCTCTCTCTTTCTCTCTGTGTCTCTCCCTCTCCCTGTACTCTGACTTCCAAATAAAAACAAATAAATCTTAAAAAGAATTCTATCACAATGCTTGGTTTTTTGATCTCTCCTAATCACAGCTTGAGCTCTTTTGGGACAGGGTTCTCTTTTGTCCTTTCTTGCAGTGCCTAGCAGGGTGCCTGGAGGCATTAGTGAATGTTCATTGAATAAATGAATGACTCACTTCCTGCCAAAACCTGGCTTTGGGTCTGTATGTGCTGGTACCTTTTTGTAAAATAAACCATTTTTTAAATGGTAGCCACTTCTGTTATTGCTACTGAACTAATTTTTTTTTAACATGCAAATCTTGTTGCGCCTCCTCCCATCCCCCCCTACACCCAGTATGTCTACTCTTTTTTTTTCCTGTTTAATTTTTGGAGGAGTGTGAAGTACAACATAGAACATAATGGAGGGTGAATCCAGGGGCTTTTCAACTTTGATTAGACTCTTTGAGGCTTCCAGAATGTTGGGAAAGTAATTAGTGGGTGGGGTGGAGGGCAGTGTTAGAAGAAATGGCCAGGGTTCTTTGTATCCAAAAGAATGTTTCTCCTTGGTGATGAGGTAGGCATTGTCACCCTCGTGAATACATCCTGAAGCAAAGTACAAAAACACCAGCAGGCTAAACAATGCCTGGCCCGCCTGCGCTCTGGGATTGCAATGCCTTGTATGGATCAGGTTGAAATGAGTTTCCTGTTCAGGTTTCCACATGCCATAGTGTGGAGTGGCAGTCTAACCTTTGAACTTTCTGTGTTTTTGACATCAAAAGGAATTCCAAGCTCGATCAAAAATGCTGATTATTCAACTGGTTAATATTCTTAAATCCCAGAGAAAGCTTACTGTGGTGAAAAATGAGTGTTTTCCATTTGCTTGGCTTATTTGGCCTATAATTAATGTATATCTTGATGTAGTCTCTCTCTCTCTCTCTCTCTCTGTATATAAATGTATATTTTTAAGGCAGAGAAATAAAATTTCTCTATCCTGGTATATAATAAACACTTTAAATTATTAAATTATCTTTTCCTTTGCAAAACTGATTGAAACTTTGATGACTTGAATATCTCCTAATTCAACAAATACCTAACTGTGTCCATGTTACTCCTGAAAAATCTTGGCTACAAGGGAATCTTCATAGAGCACCTGACAATTTGTATGGCAAACCTTGAATCATAAGTGTATATATTTTTAGTGTAGCTTCTCTTTTAATGGAACTTACGATCTTAACTCCTGTTTTGGCCAAATTGTTTTGCACTTAGTAGGGGCTTAGAATTGAATTGAATCCAGTTTGCTGGTTCTTTGAGTTCTCAATGTGCTTTCAGTTTTGTCCTTTACTCAAGAGTTGTTTTTTTCCTGTGTGTATTTGCATGTACGATTCCTGGTTCTCTATCACTCAGCCTTTCCCAGTTTATAAATGTGAGACATTTAAGTCTTTCCAACATGATGTTATTGATGTATATTGCAAAACCAGGGGTAGCCTTCTGCTCGCCCTTTATTCATTTTTAGAAAGATGGCTTACATATTTATTGTGTAGAATGTCTTTATGATGACTTTTGAGGTGATTTACTTTTTTATAAAATGACCTTGATGTGGGAAGGCTTATTAATAAAATTTTAAAATGAAAAATCTAGTTAGATACCCCTTGTCCTTCAATAAATAAATAATAAGTGATATGAAGAGTGACTGAAAGAAGAACTTGTATATTTAAAGTTTCTTAAAGGATATAACATTTCACTTTAAAAATGAGCAGAACTCAATATAGTGGCTGAGAAAGCACAATTGAGTGATAAAGGTATAAAAGATGCAAAATATGATTATTAAAGCAGTCTATAAATATGCTGCCTGTAGTACACACAGTACATACTGAACTACAACAGAGGCATTCCGGTATTCATGAATGTTCTCTCTGAATTTCTTAAGAAGTCGCAAATGACATCAGAATGTAGGCTATAAGTATTGATCTTAATTGTAGTTAATGTGAAAGTGATGAGTTGTTGATAAAGATACAAAGAATATTTTCTGAAGTGTGAACCTAGCCAAGAGTACTCCGTTGAAAAGTATCTCTCTTTTTTAAAATTTAAACTCTGACATAAATGTGTTATCCCTTTGTTTGTTATTTATACTAGAGCCCCATGTTAATTCTCATTTTATTGCTTTTCAGAATAATTAAGACCTGAGTCTTCTGCTGAATTATGCTTGCTTTCGTTATTTCTTTTGACTTGTTCATTTCCTCCACAAATATCATTATGCATTTTCATGACCCAGCCTTGTGCCAGGGCTGAATATATCAGGTGATACTGTCTTGAAGGATCTCTGGGGATGGAGGCTGATACAGCAGTACGGACCTCATTATTCTTGCTATAGAAGTTTATGGAGGGCCATCTATGGTTCTATGGTGCAGTTACTGGGGAGATAAAGATTGTTCTTCTTTACTACTTAGGTTCAAATATGCCTTTAGTCTCAAGTGGGAGCTTGCTGGGTGAATCCTGCACCATGTGGATGGCTCAACAAGCTGGCCCCCAGGGGATTTTGGGAAGCCGGGTGGTGTCCCTGAAGGGTTGAGAATGCTTGAAGCTGGAAGCTCATTGCTCACTGGTGACCTTTTTCTTGCACAGAAGAGCTCTTGGCATTCCTAGCATACTACCTTGAAAGGACAGTTTATTGCCTCCTAGGAATTCTGGGCTTTGTAGGGATCATTTGTTTATGTTATATGTTTTTTTTTTCTAATCTAAAATGCACTTTTTGGATGAAAAATGAACCTGTTTGTTTAACAGCCATAGCTTGAACTTTTCTGTATGTTACTTTATTTGAAAAATTTGTCTGGAGATGTATTTTAATCCTTCTTTTTCTAATTTTAAAAAGAAGGAGATGGGACATTGCTTTCCATGTATTTTTAAAAAGGGAAAAGTCTATGTGAAATTATTATTATTCCTCTATTTTTCTTTTTCTTTTAATAATTCTTGATTTTATACCTATATAAAATCGGATAGAATGTGTAATTTCCATTTGATTATACAGACAATTCCATCAATACAAGGTAAAAATAATGGAAACAAATGATTGCTCTTTCTAAAGAAAGGCATCTCCATGCTCTACACAGTCCATCAAACATTCCTTCAGCAGACACGGTAGCAGCTCAGTTGGCCTGAGCACCTTGTGCCTGGGATTGGGCTTTCTGAGGAATCCATCAGGTATCAGGGTTATGTTTGGGCGTGGAAATGAACACACAGCCCTGGGAGCCCTAGAGTTCCAAGTGGAGGGTATGCCGTGGGCAGAGGCACTGAGACCAACGTAGTTCCGGAAGGAGTAATTCCTGAGTGATGACTTTGAGAGTGACAGAGGTGAAGGGCCCACGGAAGACTTTTAATGTTCACATTTGTTGTTAAAATCCATCCAGATCAGCCAACTAGATCTGCATTATCAGGACTGAAAGGACAACATGATGGCAGTGGATGATGTGCAAAACCCTAAAACTGACCCTGTGCTGCTAGTGTCCTGGAATGGAAATCTAATGGGGATACTGAAATTCATTGCAGAGAAAGCGAGAGAGAGAGAGAGAGAGAGAGAGACAGACAGACAGACACACACACACACACACACACACACACCCCTCTTTGATCTGATGATTCACTTCCCAAATGGCCACAACAGCCTGGGCTGAGCTTGACTGAAGCCAGGAGCCTGGAACTCAATCCTAGTCTCCCACATGAGTGCAGGGGCCCAGGTCCTTGAACTCTCTCTGCCTTCCCAGGCACACTAGCAGGAGTGCTGGGTGGGGAGCAGAGCAGCCAGGACTCTATTGTGAGATGTGGGCATTGTGAGTCTTGACTTAACCTGCTGTGCCACAACACAGTGCTGGCTCCTGAAATTCATCCTGGAAGATGGCAGAGGTGGCAACTTGCATTTACGTTTCAAAGCAGCCAAGAGTGCATTCTGTGACCTCTGTGAACTCCTGTGTTATCTTGCACATTTTCTGTGAAGAGGTTTTGCACTTGCTTGGTGCCTGGTTTCAGCCTTAGCCTACTGTGCCCGAGTGGGAGCAGTGGTGACACACATGTAAATCTGCCCCCGTGTGAAAGGTAACCTTGCAGGCATTTGTTTTCTCTTGTCCCTGCACAGTATAAAATGTAAAAACAAACAAAGGAACCCAAAGCAAACAAAAAAGACCGCAGGCTCAGAAGGCTTCCTTCTGTTGAACAAGCAGCAACTACTTCTTCTTGTTTAAGTAAGGAGAAATTTGCATTCTTAGTAACACTACTTGTGGGCAGCATTTCTCTAGTACAAGTATTTCTGTGCCCTGGAGGGCCCCCCTCTTTGTGCAGCTGAGGTGGGAGAGTGGGGACACTACCCAGTCGGGGTAGTGCCAAGCCTCCATGCGAGAATTTCTGGCCTTGGTCCTTGTCCGAGGAAAACACCTGTGCCCAGCCTGGGCACAGGCCCCAGAGTTTGGGCTTTTTCTGAAAGATTCCTTTGCAGAGGCCGTTCATCAAAAGTGCTTGGGTCTGCATTTTCTTGGTCAAGATATATGATGTGTTTCACAAGTTCAGGCCTGAGTTTATGCCTGATTGCAAACAGTAGCCTGTCACAGGGAACCACGGAGCTCGGAGACTTCAAAAAGTACGTGGGGAAATGGAATTAAAAGAATTATTTTGGTGCACAGTAGTTTTTTTTTTTTTTTAATAAATCTTTTTTTTCCATAATGAGCTTTTTTCCATGAACTTTTTGAAAGCCTTTGTATTTGGGAAGAACTTTTAGGAGAAAAAACGTTGTCCTTTAGGAGCGTGGTGCCTCACTGGAAACCCACTTTTTGGGCAATGTTTTTTTTGGAGTGATGGGAAACGCATGGTCTTGGGCTCTACACCTCCCAGACTGGATCTAAATAAAATCCACAGCCTCTCCTCTTCCCTACACTTCCAGCCTCCTGGGGTCCATATTTTCATATTCCTCCCCACTGGCCCCAGAGCCCGCTGCGACCCTCATCCGTCTTCTTCTTCTTCTTTTTTTAAAAGCATTTAACAAAGTCGTAAAGGGGTTTATGCGCTTTCTGTTAGCCTGAGCAAAGCTGCTGTCATGAATATTTAATGGCTTGAACAGTTTGTTTTCTTTTACTTGCTTTCCCAACCTCCCCCCACCTCTGTCTGCCCCTGCCGGCTTGGAGGAATGTAAATATCTCAGCCCCTCACCCCCTGGCCCCGTCCCAAAGCCGGGCGCCCTCAGTTCTCAGAGTCCTAACTGCTCCCCGCCGCTGCAGTGGTGGCCCGCGGTGCGGGGATCCGTGCACGCGTGGGCTCCGCTGCGCCCGGGTCCTCGCCCTCAGCTTCCTGCCGCAGCTCAGCCGCCACCGCGCCTGCACCACCGCTGCCTGCCGATCTTTTCCTTTGAACTTCACAGGAGCACAATAGCTTTCCTGCAACTTAGCCTGAGCTCTCTTGGATGCATGCCTGAAGCTTCACGGGTCACTGGCCCCTTTCTCTGTGCAGCAGGGAAAAGGACGAATGTCTGGGACAGAAAATGACTTTCGAAGACACTGAAAGATTTACCGTGTCTTAGAGCAACCTCTGGACTTTTGTGGGAGTTAGCTCAGAAAAATGCACGTTTCCTGTTGGTAACTTAGACAATATCCCCTCCTCCCTCCCGACTCCCCCCCCCCCCATCTCAGCATTTATGGAATCTGTCTTTCTGGCTCGCACCTCCCCCCATCCCACTTGCCCCCTTTCCTTTGTGCTTTGTCTCTTGGACTGTGGGAGTGCAAGGATCCTAAAGGGTGAGATGGCAGAGGGGAGGAGTCCAAGAGCCCCATGGTTCACTGAGAAGGAAGGTTCTGGCCAGAGGTCTGCACCCCCTCCCACACCCTGCCTCTCTACCCACCCCTCCCCAACGCCTCCTGCTAGGTGTACCTGTCTGAGAGAATTGGCTGAGAGATGGAGGAGGCAGGCCACGCACAGTTCTTAGCACAGGATTTGGCCATAGTAAGCGTGCTCCCTACGCGTGTGTTGTTTTTCCTATTGGGCACATTTCCTCGGTCTTCTGAGAGTCCTCCATGTGGTCTCCGACATGCATGTGGTCTGAAAGGCCTGCACCTTTAGTAGAACGGGACCGTGGCCGAGCGGCTGAGCGGGCTTCTGAGTTGACTCACATGTCCAAACACAGCTTTCTCTCGGCAGTGTTGGCACACAGCTCTAAGGGGCATCAGCTCAGGTTTCTGTTTCACACCTTAGCTTTTCACTTTCTCCATGGGTCTCTCCTTTACTTCCTTTTTTCTACTGGTTGAATCAGACCTTATGCTTAACTGCTGTTGGTGTCAATTCTACCCACTTTGCACATTTTATAAAACCGCAGGATCTACCAGGCAGGGAATTCTGTTGACACTGGGAATCTCTGGACTTCTCTGTCGCTGCTTAACAGAGTAAAAACTCGAGTCTGCTACCTTTGCACTGTGACATGGAAGCAAACACCCAGACTTCTCTGTCGCTGCTTAACAGAGTAAAAACTCGAGTCTGCTACCTTCGCACTGTGACATTGGAAGCAAACTCCCACTGGTATCTTTCCTCTTAGTCCTCCCGGTGAAGGTTGTTCTTGTACACCTGGCAGTGGTGCCAGGCAAGGGTGTTGTCACCTTTCTTTGAAAATTCAAGAAGTTACTTCTATGATCGCAGTTTAGAGAATGTCCCCAAGCAAATTCTGTAGGAGCTTATGTTAATCTGAGCCTCTTCATCGTTATTGCCTTGCGGTAAGGAGCCTAGTGATAACTGGTTACCTGGTGAGGTCAGGGCAGTAGCCATAGACTTGCACACAGCTGTTGAGGGAACTGAGTGGGAACACAAACAAGAGTTTTCCAGAGCTTGCTGACTTGTGAAAGTTATGAAGACACCCACCAGGCCTGGGATATGAGTGACTTCCTCTCTTCTAAATGAATTCTTTTTCACTAGATCCTTCGTAAGTGCTCATCTCTCTCTGATGAACGCCTACCACCGGAAACCTAATTAGTTGGGAGTGTTATTTCACTTATCTTTGGGTAACGTAACATTGAATTGGTTAACTTTTTTTTTTTTTTTTAAGATTTATTTATTTATTTGAAAGGTGGAGTTACAAAGAGAGGCAGAGAGAGAGAGAGAGATAGGGAGAGAGAAAAAGAGAGAGAGAGACAGAGAGAGAGAGATTTTCCATTCATTGGTTTGGGCAGAGCTGGGCAGATCTGAAGCCAGGAGTCAGGAGCTTTTTCTGGGTCTCCCACGTGGGTTTAGGGGCCCAGGGACATGGGCTATCTTCTGTTCTCCCAGACCATAGCAGAGAGCTGGACAGGAAGTAGAGCAGCCGGGGCTCAAACCGGCACCCACATAGGATGCCGGCACTGCGGGCTGAGGCTTTGCTGGCTACACCACAGTGCTGGCCCCAAATTGGTTGACTTTTGTGTAACCTTATCTCACTAATTCACAGCATAGTTATCAGCAAAGAAAAATCTCAGATTAAGATTTCTGCATGGGCTATTGATTGAATACATCCTCCTTGCTCCTGTTTGGTGGATTTTACTACAACGTTTACATATTTCTGTATTAAAATTCTTAATAGATCTAGTCTCAAATTCTAGCCTGCAGAGATAACCACTGGATTTTGCCCTGAAATCCAGTACTAGGTCACTTTGTTCAGCTTCTGCCCCCCCCCCCCATGTGACGAATGTGCCCCTTGCATCTCCAGTGGCTGTGTTGACAGAGCAATAACGGGCCAGAGCCCTTCTGCTTCTGTCAGTTTCCTTCCTCACTTGGGTTGACCTAGACCCATTGGTACGTCTCTTTGGGATAAGTTCCAACCAGCATTGCTTCCTGGTCCTTTTTTAAAAAATAATGCCATGAAGCCGACTTGAAAGATGCTTTGCTAAAAACATAGAACATCTGTGAACAGATGTTGCATGAACAGAAGCAAATATACAGCTAGATTCATCCCTAGAATAAACCAATGTGCACGTTGCTTTTGAGCACATTCCGTTATGTTTTCGGTGACTAAGACTTTCCCTGCAAATGTTAATTGATGTTAAGTCAACATGTACTGAGGGTCTGGTAAATGGGGTCCTGGGAAGAGGGAGAGAATTGAAAAGGGTCTCTCTCTGAAAATAAGCCACAGTCTTCCTGGGTCAGACAATTAGGTAACAATGACAGGCCACATATAATTAAGTGCTAAATGGTGTGGAGCCGATAACGGGTTATGGAATGGGAAAAATGGCTCATACAACACTTCTCATGTCCCTAATTGGATGCAGAACTGTTGTAGGTGATTCTTCGATTCTTCGCCTCTGCAGCCCTATCACTGTCATTGAGTCTTTCCCGCTCTCTGGAAGCAATGATGACCGTTAACATTTTGTGAGTTCCTCATCTATGCCTGGGGATAGGTGTCAGAACTTGACCCGGTATTGACTGACTAAACCCTGACTGCACACTTCAGAGATGGGGGTTCTTTTCTCTGTTTTGTGGGTGAGGAGACCAAGTCAGGGTGACTCATACCAGCCCCAAGTGAGCTGTGAGGAACTTCTCCCTTTGATCTTGGGGACCTTTGCTGATGGTGCAGCAGTCTGGAAAGAGAACCTTGGTTTTCATCCGGGCTTCTTCTCACCTGCTTACCTATATGCTTAAGACTGGGCTGTTGTTCCACCTTTCAGGGTTTCTCAATTGTGACATGGGACAGTGTGGTTTTATATGCTTCTTCTGTAACAATGTTCAATAAATGAAAGCTGTTGTAGATTTAAAAAAATACTTCTCTACTCAGAGACAAGGAACATTTCTGTCTTGGTAAGTTTTTAAGCCTCAATATCAAGTGCAGTACAAGTCGAGCATCCCTAATCTGAAAATGTAAAATCTAAAATATTCTGAAATCTGAAGCCTTTTGAGCACCTAATTTCAGAGCATTTTGAGTTTCAGATTTTCTGGTTAGTAATTCTCAGTGGGTAAAAGTCTATGCAGATAGTCAAGAAGCCAGAAAACTCAGAAGTCTGAAAAACTCCTCAAGTCTCAAGTATTTCAGTTGAGGAATACTGTGTTTGTATTAATGCTTTATGGAGTATTTGTAGAATAGACGGATGGACAAGTATATGAGGAGAAGGATCAAAAGATTCCTTGTAGCAAATTGGAGAGCTAAAATCTTAAGGTGAGCTCTTCTTTACCTTACTCCTCATTGGTTAGTTTAAAAAATACTTGTTTTTCATTTTATTTCAAAGGTGGAAAAAGAGAGTGACACAGAGATCTTCCATCTGCTGGTTTACTCCCCGAATGCCTGCAACAGCCAGAGCTGGCCAGGCCAGGCCAAAGCCAGGGGTCCAGAACTCCATTCAAGTCTCCCATGGTGCATGACAGGGACTAAAGTCTTTGAGCTGTCACCTGCTGATTCCCATGGTAGGCATTAGTGGTAGCTGGATAAGAAATGGAGGGGCCAGTGCTGTAGTGTAACAGGTGAAGCTGCCGCCTGTACTGTCGGCATTCCTTATAGGTGCTGGTTCAAGTCCGGCTGATCCACTTTGGTCCAGCTCCCTGCTATGCCCTGGGAAAGCAGTAGAAGATGGCCCAAATCCTTGGGCACCCGTACCTGTATGGTAGACCTAGAGGAAGCCCCTGGCTTCAGATTGGCACAGCTCCAGCCGTTTGGCCATCTGGGGAGTGAACCAGTATATGGGAGACCTTTCTCTCTCTCTCTCTCTCTGCCTTTCAAATAAATAAATAAATCTTAAACAAAAAACATGGAGGAGCCAGGACTTGAACCAGGTGCTCAGGTATGGGATGCTGGCCTCCTAAGAGGTGTCTTAACTTCTGCTTCAAATACGTGCCCCCATTTGTTAATTACAATAATCCTTTTCTTAGCCTTACCCTCTGTTAATTTTGTGAAGTGTTAATGGTCAGTGCCTGACTTATTTTGTTTGGAAAATAGGAACAAAGCTGTCTCTTCCTGTCATGGGGATTTTAACAGTACAAACACCGCATCATTACCCCTGTCTTGGATTCCAGATAATATGAAAGGAATTGTACCTTCGCAGTGTCAGTGCAAACAAAGAACTGTGTATTTTCACCCCATATTCATACAGTGTCCCAGAGAAGGTTCTATCAATAGATGGCAATCTATAAAAATGGCTCCTGAGACCAAGCACTGGCACAATTATTTATTCTTCAATTATTTATTTATTCCTAAGAATGGGGATGCTGACAGACACAGTGAAATGCACTACCTACCAATTTGCAGAAATTGAATGACAGAATCATTTTCAGACCGAAGTGGCTTTTTATTGACACTATTTTTATTTATTTAAATTCTCACTTTCACAGCTTAACCATGTTTATTACACCCACTTAGTTGACTGAAATGAGAGACTGTTTTGTTCGTAAAAGCTAGTTCAAAACAAATAAATTAGTATTTATTCTGAAAGGGTCAGATCACAAATGGAGGTTTTGAAACAGCCCCAGGAACATTCAAATTGCATCCTTAATATTTTATATGGCTTTATTTTTGATTGGGTATTTTATGTAAAGTCCTTTTTCTCTTTTAGTGCTTGGATGTCTCCTAGATGGGGTGGGGAGAATGGTGTATGTGCAGGTTCCATTTACAGTAAGTAATGTAACTCAGTTTAAATCGGGGCGATTTCAAGACGATTCTTGTCCTTGTCTCTGTTTGTCCAACTTCATTGTATCGATCAATGTTGTTCTTGTGATTTCAGGATATTATTTGTATCTGATAAAACACAGTTCCCATTCATTTGCATTTGGCAGTTATTAAAAAAAATAGTCTGGTCTTAACTCCTGAAGGTTTAGAGATTATGTATAGTTGTATCGATACTGGTGTCCCCAGAATGGATTCTTTTTCCAGATGCTGTGGCATTCTTAGAGATTAATTTCAGTTTCTCTTAAGTCAGTTATTTTCGGTTTTGATGTTTCAAACTTTTGGGAAAATCCCAGTTAATCTTACTTTCTGATATTTCTGAAGACAAGTAATCTTAATTTACATTAACTTAAAAATATCCATAGGCCAGAACTTAGTTAAGAGGATTAAAGCAAAAGACATTAATAAAGAAAACTTTCAGTGTTTGGGGATATGATTCTTACAATAGTTGTAAAGCTTTGTGTGTGTCTACATTCATTTATATGCATGCACACATACACATGCAGAAATTTATGATCGCTTTTTTAAAAAAGATTATTTATTTATTTGACAGAATTACAGACAGTGAGATAGAGATAGAGAGTGAAAGGTCTTCCTTCCGTTGGTTTACTCCCCAAATGACTGCAATGGTCGGAGCTACGCTGATCTGAAGCTAGGAGCCAGGTGCTTCTTCCTGGTCTCCCATGCGGGTGCAGGGACCCAAGCACTTGGGCCATCTTCTGCTGCTTTCCCAGGCCACAGCAGAGAGCTGGATTGGAAGAGGAGCAACTGGGACTAGAACCAGCACCCACATGGGATGCCGGCGCCTCAAGGCGGAGGATTAACCTAGTGTGCCACCGTGCCGGCCCAGATCGCTTTTAAGAAATGTGGAAGTATCAGTAGAAAAGTAAACAGAAAATTTCAAATATATGCTGGAGTACATGTGTACCAGCAATGTTGAATATTTTAAACTTGGTTATAAGCAGATATATCTACTATTGACAACAGTGACAATATAAGAATGATCATGTTTCTCTTAAAGTCCCGTTCTTATGAGTTAAAATGGGTATGTAAGAATATTAGCTAATTTACAGAGTTGCTGTGAAAATTATTGCAGTGGCTTGAATCATAGGTCATTTTGTGAAAATATCAGTGTAGTATTACATTATTACTAGAGGTAGGCTCTCATCCTAGTTCTTATCAAAATCATTTTGTGTTCCTGTGCATGGTGCAGAGTAGAGATAAAAAGAAAAAAATAACCCACCCTAGCAAATGCCGGTGACATCACTATAAGTGTGTTTTAACTCTTGTTCTGAAGTTATTTCTAGTGGTGAAATTTGCTCCAGTATCTTTTCTTGATGTCTGTGACGTCTCTCTCCTTTCCAAATATGCACCCTATCACTTACACTTTGCTAAAAGTATCATTTTTGCTCCCTTACCTGCTCCATGGGAGAAGTTTATGAGTGTTGTCCTGTGCAGGTGGGAGAGGAGTTTTCAGATCTCCAGTCTAGGGAGGAGAAGCTGGAATGAGAAGTGCAGCAGTCAGTGGAGTGGAGGGGTATCGCTTTAGCTGGGTGCTATTAGTGATTGACATGTCGAGGGTAGCAGGTGCAAGAGTGTGCTTTTGGTTCTCTTGGAAGAAACTTGAAGCTAAAATAACAGGTTGTTGTGCATTTTGTGTAATGTGTGCACATGGTGAGTTAATCACTACTAC
The DNA here is from genome assembly GCA_949820135.1 of Sylvilagus floridanus. NCBI lineage: Eukaryota > Metazoa > Chordata > Mammalia > Lagomorpha > Leporidae > Sylvilagus > Sylvilagus floridanus. The sequence goes on along the minus strand of OX463241.1, from coordinate 145,082,689 downwards.
GTAAGACTGATATGCAGCGGGCGCTGCAGCTCACTAGGCTAATCCTCCGCCTGCGGTGCCGGCACACTGGGTTCTAGTCCCGGTCAGGGTACCAGATTCTGTCCCGGTTGCCCCTCTTCCAGGCCAGCTCTCTGCTGTGGTCAGGGAGTGCAGTGGAGGATGGCCTAAGTGCTTGGGCCCTGCACCCACATGGGAGACCAGGATAAGCACCTGGCTCCTGCCTTCGGATCAGCGCAGTGCAACGGCCGCAGTGCGCTGGCCGCATCGGCCATTGGAGGGTGAACCAACGGCAAAAAGAAGACCTTTCTCTCTGTCTCTCTCTCTCACTGTCCACTCTGCCTGTCCAAAAAAAAAAAAAAAAAAAAAAAAAGACTGATATGCTTAAGTCATGAGCAGGTACAGAGAGCGAAGTGATGTTCTTCCATGCACTGTGTGTCCTTTCTTAGTCTCTCTTGCTATTTCACACTGCTTGCTGCTTATAGGTAGTCCAGACTATGCCTGTCTAAATAAGAACTGCCGTTTGTTGAGCACTTGCTGTGAGCCAGACCCTGTACTGGATCAGGGTGTAGTGCCCAGGGGGATAGCTTTTCCAGCAGGTTAGCTGGGACTTGTCCACGAGGTGACAGTGTCCCAAAAGGACAGTAATGGAGGCCCCAAAGCTTGGACTGACTGAACAAATAACGATAGTCACAAAGCAACATGGTTCCAATTTTGATATACGTGTTGGCGAAGCGAGCACAAAATAACTATGGTAATAGTAATAGTCAAGAGCTCTTCTGGGTCATTTGAGACATATCCCTGTCCATTGAATATCAAATATTAAAGATTATTTTAAAAATTGCTTTCAGTGTATTAAGCTTGTACACTTTGGAAGAATGTGGTTCTGTGATATACTCTGCCACTTCAAAAGAAGGTGGTATTTAGCTAGATTCAGGTATTATGTAAGTTTATCAGTTCTGGTTTCTGTTTATCTTGGATGTTACTTCAGTGGCAGACAGCGGCTAAAGAAAACAATGTGATCTTGCGTCAAGGCAAGACTTAAAACGTACATCTACATTTTTGAGCTTGCTTTCAAAATACCAAGAAGAGACTGACCACATTGATCAAAGGTTTGTTAAGAAGTTGGACTTTAGCATTGGCCAAACCTGAATTCCAGGCCCAACTCTGGCCCTGTAAGCTCTGTGGCCTCACAGCCTTGTGGAATCAGTCTGCTTATCTGCGTAATGGGAATGCAGTGTCTCCACAGAAAGATGCCGTGGCGATTACATGAGAGCACATTTCTCAAACTCTGGCTACACAGTGGGGCCCACTGAGGGCGTTGTAAAGCTGCTGTTGCAGTCATAGCTACGGCAGTCGCTCTGAACACACACCTCTGCCGCTGCTTCTTGTAGATGGTGACTCAGGCTCACCTTTCACGCTGGAAAAAGGAATGATTTTGTTTCCTTTAATAGTTGTCACTGGGCTGACCCAGCCCCGCAAAGCTTGTGGCACAGGGCGTATGAATCATGGATCCACATAGATGTCATCAAGCTAAATGGGACCCAGCAGAAGTAGCCTGCGTCAAGATAAGGTCTCTGATTTAGTACATAGTTTCTGAAAACCAACCAGCGTTTAACTGACCTTATTCTCGCTCAGATAAGAGCTCTGGGTGGTTGCTTTGCTATTTTAGTAATTGGGAGAGGATCATTTCCATTATTTTCAATTAGCACTGGCCTGATCATTGCTGTGGTCTAGGATGAAACCCCTTTGTCTTGCTCTGATTTCCATAGCTTGGTGTGTATACCCTGTTTAATGTTAGGCTGTTTCTTCCCTGGAGACTTCGTTGGGCAGAGAACAGAGAACAGTATTTCTTGCAGGCAAACAGTCAGCCGGTGAGCACGGCAGAGCTTCTTCATCCTGCCTTTCTGTCCTTTCCCATTCTTCTTTGTTATTGCACACTGCTAGCTTCTTCCAGCTCGTCCATGCTGTGTCTCTAAATAAGAGCTGCTATTCAATGAATATTTGTTATGAGCAGACACTGTGCTAGAGGGGCGGGGATAGTCCTCAGTGGGAAAGCGCACTCCAGCAGGTTAGCTGGGACTTGGGCAAGTGGCAGTTGTGTCCCAAGAGGGCTTCTTACTATGTCGTTTCCATTACATTAAAAAAATGTGTTTATATGAGAGAGAAGGGGGAGAGAGAGAGAGAGAGGGAGAAATATTCCATCTGCTGGCCTACTCCCCAAATGCTGACGATGTCCAGAGCTGAGCTGAGGCCAAAACCAGGAGCTAGGAATGTAATTCAGGTTTCCCACACGAGTGGCAGGAATCCAATTATCTGAGCCTTAACTGCTGTCCCCAGGTTCTTCACCGTCAGGAAACTCGCGTCAGAAGCCAGAGTCAGGAATCAAAGCTAGGCACTGCAGTTTGGGATATGGGTATCTTAACTGCTAGGCCAAATGACCACTCCCTACGGTACTCTTTTTTTTTTTTTTTTTAAGTCAAAATAAGTCACTTGGCCAAATCCACCAGACTGCTCACTTATGTGCATTTAGGGAGAGAATTGTTGGGACCAGGTGTCAGCTATCTCCCAAGACTTGGAGATAGTAGCTGTTTTCCCCCTTTGCCTCATCATTGAGGAGCAAATATTTTTCAAGCACACATTGGGTGATAAAACATCTATAGTATTAAGTTTTCTTTATTTGAAAAATATTTCCTCCCAAACGGTTAGCTTTATCTGCCAAGTAGTTGATTATCAAACCCATACCTGTGAATGTACCTGCTTTTCAGACAGGTGTGATATCTAAGGGAGACAGTTTTTAAAACAGTTCTAGAGGGTCACATTATTAGAAGTAGGACCTTTAAGTCCAGGTTCTTGTCACTTGTTTTGCATGGACTCTCTTCCTGTTCATATAGGGCAGCTGTGTCCAGCAGAGATTCCAGGCCACTGTCAAAGGTTAGGCAGAACCTTGGTGATACAGCAAGGACCCCCAGCTCATCCCTGTAGCCCTGTTGTTTGGTAGGAAGATCTCCATCGAGTACAGTATTAAAAAAGGCTCCCCTACTACATTTTATCCTCCTAATTTTCTCTCCCTATGGGTATGTTCAGATTCTTAAAAACTTGTTGGTTGTGCTTAGTTTGCAATGCTAGTGGCTAAAACCAGCCTTTTCAGAGACACAAAGAAAAGAGATCTTCCTTTTGCTGGGCTACTCCTCAAATGCCTGTAACATTGGAGCCTGGTCCAGGGGCCTCACACTCAACCTGGGTCTTCCACATCTGTGATAGGGACCCGAGTACTTGAGCCATCAGCTGCTGCCTACCAGAGTGGGCATTAGCAAGAAGCTAGGATTGCAAGAGGGGCTGGCACTCAAATCCAGACACTCTGATATGGGATGCAGATGTCCCAAGTAGCATTTTAACTTATTGTGCCAAATCCCATCCCTAAAATGACCCCTTCTTCAGTGGATTTCCAGTCTAATTTCACACGTAGAGGGATTTTTCCCTTCCTGAATGGCACACACAGTATGCAGTTTTACAATTCATGCCAGATTCTTGGTGAAGCTTCTGAGTTAAAATACTTTAAGATTCTCTGGCTTGAATGTAATATTTTCTTATTTGAATTAAGAGAGTAGACACTTTCTTCGGAGTAGGGGACACAACTTTGTGAATTCATGGAGTTCCTAGTTTTTCTGGTCTGCTTGTTGCTGCAATTTAGTTCCTCATGTGATCTGCCCCTGTATCCACCCTGGAGGCTCTGGAATGTGATCTGTGTGCTGGCTCCTGGGGGAACTGAGAGCCTTTTTAAAAACTCCATCTGGCGGCATCAAAGCTTATTTAAACGTGTGTAGCTGTGGACTTACTGAGTGTCTGATGTTTGTCTGTCTGTAACAGCAGTAACGTAAGAGCTGAGAGATGAAGACTTCTGCACAAGCTTCCAGCAGAAGGGGCCGCTGAAGGTGACCAGGCGAGGCCAGTTGTAAACTGAAAAACTGGAGCCACAGGGGAAACTGTAGTGTAACTGCAAAGGAGATTTTTTCGTTTGTCTCTGACACCCTGTTCCGTAAGGCAGTCCATTTTTCCAGACTAAACAAACTCAGGTGTGCCCAGGAGGCAGGCAATCAGCCAGTGTCCTGAAGTTGGTGATCACTTCAGTGGCCAGGCTTCAACTCTGTGCCAACTGTGAGTGTGAGATTAGCAGTTGGCATTTCAGGGAAGTTTAGGAAAATGCCTCATCTGCTTTTGTGGGTGGAAGAAATGTAGCCAACTGGCTGCATTCAGAGCATATTATGCGCCTTGTTAAGGTGTGCACCTTTCATACGGAAACTCCTAGATGAACCGCAGTGGAAAATACCGGTGATAACTTTGAATGACGTGTGATTGCCTTGATTAGCACTATAGTAACGAAGCAGATACACACTGCTTTGTTTTTAAAGGGAACTTGAATTCTTTTTTTTCACTATTACTGCCATTTGCCTAATTTCTACTGCTTTCAGTCTGTTTTTTAAAAAAGCTAATTCCCAGCTAATCTCTGGTTGTCAGTGACAGCAAGTTTGCAAAAGTAACTCAAGTTAAAAAGTTCTGCAGAAGCCATCCTGTGTCAAAAAGTTGACACTTAGTTTTTCCTTTCGGGTAGAGATTAGACATTTCCTACTTCATCTTTTAACTGGATTTGCACCCTTCATATTCTGGGAAGCTAGGTGTTAGTATTATTTTGAGCTGAAGAATTTGTAGTGACCCAGGAAGAGTTAGGAAATATTTAGGAGGAAAGTAGAGAGGGGTACATAACAAAACAGGTTAAGCAGCATCAATTATGCATTTGTGTTTTTGGCAGATAGTTTAGCATACAGTTTCTCTGCCTCCTTCAAATTACACAAAGAACTGCAGATCCAATTAGGCCAGTCTCCTGTGTGAAAGCTCTTTGTATCTGCCCCTTTCTTGTGGACAAAATCCACTTTAAGGTAGGCTTCTTTCTGAATTAGCCCTAATCATTCCTCCAGGTCCTTTTTTTTTTTCTTCTAATTATTCCCCCCCCCCCCCCCCAAGAAACCTTTGATTTAAGGACTACAGACTTCATGCATTTCATAAGTGCAACTTTAGGAATATAGTGATTCTTCCCACCGTACCTGCACTGCCACCCGCACTCCCACCCCTCCTCCTCCTCCCTCTCCCATTCCCATTCTCCACTAGGATCCGTTTTTGATTAACATTATACACAGAAGACCAACTCTATACTAAGTAAAGAGTTCAACAGTTTGCATGGTAAAAAAAACCCAAAAGTCAAACCAAAACAACAACTAAAATAACTGTTCCTCACTAATTGAGATTCAGGCCGTTCAAAGTCATTGCATCTTGAAATTAATTTCACTTTTTTTTTTTTTAGAAACTTAGTTAACATTAAAGAAGCACACATGAATGATACATCTTTTGGGAGCACTTTGACATAGTTATAATACAATTCTTTGAGGACAGAGGTCCTGCATGGGAAGTTAGTGCACAGTGACTCCTGTAATTAACACTCTTATGTATGACATCAGTGACCACTGAGGCTCTTGACGTGAGCTGCCTAGGCTATGGAAGCCTTTTGAATCTACAGACTTCGTCAGCATTTAGACAAGGCCCTAAGCAAAGTGGGAGTTCTCTCCTCCTTTCAGAGAAAAGTGCCTCCTTCTTTGATGACGACTTCTTTCCACTGGGGTCTCACCCACTGAGATCCTTCGTGTAGGACGTTTTTTGCCTCAGTGTTTTGGCTTTCCTCGTCCACTGCTAGTGACGAGGAATGCCTCACGTCTCTGGGCAGTGAACATGCTCTTACTTGTGCTTTGCATGCCCTGAAATCCCCTTCCTTGGCCAGCTGGTAACATTCCACTTGTTTATGCAGACTTAGAGCACATATGCAATTCTGGAGGCTTGGGATTGTAAGCTGCTTCATTCCTCTGCCTCTTGAGCGGTTTCTGTGGCAAGAAGAGCCCTACATGGGCAGTTCGGGGTCTGCAAGCCCATCTGACGGCTTACCCATCATCGCAACTCTAGGCTCACCAGGGTTTGACACCCTTTATGTCCTTTCCCAAGTCTTTGTTGATTGAGTTCTTGTATGACACCCAGTAGGTCTTTCCCCAAGTCTTTGTCGATTGAGTTCTTAGATGAGCACCCCACGGTTTAGCAGGCACCAGTGATCTTTTCACTGAGTGTGTGTCAACTGGGGGAAGGGTTTGTTGAGAGGCAGAGACCATGGTGGCCAGGAATCTAGGAAAAAAGTTATTGGACCTGTGTTCCTTCCGTTAATGTCTAGAAATGGAGGAACGTTCCTTGATAATTGGTGTCTTTTTGTTTGTTCTTTTAAATGAAGCTTCGCCATTACAAACCATTTCCTCTCTGAAAGTTCCCTGTGGAATTTCTTTCCTCATTAATATAATACTGTAATACTGCATTGATGTTTTTGGATTTTAAAATCCAATCACAGCATCCTGTTGGTTTTTTTTTCCTCCTTATTACTCAGTTTCTTAACCTGTAAAATGGCAATGATGGTTTTGCTATAAACTTTGTCAAGAGAAACAGAATGGAAAATGATTTGGTGTGCACACCTCTTGTACTGATGAGCCATTCTGTTTATTGGACTTTTGAAACTAGTTTGTGCATTTAAACTCCTGGCATGTCATTTGACTGAGCAGCCAAATGTAAGTGTTTCGCTTAGCATGCTCTGGTTCAGATGCTTTGCTCCTGAACTTTGAGGGTCAAGTTGAATAGATTAACCCCAGGGTCTAGCCATTCTTATTCCTTACCTCAGGGGATAAATTCTCCCATGCTGAGGCAGTCATGGGAGAATTTACTTTTTATGTTTGACATTTGGGTAAAAACCTTGGGATACTGAAAAAAAAATCAACATAATGAAATAGACTCAGGAGAGTAACGAGTTACATTGTGATTCTACACAGATAGTTGTATTCATACATTTTTCTTTTAAGATTTACTTATTTATTTGAAAGGTAGTTACAGTGAGAGAAAGAAAAAGAGAGAGAGAGAAAGAGAGAGAGAGAGAATCTTTCCTCTACTGGTTCACTGTCCAAATGACTGCACTGGCTGGGGCTGGGCTGAGCCGAATTTAGGAGCCAGGAAGCTAGGAACCAGGAACTCCCTCCAGGTTTCCCACATGGATGGCAGCGGCCCAGGAACTTGGGCCGCCTTCTTCCAGGCTCATTGGCAGGGAGCCGGCATTGGAGTGAAGCTGGAACCTGAACCCATCAACTTTTACACGGGATGTGGGTGTCTTGACTGGAAGTCAAAGGACCACAAATATTAGCACAGTTTTGGTGGGATATATTTGCTGGTTAGTTTTTTTTTTTTTTTTAAAGATTTGTTTATTTTATTTGAAAGGCAGAGTTAACAAGAGAGAGACAGAGATATAGAGACAGAGAGTGATATTCCGTCCTCTGGTTTAGTCCCCAAATGGATGCATTAGCTGGAACTGGGCCACAGACTGAAGCGACGAGTTTCTTCCTGGTCTCCCACATGGGTGCACGGGCCCAAGGACTTGGGCCATCTTCCACTGCTTTCCCAGGCACATTAGTAAGGAGCTGGATTGGAGGGGAGCTGAGACAAGAACCAGTGTCTACATGGGATGCTGGTGCTGCAGGTGGTGGCTTAACCTGTCACAGCACTGGCCCCTGCCGCTTACTCTTGAACTTACAATCTCTCAGTTTTAAACATGCAACCCCCCACTTGGAAAATCTTGATTTACAAATGTCTATTTGATTAGAGTGACTATTAAAGGAATCCCCTCTCCTGTTTTAATTAAATGTGTTTTTAATTTGGGCATGAGATGTCTTTGTTGATAATAATAGAAGAGTGGCAGTACTTTCAGCCTTTATTGAAAGTGGGTGCCTGGGGCTGCTGCTGTGGCATAGTGGGTAAAAGCCGCCGCCCGCAGTGCTGGCATCCCAAATGGGTGCTGGTTCGAATCCTGGTTGCTTCATTTCTGGTCCAGCTCTCTGCTATGGTCTGGGAAAGCAGTAGAAGATGGCCCAAGTCTTTGGGTCCCCACACTCTCATGGGGAGACCGGGAAGAAGCTCCTGGCTCCTGGCTTCGGATTGGCATAGTTCTGGCCATGCACTAGCAGATGGAAGACCTCTCTCTCCCTCTCTCTCTCACTTTCTCTCTCTGCTTCTCTAACACTCTCTTTCAAATAAATAAATAAATAAATCTTTAGAAAAAGAAGTGATTGCCAGCCGGCCACCGGGCCATGTTTGGGTCTGCAGGGTTTAGCTCATGCTCACCACAGTGCTCTTACAAGGACAAGTTTTAGACGAGAAAACCAGGAAAGAAACTTGCCCAAGCGCCCTAGCCACAGTTTACAGAGGTGGACTTTCTGTGGCGTTTCTCACGTCTCTGGTGCTTCCGCACTTCGGGCTCTGGCACCTTGCTTGCAGATCACTTTCCCTTGAGAACTTCCATTGTGCAGCAACTTCTGTTTCTGCTTTCACTTTCTCACGAAGTGAAGAACACGAAACTGACACCCCAGGCTGGGTCTTTGTAAGAGGAAAGCCAGGATCCACTCCTTCAACAGCTGTCTTTGGTTCAGAATGCTCCGTGTGCGCCACAGGCTGTGGCGTGGGGATCTTTGTGACGAGCAGCTGTGCTGGTGGTGGTGTAGCTTGTTCCTGGACGTGTTGCTACAGTGCTTAATTACCGAAGATGCGTGCCTCCTGCTAATTGTCTTCCCATTCGCAGGAGGGCTGTGCTGCAGTGTGACCTGGAAAACATAGGCGTGGAAAGCTACCCCTAACCCCAGTGGCCCTCAGCGACAGGGACCACTCACCGCTGCCAGTCAGCAGCTGAGGAAACTCAGACCCTCCACAAAGGCGCCCTCACAGATCCTCCCGGGGCCCCGAGGACCGGCTGAGAGACGACTTGCTGGTGCATCTTAAATGTTCTCAGGGCCAAGTAGGTTTGTGAGTGGCGTGCAGCGTGGGAACTGAGGTGATGGTTGTACTGGGAAACGGAGTGCTATGGGAGCCTCATATTTATTTAGGGCCTTTGGAAGTTGGGCATATGGAATGTTAGGGAAGAAAATCTCCCAATTTCCAAAATTTGGACCCGATTCAAACATGTGAAAAAGTCTGAGGATCAAACTGCATCTCAGTCAGAATCAGCTTCCAGGAGTCCAGTCTGTGACACGTTGGTTTAAGAGGTGTTGATAAATGGACCGCTTGGTGCTTGGCTAAGTGAAATCCGAGAACAATTTATTTTATTTTAGGAGTTATGAACATAACTCCTAAAAGAAGTCACTTATTTGTCATTACTCGAGCTGCTTGTTCTTTTTGCAAAAATGGGAACCTTAGCATCAGGCACTGAGTCCTCTGTAGGTGGCAGCCAGCCGTTTGCCATGATGGTGGTGATGTTTCCTGCCAGGGCCTGTAGGGTTTGGTGTGTGCACCTGTCTGTCTCTAGAAACCTGCTTCCCAGAGCCTCCATCCAGTGGCATGAAATCACAGTTGTTTCATACATTGATCAGTGGCATACCTTGGAGTAGTGGATAGAGATCTTTCCTCTGTAGATCCTACTTTTCAACCAGGCGAAGGAAGAGAAATGTGGTAAGCATTATCGGATTAAAGGATTTGTTATTCATTACAGAATTTGGTCTTTCCTCAACCAAAAGAGGAGCTGAGAGGGAGAGAATTCAAGCAAGTTCCACCTGGAGTCTAGTGTAGGGGTAGACACAGGAGCTCTGGAGGCTGCTGCAGGGGAACCACAGTGCAGGGAGGGGGTGCCTGAGAGGTTCCTAGGACCCATTGTATCTGTGTCTGCATGGTTCCCAGTTCTGCACACTGGCCTGTGCGCTGGAGTCACTGCATTCGTTGGGAAGACATGGGAGTGAGAGCAGAAGGATTCAAGGAGAAGCAGGGACCCACCAGGCACTTCTCTGCGTATCCTGCACCTTCCGCTGTCCAGATCTTGCACAAAGTCTTTGTATGGGCAACTCTAACCTGGGTCCATGTCTAGGTGGGGAATGGGGAGGATCTGCTCCGTGGGAGTTCCCCTGAGCCAAGTGGACAGTGCACTTCTGCATCATTGTGAACAAGGATGCCTACACCCTTAGACCCACGCTACTGAGGACTGCTGGGTTCTCTCCTTCTTTTCCCACCAGGACACATAGTGCTGAAATAAGAGGATTTGGGACTCCTGCCTTGGTCAGAGATCTTTTTTATTTGTGATCCTTGCAGCATTTTGTCAGCCTTTATGTACTCATTAAGATTAGTGATATAATGTGATTTTTCTTACTGGAAAATTTGGCCTAGTGAGTTGAAGGAGAGTGGGATACTTGGGACATTATACAGAAAAGCAGAAAGGGAAAAAGAAACTTTTGAGGTTGAGTTGGGGGAAGCTGAATTCTGTTTTGCCTGGGGCTCAACACACATAAATCCTTTACCTTGTAGTTTTATCTGCTTGCATATCTGATGACCCATCTATTCATCTATCAGTCATATATTGTACATGTATACCTTTCATATATCCACATGATTATTTGAATTTACAGTGTATTTAATCTATAGCATCTAATCATTATCATGCTATATATATATCACAGACTTTCTAGTTGGAAGTTGGTGTTTTTGGGACTATCTTAAGTTAAAAGCATTTTGTATCAGATAGATTAGTAATCCTCTCTTGAAAGAAATTTTAGGTCTAGAAATTCTCAGGCATGAAGTATGCTTTCTGACACAAAATAAAGCCCAAACAGTCTTAGATGTTGCCCTTTTCAAAATCAACCATTTGGTGAAGTAATTGGTTTCTCTCCATGTAAGGAGAAACTAGGATAGATAAGAGCTCTTGCTGCTTAATTTGTCTACCATTATCTACCACCGTGTTTTCAGAGTTAAGTCTTTACAGAGACGAGAAACATATTTGTAAGCTTATGGTGCGATTGGTGATTTTTGCCAAAGTATGAGCCTCAAAAGTGATGCTTCAACATTTTATTCAAATTCTGGCTACTTCTACTTCTGGAATGGTAGATAGTATGGCTGCTGAACAAGATAAGGCAAATTACTTTCAAACCCAAGAGCATTAATTTGGAAATCCTAGACCATAGAAACCAGGTTTTTCCTTCCTTATTTTGTATAGCTGAACCTAAACTCTTACCACCTACTCCCAATTTGGTAGACCCATGTTATCATAAGTTTTCCTTGCCATAAAAATAAATGTTTTGGGTAGAGTAGCAGTTTGCTAAGGTGCAGATCATTTTAGATTTTTAAAAAGCAAACATTTATTGAACTCCTCAATATGATAAGCACTCATGTGGGTGCTGGATAATCCCAGGTGCTCAGAGGGGGAGATTAACTTTTCAAGACCCTTAGGATACTGGTCCATGACCCAGATGCAGAACGGGAGTTCAGTGTTCATGAATTCAACCATTCACATTCGTTCACTCATTACATAGTTTTTGAGCACCTGTTATATATGTTGGGCATTGTCTGGATGCTGAGGGTACAGTTGAGAGCAAAAAGGCAGTTCTGTTGGAGCTTATAGTGAAGTGGGGAATAGATAATAGTCAAATGATTATACAAATAAACCTGATAATTACTGTGGTACGTGTTCTAAGGGAGTGCGAATTGGGAACCTAGTCCTGGGGGTTAGGAAAGGTTTCCTAGCGCAGGCTGGGATTCGAGGTAGTCATGGACTGGGAGGAGAGCTGTCTTGTGCTCCAGTTCAGCACTGAGCTACCCTGCAGCCATACAGGCTCTGTAAAAGTATGAAAAACTAGCTTGAAGGGGTGCTGCTCTGCATCCCAGGCCTGGTTTTGGGAGACCAGAGGTGCCTCCATGGCGGTTGGATAATAGAGCGCGGCTGGCTCTTCTCTGCGAAGCTGCCCTCCCTGGGCTGACTGTGTCTTCTGTGCTCCCAAACTCTGCCTGCCAAGCCCACCAGGCACCAGCCCGGGCTGCCAGCTCACTAGCTCCCCTCTGCAGGCTCGCACTCTAGAAGGGCTTGCCTACAGTCCTCCCTGGCTGTGGGTTCTTCTGATACTTCCGTGTCCAGTCTCCACCCCTGGCATCTCTGGGATGCTTTCTGTCTCCCTGGGCCAGACTGCCTCAAGCAGGGACTCTTCATGCTTCTGTACAGCTGGTCCCCTGGGCTCAAATGCACAGCCCATTTCTTCCTCACTCAGGGCCAATGACCTCTCTTTCTGAGCAACGTTGCCCACACGTGTGAAAGGACAAGGGACAGATTTAGGGAACTGATAGGTGGGGAGGTGCCGCTAGCACACGGGCATGCAGGAGTCTCTCAGTCTTCCTGGAAACCAGCTGGTTTCACGGAGTCCTTTCAGTTCCTCCTTTCTGATGAATGAATAACCCAGTGATTCACACTGAACTGCTGGTTAAAGTTTGCAACATGTTCTCACTCCTCTGTCCTATGAGATCTGGCGAAACGGGTTGTATTTGGTGTGGTTTTAGGCACAAAATGTCAATTCTTCCAATATTTTCACTTTTTTTGGTGATTTTCTTTTGTTTCTTGTTTTTCCCCATGGAAGCATGGCTTAAAAATGGTTTGATAAGCACCACGTCTGACCGTCTTATGTTCAGCATGTGATTTTAAAGTGGTAGAGAGGGCGTATGAGGCATATTCAGTATAGAGGAGTTCGGCAAAAATAATGGGATTTTTTAAAGTCAAAATGACACTTAGTCATTTTTCATAATGGATCTGACTATTAATAGTGAGCACATCCCATATTCATTGAGCACTCACCATATATTAGATGTAGGGTTATGATTTTGTGTAGATAGTCATTTGCATTTAGTCTTTATTCCAGCCTTGTGAAGGAAGTTCTATTATATTGATTTTATCCAAAGGGAAAGTAAAATTAACTTAAATTATTATGAAGGGAAGGTTCCAAATGATGAGATAGGCCATCTGTCCTGGAAGAACACCCTCCCATGTTTTCAACAAGAGAGCAAGGTTTTCTTTCTCATCTGAATTTCTTTATGCTGGCAAAAGGGCTCAAAATTTAATACAATTTTATGATTTGGCAAATTTTGCTTTGCACAGAGATGAATTTAAAAGAGAATGGTGCCTTATCCACAAATATTCTTAGCTGTACTTGTAAATGGCCTCACAGTGGAAATAACACAAATGTCTACTCACACATGATTGCATGCATAGACTGTGGCATATCCATATAATGGAACAATTATTACTCAGCAATAAAAGGGAATGAACTATTGATATACTCTGACATGCATGAATCTTAAAACATGTGAAGAAAGCCAGAGCAAAAGAGTATTTACATATATGCATATACCTGTTATATGATGCCATTTAGATAAGATTGGAGAAAGTGCAAATGACTTTACAGTAGCAGAAGGCAGATTAGTGGTTGCTGGGTGTCACCTGGGGGTATTGGTGGTGGTAGTAAGGATAGGACCATGAAGAAACTGAAAGTTGATGGGTATTTAACTTAATTTTGGAGATATTTGTATGAGTGGGTAGGTGTGTCAACATCATTAAAATGTACAGGTTAACTATGTGCAGTTTATTGCATGTCAATTATAGCTCTGTAATACTGTTAAAATATCAGTGCAATAAGGGAAAGCAAAGAGAGTATCATGATTATGCGTGGGGGAAATAAAAGAGACATTGGTTCAGTGGTAGACTCAATCTTGGAGTGGCCTTTGAACCCCAGAGAGGTTGTGTTCTGGTCAATCCTTCAGCAGATATTGGTTGGACCCTCTGCCAGGCACTTTGGTAAGATTGGACATGTGTATAAGACAGCACATCCCTCTACTTGGCAGTGGGAGTCATTTGAAGGGAGTGAGGTTTTGAGTTGTTCTGATGTGGGTTTGAATCCTGGCTCTCCTCTTCCTTAGTTTGAAGCTTCTGAACTCCTTTACCTTTTCTTAGCTTTAGCTTTGTTGTGGAACTGACAGTGTCCTTATTTCAGGGTTGTGCTGGGGATGACCAGTAATACATAGGAAATGCTTGCCCAGAGTGAGGGTACATTGTAGGAAGGCACAGATCGCAGTCATCTTTTTTTTTTTTTTAAGATTTATTTGAAAGGCAGAGTTAAAGAGAGGCAGAGGAGAGAGAGAGGTCTTCATCCGCTGGTTCACTCCCCAGATGACCACAATGGCTGGAGCTGCGCTGATCTGAACCCAGAAGCCAGGAGCTTCTTCCCGGTCTCCTATGTAGATGCAGGGGCCCAAGAACTTGGGCCATCTTCTACTGCTCTCCCAGGTCATAGTAGAGAGCTGGATTGGAAGTGGAGTAGTTGGGACTAAAACCAGCACCCATATGGGATGCCGGCACTGCAGGCGGTGGCTTTACCCACTACACCATAGTGCTGGTCCCAGCAGTCATTCCTTTTTTTTTTTTTTTTTTTGAAGATTTATTTATTTATTTGAAAGTTGGAGTTACACAGAGAGAGGAGAGGCAGAGTGAGAGAGAGAGAGGTCTTCCATCCGGTGGTTTACTCCTCAATTGGCCGCAACGGCCGGAGCTGCACCCGTCCGACGCCAGGAGCCAAGCATTTCCTCCGGGTCTCCCACGTGGGTGCAGGGGCCCAAGGACTTGGGCCATCTTCTACTGCTCTCCCAGGCCATAGCAGAGAGCTGGATTGGAAGTGGAGCAGCTGAGTCTCAAACCGGCACCCATATGGGATGCCGGTGCTTCAGGCCAGGGCATTAACCCCCTGTGCCACAGCGCCGCCCACCCCCTCTTTTTTTTTTTTTTTTAAAGATTTATTTTATTTATTTGAAAGACAGTTACAGAGAGAGGTAGAGAAAGAGAGAGGCCTTCCATCCACTGGTTCACTCCCCAGATGGCTGCAACAGGCAGAGCTGCGCCAATCCGAAGCCAGGAGCCAGGAGACTCCTCTGGGTCTTCCATGTGGGTGCAGGGGCCTAATGACTTGGGCCATCTTCCACTGCTATCCCAGGCCATAGCAGAGAGCTGGATCGGAAGAGGAGCAACCGGGACTAGAACCAGTGCCCATATAGGATGCCGGTACTTCAGGACAGGGCTTTATCCCACTGCGCCACAGTCCTGCCTCCCCTCCCCCCCAGCAGTTATTCTTAACTAGCCTTGCGAGGTGGTGGGTTTTTACTGTGAAACTGGACACAGGTATTTCAGGAGGAGGATGTTTTGCTGTGGGTTGGGATTCTTCTTAGGTGAGACTTCGCTGGAGTCTTCACTTTCGAAGACTGCACAGGAATTAAAAGAACTGGAATGAGCTGAGTCCCAGTGCAGAAATGGGACTACTTAGAACATTTAGCTTTGTTTTGGACCATGGGTAGGGGATCAAGTAGAGAAAGGGCAAGAAGCCTAGTGCTATCGTTGGGATGTGGTTTGAATGTCCCTGAGGGTTCATGTGTAGACATTTAATCCTCATTGTGAACTATCAAGAGAGGGCAAATTGAATCCAGCAATGGTGTTTAGGTATGCGACCTTTGAGGAGGATTAGGTACAGTCGTCTGGATGGAGCCCCTGGGACTGAATCCTGGTGGCTTTATGAGATTGGGTAGCGAGCCCAGTACACACACATGCACACCACACCCTCTGTCTCTTGCCACCTGACGCCCTGCACTACCTCTGGACTTGGCCGCAGGAAACTCCACCCTAGATGCTAAGCCTTTGAATCTTCAGCACTGTGAGCTCAGTAAACCTCCTTTCTTCATAAAATTACTCAGCCTCTATTATTCATCATCGCAATGTAAACTGAACACGTGTATCTCTGCCTGCTTACTAACGTAGACAGTTTCTTAGATAGTTTCGGGTGTGAATAACCAGCCATCTTCAGTGCTATGTGGGGAACTGGATTAAACTACTACTCTGATTCTTTGGCATTCATGACCTATTGATCTAGGTTATTTGTTGCTGTGGGACCTTCCCTGTATGTTGTCAACATCCCTGGCCTCCACTTGCTGCATGCCAGTAGCATGTCCCACCCGTGTCCACATGACAGTCAGATGTTTCTCCTAAGTGCCACGTGTCCCTGGGTGGCGGTGGAGGGGAGTCATTGGGGAACACCGCTCTAGTGATTAGACCAAGCATCATTGATGATGAGATTTAAGAGTGGAGTTCATTTACAATAATGGACTGAACTGCTCTAATTGTAGAGGGTAGGCTGAATTTGCATGGTTCAGAGCACTGACCAGGAGGAGGTCACTTATGCTGTATGGCCTTTGATAAATAACCTATTTGTACTTCCATTCCCTTATCTGTAAAATGAGGTCAATAATATTACGCACCTAGGCTTGTTGTGAGGAATAAATTAGTTACATCGCAGCGTTCGGAACCCACTGATGATTTGCTTAAATAAAACGGCCTAGCATGTCTTTCTTTCTTCAAGAGACTTTGAAAGCAATCTCTGGGAGAAAAGTGAACCTTCCTGTGTCTGGCTCTCTCAAGTTGATTTCTAAAGTGCCCATCTCTTGAAAAAAGACCTGTTAAAAAATTAGTCTGAAATGAGGGCATTGAAAGATAAATGTGGAAAAGTGGCACTTTGTCCTCGAGCTGATTTCCTCTTTCCTGGGCCCACTGAAAGATCTTCGTGTTATTAAGTCAGGACGGAAAATGCTGTTGAGGCCGTGAAGTGGCTGTTACCGCCGAGAGGGGCACTGGTTGCCGGGAACTTCTGAGGGAGAGTCCCCTTCTGCAAGTGGGTGACGGCCCTCCCCGACGTGAAGGGGCTCAGAACAGGCTTGCATCGTGGCGGCATTTTTCAGGGACACTGGGGAACCTCTCCTGACCATCTCCCACCCCAAGCCTCCTGCTGCTTCTATAGCACACTTGTTTTAAAGTCTGCTTAGGAGATCCATGAAGGATGTGTCAGGTTCAACAAATTATAAATTTCCTCTCCACCGCCCAGCGAAGGTGGCAGGTGATGGGCGGATGCACTGGCTTGTCCAGGTAGCGAGTGGCAGCCAGCCCCATTGGGCCCCCACTTCAAAGAGGGATCCCTAGTACTGCACCAGTCCAAGGTTGTCTCCCAGATTCCTTGGATTCCAAACACGCAAAGGAGGGACCCTAGTCCTGGAGCTGCTGTGCCCCGGGAAGGCAGACTATTTTTAAGCTTTTGTGTTGGTTTCGCTACGAATGGATGGCTTCTCTGTTTTTAGCAGAGGCTATTTAATCAGATTTGCTTCTTCTTCTTTTTTAAAGATTTATTTTATTTATTTGAAAGAGAGTTACAGGAAGAGGTAGACCAGAGAGAGAGAGGTCTTCCATTCCGCTGGTTCACTCCCCAAGTGATCAGAAGGGCCAGAGCTGAGCTGATGTGAAGCCAGGAACCAGAAGCCTCCCGTAAGTCTCCCACGCGAGTTGGGCCATCTTCTACTGCTTTCCCAGGCCACAGCAGAGAGCTAGATCAGAAGAGGAGCAGCCGGGACTCGAATCGGTGCCCATGTGGGATGCTGGTGCTGCAGGCTGGGGCTTTAACCAGCTGTGCCACAGTGCTGCCCCAGATTTGCTTCTCATTCCTAACGTTTTTTCTTTACCTGCTGTAATGAACCTGAACCTCTTTGGAGCACCCCTTGAAATGCTCTAAAACAAAGGGAGAATCACTTGGCACAGGACTTCTTTTGAAGAGATGAATATTAAAGGGGTTTTAGGGTTTATGTTTTAACTTCAAAGATTTGGAGCTTGTTCTGTGACTTGCACATGTCATTCTGTGAACATGATGCCAACATTATCTCATGTGTCTTAAAAATATGTACAGTATCCCAGCAATTCACTTTCATTTGACAGTGTTGCTGAATTTACTATAGGTTTGGACTGGAATGAGAAAAATGATAGAAATACAAGCGACCTTCCCCCAAAAACTAAAATGGCAGACAAAGAAATGGAGACAAAATATTTATTCATAGCTTGTTAACCAGACCAATTGATTGGAATAGAAGTTGCCAAAATTTTTAAAATATCCAACTGCATGTATTATGGAGAAATGCTCTGAGAATTTTTGGGGGTATTCTCTCATAAATAATTCTTTTTTCTTTTTACTTATTTTATTATTATTTTTTTATTTTTGACAGGCAGAGTGGACAGTGAGAGAGAGAGACAGAGAGAAAGGTTTTCCTTTTGCTGTTGGTTCACCCTCCAATGGCCGCCGCGGCTGGCATGCTGCGGCCGGCACACCGCGCTGATCCGAAGGCAGGAGCCAGGAGCCAGGTGCCAGGTGCTTCTCCTGGTCTCCCATGGGGTGCAGGGCCCAAGCACTTGGGCCATCCTCCACTGCACTCCCAGGCCACAGCAGAGAGCTGGCCTGGAAGAGGGGCAACCAGGACAGAATCCGGTGCCCCGACCAGGACTAGAACCTGGTGTGACGGCGCCGCAAGGCGGAGGGTTAGCCTAGTGAGCCGCAGCGCTGGCCAATAATTCTTTTTTTTAAAGATTTATTTATTTATTTGAAAGAGTTACACAGAGAGCCACATCAAAAGAGGGGCAGCCGAGACGAACTGGCATCCACGTGGGCGCCGGCCCCATTTCCTAAATAATTCTACCTGATTGATAAGGATAAGAATCTATCATTTTTCCTATTGTTTTTGTGGTACTTTAATGTTGAATTCCAGGAAGTAGTTTTAATTACTCTGACTTATGAGTCTGCTTCCCTTTGTTAAAAGGTGGAAATTGGTTGGCATGGTTCACATAGGATCTTCATGAAGGGAGACATTCAGGGGGCAAAGACTCCTAGCTTCTAAGTCTAGTTCCTCTGTTAGACCCAAAACTCTCTGGGATGCTGGAAACAAGCTCACATCCTGCATACCGTTACTTTTTAGGAAGCCTGCAGTATGGTAACCCCCTTTCCAAAGGCCAAAAGCAAGGCCACGGCTGATTTCAAAATGTGGTTACACTTCTGCTGGGAATCTATAGCAGAAAATAGTAGGCTGGCCATGTGGAGAAATAAAGCCAGAAGAGACAGTGTATTTTCAGGAGCAATTTAGTGCATGATTGATCTTACTGATACTGTTAGTGTCCTGTTTATAGCTGAGTGGTTTTACCTGCAGCAACTGGCCAGCACTGTGTGTTAGGGAAAAATCAAGGGAGAAAATACATTGATTAATAGGCAACTCCACACTCTAAAATTAGGAAACCAGCCTCTCATTGCTAACTTGGAAAGATATTGATAATATCCTATATTCCATGATTTCTGGCCAGGGTCACTTTTACTTCACCTTGTGCAATCCTTGTCCAATCAGGTCCTCCCCTATTTTTTTTTTTTTTTAAGTTTTATTTATTTCAAAAAGTGCCAGGGTAGAGAGGGAGGAATATTCTCAGTCCATCAGTTATTTTCTCAAATGCCTGGAATAGCCGGGGCCGTGCCAGGCTGAAGCCAGGAGCCAGAAGCTCAGTCTGAGTCTCCCATGTGGGTGGCAGGTACCCAAGCACCCTGGGAAGGAAGGTAGATCGGAAGCAGAAGTAGCACTTGGGTGCCTTGATACAGGCTGCAGGTGTCCCAGGTGGCGGATTCACTGCTGCAGAGCAATGTGTGCCCCCTTCCCCGTGTTTGTGATTTTTTTTTTCTCAACAGTCTTTATTGGACTCTGTTACTCTCCAGTTGGATTGAGAAGCTATTGGGCCCAGGCTGCAAACTGTGTTTATAGGATGTTTGAGAGATGCGGGGGGGGAAGGTTTCAAAACTGTTTGTTAATATGTATCCTGAATTTATTGTAATATGGATATCACAAGGTTTTTTTTTTTTGTATTTTTGGCTTATGCTTTCTCTCCAATATTAATGACAGGAATTCTTTTCCCATTCATTCTGGATGGTGCAATGTGGGGAAGTGAACATGGGGCTTCAGACAACATTAAAATCACACAGAACGCTGCCCTCACTCTCCCATCTATTTGTTAGGACATTATAATCTCCCTTTTCCATTACCCCCTTAGAAAATCCATCAGAATGTTAGTGAGGAGTGGTGTACAGGTGGAGGGGCCAACTGTGACTTGTATTGTTTTATTTAATAAAAAGATTTATTTATTAAGTTGAAAGGCAGATTTACAGAGAGAGGTTTGGAGAGAGATCTCCCATCTGCTGGTTCGCTCCTCACATGGCTGCAATGTCCAGAGCTGGTTCAGGCTAAAGCCAGGAGCCTGGAACTCCACCTGGGTCTCCCACGTGCTGCCAGGGGCCCAAGGACTTGGGTCATCTTCTACTGCTTTTGCAGGTGCATTAGCAAGGAAGTGGAGCAGCCCGGGCTCCTACTGGTGATCATATGGGATGCTGGTCTCACATGCAGTAGCTTAGCCGGCTATGGTGCAACTCTGGCTCCAAACTGTGACATCTCATCCACATGCTGCCCTCTATCAGTTTTTGTATGGCCTGTGGGATTAGAATGGCTTTCAGATTCTTAAATGGTTAACAATTAAGGGAAGAATAATGTTTTTTGACATGTGAAAATGATGTGAGATTCAGATGGCCATGTTCGTAAATAAAGCTTTATTGGAATCCAGCCAGGCTCGTTGGTTTCCTTGTCTTCCCTGGCTGGTCTCCCACCTGCTCCAGTGGCAGAGTTGAGTCGTTGCAAACAGAGACCATATGGCAATAAAGCCTAAACTGTTTGCTGTTCGGCTCGTCACAGAAAAGTTTGCCGACCCCTGGTGTGGAGACAAATTGGCAATGGAGAACCGTCAGTCACAGAACGAGGGCAGCCCTTAGAGTAAGGCAGTACAGAGTCCATGTGAGGCCTCCACTTCCTTGAAGGTGCAATGACTGTGGGTTGCTCTACCTGGGAAGGTCCTAGTGAGGATGAGCTGAAGTAACGGATGTGGGGCGTTTATCTGTATGTGGTGTGCTGCCAGGAAGGCGCAGGCAGAGCTGGATCTTTGCTGTCACTTGCATTAGCTCGCAGGTCGCCTGTTCAAACAGAATTGGAGCAAAATCAGCCTTCCCCAAGTGAGAAAGTCGCCAGAGGGTTAGAAACCCCTGTCTCCCCCCTCTCTCCACCTTCCTTTACTCAGTGCGAGGTGGTGAAATGTCATTTTTCTCTTGAGGTGAATGGTCATGTGGAATTGATCTTGACCTTGAATGAAAGAAGAGCAACAGGGAGTGGAACTTCAGAGAAACTGCTGTGTGAGTCGCGCCGAGTGGAGTGCTGACTGCAGGTGGAGGGTTTCACATGTGACCTTCTCAGCCCCTTGCAGCTCAAGTCTCCCCGGCAGCTGGCGAGGGAGGCGCCTGCTTCCGAGACACTTCTCATTGCTACACTGCACATCCACACTGGCCGGAGATAAAGAGAAGCTTCCCTGCGTGAGGACGAAGGCTCATTGGCAATGTCATCGTCTGTCTCTTCACGGGGACAGCAAACAGAGGCCTCCCTTCTTTCTGACTTAAGTTGCACATATTTTTTTTTCTTTCCTAGCTGGCAGCCTCATAGCAGTGGCATTCAAATGGTCTTTGCCAGGGATGCGGGCGTCGTGAATGGGGCATTTCTTGTCTTCCTCCTGGCCCTCTTTCCCTTTGTGCTGTCTCTTTTCCATGTATTATTAGCCACCTTGCAAATCGGGAGTTTTGCCAGCAGCTTGCTTCTGGGTCCTGTAGGTTACTGCCTGAATGTGTTGCTTGTCCTGTGGAGTGATTTTGTTTGCAGTGTTGCAGAAAGGATAACTAATCTGACTGTGTCAAACACACTTAGGTTACTAGTACCAGGGTACTTCAAAATGTTCATGGAAAATGGAAAGAAAAGATTAGGATCTTTGGTGTCAAACTTTTTTGAAATCTATGCATAGGCTTTTCATAATACCTATGTTATAGTTTGAATAGATTTTGATATGCAGACGTTTGAACCTCAAAGTCTTATGTTCATGATGAGTGGATCAATGCTAATGGTTGATGGATTGGGGTGGAGGCATGCCTCAAGTATGGGGTCAGAACATGGGCCTTTGGGCTGTGATGGGATTGGATTAGGTTGCAAAGATGAAGCCCCAGGATCAAATGATGACGGCGTTTAAGGGAGAGATCACAGGGAAGGTGGAAAAGAGTGTGCTCCCTGTGGCTCTCTGTCCTTCCTGGTCTGCATGTGAGCACTCCTCTGCCTTCCTCAGGCCTCACCAAATGCCTGAACCAGTTGGGCCACCTGATCTTGGACTGTACTCCAACTGTACACTGAAATGAGCCTTCTACCCTGTAGTGAAAATAACAGTCACTAATACAACACAGCCTTTTGAAGACCCTTGTATGCTTAGATCTTAAAAAGTTTGCACCAAGATAAGCTTATCTTTTTATTCCATGAACTTTTTGCAGTACCATTATATATGCTATTGCTCAGCGCAGTAAACTGAGAGTAATGCTGATGCAATGTGCTCAGAGAATTTTAGGTTTTAATGTCAATTTGGCACAGACTGACCTTTTACTTTTCTTGCTAACTTCTCCCTTACTATCTCTTTCATCTTGAAAACATATTTTCATGTGGACTTGTGGTCCGAATTAGATGGCTATAATTGGGTAGGAGTTGTTACTGCAAACCTTTCCCAGTAAGTAGTGCTGTGGTGGGGGGAGAAGTACGTAACAGAGCTTTAGTTCTTGTTATTAGCTTATGCTGATAGTCTGGAGTTATTTTATAGATCGTGTGTGGATGCCAGCATGGTGCTTGGGTGTGAATAAATTGTGCAGCTAGCCATTGGACAAATAATTTTCATCCTTTGGATTCTTGTTCAGAGGGATTAGTCAGGTGAACTGGAAGCTTTCTTTCCAGGAGAGCTTTCACTGCTTCTGATAGTCAGTGAACAGCCTAGTGGCCGATTTAATTCAACTCTTACAGAACTAGCTGACTCATTGGCTCTTAATTCTTTCTTAACTTCTCTGTAATGTTTTTAATCTTCAGTTTCCTACACATATACCAATGTTATGGTAGAGGTAGCTCTGAACTTAACATTTCCCCAGAGATCTTGCTCTGAGAATTCAAAATAAATACCTTGTGAAATGGGTTTCCAGAAAGCTGTTTTTTCTGATAAGTTGTTTTCTGCCTTTCTGATAATGGAAAAAAAAAGTGCTTTGAAAGGGCAAAATCAACTTTTTTGCAAAAAGGAGGGCTAAAACAAAGAATAAAAGAAAAATGGGACACATTGGAGCCCTAGGAGGCATTAGGACTCTCAGTGCCTATGACATAGCTTTGGGTTTTGATATTGCATCATTTATAGGGGGTAAATAATGCATAGCTGAGCTTTTGCCTTGTGGGATGACTGGAGCGTGTTCCACCAAGAGGCGGGAATTTCTGTTCAGATCTGCCATTTGTTTGATTTATGGATCAGATAAATGACTGTAAAAGGGCAAGGTGGATTTGGGAACGCTTTCTCCCTTCTTGACATGTTGCCTTTAACTTGTTTCCTCCTGGGTTTTGTCCATCGGAACAGTTCATTGACTTGTCCCCAAGGGGGGAGCTGGCCAGGTCCCTAGGGACTATGGTCCTGTGTCTTGTGGCTTCCAGAGAGAGAAGCCAGAGAAGTCCCAATGTGGTGCCTCCATGGACTAGATTCTGCTGCTCCCCTCAATTTTAGTCTAAATTTAAAGAACCTGAGTGTGTAGGGTTGCCAGATTTAGCAAAGAGGAATACAGGGCACCCAGTTAAATTTGAGTTTCAGACAAATATCAGATAATGTTTTAGTGTTAGGGATGTCCGGGGGTTTCATTCGACACCCCAAGGTGGGTGTCGGGGAACTGTGCTGCTCTTTCCTGAGGGCCCTCAGGTTTGGTCGGGTATTCAGAGATAACTGTGAGTGGGAAAGCAATTGCACAAATAGCATAATTGTACGAATGGGAAAAGAGACTGCTCTTTATTATGCACTTTCTGTATCAAGTGCTAGTGCTTTAGTGCTCAGCTTGAGAGGTAGATATTATAAATCCATCATACCTTTGATGATAAAAGTAGCTAACATTCATCGAGTGCTTTTCTCTGTGCTGGGCACTGTTCTAAGAACTCTGATGTGTCCTTAGCCTGTGCTTGAAATAACTCTATGGGAGTTAAGTACCATTATGTTTGCCATTGTCCCAGGAAGGAAACTGAGCTGAGGTTAGGTAGCTGGGTTAGGAGTTGTTTCGGGATGAAGGGAAAGAATACCGAGGTAGGGGTGCGGGGAGGCGAGGGGCATCTCTTGCCCAAGTCGTACCATGAGCAGTGGAGCCAGGATCCCAAGACAAATGCCTTTCCTTCAACTCTTCTTAGCTTCCAGGGCTGCACAGTGGCACCACCTGGAGAACTTGACAAAGTACAGAGGTCTGGCACCACCTCAGAGAGATGACTTAGTTGGTCTGAGGTTGGGCTGGGCCTGGGAACTTGAAAAACTGCCCTAGGTAGTTCTGATGGGCAGTGGGGGCTGAGGCCCCCCGCGGCACTCCATTTTTGGAGTAAGATGAATTTGACTCTCTTTAGGAAATCTGGTCACTTTCTGTGGCTCTTTCTTTGGTTCCTACCCCCTGAAACGCACCATTCCAAATCTGGCAGCTGATTTTCACGGTCTTTGTTTCTTCATAATTATGTTCAGGAAGTTGTGGTGAATATATGTTGAGGCATAAACAAACCTCAAAGAAAGACCTCTTGGGGGCATTCTGTTGATGGATTTTCTGAGATCTTTGCTTTTTCTCTCTCCATTGTACCTCCCGGAGGAGGGGGTATCCCTTTGTTCTTCATTTGGCTCCATCTGGGTACCAGGCTGGGTATTTGAGGAGGTTTGCAGATGAATAAACCTGGGGCACTGCAATCCAGGAGTTTTCGGTTTTGGAAGGGAAGTATATAAATGTCATTCGAGGTGTAATTGTCTAGCAGTCACTTCAGAGGAATATAAAATATTAAGGGATTCGAGGTGGCAGGAGCAGAAAGGAAGTGGTGTGGAGTGTGGCTGTAGCAGTGGCAGCTTTGGTTTGAATTCCTGCCCTGCCATTCACTCCCTTTAGAACTGCGGCCAGTTCTTCTTGGTCTCCATGACCTTGTTGGCAGGCTGGATGGATCAGTCCTTTGATGGGAGGCATAATGAGCTGTGCTTGTAGCATGCACTCAGCCAACCTGGGTGAGCCAGTGGCAAGCCAGGGAGGTCTGTGAATGGGATGCCAGACTAATCCTACTAGATGGCTGTGGCCTGGTTGGGACTGGAGGGGGGAGCAGGGGTACTCCAAGACCCTGCTTAGGCTTTAAAAAAAAAAAGTCCTGACCTCTGGGCCTGGACGGATGGGAGCCTTAGCGTAAGGGCAGTGGAAGTAGAGCAGAAGAGGCATTTGGTGCAAGGCTTCAGAGTCATATGACATTTGGTGGTTGGGGGAGGGTGGGTAACCGATTCTTCCAGCCTTAG
Organism: Sylvilagus floridanus; assembly: GCA_949820135.1. Classification (NCBI taxonomy): domain Eukaryota; kingdom Metazoa; phylum Chordata; class Mammalia; order Lagomorpha; family Leporidae; genus Sylvilagus; species Sylvilagus floridanus. The sequence continues at coordinate 145,057,449 of OX463241.1, read as the reverse complement.
TGGTGACATTCACAGATGCACGACACAAGAGGGGAGGCTGATTATTAAAGAGAAACAAATGATGAATTAAGTTCTAGGCAAAGTGGTAGCCCAGCCGCCTTTGTAAGCAGTGCAGTGCCCCATAGCTATGTGTTATTGTGCATATGTGGTGATTGCACACTGGGAGACAATGGGCAGCCTGGCTCCATCGAACTCCACTGAAGAAGCCTTCACACCACTGCTGCCATCTCAGCTGCCATTGAGGTTGGACTTGTGCTTTTTTTGTTTAGATCTAAGTATAATACTTTGCATAGGAAATCAATACATTTTCTACTGCTGTTTGACCAACAGAACTTTTTTTTCCTTACTACAAGATAGTTCTGCAAGCAATAAATACTTTTAATATTTTGAGTATATTTCCTTCTAAATTAGAGTTAGAAAAAAACGAGGCGTTTATTAATGTCAGGCTCAACTTAGAGTTCAGAAAGAAGCAATGACTTATAGGGACTGTTCCCAACCTCAATTTTTTTTTTTTTAAGATTTATTTATTTATATTTGAAAGGCAGAGTTACAGAGAGACAGAGGCAAAGGCAAAGAGAGAGAGAGAGAAAGAAAGTCTTCCATCCGCTGGTTTGCTCCTCAGATGACTATAATGGCCAGAGCTGGGCTGATGAAGCCAGGAGCCAGGAGATTCTTCTGGGTCTCCCACGCAGGTGCAGGGGCCCAAGGATTTGGACCATCTTCTACTGCTCTCACAAGCCATAGCAGAGAGCTGGATTGGAAGTGGAGCAGCTGGGGCTTGAACCAGCACCCATATGGGATGCAGATGCTGCAGGTGGTGGCTTTACCCACTATGCCACAGCTCTGGCCACCTCCAACCTCGATTTTTAAGGTCATTAGAAGGCTTTTGTTTGTGTTGCAAGTTCTTCACTTCGTGTAAGGTCTGATTGAACTGTTTAGAAGGTTTCCGACACATTTCATTTTTGCCAGTATAACATGGCTGGCATACATACATTTTCTGTGAAGTGTCACATAGTAAATTAGATTTTGCACATCTGATCTCGTAACTACAAGGAACAGAAAAGTAGCCATTGACAATTTATATAAAAATGAGCTTTATTTTGTTCCAATAAAACTGTGTTTAGAAAAACATGTGGTAGACTGGAGTTTGCTCTCAGGCTATGGTTTTCTGACCCCTGGCCTAGTATTTAGGTTATGGGCACGGAAGTTCTTGGTTTGGTCACCATCAGTGGTATGATTCACCCTCACCCTCACCCTCTTGAGTTTCCACTTTACCAACTATAAAATGGAATCAATTTGAGAAGTCTTCAAAAAGTTTATGGAAAATATGTGTACTAAAAAAAAGACACTCATGGATTCCAGTATTTTTCTATTTGATGAAATAATTTTCAATTTATTATTATAATTTTCTCTCTCTCTTTCTCTCTGTTTTTAATTTGTGAGACAGGCAGGGAGGCAGAGAGAGAGCTCCCATTCGATGATTTATTCCCCAAATGCCCACAATGGCTGGGGCTGGCCCAGACCAACACCAAGACCTGGTACATCAGTCCAGGCCTCCCATGTCAGTGGCAGGAACCCAGTTAGTTTCTTTAGCCATCACTGTCAGGAACTGAAACCAGGCAGTCCAGTGTGTGAGAGTCTTCACCACTGGGTTAAATGCCTGTTCCTTAAACTTTAATTTCCATTTTCCTCAAACTTTCTGAGTACCCTTGTAGAAGAACCAGTTCATGAGGGTATTTTGATGTTAAATGAGATCACACAAGTAGTTTTGCATAATGGCTGGAACACAAGAAGGATTCAGACAATGTTAGCTAAAGGAAAAAATAACCCATTTCAGTCTACATTATACAGTAGCTCTGAAGTTTAATTGCAGTCACCTTAAGGTATAATGGAGGCGACATTTTTGAAAGGACATTTTAGATCTTTGCTGTTGACAGTGTGCAGTTATATACAAGAAGAAGTTGATTACAAAAAGGTCTACATCACCAATATTGTTTATTGTTTGGATGATTTTTTTTTTATTTATTTGACAGGTAGAGTTAGGTGGTGAGAGAGAGAGAGAGAGACAGAGAGAAAGGTCTTCCTTTCGTTGGTTCACCCCCCAGTTGGTGCTGCGCCGATCAAAGCCAGGAGCCAGGTGCTTCTTCCTGGTCTCCCACGCAGGTGTGGGTGCTCAAGCACTTGGGCCATCCTCCACTGCCCTCCCGGGCCACAGCAGAGAGCTGGACTGGAAGAGGAGCAACCCAGACTAGAACCTGGCACCCACAAGGGATTCCGGCGCTGCAGGTGGAGGATTAGCCAAGTGAGCCACGGCGCCTGCCTGGATGATTTCTCTTCTTGGAAATTTATTTCATTTTGAGATGGGCTTGTACTTCTTCATCCTTTTTTTTTTTTTTTTTTTTTTTGCATACATTTGGGCTTCTCTCCCCTCATCTGCTAGAGTGTAAGGAGTAAAAACTTTTCCTAGAAATGAAATGTAATGAGCACTTACTGAGCGCCTGCTGTGTGCCCACTGAGTGAGATGTGCCTACAGAGGAAGTCTCGGTAATCGTGGAACTGACAATGGAATTCAGTAGGAAGTACACATATATGTAAAACAACACAACACACTGTGTTATGGCACCCTCAAATAAGCAAGCCCTAGGAGGGGATGGGAACAATTCATTGTAAGAGTTAAGGGCTGGTGCCATGGTGCAGTAGGTTAATCCTCTGTCTGCAGTGCCTGCATCCCATATGGGCGCTGGTTCTAGTCCCAGCTGCTCCTCTTCCAATCCAGCTCTCTGCTGTCGCCTGGGAGAGCAGTAGAAGATGGCCCAAGTCCTTGGGCCCCTGCACCCACGTGGGAGACCCGGAGGAAACACTTGGCTTCTGGCTTCGGATCGGTGCAGCTTTGGCTGTTGCAGCCACCTGGGGAGTGAACCAGTGGATGGAAGACCTTTCTCTCTGTCTTTCCCTCTCACTGTCTATAATTATATCTCTCAAATAAATAAATAAAAAAATCTTACCAAAAAAAAAAAGACTAAAGTCCTGTCGAATTGTGTCAGTATGTGGAAGCCTCATGGAGAAAGACCACGCTAGGACTTTGTGAGTGTTAATTTGTCCTGGCCGGGTACTTCCCTTTCCCAAGAAATAATTTTGCTGTGTTCCCTGTAGACACGACACTTGAGTTTTGGTCGATATACTGTCTCCCGTGAACAACAGAACAATGAATTGTGAAGGCAATGACAGAAGGTAGAACTTTGTGGTCCCTGTAATGGCTTTCGGCATCTGGTTTTGCTTCATGCTCCAAAGAACTGAAAAGTGAGGGTGATTTATTTATTCATGAGAACATGCCCCATACAACTGCTCTTTGCGACTGGAATCCTTGTTGCGGGTGACTGGGCTGATCTGATGAGAACAGGGACGGGACAGGAGAGGTGGGGGACAGTTCCCTCAGGGCGGAAGTTCCGCAGGGCCTGTTGGGTTCATTGCCGTACACCCGGAGTCTTAGAACAGAGTGTGCTGTAGCGTTGGTGCTCAGTAGTTTCTAGGTAAGGGAGTGGGGAATATCCGAGGTGTGTCCACTGTCCTAAATTTGGTGTTGAGCTCATCTGCAGGGTAGTCTAATGACAGAATGGACATGCAACAAGTGAGAGCAGTCGATGAGACAGGGTCTGTGTTGAGCATTCAGGTGGGCAGAGGGGAGGGAGCCCAGCTGTCCGTCTTGGAGCTCAGGAAGGATTCAGATGTGGTACCCTATGGACGTGGTCTCTAAGGATGAGTGGAACTAGACCAGGTGTGTGGGCCACGGGACCAGGCAAGGGCATACCCAGCAAGAAGAGTAGTTAGGCAGAAGCAGGCTAGAATGAAAGAACAAGGCAGATTGAAGGAGAGTTTGTATGGCCTGTGTGATTGAGTTTCTTTGCTGGTGAATTCTTGGTGTTCTTTAATGGAGGAGCCATGCATTGCTTGGAATCCCTCCCTGGGCTCTGAGTTTTAAAATCCCTTCAGCAGGGCAAACAGCAGAGAAAGAGGAAGTAGGAGGATCCTCACCCACACAGCCAGCAGATCTCCCCCAGGCCTGGGGTTACTGAGGTGACATAGGATTTTCACCCAATGCGTCTTTCCTTTTTATTTTTTTAAAATTCATTGTCATTTATTTACAAGGAAGAGAGAAAATGCTTCCATCTGCTGTTTTACTTCCCAAATGCCTGCAATTAATCGTGGCTGGGCCAGACATGAGGCAGGAGCCTTGATCTCAATCTGGATCTCCCACATGGGTGACAGGGACCCAAGTTACTTGAGCCATCACTTGCTAGCTCCCAGGGCTTGCATTAGCAAAAGGCTGAAGTTGGAATTGGAGCTGGAACCCAAGAACCAAGGCACTGCAGTACGAGATAGAGGAGTCCCTATCCAGGTCTTGATTGCTGCACCAAATGTGCACGTGTCTTCGCTTTTAAACACACACACACACACACACACACACACACACACACACACACTCAACTTGCAGGAATTGATGTTCCCGGCTTTGAATGATAGCTACTATTCAGTGAGGATCATGAGTCATGTGCCTGACAGCGAATTCTTACAATATCTCTAAGAGATAGGTACTGCTGTTGCTTCAGGACAGATTGTTTCAGAGCAAGGCCTTATCTGCTTTGTTTGCTGCTCTATCTCCCCAGCCTGGAAAGGCGCTTGGCACCTGTTAGGGGCTGGATTTTAGATGGGCAATCAAGTGCAGATGTAATTTGAACAAGTCCTAATGGTTATATAAGGACTTGGAGAATTACATATAAGGGAGTTGGAGACCAGGACCATATGATATCACAGTAGAATGTCATCTTGCACCATGTCAACTTCCTAATGCCAGCTACAGGAGGAAATCTCAATCTTTTTGCAGACTTGAGGAAACCTTTTTCAGTGGTAAAGTTATAGAAATCCACACACTGACACAGGGTACTACAAGAAGGTCACAGAGAATGGAATTCAAAGATAATGTGCATTTTCCTGTGGCTTTGTGAGGATCCCTCACACTGTGTTCATTCTCTAATGTGTTGTGGATAAATATTTTACAGACTTGGGTGATGTTTAAGTGGCTTTTATTTCACACAGATGCAGAAATATATGCACCTCTGTGGATTCCATCTCCTGGGGAGGCTTGGTTTGTAGGAGGACGAGGTCCCCGAAGATAATCCCACTCTGAAGCTGTTAGATGGGGAGCTTGTGATTTAGAGCCTGAAACTGTCTCTTGGGTTGGACCTGAGTCTAGATGACCCCAGAGATGGAAATTCAGTGGCTTAGCTGGCAGAATTTATGTGAACAGTTGCAGCTGCCCAAGAAGGACAGTGGGTTCCTTTCATAGACGTTTTCTAAGGCCTGGATTGCATATGAAGAGAAACAAGAAGGCTCCTTGCCCCCTGGGAGCTTACTGTCTGCTGGAACCTGGGTAGAATGTGTGAAGTGTTTTAACGGGAGCTGTATGCTTTAGAGAAGATCTTTGAATGGGGGTCGTGCAGACTTAACTGTGGATCAGAAAGGACAGTTCTCTTCTCTGTCTTATTCTGGTGGTAGTCTGGGTGTTCTTGAAGGAAGCACAGCAAGACCTAAGTCCATAGACTGGAACATGACCCTAGCCCAGTCAGTAAGTTTGCTCGCTAGATTTTTTTGAAGCAAGGCAAAATGTAGTCAGACAGCAGAAGGTACTGAAGGAGAGGATGTTTGACATAATCAAGACTCTAAACAAATATGCTTAGAATCTCCTTCCACTCATCTCCCAAGGTAACCAAAATGGTTATGTGACGACTGTTTCTTACAGCCTTCCTTACTTTAAACCTGGGATTCCCATTCCCAGAGAACAGATGTACTTGTAGGAAGAGAGAGCTGCAACGGGGTGAGCATGAATCTATGCTTTGAAGATCTATGCTTTGCAGTAATTAGGGTACTACATTTTGAAGTACAGTGAAAATGAGTTTCTCACCATTGTGAGAACAAAACTTCCAGAGGTCACACCTTGCATCTCTCCACTTTTCATTTGAGATTTTTATAAGCCCAAGAGCTTCTTTGTTAATTTGCAATTTCATCATTGTGAGACTATATATATATATTTAAAATATTTATTTATTTGAAAGTCAGAGTTACACAGAGAGAAGAGAGGCAGAGAGAGAGAGAGAGAGAGAGAGAGAGAGGTCCTCCATTCGATGGTTCACTCCTCAATTGGCTGCAATGGCCGGAGCTGTTCCCATCTGAAGCCAGGAGCCAGGAGCTTCTTCTGGGTCTCCCTCGTGGGAGCAGGGGCCCAAGGACTTGGGCCATCTTCCACTGCTTTCCCAGGCCATAGCAGAGAGCTGGATCGGAAGTGGAGCAGCCAGGTCTCGAACCCGCTGCCCATATGGGATGGGATGCTGGCACTTCATGTCTGGGCATTAACCTGCTGCGCCACAGCACCTGTCCTGAGACTATATATTTTTTAAATTGTTACACGCTTTAACTTTTTGAAATGTAGCCACCCTTCAGAATGAAAATCCAAAATGAAAATGCTTAAATGGACTTAGTAGAGTGCCGTCTGCCTTTCTACTTTAGTGATTTTTTTTATTTGTGTGCCTATTTATTTGTTTTTGGAAGAAATCATCTGGCCTGCTCAGTCAGTCATCCATCTCAGCAGATCAAAGGAAAGTGAGTTCTACAGCCTTTCACCTGCACTCGTAATTCATGGGAATTATTGGTGCCTGCTTGGGTGTTCAGTGAAAACAATTCATCAGCGTTTTCTTCAGAAATTCTCATTTTTCTGGCATTTTAGCTTGACATTACCAGTTGGTGGTCTTTTCATTGCACATTCTAGTTCTTCCTATTGAACAGAATATAGGCTAACCTTGGAGAAAAAGAGTGTGCAAATAAATTAAGCCTATCTAACTCTGCATACATTTTTAAAAGAATGTACTTTTACTTTTCGGAATTTGATGATGCCACAAAACTTGAGTTCAATTTTGAGTCTACAAATATGTATTGGGCTGAGTGGTCTAGGTGGTTAGGATACAGGGGAGTGAACTGGGAATTCACACTCAGGGCCTTGAAGATGCCTCAGTTCTTATTGGTGTGTGTGTGTGTGTGTGTGTGTGTGTGTGCGTGCGTGTGAGAGAGAAGACAGGTAACTTGAAACACCAGCAAGATCCTTTCCAGCTGTAGTTAAGTTCTGTGATGAGATGTCTAGTTCCTGTGAGAGTGAGGAGAAGTAAGGAAGCCATGTATGTGTTCAGAGATTTTTTCTTGAAGTTGATGGGAGCAGATGTATTAGGATGTTTTTGATGTAGTTTAACGAAGAGTTTGGCTTAAAATGAGGCAGACTTAACTTCAAATCTCAGCTTCCTTCTTGGAGTTCCCTCAACAAATGGGGTCATTCATTTCTGCCCTGCCGAGTTTTTGCTAGGAGTAAAGTTAGCCCAGGGTGGGACAGTCCACAGTGGATGCTTGCTAGGAAGTAAATGCTGTCATTAGTGGTAGTGTTCTACTCGCAGGTCCTCACCAAGTACAAGGGTAAATCTTTAAAAAGCTCCAGGAAAATGCATGTTATGAAAAAAACTATACTTAGACTTTAAATGTTTTTCCACCAAAATAAATTGACTTACTTCCATTTGCCATGAACTTTCAAAATTGCCCTTTGCAACTTTGGAAACAGGCGATGTGACTGACCTAGCTGTTTAGAAATTACAGTAGCTACCCTCCCTGCCATCTGTGTTCTCTTTAAAACTTTCAGCTCCCTGAGATGAGCCACAGTATTAAAACATTAATTGGAAAGTTTCAGAAATAAGCAATTTGTAAGTTTTAAATTACATGCTATTCTGAGTAGTATGAGGGCATCTCTTGCCATCCACCAGCATATCCATACTGCATTTGCCACCTGTCTGTGACTTAGGAACCGTCTTGCTTACCAGATGAACTGTTGCAGTATCAACATGTTATCATAATTGTTTTGTTTTATTATTGTTGTTCTTAATCTCTTCCTGGATCCAATTTATGAATTAAACTGTATCACAGATGTTTGTGTATAGGAGTGACATCGTATATTTAAGATCCATTCCTGTCTGTGGTTTCGGGCATCCACTGGGGACCTCGGAACACATCAGCAGTTAAAGGGAGAAGTAGTGTAAAGTTAAAACCAGCAGGTCCCATCAGGCTGCCAGCAGAGAGATGGTCTAGGGGCCGTGCCGAAACAGACAGGCACGAGGTGGTGGGCTGGGTGGCCTCTGCAGTTTTATTCTGCCTGACAGACATGCCGATTCTGCCGCTGGCACCACATTTTGCACGGCCCCTGGCACCGAGGAAGAGCTTCACAAATACAGAAATTCTCATTGATGTCAACTGAATTTATATTTCATCCATTAAAGGAGCAAAGACGCTTTCAGTGTTAGTCCCTTTTATCATTGGCCATTGTACAGCATTTTATCTTTTCATATATTATATATTTTAAATACCATTAGGATGTCTGCCCCATTCCTGCTTTAAAACAAAAATGCTTTTGGGACCCAGAAGTTAAAGTCTTTCTTTCTAGATTATTTTTGCTTCCCTTTAAATATCTCCCTGAAACAAGAATTGTTTCAAAGGGGGGAACATTGAGAGGCTGACAACTAACTCATCCAAGGACATTAAACAAGTTAGTCACAGGGAAGAAAATATATTTTGAGTGTCTCTGCTTTCGCTGGAGAAATCATATTTGATTTTGCCTAATGTGTAAAACTGGAGGGAGCTCACTCAACAGTCTGTGTGCGCGCAGCCCGGGAGCAGGCGCAACATTAAAGTTAGTGTGGGTGTGCACAAGAAAACACACTCATTTCTCTGTCATAAGAGGGGCGGGCTGAAAGAATTTCATCTGCGGACTGTTGGGTATTTAGGCTGACGTTGCTGTTTTTAGACAGGAGTGCACATGTGTGTTCATATGTTTATTTCTGTGCAGGTTCATGCTCTGTTGCTTATAACATAATGTGCACCTGTAGATGCTGAGTGCTGACAAGGCCTATTCTGTTTCACACCGGCATTTTGCTCTGGTTATTCTGATAAAGTAAACTGAAGATGCTCATAGGCATTGATCATAACATAAGAGCGTTGACCTCTAAAGAGACACAGATACAGAAGTTTAAGTTCCCTTCCAACTTTCTCCTGAGAGATTTTGAGCTTAGTGTTTCTTTTTTAGAAGATACTTATTATTTTCACTTCTATTTGAAAAGCAGAAAGAGACAGAGATATTACATCTCCTGGTTCACTCTTCAAATGCCTGCTACAGCAGCTGGTGCTAGGCCAGGTCAAAGCGAGGAGCATGGAACCCAGTCTCGGTCTCCTGGTTGGTTGCGGAGACCTAAGTACTTGGACCACCTGCTTCCTTCCAGGAACACATCAGCAAGAAGCTGGATTGGAAGTGGAATGGCCAGGGCTCAAACTAGGCATTCAGCACAGGATGTAGGAGTCCCAAGCAGCAACTTACTAGCTTCTTACTCTAAATCCCAACAGAATCTTGTGCCGCTGGAGTCTGGTGACTGTTATGGGACACCTAGGAAGATGAGAAAGAGTAAATAAGATAAAGTGCTCTTGGAAAGATAGTCCAGGAATAGTGAACAGAATTTGCAAAACCTTTGAAGTTCAAAGGAGCCTTAAAGAAAGGGCTGTGGTCCCTTGAACCTCAAGGGTGTGGTTGGTGAGGGTAGAGAGGAGGAAGCCAGGGAGGTATTTGAGAGACATGATGAAGGACTTCCTCTTCAAAGTTAAAGAGTTGGAATTTCACCGTGAATAAAGTGCTATGACCTTATTCAAATTTTTTTTTGTCTGTTGACGGTCATGGGAATAACATTTCCATTAAAAAAATCAAAACATTGCTGCAATTAAATGACCGAAAGAGAGAAATCCTCCCATAACTCTACCTTGTTCAACTTAACTGAAATCACTGGTAAAATGTTTGACAGTGATTAAGATGGGATGTATTGGGAAGAGGCTCAAACTTAGACATTAGGTATCATGCAATTCACTGTCCCGAGCAGGAGATGAGGGAGGCTGCACACCAAGGCAGGGCTGAGCCTGGGAAGAAAGGATTACGGTGGAAGAAGGGGGTGATGTAGAGGGGAAAAGGAACCCTCTGAGATTTCGGGGTTGGTTAACTGCCTAGATAATGCTGCCCTTAAGAAAGCTTAGAAATCTGGTGGGAGGAGAATGTGGTTGGGGATATGTCAACTCTGAAGTGCCTACGGGGATGGATGTATGAAGATGTTTGTTAGACAGTTGAAAATTTCAAAATTCAAAGTGGAGCTTAGACACGGGTTGAGATTTAGGCCTGGGTTACGTGAAAAGAAGCTGCAGAGAGATGAGAGACAATAGTAAATGGCTCATTACCACTTAAGCATTTTTGTTTGAAAGGCTTAATGAGATAACAGCCCACACTTTGGTTGGGATAGTGGAAGAAGATGAGTAAATTATCTCCAGAGGTCACAGAGGTTACAGAATCTGTTCTCATGAATTAATCAGATTTATTCTCATACTGAAAAGTATAAAATTCCTAAAGGAGCCATTTTACAACTTAAAAAAAAACTTGGAAGAAGTCCAAATACAGAATATTCACAGATTAAAGAGGTATTCAATTGAGATCTTTTTTTAAAGATATATTTTATTTATTTGAAAGGCAGAGTTGCAGAGAGAGAGAGAGTGAGATCTTCTACCTTCTGGTTCACTCCCCAAATGGCCCCAAAGGTGGGGCTGGACCATTCCAAAGCCAGGAGGTTCTTCCAAGTCTCCCACTTGGGTGCAGGGGCCCAAGGACTTGGGCCATCCTCCGCTGGTTTCCCAGGCCATAGCAGAGAGCTGGATTGGAAGTGGATCAGACAGGACTCCAACCCGTGCCCATATGGAATGTCGGCACTGCAAGACGTGGCTTAACCAGCTATGGCACAATGGGGGCCCCAATTGAGATTGGGGTCATTTTCTTGGTTATTTGGTGAAAGAAATTGGGTTTCTGAAGAGGTTACCATTTTAAAACTATATTAAGAGTTTTTAAAATGTGGGTGGTGTGTATGTTTGAATGGTTCTAAAACCATTCACCTGACTTCTGAGAGAAATTTAGTTTTGAAATAAAAAAATTATTCCTCTAACTACTCTAGATTAAAAAGACATGATGAGGATGACATCCCAGTTTTAGAATACTGAACTTTGGGAAGCATTGTGGTGCAGTGAGTTAAGCAGCTGCACTGGGCACCTGCATCCCATATCAGAGTACTGGGTTAAGTCCCAGGTATTCTGCTTTTGATCCAGCTTCTGCTGAGGTACGTGGGAGGCAGCAGGCAATGGCCCGAGCACTTGGGTCATTGCCACCCATGTGGAAAACCTGATGGGAGCTCCTGGCCCTTGGCTTCAGCCTAGCCAAGCCTTGGCGTTTATAGGTGTTTGGGGAGTGAATCAGTGGATAGAAGATCTCTCTGTCTCTACCTTTCTCTGTCTCTTTGCCGTGCTGCCTTTCAAATAAAAATATATCTTTTTCTTTTAATTAGTAGAAGGCAATTTTTTAAAAAGATTGTTTATTTATTTGAAAGTCAGAGTTACACACAGAGAGAAGCAGAGGTAGAGGCAGAGAGAGAAGTCTTGCATCCACTGATTCACTCCCCAGTTGACCACAATAGTCAGAGTTGCATCTATCCAAAGCCAGGAGCCAAGAGCTTCTAACGGGTCTCCCACATGGGTGCAGGGGCCCAAGGGCTTGGGCCATCTCTGCTGCTTTCCCAGGCCACAGCAGAGAGCTGAATCGGAAGTGGAGCAGCCTGGAATTGAACCACCGCCCATGTGGGATGCCGGCACTGCAAGTAGCAGCTCTACCCGCTATGCCACAGTGTCGGCCCCAAGAAGGCAATTTTTTAAAAAAGATTTATTTATTTATTTGAATGGCAGAGTCACAGAGAGAGGGAGAGACAGAGAAGTCTTCCATCTGCTGGTTCACTCTCCAGGTGGTTGCAAAGGCCGGAGCTGAGCTGACCCAGAGCCATGGGCCAGGAGCTGCTTCTGGGTCTCCAATGCGGTGCAGGGACCCAAGGACTTGGGCCATCTTCCACTGTTTTCCCAGGGCATTAGCAGGGAGCTGAATCAGAAGTAGAGCAGCTGGGACTCGAACCAGTAGTCATATGGGATGCTGGCACTGAATGGGACGGCTTAACCTGCTATGCCACAGTGCCAGCCTCCAAATTATTTTTAAGATTTAAGGTTTGGACATATGGCCTAGTCGTTAAGATGCTTGTGTTCCATCTGATTCTGCCCCTGACTCCAACTTCCTGCTAATTCAGACCCTGGGAGACAGTGGTGATCGCTTGAGTGATTGGATGCCTGCCACCCGCATGGGAAATCAGAATTGAGTTTCGGCCGGCGCCGTGGCTCAACAGGCTAATCCTCCGCCTTGCGGCGCCAGCACACCGGGTTCTAGTCCCAGTTGGGGTGCCGGATTCTGTCCCGGTTGCCCCTCTTCCAGGCCAGCTCTCTGCTGTGGCCCGGGAGTGCAGTGGAGGATGGCCCAAGTGCTTGGGCCCTGCACCCCATGGGAGACCAGGAAAAGCACCTGGCTCCTGCCATCGGATGAGCGCGGTGCGCCGGTCGCGGCACGCTGGCTGTGCCGGCCATTGGAGGGTGAACCAACGGCAAAGGAAGACCTTTCTCTCTGTCTCTCTCTCTCACTGTCCACTCTGTCAAAAAAAAAAAAAAAAAAAAAGACAGAATTGAGTTTCCAGCACCCAGCCTAGCCCTGGCGATTGCAGGCATTTGGGCAGTGAACCAGTGTTCTGTTTTTCTGACTCTCAAATAAATAAAAATGTTTAAAAAAAAAAAGCAAAGATTTTAAAAAGCTGTGCTATTTGTAAGTGGATTTGAGGCAGATTCCAGTGGTGTGGTTTTGGAAAGTACATTGGCGTCCAGTGGCTTCTGAACTGGATTTGAATTCCAGCTCTGCCTCTCACCTGCCCTGGAGAGCGACCTACACCACCCAGGATGGTTTGAGGATTAAGTTACACTGAAGATGAAAAGCTCACTCAGAGTTCTGACCGGCTCGGGTTTCCTGTTCAAAAAGTGTCCTTAGCTTCCCATTCTGTCTTTCGTTTCCGAAAACCTTACTGCCGTTTCTGCTAGGGTCTTTTTGTCACACTCTGCCTCAACGTGAGACTTAATATGGTGTCAAACTGTTTCTCCATACATACGGTGCATTTCTGGTTTCTGTTTTAGCTTTTTAATTAAAAACACACCTTTTGCCACTGACACTTGTGAGAGGTTGGTTTCTAGCTCTACTTTTCCAGGCGGCAGCTGACTTCCTGTTCTGTCAGCAATGAGTTAAGCTCCTGTGTGCAAATAGCAACATCATGGCTGCTGTGCTTTGGCCATTGGCCAATTGTTTTTCCTACCTCTGCAGCCCGGATAGAATCAGAAAGGTCCATAGCCCCCAGTTGCCCTTTTGAATTGGAAGTCACCATACAGGTCATAGCAGCATAGAGACCAGGTCATGAGAACAGCCAGGGAGGACGCTGTTATGTGCTGATCCATTCCATTCCAAGATCCCGAGGTCATGAGGAGCTCTGTGGCTTCTGCTGTGTGGGTGAGACCAAGTCCCTGTCACCTTCGTACCTGTGTGGCCCCAAAGCCATGATGCTTTTCCATCATTGTTAGGAATGCTGCTGTTCTTGTGCCTAAAAACGTAGCTTCGAACACCACCCACATTCCTGAACTCTAAGAGATGTTCTTGGCCTTTGTCAGTTTTCTTCTTGAAGACGATAGACTCTGCCCAGCTCCCAGGAACAGTTGTCTTAAGAGAGCTGGAAGGAAGTGTTTGAAATGGCACATATGCCTGGGATTCTGGTAACCAAGGAAACGTGTCCCTAGTGCAAACTTCTCTCTAAAAAATGATGGTACCTTTCTGGGATTGTCTCAGAATCACCCTCAGCAAGATTCCCAAGGGATGTGGAATTAAACTAGGTCACTTCCAGAAACTGTACCAAGAGTTGACTGCACATGAAGGATTGCCTCTTTAAAAATGCACCTTGCAAAAGAGGAATCCAATGCTGAAGTTGGAATAATCTGAGTCTTGTATATAATGGGTGTTTAATCAGTCTTACCTGAATTTAACTTTCCTTTGCTCTTGCCTTATTATTTGTTTTGTGTTTATTCTTAGTCTGCTTCCCGTTTTCCATTAGCCTTTAGTTTCTTTGTATTCCCTTTTAACAATAAATTATTAAAATTACATAATGATGATTTTACTCCTCAGCTACCTGTGCCTTGCACGTGCACTTTGCTAATATATCCATCATGGATGGAATAATAAAAAAATGGAGTTGAGTTGAGGTGACTTGAAAGGCAATCCATTCAATAAATGAGAAAGTGAATCTTTAGGAATAGTTATTTAGAGGCAGAAGCCATGGCCTGAATCTGTGTTATGTGCTTTTTAGTAACATTCTTGAACAAAGACTTGAGCATTGGTACAGATCGTGTGATATTACCAACACCATGTTATCATTTTCTTACGCTTCCCAAGAATTATGAGCAATGGGCAACAGAAAAGACATATGGAATTCACAAACAACAGAAGACTAGGATGGCTCTTCTGAATGCAGGGGTCTCAACCTCTAACACTACAGTAGCCAGACAGGCTGTGCAGACCGCAGACCGACCTGATTTAAGAGAACAGGGAGTGGGTGAGTATTTTGTGAGTTTCAGGGGCGTGAATACCTAGACTTGCTTAGCCTGTGGAAGTACTTTTGACAGCCAGGTAGGTGGCATCCTTTCTTGGACATCTTTGTGAAGATGCTGTGAGCTGAAGTCCTGCTGCATTTTTCCAAGTGATGCATTTCATAATTAATGAGGTTGAAGTGGGGAGAAGTGTACATACAATTTTTGCTTGAGGGCAGATTTTACACCTGATGCCTTATTATCTATTAATTGAATTATACACCTGGGGATAAAAATCCAGTTTAGCTTTAAAGTTAAATTCTTTATTTCTGTGAAAGACCCCAGGAAGATTTTTTAGTTTTATAGTACCAGATTATTAGAGACTCACAAAATTAGTGCAGACCCTGAAACAGATCTTTATGGTCCAGAGGCAGTGATTCTCAAACGTGATAGTGACTGTGCTCCGTGGAGGGCTTCATGAACACGCATTCCTGGGCCTTCCCATTCACCAGGCCTGGGGTGGGACCTGGGAATTTGCACTGTAGTAAGTTCCTGCTTCTTCTCCTGCTCAGGGACAACACACTTAGTATTAATTGTTGCATTAAAGGAAACCCGGCTGTTTACTTAATTAGGGAAGCCATACTTCAACCCACTTGCTCAGCCAGGCGGGGTCCCTGGCTCCTCACAGAACACATCATAATCAGTGTATACCGGTAAACACTAACAAGTGGCTTTAGGGTTGGGGTGTAGGCCTGATTTATAGGCTTGCTTCTGTGGGGTGCACATGCTCCAGCGGTTCAGTTTAGACAACGATTATGACAGCAGCCCGCTTGTGAAATTCCTGAAGATTTCACAGTCATCTTTGGGATACCGCTGAATCCCAAGGAAATGTCCAGGGTAGTGCTGAGATTTACCCTTAGCTGAAACAGAGCCTTAGCACCCCTGTAAGGGTCAGGTAGGGAGGAGGTGAGAGGCAGGCAGCAAACAACCCCAGCATGGAGATGAGTGCAGTCAGCAGGAAGTAGACACTGTTGCTGATCAAAGATGGATATTACTGGCTCAGAAGCCCTTTAGTTTTGAATGAGTTGCCATCTTGAACTGAGATGTTTCACATGGGAGAAAAATCTATATTTTTATCTTCTATGAATGAAAAATTAGAAGTTGTAGCAACTCCAGCCCTGATCAGATTCTCACTCAGCAGCAATTAGCTGGAGCTGGGTAGCAGCTGTTTCCTCCCCCACCTGCACCTCATTCACGCTGGGCTGGCCATTTCTAGTTCATCAGCGTCCTGCCTCGCAGTTGCTGGCGTGCCCTCACTGTCGCTGCAGGACTGGGGTCCAAGAGAATGTGCACCCCCATCCTTGCATGCCCTTCTGGTGGGGAAGGAAGCGTGTATCCACCCTTAAGAATACAAATGAGTCAGGTGTCCCTTTGTGTCTCTTCCTTGTTTTCATCTCTCCTTTTGAGAGGAGGAGAGGAAGAAAGAGGCATTGCATTCTAGAATCAGAAACAAAGACCTGAAGAACCTTCTAATTTCTCTTTCTAAGCACTAGACCTGATGTCTGGGTTAGGATATTCCTGATAAGAGAATCCATGCACCTAGGTGGTTTAATTATTGTTTATATGACATACTTTTCCTTTCAGAGATTCTGTTTTTTTGTCACCCCAGTCTCTCTCTTCCCATTTTCTCTTCTCTCAGCATCTTGTGTCTGCCCTGCACAGATCAACTCTTATATCCTTAGCTTTTGTTCTGAGTATGGGAAAACACAAAATCCTTGCCTCAACCATGCTGTGGTTACTGTATTTGAGGGTGGAGGAAGAAGGGAGATGTTTGAAGAGTCTCCGAGAGAAAAACTATGGTTTTAAATCTAATCATTATCAGATTGAGAGCTAAATACTTTAGCAACTTTCATGAGGGAATAGCCCTGGGAATTTTCTGGATAAGTATCATTCTTACATTTTGGCAGGGTGCAGAATTGAGGCCACCCACTTTGGGGCAGAAAACTGTTTAGTACAGTTCAAATAATGTATTTCAAGAGTTTGGGTGAACTTGTAATTTAACCTGGGGGAAGAGCAAATGCTCGTGGGAAAATATTTGTGCTGAAAATGAATAAGGAATGTGCAAGTACTGTGCCCACACTCTCAGAGCTCTGGTTTGCAGTTGAAGCTGCTGCCAAGTGGTGTGGGTCAATAGCAAGTAGAAGAGAGCAAAGCAGACAGGAAGTGACTCTTGGTTGGGTAGATTTTGCTTGCTGCTTAAGAACACTGCCATTGGCTACTTGGCTTGTGGCATTCCGATCAGGTTCACCTGCAGATGAATAATCAAATCACTGAGATTTCTTAAGCATGTACTTGGTGCCACATAGTACAACACAGGTGTTCATTCCTATCGTTATCCTCACTTGTGAGTTTGGAAAACTGACTCTTGAAGTTTGTGACGTTGTGGTGATCTTGCAGCTGGGGCCAGAATCTGGGTCTAGCTCTACTTGATTCAACATTTTAAATCACACATGGTCGGGTCTGCTCTGTGGCGCAGTAGGTTAATCCTCCGCCTGTGGCGCTGGTATCCCATGTGGGTGCCGGTTCTAGTCCCAGCTGCTCTCTTCCAATCCAGCTCTCTGCTATGGCCTGGGAAAGCAGTAGAAGATGGCCCAAGTGCTCAGTCCCCTGTACCTGCATGGGAGACGAGGAGAAGCACCTGGCTCCTGGCTTTGGATTGGCGTAGCTCTGGCTGTTGTGGCCATCTAGGGAGTGAACCAATGGAAGGAAGACCTTTCTCTCTGTCTCTCCCTCTCACTGTCTGTAACTCTACCTCTCAAATAAATAAATAAAATCTTTTTTTAAAAAAATTACACATGATCATGGGGCTGGCATTGTGGCATAATGGGTAAAGGTGTTGCCTGTAATGCCAGCATCCCATATGGGTACCTGTTCATGTCCCAGTTGCTCTACTTCTGATCCAGCTCCCTGCTAATGACCTAGGAGAAACAGCAGGATATGGCTCAAGTACTTGGGTCTCTGCCGCCCATATGGGAGACCTGGAAGAAGTCTCCTGGCTTCTGCCTGACCCAGGCCTGGCCATTGCAGCCAACTAGGGAGTGAATCAACAGATAGAATATCTCTCTTTCCCTCTCTGTCTGTAACTCTGACTTCCAAATAAATAAATTGTTTTCTAACAATCTCAAGTGATCTTCATTTGCTGTGGCTCTTAAAACAGGATTACTTACATTGTGAATTAATACTATAACTAGTACTCCAACATTATTTTTCACTTTGTGTTGCTATGTGAGGGCAAACTGTTGAAATCTTTACTTAATATATAGTAAACTGATCTTCTGTATATAAAGAGAATTGAAAATGAATCTTGATATGAAGCAAGGGGAGAGGGAGTGGGAAAGGGGAGGGTTGCGGGTTGGGGGGAAGTTATGGGGGGGAAGCCATTGTAATCTATAAGCTGTATTTTGGAAATTTATATTCTTTAAATAAAAGCGTTATAAAATAAAAAAAAAAAAGGATTACTTATACTCTTTACTTCTTAACTTTATAGATGTCCAGCCTACAAATTATCTCCAAAAGTTTCATTTTTTAAGCCCCTAAGATGGGTAACATGTCTTCTCTATTGTCTGGTACATACCATCTATCCAACTATGCAGTGATCCTTTTTGACTTCTCACAGATATGGATATGTGTTGATGGTGAGTCTGTCCTATTTTATAACACATTGCTTTATGACTTGCCTTTCTTCTTATTTATGTATTTTTCTCTGCATGTAACTGATTTATCCACCAACTAGCTATATATATATATATATATATATAAAAATAAGGATAAATATCTATAATTTCATTTGGAAAAATTTGAGGACATCAGATTTTCAGGCACCCGTCTACTAAGGCAGGCAGATTCCTATCCTCTGTAAGAAGTACAGCATCTGGTGAATGAAGCATGTTACAATTTCCATTGAGAATTCTCTCATGCATCAATTTTCTGGAGATAGCTGCTGCCCTCTCAATTAACCTGGAAGTGTGCTTTGATAAAGAATTTATTTTTCTTAGAGGCCAGCTGCGTCCCTGTCCTTTCTCTGACATGGCCCTGGGCCACCAGTGGAGTGTGAGGAGCTGAGGAAAGAGAGCGGTTGCTGCCGGGGCCTGAGCCTGGGTGCCTTTGCCATCCGTCCAGTATTGCACAGTTTTATTGCTTTAGATGTGACCCTTACCACAAGGGCTTTTGGGGGTTAGGGCTCAAGTCAGCCTCCTGTACTCCCAGGACACCTGCACGCTTAGTTGGAAAACTTTCACTCATAGGTGAAACTCATTTTGGCAATCATTAATTCTGCTGTAATTCATTTAGAAACTGCACCGTTTCTATTAATGGAAAAGGAAGCTCAGGAGTCAAACAGGGAGGCTCACCTGTGCTGATAACTGCATATGGTTGATAACTGTAAACTCTGTGATTGCACCAATAAAAGGTAATAATTCCCAAGACAACCAGGGAGGGGAGTGGGGAACAGCTGCGTATTCAGCCCTTGCCATCGTGCCGGTTGTTTAGTGGCATTTATGTTGGTGGGAACTAATGTGAGTGCTGATAATGCGCTGGGAAATTTTCTCCTAGGCTAAATAAGAGGGACTGGAGACGGAGCATTTGTGTCCGTGTTGGGGACGTGGGATGTGACTGACGATGGAGCAGAGGATTTCTCCAGACAATTGCTAGGAGTCGCGAGTGCTTCCAAGAAGGCTGCAGCGCAGCCCAATCCATGTGTGGTCGAAAAGGAATCTGCTTGGCCGGCGCCGTGGCTCAACAGGCTAATCCTCCGCCTTGCGGCGCCGGCACACTGGGTTCTAGTCCCGGTCGGGGCGCCGGATTCTGTCCCGGTTGCCCCTCTTCCAGGCCAGCCCTCTGCTGTGGCCCGGGAGTGCAGTGGAGGATGGCCCAAGTGCTTGGGCCCTGCACCCCGTCTGGGAGACCAGGAAAAAGCACCTAGCACCTGGCTCCTGCCATCAGATCAGTGCGGTGTGCTAGCCGCAGCGCGCCGTCCGCGGCCTCCATTGGAGGGTGAACCAATGGCAAAAGGAAGACCTTTCTCTCTGTCTCTTTCACTGTCCACTCTGCCTGTCAAAATATATAAATATATATATAAAGAATCTGCTTGCCTTCTGGATCCATGGGCTGTGGAAACTGATACAGGCAACCACAGAGGCGGCTGAGGCTCTTCGGAGGAGCCTGAGGCTGCCTCTGTCATACAGAGGGATACCCTTTAACCTGACCTGTTCAGTTCTTTCCAAGTCCAGTTCTTCGACATTTGCAGAATACAGCTATTCCTGTAAAGCCGTTGGGAGCATTAATGCCTACACAGTAGTCCCTTGGTATCAGTGGGACAGTGGCTCCAGGAACCCCCGAGCACATCCAAACCTGCAGATGCTCAAGTCCCTTGTATAGAATGGTGCAGTATTTGCATAGAACCTACGTACATCCTCCCGTGCACTCCCAATCATCTCTGCATTGCTTGAAATACAATGGAACTGTCATGTAAGTAGCTGTTATAGTGCATTATTTACAGAATGATGACAAGAAGACAAGTCCGTACATGTTCCGTGCGGATGCACGTTTTTTTCAGTGTAAGGTTGGCTGGATCCAGGAACGTGGAACCTGTGGATATGGAGGGCTGACTGTAAGAAACTGCTTAGTAAACCTGAAGCCAAACATGAATAACCCAGGTATCTCCTGCCCTTTTAAAATTTTCATTTGAGACAAATAGTCCCTGGGGGTGCATCATTGTTAAACTCTTCTGTACACTTCTGTACACATCGAAACCTGTCACTTGTAAAACTGCCAACCCTGAGCAGGGTCTATAGTTTCCCTCTTTAAAAAACTGTCATTAGAAAGTCCTATTTTCTGGGGCTGAAAGTGCTTTTTTTGGTAATCAGGATTCCTGTGGCTGTGCATTGTGTCATTATTTTGGTCTGAGAAGACCTCATTTTCTGTGTTTCCCAACACACTCTGTAGGGCTTGGAGAAGGCACTGTCCCCATGTAGCTAATGGATGGATTGTGGGCGTGGTCCAAACCATGAGGTAGATCAGTTACCCGCTGTTGTGGATAGTCCCTAACACTATATTTCTCCCCAAATCAACTTGTTACTATTCCTGAAGGATTTTTTCCCCAGTAGTTTAGCATGGGTCATTTTCCTAGAGATGATGAAGGTAATTTTGAAAGTTTTGACCTTTTGAAAAGTTAAAGCTTATATTAAAAACCTGTCACTAAGGGGCAGGATTATTATGTTTAATTACATTAACAGGAAAAAAAAGAATTGAAAGGGAGAAATGTCTCAAGATTATTACCTTTTTATCTATCAGTCAATAGCATATGGCAAACTTGGCTTAAATAAAACAACATAGACTTTCATCGTGGAATTCTAACCACATACATGTGGCTTTGCTGTTTTCTCTCCTAGTCATCCTCACCCTTGTGAGTGCTGATGTTGTGGATGGGAAAGAGTGCATTATGTGTGAGCTGGAAGACTGGACTTTTCTCAGTAGGGCCTGTGCGGCTCCTGAGAACCTCTTAGGCCTTGGCGTTGGCCTTTGTGTCTCTGTTGTCTTTTGTGTTCTCCCCCTGGTGGCTGGGGTGGATGGGGTCTCTCCTCCTAACTTCTGCATCACTGGACTCGTGTCTCTGGGTCTCGGAGACACTCCTGTCAGTGGAGCGTGCCCCTCCCTTCCAGAGCATGGCACTGCTTCTCTCCCCTGCAGGAGCTTTGCCTTGGCTTCCTGCTGTTTGCAAAGCCTTCTCCAGCTAGAGATTGATGTGCCTGGATGATTTATGGCAGTGATTGTCAGGGACTTTTGAAGCCCATCCAATTTCAGGATTCGGGTTCTCATTTCTTGTCATTTATGGCACAGTTGATGAATTCTCACTATCAGCCGACATGTTTCATAATTGTCAAAACTTTGATTGAAGTGGTATTTCTGAAAAAAAATTATCAAAGGGGAAAAAAAAATCAAGGCTCCTTCACCACATTTTTACTTTCCTGTGCCCGCGCCCTAAACTGCTGTGACTGGAGTTTGCAGCCCCATGCTGTGCCCTGCCAGTGCCCTCTCCTTGTGCTCCTTCGCTTCTCTGGGCCTTTTCTGGACCAGATGGTAAAAGCTGTAGACAGTGGCGCCTGGAGAATGCTTCCCAGCTCTCCCTTTAGCAGTCTCTGGGGTGCATCCGAGTAGTGGGGCGGGAACAGACACCATCAAGCTCTTTCCCCTATCTTCACGGTGGTGTGCTGTGTCTGGTTTGTGCGTTCATTCCACAAGCCAACGGTTTTTTGGCTGCAGTGTCAGCTCTCCAGGGCTTTGGCTACTTTGGCAACCTAGAAATCGGCTCTTGTGCCTTGAAGCATTCCTCCTGGTCAAGCCCAGGAAAGTCAGCCAGGGATGGATCTGATCTCTGTATTTGCAGGCTTGTTGGGGTTGTGTCCTGTGCCTACGCTGCACCCCAGTCCTGTGTGTCTTTTTCTTGCAGAGGAAATATCTTATCAATCAACTGTCTCCTTTTCTCTCTACCCTGCCCCCCCCCCCCCCCCCCCCGCCCATGCCAGTGACCTCTCTCTTACACTCCGAGACTCTGAGTTTCTGACTGTCCTTCCTCACAAGCAGCCACCGCTCATCGTGCCTTTTGTATCTTCTGGAGATTTTGCCTGCGTAGATGAAGGCACTTCAAAAAGGTTGATGGGAAATCACGTTCAGTGATCAATTTACTTTGGTGCAAGAAACTTTTGAAATGCATACGTTCAAGGAGTCTTGAAAATGTTCATAAAAGATACTCATGAAAAAAATACCCTTTAATTCCATTTTCCACAAATGTTTTGAAATGCTCTGGTATACTATTCAGTTTCATACATGCAATGAAACACACACAAATACGCACACACACACCCAGAGATACGGTTTGAACTCAGAAATCTGGACGTCACCGCCTATTGAAGACTCACTGACATCTGCTGTCTCCGTTCTGCTGCTTGGTTGAAGACATCCTCCTTATCACATTCTGCCAGGACCCTGCCTCCTGTGATCAGAGTCTCTAACCCTCCAGCCCAGTGTAGCACCACTGTCTGCACTCTCTCAGTGCTCCACGCCTGCCCTTGCTCTTCCTCAGTGGGAGTCTTCCCAGTTTCTTATGCTACATCTATGTTCTCTATTGTGGGGGTTCCTGGACTGTTCATATATAGCATTTATCGCAGTTTGTAAGTTCTTTTTTGTGTGATTATTTAAATAACATCTTCCCCTCTCTACTAAACTGCAGGTTCCACAAAGGAAACTTGCTCCTTTTTATTTTAGAGGGCATTCTGTCCCGAGAGCCTGTGCATTGTTTGGGATATAGTAGAGTCTCCCATCGATAATAGATAATAGTGGAATGAATGAAACGCAAATGAAGGACTGGCTGGGTGAATGCAGTATAGGAGCTTCCTTGGGTAGAGAGGAAATACTACCTTTTGGACCTGGCAATTTTCTTCTTATTGTTTCTAACCAGTCCTTAAAAAGCCGGGGTGGCGCTGTGGCTCACTAGGCTAATCCTCCGCCTTGCGGCGCCAGCACACCTGGTTCTAGTCCCGGTTGCTCTTCTTCCAGGCCAGCTGTCTGCTGTGGCCCGGGAGTGCAGTGGAGGATGGCCCAAGTCCTTGGGCCCTGCACCCGCATGAGAGACCAGGAAAAGCACCTGGCTCCTGGCTTCAGATCAGCGTGATGCGCCGGCCGCAGCGCCGCGGCCACTGGAGGGTGAACCAACGGCAAAAGGAAGACCTTTCTCTCTGTCTCTCTCTCACTGTCCACTCTGCCTGTCAAAAAAATAATAAATAAAAAATAATAAAAAAAAAAGAAGCCGGCCACCCTGGAGATGTTGATCATGAAGCTTATATAGGAACTTAGCTTGTAGCATTTCCACTTGTTCACCTTTCTTGATTTGTTTTGTTTCTATGATGGCACATGTTTTTGAAAGATGAGTGTTCCCTGTTTTTATTTTAAAGTTTTGACACCTCTCAATGGAACGTTTAGAAGATAAGGATATGGGGGTGGGTGGTTGAGAGGAGGGGGAGGTGAGCCACTGCCACTGTAGGCTTACAGTCCGCAGAAGGTGAGATTCGTGTCCCTCATGCTCGTGTTCCCAGCGTCTGGCACAGGGTGGGTGCTTAATATGCAGTGTGGGCCGAAATGTGGGGATGCGCAGATACGCAGGAAGAAAAGCCATTGCTAATTCTGGAGCTGACATTATCATTAATGAGCAGCTCTGAGTCTATGTTCAAGTCTTGCTCCTAATCAGCTGCCGGAGATCATGTATGTGTTACTTGCTGCGGCAGCCACTGTTCCAAGTTTGCCATCTCCTTTCTCCCTTGAGTGTTAATCTTTGACTCCACAAAAGGAATTAAAAATAGAGTTTGGAGTCGGGGCATCAAGATTAATTTTGAAGTATAGTTCTGCATTTGGATGTTGTCCTCATTCTCTTTTAAAATTTGTTTAAAAGGCAGAGAAAGAAATATCTCCCATACCCTGGTTTGTTCTCCCAGTGTTTGTAGTGGGTAAGGCTGAACCAGGATAAAGCTAGGAGCTGGAAACTCCATCTGGATCGCCCATGTAGGTGTCAGGGACCCAATTGTTTGAGCCATCACCTGCTGCCTCTGAGGATTCACGCTAGCTGGAGGCTGAATCAGAAGCAGAGAAGCCAGGACTCAAACCAGGCTTTTCTTTTTCTTTTTCTTTTCTTTTTGAAGAGAGAGGGAAAGAGGGAGAGAGGGAGGGATGGATGGAGAAGTCTTCCATCTGCTGGCTCACTCCTCAGATGGCTGCAATGGTATGAGCTGAGCTGATCTGAAGCCAGCAGCCAGGAGCTTCTTCTGAGTCTCCCCCTTGGATGCAGGGGCCCAAGGACTTAGGCCATCTTCTACTACTTTCTCAGGATGTAGCAGAGAGTTGGATTAAAAGTGGAGCAGCCGGGACTTGAACCAGCTCCCATATGGGATGCCAATATTGCAGGCGGCAGCTTTGCCCGCTATGTCACAGCCCCGGCCCCCAAACCAGGCTTTCTGAATGGGGCGCTGGCATCCGAAGTGATGATGTCTTAATGGCTACACTAGTGGCCCATCTCATTCACTTCTGAAGACTGAAGGTTTTGGCTGTGTTCACCACATTGTCTCAGTAGCCTTGGAGCTGATTTACGTTGCCATAGGTCCTCTTTCTGCATCCAGAACATCTGAGGGAGACCAGCCGTTCCTATTGGAAGCTCCCTTTCTGTGCCAGTGCCCAAGATGGCTTATTTTTGGCTGTTAACCCTTTGGTTTGAATGTAGTATCCCTGTACTTCATGACCAGTGCTCGGGAACATTGCTTCTTGCTAAGAATCCTTGAGTTATTTATAATTAGCCCATTGTTTGCATACCGGTGATGTTATTGTATTTGAATTGCTTGCAGATAGTTTAATCTCTTTCAAGTAAATGATTTCTCCTTGTTTACCTTTTTGTCAGCAAACTTCCTTTTTCCTTAAATACTACAAAAGTAAACTTTACCCCACTTCGTCTCATGAAACGAAATGATTTTGCTCATTTGTGAAACATTTTGAATGCTTACATAACAATTGGTTACATTCCAGTAAATAGCTGGGACTTGGCCTTGAAATGTTTTGTAGAGCATGAGTCCATTTATGAAACCAGACGGGAGCTACAGACAAGTACTGTAGCCACCTGTTCTTCTTCTCTTGCCTCATTGGTTTGACTTCTGATTTTGCATGAAGTTATCACGTGTCAGACTATGCCAGGGTGCTAAAGACTGTGCCTTGATGCTATGACTGTTCCAGGGTTCCCAATACTTGGCGCTCCCTGCCTTGCCCAGGCCTTTTCTTCTATGCATGGTAGGATATACTTCTTTGTGTCATGAGAAGCAGTTGGTTGTTTCCTTTACTCTGCCCAATTGCATTCCTGAAAATAATAAATCACAGAAATGAATTAAAATACTGAGCAACATTTAGAGACATTATTAGGTTAATCTTGGGAGTCCATAGCTAATGAAGGCACATTAAGAATGCATGCTTATTTTTATATTCCCCCAAACCTTGCATTATTTTTTCCTCTTGCTCTCCCAGTTATATATAGTATCGACCTCACTTACACTAACTAGGTTGTTGGTCTTATGGAAGATAATTTGTACCCAATACAAAGGCAGTCACTGAGATTTCAATGATGGTTGTTTACTTGGAATTTTATGCATCTGGAGGCTAACTGAAATTCTTGGTTTTCAGCCAAGTTTCTTTTTTGTTTCATGTGGAAAACTTTTAGTTAAGACCTGGCTGTCTTGCTCTTTGCCTTTGCTAACACAGGTTGATCAGTGCAACTAAAATGATTAAGAGGATGCTGTGGATTTGGATAAAGAGCAAAAGGATTAGGACTTAAGAGTGGAAAGATGAATGGAGACGTGTGAGATATAGTCCGGGGGAACTTGGACTTGCTCACCAAATCCCAGAATGCTGTAACAAAAGGGCACCTCTTTAAGCTCCTTAGTTCAAAGGAAATGGAATGTCTTTGCCCAGAGGAATAACAAGCAAATAGAACTCACTTTTCTCTGCACCTCTACAGTCTGCAGTCCCAGGCCGAGTGTTCAGCAGTGATTTAAGCAGAATCTGATGATGGTTTTGCGAGGTTTCCACACATCCAGACACCGGCCCTAACCTTTGGGTGCATCATCGCACAGTGACATGCCTCTGCTGCATAGCATGTCTTTTGATGCTCTTGTCAGACATAAAATCTGATAGGAACTGGACTTCTTGTCTGACCCAGGGTGACCATTTTTATGTTTTTAAAATTGGCCATCTTCAGAGTGTCCATTTTATAGTGCTTCTATCTCAGTACCTGAACTTGTGCAGAGAAGTTTTATTTGAGTCATAAATTTTTAATGTCAAAACCTTCCTGACAATTATTAGCTAAATGTTTAGCCCAGAAGAGAGATTAAATACATATATCTTATAACTTAGCTACCAAATAACTTGACTCAGAAAAGATTTTCAAGTTGGAAGTAGTTTCATAAGATTTTGGGGCAAGACAGCTGAAGATCTTATATATTAGTAGTCAGAGCAAAACCGTAGTTTAATACATTATCATTTGCCTGCCATATGAAAAATACACTTGTAGGCACTTCTTACCAATTAAAGCCCTCTTCTAATTTTTTGAATAAATGTTCATATTTGCACAATAAATGATTTATAGAGAAATTTTAATGTGTATGTTTTCCACCAACTCTAAAATAACTGAAATTAGAAAGCTTTGAACTTATAAATATTGTTCTAACATATGAAGTACCCTGGAAGCTGTAAAATGTACAGCAGTTTATCACTGCAAAGTTAAGCTACATTGAAGGATGTAGATTTGGCTTAACTCTGTCATCTCCACGCAGCTCAGTAGTATGATGTTGAGTAATTTGCTAAATGATTTTTTACATATATCATTTTATTTGATCTGTGCCACTACCCATAAAGTCAGAAGGAGGGCAGATATTATCGCCTTTTATAGCCTAGGAAGCTGTGGTTGAGAGAGGCTAGTGACTCGTTGGAAGGTCGCTGAAATGCGAAAGGGCTGAAGATCACACGGACAGGATGACTCACATTCAGGTCTCTTCCCCCTGAGCCATGGAAACTCTCGTTGTGATAGCGTTTGGTCAGGCACCACCTGAAATAACCTTCTACAGTGCTTAATGTTGAAGGGCATATGCTGTGTTTTAATCAAAGAAGACAAAGGCAGTGGGGATTAACTGTATTGGTGATCCCTTTGTTCAATGCTGGGTAGCCATATATTTTAAAAAGCTCTTAATATGTGTCTTTGATCAGATAATTCACTAAGCATTGTCTTATAGAGGATTATCATGGGATCTACAATTTTATTTTTGATACCACAACTCAAATAGTTCTGATTCTACTGGATGCTTTTAAAGCCACAATTACCTTGGACACATGTGAAGAGATTCCAAAAAATTTGTAGAATAATGGAACTAAAAGATGCTTATTTTGGTGCAAAATAACATTTTGAAACCCCTGATAGATTTTTCCATATTATGTGTTTTCCATGAACTTTTTGAAAACTTCTTATAGTGGGATTTAATTAAAATATAGCAAAAAAGCTAAAAGCAAGGGTGTTTAGACAAAAGGCCATGAAGTATCTTTTTCCATACTGCTTATGGATTATGTGAGTGTAGGAACCAGGCCAGGTGGGTTTATGGCATCACTGATAATTTCCAAATAGAGTTTATTGAAATCATCTCTAGGTAAGAATTTTTAAATAGAGATTACTAGTAAAGTCTTAAATTCAGATACTTAGATTCTCTTATAAAACAAAGCAAGTCACTTCTGAAGCTACTGGAAGACCTTTAAAACAATACCTTTCAGTAAAAGTCAAAGAGAGATAAGATTGTGAAGAACCCCAAAGGTGATACCAGGGCTGCCTGACCTTGTTGGATACCTTTTCCACACTGGACTGGTCAGGCGTTGGACACCTGGAACGATAAAGCAGGTTCTTCATGCACTGGGTTTATTGCTTTTGGTTAGTCACTGCCTTCTTTAAGGCAATGTTGCTGGTGCTGAAAAGGGCAGAGTCTGGATCCTGGGTGCTTGAGTTCTCATCATGCCCCTGCCGGTTCTCCCAACTACGTGAAGGAGATGCGTCCAGTATTTAATACATGGCAAGTGTGTGAGATAGTGCCAGGTACACACAACTTCCTTCTGTTCAGATCATCCAGTTAGAATAGTCGGGCATGATGGGAAAAGAAGACACAAGGCCTTGGAGACTTCAAGGCTTGGTGAAAAGGATTCTGATGAAGATCTCGGCTTCTCTTTCTCTGTCCAGATAGTGACAGAAAATGCGTCTTTCCCGCAGTGGAACCTGAACCCACCATTTACCTGTGGTTCTTCCCACAGGTTAATGCTGGGTTACTCACGTTAATGATTATTCCTGTTCTGACAAGCAGCTGTCTGAATCATATTCATTCTCTTTCTCATCTCCGCCCTCCTTTTTTCCTCTGCCTCTCTCTCTCTACTCATACACTTTTTGTTTGTTTGTTTGAGAACAGCCATTCAGGGCACTACTGAGAGAAATATGTGCTCAAGACTAGAGAATTTCCTTTGAATCAATTTTTCTGATTCTCCCTCTCCCTGTTACTGCTACATCTCCCTACTTCCTAAGTGAAAGAAAAAAGGAATCCATGGAAGTTAGGGAAATCAAAGATTTCAGAAACAAAAACTGGATTTCTAAAGCATTGATACTGTACCAAGTTATTTTGTATCTATTTCTTTAAGACTTTTTCTTTTCTTTCTTTCTCTGCCTCTGGAGCCACCAAGAGCACATTGATCACGTTTTACAGCTTTGCCATGATAGGTGCAGTGGTTGCTTTTTTATTGAACCGTAGATTGCAGCATTATAAAACATACTCATTCAGAGCAGTAATGAAGGCCATTTTTAATTGCACTTGGGAGGCAGGGCCCTCTTATTAAATTATACCTGCATGTGCATTAGAAGGAAAGGAGAGAGAACCAGATTGTGTTCTCTTTGGCAGTTGAGGTTTCCTGGAGCTGCAGTGAATTTGGGGCTGCATGACAAAATTTGGGATTTCAGCCTTTTGGGATTGTGAGTCAGAATTTGCCCAAGTCCTGCGATTAGCCTAATGCACTTCTAACTGTTGCAAATCAGGCAGCCTAGGGGTTGGTAATAACCAGGTTTGCCCACTGGCAGGCACCTCTCCATGACTGAATGGTGCCCCAAGCTTTTGAGTTAAAAATTGTGTGGCTCTGTATTGTATTAGTTTGCTAGGGCTGCCATCACGAGGTCTACAGACATGATGGCTTCTACTGCACTAATCTATTGGTGCTCAAGGATGGAAGTTGAAGATCAAGGTGTTGGGAGGGTTGCTTCCATCTGCAGGCTGTTAGAGTCTGTCCCTTTTCTCTGCCAAGCTTCTGGTGCTCAGTAGCGATCCTTAGTATTCCTTCGTTTGTAGAAGCATTACCCGGATCTCTGCCTTCATCTCATGTTTCTTTACCTCCTGTCTGTGTGTGTGGGTCCGAATTTCTCTCTTTGAAAGGGCACGGATCCTAACTTAACGAATTACATCTGCAGTGATCCTAGTGTCTAAAGAAGATCCATTCTGAGGTACTGATGTTTGGGGCTTCACCATATGAAGATGGGGGGCAAGGGACACAGCTCAACTCGTTACATACACCTCTAGATTTGTCCTTAGTATCATAGGCACGGATGATAAGGTTGTGCTATACGTTGCTGAGAATTTCTCAGAAGTGTGGAAATTGGTCATAAAGGAAAAAAAAATCCTTATGCAGCAAATAGCACTAATTTCCTCTCTGACATTTCAGGGGAGCTTTCCGCAGAGTGAGATGGCTCCGAGCTGGTGGATGGAAATCCTGTGCGAGAGCTCCTTCCTTTTGTTGCATTTTTCCGAAGATTCTTTTGGCAGCACTGGGCTGAGTCCAGATGCCTTCCGCGTCAGGTGGTTTAAGCATGTGTGTACACGATCGGGCACAGGGTTGTGCGAAGCCAATTACAGTTGGAAACAGTTGCTTAGCTGGCAATTAGCTTCCTCACAATCTCGAATTATGCTGCTTTAAATTAAGATTGTGCAGATTTGAGTTGCTTTGATAATTTGCAAAAGCCATTTTGGGGCGATCACTACAAATGTAATCTTCCAGTTAGGAGGTTTTCTACCTCATACCTGCTTTGTTCATCAGATTGCAAGCTCATTTTAAAGATTTATCCTATGCCTTCTAAACCAAAGGCAGAGTGCTTGCATTCCAACCAGGTGAGGGGCAACACAGAGGCAGAAGCCTGGCTCTTTGTCTACTTCTGATTGCAGCTTTCTTGAGGGCCCACTTCTGGCTTGGTTACTGTTTACTTTAGCGACTCAGGTGAAAACATGCAGCAAGTAATCTTGTGTTTTGTAGAAAATCTGAGGTTTTGCAAGAGAATAGACCTCTCAAAAGTGAGTTCCGTTGTTTAAACATGAAGTAGTATTCTATTATTAACCTAGGCCAGCTGGGACAAGCTTTTTAATTAGCCTACAAAACAGAGGAAAATGTATACGGAAAAGGAGGTAGGTTGTACACAGCAGTCTTGGGTGTTTAAAAATCACTCTATGGCTATCAAGATTCAGATTCAAGCAGACAAATGGATAGCGGTATTGTCAGTTCCAGGTGATGGACCTCTTACCTTGATATATCATCACTAGGGGAACAATCTTACACGTTCCCTCTTTTATTGGAAATTGCACAAATGTTCCATGCATACTGGGGGGCTCACAGGTGACCAGGATGCAATTGGATGGTTTTCCACAAAGTGAACACATGTATGTCACCGGCATCCAAATCAAGAAACAACAGTTGCAAGTGCTCAAAAGTTTGTGATTTTGTGATTGCAACTAAATCTTGGGCCTCACCGCTGCCCCCCACCCCCCATGCCTCTCTGCTGGCAGTAAACACATTAACATCGTGGTGTTGTTTACGTTGCACGTTAACTTGTCTGTTCTGCTGGAGGGTGGGTTTAGCTCCCTTGAGCTGAGCCTTCTGGTTGTTGGTGGGACAGAGAGCAGACGTGGCCTTCAGTGCAGCCGAGCAAGGTCCTCCAGCTCCTGCCCGCCTCCCCCCTCTTCCCACGGGCCAGAGCTCCTGTGCTACCGTGAGACCACCAGGGGCTGCTCCTTCACCTCCAGGTGTGTGCGTGTTGCTCACCCCTGGCAGACCCCAGCCCCTTTGGCTCATTGCTACCGTGCTGGGTTCCTGCAGCTGCTGTATGGAAGTCTCACAGATTGGGTGGCTTTAAGCCACTGAAATCTCTTCTCTCACTGCCCTGCAGGCTGGAGTCAGGATCTCCGTGGCCGCAGGGCGGAGCTGCCTTCCACGCCTCTTGCAGGTTCTGGCAGCCCTCGGTGTTCCTTGGCTTTGACAGTGGAACTCCGGCCTCTGCTGTGTACACCTTAAGACAGGGCCGTCTATGCTGTCCATCTGTGCCTCTCTGTGTCTTTGCATGGTGTTCTCCTCTTCATAGGACACCATCACACTGGACTAAGGCTCACCCTACTCCAGGGTGGAATTACAGCTCCAACACTGTCTTCTTTTCCAAATAAGGGCCCACGTTGAGACCTTAGGAATTAGAATTCAGGAGAATCTTTTTGGGAGACTCAATCAGCTGATAACATGCATTCCCCCCTTTTTGGTTCAAACGTCTCTCTGAAGTCTTCTGGTGATATTCCTATCCCCAGCATCTGGCTCTGGTGTGCCTCTGGACACTAGAACTCCTCCCATTATAACACTCCCCAGCGTTTCCTATAACGATTTCTTTGTATTTACTGCTGGTCTCCTGGCAGAGAGATGTCAAGGATAGTTTAGTGCATTTTATAGGCCCCCCCCCCCCAAATTATCAGAAGCCTAATTTTACAGAAAAGTGGCCATCTGTGCATTTTGATGTAACTTGAAATACTGGTACCTGAAGTGTTGTCATCATCATCATTTGTTTGGTGATGGGCGAGGAGAAGATGCGATGCTTCCTGGGTTACTGAGCTCTACACCTGTCGAGTTTCTGGCATCATGGACACAGTTTCTGAATCCTTGGCCTGAACGCCCATGATTGTTGAGCAGATGTGGCATCAGTGCCTGCGAGGAGCGTAAGGAGCTTACCGAGGCAGCAGTTTAAAGACTGTTTACTGGCCGTGGTAACATTACTTCTGGATGCCTGTCTTAATTCATTTTAGATTAATCTGTCTTGTAGTTCGAGGGAAAATGAATTGAGTCAGTAGCTTCAAGACTTATGTAAAATCTGTACAGTGCTAAATAATTGAATGGGGTTTTATGTACGGTCTTGAAATTGGAATGTCAATTTGACACAAATGCTCCAAAACAGAGTGTTAGATGAGTTGATCTGTTCCTCACAGAAAAGCTGTGAAACGTCCATTCCTAGATCACCATTCCCCTCCTTTGCGGACTGTCTCAGGCCTGTTTGTTTTCCTTGAGGGATGCTTCCTCTGGGGGAGGTGTGTCTGTAGGTGTCACTGTTAGGCTTGGGGCTGCGGTTTAAGGGTGCTGCGACCAGAGTCTAGGGTAGGAAGAAGCACCTGGTGGGTTTCTTGTTGCGTCCTGGGCCCCACTCCAGAGTCTCTGACTTGGGAGTTCTGCTGTGGGATGTCCTGCAGGGAAATCCTTTGGAACTGACATCTTCAGACTACATGTTAAAGAAATATTGGTTGAGGGGATGCCAGGGTGTGCGTGTGTGTGTGTGTGTGTGTGTGTGGGAGAGGGGGGGTGGAATTCAAGACTATTTCTCATGAAGTGCATTTATTGCAACCAGGAAGCTTGAAAATATTTTTGGGTGAGGGAAAGGGCATTTTGCCAATTCAAAGAAAAGAAATTCTTGAGATTTCCCCTAAGACCTGTGGTGGGCGGAAGGCTGTGATTGCTATCTGAAACTAAATTTGAATCTTATGACTAATTCCTATAAGCCCATTCTACAGGTGGGAAATATTTGAGGCTCAAAGAGCTAACATTTGTTGAGCACTTAACACATTAAGTAGCATCAGTATTAATAGTTATTTTTGTTGTCATCACTGCACTTATTTCATTTAATCTGGAGAACAGCCCTGTAAAGTGTCATCATTGCCTTTTTAGATATGTAAAGAAAAGAGGTAATTCAAGTAATTCTCGGGGTGACACATTCAGTTTGTGACCAGCTTTCAAACATAGGTCTGTTTAATTCTATAATCTATGATCTTTTCTAGAGTTGCCAAATAAAATATAGAATCCTCAGATAATTTTTAATTTCATATAAACAGAATATTTTTAGGATGAACATATTCTGTAAACTATTTGGATATGCCAAATAACTAGGGGATCTTACTCATACTAAAACCTTCATTGTTTATCTGACATTCATCTTTAATTGGGTGTCCTGTATTTTCATTTGCTAAATCTAGCAGTCCCATACTGATGTTTGGGTCGTGGGTTTTTGAGTTGCAGGCATGTACCCTTCTCACTTCTGACTCCAAGTCCAGCCCTCTTTTCTTAAGCACCATGTCTTGTTCATACCTAACACCAGATATCTGCTGTGTTCTTTGGGGTGAGAGTGAGTGGCTTGTCTAACACACACACACACACACACATACACATACACACACACCGTAGATACAACACAGCCTAGGCCAGAATAGTGTCTGTTTCACATCAGTGAACACAGACATGGCACAGACTTTCTGTACCTACAGCCTGGATATTTCCATTTGCTTAAAGAGCAAGAGCCTGGCAGGTTGCTTCTGAGTGATAGAGAGAATGAGAGTTCTGCTCTGCTGTGACAAATTTAGGAAAAGGCTTTCATTTTGGGTAAGACTAGTGTCAGAACAGTTAGAGGAAATTAACAAATGGAGCAGCAGAACATCCCACAGTAAAAGTTTTACAAGAAACACACTACTAATTTTTTTGATTAATCGTAAATTGATCATCCCATTATAAAGATGTAGAAGCTGGTAGAGAAGTGATACATGCAGCCCGAGATCAAACAGCAGTGGTGTGCAGAGCTAGAATTTCAACCAGGTGTGGCTACACCAGAGTCCTGTTTCTGGCGCTCTGAGCTGCTCTTGAGTTTGGAGCCTTCTGCATATGCAATGCCCCTGCACACTGCCTTGTCAGAAGACGGGCAGGCTTCAAGGGACCGCAGCCCAAAGGATGTTGTAAACTCTGACCTAGGGTCAGCGTGGAAATCAGGTCTCTACCACAGGTTCCAACAACTTCCTCTATTGAATTGTAAGAATAGCAGCTTCCTAGGAAAGAGGTCACTCGGGCGGAGATTTTTGACACCTGTGGCAAACTAGGAAGCCCCAGTGACTTCCTCAGGTTTAGACCTTGACCTTGCAGGGGAAAAATAAACAGATGACCATCTGTCGTCTTCTGTGTGCAGCAGAAAGCTGTCAGCAGCCTTTTTAACTCTTGATGGTTACAGAATAGCTTTGGGCTTAAAGCTGACATCTGGCATGCACGTCACTGAAGATTCCTTACTTTGGGCGAGAGCTTGTCAAGACCTCCATCCATGCGCTCTCCCTTATTAGTGAATGCCGATGAAGCGCTTTAAAGGAAGGAAGTGGGAGTGGTAGCTCTTGCTCTGTGAGGGGAAGCCCTGAGCTGGAGCGCAGATCCTTGGAGGAACCTCCCCTGGGGCTCCTGGACCACACTCTGCCCTCACCTCTCAGACCCTGGCCCCAGGGTCAGTGTTTCTCATAGTCTTCCGTATTCTCTGTGGGACTCTTGGCTGCCACCATAGTACTCCCATCTAGAGCCACTAGAAAAGCAAACTGTTCCTGTTTCCATGTGATGAATCGGGTTCCTTGAATACAGTGAGATCCAAGTGCAGGGCGGAACTTGTCTCTGAGTGATTGTCGTTTGATGCCATAGAGCACGTTAGAGGGAACTTGATCTTAGGAAAGCCAAATGAAAGCCCTTAGGGGACAGAAAGTGGGATGGCAGTGTAGGAAGAGAAAGATGTATAGGACTTGGGAGTCAGACAAAGCAGTAGCAATCATCTTCTACATATGTGGCTCTGGGTGAGTTGTCTTAGCTTCTCGGAACTTTGGTTTCTTTAATCTGACACAGCAGTGTTATTGCTAAGGTCAGAGAGTCCCAGGAATTAAGTCAGATATTGTATGTAAGATGCTAGGCATGGTGATCCATACCCAGGCTTTCTTTACTCAACACGGTTTTCCTCCACATACTCTATTGCAAGGGGTCTTCAGAAAGGTCTGGGGCCTTGGGGTTCTGATGCTTTCACCCCACATTCAAGTGCCTGGGTTTAATTTCTGCTTCTGGCTCCTGACTGCGGCTGCTTATCCATGTGGACCCTGGGAAACTGCAGCTGATGGCTCAAGTAGTTGGATTCTTGCCACTCACATGGGAGACCTGGATTGAGTTCTCAGCTTCTGGCTCTGGTCCTGGGCTAGTACTGTCCATTTCAGGCATTTGGAGAGTAAATCAGAAGATAGGAGCTCTTGTCCTTTCCCTAACATCCACATGGGAGACCTGGTTGGAGCTGTAGGCTCCTGGCTTCAGCCTAGCCTAGCCCTGGTCATTTTGATCATTTAGGATGTGAATCAGCAGATGAAAGATCTTTCCCTCTATGCCACTCTTTCAAATAAATACAATTAATCCTTTAAAGAAATTAAAGCTTCTTGGGAAATGCATACTGTGAAAAAACTGACTTTCAAAATATTTTAAAAGTTTTATTATGGATTATTTCAGAAACAGAGAAATCTTCTATCCCCAAGGGCCCACAACAGCAGGGCTGAGCCTGGTTGTAACCAGCAGCCACTCAATCTGTCTCCCATGCGGTGGCGGTTCCCAACTATTTGAACCATCACCTGCTGCTTCACAGAGTGTGTGTTAGCAGGAAGCTGGATCTGATGTGCAGTGAGGACTTGAACCCAGGCACTCCAGTATGGAATTTGGTCTTCCCAAGAACCGTCTTATTTATTTACTTATTTATTTATTTTTTATTTATTATATGAAAGGCAGACTTATGCACAGGCAGGAAGAGACAGAGCAGAAAGAGACAGCAAGAGAGAGATCTTTTACCCAGTGGTTCACTCCCCAGATGGCCGAAACAGCCAGGGCTGAGTCAGGCCGAAGCCAGGTCCCAAGAGCTTCATCTGGGTCTCCCACGTGGGTGCAGTGGCCAAAGCACTTGGGCCATCCTCTGCTGCTTTCCCAGGCACAAAATTAGCAGAGAGCTGGATCAGAAGTGGAGCACTCAGGACTTGAACTAGCACCCATATGGAATGCCGGCCCTGCATGCAGCAGCGTTATTAACCCTGTAAACTGCAGTGCCACCACCCCACGCCCCAAGTAGCAGCTTAACCACTGTGCCAAATGCCTGTCCCTCCGAAATTTTTGTACCAAGATAAACTTATTTTTAATCCCATTTTCCACAAACTTCTTGACTTTCCCTTATATGCTAGATGGAAATGGATTTTAATTCACAGATATTTGATTTCATAAGCACCTTGTAAAATTAATGCACAGCTATTGCCTGATTCTTGAAATTCATTCATTATTATTCAGAGCAGAAACATTTAATTGGCACCTACTATGTTCCAGCCACTGCTCAAGCCAGTGGGCATAGAGTATTAGCGAGACAGGCAGGATTCCTGTCACTGTACAGCTTTGGTCCTAGGCAGGCACGTGGGTGACAGATAAATGAACAGAGGGACTGTGCCTTTGATGTCGGGTGCAGTCCCAAAGCGGGCAAGGATCAGGAGTCCAAGGACACTTGGCTGTGGTAGCTGGTGAGGACCTCACTAGGAGGTGACGTTTGAGCCCAACACTGTTGGTGTTGCACTGGCTTCCCAGCCATAACTGACAAGTAGCCACAGCTGCCCAGAGACAGCTTCGCTTGCATGTGCCTTACTGGCCCTGGCTTTGGCTTACCCTCCTCTTCTCTCACTCCACGGCTGTCCTCCCAGTGTCATCTTACTGAACGGAGTTGAGTTACCCCACCGAAAGCTGTCATTAATCTTGTCCTCCCGTTGGAGTGTTACTATAAACCTTGGCACCCAGACAGCCTGTCGCAGACGTAGCTTCCAGCAGCAGGAGAAACTGAAGCCTGAGCGAGCGAGATGGGAGCCGAGAGGCCTTACACATTTCATGAGGTGCCCGGAGTCCCTGGCAGCACTGGGGGCCGCTCTGTTGCTGCTGAGAGGCGATGCATGGCCCGTGGTGCTCAAAGTGCCCCAGCCCAGCCTGCTGCGCCATGTAAACATGCCCCCTGTGGACCTGAATGCTAACACGCGGTGGCATCGTGTCAACGCTTCTCCATCCAAACAGATGAGATGGATTTGAGGAGGCCAGGCAGACATGGTCAAGTGAAATTTACGTTGGAATTCTTCCCAGCTGGTGGTCGAACTGCTGCTTTTTTCACTTGCTTGCTTTGATGTGATATGGGGAGAGGTGAAACAGAGGTTGGTGGGAGAGGGAGGTAAAAAATCTGAAAACATGCATACTTCCTGCTGGCCCTGCCTCCATCTCCGATAAGTGTGAAAGACAGTGGTAGACGTGGATTGCTCGAAGTTTCCATCTGAGCTCGGGGATTTGGCTTCACTTATTCTTCAGCCCCATCTGCAACTCTTGGCCACTTCCTAGAACACGGTTTTCTCAACAGCCTCTTCCCTGCCTTGTTTTGCACTAAGTGTGTTTTTGCTCCAGGCGGGTATAGACCTAATGTTGGCAGATGCACATGTTGCATGCCATTTTGGAGCCAGGAAATGCTGGCTGGTATCTGGTCTTTCCTGTGCTCCGATTCTTTTTCTCTGTCCTTTTGTTGGCTTTGTTTCTGTGAACTCGAGTCACCCATCTCCGATGGCCTCATTTTCCAGTACTGAAAGTGGGAATAGGTGACCTAGCAGTTCTACTTTCTTCCAGGACTGAGGTAATCTGGGAAATGCAGTTTGGCTGCCAAGAATTTGGCATTTCCTAGACATTCTGGTGATTGAAGAGAATAAGAGAGGAGTGTGTTCAAATCTGAGAGGTGTGTGTTTTTATTTATTTATTTGTTTATTTATTTTTTCCTCAGAGTAGCTCAGGAGGTGCTGTTTCCAGAAAGGACTGGCTTATTTCTGATGTTAGTATTGTGATGTGACCTCTGGGGCATCTCCATGGTGATCCATGGGCCACACTGTCTCACATATGTTGGTTTCCAAACCCACATCTTCTAGAATTTCTACATTAATCCTTGCTTTCTTCCCTATTCCTTTTTAAATGTCCTGGATGTTCCACTACTTGGAATTTCTCCTAATGATATACTCCTATAGGTACGAGATGACTTGTATCATTAACAAAACTCAGAGGCAACACTTGCTTAGCATGTCTTGATTCTAGAAACTAAGGATTTTTATATATTTTCAACATATAGCATTCTTTTTTTTTTTTTTAAAGATTTTATTTATTTATTTGCGAGAGAGGTTTACAGAGAGAGGGAAACAGAAAGGTCTTCCATCCGCTGGCTTACTCCTCAAATAGCCGAAACAGAAGGAGCTGAGTTGATCTGAAGCCAGGAGCCAGGAGCTTCCTTCGGGTCTCCCATGCAGGTGCAGGAGCCCAAGCACCCAGGCCATAGCAAAGAGCTGGATCAGAAGATGAGCAGCTGGGATATGAACTGCTGCCCGTATGGGATGCTGGTCCTGCAGATGGAGGCTAAGACTACTATGCCACAGTGCCGCCCTGCTGCCTACCTCCCCCGCCCCCATTTCTTCTAAAAAGAACAGTGTGAGATAAGACTAATAGTATCTCTATTTCCAGATAGGACCCTGTAAATAGTACGATGCTGTAAAATTTATGTGAAATTTATGTGAAGTTAAACTAAAGACAGTTCTTAAATTGCAGCTTTTTTTAATTAATAAGAAAACACTGAAAAATAACCTAGTTGATGTGTGTAATTAAATACATAATGTTTTTGCTTCCCTATTATGGGATATTGTGTGTAGCTTCAGAAAAGCAGTACCAAATTTTTAACTTATTAATAAGAAAATATTTCCATGTTATATGAAATGAAAGCAAGTGGATCTGTAAACAGAGTATAGGAGGGTATTTCAAAAAGTTCATAGAAAGTGGTGTTAAAGCATGTTTGTTTTCTTGTAGCAATTTTTATGGTCTTCGTATAATTTTTCATAATGTTCATCGTCCATGAACTTTTTGAAGACCCTTCATACTATGCGACAACTGTGAAAGAGGTTAGAGGGAAGATGATTGTGTTTCATAATTTCTAGACCATTACCCAAGAGATTAATGATAGTGATTATCTGTGGTGGGGAGGAGCCATGCAGTAGATGAGAGAGGCAGGTAGAAGGGAGATTTTCTTTCTTTCCATTAATTTATATGTGTGTATTTGTTGTGAATCATGTGAATGTACTGTCTATTCATGACTAACAAGATAAATTTAAAATAATAATAATGAGCCTCACTGAAGCACTATTATGTGTGAAACATAAACAAACCAGCCCACATCATAGTTTAAGCAACCAGGAATGACAGCAGGCACACATGTTTGTTGATGCAGACACTGCACGTATGAATTGATCCCAGCAGCCTTGATGTGATTGATGTTCCTAGCTCTCTTTCACAGAAAGGAAACTGAGGACTGGTGAGAATCAGCCCCCGCCTTGAGGTGAGGGTGGCTAACTTGAATGCTCTCTGCCACGTTCTGCCTTGTCCCTGGATTCACTGTGCCCGTCATTGGGCAAATTCAATTCAATCAATCTGATCAGATTACAAATTATATTCTTACCTTATAAATTTGAGGGGTCCGTGGGGAATTAGTTACAGTTTAAAATGTAAATCTTAAAACTGCCTTAATGCCATGTTTTTTTTTTTTTTTAAACAAATGTGTCTCTGTGGTTACGTTTTTCTTTGTTTCTTTGAAACTTTAATTTTAAACTACAACTGAGGCACCCTTTGAGTAGATTTGTGCTCTAGACTTTTTGGGCAAGATTCAGAATCTTGGACAAAATTATATCCTAACCTGGGGTTGTACAGTGGCTTTTTTTAAAAAAAAAATTATTTTATTTTAAAGGCAGAGTTGCAGAGAATCTGAGAGAGAGAGAGAGAGAGAGAGAGAGAGAGAGAGAGAGAAAGGGAAAGGGAATGAGAGAGAGGTCTTCCATCCGCTGGTTTACTCCTCAAATGGCCACAATGGCTGGAGCTGTGTCAATCCGAAGCCAGGAGTCAGGTGGTTCCTCTGGGTCTCCCATATGGGTGCAGGGGCCCAAGGACTTGGACCATCTTCCACTGCCTCCTCAGGCCACAGCAGAGAGCTGGATTGGAAGTGGAGCAGCCGGGACTCGAACTGGTGCCCATATGGGATGCCGGCACTGCAGGCGGTGGCTTTACCTGCTACGCTACAGCGCCAGCCCCGTACATTGGCTTTTCAAAGTTTCTGAAGCTCTAAGGAACTGTTGGTAGACTTGTGTGTGTATTGATTTGCATGGAGTCCTTTTCCTTGGATGGAAGCCCCTGGTTTTCACCAAGATACCAGAAACTAAAGACCTCTTTTCTTCCTTAGAAGAGGTCATTGTCATCCTCACAAGGATGCAATTGTTCTTATGATAGACATGTTTTCCTTGACCATCACAATTTTTTTAAGAAATTGAATTAATTGCCAATAATACAATTGGGAGGTTTCACATAAAAATCTAGATTCTGTAAGTAGGCAGAAAAATTGAAAGGTTTGTCAGCCCTTGGTTGCATTTCTACATGGTAGCTGTGTTTGGGAGAGAAATGTGGGGCCTATGTCCCTTTTGGGTTTGTCTCAGGCCACTCAACAGGAGTTGCCACATGCTGTAGTCTAAATGGCATTGGCTTAGGTTCAGAAGTGGGTTCTAGTCTCTTTCCTCCCTACAGCGACTCTGAACATGCATAAGTTTCACCGGTGATGAAAGTGAGACTCACAGGATGGCATCAGCTCAAGTTACAC
The DNA here is from genome assembly GCA_949820135.1 of Sylvilagus floridanus. Lineage (NCBI taxonomy): Eukaryota > Metazoa > Chordata > Mammalia > Lagomorpha > Leporidae > Sylvilagus > Sylvilagus floridanus. Next base: position 145,016,300 of record OX463241.1, on the reverse strand, counting down.
GTTGAAGCGATTTAAAATAACATGAAAACTGAACTCCTGTTACCTGACTTCATTCTAATACCCTTTCCACCGCACTGCAGTTGTCTTCCACTTTATTTGAATTTCATAACATGATGAATGACAATCCAAGTATTATATCCGTTTTACAGATGAGCAAGCCAAGACTTGGGTTAGCTCTGAAATGGAGGTGCCTTTACTGGAATCCCGAAAAGCCAGAGCTAGTTGTATCTAGTCTTGGATTTTCTGAGTCCAGACACTAAGCCCTTTCAGTTGTGCTCAGAAACTTCAGACCCTTGTATGAATTCTGAGACTCTTTGCAGCTGTTAATGATTCTGACACGTTTGAAACAGAAGCAGCAGAGGCGGAGGGGTCCCCTTTGTTGATGAGAGTTGGTGGCAAGTTGCTGAGGTCAACCAGACAACTTGTAAACGGAGACCTGCCTTTTACAGAGCTCTCCTGGTGTGAGCACTGTGGAGTCTAGGCTACCAAGGGGTAGAGATGTTCTGAGGAATCACAAACGGTTCTCTAGAGTCCTGTAAACCTAGCTGAACATCCCTGAAAGGATTTAACCCCTGTGTACAGGCCACACCTCAGTACATACCTGTTAATATTACTTTGACTGTTGTTCCCTAGAGTGTGCTGTTGTATGCTGTGACTCATGGATGGCTGCTTGATGGGACCTTTCGTATTCAGGGCCTACTGATGGGAGCCTTGTATTGGTGACCTCATGTGTAAGGTTGCATGTTGTCTATAGTGAATGAAGCAACATAGGTGTGCTGTTTTCTTTGATGGCCTTTCCCTGTTGAAGAGTTGGAAGCCATTCTACATCTTCACTCACAGGTGATGTAGGAGGAAGTGTGCAGAGAGAGCCTGTGATCTTAAAAGACAGTTTGGGTAGTGGTGAGAGCTCTGGGCTGCGAGCTAGTCCATCAGATTGAATTGTTGGCTTTATCCTTTCCAATTTCTATGACCTTAGATTATTTGTGGGTTGCCTCCGTTTCCCCCTCTATTAAAATGGGAAGAATAGAAAGAAACTCAGGTTCCAGCGACAGTCAACATATGTCTTAGGACATATGAAATGGTGTCCTTGTGTTAGCTGCTGCTTTACTGCTGTTTTCATCATTGTTAAGATGCCCATTCTGTGTCAAATAGAGCTTGGTCCCCAGAGCTAAGGAACTGGGGACCCAGGCAGCAAAGCTGTAAGTATATATCCTTAGAGGTTTCCTTTCCGAGCTCTCATGTGGTGGGTTAACAGTCATCACTATCAGTATCAGAGCTGCAGACACCCTGGGCTCCCCTTCAGTCACAAGGAGCGTTGTTAACACTTGATGGTCTTGAAGTTGGCCCAGCCCCTTCACACAAACCCTCTCTGGCCAGCATTAGGGGGAGGAACAGGAGCTTTGGGCCTCGAGTCATGACCTCCGCTGCCAGCCTTCTTGGTCTCTGGGCTCTGTCTTCCCCACACCCATGTAAAAGTGGGTTGACAATATCTTCTTCCAAGATAGCTGGGAGGAGCAAATAGATATTGGCTTGTAAATGTTCTGCAGAATGTGGTGGCCCAGTGAGTGCTCAGTAAGTGTCCATGGCTCTCAGTACGCTTGGAAGTGAAAATGTTTTAGCTTAAGATCCTGAATGTGAATATCTTTCACCCTTGCTCCTTAAGCAAAATTGTTGCCCAAGGTCCTCAGCCTATTTGAAGACCCATAATGCCATTTGTGTATTGCTTGCAGAATGTGGGTGAACTAATTGCATCCAGGCAGGGGTTGATTTGCTTGAGATTAAATCCATAGGAGTTTCCTGGGTTTGTGATGTAAGGGAAGCTTTCAGTGCTGGTTAGAATTCTCAGGACACTAACTCCTAGATGCAGAGCCCAGACCACTGAGAGGCAAGTGACCGAAGGGTTTGGCAGTGGAAGTGGGCTTCCTCCCTGTTCAGTGTCCCCCTTTAACGACTGGAAGGTGTGGTGTGGCCGTGCTCTTCTCCCCAGCCATAAGGCTTCCTTTTTTCCTGTCTTCTGCCTACCTTCTCTTGCCTGCATTTGCCCTGTCATTCAGTAGGTATTTACGTAGCTCCTAAACACTTATCTAGGGGCTAAATGTGTCAGGTTCTGGAAATGCAGTGGTAAAACATGCATGCACACACATACGCACTTGCACATGTACCCCCCTCCCATGCACACATACGTGGACACACACGTACACATGACTCTCTGTCTTTGCAAAGTGTGCCTTATCGTTTGAGGAAGACAGAACATTTACAAAGTAAGAAGTAAAGCATGTTTGGTCTCTTCAGCCTTGTTGTGGGTTTCCATATATTTTTTTTTCTGACTGCTATTTGAGACTTGTGTATCTGTTCCTGTTCTTTGAGGGACTGCTAGCTTAATTGCTTAAACTTAAAAACCCCTTCCAACTATATTCAGACTGCCACTTACAAGGCCTTAGTTGTCCCATACCGTCACATTTAGGAAATATGATTTCATCTGCCGTTCACTACAAGTTTTGTAAATAGGAGCGGACTCTGAGCCCACATTGTAGTTATCTGGATTTGATTCCCAGCTCTGGCACCTGACTCCAGGTTTTGCTAATGTGGACCATGGGAGGTAGTAGGTGGTGGCTCAGGAAGTTGGGTTCTTGCCACCCACGTGGGAGAACTGCATTGAGTTTCTGGCTTTAGGTTTCCTGTCTGTCCCAGTCCTGTCCATTGCAGTCATTTGAAAAGTGAACCAGTAGATGGGATATCTCTCTTGGTCTCTCTCTCATCCTGTCTCTCAATAATAATAACAATAATAATAATAATATATTTGTAAGCATTTTATAATTTGATGGTTATCTGGCTTTCTGTTAATTGTGCTAAAGGGAAGAATATAGTTAATATAAGAAATGTGAAAATGTACCTAAGTTAAGGTTTATACAAAATAAAGGGTGCTTTTTGCTTCCACCAGTTGTCAAATGAGTTCTGTTATTCTGCAGGATTTTTCTTTAGAAATTAGCATATAGTGGGTTGGCATGTTTGATATGGAGCAGTATTTATGTTGTATCCAAAGTGGGGTAAATTTACATTTTGAACTAGAACATGTATATCTGATTTTGGGGCAAATCAAATAGGCTGGCAATGAAATTTTAAGAAGTCTATAAAGTGTTTTTAAGTTTATTGGAAAAATCTCTGACCTTGCTACACAGCTTGCAGGCTTGTAAAGGGTGCTTTTCTTTCTTTCTTTTCTTTTTCATTTTTGATTTTAACTAAAAAAGTCTAGATTCTTGTAAACATTGTGTAAGAGTTGTAATGGGACCTAGGAATTCTCCAAATCTTAATTCTTAGTGGCTTCATGCAACTTTAACAAACACTGGGAAACCTACACTTTTTTTTTTTTTTAAAGATTTTATTTATTTATTTGAGAGTTAGAGTTACAGATAGAGGGAGAGACAGAGAGGAAGGTCTTCCTTCTGTTGGTTCACTCCCCAAATGGCTGCAACGGCTGGAGCTGAACCGATCCGAAGCCAGGAGACAGGTGCTTCTCCTGGTTTCCCACTCGGGTGCAGGGGCCCAAGGACTTGGGCCATCTTCTAATGCTCTCCCAGGCTACACCAGAGAGCTGGATTGGAAGAGGAGCAGCCGGAACTAGAACCTGATACAGAGCCTGGGGGTCTGAGCTGCTTGGCCATGGACGCTGCCTGTAAGCTGAGCTCTAAAATAGTTCAGCATGTCCCATCACTTTTCCTTCATTAAATTTTTCTTCTTTATTACTAATGTGATAAACATTATTTAGAAATATTATTACATCTTAGTTGTATTATTTTTATTTTGTATATATTTCATAACATACATTTTTATCTATAGAGTAGAGCATGTATATTACCTAAAACTAAGCCTGTATGTAGGAGCTGCGTGGTCAAACTGCATTTTTGAATGATGGGTGAGTGTACAGTGGAGAATTTAGAAGACCACAGAATGAGATGATCTTCCTGTGACAAGGGCCTCCCAGGAACAGGCTCATTGTGTGTTTTATTGTGTGTGTGTGTGTTTTTTTTTTTTTTTTAAGATTTATTTATCTGTTTGAAAGGCAGAGTTATAGAGAGAACACAACACACACACACATCACACACACACATCACACACACATGCAGAAAGAGAGAGAGAGAGAGAGAGAGAAAGAGAGAGATCGATCGATCGATCTTCCACGCACTGGTTCATTCCCCAAGTAGCCTCAATGGCCAGGGCCAAAGCCAGGAGCCAGGAGCTTCTTCCAGATCTCCCACGTGAGTGCAGGGGCCCTACTTGGGTCATCCTCTGCTGCTTCTCCAGGCCATTAGCAGAGAGCTGGATCCGAAATGGAGCAGCTCGGACTTGCACTGGCACCCTGTGGGATGCTGGTGCCACAGGGAGAGGTTTTACCCACTACACCACAATGCTGGCTCCTATTTTAGAAGTTTAACTAATTAAACACATTTGGATTACTAAATGAAGAAAACATGCAGGACAATGGGGAATTACTTCTCCTTAATCCACCCTTTCACTTCTGCATCTCCAGGGTGTGTTGGAACCCAGTTTTAATTGTATAGGGACCTTCAAAAGGTCATAGGCAGTATATATTATGAAAACACCAGCCGGTGCCGCGTCTCACTAGGCTAATCCTCCGCCTGTGATGCCAGCACCCTGGGTTCTAGTCCCAGTTGGGGCGCCAGATTCTGTCCCGGTTGCTCCTCTTCCAGTCCAGCTCTCTGCTGTGGCCTGGGAGTGCAGTAGAGGATGTCCCAGGTCCTTGGGCCCTGCACCCACATGGGAGACCAGGAAGAAGCACCTGGCTCCTGGGTTCAGATTGGTGCAGTGTGCTGGTCGCAATGCACTGGCCGTAGTGGCCACTTGGAGGGTGAACCAATGGAAAAAGGAAGACCTTTCTCTCTCTCTCACTGTCTAACTCTGCCTGTCAAAAAAAACCACCATGGATGGTTTTTAATTTTTTTTTTGTACTGAAATGGTCTTATCTTTAGAGATTTTGCTACTTTTATAGGTACAGTCACTTTCTTTGTGTTTGTAGAACTGTGGTCTCTTGCTCTCCCTTCCTGTCTCTTAAAAAGATAAGCATCTAACTATGACATCCATGATGTGATGATTTGTCAAGCGTGCTATTTCCAGTTCTAGTTACTAGGAATTGCACGAAGGCATTGGGAAATGGCACTGGGCCTGTGCTCTGCTTTATTCAGATTGGCTGTTTTCCAAGGCCCCGTAAGATCAATGATGCATGGAGTGCTAAAGGGCAGCTGCAGGGTCAGGCATATTTACTGCTTGCTGGGGCATGTTATTGACCAATAAGAAGTTAAACAGTGCCTGGCTCTCCTAGCTGAGCCTGTGCCTCTTCGGCAGGAAGACGCGAGATCACCTCGGGCAACATCCGTTTACACAGACAGATGTGTACAACGGAACCAAGGCTTGCAGCTCCGGGCAGCTCGTGTGTCTCCAAGAATTCCACTATATTTGGGGGCGGTCGCGAAGCCCTGCCGCATGTCTGTGGTGGCGTGTGTGGTTTGCCTCTGCCTTCAAGGCAGACAGAGATCATTTCATTTTGAAACCTCTGACCCAAGGTCACTGCAAGGTTTGTCTAGGTGACATGTACTGGCTCGTGTTTCCTAATGCTAATTGCCTCCATCTTTCCCTGTGTCCCCTCTCTCCTTCCTTCTTTAGGGCCATTAGGGTCTATCCTAAAGGCCCTTGTGGTTTAAAAACTAGGTCCCCACTCCCTATGAGATAGCCCTTTCTTTTTTGTTTCTTGCATTGAGGATTACATTTGTGTGAGCTTCCTAAAAAGCAAAAATCATGTGTTTCTCTAACCTCTTCCTTGTAGTGGGAATTTTTGTCATATTAGATGGTTTGTGTTTTGGGAAGGCATAGATCTGAATATCCCTAGCACTTCAAAAGAGTGTCTAACGCTGAAGTGTGTTTAGGAGTCCATTATTTCATCACATTTAATACAGCCACAAAGATGATAAATACAGTATGTGCCTGAGGTAGGAAGACCTGAGAGTACAGTCTCCATGAAGCTTTGTACTTTCTGCGATTCCAGTCTCTCTAGAATCAAAGTGTAGGAGTTAAATTGTGTGGTATCTCATATAGATTTATCCAGACTCATCTCTCTTTAAAATCTGATTCAAATATTGACTGTTACTTGGGCATTACTTAACTGGATTTTTACTGGTTTAGGCAGTGGGAAATGTTTTGTGCAGAATTTGACTGTTTTCAGACCCGAAGTAAGCTTTTGCGTTGTTTCTAAACGATTCTATTAAATACTAAATTAAATCAATCAGCATCATAAGTGATGGTGCTGGGTAGTTACTGCTGGGTTTTCACATTCTCCTTTGAAACCTAGTTGGCTTTCGATATGCCAGACTCTCATTCCAGAATTTCTGAAAGGAAGAGGAAGAGTGAATTAATGTCTGCCACGGGCCTGCTCTGTCCCTGCCGTTGTGTTATACATAACTTATATTCCTTCTTTTCTTGGAACTCCTGTGTGTTCCTGGCGTTACCTTCCTTTTATAAGGAGAGAATGATGAGCTAGCTTGGGCGAGGCCACTCTTCTGTTAGGGAGACTTTGAGCTAGAATTAGAATGTGGCGCTGACTTCTGTGCCTATAATTTTTCTGCTTCGGTTTCACTAAAATGGACTCCTTCAGGTTCATTTGGTATTGCGAGTTTGCCTTTGGTAACAAGTGCCCAGGAGCACCCATATGCAGTTCTTGTATATTTTTATGATGGGCACAGAACTCTTTGATATTTACACTTTCTTGTCCTCAGGGTTAGCGTGAATCCACTGATGGAAACAATTTCCTCTTTAAAAATGCAGAGTTTCCCAAATGCAGGAGTAGCAGGGGATTCCCTGTCTCAATGAAGACCTTTTGCAGAAGCATGAAACTGGTGATCACGTGGGCAGACATTTGGCGGTAATTGAATCACTGGGCACAAGGGCGCGTGTTCTTCCCTTCAGTCATGTGAGGACCCAGCAAGCAGGTGCCATCTGTGAAGCAGAGAGCGAGCCCTCACCAGAAACCGAATCTGTTGCTGCCTTGAGCTTGACTTCCAAGTTTCCAGAACTGTGAGCTGTACATTTCTGTTGTTTATCAGTTACCTGGTCTGTGATATTTTGTTATAGCAGCCTGAATGGACTAAAATACCATCTAAGCAAATTGATTACCCTTCAATTAAAAAAAAAAATTCTTACTTTTTTAAAGGAAGATTTTAAAAGATTCTTTTTTATTTTGTTTGAAAAGCAGGGCCGGCGCCTTGGCTCACTAGGCTAATCCTCTGCCTGCGGCGCCGGCACCCAGGTTCTAGTCCTGATTGGAGTGCCGGATTCTGTCCCGATTGCCCCTCTTCCAGTCCAGCGCTCTGCTGTGGCCCGGGAGTGCAGTGGAGGATGGCCCAGGTCCTTGGGCCCTGCACCCCATGGGAGACCAGGAGAAGCACCTGGCTCCTGGCTTTGGAACAGAACAGTGCGCCGGCCGTGGCAGCCATTTTAGGGGTGAACCAACAGAAGGAAGACCTTTCTCTCTGTCTCTCTCACTGTCTAACTCTGCCTGTCAAAAAAAAAAAAAAAAAAAAGCAGGTTCACTCTCTCAAATACCTGCAGTCACTGAGACTGTGGGCTGGGCTGAAGCCAGAAGCATGGAGTTCAGCCCAGATCTCCCACATGGGTTACAGGGATCCAACCACTTGAGCTGTCATTTACTGCCCTCCAGGGTGTGCATTAGCAAGAACGTGGAATGGAGAGTAGAGGCAGGACTTGAATGCAGACACTGCAGTGTGGTCAGCAGGCTTCCCAAGTGGCAGCTTAATCCCTGAGCCACACACCTGGCCATTTCCCTTTTTACTTAGGAATGGTCTTCAAAAAGTCCATAGAATGTATATGTTATGGACAGATATGCATGGATTCCCCAAATAGTTTATACCAAAATAAGCTTATGTTCTAATTCTGTCTTCCACTACTTTTGAACTACCTTTATGTAAGTCAGTTTAACAGTTTGTTCATGTTTCTTCTTCCTTGATCTCATCCCCAAAGCAGTTTCTATTTGACTTTGTGACATTAACTACTTGTTCTTTAGCCTCTATTAAGAGCTGCCAAATTATGGCCCATGGGCCATATGTGACCCTTACAAAAAAAAACAAAAAGGATTGTTAACTTTGGCCTATATTAATGATTTTGGCTTTATGTATGCATTTATTTTAAGCAACTACCAATCCTTCCTGAAAGTAGGTGGGGGTAGAAATTAAATCTGTATCTATCATTGTATCCCAGTTGGTCATGTTGAAAGTTTGGAATTATGCCCATCCTATTTTTATAGCAATTTGTGAAAAACAGACAGACGTAGCATGATGACTGTACACCATACAGCAAAGGGCTAATTATTGCCCAACTTCTGATGTCACCACTTACATCATACAGACGAGCAGACATGGACTCTCCCTCTCCCCTAATGAGTGAGCTTCATTGCGTGGAGGATTTGGAGTGCCGTGCCCTTTCCTTCACGTGGCATTTGCAGCTTATTGATTGCCCAGGCACAAGGAGGTGCAAGTGTGACACAGGGGAATGACTGACAAGTTGATGTCTGATCTCCCACTGTGTGCAAGGGCAGATACGATCACAGAGAAGTTGTGTAGAATAAAAGTCGTGCTCTGTTGGCCTGTACCTGCAAAGGCACTGGTGGAAATTTTAGCTGCTTCTCCTATAAGATGTTAACTGCTTGGCCCATAATGGGCCAAGTGGCATTGACATAGATGGAGTGTTCAATTGTGTTGTTATAGGCCTCTTTACCAGACCTGTTTATCCTTTACCTGTTGCTTTTCTTTTCTTCTCTCCCGTCTTCCTTTAAGAAATACAGGAATAATATAGTTTTGCAAGAGGTCTAAGATATTCTAATATGAAAATTTTTTTTCCAGTTGCTGTGGATGCATCACAAATTACTCCAGAATTTACTGGCATAAACAGCAGCTTATTAAGTTGATGGATACTGGTCGGGAGTGTCAAGCTACGGAAGGGGCAGAGCACAAATTTGCCTTTGCTTCCCCATGGATGGGGCCTCGGCTGAGGAGCTCAAAGACTGGGGCTTGAAATGATCTGAAATAGAGCTGTCTAATAGGACTTCCCGTGATGCTGAAAATATTCCAGAGTGGTGCCCCCTTACCCACATGGGGTACATTCCAAGACTCCAGTGGATACCTGAAACCTAGAACCAAGCCATTACTCCTATACTTAATATTATATTTTTTTTTCTTTTATTTTTTAAGATTTTGTTCAGAAATCAGATTTCCAGGGAGACAGGAGAGACGGAGAGATATTCCATTGGCTGGTTCACTCCCCAGGAGACAGGAGAGACAGAGAGATATTCCATTGGCTCATTCACTCCCCAGATGGCTGCCTTGGCTGGGGCTGGGTCAGGCGGAAGCCAAGAGCTTCCCACGAGAGCTGCAGGGACCCAAACACTTGGGACATCTTCTGCTGCCTTTTCCAGGCATTAGCAAGGGAGCTGTATCAGAAGTGGACCAGAGGCCGGTGCTGTGGCATAGTGGGTAAAGCCACTGCCTGCAATGCCAGCGTCCCATATGGGTGCTGGTTTGAGTCCCGGCTGATCTACTTCCAATTTAACTCTCTGCTATGGCCTGGGAAAGCAGTGGAAGATGGAATAAGTCCTTGGGCTCCTGCACCCATGTGGGAGACCTGGAAGAAGCTCCTGGCTCTTGGCTTCTGCTTGGTGTAGCTTCCTTCAGCCATTGTGGGCAATTGGGGAGTGAACCAGTGGATGGAAGACCTCTCTGTCTCTGCATCTCCTTCTCTCACTGTGTAACTCTGACTTTCAAATAAATAAATAAATCTTAAAAAAGAAAAAGAAGTGGACCAGCTGGGACTTGAACTGGCTCCCACTTGCAATGCTGGTGTCTCAGGTCATGGCTTTACCTGTTATGCCACAAGTATGCCACAATGCCGGCCCCACTGTTTTTTCTTGTATGTATACACCTATGATAAAATTTAATATATATTAGGCAAAATAATAATAGATTAAACAATAACTGATAACGTAGAACAGGTTACATGGGGAGGGGAGGTACGGCAATTGGTGGTAATGGAGCTTGTGATAAAATGAAAAGGGTGGCTATCTCCAAGACCTATAATATCTATCATGATAATAGGCTGGCAGTAGATAAGAGCCCGTTAGTTTAGACACATAGTCTCTGACGAAGCAACAGGACAGCTGGATCTTAACTTTGCACAGGAGTGGCTAAGGTGTTTACCAAAGAAAAGTTATTTAGGCAAAAAGTGAACATGTATGAAGGAACTTTAAAAATTTCACATAAATTGCATATTATGAAAAGAACTGTGTGTGGATTTAAAAGTTTCTTGCGTAAAGGTAAACTTGCCTTTTACAACCTTATAGAAGTACCTCCATACAAAGGCAGAAAAGGGGGAAAAGCTAGGCTTTCACTGGACACGACTCAACCCTGCGATGTCGGGGGAAAAAAGGAGTGTACAGCTGCCCCCCCAGAGCATAGCCTTCCTGTGAGTATCTGTCCCCACTGGCACCACACGCCCTGAGAACCAGGCACATACTCAGCAGGTAGCCCATCCAGAAAAATCCATAGCCCAAGGGGGTATCATTGATAAATGACAGACAAGTTGTCTGCCAGCAGGAAGCGTGGATTGGATTAGAGGATCCTGGGACCATGCTGACTTTTCTAAAGAAGATCTGCCTCCAAGAGGACCAAAGATGCCTGAACACATGATCAGCATTGAAAACAAATATTGATTGGACCCTGCTGGGGAGCTAGCCAGAGTGGGTTAGAATCAGATATCAGACAGTGCTGGGTGTGGAAAACCATTAACTGTGTTGATTGACCAGAATGAAAGCTCCATTTATTTTTAAGATCTCAAAAATGAGCCTGAAATACTCGAGTGGGTAGAAGGACAGAATTGACGGTGAGAACTCAAGACTGGGCAAAGGCATCTGTCCCAGGTGGCTGTTGCTACTCTGGGCACTGGTCTTGGGAGAGTCTTCCATACCGGCTATTCTACAAAGCGTTTTCTGGACCCATGACCGATTCTTAATGCTGTGCAAAATCCGCTTAATTGAAAGTGGATGTCCAAACAGCTGATGTTCTGTGGTTTTCAGATTTGGGATTCAGACCGTCTGCTGGGTGTTCTTATTACACTGGTAGAAAAATACTCTGGCTGAGTCTGATTGCATCTGACTGTTGACTGAGCTAGAAATATTTCTGTCACTGCCAGATGTGTAAGATACTGTAAAAGGAGCTTTTTCTCTAGCAGATGAGATTCGCTAGCTCCATGGATCTAGACTGACTGAAGCAGCTCACTGCTCTGTGGCTAAGGCTCGATTTGGTTCAGCCATTGCTTTGAAACACAGGCATTCAGGAATCTGATCTAGAGTCCTTTCAGAGGAGATTTTCAACATCTGCCACTTTTATTTTTAAACTTATGATTTGTTTGTCCTTCGCTATCAGCACTTCGCAATAGAATTTTTTTGGGGAATGATGAAATGTGCTCAGTGTGCCTGGTAACCATGAGCCAGATAGGAATGTTGAGTCCTTGAAATGTAGCTGGTGCAAATGAGGGGCTGCATGTTTAACCTGGTTCACATTTACATAGCCCTGTGTGACGGGTGCCTACCCCTTGGACCAGCACCGTTCCAGGAGCTGCTTCAGAGATGGTATTCGCTGAGAAGAGAGTAAGAACTTTGCTAACTCCCTAACTTTTCAGCAGTATCTTAAGTCGGGGTTTCTTCGGGAACAAATCTCTGGAAAGAAGTAATGGCTGGAGGTGCAGAATAAGGATTGAGATGGAGCATTGAGAAAGGGTCCAGTTCAGCTATAAAATCTGGCTTTCTTTTTTTTCTTTTTTGCTTTATTCATTTTCCTAAAACATATTCTACAAAACAACTAGGGCATTGCTAGTGGTCTCATAACCAGAGAAGTTTGGGGAAGGCCAAGTTACTTTCACTTAAGCAGATTTCCATTCTGAAGCTTTTCCCAGACTTAAATATATTGCTCCAAATTGTGAGTATCCCTTAGGGGCTATTTGTGGTGTTGGTGCTAAATATATTTTGTTTGATCAGAGCCCCTTTTCTTTTTCTGATGTTACATTATGATGCATATGCAGTGAGTCTCTCTGCCACAGTAAAAGAGAAACATGAAGTATATTATGGATGCTGTGTCCCTCTTCTGAGCTTATACTTGTGGTTTGACTCTGATCATTGCATCACTGTGTTTGCCTTATTGGTTAACTCTTTGAGAAGCACATATCCACATTGGCCTGGTTACATTGCACATCCCTCAAGGCCAGGTATCCAAGTGGATTTGAAGAGTTTTAGTAGCCCTTTTAGCCCAGACTGTAACGTCTGGCACCAAAAGCCTGGATATAGCCATTTCTTCTCTCTCTCCTGGGACGAGGGAATACTTTGTACCTATACTACTGCTGTGCCACTGCCGTTGACTTTCTGAGAGGTTCAGTTTAGTTCTTGTAGTTGGAGAAATGCAATCCATCCATGATTGATTCTCTCCATCCTTCTCCCTCCCTTCCCTCTCTCTCTCTCTCCCTCTCTCTCCCTCTGGTCCTCATTTAGATGTGAGTATAGATGTATGCCTACTTTTCCATTTTTAAATAACATGGTCAGCCAGCAAGAGACAGAGAGCCTCTCACAGCTCCCTGTCCCTGTACATGAAGTGAGATGCAGTTAGTTACTAAAGCAAAAGAAAAGAAAAAAAAGAAATGCAAAAGTATGCAGAGAAGTGTTTCGTCTTCCTCTCTCTCAAAATTGTTCAAACTGAAACTCGGTCTTCCAAAGAATAAGTGCCATTCGGTTTCTGAACTGGGCCTGTTCTCTTTTTGGTTGGAAGGAAGTTTGTGCCACAGGACAGAAGTGAAACCAGCAAGGTGCTGAGGTGTTGAGCTTTATGAAATGACAGCAAAGCAGCAAAATGGTGTTGTTCTGATTGACAGTGTCCTCACCGAGGGGCTGGAGAGAATTCCTGGAACAGGAGGCATAGACAAGGTCTCCAGTTCTCAGCTCCCATGCCAACCTCACGGTCACGGCCGTCTGACTGCCATGGAGGGAGAGCCATCTCTCCTTCCTCCCCTTAGTGGTGATCTGGCCTGTGCCCATTATCTTGTCGGGAGACAAAGGGTCTGCAGACTGGGTGCCTGTGAAGGGTGTCAGCATTGGCTCTGCAGGCTGAGGGGAGCTCAGGAAGCCTGGGGAGAGAGTGCCTGGCTAATATATGAGGCCTGGAAGCCTCTTATTTGTTAAGAGGATTCATGAGTCTCTGAGGAATGGAGTAATCAGGGCTAAGGGAAGATTTGGGTCCAACCCTTTGTATCCTAAATCCATCTGCCTTAACTTTTTAAAAAAAATTTAAAAATTTTTTTCTAGCTAGTGGAAAAGAGGAGGTCCCATAGAGGTTTATTTGAGCAAATATTTGCTCTCCCTAATTATGTACCCTGAGCAGCTCTCCTGAATGTTTAATGCAAACCTTAATATTTACAATAGCATAAGGAAGAGTTTATGATGTGTTTGGGAGGCTTCCGATGTTGGGGTAATAATTCTTCTTTGCTCTTATATAAGACTTTTCTTCCTAAGAGACCTGAGCCATGTTTACCTTAGCCACTGTTCGCACTGAGATGGAGTAAGGGAGGTGAAAACTCTAGAGGAGGCAGGAGCCCCCTTGGGCAGCTGCAAACATGTTTTATAGGTGAGATGCTTGTCTTGCCATACGTTTTGAACTAGCCCCGACGGAAGCATTTAGGATTGCCTCCTGCTGTGCACATGGTGAACGCCCTGGGGGCCACACTTGGCTGTTGACCCCAATGGAGCTGTCTTCTGGCTCAGATCTCTCCTCTGTGCCAGGCCAGTTCACCCCTTGTTCATTAAAGACCGTGGGGTCTGGAAGAAATGAATTAGCATCATTCTCCATCTTTCGTATGGACCTTTGGAAGGTTGTTTAGGTGCTTCCTGTTTCTTACTTGTCCAGCACATGTTACAGATGTCATTCCCATGTGGTTTTCGTGAAGATTAGACATAGTGCCTAGGTAAACTCTTGTGTTCAGGCAGTGGCTTTTACTGTCTCTGTCCTTGGAGAGTCTCTGGGCATGTCAGGGCCACCTTCATTTTGCAGGTTGGGTAGCAATGGACTCCATCATGCTTTCCAAAGTGTTTTCGCCATGCCTGGTATCCAGCGTCATACAAAGGGGGCAGTTATTCTGGGGTCCCATCTTTCCAGAGTTGCAGAGGAAGGAGTGATTATGTCTAACTCAAGCAAGTGATAAGACCTATTATGTGATCAAGACCTTAAGGTGAGCAGTGTAGACACAAGTGGGAGCTCTACCTTTTAATACCAGATGCATAGACCCAATGCTAATGTTCAGTAACCTCATGAGTGGCCGCTTACTGCCAGAATGGGTGCAAATAGCTACAGAGCATTTTGTTGTTGGGAAAAGCATGTATTTAGGTGAATAAGATTAAACATTCCCTTTCTGGGTTGCTGGAATGTGCTGTGATGTCTCTTTGGCTCAGGAGTCTGCTACGTTATCCACTTTTTAGAAGTTTGGTTTGATGGAAGCTGTGTCTGGCTTTGGGTGGTCTTGGTTTCTTAGAATTTAACATGAAGTCACTTGTTTCTAGTCTGCAGTCACTAAACAAAATTCCTCTCCTTTCCTTAACTGTTGCTGTCTGCAAGGGCGGAAAACAATACATTTCTCTACAGAGAGAGACCCGATCTAGCTTCCGAAGGCGAATTTGCTTTTGTCCATTTTTCACCAAGCAAACACATTTGATGGGTAGCTTAGTTGGTGTCACTTGAGCACAATTGATGGAGTCTCTTCTGGTGGGCTGGCACCTGTTGTTCTAGGGCAGCAAATGCAAACAGATAACACCTCATGCAGATTAGTTCCCCTTAGTGTGAATGTTGATGTGGGACGTGGACTTCCTGTTCTAGACATTTCTTTTTTGAGGAGTTGAGTGAGTGACTGTTCTCAGACCACAATATGAGCCTTGGTAGGTGACAAATGACTACCAACAGGGCTTCCCCCAAGTGGAACTTCCGTATGCAGGGAACCCTTGCAAACAGAATGGACTTGGGGATTGGCCAAGTAAGAAGAGCTATTGAGCCAATACTGCAGGCTCCATCGTGAGTCCTAGGAATGACCTGAGGAGTCTTTGCTCTCCAGGAGAGCATGCTCTGTTGTGGTACACAGACAACAGGCATGGGGGCAAAGTTAAATGAGTGAGTGTAGGGGAGAGGCGGTGGAGTAGAAGCAGGGAGACCCTTTCAATATGCTCTGGACCAGAGCAGCATGGCTTCGAGCAGGGGGAAGCCAGGGGAGCGGGGGAAAGAATTTGCCTTGTGTTCTGGAAGTAGAGCCAGTGGAACTTGCCGCGTCTTGCTTCTGCTGTGGCTTGGCTGTGCTATTTCACTTCTCTTTAAAACCTCCATTTATTTTTCTCTGTAAAGGGGAGATACTCGTAAACCTCATGGAGCTGTTGTGGTTAAAACACAATAGGTTTTCAGTTCATAGTTGTTTTCTAAGTCCTCACACTCGTTTTCAGAGGCGAGTCCTTATCCTATCTCTGTGTGGCCACCGTGAGCCCACAGTTGGTCTGACTCAGCACACAGAGACCACCCTGCGTTTGGCAGCAGCTGGTTATCCCCCCACAAGCCACCTTCTGCTTGTTGGGGCACAAGTCACCCAGGGCAGCTTGGGAAGAATCTCCTACAGGAGCTGTTCCTGACTCCGAGGGGCTGGAGGATGCTGGCGGTAGGGTAGCTGCGGGTGAAAGGGTGGAACAGCCCACTGCAGGCCTGCCCTGGCTTGCAGCCTGGTTGGTCCTGTCTGCTCTTCTCTTCTCTTCTCCTACCATTGTCTTCCCATGCCTTGGTTCCCATTTACACACTGGTTTGAAGACTGGGCTCTGAGCGTCCTTTGCAGAGTCACCTAGGACTGCTATTAAACCTGCAGTCTCCTGGTCCTACCTCAGACCCCCTGAATTAGAGTGAGTGACACTTTTCTATGAGTTCCCTAATGTAGTGAGCCTTATACTCCCTAAATTTTGGGCATCTCTCACTTAGGAAATTTGATTTTGCTTATTAGAATAACAGCTAATATTTATTGATGGATAACTTTGGGATACTGCTTGGTGTCTTACATACAGTCACAGAATTAATCTTTAAAAAAAATAACATGAGAAATAGATACTAATATTACCCTTGTATCACCGGTCAGGAAACTGAGTCATGGAGTATTTAACTAATTTGCTCCAATACTGATTGAAGAGCTAGTGTTACAACCCAAGTTGCAGGCTTGTTCTTGCCCGTTCTGCCCAGCCTCCGTTGAGGAGTGGGGTTTCATGAATGAGTTTTCCTAGTTTGAAGTGCGTGAGTGCTGGGTGACTTAACGTTAAAGGGAGCAAGTCCAGCAACAGGTAATTTTGAATGAAGCCCAGATTTTGACTGGAGTGTCCCTTCTGCCCCCAGTCGGTTATTGTGAGGCACTATTCCCCTTCATTGCATTTGGTGAGTGGGACCCCATTGTACAGCCATGCTTTTCACATAGACCTTTCCCTGCTATAGGGCTCTGTGTGCCGTGTGGTGCCCGTGCTGTCCCGTGCTGTCCTGCATGATCAGCCCCTGCCTGCACAGGTGATGCTGCTGTCTTCCCCACACTTTCGCTTGATCTGCATCTTGGAGGCTATAGAAGGAGACAAATCTGGGGATTTCCCAATGTCTGAAGCGTGCTGAACGGATTTTTGTTTCTTCTCAGTGCTTCCAGGTTAGCGTCTGAGAAAAGTTGGCCCTGAAAAGGGGACCAGCCCCAGCAGGTCTGAAGATAGAAATCAATCATTCCATTCATAGTACTTCCTACCTCTGTGTCTTAGTGCTTCTTGCTCCCATGGGGAATTTGCTAAAGAACCAGCCTCACAAATAACCAAAGCTGGAGGAAGATTTTTGATATATATATAGATAGATGGTAGGGTCCCTAGGAAATATTATTTAGAACAGAGTGGGTGGGGAGAGGTTTCAACAAACGTTTTCTCCTTGCATCTCCGCTTCTGAACCTGTCAAAAAGTACTACTTATACCCGAGTCCAAATTTGCATTTTTGAAAATAGTTTTATTTGCCTTAGTTGCACTTGAGCTGTGATCACATGGAAAATCCGAAGTTTGATCTTTAGTGAAAGTAATTTTTAGAAAGATTTATTTCCTTGAAAAGCAGAGTTACAGGGTGAGAGGGCATCTTCCATCCACTGGTTTATACCCTAAATGTCTACAAAGGCCAGGGCTGGGTCAAGGTGAAGGCAGGAGCCTGGCACTCCATCTGGGTCTTCCACGTCGGTGGCGGGGGCCCAAGTACTTGGGTCATCTTCCACGGCTTTCCCAGTCATATTAGCAGGTACCTGGGTTGGAAGTGGAGCAGTCAGGACTCAGATCTGCGCTGATCCAGGAAGCCAGCGTTGCAAGTGGTGTCCTAACCTGCTGTGCCGTGACCTCAGCTCCAGTGCTGTTTTTTCTCAGTACTGTCTGCTTATATGGAGGATGTTTTGCAGCTGTTCTAGAGTGGAAGAAAGTGTCTACGTAGGAGAAAACATCTCTTCTGGTTCCCCCAGATCATTTCCTAACTCCTTGTTCTCTACACACTGGATAGAAAAGGGATGGAGGAAAGTGTGGGGACCACATGAGTAGTTTATGGTGTCGCAAACAAATATCCTCATACACCTGAGGATATATATCCTTATGTCCTGGGAGATAGCTTTCCCAGTTACACACTTGAAGGGAATCAGTACAGTTGCTGGCTGGAGCCATCACGGAAGGGACAGACAGCCCGATGTGCAGGTGTGTGTGCCTGTCCCCAGGTGGTCAACATCCCCGAGAATGCTGTAGGGGGTGGCAGTGACAGAGGAGTGTCATCACATTGTGTAGTGCAGGAACAGGAGTGGCACAAGAGAAAGCAGGGAGAAGAGGGAACACAGGGAAAGAGAAAGGCCAGTCCTTAGGCTTTGTATCAAGGCAGAAAGAGGGGGCTTTGGACACAGCGTGTGTGTGCATGCATGTGTGTGAATCTGTGCACGTGTGTAGTTGTGGGGCTCATTTTACACATCACGGAAATAAGTACTTAAATGCCCTTTTGTTCCTGGGGTGGGTGTGGAGTGCTGAATCTCAACTGTTCATTGGTTCCTTTTCATTTTCACTCAGAATGTTAGAGTTACATACAGTAATTACACTTCTAGTACCTCTTCCAACGGAATAGCCAAACACTCAAGAGTCACCACTTCTGTTTTGCAGATAGGTGACAGTACAGTAGGTTTATATCAGAGAAGAAACCTGCAGTCCAGAATCATTAAAACAAGGATACTATGTCAAATTCTCTTGTGCGATCCGAGGAACTGTGGGCAGGGGAAGCAGTGAATGCTTAATCCAGATTTTTGGAAAAACGATTTGTGAATCAGTTTGTACATTTTAGACTTGTTTAAATCATGAATACGAGAAATTAGTCAAAGAGACAGCAATTGACTTTGTCATGAGTTAGCATAAATTTTGACTTAAATGCAACCAGTATAGCTCCTGTGTGCCACTGTATCGTAGTATCATTTAAAAAGTTAGAAAAGGGGCTGAAAAATTATTTTCTCGGGTTTTCAGGTCAAGTCTTTCTAATGTGTTCCTTCTGATGATGTCTTGATTTCCCCCAGTTACTCATCTCTTCACAGGCATGAATCTTTCTGTGGCTGTGTTGCCACACCAGGTGCTCTTTCTATTCCCAAGGGCCCATTCTGGAGATCTCGTGCCAATGTCGTCCTGTGTCTGTGCCCTGTGCTGTGGAATCTTCCTGTAAGGACTGAGCTACAAGGTGATAACAGGAAAGATCGGGGCTTGCTAGAGGCTTTCTCACTGATGCTAACAGGGAGAAAGAAAAACACTAATGGAAAGGGCGACTGTGTGCATAGCACAAGGGAAGTTGTCGGGAGAGAGTGTGGCTTACGTCTGTGAGAGCTACAGTGTGAGTGAGCACAGGCTTGGTTCATATTCCAAGTTTATCAGAACCGACTCTGTCCCCCAGAGATTTGATATAGTGTGCTTGGGTTCCTTTCACTAAGGGTTTGGAAAAAGCTAATGAAAAAATGTGTATCATGAAAAAATCAGGCATACATTTCAAAATTTTTTTTGCACCCAAATAAACTTACCTTTATTTTGAAAATGAAGTTATTTATGTGAGAGGCAGAGAGACAGAGAGCACTCCCATCTGCGGATTCACTCCTCAGTTGCACATAATACCCAGGGGGCTGACGCTGGGAGCTGGGAACTCAGTTCAGGTCTCCCATGTGGGTGACAGGGACCCAAGTACTTGAGCCATCACTTGCTGCCCCTTGGATGCCGTATCACAGCCAGTTCTCGAATCCGTGCACTCAGATAGGGGACCCCCAAGTGTCCTAACGGGTGACGTAAATGTTAGCTCAAATGCCCACTGGTAAGCTTATCTTTTAATTCCATTTTTCTGTGGACTTTTTGCAGTTCCCTCGTATTAATTCCTCTCTTCAACAGCTAGTAGCCAAAAGTTCCAAAGAGCTGCTCCAGAGTTTCTGGGTCATTTGTGGGGAGCCTGGCAGGCGGGCAGCGCCTTCTCTTTCCCAGGCACCTTGAAGGCCTTTGTGATTGCACACAGAGCTGGAGCTGTAAGAACTGTTCGCGGCTGTCTTGCTCCTCTGATGTATTCCATGGCTAGGGCCGGACTTTGCTGGCCTGAATCATTTTTGAGGTGGTAGAAGCAGTTAAAACAAACCTTGTTTTCCCATTTTGATTGTAGGAGACACTGGACCAGTCAGCTTCTTATCAGCTCCACGTCTCTTTTAGATTCTTTCCAGAGATGCTTTTAAATCCAGCTCCTTCCCTTCCTCCTCCCCTCCTTCACCAGCTGTTCTGCTGAACTGGCAGAAGGTCTTTTTCATGGCTTAAGCCAGACCATCCTGCCATTTTCTCAGAACCCATCCGTGGCTTCCCATCTCCACGGTGTGGCTCCAGCCACTGTGCCGGCCATCTTGCTTCAGGACCCTTGGCTGGACCACTCTTCTCAAGGTATCAGCAGGGCTCCTTCTTCAACCCTGGTGCTCTGGCTCCAAGTTAATTGCATCAGAGGCCTCTTGGATTACTATGCCCAAGGCACTGTCTATAGTCCGCATTACCCTGTTTGTCGTAACCATTGTCATCGCCACCGCCATGCAGGTTTCATAGCTACAGGGTGACTCCCTGTTTTGTTAACTCATCTCTCCTGAGCACTCGAACAATGCCTGGAACAAGGTAAGGGCCTGGTAAATCTTTTGTTGGTGGTGAATAGCAGGTTGGAGAGTTTTCCATTTCTCGATTACATACTCTGTTGATTCTAATAGGAAGGAGATGCTGGGAAGAATGCAGGGCCATAAGCAAATAAGGAATGATGGATATGTACAGAGATTGGAGGACTGGGCAGGATGCATAATCAAGGCTAAGCAAAATACTGTGCTTAAACATTATGGTTAGCTTCAGAAACAATAACACATTGATTTCTGTAGCCCTTTACAACATACACACACAAATGCACACACATTAACTCACTGGATTCTTCCTTAAAGTTCATATTAAAGCAGTGCCTAGCCTTATAATGCATTTAATATTGATCTTTTTTATAGTAGGGCTGTTTCCATTTTTTTCAGAGAAGGGATCATGCGTGTGACACATGCATTGGTACTGCACTTGTATGTTGGTATTTGTTTTCTCATAAATATGAACTTGTAAAAAAATATTTACAATTTATTCAAATGTCAGAGTGACAGAAGAGAGACAGAAGACAAAGAGGTCTTCTATCCTCTGCTTCACTCCACAATGGCCACAATCCCTGTGGATGGGACCAGCTCAATGCCAGAAGCCCAGAACTCCATCTGAGTCGTCTGCATAGGTGGCAGAGGCCCAAGCACTTGGGCCATCTTCTGCCTTCTCAGGTGCACTAGCAGGGAGCTAGAGTTGAAGTGGAGCAACTGGGACTCCAGCTGGCACCTCCGTAGAGGATGCTGCAGTCACAGGCTGCAATTTAAGCTGCTGTGCCATGCCAGCAGCCGCAGGTTTTCTCCAGTTGGTAATTCTGCTGTTTCAGATGATGTTCCCGACTCTGGCTTTTCCCAGGCCCTGGCTGGTGTTGCTGCCGTGGAGAACAGTGAAGATTTGCCAGCCGCATTAGCTGTCTTCAAGAAGACAGTGTGTTTATTTGGGGGTGGAAAGGAAGTCTTAGAATCAAGCTATATTCTTAGCCTTGATGAAATGTCAAGAATATTTAAGCCAAGAGTAGGAGAATGGTGCTGGGGCGCAAACTTGTATTAGTTTTTCATGTGGAAAATACTAATTTTGAGTATGTGGGAGGATAGACAGAACTCTGTCCCAAGGGTAACACCTTATTATATATACCGCCTATCTAGTTATCTAAACATGAACGTTAGCGTGACTCCGAAGAGATCCCAGTAGAGGTAATCATGGTTCTAAGTGATTGACCATAAAACAGGGAAATTAAGAGTATCCTGGGTCGATGCTGCAGCTCACTAGGCTAATCCTCCACCTGCGGCGCCAGCTCTTCAGGTTCTAGTCCCAGTTGGGGCGCCAGTTCTGTCCTGGTTGCCCCTCTTCCAGTCCAGCTCTCTGCTGTGGACCAGGAGTGCAGTGGAGGATGGCCCAGGTTCTTGGGCCCTGCACCCGCATGGGAGACCAGGAGGAAGCACCTGGCTCCTGGCTTCGGATCAGTGCCATGCGCTGGCCGTAACGGCCATTTTGGGGGTGAACCAACGGAAGGAGGACCTTTCTCTCCATCTCTCTCTCTGACTGTCTAACTCTGCCTGTCCAAAAAAAAAAAAAAAAAGAGTATCCTGAATGGACCTGACTTACTCACACGAGCCTTTCAAGGGGCTGGATACTGCCTCAACATAGAGATGGAAGCTGTTGGGGAAATGGGGAGATGGGGGCTCATGACAGGCAATACAAGTGTCCTCTGGTCACTGAGTGTCCGGCAACTGATAATGCAGGGCGGAACAGAGATGTCAGCAGTGCAGCCACAGGAGCTGACTAATGCCACATCACTTGTGCTGGGAAGAAGTCCTAGGGCACCCGATCACATATAGACCGACTCACCCTAGAGAGCTCCTGAGCCGAGGAATCAGACTGACTTACAGAACCGTGAGCTGAAAACTAGATGCTGTTGGAAGCTGCTGTGTCTGTGCTAACTTATTACAGCAGTAATGGAAAACTAATAGAGGAGGGAAATTTCATTTTGCAAAAAATCTGGGGAAAACATACCCCTAAGGATTTAAAAATGAAATGTGGTGTACTTTCTGGAGAAAAGCCTTTCATTCAGGTATGTAGAGTCAGCGTAGCATCCGTGGGCAGTGGGATCCAGCTCAGTGCAACTTGCTGTGCTCCTTAGAGGCCTGGTTAAATGAATAGGGGAAAGGTTTTTTTAATTAGTAGATCCACTGTTTATAAATTACTGGGTAGCTCCATTGTACTAGAGACCTAAAATAGTCTGTGCCAAGTGCTTTATTTATTCTTGGGACACCCTTATTCACATATTATAATTTGCCTAGCAGTCCTTTCTTCATAGATAGCTCATGAAGATTCGTTACAGCCCTCCTCCTGTCTGAATAACTGTATTTCCCTTATTAGTAGAGTGAGAATTGATAGCCTTTAAAAAAATGACAGTAAATAAGGCATTTAAAATTCCCAGTGTTGCTGGTTTTATATAAAGAGAGAGCCGTTTGTGAATGTTATGATGTCCCTAGGTTTTCTGCAGAGGCGTGTTTTTAAATGAGTTTGCGTAAAGAAGATCACTTTATTGGGACTTAGGCAAAGCATCTGTGTAGAAGGTGCCATGTATGTGCACTCAATAAACTCTTGAAAGTGACACTTTGGGAAGGACATCGCAAATGCATCCGAGGGCTGGCTTGTGCATGAATGACAGCACAGCACTGGGAGTGTAGAAGGCCTTGGGCTCTGCCATTGCAGGGGGCCCCCGCCCCGCTGTGCAGGCTACTGCATGGGGCTGCCCTCCCAGCAGGAGTGTGTATTTGTCCTGGTGACTGAGGACTGTGGCTTGGCCTTTCTGTTTACAAGAGAGGATAGCAGCTTGTGTCCTCCAGCTGCTGTGAAAACAGTGCTGGAGAACCAGAGTTTCCACTTAGAGCTCACCCTGGAAAAAAGCACCACCCGAGCAAACAGACCTTCCTAATGAAAGACCATCTGGGTTCAAATACAGACCACTGGGTTAGAACCAGATGACAGGAAAACGTAATGAGAATAGTTGTTCTTTAGCAGACTTTCCAAGTGGGATTTCCATATATTAAGCTGGAAGAGGGCCCAACTGTGAAAAACAGGAAACTGACTGAAGCCAGTACGTTCAGTTTGTAAGCAAGATTTCAGCAACTGGAATCAACTGTGCATGCTGGGTAAAACACCCCATATCAGAAGGTCTCTGCAAAGTGAAATGTGTATCCAATGTCTGGCTAAATATGGATGTGGTATGGTGACTCTCAGAATCTAAATGGGAAAGTGTCTAGAGTGACACTGCCACATCATGGAATACTTCTGAAAAACACCAAGAGTTCTCATTTTTCTGTTCCATTGGAGGAGATAGAAAATATCAGTTATTTGTTATTGGAATTGAACCAATCATTAGAAATATTTCTGTGATACCAAAGAATCAGCCAGAGCAGGGGTGGGCATTGTGATGCAGTGAGTTAAGCTGCCACTTGCGACACCCACATTGCATACCAGAATGCTGGTTCAAGTCCTGGATGCTCTGCCTCCAATCCAGCTTCGCTCTAGTGCCTCCTGGGAGGCAGCAGATGATGGCCCAGGTTGCTTGGGCCCCTGCTGCCCCTGGAGGAGACCTGGAAGAGGTTCCTGTCTTCTTGCCTTGGCCTGGCCCAGTCCTGGCCAGTGGATGGGAGATCTTTTGCTCTCACTTCCACCCTGCCTTTTAGGTAGATGAAAATAAACACACACACATAAAGGAACAGCCAACGCAGCGTTTCAGGCTGTGCTGTGTGCTGGCAGGAGAAGATGCACAGTGGCAGGAAGTTCAGGCTCAGAGAAGCCTCTGAGGAAGAGTGGAGGCAGACAGGAATCGAGGGTGAGCCAGCCTTGAGAAGAGCTGGAGAAGGAACATTCCAGGCAGAGGAATGCATGTGGGCATACTGGGGTCGCTGAAGCAGAGCAGCATGCTGGTGTGCATCGTAAAAATCTCTGCCTGGCTTTATAGCGAATAGATTGTAGAGGAGGAGCAGCGAGCCGGGGAGGTGAGTGAGGGAGCTGTATCTGCAGCCCAGATGAGCAGCAGTGGTGACCTGAATTGCAAGGTGACAGTGGCAGTGGCAGTGGCGGATGGCGATGAATCGGAGCAGTGCACTGCAGGTTTCCTATCTGGGCATGGGGACTGGGGAGAAGGGTGTGGCAAGGACAAGGATGACTCCCCAGGCCATTCTTTCCCCACTTCTCCATTACCCTATCCTTTCATTTCCGCTATCACTCAGAGAAGGGTTGGAGTTCTGGATCTGGAATTCTGTGCCGAACACCAGGAAGTCTCTGGACACTGCTATGGAGCATGCGCACTCAGAATTAACACCCAGCTCAGCATACTGTAGACGGACGGGAACCAGGTATCCTTCACACCACACGTCTCTTCATTACAATGTTACTACTTGCCTGTAGTGTCTATATGTGTTGCCCTAAAGACTGTCCCAGTTCATCACTGGTAACAATGGCATTCCCCTATGGGGCTGTGGGAGAAATCTTGGGAAGCTGACATAGCACTGAACCATTAGCTTCAGCAGGAATTTATTTTCTAGACTCTGTAGTCACCCACTAAGGGTCCAAATCATTGCTGGTTTGTACGTATGTTTCAGTGTGTCATTGCATTCTATCACAGAGGTTTAGAAAGATAATTTCAGAGAGATAGATTAGAGGCCTAACTGGGGCATTTGTTGTAGAGATTGTGTATCAGGTATAAACAGCGTGTTGCCTGGACTAGATAACTAAGATCTGGAGGGGAGCCCCCCCCCCCAAAGATTAATTAATTAATTTATTTGAAAGTCAGAGTTACACAGAGAGAAGGAGAGGCGGGGTGGGGGGAGGTGTCTTCCATCTGCTGGTTCACTCCCCAGTTGGCTTTAATGGCCGGAGTTGCACTGATCTGAAGCCAGGAGCCAGGAGCCTCTTCTTGGGCCATCTTTTACTGCTTTCCCAGAACATAGCAGAGAGCTGGATTTGGAAGTGGAGCAGCCGGGACTTGAACCAGCGCCCATATGGGATACTGGCCCTGCAGGTGGTGGCTTTACCTGCTACACCACAGTGTCGGCCCTATGTTTTTGTCATCTCTTCCTTTAGTATCCATCTATCATGATGTGCCAGGTTCTTCTATTTCCTGGAGTGTGTTTTTCTCTTTTCTGATATTTGGGATTACATGAGTCATCAGACACATTTCCAGAACTTTCACTACTTGCCTTTTCATAAACCCTTCTCTCCCCACAAATTATCATAAAAGTACACCCCTGTCATTAGTAATGGGGACAGGGATCATGGAGACCAAATGACCCCATTTGTTTTTTTGCTTAACACAGTAATATTTTCTTCTTGGCCAGGGCCCAGGAGCTGCAGCACAGGATCACAGGAGAGGCACATCTCTTGGTGTTGTTTCCACGGTATCCATGTGGGGCTCTGCTGGTTTCCCAGGATGCAACCTGTGGTAGCTCTCGGTCTCTGACTTTCTGTCTCCTTGTGTGTAACATGGTAATGACAACACCTGTTTTACCTCTATCATAGGTTGGAGGGAAAATCAAACTTCAGTGGCTTTGTCAATGGTGGAGCTCCCTGGTACCATCTGTGTTTGTTGGCATTATTTCTGGACAAGTCATGGATGTGGTTGGGTATGCCCCAAACCAAACTTTGTCTTTCCAGTGTGTCTGTTTGCTGGTGATAATGACTACTTTAAAACAAGTACCATTCGGTCAGCACTAAAAGTGTGAGTCATGTCGCTGTGACAGGTTTGTAGATAAACTTATCTGGGCTGTCCTGGGAATGTCTGGTTTATGATTCCTATATATGTCTTTCCACTCCACCCTATCACATCCTTGTACAAAAACGTAAGCCTGATTTTCTTTCTTTTCTTTCTTTTTGATTTCATTAGTTGAGATAAGTTGTGATTTGTAGGGGAAAAATTTCAGATAAGAAGTACTTTTGCAGTTCGACCTCTAGATTCCTCTGTGTGTCCTAGCATTTGCATTAAAATTCCAAAGGGGTGATGTACTGGCTGAAAGCAACTGATGGAGTGGGGATGGGGAAGAAGTCATTAACGCATTACTCAGTTTTTATCTTGTAGCCACTTAGCATAAGTGTATGTGTGAAATATGAGGGTAATAGTACCGCTTTAGTTACAACCAGAATGTGATTGTTCAGAAATAAGTAAGCAAGGGGTTGTCACACATTCACCTTTGACCAGGCATCCTGGATTTTTGGTAACCAGCTCTGGCCACCCTGCCCATGAAGCAGAGCACTTCCACTTACTGAACAGTGCCTACAAGTTCATCAGCAACGAGGCTCCTACACCATCTTGAGTTAGAGCAGACATGCATTCCATCACCTTCCTCCAATAGATTCTCTTTGCCAGGTCCTAGACACTGAGCCAAGATAACCTCTGTTGACTGTTAGGGTCAGGGGTTCTTTGTGTTGAGTGAACCTCCTAGTGGCACTGTGCATTTTCTTGTTTACTCTATTGGTTGATGCTTGGATTATGCATGGGTTCTCTAATTTTGGGGGAGAAAGAAAACCTGGTGGCTGATTTCAGGGCTTGGGGCCTCAACTTTAAATTCTTTGTTATGCAACTGCCAGGCCTCTGTTCTTGTGCAGTGGGTGAGGCGATATTTATCTGGATCTTTCTCACACCCTCTCATCTGAGATTTTGGATCAATAGGAAGACAGTGATGGAGAGGCCCCCAAGTCCAACTTTGGGACTGACCAATGATTCCTTTTATACAAAAGTTAATCTTCCCCTTCCACCATCTGTGTTCGTTTCTCCCCTTGTATGTGCTTTTTGTATCTGGTTGACAGATTTAAAACTACTTGTGGTCTACTGTGAGCCCCACATCATCTTCTCAAATTACTAACTCATTCTAACTTTATCCCAGCATCTGGGACCTTCTTTGCTCTACCACCTGGTAGGTTCCTACGTAAGGGGCAGTTTGGATATGTGGTTGACTATATGAAGAACCTTAGGATTTAAAGCCTTCACAAGACTTAACACATTGTCAAACACCTGGGGCATGAGTGATCAGTTCCAAATTCTGTTCTCTGCATCTGGGAGTGCAAACATGAGAACCTCAAAACCTCGGGCCTCTTTCCCTTGAGGGTTCAAACCTGGGGTACTGCTGCTCTTACATCTTTTGAGGGGAGGTATCTTTTGAGGGGATGCGAGAGCCATGGTTTTTCTTTTCCTGACCCTAGTAAGTCTGTTCGTCAACTCCCACTTAATCTCTGACTCCTCTGCTCCTGCTACAGTGTTTTATGATTAAATCTCCCACTGGAGATTTATTTCTAAATAAATGTGTTAACTTAGGATTTCTTGAAAGTATATTCTTACATGATGTGCCAATCCTTAAATGTGCAACCTGATGAATTTCTCTGTGTGTAGACACCCATGTAATTACCACTAGGTTCAAGATACCAGACATTCCCAGTCCCCTGTAATGCCCCTCATGCATTGTTCCTGTCAGGAATTTCTTC
This sequence comes from Sylvilagus floridanus, assembly GCA_949820135.1. Lineage (NCBI taxonomy): Eukaryota > Metazoa > Chordata > Mammalia > Lagomorpha > Leporidae > Sylvilagus > Sylvilagus floridanus. The sequence continues at coordinate 144,988,477 of OX463241.1, read as the reverse complement.
CACATGTTTGTAGATTTCACACTGTATCTATTCGTCTGTGTCTGGCCTCTGAAAGTCAGCATTGTGTCTGGGAGGTTACTCCTCGAGATTGTATTTCCCTGTGGTTCATTCTTTGCCCGGTTGAGCAGTGTTCCATTGTCTGAATCTACTACAAGTGTGTTTACCCATTCTGTTGTGGGTGAGCATTCCAGTTGGCTCCAGTTTGGAACTGCTAATGAATAAAGCATCTATGAATATTCTTATACATATCTTTTGATGGAATCAAACATTTATTTCTGTTGGCTGGATAGCACCAAATAGAATTGCTGGGTGGTATGCTGTTTGCATGAGATTTTTAATGGGAGATAACAAAATATGATCTTGAGAATGACGTGTATGTGTAAGCTTGTTGGGAGTATGTTTTCTATGCATTGACAAATAGCTCTAATATGGGTGTGGATACATTTTCATTTAGTCTAAGATGAACTGTTTCTCCAAATTGTTAACATCACTTTGAGGATTAATTCATTTTTTTTAAAAGTCCTAGCCCAGCTGAACTTGGGTTAGCTCATGTTAGTGTAGTCTATGCTAGGCTCCTTTTCTTCCAGCATTCAAATAATTGTTGAAGAAATAATAATATGTGGTCAGAATCTTTCTTATAAAACTACTCCTAGGTTGCCATTGAACTCCAGATGACAAGTTTGTCAAATTGTAAGAGGTAATACTAACATATAAGGAAGTTAATTTTTCAGATGGATTTATTTGGACAACAGGCATTTTTGAAGCACCAGGTGACACCATCACTCTGTCAGGTACTGCAAAAATATAGCCATTATTTGCAAGGAACCAACAGTTCGGTATTAGGTGCAGGAAAAAAAAAAAACACAGTATTTACTGTGTCCTTTAAAACGCTGCCCTGCGTGTTAGGAGGATGGGGTAGGTTGTGGAGGCGTGAAAATATGGAAGAAAGCAGCAGATTCAGGGACTCAGAAAGCTTCTTGAAGGAGTAGGTTATGAAGGAAGAAAAAAGCTTACTTATTTGGGAAGCTAAAGTGGGGGGATGAGGGCTTTGTACCCTAGGCAAAGGGACCAAATTACATGTTTAAAGGAATGGAGGCATGAAATAGTATGATCTATCTAGTAGTCCATAAAAGTGAGAAAACATTTTTTATTCCATTGATGGTATTCATATACATTTTTGGAATGCCTCTTTTGGAATGACTTTCAGTCCTAATTTTCAAACCCCACTAGAAAAATCACTCTTGATACATTTTAGCTTTGAACCAAATGGTATTTCCCAGGTGGATGTTCACCAGATTTGTCTCCTAACACTGTTGGCTCATTCCAAAGAAATATAATCTGTCTTCAGAAGGTTTAAGGTTTATCACTATTGAGAACATTCAAAAGTGTGTGCATGTGTGTGTGTGTGCGCACTCACGTGCGTGTGTGTGTGCGTGTGTGTATGCGCGCATGTCCCAGAACTAAGGAATCAGTTCTGAAAGATGAGTTGTGAGCAAAAAGCACTTATCATTGGAATAAGTCTATAAGCTCTTAATATTGAGGTTTAGTTTCTCAAAGCCTGAGCAGCCAGCCAAGTTTCTGTTTTAGAGATTTTATGTCAAAATTATCTCATTGTTGTATCAGGGGATGGGGGAAGTAGATGATGGGGAGAGAGTACATATGTTTTATACTAAATCCAAATTATTCTTGTAAAAGTACAGCTATCCTCAGATTTGGTTAAATTGCATTATACACACAGGGTTATCTGTGACAGAGCAATGAAAAGTAAAATCCAGGTAACAATCAATTCGGGTATCCACGTGATTTGGACAAGTAAAAATACACGTCTTTGTATCCATACAACAGATGGGAAGAATGGGGAAGGTAAACAGATTAGGGAAAAGGCATGGAGGGGGCTGGCGCTGTGGTGCAGTGGGCTAAGCCCCTGCCTGCAGTGCCAACATCTCATATGGACGCTGGTTCATATCCCAGCTATTCCTTTCCCATTCAGCTCTCTGCTATGGCCTGGGAAAGCAGTAGAAGATGGCCCAAGTCCTTGTTCTCCTGTACCCATGTGGGAGTCCTGGAGGAAGCCACTGGCTCCTGGTTTTGAATTGGCTCAGCTCTGGCCCTTGCAGCCATTTGCAGAATGAACCTGCAGATGCACAACCTTTCTCTCTGTTCCTGTCTCTCTCTATAACTCTGCCTCTCAAATAAATACATAAGTCTTAAAAAAAAAAAAAGGGAAGGAGGGATTGGGAAGGTAGAATATGCATCGTGGAGGTCAACGAAGCTAGCCCAGCTCAGACAACCATTGGCTTTATCTCTGCTGTACATTTTGAGTTGACCTCTTTGTAGTTCAGTGAGTAATATGACTTATAAACAAAAATACACCAAAAACTCTCCTACTGTCAATGTGGATTAGTCTTATTTCCTATGTGTTTATCAACCTTAGTTATGTTTGAATATGGGAATACTGCTATGACCCAGTGGGATGTGAGGGTGGGGAAGAATCGCAGACTGTGCACTTTGTGTACTAACTTTATTGCTGAGAGATCAGATAGTGAGCTGGTCTACACTTCTCCAAAACTTACTTACACTTCTCTGGGGTCATTTATTTTCGCTTTTCCAATAGTTTGTTGAATTACTTTCTTTATCTTGATTTGAATAAAAAAAAATCACACACCAAGTATTTCTGAGTAGTGTCTACACAGTTATGCTACTGTCTTCTAGTTGTGTTTATAAACTTTTTGTGCGGTGTAAAGGCCCCAAATTAAGCTGCCATAACATTGGTTTACTTATAAATATCCATCAATACCTTTAGCAATGGAGATCCTGAAGGTTGCTAGAGTTTTCATCTGTTTGTCCACACAGATTACATAATCCCATACAGAGCTGGTTAAAGCAATAGCAACAATCAAAGACCACTGAGCCAAGAGAGTTTCCATGGCTCTTGCAGTGGACGTGGAGGGACTTACTGCAGTTTCCAGTCTCCTGTCACTCTAGCTAGTACCATGTGCTGCCTTCAGTTCAGTGTTTATTGAGGTTGCCCATACTGAATCAAGGTAGGGCGTCTGGAAATGAGATTTCGCTCTTACACATATAAGCACCGGCACTTAATTTCTCCCAGTATCGGATATTTTACAGTGGCTTATGCCCTACCACATAGTTTATTTCTCAGCAAGGTGGTTCAGCGTTAAGGTAAGGTCAAAAGAGACCTGTTCCTGGTTTTCTGAACCTTCTTTGATGCGAGTGAAACATAAATTTGCCACCATAAGTTAGATGTACAAAGTGTGTGTGTGAATTGTGCAAAACTGTGCATTTTCCCCCAAGTTGGAAAAAGAGGCACTTAGAAAATAATGAAGGTGCTCTTCTGACACTTACTGACCTCCTTCCAACATACGAGCAAGAGTGATTCCATAGATTGTCATCTGGCAGTTGACCTTTCTGTGTCTACCTATTACTTACTAATTTCCTTGTGCCCAGCACCTTTGCTACACATTTGCTTTTCAAGTAGAAAGCAGTAAATATTTCTTGACGATGTTTACTGCTCTGAAAAATACATGGGCAGAGGTTATAAAATATTGAATGTCGTACCACAGATTCTTTAGCTGCTCTATGGAAATCCTGGACCCTCTCCTGGTGCCAGACTCCATTTTGTTTTCCTCTTGTTCAAGTTGTCAGATGTTATGAATGGTCCCTCTGCTGATGCTGAACACATTGACCTAGACCTCAAGAATGTCTTTTTGGAAGAAATCGGGAAAGAGGCTACCATTTGCAAAGTGTGTTCACCCAAGTGATGAGTAAGCATTTCTCATTTTCATGACCACATTCAAATCATGCGGTAGAGAGGCGGAAGGCTGGACATTCTTTGTCTCTTTATCACTAATACTAAGTTGAAAAGTTTTTTTTTTCTTCTTTGTGGTTGAATTATTAATGATCAGGAAGAGTTTATAAACTGGATTTTATCTTCATTAATATATAAAACTCAAAGAGTAATGTCTTTTCACTATAAATAGACTACTTCTCTAATTTACCCTCACATCTGCCTTTCTTTGTTCCTTTAGTTTTCATGGTGCTTGTAATTCCCAGAAGAATGATTTTGACTGGGGAACATACATTAGGAACTATTTTGGGAGTTTAGTCCCTGCTATATTTTATGACTTGGACAGAGTTTATTATCATTTTTCACTTGAGGAGTTTGCCATAGTTACTCAGGCCTTGGGAACAGAGTGGGTGGAATAGTGTTACAGGAGAGGTGTAATGGATGCATTTCCTTAGAATTTTTATTATGAGTGTAGTGGTATGGTTTGAAATGAGGCCAAGTGTTTGCAGGCTATTCTGTTTCCAAACACAAGAAAGGAAAATCATTTTGCTCTTTGTAGGAGCTGTGGGCAAGAGGCACTGGGGAGGACCTGAGAGGCAAGCTGGGTGGCCCAGTGCTCCCTTGCAGGCTGGATCCATGCAGTATGGTGCCTCTGTAGGGAAAGAGGCCAGGAGAAGATACAGCAGGGCTAGAGGACTCTCTCTGTTCCAAGAATCCTACTGAAGATTTCTCTGAGGTCCTCCATCCTCCTGAGAATTCTGCAAGATTTTATCATTACTGCCTTAATTTTTCCATTTGGAAAAAGCTGAGATTACCCAGGATTGCTTACACTGCTAGTAAGCAGCAGGAGGTTGAATCCTTGTGTCTGTGTTGTGATCCAGTGTGTGCACTCTGTTTAGTGCATGTTCTCAGTTCGTTTCAGGGAGATTTGGAGTTCATCTCAGTCAGAGTTGCATTTGTGAATTCACAATATGAACATAGAGATCACCAAGAATTTAGACAGTTTCTTTTTGTCCACTGAACCAAGTATCTTGGGATCAATTAAGGGTCCTTCTTTTATTTATTTATTTATTTATTTGACAGGCAAAGTGGACAGTGAGAGAGAGAGACAGAGAGAAAGCTCTTCATTTTCCATTGGTTTACCCCACAATGGCCGCTGCGGCCGGCATGCTGTGCTGATCTGAAGCCAGGAGCCAGGTGCTTCTCCTGGTCTCCCATGTGGGTGCAGGGCCCAAGGACCTGGGCCATCCTCCACTGCACTCCCGGGCTACAGCAGAGAGCTGGACTGGAAGAGGAGCGACTGGGACAGAATCCGGTGCCCCAACCGGGACTAGAACCCAGGGTGCCGGCGCCACAGGTGGAGGATTAGCCTAGTGAGCTGCGGCGCCGGCCAAGGGTCCTTCTTTTAAATACAGATTCCTGGGGCCAGCATTGTGGGGTAGCAGGTAAAGCTGCCACCTGCAATGCCCACATCCCATATGGGTGCCAGATCATGTCCCAGCTGCTCCACTTCTGATTCAGCTCCCTGCTAATGTGCCTGGGAAAGCCGTGGAAGATGGCCCGAATACCTGGCTCCTGCCACCCATGTGGGAAACCTGGAAGGAGAGCCTGGCTCAGCACTGGCCATTGTGACCTCTTGGCGAGTGAACCAGCAGATGGCTGCCCTCTCTGTCTCTCCCTCTCTCTCTGTAACTCTGACATTCAAACAAACACATCTTTTGAAAGTACGCAGATTCGTGGGCATTGCTCCCAGCAGTTAAGTCAGATGTGCTGGAGGTGGGGCCACGTGGAGGCCCTCTGGGAGATTCTACTGCGCCGTAAGACTGGAGAGCCAAGCAATGACACCTCGTTGTGGTGTTCAGGTACAAAAATGGTCTTCGGGGTAGGGATGGCTCAGCAGGGATCACTGCAGCTTCCGGTGTCTGAATTCTCCCTGGAAAGCCTCAGGTTCAGCCCTCATTTTACACAGAAGGAGACAGCGGTTAATTCTCGGCTCATTTGTGGGGGAGTGGAGACCAGAACCGGTTCTGCTTCCTTCACACCATAGCTTGCTGCTTCCAGCTAATCAAGGTCACTTGGATCTGTTCAGTTCTGTCAGTGATCGCTACACTCGACATAAAAAACGACTCCTGTGAGAACGACCTTTCCAATTCACACTCATTTGAATGTTGAAAAAAACAGTGCATTTCTTCAGAGTTCTCTGTAGGAGGTGGAAATATTCAATAAGCTTGCTAAAAAGTTTTCCATCACACACATACACACAACCAGACAGCCCAAGTCTGTCACATGACTGGTAGGCAGACATGCATAATTTATTCAGAATTTTCATGTTTTTTTTTTCCCAGGATTTGGAAGTGATTTCTTCAACCACCCATTAAAACACTTCCATCAGATAAGAGGATTTGAAGTCGGCATTGTGGCGTAGAAGGTTAAGCCTCCGCCTGCAGTGCCAATGTCTCATGTGGGCACTGGTTTGAGTCCCAGCCGCTCCACTTCTGTTTATAGACTGGGAAGGTGGTGGAAGATGGCCCAAGTGTTTCAGCTCTGCACCCACGTGGGAGACCTGGAAGATGTTCATGGCTCCTGGCTTCAGTCCGGCCCAGCCATGGCCATTGTAGCCATTTAGGGAGTAAACTAGTGTATGGAAGATATCTATCTGTCTGTCTGTTTCTCTCTCTCTGCCTTTCAGGTAAATAAAAAAAAATCTTAAAAAAAAAATTGGAGAATTTTTGTTACTGGGATTGGTGTGCATATTTCTTTTTATTTTTTTAAAAGATTATTTATTTGGAAGGCAGTTATAGAGAGAAGGAAAGACACAAAGAGAAAGAGATCTTCCATATACTCGTTAACTCCCTGGATCGCTGCAACAGCTGGGGCTGGGTAAGGCTGGAGCCAGTACCCTGGAATTCCATCCAGGTCTTCCATGTGGGTGACAGGGGCCCACATGCCTGGGCCATCCTCCGCTGCTTTCCAAGGCTCATTAGCAGGAAGTGGGATTGGAAGTGGAGAAGTTGGGACTCGAACCTACCTCCTTCATGATGTCAGCGTCTCAGGTGGCAGCTTAACCCACTATGCTACGTTGCCGGTGCCTGATGTGCATACTTCTAAGGAGATGTTTGACTTTATGCAGCAAGAACTGGATGGTTGATATTTTTCATTTGGAGGGCCTTAACCTGATGGCTGTACAATACTATGGAAACAGAAGTTTGAAAAGATTGTTCCCCCAAACTCTTCTGTTTAGTAAGAAGCAGGCAATTCTTGAGTTTTATTTACCTGTTTATTATTGATGATTTCTCTTAGAACAGTGTGAACCAATATCGGGGGTCATATGCAGGGAAGGTACCAGATCCTGCTTGTTCACATTTTCACTTTGTTTGGATTCCATATATTGGGCTTCTTGTAGAAGACGTGGACTCTGTAGTGCAGGTCTATGGTAAGAAAGTGGCTGCTTTTTTTGTTTCCTAATGGTTTCATTTGGTAAAGTCCTTTAGACTGGGTCTCCTTTTTTCCCCTGTGTTTTCTTTCATTTACATACTTCCGTGCTATAAAACTTAATTTTGCTGAGTGAATAGCTCTGGGTATCAGGAAGAGATAGTTACTTCTTCTTTTACTCAGTACGCTATTGCTGAGTGCTTTTGCGCTTACTAACACAGTGATACCAGATTCTTGAAGAAAACCCCATATAATAGGTAGCTGATCATCAAGTACTATTGCCCCAATTTTTTTAAAAAAATAATTTTGTTGTGTGTATTTAAAAAACAGAAGATGTTATAGGAAACGCATAGGTAGTTTAATGGTTACTATATTAAAGCAAATAAGCGTATTCATCTTCTCACATAGTTAACCATTAAAATCAACTCATTTAGCAAAACTCCAGAATACAAGATTACTAACCATAATGTTCCTGTTGTGTATTAGGTCTCCAAGCATGACTATCCTGTGTGTCTGCCAGGTTGCACTTATTCCTCATGTGGTCTTGAAAGAGCAGCTTAATACCTCTTTTAAGTCCATTTTCCCATGAACTTTTTGAAGCACCCTCACAGTAACTCAGTTATGTTGTGAAGAAGATAAGCAGAATCTGTGAGTTAGCACTCAATAAATGCCAAGTGCAATGGCCATTAATATTAGTAGTAACTACAATAATAGTGTAGTCCCATTTTTGAATGGGATGACCGTCTTCTTGTCAGTAGGCTCATCCCGTTTGACTTTTGGTCTTGGAAGCAACAAGCTAAGTTTACTTCTGAGTTTTGAGTCATTTTTCCAAAATTTCCTTTGTTCATTTAATATTTGTAGCTTATGATTTTTCCATCTTAAATACATTATGCCTGGTTTACAAGCTGAAATGTTAAGCATGGAAGCCCAAATATATCTCCTTTTCTGAAAGGAAGTTCCCCTCCCCAAGAAATCTTTTATTTAAGGAATACAAACTTTATGCTTTTCATAAATACAACGTTAGGAATATAGTGATTCTTCCCACCATACCCACTGTCCCACACACACTCCCACCCCTCTCCCTCCTCCTTCTCCTAACCCCATTCTTATTTTTTACTAAGATCTATTTTCAATTAACTTTACACACATACTATTAACACTATACTTAGTATAACTCTATAAGTATAGAGTTAATAGTTTAGACAAGGGCTATTCAAAGTTACTACATCTTGAAGTATTAATTTCCCTTCTTTAGATTACCTTTTAGTGCTCTCTCAGTTATCACAGGTCAGGGAGAATATAGGGTATTTGTCTATTTGGGACTGGCTTATTTAACTAAGTATGATGTTTTCCAGTTTCATCCATTTTCCTGCAAACAACAGGATTTCTTTTTTTATTTTTAACCGCTGTGTAGTATTCCAAGGTGTGTATTTCCCATTTTTTTAAATTCAGTCATCAGTTGATGGGCATTTGGGTTGATTCCATATCTTAGCTATTGTGAATTGAGCTACAATAAACGTGAGTGCACAGATACCTCTTTCAAATGTTGATTTCATTTCCCTTAGGTAAAATCCCAGGAGTGGGATGGCTGGGTTATATGGTAGGTCTGCTTTCAGATTTCTGAGATATCTCCATACTGTCTCCCACAGTGGCTGTACCAGTGTACATTCTCAACAACAGTGGATTAAGGTGCCCTTTCCCCCACATCCTCACCGGCATTTGTTGTTTGTTAATTTCTGTTTGAAAACCATCCTAACTGGGGTGAAGTGAAACCTCACTGTGGTTTTGATTTACATTTCCCTGATGGCTAGTGATCCTGAGCATTTTTTCATGTGTCTGTTGGCCACTTGGATTTCCTCTTTGTTGGCCACTTGGATTTCCATTTTTTAAAAAATTGCCCATTTCTTGACTGGCTTCTTTATTTTGTTGTTGTGGAGTTTCTTGATCTCTTTATATAGTTTGATTATTAATCCTTTATCATTTGCATCGCTTAGAAATAATTTCTCCCAATCTGTTTGTTGCCTCTTCACTTTCCTGTTTCTTTTGTAGTGCCGAACCTTCTCAATTTGGTGTAATCCCATTTGTTAATTTTGGCTTTGATTGCCTGTGCCTTTGGGGTCTTTTTCAAGAACTCTTTGCCTATGCTAATGTCTTGCAGGGTTTCCCCAATGTTCTCTAATAATTCGATGGTATTGGGTCATAGATTTAAGTCTTCAATCCATGTTGAGTGGATTTATGTAAGGTGTAAGGTAGGGGTCTCACTTCATACTTCTGCATGTAGAGTTCCAATTTTCCCAGCATCCTTTGTTGAAGAGACTGTCCTTGCTCCAGGGATTGATTTTTAGCTCCTTTGTCAAAGATAAGTTGTTTTATATGTGTGGGTTGATTTTCTGGGATTTCTATTCTGTTCCAATGACTCCATCTATTTTTGTACCAGTACCAGGCTGTTTTGATTATAGCTTCCTTTTATTATGTCTTGAAATCTGGTATTGTTGATGCCTCCAGCTTTGTTTTTATTGTATAAGATTCTTTTAGTTATTTGGGGTCTCCTTTGTTTCCATATGAATTTCAGCATTGTTTTTTCTATACCTGAGAAGAATGTCCTTGGTATTTTGATTGGTATTGCATTGAATCTGTAAATTGATTTTGGTAGTATGGCCGTTTTGATGATATTGATTCTTCCAATCCATGAACATGGAATATTTTTCCATTTTTTTTGTGTCTTCTTCTACTTCTTTCTTTAATGTTTTGTAATTCTTATTGTAGAGATCTTTGAGATCTTTCATTAAATTTATTCCAAAGTATTTAATTTTTTGAGGCTTTTCTGAACAGCATTGATCTTGGAAGTTCTTTCTCAGTGGTGGCATTTTCTGTGTATACGAAGGCTGTTGATTTTTGTGTGTTGATTTTATATCCTGTAACATTACAAACTCTTCTGTGTGTCCAGTAGTCTCTTAGTGGAGTCTTTTGGATCCCCTATATATAGAATTGTATCATCCTCAAATACAGATAGTTTAGCTTCCTCTTTCCCAATTTGTATTCCTTTGATTTCTTTTTCTTGCCTAATGGCTGTGGCAAACAGTTTTAGATCCATTAATATTTCTTTCTAATTTCTTTCTAATAGTAATTAGGTGCATATATGTTATAATAGTTATATCTTCCTGTTGAATTGATCCCTTAATCATTACATAGTGCCCTTCTTTTTTAATTTTAACATTTTTTGTGTTAATGTCTATTTTATCTGGTATTTGGATGGCTACACCATTCTTTTTTGGTTTCTGTTAGCATGGAATATCTTTTTCTATCCTTTAATTTTCAGTCTGCATGTGTCTTTGTCAGTTGAGATGTGTTTCTTGTAGGCAGCAAATAGATAGGTGTTGTTTTTTAATCCATTCAGCCAGTCTGGAAAGTTGAGCCATTTACATTCAAGGTGACTATTGATAAGTAAGGACTTGGCCCTGCCATTTTTCCATAAATATTCCTATTGTTTACTTTGGATTTCCTTTGTACTTTCTCTGGGAGATTTTCTGCCTTCACTTTCTTTCATAGTGATAATCATGTTTCTGTGTTTCTTTGTGTTTCAGTTACTTCATCTTTTATAAGGCTGGACAGGTAGTGACGAATTCTTTCAATTTCTGACGAATTCTTTCAATTTCTGGCTTTTTTTTTTTTTTTTTTTTTTGGTGGAAGGTCTTTATTTCACCTTCATTCATAAATAAGAGCTTTGCAGGGTACAGTATTCTGGGTTGACAGTTTTTTTCTCTTAATTCTCGGAATGTCTCGCCATTCTTTCCTAGCCTGTAGGGTTTCTGATGAGAAGTATGCTGTGATTCTAATTGGAGATCCACTGAATATAATCTGGCATTTATCTCATGCACATTTTAGAATCTTTTCTTTGTATTTTACTGTGGAGAGTTTGATAACAATGTGTCATGGTGAAGATCTTTTCTGTTCATGTCTATTAGGAATTCTGTGTGCTTCTTATATTAGTACATCCCTTTCTTTTACAAATTAGGGACTTTTTCTGTAATAATTTCACTAAAAGGGCTTATCACACATTCTCTCTTTCCATGCTTTCAAGAATTCCTTGGACCTATATGTTGTGTCATTTGATAGTATCTCATAAATCTCAGATATTGTTTTAATATTCTTATTTATTTATCTATCTATTTATTTATTTTTGTTCTGACTGTAAATTTTCCAGAGATTTGTCTTCTGACTTGGATATTCTTTCTTCTGTATTATTGAGTCTATTTCAAGGCTTTCCTCCATATTTTTTATTTGTTCTATTGAATTCTTCATTTCCAGTGTTTCATTTTGATTTCTCTTTAATATCTCAATGTGTGGGGAAGAATTTTCGTTCATGTCATGTACCGATTTCTTTAGTTCATGAATTTGCTTCTGACTACTTCTAAGTAATCCTATTGTCAATTTTTTAAATTCTGTTGCTGGCATTTTGTCAGTCTCCTCATCTTCACACTAGTGTTGAAGTGTGTTCTTTTGGGGGTGTCATGTTGTCTTTCTTATTTTTGTTTTTTGAATTGCTGTGTTTATTATTAGGCATTTGTGGTGATACTTGTTGGTTTTTTTACCCCTGTGATGGCTTAGTGGAGTGTCCACTCCTTCAGTGGAATACCCAGAGGGGTGTGCTGGGTGTGGTCAGGGAGCTCTGTCAGTGCCCTAGGGTGAGGGGAGTGTCTAAGGTGGCACCCAAGTTGGGCGTGGTAAAGCTCTCCTTTTTTTTTTTTTTTTTTTTTTTTTTTTTTTAATTTCTTAGAAGGAAGGTTTGTTCAGTTCTGTTGGTAGTCTCACTCTCACCTCTTCTACTCGATGGAGACCAATGCCTGGGCTCTCTTCCCATAACCCTGTCTCTTCTCCCAGCCGAACTCAGGCGTCTCCTTTTGGCTAATTCCTTAGTATACGAGTACCAGCTGGCACAGCTGTTGCGTGTGTCCAAAATGGTGCCCATCCTCTCTGGGGATAATTACAGGATGCTGGTGCCGGGTGGTCTGGGAGAGAGAAACGTTCCCACTTTCTTCCCTCTAGTTTGGCAGGTACCCTGTCTCTCGCAGGCTCCAAGCTGTACTTACACCAGGCTCTTTTGGTAGCTTTATTTCCAGTGGCTTTGGCTGCTGCAGTCTGGTCTCACCTCACTCCACAGCTGGTGCTGATGCTCTTGGCTGCGGGGGTCCTGAGTTGTGTGTGTCCACACCCTCCATATGGGTCCACTGTGTCCCACTAATTTGTGTGGAGTTTCCTGTGCCGTTTTATCCCTAACCCTTCCCTGAGACTGTGTTTTCTCTACTGTTTTTTTAATTTTTTTTTAACTGTCTTCCCCTAGTCTAGAACAGTAAACTCCTCCCTTATTCTACCCACTTGGCTCCACTGTGGGTGGTTTATTTATTTATTTATTTTTTAAATGGAATGATTGCTTCTTGTTAGAGTTTTGGTCTGAGGCTTGGTTGGCATTTCCTTGGTCGTTGGCCAAAGCAGAAACCTAACACAGGAATGGTACGCTGAACAGAAATACAGTTTGTCAGTGAAGGGATGGTCATGTACCCACACCTCTCTCCTGGGACATTCAGGTGAATTCTGGGAAAGCCAACTGATTCAAAACACTCACCTTGGCAGGGTCACCTTTAAGAGCTGGACACAAAACTATAATGAGCTTCCGTTCTCAAATTCTTCTTTTCATGATTCTCTCAGCTGGATTCTTCAAAGGATTGTTTGTAAAGACCTTTATGGTGTGTTATGATTTAATCAGATGTAGCTCGAATTCTCCAAGATGTGTTAATTATCATCGCCACACAAGTGCAACAGAGGAAGCAAAATGTTTTTCATTTGGACAGGTTGAGGGTTTGTTTAAAATGTACTTAGGGCCATTAGGATCAAATCAAAATACAGTGCATGGTAATTATGCATGAAATAAAAGATTACCTGCTGTTTAAGTGGCCAATTTCCTGATAATATTGCAATAAAGTCTTGAGATAAAATTGGTGTCCTAATAAAAGTAGAATACCTTATTTAAGGGACAAAGTGAACTATATTAGGTTGAAAAACAGATTTCATCATCAAAATTATCAATGATTTTATCCCTGGTCTTAAAATTCTTCTAATCTTTCCTTTGGTCAAAACAGAGAATGATTTCTTGACATTTCAATAGAAATGGAGTTGGTATGTTTCAGATGTCATGAAATTAAGGAAAGAACAAATTCGCCATGTGAGAAAGGACAGGCGTGTATAAGCCTGAATAAATGACAGGAGTCAGAAACCTGACTTCAAAAGTCAAAGAAACTCCAGGTTGAAAGTCAGTCCTTCTACTTAGCTGTTTAACCTCCTCCATTTTACATAACCTCTCTGACCCTCTATTTATTTTGCTGCAGAATGGGATGTTAATAGAACAGACCCTGTTGTGCATTTAAGTGAGATAATGGGTTTAGTATTTAAGAAGACATGTTTGTTGCATAGCAGTGCTAAATTAGTGTTAGATGTTGCCATTATCCTTTCAGTAGGGACTATGTCTGATTAAAAATGGAGAGCAAGGAATAAAAGTTTTAAGCTTTGAAATCCTAAAGCCATATATACGTTGGGGGGCGGGGAAGCTCATCAGAATTCCAGATTCCTCCTTCTGGAACTGGGTGCTCCATTGGAATGCAGTGACAGCAGTGAGCAGAAGTTACAGCTTTGCAGGTGGTCTTTTTGAGGAATACAGGGATGATTTTCTGTGTTGCCCACTGGTGCTTTTGTTTTTGTTTCTGAAAAAATATATTATGACATAGGCCTGTTTTGATGATTTGGCCTATTTCAAAACAAAGTAAAGATTTTCCTGCCGTAGGTCTGCTCTTGATGAAAAGAAACCATTGCCCTGGTCACTGCTGCAGCCGCAAATTTGGACATTGCCCTTTGTTCAGGGTGGGGGAAGATGGAGTTACTGCATGTGTCTGAAATACCGTGTAAATAGTTAACACATACTTAAGGTTAAAGATTAACTGGTTAAAGGAAACTCAATTTACCTCTAATTCTAGGGAAGTAGATTCATTCTGGGTATTAGAGAAAAAGCTCAAGAGATTGGCTGATGAATACATTTCAAGCCTATTGTGGTCTTGCTTTCACAACTTTTAACTTCATAAAAAGTCACTGGAAGATGCAGCCGGCATCTCCCATGGGCGCCGGCTTGTGCCCCTGCTACTCCACATTCCGTTCATGTACCTGGGCATATCAGCGGAGGACAGTCCAAGTGCTTGGGCCCCTGCTACCTTCGTGGGAGACCCGGAAGAAGCTCCTGACTCCTGGCACCTGGCCCAGCGCCGGCCATTGTGGCCATCTGGAGAGTGAACCAGCAGATGGAAAATCCTTTCTCTCTGTCTCTCCCCTTCTCTCTATAATTCTGACTTTCAAATAAATAAATCTTTTTAAAAAAATTGGAAGAGGAAGAAAAGTATTTTTATTCCCTATGTACTATGAAACTTCAGGTTTTTAGAACTTCAGGTTCTAAAGTCTGGATATGCTCTTCTGAATTTCACACTGTATATCTGCAGGCCCTCAGAACCCTTTAACCAGAGAGACCTCTGATCCCTCAAATGCTAGCTAGCATCATCTTTTTGGTGGTTTTGGAGTTCATTTTCCTTATTGTTCATATATCGAAAAACTAAGTTGAGACAGTACACTGCCTCCAATTGGTAGCACGGATTGCACTCCAAGTTGTTAACTGAGCGGTAACAGCCTGCCTGCCAGGTCTTTAATATCCTAATGCTGCTGACTGATGCCCATGCGCCAGTTTGGTAGTCTAATACTGAATTGTTCTGTGGTCAAGAAAAAAACCACATTATTTATACCATGTTTTTTCATTCTCCTAAATTCTAGTGGATATGTGGCTTGTATCTTTCCATGGTCAAGTTAACTTAAAAAAATTACAAAGAACAACTGCTCCATATCTCAAGCCTAACATGAAAGGTTTTAAGAATAAATTACAGAGAAATTATTTATTGCTGACTAATCCATTTCCTTGATTGATTCAACAATATTTATTGAATGCTAGGATACATTACCTAGGTGCCTGGCCTGTGATACTAAAGCAGATTTCTGCTTGTGTGAAATTTAGATTCCTCCCACATGGAGGTGGTTGGGAATAGTTTGAGGTGCCCTTTGTCTTCTGTGGTTGTGTATGGAAAGAATTGAGCCAGAAGGTGAAATAGGACACAAAACATATTTCAGATATTTAATTAAATTCTGTTGCCTACCCCTCCACATCACAATGAGTAAATACCATGCTCGCTCGCTCTCTCTCTCTCTCTCTCTCTCTCTCACACACACACACACACACACACACACACATTGGGATGTGGAAAAAGAAAGACAAATAAAATGTTCAGTATTCTAGCCAATATGGTTAGTTGACCTCAGGGGATCCTTCTAAAACTTAGCAGACAAGCATTATAAGCACTTCCTTGGAATTCTGCTAATTCTGGATTTTGGATCAGCTGAGAGGGTTGTCTAGACATAAGCTTATCTTTGCTTTACATTGCTATCTTCAAAGATAATGTAAATTAAAATGTTGGAGGGGGAACTATTTAAAGTATATAAGTAAACAAATGATAAAAAGCAGGGTAATTCCCCAAAGCAGGTTCTTTGAGACTGCACGGTGGTTTGTACTTAAAATTAATATTTCATATTTTAGCCCTTTTACCAACTTTAATCAGCATAACCATTTAGTCAAAATTATTGAGACTTCCATGAAATGAACCTGACTCCAAAGAGCTGGGGAGGGGAGGTGGGTTGCATGTAATAAAGTCAATTTATGTTTGGGATAAATAGCCAGACACTTCACATTCTTGGGAATAAAGTGAACAGTAGCCAAATGTGATTTGCCACACTTTACAGCAGCATTATAAGCAGTTTCCACTTTTCATAGCATGCATTCCTGGATAGAAGAGTTTCCAGATGGAGGGTGGTTGACCATAGCCTCTGTGTAGCCTGCGGTTCATTCTTGTACCAAGAGACAGTGGTCCTGAGAGATCACCTGGCAACAGAAGGTGGAAGAAATTGGCAGCTCAAGCCGACAAATGAGCAGGTTTAATCGCATTGTGTAAATGTACAGAATTTGAGCAGTAACAAAAAGGGAATTATTGTCTTGCTAGGGTTTTTTTTCCTTGCTCCGATCATTCTTTCCCCTTTTTTGAAGATGTATTTATTTATTTTTAATTTTTTTATGTTCACAATAATTTATTTTTTTAAACTTTTATTTAATTAATATAAATTTCCAAAGTAAAGCTTATGGATTACAATGGCTTATTCCCCCCATAACTTCCCTTCCACCTGCAACCCTCCCCTCTCCCGCTCCCTCTCCCCTTCCATTCACATCAAGATTCATTTTCAATTCTCTTTATATACAGAAGATCAATTTAGCATATATTAAGTAAAGATTTCAACAGTTTGCACCCACATGGAAACACAACATGTAAAATACTGTTTGAGTACTAGTTATAGCATTAAATCACAATGTACAGCACATTAAGGACAGAGATCCTACATGAGGAGTAAGCACACAGTGACTCCTGTTGTTGACTTAACAAATTGACACTCTTGTTTATGGCATCAGTAATCACCCTAGGCTTGCCTAGGTTGCCAAGGCTATGGAGGCCTTTTGAGTTCACCGACTCTAATGACATTTAGACAAGGTCATAGTCAAAGTGGAAGTTCTCTCCTCTAGAGAAAGGTACCTCCTTCTTGGATGACCTGTTCTTTCCACTGGGATCTCACTCGCAAAGATCTTTCATTTAGGTTTTGTTTTGTGGTTGTGTTTTTTTTTTTTTTTTTTTTTTTGCCACAGTGTCTTGGCTTTCCATGCCTGAAATACTCTCAAGGGCTTTTCAGCCTGATCTGAATGTCTATTTATTTATTTATTATTTGAAAGGCAGAGTTACAGAGAAGCAGAAGCGGGGTTGGGGGGGCTCTTCTATCCACTGGTTCACTCCCCAAATGAACACAATGGCTGGAGCTGCATGGATCCGAAGCCAGGATCCAGGAGCTTTTCCTGGGTCTCCCATGTGGGTGTAGGGCCCCAAGGACGTGGGCCATCCTCCCCCACCTTCCCGGGCCATAGCAGAGAGCTGGATCGGAAGTGAAGCAGCTGGGACTCAAACTGGCACCCATATGGAATGCCGGCACTGCAGGCGGTGGCTTTATCCACTACACCAGGTGCTGGCCCCTGATCATTCTTAGTTAATATTTGAACTCACCTTTACCAAAACAGATTATACATCAGCAGCTGATGGAGGATGCTGCTTGTATAGTTCAGCCCAAGAGTTGCACAATCTCTAAGACCCCCTTCAACTATCAGATCTGTAGTTTTATGCAAGGCAATTGAGAAAGAAAAAGTAGTTTAGTTAATGCTGTGTCCCCCCCCCCCAATGTATTTTTTAAAGTTTTATTTGTTAACAATTTATGAAATTTAGCCATATTTACTTCATATGTAAGTATCACACACAAAACTTTTTGTAAAAGCAGGTGTTGGATATAGTAATATCACATAATGTCAGATTTATGACAAAAGTCTTAAAATGAGCTAAGAAGGGTAAATTATTATGTAAGGAGAGTAATTCAGAGAAGATTATCTTTCTAAGTGTCTGTATACCAAATACTATAGCCTCCACACTTTTCTTCTTTGACACTGATGGCAGCAGCGCAGCCTGCCAGGCAGGGGTTCTGTTCCCTGGGCTTCTTGTTGCAGATGTCTCCAGCTTTTCCTCAGGAAGTTCTGGCTTTGCAGGGGGCAAGAGCAATGCTTATTTGTTGTCCTCAGTAGAACACAGCTGAATCTCACATCATGTTAACTCTTGAAATAAGTACATGCAATTTCCTTGTTTGAAAATAGCATCCAATTTGAAAAGCTGTTTTAGTGAACCCACAGGTATAGACTCTTTTTAGAATGGCAAGTCCCTACCACATCTAGATTGCTGTGGGCTGATTTTTCATAAAGTCATTGTGAATCTTAATTGCAGAGTATGGTCAGTTGGTGATCAATAGCAAAGGAGACTTTCTTTAGACCCATTTGTTCTGATTTCTTCCCCTTTCCATTCCATGTGGTCTTAGCATCTGCTTTAAAATCAGGCAAGGCTTCCGACAAGTGAGTGCTCTGAGCCTTGGTTGAAGTTGGCGTCTCCTCAATGCCAAAGTAAATGACTATTTGCTTGTTAACAAAAAGATGACTCTGGTGCAGGAGTCCCACCTCCCTAGGTTTCCTTTGTTGCTGCTAGAATCATCAGGGTAGGGAGGTTGGTAGAACATTTTAGGCATATTTCACTGCTGTGGAATTCTTCCCATTTATTTGAAAAACAAAGGATTCCTTGTAGCTCTTTAGTGCACTAACACTCACAAAATTTGCCCCCGGGCAGGCTTCTTCTAGGTAGCAGTCTCAAATTAAATGTCTAATTTCACTGCTTAAACATCCTTTGCTGGCACATGTCCAGAATGTTCTTATCACTTTCCCAAGATGGCCGCCCTAGGCAGTTGATTCAGTCAAAACCAAATCATAATTAAGATTTTTTTAGTTTTACACACCTGCTGTCACATTTTTTTCTCCATTTTTTTGGTACATGATGAGAGTTCCTTACTATGCAGATCCAGGTGGTTAGAATAACAAAAGAAGTGAAACTGTCTACTCTCTTAAGATTTATTTGTTTTTCTGATTTTCTCCTCTAATTTCAGTTGGTGACCTCTAAGAGGCAATGGTGCAGGTGGCAAATAATTTGTGTTTGGTTTATGTGGATAACAACTGGAAGAATCCATTAGGTTCGGGGCTTTTTGTAAGTTTCTGAAGAAAGCAAAGGTACACTGAAAGTAAAATGCTGGGAAATGTGCTTTTCTGATTACTTACAAAAATATGTTTTATTATGAAAATTGCAAATTTTATTACACCTCAGACACATATATAACTTTTCATATTTTATTGGGTATTATATGTACTCAGTGCTAGCTCTAATCTTCTGCTCGATACCATAACAACCTGAGACGTTGGGAACTTCACTGTCTCTTGGAGAAAGTGGCTGCACTGGGCTTCTAGGAGAGAAATGAGATGTGGACTTGGGACATCAGCCTCCGCAGCCTGGGTCCCTTTAACAGCAGGCTCCAGTTTAGTTTGCACTTGTTACTGTGACCTGCAGTGTCCCTGTGAAATGGGAGGTCACAGAAGATGATGGAGGGGGCTCGTCCAGCACCAACCAGCATGAAGGAGGGGGTGGTGGTGAGGTAACCACCTGGGTTACATTTCTCTCTCCCTAGGTGGTATGCCTCCCGTAGTTATGGCTCCAGGGCGCTCTTAACAAAGACCTGTGCCCTGGCCAAGACCGGAAGAATGAAGCAGCTCTGTTTGTGGGGAAGTTGAAGCTAAATGAAACTTGCACAGGCACCAGCCTTTTTTGAGCCATTTTCTTTCCCTCACTTGGTGCAGGAGCTGTCGTAATTTCCCAGGTGCTTACTGGAGAGGTGTCTAACGTTAGACCTTCTCAGAGCTTAAACTTGGGGCTGTTTAGTTGATGTGCCCCAGTCAATTGTAGTTTGAACTAGACTGGTACAGGATAGAAATGGGGAAGCAGTTTAGATAGTCCATGCAATTGCTTGTTCGCACTGGCCTCAGAAGAGAGCCTTGAACGTGGGATGACAAGGGAATGTTTATTAGAGATGTTAAGTGCAAGCCTTTGGGGGAACACTGTGTATTTGGGGGAAGAAGATCATTGAATCTATTTTTAACTGAATAATTTAAACTTTACTAAATTACATTCTATAATACTTCTGCTTAAGTTAGTTGAAAAAAAAAAAAAACAGCCCAATTCTACTTGCAGGGACTATAATTGCTGCCCATGGATTATATAATAAATGTTCAATAAATATTTGTTAATGGATTTGAAACTGTGTTTCTCCAATAGGATAGTTTTGTAGTCTAGTTCATTATTAGTATTATTACTGCTTTACTTAGGAAAGCAGGTCCATCACTCATTAGAGCAGTTTAAATAAAAGGAAAGATGAAGTCCAGATTTGATTCTGACGGTATGCTGCTGACTTAGTTTCGTGGGGGTCTATATGTGGACTCTGGCTGTAAGTTGTACCATTTCCTAATCGTTTTTGGAGTTAGGGTCAGGAAGTGATTCAAATGTGAAATAAGACAGTTTTGGTTATTTTTGGAAGTCGGCTTTTTGGGGGAGGTTTAGGGTCATACATGGAACTGTGGTGACAGGTCTGGAGGTGTGATTTTTTGGGCCCTCTCTATACATTCTGTTTTTTTCTCTCAACTCCAGCTCTCATGAGTGTTTTCAATATCTGGATGCCATCCTGTGGGATTGCAGTATTGCTCACAAAGAGCTTTCTGCTTAGAAAGACCTTGCGGGCATTCCTCTTCAGTCCTCATTTATATAAGCCTCTGAGGCTTTGAAAATAAAGTGCACTTTATTAAAGCAAAGATGTAACAGGTGCTCCTGAGGCAGCTCAGTTTGTGAGAGGCAGGAGTCTGTCCTTCCCTCCTTTTCCAAAGCAATCATGGGGTTCCACAGTAACCAGAAGTCCTGGTAACCCCATTTTTATTGTGGGCCCATGGTAATAGCTAAGTAATGGTTAAATTAAGTAATGGCAAAGATAAGATCACTTTAATGTCTGATGGTGATAACTTTATCTGACAGATCAAGTGTGCGTTCTAAGGAAGTCCATTTCAACAGAAACAGAGTTAAGGATCTTGAGCTGTACAGATAGGCTTTCAACTTTAGCTGGAAATTAGCATTTTCATCTAATTTAGGGACTGAGCAAAGAGAGAAGAAAATGTCCTTTTTTTCACTACCACAAATCCTCCAATTAAAGTTTTTTTTTTTTTATACAGAAATTCTCATATCCCTCAAAAGTCCTCATGGGCCATTAAAATGTCTCAAAACATTTGTTTTGGGTGTGGAAGTAGGGCAGAGTTTTGGTGTTTGAAAAATGTGCTTGGGGGTACCTTGATGAATTTCCATCTTTATCGACTTGTTTCAAGCGTGCGCTCACACTCGTGCACACACACCTGTCCCAGTCAAGTCCCTAATCCTCCTCAGAGAAGATTAGGAATCTATTGGCAGGCACAATTTTACAGTAATGCCCAGTCCTGATTAAAACATTGCATGGTACCTATTAAGAATTCGCACCTCTCACCATTTCAGCATGATGTTTCATTTTCTAGCTAATGTGATCACTGATAATGGAGGGGTGAACAGAATTGCAAGGCTTCTCGAATCTTCTAGGCAAGGACATGGAGGGAGTAGCCATGTCAGTCAGAGCTAGGCCCGTGTCCAGAGTTTCTGGTTTCCTGTGTCAGTATCGTTCCTGGTGCCCACAGTGCTAGACCTGATGAAGTTCAGTGCTTGTGTTGTGGGCAAGAGGCATTCCAAACTCATTACCACTCATGGGCGTATTGGTTGTTCATTAGCTGCCCTGGCATAGGCAATTCGATTCAGTGGCAGGCTGAATAGTTTGCTGTTTAGTCACAAGTAATGGATTTAACCAATTCTTTTGCTTTTATCTGGAAGTTTAAAGTGTCTCTAAAAATGTTAGCAGTAACAAGGTGATGTAGAAAACCCTTCAGACTCACCCATGGGCTGTTCTGCTTTTAATATCTGCTGTGGTTTCTCTGTACTTCTGAGGCTCTTCCCCCTGGTGTGTATATAATTCCCAGTGACTGCTAGCAACACAGTGTTGTCACCAAGACACAAAGCCAGGAGGGACTGTGCATGGAGCTGTCGGGTGGTGCCTGTTAAGAAGGAAATCATGGGCTGTGTAGCTACAGCCTAGTAAAGGTGAAACATGGTTCAGACTTGCCGCTTCATTTACCAGGGTGGAAGCTGCCTCAGTCATGGTTGTGGGATTGCATCCCTCGGCCCATTTTCCAGTTCCCAGCCGCCGGTGCCTTCCTCCTGGAGGTGACAGGTATCGTGGGCCCACTCCAGTGTATTTCCACTCCCAGCCCCCCCCCCCCCACCTGTGTGTGCACACACCTCTGACCCCCTTTGTGAGTATTTACCCAGGGAAGGAAACCCAACTGGGGTGCCCCTTTGCTGCTTCACAGTCTTAAGTAAGAAGGCAAGGAAGCCTGTTTCTCCGTTTGCAGGTACTGCCTGAGACTCATTTTTGCCTGCTCATAGGATGACGTTTGTGGGGGTCTTCTTATACTAGTCAGGAAATTCCATTTTTCTTCCCATTTTGCCTTAAAAATCCATGGTTATAGCATTGTGACTTTTTGTTGAATGATCACTTATTGATAATCATGCACAGGAGTGGACATATTTATTTATTTGAAAGCAGAGAGAGGGAGAGGGGAAGGGAGAGAAAGAATATCTTCCATCTGCTGGTTTATTCCCCACATGGCTGCAGTGGCTGAGGCTGGGTCAGGCTGATGTCAGGAGCCCAGATCTGTATCTGAGTCTTCCACATGTGTGGCTGAGACCCAAGTACTTGGACCATCTTCAGCAGCTTTCCCAGGTGGATTGGCAGGGAGCTGGATTGGAAGTGGAACCCCCAGGACTCTGATATGGGATGCCTGCATTCCAGGTGGCAGCTTAATCTGCTGTGCCCCGGGGCAGCCTTTTGGTGCAATGGTTAAGATACCGATTACGATGCCCAGACCCCATATCATAGTGCCTGGGTTTGGTTTTTGGCTTTAGCATCTAATTGTAGTCTCTTGTCAGTATGGCCCCTGGGAAGGCAGAAGGTGATAATTCCAGTAGTTGGGTCCCTGCCATCCACGTATTTGGTGAGTGCACAGATTGGGAGCTCTCTCTGTCAGTTTGTCTCTGTCTGTGTCTCTGTTTATTTCTCTGTGTCTCTTGAATAAGTTTTGAAGAATAACTACACTTCAAATGGATGCTGAAGTTTTAGATTACCTATGAACAGTAGATACTCAGAAGTCATTACGATTTATCTTTCAACTACTGCTTTTGTTGTTGAGATCCCATCTTTTGAGGAAAGCGAGAACTCTTCGCGCCTAGGGTGCACTTGGTGGGGCTCCTGTTCTAGGCAGAGGCTGAGCGGTTGGTGGCATGCTGTTGGTCGGTGTCCTGTGAAAAAGACTTTCTATTTGGTCTCTTCCCCTGGTTTCTGACAAAGAGCCCCTAAAACCCTTGTAACCCCCTGAGTGATGGAGGTTCTAAGAGTGTCTTAGACAGCCAGCTCTCATCAATCTTGTGGAATTTCCTGGGGAAAGTGTCTTTCCCTCTAATAGAGGAAGAGACTCCTTGGGAGATGCCTAGATAGCATCAGAATGGGGAACTGCTGTCCAGAAAGATCAAGCTAAGATTAGAGGCTGGGATTTTACCCACATTCCTCCACTGTGTTCTAGAGAGGAGGGAGGGACAGGAAGTTGACTTGATAATTATCAGGTATGTCTCTGTGATGAGGCCCCCTTGACGACCCCTCAGCTTCCAGACTGGTGGACTCATCTCCATGCCAGGAGTGTGGAGCTCCCAGCTCTACAGGGGCAGAAGCTCCTGTGCCTGGGACCCTTCTGGCCTCACCCTATGGACTTCTTCATCCTTTATAATAAACTAGAAATAGAAAGTAATGTGTTCACCTGAGCTCTGTGACCTCTGCTGGTAAATTATTGAACACAGGGAAGGGGTTGTTGGGACCCTCAACTTAAATCTGGTGGGTCAGAAGTACAGGGCCTGGGCTTATCAATGATGTTTGAAGTGGGGGGCAGTCTTGTGAGATGGAGTCCCAATTTGTGGCATCCGTGCTAACCTTGGGTATCTGGTGTCAGACCTGGACTGGCTCATTGGTGGCAGTTGGTATCCAGAGAAGTGGCGAATTGTTGGTGTGGGGGCATCCACACATGTGGTGTCAACAGTGCTCTGAGTGAAGAAGCAGTTCTTTGCAGATTGGATGGTGCTGCGCCATTAGGGCATTTGTTTTAAATAATTCACAGTTGCCTCGAGTGCACAGAGACGGTAATGGAGTTGTGAATTATGACCCCGTAGAGCACTGGGTAGGGTTAAAAATAAGGCTCCAAATTTAGCCTGATTTGAACCTCAGTTGTGTTCACTGTTTGCATCATTTAGCAAGGACATATACTTATGGACTGGCATGGTTAATGAGCGTCAGGGTTGTGTTGTGCCATGGCTCAGCCATATCCTAGGTCTTTAGCACTTTACACCTGTCTACATGGCCATCGCGGTCAGCAAGCCCATGTTGGTCACAGATGATTTCTTCTCGCTGGGGCAGAACAGCTGTAGACAACACCATCAAGGAATGCCTGGTGGCCCTGGAGGCAGCCTCCTCTTTGGTCCTCCTTAGGAGCAAGGAGACCTTCATGGAACCCCTTGGTAGACTTTCTGTCCTGCATCTCTGTTGAGTTCATTCACTGGAGAGCAGAAGAGCAGCACTGAGCTGTTCTACCAGCATGAGCCATTTCCTGTGGGCTGGTGGCTGGAGGAGTAGATCCACAGTGGAGACCCTTCTACAAAGGAGAAAGGAAGCCAGACTGGACGTTGGAGTGGTAGTCAGATGCTCACCACAGCCTGTTTCCTTGGGTGTAAAATGGGGTGATAATAATAGCATTTAGGAGATTAATATGGGAACCGGATGAGTTCATGTGTATAAAGCCCTTAAGATAATGCCAGTCACATAGTAAACATTCAGGAAATGAGAGCTATTACTATGATATCGAAAGCATTAAATCCACCAGTTTTATAATAAATGTTCAATGAAAAATCAAGGGAGATGATGAAAGAGTTACAGGAGTGGCTCATTATGCAGTGTAGTCTAAACTGAGAGCAAAGGTCCAGTCTTGATCATTTGGGGCTGGCCGTTGAGTACCTTGAAGCTTCCAGGATGGCACTGTTGCCAGAAGTGTGGGCCAGCAGACGGAGTGGAGGTAGTTGTAGAGAGCAGAGCAGTGCAGAGGAAGCTGGCAGAGTTGGTTGTACTGTGTGCTTTCTTGGGGTTCCTGGTAATGGGAGAGACCGTTCACAGAATTGTCGGAGTGAATAACCTTTTCTCCCATGGACTGGGGTCCCAGACCAGTTTCTATGCAGTGAAAGGCAACCTAGCACAGTTATGTTGGCTGAATAGTTTCTTGGAAAAGATGAAAGCATGTGTGTGTGTGTGTGTGTGTGTGTGTGTGTGTATGCATATGTGTTGTGGATGGATGGATGGATGGGTAGATACAGAGATGACAGCTGAGGAGGCAACTAGGTTAGAGCTCGAAATAATAGTCTTCAAATCCCCAGGGGATTGCTATTTGGGGCAGAATAGGTAAAGTGGGTAAAAAGAAGAAAGGCAATTTAATTATTTCAATTAAAATACGTACCTCCTTGCCAATGTTAAGTGCTATTAAATATTTGGTTTTCTGACTCTTTTTCAATCATTTACCCCATATGCTTGTAATGTGTCAGACAATAATAACCTTTACCTATTAAATTGATGAGCTGCTTTGGGACACACAAATCTATTTTCTCCTCTTCTCTGCTTAGCTCATTTAAGACAAGGTGGGAAAGAATATTGAAGCTTTGTTATGAAATGCCTTTTCACTCATATCTTTTGAAAGTTGATTTGTTTTTCTGCTAAATTATAGATTCCTCAGTGAATTATGTCATCCTCATCTGTCTGCACTGTTTAGCAGGGTAGCTAGAAGGCAGTACTTACTCTGTAAATATTTGCTGAGTGAGTGTTGGACAAATGAACCAATTGTATATTAAAAGTGATGTGACACTAATTTTGTGCTCAAATAACATTTCAATATTTCATAATTTATTACTTATAGAACTAATGTGTTGTTATTTAATAAAAACAGAATGTAGTGATGTGTATTTCTAGGTTATTGCCCTAGAAATCACCTAGAATAGTTACTGAATAAGTTCCACTGGAAGCTACTATGACCAATGTTTTTATGTGTTCTGATACTAATGATTCTGGACATTGATTTAATTACTGTTATGTTAGATAAGGTCCAAACCATCTAGACTAGGGGTCTGTAAACTGTTTTCTCTAATATGCCACACATTGACTAGTTTTTGTTTTGTGAGCTGTATGATCTGTCACAACTGTGCATTTCTGCCATGGTGACTTAAATATAGCTGTGGATATCACACAAATGAACAAACGTGGCCATGTTCCAATAAAACCATTTATGATCATTGAAATTTGAGTTTCATATATTATTATTTTGATTTTGTTTCCCCAACAATTTAAAAATGTAAAAATTATTCTTAGCTTGCAGGTCATACCAAGATAGGCGGAAGTCCGGATCTGGCCTTGGTCTGAGGTTTGTGGAGCTAATGTAGATCAAGTCATCTACTCAGGGGTGTTCAAGGGGTCTTCAAAAAGTTGTTGGAAAATGTATATTATGAAAACAGCATACACAGATTTCAAAATTTTTCACTAAAATATACTCATCTTTAATTTATTTTCTATACTTTTTTGAATCTCATATTCAAAGAGAGTATTAAACACTAAGGAGGAGTAGGCAGAAGAATGGCTTGTTGCATTTGTCATTGGTTCTTGTTGGTATTTCCCATGAGCAGGAGGTAATCACCATGAAGGCAGAGTCGTGGCTTATTCTTCACTGTATTGCAAGGTTCTAATTCATCTGAATGAGTGAAAAACTGAATCAATCAATCAAATAATCAGATTTACATGCCACAATTGATGTTTATAGTTACTGAATTACAAAGGATCAGAAACGAGCAAAACCAGAAATTCTCTGTGCTGTTTTCAGTTTTCTGTGACACCATGAACCTATTTCTTTACCTCCACCAAAAAGCTATGAGTAAGATCTGGAAGAGCAAGGAGTGAAGGAGGGCTATTTATGTAGGGAAATGTCCAAATCACATAAGAAAGTCTTCCATTCCTGCTGACTCCCAGTGGGCAAAGGGTTTTGATTCTTTCTTTAAAATAATCAGTCATTGGGCAGGTGTTGGTTGTCATGGTTAGGATGCACCACTTGGAATGCCTGCATTTGAGTCCTGGCAACACTCTTGATTTTAGCTTCCTGCTGTTGTGCACCCTGGAACACAATAGTGATGGCTCAAATGACTGGGTCCCTGCCAGCCATGTGTGAGACCTGGGTTGAGTTCCTGGCTTCTGACTTCTGCCTGTCCCAGCCGTAGCTGGGATTTGGGATATTTGCAGGCATTTGGGGGGGTGATTCAGCTGATGAGCACTCTTTCTGTCATTCTGTCTCTTTACCTTTCAAATATATTTTAAAAATGGTCCTCATAATATTCTAAAATGTTACCTCTTCTCCCACTTTCTGCTTTTACAGAGGTGCTGATTAATGCTCAGAAAAGATTTCCTTAAGAAAATGATATCAAATAGAATTAGATTGAACCGGGAACCATCTTTTTTATGTGTTTAGATACTATTATCTACATTGATTAAATTTATTCTGGTATTAAGGTCCAAAATTCAAGTTGCTCCTTTGTTTAAATGTATGGAAACCCGCATTTTCTTTTCTTTTAAATTTTTGTATTTTCATGGATATTATGTAGCAAGCTGGTAAAATTCTCTTAATAAACACATGGTAAGCAGCTATGCTCAGAATATTTACTGAAAGCTCTTGTGTGGATACCACGAAAGCAATCAGGGTGAACTTGGATAATTTCTTTGTACACAATGCAGTCATTTCTGTTTAATGTTCCAATGTGCCAGATTTCAGCCTCTTTCTCTGTCTCTGTCAACTCACTTCTTCTCCCAGTGTGTTCATCTCTAGTTCTATCAGGTTAAGCTGATATAAACCCCAAAGGGACAATTTGGACTTGATCGTGATACTGGCACAAGACAGCTTTTCTCCCTCTCCGGGCTACTTTTCATTTAACTGTTGTATTCTCCTGTTTTGACAAAGTAAGGGTTTATTGTGCCAGGAGCTTAAATAAACAAGAATTGGACTCGTACCTCATTTCTAGGAAAAAGGGGGAACAGCAGGCATTATCTGATATGATTAAAGTGTGTTGAACCCTGAACAAAGTACTACGTGTCAATCCCCATTTGGCCCTGACAGTCATCCTGGTTAGAATCGGTTGTGTGAAATACCTGCTGATAGGAAGGTCTGTGGCCCCACCACAGACGTGTAGATTTTTTTTATGGCAAGCCTACAAAAAATGCCCTCGTTAGTAATTTTAGAAGGAATCTTAGACGCCATCTAATCCTTGTTCTCTGAGCCCCAGTTACCTTGTCTTCAAAATGGGGGCATAATTTCATTTCCCATATGGGATTCATGTTGGACTTAAAAAATTGTATTTTAAGTAAAATACTTGCCATAGTTTCTCACAGTTCCAGATCCTTAAAAATGAGTGATTCTTTTTTTTCCATCTCTAACTATTCCTAAAATTAGTGAAAAATCTCTTTATTACCAGGGTTTATATTCATATTGTTTGGAACTTGTTCTCACGTCATTACTTATGAATAAAATGGGTGC
Source organism: Sylvilagus floridanus (assembly GCA_949820135.1). Classification (NCBI taxonomy): domain Eukaryota; kingdom Metazoa; phylum Chordata; class Mammalia; order Lagomorpha; family Leporidae; genus Sylvilagus; species Sylvilagus floridanus. The sequence goes on along the minus strand of OX463241.1, from coordinate 144,959,819 downwards.
AATTTAATTTCTGCTTGGTTATTTTGTAATTGTTGCTACAAAAGATTGATAATTGGTCTGGTATTGAAGTGTAGTGCATAAAGCTGCTGCCTGGGAGACTGGCATCTCATATGGGCGCCAGTTCGAGTCCTGGCTGTCTATTTCCTATCCCACTCCCTGGTAATGGCCTGGGAAAGCAACAGATGATGGCCCAATTACCCGGGACCCTGCCACCCACATGGGAGATCTGGAAAAAGCTCCTGGCTCCTGACTTTGGCCTGGCCAAATGACCGGCCATTGCAGAAATCTGAGGAGTAAAACAGGATCTATCTTTCTCCCTCTCTCTCTCTCTCTTTCCCTTTGTAATTCTGACTTTCAAGATAAATAGATAAATCTTATAAGACTGATAATAAAGCCTAAATGAATAACTTCCAAATGTTGTAGCTTTCTTTACCTTGATACTTGTGATATATATATATATATTTAACATATAGCAACATATATTTAATTTATAATTTAATATATATAAATATATATATATATATTTATAGTAGGTACTGACATCAGTTACTTACATCAGTTTTCTCTTCAGTCCACTCTGGATTTTCTAATTCTCACAAATATTTCTAAAGCTGCAAGTTTTATATTAGACTCATAGACTTCAAAATGATTTTTGTTATTCAACCTAAATGCTATTCAACTCATTTTGACTGCCTTTTCTGTGTCCAGTTTAACATTTACAATTTATTTAAGAGAAAAAAGATTAGAATACTCATTGGGAATTTGTGGAATCATCTGGTTTTGAGGGTGAGAATGAGATTTTGGAATATTTGTCTTCCAAGGATACATTGACCTTTTTCATAAGTATGTTCAACAAAGAATATTAAAGTCATTAGACAACATTTAAAATTCAGGCCTATCCGCCCTTCCAGTTCCAAGTTGGAATAGAACTGTCTTCCACTGGGGAATAATTTGTCACTATTAATTGAGAACAAATGTGCATGGGTGTTTTAATTACACAGTGAATTAAGAGAATTTAAGATGCAGAATATGTGAAAGCCAAGAATTCAAAACCAACAACACAAAAGCATAAGAAGATAAACAGGGAAAATATCTCAGCATAAGAATGAAAGCAGGTCCCAAGATAGAGAGGGGAAAAACAAGATTGAGACAAATTACTGGGGTTTTGCTAAAGTTCCTTTCAGGCGGAATGATTCTGATTTATGGCTCTATGCCATTGTTGGCTGCACATGCAGAGGAAGAAACCAAATTCATGGGGTTTAAGTAGTGGCCTTTAATGTATTCAGTAAAGAGCAAATATCAAGGGTTTCATCTTTGAATATGAACTTTTTGGATACTCCCATGGCAAATATTCAGTCTAGGTCTATGGAACCCTGATAGTATGTACAAAAGAGTTTATGTGGGAAATGGTCTAGAATCTTCCTTAGATTCTCATGGAGTCCATGATCTTGAAATGCAAGTAGCTCAATGCTACTGCTTGAGCAATGTTGCAATTTTTTTTGACTTTGTTCTTATCTGTTAATATTAACTCAAGCTGCCATCTCATAAACTGCTTTTGTGTCTTTTATTGGGTGAGGAGGGTCAGAATCACTTTTTTTTCCTCCTCTCATCCCACTATGTGGTGCCAGAAGCTTTCAATCAGACTTGGTGCTTCCTGGGAAGATCAACCTGTTACCAGCTCAGAACATCCTTCTCTTTTCTCTTATCATCCATGTCTGCAGCTTTTTAATTCCTTTGTGTTAAATTGTCCTGGGCATTTGAATGTTTATTGTAAATTACCCTAAATCTTTTTAGAAACAAGAAAGATACAAATAAAACACAAGATTCTCCACACTCTCCACACGCCCAGAGTGCTGATTTATGGATTATGGAGAGGGTGTGCAGGCATTCTCTGAGCTGTCACTTTGGACATAAGAATGGCCTCCAAGTCTTTGTTCTGCCTATAGTGGTTGGGACAAGTCCCCTTCAAATGAGAGGTCCAGGAAGGGAAGAACAGGGACTCTGGCTGACCTCTTAAGTGAAACTAAGATAATTTCTGCCTTAAGCTAATTACACAGATACAATTACTTGCACTCTGGTTTTATGCTTCCAATAGGGTTGTGTGCTTGCTTTTGTTTGTCTGGTATCTCTTGTTAGACTTTAAACTCCTTAGGAATGAAGGCCATGCCTCCCTTTTTATTTCTCCTTTGTTCTCTGGGCCATGCTGTCCAGAGTAGGCAAGCATGTGATTTAAGTTAATGATCAAGACAGTAATCTGCCATTGTTGCAAGTCAGGCAACTTTTCGCTTTCCTGCCTGGAACCTGACATAGTCCTCATTGTGTAGGATCCTGAGGTGATTCTCCTGATGGTGTTTGTGTTCCTAGTGTCATCAGTTTGGAACGTTTCAGAATTTGGGGATGATTGGAGCTTTTCCAGAACAATTTGCTGTGCCAGCACTTAAGAGATAAACATCTCCTTTTAAATAGATGTGATAGAGTTTATTGCATAGTAGCTAATCCTTGAAAATTATAGGATGCAGTTGTATATTTTTTAATATAAACATCTTAACAGAAATTAAAGGAAGACAAGGATGATTTTGGATCCATGTCAAAGGTAATTTACATGTTTGAGCACTGAGTGCTAGGTCTCCAACCCACAACTGGATATCCAGACAATTTCACCCCGCTTTAAATGGGACGCAAATGCATTTACCCACAAGAGTGGTTTATGGGATTTCACACATCTGTGTATGATCATGTCTGCCTTCCCTCTCCTTCTACTACCCAGTGGAATTAATACCTTACTGTGGTCCCTTTTAACAAGATGGAACAGAACTCGGCCTCAGGCCTAGGAATTTCCTTTATAACAGTCTTCAGCTCAGGTAGCCCACGTCAATCTCAAGAGTAGGCCTTGTAAATATCTTGAAATTGGTCTCAAGGTCATCCATGTTTTCTTCTGAAATGTTGGTGAAGCAGTCGGGGAGGAAGGAGGCCTGTGAGGGAGCCAGATTCCAATTCTTTTCCACTTCTGATTCTAAGTTTCACTTTCCCCAAAGACGATGGTCAGAAATGGCTCGGAAGTGTGCCAGGTGGCAGCCAGCACTGATGGCGAATCCACATGGGAACAGGAGACGTTCATAATTAAGAAGCCATGGCCCTCCCCTGGATTGGCGCCTGTTGTTGGGAAAGCAGCTCTGAGCCCGTACGTGGTCCTCAGGCCGAGAACCAAGCCAGGTGATGATGCCTGTTGTCTGCTGTTCTTGCTACCCCCAGCTCTGCACCAGCCGTTGTTCAGCTTCCTGGTTGTGTCTCAGCAGGCTCTGGCCTGCCTGTACCTTCCATCTCTGTGGCCACTTCCAGGAACAGGCCCCTGAGCATGCTGGGATTAAGCAGCACAGAGTATTTATGGGGGACTTCGGTGTGTACTGAGTGCTCCGTTGTCCCTTTCATTGGTTCTCCTTCAGGACATTGACATAAAGTAAAAGTCCTTACTGAGGTGTTCCTGCCAAATGGGAAATTGACGTAGACACAGTAAAATTTGCCTCTCCAACAAATCCAGATTAAAAGGGATGCCTTTGAAACTCCACTCATAGTTTTTTTCTTTAAAAGGCAAAAAGTAAGATTAGGGGAGAGAGACAGACAGCTCCCATCTGTTGATTCATTCCCCACACGTCTGCAGTGGTGTGGCTGGGTCAGGCCAGACTGTAACCAGCAGCCAGGAACTCAATCTAGGTCCCAAGTTGGTGACAGGAATCCCATTACTTGAACTTTGACTGCTGCCTCCCAGTGTCTGTATCAGCAGGGAGCTGGAATCAGAAGCTGGAGGCCAGAGCTCAACCCGGATACTCCAATACAGATTGTGGGCTTCTTCCCTGGTATCTTAACTTCTAGACTAAATGCCCATTTTCCTCCAATCATACCTTTGATACTAGGTTATAGTTTACAAATCTATAACGTAGGAATTTGGAGAATGAATACTTTTCAAATGTTCTGTACATGTAGAATCTAATGGGGAAGTCCAACAGTAAAACAAATAGCCACAAAGCACCTCAATGAGGAGAGGATGGTGGGAATCCCCCAAATGGTTCCCTCTGTCCAAATGGCCATTGAGAGGGCTCTATTTAAGCCAGCCTGAGAAAAGTTAGGCTGGAAAATCGTTGGACTCTCTTTTGCTAAAACAGAGCCTCAATGAGCACAACCTGGTGATTGATTGAGGAAAGGTACAGCACAGGGACTAGGACCACTGGTGTCAATACCTAGCGGTGGGAGCTTGGTTCTTAACCTCCCTGAGCTTCAGTAACGTGGGCATGGTCAACGTGGGCATCTGTTTCGTAGCTCTGTGCATTGGCCTATTCCATAGCATTCCCAGAACGTTATGACAATATTATTGTTATTTTTATTGTTGGTAGGAAAGGAAAGTCAACTATAATTGCTATATGTTGAACGCAGTGGATTCATCTAAAGACAGCAGCGTTATCAGTAATAGAAATTGTCTTTCCTTTTTTTTTTTTAATAGATGTATTCTTCCTTAGAAAGCATTTCAACTATCATCGGAATTTTCACAATTTAAAAGTCATATAGTTGTTTTGTCTTAAACTCCATCCTTTTTGTTATTTATAAGCAGTTTTTTATATGCACAGGATGGCCGTAGCAAGCAAAGCTATTAGTGAATTTCCATTTCTTCCAATACCAATCAACAGCTTTACAGGGTAGCAAGGGAATGATTAAAAGTAACTGAATGTTAGGACAACTGCTACTGGGACATTAGATTCCCTGCTCCCGCTTCTTCATGGTAAACTGGGGGAGGAACAACAGATAAAAACCCTCATACCCTCTGAAATCTCTTTTATATTCATTATACACAAATGCAGAGTTTCTGAGAAAGGCAGTTGGAGCTGAACCCTTAGTAGATAGCAGAGTAGTCACTCTGGGAGCTGGCAGTCAGTGTGAAGCCAAAAATCTTGACAAGGATTGCAGTGGTACTAGTTGGGGCCCTGGCATGAGTAACCCTGCATCCATAGCAGGGACAACCGAGTGTGTGAGCTGTGAGGAACTACCTCATTATCAAAGGAGGTGGCAACGTCACACCCTAACTACCTGCTTCCTGGCCTGAGTAGGAGGTCATTTCACATGACAAATTAGAAGCAAATTATATGTGTTATTGCACATGTAATGAAGAAAGTGATGAAAATAATAATCGTTGAAAATCCACCTCTCATATATTCCTGTTGAATGATCTGTGTTCTCTGCTAAAACACATACCACTTACACTCAGGCACAAATGCCTGTATGTATTTTCTCTACCCTCATCATGGCTTCCCAAGAGTTTCTTTGACCCAACAGTATACCATTAGCAGTTTTGTATTCTAGTAAATACACTGTTTAAACACATCATTTGTTATGTGGCTATGCAATACTCCTTTGCATAGATGTACTATAATTTATTACTTATTGTTGGTCGTGTGGTTGTTTGTGATATGTTGTTAAAATCAATGTTGTTATTAGGATGATCATAGCTATTTCTCTACATGCCTGTAGGTGTTTCTATAGGGTAAATTGTCAAATTGCCCTCCACAAAAGACCTCCTAATTCACTTTATTCCCAGTAGTTTATAAAAATGTTTGTTTATCTGTACCTTACTAGTATTAGACAATATTTACACTAAACTTTTAAACAAAATCAGTTTTTTAAAATTGCCTAAATAAATGCTTCCTTAAAATATACTCCATGAAGGAGAAAGTCATCAAGCTGTCTAGTTAAACTGCTTAGGTTTTCCACATGAAGATTTTCACAAATGTGCATTTAAAAGCACATTTAAAAGCTGCTAGAAAATTGTTTTAGCATAAATATGTATATTGACCAGATTCTTTGTGTAGGTTGAGCTTCCAAAATGCTCCAGAATCTGAAAAATTTTAAATATGAATATGATAGTATATGTGGAAAATTCCAAACCTGACCTCATGTGATGGGTTGCAGTTGAAAAGTAGGGTGCAGTAAAAATGCTGTGTAAAATCACCCTCAGTCTATGTGTATAAGGTATATATGAACCATAAATGAATTTCATGTTTAGAATTGAGACATAGCTCCAAGATAGCTCATTGTATACAGGTTCTAAAATGTGAGACACTGTTGAAAATCTGAAGCACTGTTGTACTTAGGCATTTCAGCTAAGGGAAACCCAACTAGAGCATACTACGTCACATCCTTGGGAATTTCTAGGCCAATGCCCTCATGTACCAATAACCCATGAAAAGGGTTCAGAGAAAAGAAATTCTGTGTTTTGCCAGGATCCCTTGACTCTTCCAGGGCTGGGAGTAGAACCCAGCCATCTGACCTTTTATGATTTAAGAACACTCTGTAGGACAGGGTGGATTTTGGGTATAGGAATTTTCTTGTCACCTACACATAGCAGCCACTGTGCTGGGCTCTGGAGATATCAGAGACATGGGCCAGGTCTGCCTTTGTCCTGTGCCGTTCTAGTCTAAGAGCATCTTGAGAATTAGGATAAATACGTGCCTCAAGTGTACGGGTGATATATGGTATGTGCCTGTGGGGTACAGAGAGAAGACAGAAAGGTGTGGTTCCTTGGGAGCACAGACTTAATAGGAAGGAACTTTCAGCTGAGTTCAGAGGTGAGATGTTGAGGTTTTACATGTCAGTGTGTCCTCCATGTTAAAATTAGTAAAATTGGACATAAGTGAGGCTAAGAAATCAGCATGAAGTGGTGGAAAGATGATGGACTTTGGGGGGATAGACCTATCTTTATGTCCCAGGCCCTTGAGTTGTTTACTTACTCTTTAAACCTCAGTTGTTCTGTCTGAAAATGGGATGCAATGTGTATTGAATATATGGAATTAGAACCGCAGGATTAGCGTGATGCCTGGCAGGGTAAACAGCAGGCAGAGCTAGTGGGTGATGGTAGTGATGGCATTAGCAGTGTGCAGTGACACAGGGAGAGAGGTGAGTGCTGCTCATTCTTACGGTTGCCCAGATGTCATTAATTGGATGGCGTGAGATTTGAAGTTGTGTTTTCTGCCTTGTGTTTTCATTATACAAAGAGTGGTCACTTGAAGGAGAGTGATAGGGGTTTTGTGTTTAAGCTGTTTGAGGGATTCTTTTTGGAGTAACAGGTTTTGTAGGAGGGTTTGCAATGTATATGAACAGAGCCCCTCTGTGCCACGTCCTTTTAGGAGGCCTTTATGGATTTGGGGCTGAAAAAAGTTTTCCTTCAGAACTATTCTTTTTGCACTGTGTCTGGAAGGACCTTGATGTGTTCCCTAGTGACAAGTTTGCAAGGTGCATTGCTGTTCCCATCCCTTTGGAATGCAGGCACTTGTCATATCTCATTGCCTTTACTGTGGTTGCACCCTGAATAGACTTTGCCTTTGCCCAGATCACCAACTTTCTAAATGGTGGGCCCAGCCGAAGGTCTTTGCAACCTTCCATAGGCAACAACTAAGCCTGCTTTACAATCTTGCAACTTGGAAACTCTTAATTTCCTGCTGCTGTCCTAACACTGCCCAGTGGTTTTCATTGCCTATGTAATAAAATCCAAACTTCTTAACCAGACATTTGGCAGACTGCCTGCATTCACCAGGTGTCCACGCCCAGATCCCCTGCACGTGACAGCCCCTTCACCTTGGTTGCTGTTCCCCCTCTTGCCCGCTGTCTTAGGTAAGGATCTCTAGAGGCAGGGCCTGAGATGGAGAGTCTTGGGCAGGTGGTTCAGAGAAACCAGTCAAGGAATGAAGGAGGCAGGAAAAGGCTGATTAAGAATGTTACAAAGATGTGGGTTTAGTTGAAGTCTAAGGTCAGTCTGATGCTATAGGGAATTGCCACATGAGTGTACCCATAGAGCAGTGCCACTCTGAGCCTAGAAAGCTGGCCTTTAGACCCTCAAATAAATCAGTGTTGGCTCTAGGATGCTTCTGGGTTTGGGGAGCCAATAACCCTGGAAATGACAGCTTCAAGGACATGAATACAAAGTCAGTTTTCTGGAGCCGTTGGCAGCCGGCACAATAGCTTAGGGATGGTTGCACTGGCCTAGCAAAAGGGATGGGGCAAGACAGTAGCAGCTTCCACTATCCCCAGTGATCAAACTCCTCTTGGTCCTTCAAGACCCAGGCAGATTCCAGTTTTGGGATGTTTTCCCCAGACCAGAACTCCTCAGTCAGAATTAGTGATGTTGTCTTGGCTGGCTGCTTCTTTACGCTTCATTGTAGACCTTATCAAGCTCTACCTGTTGTCACTGGGGATTGGCTTAGTGTCTGGCTCCCTGCTAGACTAATGAGTTTCTTGAGGGCACAATATGCTTGCATTCACCTTTAAACAGCTACTCCCCAGACCCTCAGTTCGTAGTTGTTAGTAAGGGCTGTGTGGATTGAGATGAGCCATAACCTCCATCCTTCTAGGCTGGCTTAGTCCTTTGGTCCACCGGGGAATATTCCTGGGGACTCTTCCAGAAGTGCTTGCTCAGCTTGTTCCTCTTTTCACCTCCCAGAATTCCATAGCCTTCGAGATTTTACAGTGGAGTCTCAGGCTGGTTTTTCTGGGCTAGCCCTTTCTTCCACTGCCTGTCTGAATGCGCTTCTTACCTCTGAGCCAGGCAGGTAGCCGGCTGCTATCTGCTGCCTGCATGGGCTGGGCCCTAGGAGAGAGGAGTGGAAACCAGTGTCAGTTCCCGGATGACACTCTGGCTGCCACTCAGGTGGCCAAACTTGGCTTGTGCCCCTGAAAGCCATGACTTAGTGTGACAGTGAAAATTGGTCAGAGGAAAACTGAGGCATTGTTGGAAGACCTAGGACTGATGTCTGGGGGTTGAAAAAGGCCATCACTTCCCAGTGTGTTGTAGAACTAAATTTTACAAGCCGCAGGCACATCCAGTAGCTAAATGGAATTAGTTTGGTTCATTCACTTGCCTTACAGTTTTTTTTTTTTTATTCCTTTTCTATTTATTGTGTGCTGGGTGAGGGCAAAAATAAGTAGGATGTGATCTTTGTATTCAAGGAATTTACAGTTAAGGAAAGGAAATGGGATTGAGACAGTTGCATATGCGAGTTTCAGTAATCAAGAGGAGTAATGGGATGTGAACCACAAGCAAGGACGTGTACAGACATAGGTGGAGAATTTAGTATCTGGTGTTAGAGGGCCTTAAGGTCATATTCCAGCTCCATTATGTACCAGTCGTGGGACTTTGGGCAAGGAGTTTAATTTTCTCACTTCACCTTTTTCATTTGTCAAATGGAAATAGCAAAATAGCTCCTACCTCACAGGGATATGAGGATTAAATAAATTATCTGTGTAAAATACAGATGGCCACAGATTGATAAATGAGAGCTATTATTATGAAGATTCCTATTGATGGCCTAGTGCTTTTGGGAGTTGAAAGCAGTCTATACAATGGGTAGCAATTGAGTGCAGCCTTGAACTTCCAGGGGCCAGGAGGCCACCAATGGGAGGAAGCTGCTGGATGAGCTGGGAGGGGCATGAGATTGTGTAACTTACCTGGGAAATAGCAGAGGACCTGGACTCCCTGGGGGGCTTGATGAGTTTCTGCTGGAGCTGAAGCTGCAAAGACATCTTAGGGTAGACTTCTTTGTAGATGGCAAGTATTCACTGCATATTTCCTGAATTTCTGTGAATATAGGTGCCCTGGATTACTTTTTGACCTTGAGAGTTAACATTTATTTATGTTAAAGAGTGCCAGTGGGCACTAGGCCCAAATTTATCATATTGCAAGATAAAACTAATCATGAATATTTAGTTTTGTGTCATTTACAGATGGGGATATTTTCTGAGACCTGTGTCATTAGGTGATTTGGTCATGCCACACGTCATAGCCTGAAGCTACACAAACTGAGATGTTTTAGGAAATCACTAGGTAATCTAATCTCTGGAACCTTGGTCATTCATGTGGTTTGTCCTTGATGGTTTTGTCATTATGCTAGGCATGACTCTACTTCCTTTAGGGACTGACACATTCCTTTTGACCATTGTAAAGAAAAATGACTTCTATTTTTCTGATCTTTTTGATTCTTCATTTCAAGACAGTACTATACGCTGGAGCTTTCTGTGATTCTGAAAATATCCTATAACGGTACTCTCCACACCGATCATAAGCAATGTATACCACTTTAGTTTGACTAAGAAACTGACCTTTTCATTTTGTTTAGTTTTAGTTCATTTAAATGGAAGCAGGCCCGTATGGCTAAGGGCTGCCGTACTGGATAACACGATGGTGTTGGCACTCTTCTGTCCAGTCATAGAAGGAATGTTCGCATGGGAAGCAGAGTTTGGACTGGTGTGGGTTGAGGGAGATGTTTCCTGTTGAGGCTTCTGTTAACAGAAATGAAGGATTCCAGAACTCACTGTTTATCTTGATCAGTATTGCTTTGGAGGATATTCAGGCAGTAGATAACCGGAGTTAAGCAGTGCTCCATTGGAGAAATACCAAACTGATTACAGAGCCAGAGGAAGCAACTGTCCTAAGCAGGCCCTGTTAGGAAACTATAGCTGGCAAGTCCTGTCTTCTCGCTCCCCTCTGCTCGCTCTTTCTTGCTGTGTCTCTCTCTTTTCCCTGTTTCTCTCACACTGAAGCCAGCATTCTCTTTGGCACATAGTGCAGAAGAGATATTTTCCTCTCCAGCTTCAGATTTTAAGCACACGGGCAAACTCTCTGGAGCACATTGGCTACAGGGGAAAGCCTTATAGCCTTTGCTATGCCGGGACAGCTAACGAGGAAACCCTTTGACAAGGCCTGGCTTCTGGCCTCCAGCCAATGTGTTTGCTTGCGGGGGCTGACCCATTCAGGCGGGCAGCATTGTGCAACAGGGAAGGGGCCCTATGAAGAAACACAGACTTCATCAATCAGAGCGATTCAGCAAGATTCCATTTGAGTTGAATCTCGGCCAGGAGCAGGCACGTCATGGAGTGTCTGTGTGGAGGCTGACATTTTAATGATTTGATTAGTTTGGGAAGAATATTTTTATGGGTCAGAGGGTCGATTAGGTGAAGTACTGAGTGGAGTTGTTACATGGTGATGAACTTCCATTACCTACCTTGGCCAGGAACAAGTACAGTGATTTCAGCCCAAGACCCTAAGGGTAATCTCATGCAATCCTCTTAAAGAAATGCTGTTTAATGACTAAAGCTGTTAATCATATTATATACACACAGCTACTCTAGGAAAAAAAATGCCAAACAAGCATGAATCTAAAACAAGGCTCTTGAATGAGCTAAACAGGGTGTTTTGGGGGATGCTGGGCAGAGGAAGTTGTAACGGGGGGAGGGAGTGGATGACGAGATGGACGAGGAGGGCACTGTCGCTGATCCTGTGGCCTGCGCTGGGTGGAGGCCGTGTAGCAGGAAGCTCCAGGCTGCACATAGAAGACAGTCAGCTGTGGTGGTTTAAAGAATAGGGGACTGTATCACCTCCTTCAGAAGAACTGGGCAAGCAGACGTGTCTACGGTGGTGCTTAAGGAAGTTGGGTTTTATTTGCAATCTGCGGTCTGATGATTTCGGGGTTCCGAGCCGATTTCTCACTGATTCCCTGGTTGTCTCTAATGTGGTCTTTTAGCGGCAAGTAAATTGTGAGATAAAAATGGCACCGTACACTTCTTGCTCAGTGGGGGTTTATTTGATTTCTGAGATGCCTGAGATGGGTGAAACCCTAGATAGGTTCTAATGGTGTCAGTGACGGGGATTTGGGAGTTCTGGTTCTAAGAGCAGGGTCAGTCCCTCTCCTATTCAGAAGCGTGGCAGGGAATCCTGGCCCTCAGAGTTTGTATTTATGAGGCAAGCGTGGATATGGAGGTACCCCCCTCTCCTACACGTGACCCATTTCCTTCGCTCTAGTGTCAGTGGAGTCGTGTTGCCTAGTCAGACACAAATGTCCCCCTCGAGTAAACACCGGATGTCTCCGTTTTTCCAAGGACAGAGGTTTTGTGGGGAGATGGACCGAACTGAAAGATGGCAACCTCGTCTTCTTCCATTCATTTCCCTCTGCCCGGTGTTCCTGCCAGGTCAGTCAGGAACAGGGAGCTTTGAACATGGATTCAACCATAGAGTTTGGTTTTCATTAAGTATTATACCCGCCCTTCACGTTTATAATCCATTGTATTGCCCACCCTGGCTCTCGCCGTACCTCTGAGTGTCTGTGTTAAGGGAGTGTTGCAGAGTCCCACTTCCCTAGCCCTGTAGAAATAAATATAAAGCTATAACTGACACATACATTTTCATGGGAATATTCTGGAACATCAAATTCAAATGACACAAGACCATAGTGTTGTTCGGCAACTAAATAGGTTTTTCTGGTGAAAAGAGATTTGAATTTAGGCAATGAAGGAATGTGTGTGCTTCATGTGGGTGTAGGAATGGGAAGTGTAGCCATGGAAATGACAATAGGAGCTCCTGCCCCTCCAACTGCTCTGTTGTTTCAGGAGTGCTCACCTGGGAGGCAGGGCTCCTAACCCCCACTGTTGTTCAATTGTCACCGCAGCTCTTCATACAGAGATAAGGAAATCAAGGCGGAGAGTTGAGTAAGCAGAAGAGTGGATCTTAAAGGCCAGGTCTGTTTCGATAATGAATCTCACATGCTTTCTCCCTTATGAGCCTCTCTGAGCCTGAACCTTGTTCTGCTGATCCTGAAAACTATAGCCTGGGTGCACCTCTGGGATCAATTCGGGGAGAAAGGGCTGGCGCAGCTCTCAGACGCCCAACCCTTGCTCTCAGCCAGTTTACGTCCTCAGTTTCTGCCTGCCATTTTTCTTGAGAGAGAAGGTTCTGTGCTTTAGGAGATTAGTAGATAAAGGAAGTATGCGCATTGCTTTCTGTGCCACAGGTACCCATTTGCATCACGGAGGGTGCCAGGAATGGGCAGCTGTTTGGGATTCTTCCGGCACACAGATGGCTGGCTCTCCGTGAACTCACTCCATGCCAGCCTTCATTCAGGAGCTAGAACTGAAACGCAGGTGCCTTGTGAAGAGATAGAGGGGAGACAAGGAGGGTCATACAGATGAGGAGGGAGGGAGGTGGGATGCGGCAGTTCCGTGGGGCTCATTTCCCCATTGGGCACTGCCTCTTGAACTTCCATGCTAGAACTTAATAGGAGCTCACGTTCTGATCTCTGCTGAGGTCCTGGGCAGGCTCCCCAGACGCACCTGTCTCTGCCTAGTGTCTCACAGCCAGCCATGTTCCACTCTGTCCCTCTGCGGTCTTATATCCCGCTTCCAGGCCATGCCTCAAGGCCAGCAGTGGTTGTCCCTTCCTTTCATTGAACATATTTGCTGCTGAGTGCAGTTGCGCAATGGAAGGGGGAGGAGAAAACCCAACTAGCGCTCCCTGATGCTGCCCTTCTTGTGCAGGGGCTTGGAGATGAGGAGGGTGGGGAAGTTCTGAGGATTTTCACGTGTGTCCCAGCCTGAAGCGTTGCCAGTCATTGTGCCCAAGCAGTGCCTGTTGAAGTAGAAATCGCAGGGGTCTCAGCTGGGGAACGAACCTAACTTGTATCCAGAATTCGAGGTAGGAGATCGAGGTTTTGCTGGTGCGATGATGGTAGTAGTGCCCAGAGCTGGAGCTGGGAGTTTGGATCTAGGGTGAGAAAGGGCCACTGACGTGTGAAGGAGGCAGCTGCAGATGGAGCAGACCAGGCGACAGGGCCCCCTCTGGCCCATGAGCACAGGTCTTCTCTCAATCGGTTGGAAAATAGCAAGAAGAGGAGCATGCTGTGAGCTGTTCAGGATGGGGGTAGTGAACAGAGGGGAAGTTGTATCGCGTTTCTATTCCCTGCGCCTCACCTTTCTTCCTTCTTTCATTTGTTCATTTAATAAATGTTTACTGATTATTTATAGTGGCCAGACTTTGCTTAGGCATACAAGACACCAGTAAATAGGACTTAGAAGATCTTGACGCCCATGGGGTTTATAGTGCAGTAGATAGAGAATAAAAATATTAGCCAACATACAGATTAAATTATTCAAGAGAGATGCTTGCCGAGGCAGAGAGTTTGAATAGCTTTTCTGTAGGTTAGAAAATGTCTGGGTCTGTGAAGACCAGGAGGCTTCTATTAGGGGTATTTTTGAGGAGAAAAAAGGTTATAGAATGGAGCCATCTGATGAAGATTGAGAAAGAACTTACCATTTAGAAAGAACGGTCAGTACAAAGGCCCTGAGGCAGGCCACAGTTGGGGATGCTCAAGGGATAACACTAGGGCAATGTGACTGGATTTGGATGAGTATGGGGAAAGGTGTTAGTCACATGGATTTGCATCCCGATCAGTGTTCTTGACTAAGTTCTGTAGCCTCTCTGTACCCTTAAGGTGAAGCTTGGCCAACTTCTCTTTGATTTTATGCTTTCATTTTTTTCAACCAACTATTTTATTATTGTTTTTCAGATAACTTTTTAAAAATTTCATTTATTTATTTGAAAGAGTTAGAGAGGCAGAGGCAGACAGAGAGAGACAGAGAGAGACAAAGAGAGACAGAGATCTTCCATCCGCTGGTTTACTCTCTAAATGGCCACAACTGCCAGAGCTGAGCTGATCCGAAGCCAGGAGCCAAGAGTTCCAGGTGTGCTATGTGGGTGCAGGGACTGAAGCACGTGGGCCATCCTCTACTGCTTTTCCAGGCCATAGCAGAGAGCTGGATTGGAAGTGGAGCAGCCAGGACTTGAACCAGTGCCCATATGGGATGCCGGCACTGCAAACAGTGACTTTACCCTCTATGCCACAGTGCCAGTCCCCAGATAAAAGTTTTAATTTGCATTATAGTCAAAGGCTTAATGATCCAGTAAATGAAGAGTTGAACAAATAAAAAGTCCATAGTTCAAAAATAGGCTTTATTATTTTTTGATGATTTATTTATTCACTTGAAATACAGAGAGGTAGAGGCAGAGAGAAAGAGAGGTCTTCAATCCACTGGTTCACTTTCCAAATGGCTGCAATGGCCAGAGCTGGCCAATCCAAAGCCAGGAGCCAGGAGCTTCTTCTGGGTCTCATATGTGGGTGTGCAGGGGCCCAAGGACCTGGGCCATCTTCTGCTGCTTTCCCAGGCCATAGCAGAGAGCTGGATTGGAAGTGGAGCATCTGGGACTTGAACCCGTGCACACATGGGATGCCTGCATTGCAGGTGGTGGCTTTACCCTCTACGCCACAGTGCTGGCCCCCCAGGCTTTCATTTTCACTGATATTAAGAACACTTCATCAAAGCATTTTTTGCATCATCTTGGTGATCCTAGGACTGAGCAAAGCTGTGGACTTCTTAACTTTGTGTATGTGTTTACAAAGGGCATGTGCCCAAAAGAGAATTTAGCAAGCCAGGGAGGTGTGAACCATCCTTGAAGAATGAAGTGTGGGCTGCCAGACTCAAGAACCAACCGGTCCCGGCACTCAGTGCTGTGCCAGGCTTGTGTTGCATGTGGGATCCCATCTTTACCTGTCGGCTGGCCACACTTGTCAGAAGTAGACTTAGCAGTTGTCTGCTGTCACTTTTCTCTCACTCCCAGATTCCATGCTTCAATTAGATACCATTTGATGTGACTTTCAGTGCCTCAAAACAAGTCTTGTCTTCTGGTGAACAAAACACCATACTAGACTTTCAGGTAAATGTAAAAAATCAGTAAAATTATCACGAGGAGATTTCCTGGCCAACGTTTGGTTACGTTGAAGTGGATTTACCCTGAAATTGCAATAATGCTTTGAATTTCCAAATAGCTTTTCTTTTCAACATGCTTATGTAATCAAACTCTATCATGTTCTGAAGTTAAAACATTCAATACAGAACTTGACCAGAGACTCTGTTTGTCTGCTGTCAACTTTATATGAACTTATTGAGGCTTTTTTTAAAGATTTATTTTATTTGAAAGGCCGAGTTACACACACACACACACACACACACACACACAGAGAGAGAGAAGGGAGGGGAGAGAGGGAAGGAGGGAGAGATTTTCTGTACACTGGTTTACTCTCCAAATGGTTGTATCAGCTGAGGCTGGACCAGGCCAAAGTTGGGAGTATGGAACTCCATCAGGGTCTCTCATGTGGATTGCAGGGGCCGAAGCACTTGGGCCATCTCCCTGCATTCTCAGGCACATTAGCAGAGAGCCAGATCAGAAGTAGAGCAGCTGGGACTCCCAACTGCCACTCAGATGGGATGCCTGCATTGCAGATGGCAGTTTAACCCACTGCGCCACAATATTGGCCCCTCATGGAGCTGATTTCAAATTTAAATGTCTTTTGTTTTAAAAATTTGTTTCTATAATGAGTGGCATTTCAATAAAAATAATTTAAATGATATATTCACTTAGTTTATTTTCCACTTGGAAAATATCATGATATTCTTCAAATATCATGAAGAATTACTTGAGTTTGAGATTCAGTGCTTAAGTTTATAAACAGAGTATTTCAAGTCATTGATGGTGTAGGATGCAGACAGCGTGAGTGCAAAGCTTTGGGGATCTGACCTTAGCTACAGCAGTGAACTTGAAGAGCAAATACAGTTACTGCTGTGGTATCCCAATGATGGGTTATACCTGTTGCATCTACAGCTCTGATGAGGACCTGGTGGAAGAATGGGATCTTGCAGCCTACAGCTGCCCTCCACTGGTATAGCTGGATTGAGAGCCCTGAAAACATGTTTTAAAATGTTGTAAGCCTCTCTCTGTTTTATGTTTAGTTGATGAAAAACTGGCGATGTTGGTAAAAGTCCCACTATCTCAATATCCACTCCTAGATAACTGGTTTTCCCATTTCTGTCTCCCTTTCTCCCATCTTTTCTAATCGTCATTCCTTTCCTTCTTTCTTCCCTTCCTTTCTTCCACTAGTTCCCCGTCCAGCAAACACACATGCTCAAACATCTGTGCCCACGCACATGCATGATATATATACTTGTATAGCAGTGCTTGTAATTCATTCAGGTGTATCATTCCTGCTGTCTCAGCCCACGTTGTCCTAAGCATGCCTCCTCTGTGGGGTTGGGAGTGTGAGGGGGCGTGTGGATAAGTACAGGAAGTGTATCCATTATCAGTCTGCTTGTCTGTTGGAAAGGACTTTGTCACCTTGTCACATTGCTTTTATAAATATAGAAATGCATCTTTAAAACTTGATTGACACTTTGCCATCACAATCTCTTCTTTGCTCCCACATCCATCTAGCCCTAATCCATTTTTAGAAATGATAGTTGGGGGTGAGGATCTACCAAATGTAGATATTCAGAGGTACGTCTCTAAATTATCCAGAAGAAGCCTGTATGATCTTGGATGTGTTGATTGTGTGTCTAAATGTCCTATTTGGGTATATGGGTAAGAAAATTAATTTGCATTCAGTTGCCTAAATTGGTCTTGATAGCCTGAGGAGAGAGGATGGCTGTCACTCATCGTGTCTTCCCTCCCCTGTGTTTTGTTGGTGCTTCATGTTTTCCTTGCAGAGTGTGAATATCTCAAGAAAGATGTCACTTGTGGGGGTGACAGTGAGTGACAGGTCATCTTGCACGTCTTGGTCCATGACAAGATTGCCCATGTGACTAATACTTCCACTCTTCTCTGAAATACACAGATACCCATATAAAGATAGATACGCACACTGAGCAAACTAGATGCATATGGCTATGTAGGCTTCTCAGTTAGGAATTCCTGGGAAGATCTGCACTTTGACACACTGTTCCATCTCATTCCCCATGACCCTGATAGGAGCATGTCTGCGGAACATGGCATGATCCTATACCAGAAAAATCTATGAGTGCTTGAAATGCTTTGATGGGACGGAGGGTATTCTTTCTCATCAGTTCATTCATTCAAAGAATAGTAAGCTCCTAATCGCATTTCCAGCTAGCCTGTGAGCATGACCATGGAAGGACAATGTCTGCTGTTTGTTATCAGGTCTCCCGGGCCTTCGGATGCATAGTGTGGAGCAGATGCTTGTCTTTATATTTGTGAAGGAGTGATTGGGAGAAGCACTCAGAAAATACGGTGCTTCCTGTGTTTAGACAGTCTACCCCAGCCCAGGGCTGCCAGGAGAGGGGGGAGTGTTGTTGTTAATTGCTATTGGATATGAGATCTGAGCCAGTTGCCAGTGAGCTTTCTCTGCCTCCCCAAATTGTTGTCTCTAAAATAAATGATATTACTAGAGTTACCATCGTGATTATAACTGTGTGATCCACGTGTGACTTTTTTTTCAGAGGGCATTCTGTCCTTGAAAGATTAAAAAACAATCTGAAGATTTTGAGAACGTTGGAGGTTTGTTAAGAAAATTAATACATGGGGAGCTAATGTTGTGGTGTAACAGGTATTGCCACTGGCATCCCATATGGGTACTGGTTCGTGTCCTTGCTGCTGCACTTCCCATCCATCTCCCTGCCAATGTGCCTGGGAAAGCAGCGGGAGATGGTTCAAGTCCTTGGTCTGCTGAACTCATGTGGGAGACCCAGAAGAGGCTCCTGGCTTCAGCCTGGCACAGCCCGGGTTGTTGTGGCCAGTTAGGGAGTGAACCAGCAGATGGAAGGCCTCTCTCTGTCTCTCCCTCTCTCTCTAACTCTGCTTTTTAAATAAATAATCTGATCTTTAAAAAGAAAAGAAAAAAATGAGCTGGTGTTATGGTACCGTGAGTTAAGCCGCCATCTATAACATCGTCATCCCATATGAGCGCTGGATCTAGTCGCAGCTGCTCTGCTTCCAGTTCAGATTGCTGCTAATGTGCCTGGGAAATCAGTGGAAGATGGCCCAAGAGCTTGGATCCCTGCTACCCATGTGGGAGAGCCAGATGAAATTCCTGGCTCCTGGTCCCTACCTTCAGGTTGGCTCAGTCTGAGCCATTGCAGCCATTTGGAGGAGTGAACTAGTGGGTGGAATCTCTCTTTCCCTCTCTTTCTCACTTTCTCCTTTTTTTGTAACTCTGCCACTCAAATAAGTAAATAAATCTGTTAAAAAACAAAAAACAAGAATTATAGATTCTGTGCCTGGTGGGATATACTTGTTGTTTTATTGGGCTTTAGTTTATGTATGTGAGCAGTCAGCCAGCTAGTTATTACATGCTGGGCCTTGTGCATAGGTGTTGCCTTCATGTAATGAGCTGGACAGATAGACTCCCTCCTTGGATCATCAGGCTCGTCAAAGAGAACCTAAAGTTACCAAAAGATCACTGGCCTTGGTTTTATCTTCAGGCCAGGAACTAACTGTTCATTCTTCAGTGAGTACACAAATGGCCTGGCCCTTCACTTGTCAAATAGGCCATTGGCCTCAATGTTCTCGATCAGCTCCTAAGGTCTGAGATAGGATCAGGGAAGTGCAGTCTGGTGAGGATCACCAGCATGTTCATGACATAACCTTCAGTAAGGAGGAAGTTGCCTTCTCCACCTGGGGGGATGCTGAACAGATAGCCATCTTATTCTGCCTCCAGGGTCTCTCGTGTCACCCTGGTTGCCACCATGAAAGGCAACAGGGCCCTAGCCAGTGAGACTAAGGTTTACAGGTCTTAACCTGTGAGCAGGACTGACTATTATAATTCACAGGCTCTAGCGCGAAGTACAATTACAGATCTCATATTCAAAGATTGTTAAGAATTTCAAGAGGAAACCAAGCATTAAAACAAGCCCAGGACCATTTGGATAGCACTGGGTACTTGTGTCACAATAGGAGTCGCAGGCCCATGAAGCCAGCCTCCCTTGCTTGTAAATGAATCTGATTCAAGACAGAGCAGCCTCCTATTTTGTATGCAGATTGAGTGGCAGGTTATTGTTTTACAAGATTTTTTTTGTTATCGTTAGTAAGGTTATTATCCTAAATGACAGTCCTCCTGCGCTCTTCTGCTCTTGTGAGGGCAGAAACTCCTTAAGGCAAGAACTACAACTTTAATTGTGATATCCCATGGCCCCCGGCCGGATAACTTGCGTAAAGTGTTTGTCCAGTATAATACTTTTTTGTCACAACGAAAATTATGACTTTTTCTCAGAGATCACTTTTTCCCCCAGGGAAATAGGTTTTAACACTCCAACTTAGAGAAGTTAAAGTAACATGTAATAAAGTCATTTTTTTTTTTAAGAATTATTCTATTTGTTTGAAAGACAGAGTTACAGAGAGGCAGAGAATGAGAGAGAGAGAGGGGTCTTCCACCCTCTGGTTCACTCCCTGGTTGGCCACAACAGCCAGAACTGTACCGATCTGAAGCCAGGAGCCAGGAGCTTCTTCCAGGTCTCCCATGTGGGTGCAAAGGCCCAAGGACTTGGGCCATTGTCCACTGCTTTCCCAGGCCATAGCAGAGAGCTGGATCAGAAGAGGAGCAGCTGTGACTAGAACTGGCACCCATATGGGATGCCACCACTGCAGGTGGAAGATTAACCTACTGCTCCACGGCACTGGCCCCAGTGATTTTTTTTCCCCCTTTGGAACCATTTTGATGCAGCACAAATCAGTGTTTTTGTTGCTAGCAGGGACTTAGTGAAAGATGACATCCTGCCGAGTCTGAGCTAAGAAAGTCCACGAGTGGAGTGTGCAGGCTTGTAACGCAGCATTTATTCCATGTGATATTTTAAATACATAGTTTTCTTTTGTAGGAGATAAGCTATCACTGTACCTGACCCATGTTGCAGAACACCCCAAAGAGGTCACAGTGAAGGGGTTCTGAGTTGCACATGTAAATGGCGGGCCCTGTGAGTGTGCGGGAAGACTGAGGTGAGACTGACGAAATAGATTCTGACATTTAGAGTTCTAGCTGCTAGTTTTCTTCTAAAATTTTTGGCATCTCTTTTAACCAGAAGACATCAACAATGCAGTTATTTTCAATAACTTGGACTGTCCAGGAAGTTTGTGAAATCTGCCCACATAGAAGGCAAATAAAAAATGTTTATGGGCAAAGCCTTGTCTGTTGGCGTTTTTGTTGGGTATGGGTCTTCTAAGCTGAGGGGCTGATGTCTGCCTTCTGGCCTTTTCTTAGGCTGTTTGCCAACCTGGATGGTGGCTTTGCCTTTGGGGAGCTGCCCTCATCCCAATTTCCTAGAAGCAGAGTGCCCTTTCAGCTGGTGTGTTAAGTCATTTGAATGTACTTAGTGATTTTGGTAACTGATGGCTCTCGATGGGTTCGTTTCTTGGGCACCACCGCTGTTACTCTGCATCCAGCCATGATTCTCTATATCAGTGATTCAGTTTAAATCATGACATGGCTTCTACAAATGAAGTAGGAGGGACTTGACTGAGGAGCACTTAGTTAGATGGACTTTGAAGATGAGGCCCTCTTCAGTGTGAGTTTTGCCTGGTCCATGTTGAAAGTCACTTGAGTTCTAATTCCTTGGCTCTCAGGCTATACAATGGTCAGCTGAAACCCATAGACAGCTGGTAGGCAGGAGGTGAGGAATAAATCTTTCTAAACAGGTTGAATATGAGAGGAGGAAAGGATAGAGAAGAAGTACAGAAGTCTCACCATTCAGTTGATCTACAGGATGAATGGCATTGGACTTGTACTGAGAATATTGATTGACTTGATGTCCTTGCAGTACATGGTAGCTCCCTGGAGCCAGTGTGTTGCCATGCTGGTACCAGAGCATTCTGTATTGAACTGTAGGAGCTGCTGGACTTTGGGATCAGTGCAGGCTCTTCTGGGGACTTGAATTAGGCTAGAGGCAAGTTGCCTAACCCTTTGGGTGTCAGTTTCCTTAATGTTAAGAAGCTGAAAGGGACAATATGTGAAATGACTGTTTTTAGATACGAGAGATGAAAACATTTTCTAGTTCTCAAGTCAAAACCAGTCCATGCGTATTCTAGCCTTGGAATCCTGTGCCTTCCATAACTGCACAAGGCTTAGAGGTGCTTTGTGGTTAGGGTACCATGTCTCTGCAGGCTTTTGAAAGCAAGATAATTTTTTCCACATACTTTTGTTTCAACTTGGGATTATATTGCCAGTTGCCAAGTTTTTTGGTTTATTGATCCATTCATTCTTTCAATATTTTTGTGCCAAAGACCACACTAACTGCTATGGAAAGGTAGTTGAATAAGACATGTACAGCACCTGTTCTGATAGACCCTTGTACCCTTTTGTCACATGAGGAAAGTCCTAGAATGGAGCATGGGGTGAAGGGGAGTGATGCTGTATTCATTTAAGCACTTCAAAATGCTGCCATAAATGTCCGGTCTCAGGTTCCCACTGTGCACTGCGATAGCTTTCACATTCTCCTTCCCTACCCAAAAAATTAGGATTCTGCATTTTCAGACTTTTTTTTCCCCCTTCATGGAACTATGTAAGTTTAGAATTTTTTTACTTATGTATTTGAGTGGCAGGGAGAGAGACAGGGAGACAGTCAGAGCTTGTATCTTTTGACTCACTCCCCAGTCAACTCATCACATATGAGAGTCTTCTAAAAGTTCATGGAAAATTCATGTTATAAAAGTAGTATCCATGGGTTTCAAAACTATTTTGTACCAAAATAAACTTATCTTTTAATTTCCATTTTCCAGAAACTTTTGAAATACTCGTGTATCAAAATTGTATCATGCATGAATGTATTCCAAGTGCTATTTGCCTATATACCTTCTTGATAACTCTGATCTATAATATGAAATCCTTTATGAATGGGTACACTCCAGGTAGAATAATTTTGCCTCGCCTTCAGTAAAACTTGTGTTGAGTTTTATATTCTTTCAACTACGCTGAACCAGGCTCCTCCTTCCTCTGTGCCTTTCTCGCATCCAAGGCGACTGTGGTGCAGAAGGCGCTGTTCTCTGCATTTCCTCCATTACCTGTTTTAGTGATAATGATTTCTCTCTGAAGTGCATGATGAAACCGAGGAGGCCAATGTGAGGTCAGTAGTGTCCACATGACACCGTAATTACTAGGAACTGCTGATTGCCTTTGTCCTCAGTAGTTTTGGGAAACTGTAGCATAAAGGTGTAAATAGATCATTTCCTTTTAGGTTCTGTTAGCAATGCAATCCAGAGGGATTCCCACTCATTTAGCATTGTTCCCGTTGGCTTTAATAGCAGCCAAAAATAAGCCCCTCTGAGTACTACTCTGGAAGGTAGCTGATGACATCGAAAGCAAATCTCTTAATTGTATGTGAACTGTAGATCAATGTGGTCTGTTCCTTGTCTATTCTAGCAGCCCTCGCTCAGTGACACACACTGAGCAGGCGTATAGGACATGTTTCACTAGCAGAGACAGAGAAAGGGGATTTTTCCCCCAAATCAGGCAGTTTTATGGTTGACTGACACCAGTCGGTGTTCTTAAACTGCAGGTTGTGATTTCAGTAGCTCTAAAGCAGCACCTAGGGGTTGCCGCTGTGGTCCGGTGGGTTAAGCCAGTGTCTGCAGTGCTGGCGTCCCATGCTCGCCCTGGTTTGACACCCTGGTTTTGAATTCTGATCCAGCTCCCTGCTAAGCACCAGGGAAAACAGCGTGGTTGGGCCCCTGCATCCACCTAGGAGACCCAGAAGAAGATCCTGGCTCCTGGTTTCAGTCTGTCCCAGCCCCAGCCATTACAGCCATTTGAGGAGTGAATCAGCAGATGGAAGATATTCTCTCTCTCTCTCTCTTTCTGTGTCTCTCTCTCCCTCCCTTTCCCTCCCCCTCCCTCCTTTGTCATGCATAACATGGCCCTGTGTTTTCCTTCTCCCTGTGTGTGACCCGTAACAGGGTTCATTAGCAAGCTTATGACCACCAAGTGAAGATGCAGCTTTAGAATCCTTCTCAATGTGCTACATCATGCAGCGGCTTCCTATGGAGTAGACCATTACTCCAGATCATCCTTGCGGGATGAGATGAAAAAGGGATCATCTTACAGTCTCCTGTATCTTCATGAAATCAATCAAACATACTGAGAATCCACAGCCCATTTCTTCTCTTTTTTATTTTTAAAGATAGATTTATTTATTAATTTATTGAGAGGCAGTTACAGACACAGAGAGGGAGAGACAGAGAGGTTGGTCTTCTTTCTGCTGGTTCACTCCCAAAATGGCCTCAATGGCTAGAGATCTGAAGCCAGGATTCAGGAGCATCCTCCTAATCTCCCACATGGGTGCAGGGGCCCAAGCACCTGGGCTGTCCTCCGCTGTTTTCCCAGACACATTAACAGGGAGCTAGATTGGAGGTTTAGCAGCCGGGACTCAACCCAGCACCCATATACAGAGGCTTAACCTACTACACCACAACCCCTTTCTTCTGACAGTATCCTGGGTACCTCCCCCCCTCTGGATGACCTTTCTTTTTTTTTTTTTTTTTATAATGTTTTCAACTTGGAATCAGGATCTTGCTAAATGACTTTGGACAAATCACTTTTCTCTTGCATTCTATAAAATGAGCTGTAGGTCCCATCCAGCACTAGCATTAGAAAGTGTTGCCTTCTTATCCTGTGATAAGTCTAGACAGGGTTCTTTGCAGCGGACAATGAACACTAACGAAATTATCGAAGAACAGTTGACCAGGATCATTACTGCTGGGCTGGAGCTGCTATCTGACTCCCACCTATGAATAGCACAGATAAACTGAATTTGGGGCGATACTACAACTGGACTTTGAAATGCCACCTCTGATTGCTAACTTAGTATGAAATGCTCTATCTGGTTGGCTAACTTAGGTTCCATTTCTGATCCTCACGGGGCAAAGGGAACAAGGGACAACAGAAGCTGTCCTTTTTTGTCTCAACATTGAGGCTAACCCGCCTTTCTCAAAGCTCTCACAATGGAGAATTTCTCATAGAACAGGAAGATCAATTATTGGTCAGGCAAAAGGATGACACATGACCACCGTAACTTCATACTTCTAGAAGCCAAAGGAAGCTACAACTGGTCTACCAGTCAGCTCTGGGAACATAATAATTTGTGCCCCCTCTCCCAAGCCCCTCGTTCTTTGGGGTCCTGACTTGTTTTTGTACT
The DNA here is from genome assembly GCA_949820135.1 of Sylvilagus floridanus. Taxonomy (NCBI): domain Eukaryota; kingdom Metazoa; phylum Chordata; class Mammalia; order Lagomorpha; family Leporidae; genus Sylvilagus; species Sylvilagus floridanus. The sequence continues at coordinate 144,934,997 of OX463241.1, read as the reverse complement.
ACATTGGTCACTTCTATAGGAAAGTGCTATGTATGTTTTAAAGCAAGTTGCCACGGTTCTTTGACATTGCATTTTAGGAAATAGAATTAAGTGACCTCTGTAAGTTGATGGGGGTGCCCCTTTTCCACTTTCTGAAGGGAGACCCTTGGGAATTGCAGGATTTGGGAGTGGATGTACCAAGGGCAGCATGGTTCAGGTAGCCCATGATAGTTAGAGGGAGCCTTTGGTCTCCTTTCCAAAAGCTGCCACCTTTGAACCAAAGTGGATTATCTCCTCTAGCAGCAAATCCAATTGGCAGTTGAACATTTGCAGTTCTTACAGGGATTTACATGAAACTTTTTAAGCTGCAATTTTTGTAGCTGGAATAAAAGAGATAAATAAAAGAAAGCAAGTCTGAATAAGGCGAGATAATCCTTTAAGGAGTTTGAGCGTCCCGTTCTGTTTCCTCTATCATGAATGTTTTCTGGGCAGATGAAAAAATATTTTTGAATGTTGACTATATGCAAACATTACAATCAGGGATAATTGTGTCTGGATGCTCTGCCTCTCATTTTGCTTTTCCTTCTTTCATCTCTTACACCCTATAGGCATGTGATCCATAGACATAGAATTTGCATTTGTATAAATAATGGCCAAGCTGTTTGGTGAAATGGCTGCTGGTATAGGGAACAGTGCGTGGAGATGGCATTTTCATCTTCAAATCCTACCTAGGTTTGGTTAAGAAAATAGAGGTAATGCCTTTGATTTGTGTGGACATCAGAGTTTACTTAGCACCTTAACATTGGCTGCTTCATTTGATCTTCACTCTAACCCCATAGAGTTGGCTGAATGAGGGTTGTTATTCTCATTTTGCCAGTGAGGGCATGATGCTCAGAGGAAAACACATAGCTGAAGTATTTCTAGGTAATGTTCCTACTGATGTGCCCCAGTAAAATTGCTGCCGCTTCATTAAGTACGTGAGCTGATTCCTGTTTTCTCCTGTAGGTGAATGACAGGATCCCTCTTAATGTCTTCCACTGGCTCTGTGTCTGAGAGGCCAGGGACTTAATGAGTGGTAGTTGTAAGGTGTACCAGAATCCGCAGATGAAAGGAGCACCTGTTAGTATTTATTATGAAAGTAGCAGGGCCTCTTGAAAAGCTGCGCCCCTGTTAATGATGCTGGCCTGAGGAGTTGCAGGCAGGGCTTCCCCGGAAGCCTTTATTAGTCCCTGCTCTCAGGAAATGCATCCCCAGCGGGAGGTCCCTTGGTAAGCTGTAATTGCATTTTTAAAACAGAGAAAGGAAAATAAAATTACCTTTTTGATGTAACATGTTAAAGGTTGGCTGGTTACTGTGCTCATGGATTTTTCAAATTTGAAGATACAAACTTGTTCCAAAATTTACATCTTATGTATTTGTGCCTGTGGATAGATCCCTGCTGGGCGTGGAGTCCCATGTGATCTATTGAAGGAGCAAACTCTGAGAAGGAGAAGCCAGGGCTGTGTTCTGAATCTTGCGTTTCTATTACTCTTGAGAGTTGTGGATAAATTGCCTTCATGCCCATGGGCCTGTTTCCTGCTCCCCCGAGTAATCCCTGAGATGATAACGCAGGCCAACTTGCCCCAGCATTTGGAGGGAGTAGCTAATAAGTGATTGTATGGCATGTTGACTGTACAAAAGCATGCCATAAACACTGACTGCCATCACTAATAAGAAAGCAGCAGTCCCTCTTCCTCCCCTGGAGATTTTGCATAACTATTATGTGTAGTGTTTTCCTTGCTAAGTGAAAAGGAACCCACAAGACTGGGTTTTATGAATGCGTTACTAATTGATGAATGCTTTTGATATTAAAATCTCACTACAGATGCTGACAAAAATTAAAATTAGTGGGCCAGTGTTGTGGCCCAGTGAGTTAAATCGCTACCTGTGACACTGGTATCCCATAAGGACACATCAGAGTGTAGGCTGCTCCACTTCTGATCTAGCTCCCTGCTAATGCACCTAGGAAAGCCTTGAAGTGCTTAGGGTCCATGTGGGAGACCCAGAAGGAGTTACAGGCTCCTGGCTTTGGCCTGGCCCATCCCCACCCATTGTGACCATTTAGGGAACAAACCAGCAGAGGGAAGACAGTGTGTGTGTGTGTGTGTGTGTGTGTATGGGTAACTTTGCATTTCAAATAAGTAAATAATCTTTCATAAAATAAGGGATGGGCATTTGTCACAGTATTTAAGATGCCACTTGGAATGCCCACACATCTGATTAATGCCTGAGTTTGAGACCCAGCTACTCTGCTGCCAGTCTAGCTTCCTGCTGATATGCACTTTGGGAGGCAGCAGATGATGGTTCAGGTACTTGGGTGCTTGGCCCAGTGTAAGAGATTTGGATGGAGGTCTGGACTCCTGTCTTTGGCCTGGCCTAGACCAGGTTGTTGCAGGCATTTGGGGATTGAACCAGTGGATGGAAGATCTCTCTTCTGTCTGTCTGTCTTGTCACTCTGCCTTCCTAATAAAGAGAAAACAAATGTTTCAAATTGAAAAATAGTCCCAAGTTTTACTTTTTCCTATTTCTGTTGTCTCTAACTTCTTCACTTTTTTTTTTAACCTAATTCTTAATTCCTTCTCCTCTTCCTCCCCGCTCTTATCACCTCTAACATATCAACTGCCAACATTATATGGGATGATTTTGCCATATATTAACCTAAGAAAAATAAATCAGAAGTTAACAATTTTCCTGGGCATGTAGTAAATAAGTAAAACTTTCATTGTTTATAAAATAGATTATCTGACCTTCTAAATAGCATGTAATTGATTCTTTTAATATGATTTGGGATTTCTTTTTTTTTTTTTAAGATTTATTTACTTATTTTAAAGGCAGAGTTACAGAGAGGCAGAGGCAGAGGCAGAGAGAGAGAGAGAGAGAGAGACAGAGGTCTTCCATCCACTGGCTCATTCCCCAGATGGCCACAACAGCTGAAGCTGCGCTAATATGAAGCCAGGAGCTTCTTATGGGTCTTCCACACAGGTGTAGGGACCCAAGGACTTGGGCCATCTTCTGCTGCTTTCCCAGGCCATAGCAGAGAGCTGGATCGGAAGTGGAGCAGCTGGGACATGAACCAGCGCCCATATGGGATGCCTGCACTGCAGGCAGCGGCTTTACCCTCTATGCCACAGCACCGAGATTTCAAATTAGATTATGAGGGTTCTTCAAAATGTTCATGAAAATGAATTCTGAGAAAACTCTACATGAATTTCAAAAAAATGTGGATCCAAAATTAACTTATTTTTGAATTCTATTTTTCTGTGCATGTTTTGAAGTGTCCGCATTTGTGTTAAATAATTAGCTCTTAAAAACAGATGTCTTCTTAATTAATTTTCACTTAATGAGCCCTAAAGTAAGAAGTTCTCCTGTTCCATTGTTTTTCTATCCAGTTGCAGTATGTGACAAAAACAAGGGTCTCTGGCACAGTGGAAGGAAGACACACTGAATTCTGCTAACTAGAAGATTATTTTTTTACTCAGTAATTTTAGATGGTTCACTTAGTGGAATTGATCCATGATTATTCTCATAGTTTCCTCCTCTAGTGTGCCTAATGAGTCTTGTCAGAGATTACTCACATGTGTAATAAGGCACCCTTAAAAATAGTGGCTAAAGCCACATTTTAGAATTCCTGGGGACTGTCCATTGACTGGATTGTTCCTCTGTTTCCTCTGGTGTCATCTCAGGTCATTGAGGACTGTATTCAGCTCATAGCTCCACCAGGATAGCCTTGGTTCATCCACATGCAGCCTCTCACTCCAACATGACCTTCGTACAACATGGCAGCTCGGTCCAAGGAGTGGATTCCTAATGAGGAAAAGTCGAGGTGTCGGTGCCCCGAAGGGCTGCACTTAGACCCAGTGCCGTGTCAGCTGCATTCTGCTGCTCACAGCAAGTCAGCACGCAGCCCAGGTTCACGAAGAGGGGAACAAGACTTCTTCAGCAAGTGCATTTAGGGGAAGGAGGCATTGCTGAAGCCGATCTTTGTAGGCTAGCACGGTATTTGTAGACTACTGCAGTATTCCGGTGTGGTTTGGTCGCTACATCAGGCCATATTTCCTAGTGAATATGATCTGTGCTGTTCTTTTGGGGAAGGATCCATAGTGTTCTTTTTTTTTTTTTTTAAAGATTTATTTATTTGAAGGGCAGAGTTAGAGAGAGAGAGATGGAATGGGGGGGGGGGGGAGAGAGAGAGAGAGAGAGAGAGAGAGGTCTTCCCTCCACTGGTTCATTCCCCAAATGACCACAACTTCCCCAGCTGGGCCAAGCCAAAGCCAGGAGCCAGGAACTTCATCCGGTTTTCCCATATGGGTGCAGGGCCATCTTCCACTGCTTTCCCCAGCACATTAGCAAGGGTCTGGACTGGAAGTGGAGCAGCCAAGACTGAAACCAGCACCCATATGGGATGCCAGCACTGCATTGAATGGCTTAACCTGCTATACCAAAATGCTAGCCCCTGTTAATGATACTCATAGGACCTGACATTGTTTGTACTCCTTTTCTTGTCTGTTATGTTTTGAAATAGTTATGTATTGTTACAATTTAAATAGAATCAGTATTGTTTGTTAAGTGGCAATTTCTAACCTATTTTAATTATACATATTTATGGCATACAGTATAACTTGATACATGTTTATATTATGTAGTGATCAAATCAGATTAGTTAGCTTTCCATCTCCGTAAACAATTTTTTCCAGTTTCCATCTTTAATAAATCCAGTCATTTGTAATTTCTTTCTACATTTTCATGCCATTTTGAGGCTGTATATCTTGTAACTAACAACATCCGGTTGAAGAGTAAGTGCAGGCGTCTATCCTGAGAACTATAAATCTCTTGAAGAAAGAAGTGGTTTTGCTGGGTTTCCTGAGTCATGCATGTGACTCGTATGTGTGTGTGTGCACGTGCGCACATCCGTGCTGGCTCCTTGGGGACTGGTATCAGAATTACTCTGACCTAAAAATGTACTCAAAATTTTAACACAGCTCCAGTAGAAGAGAGGAGGAAACATTTGCAGCTTGGAATTATCGGTCCCATTTCCACCATTTCCCAGGTATCAAGGAAGCGGAGCTTTTCTGTTGCAAGATCAAAGTGAATTACACAGGAGGATGACAGCCTGGTTAACGTGGGTAAAGTTCCTGTAATTTGTGTGTAAATAACTTTCCTGTGTTAAGACAGAGCAGCGTTCAGTCCCTGCAGAACAGCATCCTTTCCATGAAAGACAAGTGAAGTGTCCAGACAGCAGTTTTGGCAAAGAAACAGAGCGTGATGCCTACCTGCCACATGGCTGGCTTTGATCAGCCAAAAGCTTCCTGCTGTCATGCGTCTTGGGAGACAGCACACAATGGCTCAGTTCCTTGGGCTCCTGCAACCCACATGGGTTTAGCCTAAGTGTATGTGGGAATATGGTTTTTATGAAACCTAAATGAATTTCATGTTCAGACTTGGGTCCCGTTGCATCCCCAAGATATCCATTGTGTATATGTAAATATTCTGACATTGTCAGAATCTAAAATCTGAGGCATCTCAGATAAGAGATCCCCCACCTGTAGAAACAAGTGACAATAGCATCAGTCTCTTAGTGGAAGGTCCCTCTATGTGTCCGTGGACGTCCGTGTAACTTCCCTGTTGCTGTCACCCTTAGTCCTTAGGCTGTAGCTCTGAATTAGCTGCCACCTATCTCGTGATTTCCACATGATAACCAGCCCAGTGTTATTAGAAGTAGAGGGATTGGTTTCCAGATAATTTTTTATCAGCTCTGGGAAGGAGTTTTTCTTGAGATTGGTCTTGACTTTGGGACAATTTATGCTTTCTGGTGGTCGTGTTGTGTAACTGTAGGTGATTCACTCGTACAACTCAGGATGCAACCTACCCAAAAGAGAGCCAGTAATACGCTTAGCTGCTTCTGCTTGGGTCTGTGTCCCGGGAGAGAGCCAGAGGAAGCAGGAAGAGCGCTGTGCCCCAAGCCAGGGGGCCTGCACCCCAGCCCTAGCATGTTCCCTCTTAAGTCAGGTTTCTCTGTGATAAGCTGTCTTTAAGATCTCTTGTAGCTCTGAAAGGAGATGATTATTTTTAAGCAATGTTATTCTTACTCCATGTAATTAATGAATAAAACAAAACAGAAAGTAAAAACTGGAAGTTTTCTTGCCGCCTCCCTGGGTCACAAAGTAGGAATTTCTGCAGAGAAACCTCAGGACTTGAAAAGGTCACCTTTCCTGTGGCAGAGGGTGGCCCACCCTGCACGATTTTCTAAGCAGCAGAGCCGCACACAGAGAAGAGAGGGCAATGTGGTCCATCCACTTGTCCTCAAGGCATCATTTTTCTTCATATAGAAATCGGCTCTCCCTCTCCCCTTCCCCTCCCTTTTCCTCCTCTTCTTTCTCCTTCTCATCATCTTCCTTTTTTTTTTTTTTCCTTCTGTCTAATTTTGCATTTCTACAGAGGTATCCTAAAAATAACTGAACAACTTCTGGCTCCGTGGGAGAAAGACAGTTGGTGTCTCAGATGAAATGTCAGTGTTTTTAAAAACCGAATAATCCTATTGGTGAAGTCAACAAATGTTTACTGAGTGTTGTTCTGAGGAAGTCATCAAGTGGAGCCATAGGAGAAGGTGTCATAATGTGATTTTAAGACAATATTTGCGGCTGGCCAGATGAGTTCAAAGTCAAGTCTGAAGTCCTTCAGACTTTGGTGGCCTGCAAACTGGCACTTTTTACTGAGTTTAGCAGATACAGGCATTGAAGAGAACGTGTTTTACAAGATCTCAGAAAATGTGTATGAGAAATTTAAAATCTGAATCCACCATTTGCCTTCTTCTTAAAGCCTGAACAGAGTTATCCATTTGCCCTTAGCTCTTTATTTTTCTTTTTTATATATTAAAAAAAAATGCATTTATTTGAGAAGCAGAGAGAGACAAAGAAAGCTCCCATCTGCTGATTTAGTCCCCAAATGTCAACAACAGCCAGGCCTGGGCTGCACTGAAGTCAGACAGGAGCCAGGAAACTGAATCCAGGTCTGTCACGTGGGTGGCAGGGACCCAGTTATCTAAGCCTCCATCTGCTGCCTCCCAGGGTCTGCACTGGGGAGCTAGAGTCTGGATTGCCTGTGGATCTTAGGCATTCCAGTGTGGGATGTGGGCCTCTTGACCACTAAGCCAGACGCCTGCCCCCAGCTCCTTTTTGTTGGGGACCATGACTGCTCTCAGCACTTGAATGACCTGTGATGACTTGTCTTGTTTATGTGCCTGATGGGTGTTATTTAGACTCATTTGCTACACAGATAGGGAACATTCCAGGTGAGTCAAATTGAGGGGAGAGTCATCTCCTAGGCTATTGTGCTTGGAGTAATCGCTTCTCAGAGTCCTGCTTTCTTTGGATGAATGGTTTGTCCTTTCCTGCTGCCCTGTGGTCTGCAAGGAGAGAAAGTGACTTACGTCTGGCTCATCCAACCCATGATCCTTTCCTGCCGTTGGTTTAGTTACACAAGAGAAGAAATGTAATCATGAAAAAAACTTACTTAGTAACTTAAATAATTGTAAAGAACCTACTGTGTGCCAGGCACTGAGCTAAACACCCTCTTACTCCCGAAACAAGTGCTGATATCATGTCCACATAGAGCTACCAAGGCGGAAGTCTGGAGAGCACAAGTGACTGCCCAGGGTGACTTAGCCAGGGAGTTATGGAGACAGAGAATAGCCCTGGGCAGTCTGGTTCTAGAGTCCAGGCAGCCTACAACACTGCAGCCTAGCAATTCCCAAGTCTCGGCTCCATGGGATGCTTGTGGCCCATCACATGTACTGGCAGCACTGAACAACAAAGCTGTTTCCCACACAGACACACAGCACTTGATGGTGCTATTCAAGAGTCCAGGGTCTTATTCCATGACCCTATGGAAAGGATATTCATAGTAGAATGAAAACACATGGTCATATTACTGTGTGTGTGCCTCTGTGAGCTGGTCTGTAACTGAGGACGGTGGTGCTTGGTAAGATGCTGTGGTGTTTAAATTGGGGAATCTGGGAAGCAGAGGCAGACTCACACATCATTAGTTCTTTGTTCATTTGATTTCATTTTCCTCTTCTCCATTGATGCTTCTGTTCGTCGTTGTACTTCCTGGCTTTCTCTCTGGCTGTCACAGTGGTCCTGTGCATCTCTTGCTGCACTGTAGTTGCCGGTGGCAAGAAAGCAGAGAGCAGCTTCGCACTCTCAGGGAGAACTTTTGTGATGTTGGGAGGCTGAGGTCCAGTCCTTCACTGAAGGACCTGTTCTCTGTGCCAAGGATCTCTAAATGTCCGACTGGTGGGAAACGCTCTGGATATGAGTTCCATTTCTTCCACGAGTGATTTTTATCTTCATCAGCATCCATCTTGACTTCCCATTGCTTTTCTTGTGTGGTCTCACTGAGGCTATAAATATGATGACTGCTGTGTGTGCATCTGGCTGAGGCGTTTAATGCACTGTGGAGACACCCTTCTTCGGGGAAGCGGGATGCAGGTTATACTTATCCTGGGGTAATAGCTTAAGCCCCATTCTGGACATCTTGTCAATGGATTAATATGCAAACTCTGTTCTACCAGGACTCCCAGGGAAATGGTCTGAGCAAAGGTAACAATGAATGGCAGCAATGAATGAATGATAGCACATACTTATAATATCCAAATGTGAGTTTTTCCCAATTTTCAGTAGCATAAAGTAAAACAATAACATGAGAATAAGTTTCTTAGGAGCTGTACATCACCAGCAATTATGATTGCAAATCAGTCTTTAAAAAGCTTTTAACTTTTTGTTTTAAAATAATCTACTTTGAGCAAAGTTGCAAAAATAGTATAGAGTTCCCTATACGTTTCCACTGAAGTTAGCGTGTTCATAACCATAGACTTAATTATTCAGATTAAGACCAACATTGGTGCGATGCTGTTAACGTAGCTACAGACTTTATCTGGAGTCTGCCTGATTTTTCACTCACTCTTCTGTTTCGTGGTCCAATCCAGGATCCCACATTGCATTTAGCCTTCTTGTCTCCTTAGCCTCCTCCAGTTTATAACTTGTTTCATGATATTGACCCTAATTAATTTTGATGCTCCTTTCAGTCCTTACCTTTGTTTTATGGTCATCATTATCCTGCTGTAATTATTTTCACCTAGCATCCCATTACAAAAAGTTTTCAATGTGTGCTATATTCGGTGACTAGAATGTCCATTTGCAGTACATGTCAGGGTTTGGTTAGTTTGGATAAAACCTTCATTAAAACCTGAGCAGTTTTCTCATTACATTTGACTTTGAATTCACTTACCTTGTCTTACTATGATCTAGAAGGGCCCTGGAGATCTAGCCACAGCCTTCTTCTACCACCACCTACTCCACCCTTCCCTTTAATAATAATAAAATATTTATTTATTTAGAAAGGCCGAATGACAGAGGAGAGAAGGAGGGAGATCTTCCGGCTACTGGCTCACTCCCCAATGGTCGTAACAGCCAGGACAGCCTTAGGCAGAAACCCAGAGCCAGGAGCTTCATCCAGTTTTCCCATGTGGATGGTAGGAACTCAAGTACTAGAGGCATCACCCACCACTTCCCAGGTGTATTTGTAGGAAGTTAGAGGGGTAGGGGAGGCTAGGACTCGAACTAGGCACTCCCTTCAATATGGGATGTAGATGTCACAATCAGCATCTTAACCCGCTGTGCCACAACCTCAGCTGCTCCACCGTTTGCTGGTCTCTTGTTTCTGCCTGGCTGCACTGGCCTCTTCTCCTCTGTCTACATCCCAGACTCAACTTCTCTCCGTCCTCATGGCCCTTGCTCTCACTGCACTCTCCTCCTCCCTGCCCTTCACAGCAGTGCTTCCCTCCTTCCAGCCATCTTGGTTCCAAGTAAATTTTCAAGAATGATCTCTTTGGACAGGCCTTTCTGAGCCCTTGGATCTAGTATTCACGTTCGGGTGCTGCATCTAATTTTCTTTGTTACCCTTGCTTGCTCATTACCTCTCCCTCCATAGAATATGAGCTTCCGTGAGAGAAGGGATGCCATCTACTTAGTGACTGTAACCCTGTGGACCAGAACCAAGCCTGGCTCCAGAGAAGCAGGAAGCACCTGTTGACTGTGACCATGTTTTCTGAGAGGTGGTATAGGAAGAGGCAAGCTGCCCATGCCTTTCTTCCTAAACACTGGGGCAGAAATCTTCCACCTACTCAACAAGAATGTGTTGGAGGTCTCTGTGGTCCTTGGCATCATAACAGCCTTTTGTTAAAGCAGCTCCCCCCCTTTTTCCTGTTGAGCTTGAGTTGTGTAATGGACAGATAGCAAAAGGCATTTCAAGTGTGTCAGCTCTGCCAGTAGGCTTTGGTGGGCCATCTTCATTGGAGAAATCACCCTTTCTTCCCTTAAAGGCATTCTAGTAAGACACTTCTTACTGAAACATTTGGAGCTCAAGTAGATTTTTAAAAGATAGAAAACTGCCATGCTTTAAACATTTTTCTGTTACTTTTGTTCGCTCCATAGTTATTCATTGTCATAGGAGTGGCCATTGAGGGGCTACGGAAGAGCCTTTCCTAGCAGATCAAAACGAGGAAGTGCTGTAGGGCTCCTGGGCGCCAACCAGCCAGAAGCACAAGAGTGGCAGCTCCCTTTGCTGAAGCGCCGGCTCCCGCCCAGGTGACACTCTGCACTGGGAGACCTGGACGATGCCCTGTTTTATGTGAGAGCTGGCCAGGCACGTACTTTTTTTTTTTAAATGAAGTTTATTTAGTCAATACATTGGGCATGATTTACAGAGACTGCTGTTGATAAATCTGCTGCCATGACCAGAAAAGAATAGAACATGTAATTGTGACTTGTCCTAAAGCACAGGTGTGACTCTGGGATATGCCCCATCACAATATCCATGTGCAGGTGCACGTGAGAAACTCCTTTCCATTTAGTTCTAATTAAAGTTAATGAAAGCTAATGTTTAATGTTTTCTCTTCACAGTCGTACTAGTCCATTTTTTAAAAAGATTTATTTTATTCAAAAGGCAGAGTTACATAGAGGCAGAAGTAGAGGGGGATGTCTTCCATCTGCTGGTTCACTCCCTAAATGGCCACAATGGCTGGAGCTGGGACAGTCCAAAGCCAGGAGCCAGGAGCTTCTTCAGGGTTTCCCATGTGGGTGCAAAGGACCAAGGGCTTGGGCCATCCTCTGCTGCTTTCCCAGGCTGGAGCAGAGAGCTGGATCAGAAGTGGAGCAGCCAGGACTCAAACCAGTGGCCATAGGGGTTGCCGGCACTGTAGGAGCAGCTTAACCTGCTTCACCACAGCACCGGCTGCACAAATCCATTTTATGGATGTGAACACAACATAGAGATTGATAGAGATCAGGTAGTGGGCAATACAAGGTGAGGCAAGCTTTTGAAAGATAATTCTGAAGATACTTGTTGCTGATTGTGGACTGGCGGGGACTGTACTAATTTGGATTGAGTGAAGTGTATGGATGGTGAGAAAATTCTAAAAGGACTTGGTTGTTTTTATTCCTGTTTTGTTTTGTGCTTACTTTACTTCTAGTTCAGAAAACATCCAAACTTGGAATGAACGAAGGTCCCTTGTAAAGGAAACTAGGTGTAGCCTGCAACTCCTACTGTCAACAACTTAGATTTAAGGTTCACAAATTCCATTCCCTAATTTTGTCATCCTTTGGCTCTATCATTCAATGAACTTTTAAATGACTAATTTGTAGGAGATACAAAGCACTTTTTAAGTTTTGTTTGTTTGTAAATCCAGTTTTGGAAAATGATTCTCCTAAAGGAACATAAATCATTCCCCTTCATTCTCTATTATTGACAGCATTTCTTTGCATAAAATGCTTCCCCCCGCCCCAGTACCTAGTATTTAGGCTTATTGATGGAAATCAAGTACTTATACATGTTGCCTACATTAGTAAAACTTTAATGGTTTAGGGTTTTGTTTTTGTTTTTATTTAGATCCTATTTGGGAAGGAGAAATATAATATCCACGTTAGTCGATTACTCTTCAGTGTTACAGATGATGAGGAAGTGGACATTTGCCATCCTCCAAAATGTTTTGGAGCCAATGCTATCTTACTGTCCAAGTGTTAACAAAAAGTGCAGTAGATGTGTTTTATAGGCTTATAAATATCTAAACTTCCTAATAGGCTGATTACTAGCAGGTTTTAGAGGTAGCTTTGTAAAGCGAGTTTTCTAATAGTGGGTAAATACTTACCAGGTAATTTGTTTTAAACATGATCTTAATCAGAAGACCTAGAGTTGATATTTTAATCAAGTAAACTGTGGTATGATGGCAAACCTCACAGCATATTTTATGAATTTATAGATAATCCTGCAGAATCATTGGTCACTAGCAATAGCAAAATAAGAGTGTATCTCTCACTACAGGATCTCATTTTGCATGATTAATAATTAATAGAGCTTTTCATTTGTGCCACTCCTGAAAGTGCTAACTTGCAGAGGAAACCGAGACTGGGCAAGAAGCACACTTCCATCAGAAGGGGACATCGTCCTCACACAGGGCAGACTCCTGGGAATGACTGATAGATTTCAAATGGTGGCAACTTGGATGGATTGGTTGTGACTCCCAGGACTACTGTGTTAGAATTCTGGGGCCTCCTGATTCAATGGGAATGAAATCTGTTACTTATATTTGGGCATTTGTCTTGTCTTTTTTTCCTCTCCCCAACTCCTGGCTTATATACTCCTCTTACATTAACTAGTGGAGCAGAGACTAACTATAAATTAGTGCAGTTGTGTATTGCTCAACAATAGGGCTTTGTTCTGAGAAATATATAATTAAGTGACTTTGTCATTGTGAAAACATCACAGCATGTACAAATGTAAGCTAGGATGGCTGTGACATCACTATGCCATATAATCTTACAGAGCCACCATTGCATGTATGTTATGTGGTTGGCCAAAACATTGTTATGTAGCATATGGTCTTAGTTGGATTTGGGACCAATGTTCCAAGTATTAAATCAATCAAAATTCATACTTGTAGAGTGCTTACTATATACTAGATGCTGTGAAGGAAACAAAGGTACAAAGTTAAATGGAAACGTTAAGTAAGATCTTGAAATTTGAGGAATATTCAAACAACAAGTTCTATGAGAATAGGAGGGAGAGGATACCAGGCCATGAGAATCAGGGATACTACAAAATGGCAAAAAGCAGCTGCATTTATATAGACAAAGGCATCTGGTAGAAAGTATAGCCTTTACCTGTTGAGCAATTGTGATTGGGAGAAAAATAGGAGACACCAGCTAGTGAGGTTCTTAAAAAAGATGAATTTTTAAATTTTTTAAGATTATTTTTCATTTATTTAAAAAGGAGAGAGAGAGAGAAAGCTCCCGTCTGCTTGTTCACCCCCCAGATGCCTGAAACTGTTGGGACTGGGCCAGGCCAGAGCCAGGAATTCAGTGCAGGTCCCTCAAGGGGGTGGTAGGAGCCCAGCTATTTGAGATGTCACCACTGACTCCCAGGGTCTGCACTGACAGGAGGCTGGAGTCAGGAGCCAGAGCTGGAAAAACAACCCAGTTCCTGTGACTGTGGGATAGAAAAGTCTTAGCCAATAGGCTAAATGCTCGCTGCCCCAAAAGATGATCTTTTCTTATGGTCTTCTTGCTGCTTTGTTCTAGGTCTAGGACCTTAGCAGGTCAGAAACTGGTTGTCAGTAACCTTCTTTCATTTAGCAAAGATTTGTTAAGCTGCCAACCCGTGCCAGGTACCGGGTTGAGAATACGAGTTTTTGTGTAGACTGATCTTGAGAATTTTTCCGAATGGAGTAGGAACGAAGAAAGGAAATGATACCTACACGCTTGTGAAGAAACTAGAGCAAACCAAGTTGCAGCCACGTTACCTTGCCCTCGGTTAGGCGGCAAAGCTGGCTGCTTTTCACCAGAGTTCCGCTAAGCACACTTGGATCAAAGTGGGATATTGATGGGCCCTTTTCACTAAATTTCCCCTTTGCTGTGTGCTGGAAATGACATGTACATGTTCTTTTAGCTCTTGTGAAAGATACACTTAAAGTCAGCTTTGTTCTTGAAGCACAATATATATAGCAAAGAAGCCCACGAATCATAATTGTCCAGCTTGGCCAGTTTTCACAAAGCGAGCATACCCTTTGGGACTACTTTTCAGAGGAACTCGCTTTAATTTCACATCCTTAAAGTAAACGGATCCTTAATGATAGGGAGCTTTTTCCTGCAGACTTCTTGCTTTCTGTGATCTCAATATCTCCTCCTTTCTCTTTCTCCCCCAGTCTCTTTTTTCTTCCTCATTTGTCCTCATCTTCTCCAGGCTAATGTGTTTCCTTGGACTTTTTGATTACAGACTCAGTCCCTAGCACTTCCAAGAAACCACCTGTGAGGAGTGAGGCTCCCTCTTCTTGGAGTCACTGGGCTATGGAGGGAAATGTGAGTGTGGTAGGAATCAGAAGTACTAATGTGATGCTAGTTCAGCTTAAATTTTACTATCATTTTTGTAACCTAGAATGTACCAGTTCCTGTGATACTTTAAAGAATATACCTATTTCAGTTTTTACGAATATACCATTATACATACAAAGAAACTAAGATTTATTTATTTCACAGAGTTAGAAGTAACCTCTTCAAGGTTATGTACTCATACTGAGGTGGGTAGGGAGAGAGCTAGCAAAATGGAGCTAAGGATTGCCAGCGCCTACACTGTAGCCACTCTGTGTACTGTGCACCCTTGCTGCACCACCCAAACCCCACCTCATTTCGTGAAGACTGCAGCAGCTGGGGTTTCATTACCTAAGAACCAGTGCCAGCTAGAAATGTCCAAGCTAGCTGCAGGCTGTGTTCTCACATGACCTATATGTCATAATATGTCATTGAAATAAAACTTTCCATGGCTGACACACCCACTCCCATCATGCACCTGATGCCATGATACTTCTGAGATTTCCAAAACTGGGCACGGAGTTGGGTGGGACTCAAGCCCTGCCCCAAACTCTGCCCTCTTTCGAATTCCAGTAAGCCCCGCCCCAGACTCCACTCCATGCCTCCACATTGTATAGAAGGATAGTTGATGGCAGCTCCTTCTGTCTTATGCTTGTCTGCACTTATTCCTCGAGTGTCTGCTTTCACTTTAAATCTTGCTTTCCTGATGCCTTTTATCTATGTCTCTTTCTTGTTCTGCTTCCCTTATGGAACTTGACAAAGCTTAACCAAGGTCCATGCTATAGCAATACCAACAGATTTCCCTACCTTTACCCATTTTCCCTTAGCATTCACCATAGCCGACTGCTTCTACCTTCATTCTTAGCTAAATGTAAGTTTGCATAGTCAGTAATAGAATATATTTAGGGAGAAGGCCATAGACACATCATGTTTGTTATAGGAACTGCTTTTCCCTTCCCTTTCTGTTTTAGAATAAAGCTATGATTCCAGATAATTGCAGTCCTAGAAATAGGACAAGGTCTCGTGTTTGAGAAACTATTCTCATGTTTCCAGTTCTCCTTTGCAGTCTTGTTTAGTATCACTATCCCAACTGTTGTTCTTAGGCTGAGCTAGAACTTCCTGAAGAGATTGAGAGATAAGTCAGATTTCTGTGTGTTCTAATTCAACGATACATTTTAAGAACTTCAAGTTGTTACAGTTCCTTGAATAGCCCATGTTCCTAGGAAACAGTTTACATACCCTTGGACTTGGTGCAAATGAAGTTCAAGAGAAGTGCATCTAAGTATTTGACTGTTTGCAGCTTCTGTAATTACCACAACTTTTATAGTTTGAATATTTTGGCTGAGAACCTACATTATTTTTAGTTGCTTCTTATGCCTTTGCAAACCCAGAAATACCAACATGTTGGGATTGATCCTGTTCTTAGATTCCTGATTAAAGGTGCCATTTAATTTGATATTTTGATAAATACTTTCTATGTCAAGTTGTTCTAAGACTGATTTATCTGAGCAAGCAAGCATCTGAACAAAAAGGAGGAAATGGGGAGGGGGTCAAGTATAGGTCATTGGAGATTGAAAATAATTTTTAACACTGTCTGACGCCTTTCAGGAATGCCAGTTTGATTCATGTTTAGCTGAATCCATAATAAATCTTTAAATGTTTGTGTATTTTAAGAGTTCTAACTCAGGAGTGATCTGACACTCTGGGAAATTTATAAAATACTTTAACACTTTGGGAAATTTATAAAATGCTTTAATGCTTGTTTATTATAATAAACAGAGTTTTTAAGTAGAAAATGCTATTATTTTGCTTCCTCCTATTACTCACTGGGAATTTGGGTTCACCAAGGGAGCATGTTCTGCAAATTTATGGGCAATCCATGGAGCTAAATTAGTGTTCAGTCAAGTAACACCCTTCCTTTTCCTGGTTACTTTCTTTGATAATCTGCAGGCATATGGAACTTTTGCCTTGGCAATTTCCTATTTCCTTTTCTCTTTAGATTGAGCCTTGGAATAATAGCTGAATATAATAAAACACTCTTCAAATAGGTGAATTCCAGAAAGACAGATATGTAGTCTTATGTTTGCTGGTGCTGGGCACAGATCTAGACAAACACAGCGTTGTATGCATATTAAGAGCCTAATAAATAAAGATAGAATGAATGAATGATTTATGACCTTAAAGATTGTGTAGTGTGATCATAATATACACTGGTCCTAGACTCATGTCTCTGTGAAATAAAAAGCAAACAGTTTTGTAAGAGTAGAGATTTGATGGAAAGCTAAGGGACTAAAGAAAGAAAATTCCTAGTTTTCAGATTGTTGAGTGTTTTTGCAACATCCCCCTTCCTGTCTGACAGTGACGATTTTGATGATTCAATTTAAAGACTGAAAAAAGAACCAGAGCTACTCCTTGGTGCTAATAGGGGAGAAAGGGGGGAAAACTGAATGGGAGATGTCTAATGTGTTGTTTTACCAGTGGGTCCTTTCTCCTCTTTTCATGGGGTTACTGGAATCTGTAATAGGTCTTTATTTGTTTTCCTGATGTTTTGCCATTTACCCTGTTTGAACAGGAAGCCTTGTATGTGCATAACAATATGTGCCCAAGGATTCTAACATCAGTGCAGTTCCCTGGAAAATGTTGAATTTAACATGCTAGATCTCTCATTCTTTGCAGACCAGAATTCTGGCCTTTTTTTTTTTTTTTACTTTTTTTTGTTTTTTGGACAGGCAGAGTGGACAGTGAGAGAGAGAGAGACAGAGAAAGGTCTTCCTTTGCCTTTGGTTCACCCTCCAATGGCCACTGGGGCCGGCGTGCTGCGCTGATCCGAAGGCAGGAGCCAGGTGCTTCTCCTGGTCTCCCATGTGGTGCAGGGCCCAAGCACTTGGGCCATCCTCCACTGCACTCCCTGGCCACAGCAGAGAGCTGGCCTGGAAGAGGGGCAACGGGGACAGAATCCGGCGCCCTGACCGGGACTAGAACCTGGTGTGCCGGCGCTGCAAGGTGGAGGATTAGCCTGTTGAGCTGCAGCGCCAGCCCAGAATTCTGGCTTTGCTGTGACTTCTTAGAGGGTCCTGTTTCATCTGGGCACAGATCTAGACTAACAGGATACTGGGTGCATATGAAGATCTTAATAAATAAAAAGGATCTTTGCACTGGATTTGCAAAAGTGTCCACTTCACTAGGAGTCAAAACGTGCTTTTAGTGGGAGAGTTGGCTTTTGGGTCCAGGCAGACCTGTTCTTGAACCCTAGGTGTACAGATTATTTGAGCAGAGAATGTGAAACAGTGCATTGTAAATACCAGTAGCCGTACCTAATTTGGCTTGCTAATGTTAACTTTCCGTTTTCTTCTGTCTTATTCTTAGCTCTAGGAGCCACCAAATTTACAGTTGCTGCAAATAAGTCAAACAAGGGTTGTGAGACCAGGGAACTTAGAGAAAGCTTACTGTGCTATGAAAGTTGGACCTCCAGCTGACCTTAGAAATCTACTGATTCCAAGCTGAAGGGCTGACTAGAGTTCACTCCACTTGGCAACTGGGACTTGGAAATATTGGGTTCATTTTCTCCATTTGTCGGTGATAGGATTGATTGCAGCTGAAATGGTTTCCTACCCTAGAACTAGGCTTTGGATGAATGACATTTTCCCACAATGAATTTATTTCATCTTATCAGCCATGATTCTCAGCTCTGTATCCAGCCATTCCTTTTTTTCTCCGAGAAACCTTAGGAACATGGTGATTCTTCCCTCCGTAGCCTCCCTCCCACCCACACTGCCAGCCTTCCTCCTCCCTCTCCTATTCCTATTCTCATTTTTTACTAAGATCTATTTTCAATTAACTTTATACACATAAAATTAGCTCCTTACTAAGTAAAGAGCTCAACAATACTATGGAAAAAAATAATAAACTGTACCTCAACAGTCAGACAGGTCCAGCCATTTCTAATCTTGAGTTGGAATAAACTCTGTAAGCAATCATACCCGGGTACTCTCTGCCTAACAATTATGGTAAAATAGAATTGTATTGAACTTGCTTTTAGGAGCCATGTGAGGAGCTGCTTCCTATGATTTTCACATGTGAGTCATTCAATAAATATAAAATCACAAGCCTTAGCAGACATTCTTGTTCTGCTTAGCTGGGTGCCTCGAGACTGTCCCTCAGCACGGTTGTCATCTTTGGTCCTCTTCCCTGACTTCCAGGTAGGACCTACCTCCTGCTCCTCTGGGTTTCACAGAACCTTCTCTCTAAGCACTCACCATATTGTGTGGATATCAATTGCTTACACATAAGCTCACCTCCTAAAACTCGAGTGCTTTGACGGCAAGGACTTTCTGGTAGTCATTTAGACAAGTCCTTTACTTAGTTCAACACTTGTCCTGGACTGGGAGCTTGATCCATTTTGCTGCAGTTAAGCTAAACCTCACTAGTTCATCAGGGGCCTCTCCCATTCATATTAATTCCATGTTGAAGTTGCATCAGTTCTTATGAGCACACATAACATATATTTTGACATGTAGTGTTCCATCCTCAAATTGTCATGAAGAGAGTGCCATTTAATTTCTGAAACATGTATTTTCCTAACTCCCCAACCCCAAAAAGTAACACCATCTAAAAAGCCCTGACAGCTGATAAGCTTTCATTTTATGTTGTCTGTATTTACATCTTGCTGCCGCTTTGAAACACAGGCCTGGAGTACCTCTGAGACATAATCCTCATTCTCTCCCACTCTCCAGATTGGATTAATCAATTTATGTAGCTGTTGACTACAAGCTGCCTCAGAACACTTGTGTTTTAATCCAGTAGGAACCCAGCTGATCCTTTCCAAAGTAACTTATAAGCGAAGCTGATGTCCTGGGAACACGTTATCAAGCTGTCATTGTGGCTTTGTCCTTGGCCTCATCTCGGGGCATCTGCCCACTCATTTTGCTATTGTCTAATGATTTATACACACAGATTTCTCTCCAGTGATGAACTGAGACTTAGCTGCCTCTTAAGTACAGCAAGATATATAACAAATGCTTTGTCATTAAAATAGATCACTTTTCTATTATATTTTCCAAAAATCTTTAACGCTAGTATTAGAAAAAAATATATGCTTCTACCAGCTTCTAAAGTTGTAAAATAGTTCTTTAAAAACCTTGCTTCTAAGGTGTGCAAATGTGAGTACAGCATATACCTCTGTCATTTAAAATGTGCGTGTGTCTGTTTAGACAGAGAATGTAAATTTAATCCTAGTAAGTGCTTATGCTAATGACTGTCTTCTCCCCATATAAATGTGTGCTTATCAGTATGGAATAAATGCATTCAGAAAAAAATAGATGAGTAAATGGCCTTTTATTCAAATTGCTTTTTTCCCCCTCATTTTGGGGAGGAGTAATACTGAAAGCTTTATTTTCATTCACTTAATTTTTCCTCTATCTTCAAATTTATAAGGTAGAAAAAGAAATCAGGATGGGGAGGGGGTGCAGTTGTTTAAATGAAAACAAATTAAGAATTGGCAAAAACGTAGTTAACTGGCTCTTTTCTAGGCTGATAAGTATCATTCTCCTAGCTTGGGAGAGCTGTGTTCATTCATTTTTATTTTTCTTCTGCAGACCCAGTTTGTTAGGTAACGTGGAAACCGTCTACCATAAAGACGTAAATGCAAGATAACAAGCTGAATTGGAGTTGGTGCTTGCATTTGCCTGTGTTGTGTTTAGTTTTTTTTCCCCCTTTTCCCTTTTATGTCCAGTCCTGTCTGGAAAGGCCAGCAGCACTCGTTTCTGAATGTTGCATGTCCTGATTTACAAAGCCTCTGCTGGTCCATAGCCGTTCACACAGTTGAGAGAACGTAGAAGTAGGGAAGCAAATTAGGATCCAACTTGGCTTGGAAGTACTGTGAACCAATGTCTGAATCAGAAAGATTCAAAAATAGGAGGAGGGCACGAATCTGGCAAGCAGACTTCATTTTTGAGTCACCTTTATCTAATCCAAGATTCTGGACCTTTGAAGTCCCTCATCCTTTCTAGCCACTAAATTTGTAGAACTGAAACTAGGAGAAAGGGGAAAAGCACACAGCGCTGCCCAGATGGCTTTGTCCTGGACCATGTGCCTGAGACTGAATGGGGAGGTGCTTCTCTCCCATTGCTGGCTCGCTGTATGTGGCTTCTGAGAGCAAGGGGATTAGAGACGAGACTCTGCTATGAGATCATGGAAACCCAGACATGTGCTTGATTAATTGGAAGCTTTGTTCATTCAGGAGCCCTAGTACCTCCATTCTTGAGCTGTTTTCAGATATTGTGGGTCCATGGAGAGAAAGTCATGTGTCTTGGAAAGAGTACACACTTTGCAGCAAGACATCAGGGAGCTCATTCCTGGATTTGTCTCTTCAATGAATAACTTTGCCTTTTATGGATACAGAGGGTATAAAAACAGGAATAAAAAGCAGTTCCTTCATGTGAACCGTGTGTTCTTACAACAGCCCTATGAGCTGAATGCTTGTGTTTAAAGGGCAGCAAACTTGAGTCTTTAAAATGCCAGGGGTCTGATCACGAGGATGCTCTTGGAAAGTAACAGATCTGGGATTGGAATCCTGACTTGCATAAGTTCCAGAACTCAGGTTCTTAGTACAGTCTTACAGACTGCCACAAGTGTGAATTGAAATAATACCCAAATAGTACCCAGCACAGATCCTGGTATTGAGTAGACTTGTATAAGCATCACCTCACTTTGGTGCCTGCCCTCATTGGAGGAAGCAGTCGGGCCTTTAGTTCCCATGTTACAGGATAACTGGCCACTTCTGAAGTCTCCTGCGCTTGGGGCAAGGGCAGTGGGCATGCCCTGTGCTCTTCTGCTGGGTGTGGTTTCATATTCTCATTTTGAGAGAATGTAGATTACAGGTGAAAAAGTCATCTGCAACTACTATGGACAGAACAACTAATTCTGGTGGAATTGTTCCACTTTTAACAGCCTAGTGTGTTGGCCTCACAAAGACACAGCCTTCGCATTGCATTCTTTCCAGCTGGAAACACATTGTAGTTGTTCAGCAGGGACATTCTGTGGACCAAATGGCTGGGACACCCTTAGACCAGGGAGGATGCCGAGCAAATGAGGGTGATGTGAAATAAGAGATGTGATGGGGGCAAGAATGGCGAGCTGGAGCCTGTAGACAGAAGAAGGTGAGCCCAGAGGTCATCATTCTCCCTTAGGAATAAACCTATGGAAGTGAACCCTTCGGTTGAAGGGCAGTGAATTTAGAAGGCAGCTATTCTGTTTGTCCCCTGTCCTGTCTCTCAGTGTCATTAAGAAGCCTCTGAAGAAGGACTGTTGTGCTAAAACCTCTATAAGAACCTGCTCTCCAATGGTCTCCCCCAGTCCCTAAAGCCACATTGGATTTTAATATTTTTCTTTTGGATTCTACTTTGCTGCTGTGAGAAGGGGCAGCAGGTAGGGAGGGGCAGAAGGAGGAGTCCTGGGGAATCAGAATTCCTTATGGAGACCCATTTTTAATCTGGATGATGGCTTTGTAATGTAAGCCCCAAGAGTTGGCAAAGGAGTGAAAACTGTAGGATTAATGGCCTTGGGCGTAATTCCCTGATACCTTTTAAAAGGCCAGCTAACCAACTGGCTTCCTCTTTTTGCTCCAGATGCACACCCGCCCATATTCACATTGTTTTTTGGTTTGTTTTTTTGGCCAATTTTTAACTCCTCTAAATCTGAAATTTAGAACCGAAGTATGAGAGAGTTGTGTGTGTATGACCCTATGCATTACAGATGCTTAAGAGTTAATATACTTATAGGAAAATCTTATAATAAAATACTAAGATGGTAAAGGAATCTGTTGAGGTTTTTGAGGGATAGATTATGTTGAAACTCCTTTTGATTTTTGTATGTGTGTGTGTCAGTGTGCACATGTACATAGGTGTATGAAAATGAATTTTTCCAAGTTTGAACCTCTGGAGTATCTATATTCCATGTAAAGAGATAAAACACTAACAAATGCTATCAATTCTCAAAACATAACACCTAACCCTCTGTAAGGTTTTAAAATATTACTACTCCCTCCCCCCCCAGGTGCTCATTCATATGTCTTTTAGAAACATTTGTAACCTTTAAAACAGGTAGGCCAGTATGGAAATACATGTGTGTGGTGGGATATGTGTGCAGGCTGCTGCAGGTTTGACTGTGCAGGCAATGAGAGTTACTTTGGATGTAAATGGAGAAACCCGGCAGGAAACACAAGGTTGTGACTTACTGCTGCAAAGGAGGACCTGATTAGAGATTCCAGCAGGAAACCTTTGAAGTGGGTCAGCAGGAAAGGAAGAAAACGCAAAGCAGCCAAACACGATAGAAGTCAGAGAACAAGACTACTTCTCGTTGCCTGGGTTATTCTGGTAGACTCTGAAATGCCAGTCTCTGTTCGCTTGGTGGGTAAGCAGGTTCATTATATTCTGTAATCTGCAGTGTTATTTAAAGGTAATTAATGACACTAACATTTTCATGTAGCACTCAGACCTGGATGGGTCTTAATGACTTCTCCCAGTCTTCCAGGAAGTTGTTTACTGTTTGGTTATTGACTGCTTGAAACTCCTTGGATTCCTGGTTGTGAATGGACTCTGGTAGACCTGCTATGTTTTGTGATTTGGTTGCATTGACCATGTTGATAAGATTGTTTTTTAGGCCTAAGCTAATGCCTGGCCAGTGTGAATGGTAGCAGTGATTACATTTGTTATCCAGAACAATAAAGGCTTTTGATAACTCTGTGGTCATGACTCGTAATGTCCATAGACAACACCTGATATTTCTGGATTATGGATGCTTTCTCCAAATTGTAGATAAATTCCACAGAGAATCTGTTAGAGCCAAGTCCCAGTGAGCCTGGATGTTGTCAAGTCACTTTCTGTAGCTTCACAGCCTTCCTTAATTTATGGTTATTTTGATCATGTCATTGACAGTATCTCATTGCCAGTGGGTTAGTTCACCCATCACAGGCCTTGCCAATTGATAAATCAAGCCCTTGAAGCTTATGCCCATTGGGATCACCCACAACTCTTGATCCAATCAGCATGTTTATGTTAATTAAACTCTCACAGCCACAGCCCCACATTTATTTTTAGCTCCTTTATCATTTCTTGTTGTTTTCCTTTGCATCCCTTCACCTTCTCAAATGAAGTGCAGGGATTACACTGGACGTGGTTGTGGTTAGAGTGTGTTTCTTACAATGCATTTAATTTGCCACAGCCAGCATCAGCTGAGGTCTCTCTAACTACAAGTGACAGCGGTGGCAGTTTGGGGAAGAGACATCCACACCGTCCATTCTCTGCATTTAAGCAGAGCCCTTGTCATGGTAGGAAGGATGTGGCATAATTAATTCATAGTCACTTTAAATTTATTCCCAACAGACAACAGTGGCTCCTGGATTACTTACAAAAGAATTAAGGGTGAAAGAAGGGGAGGGAGCAAGAGATACTGTGAATACAAGTACAAGTAAGGCTGTTTGCTTTCTCTTTGAATGGATGGTGTTAATTGTAATAGCATTGTGAAGCAGAGGTAGAATCAGGAACATTTCAATCAATGACCTTGCCTGCCTTATTGCCAACCTCATAAATAACACCCACAACACCTGCATGGAGGGAAATGGTCCAAGAGGCACACACTCTGCTGGTGTCAGAAAAAACAAACCAGAGCTGGACAGTAGTTAAGGCAGATTATAGTGTCGGGGAGAGACCTCAACATAGAAAAGGGTCCATTTCTGAGCATTCCATGAACAAGTAGGGATTTATAGCCCAAGACATCAGGTCGGGGGCGGGGGGGGGTGTCAATGGGTGGGAAACCTCAGTGTAAGGGAGAGACCTGCTCAGCAGACCCAACACGGTCCTTTAGGAAGGCAAGTCGGGGTGATGACTAGTCGGACCAGATACTCGGGGTGAGGTTCTTTCTAAACTGACTCAGTGGGATGCACGCTCTACAAGGATGGTCCCCGGTAGTCAAAGCCTAGAGGGCTTAGAGGAGTGGGACCATGGTGCAGCCTGTCGCAGGTCACCGTCCAGTCTCAATAAATGCAAGTCACAAGTGCAGCAGTGCAAGCAAGTGTTTCACTGCTTCAAAACCTCATGTTTTCCAGGCTGGGTGAGAAATGGAAAGCACTGGGGATTAGGAGCAAACTCTGATGGCAGGCCCCGCTAGGGGTTAGTTAGCAGCCCGCTCGAGTGCACATATCTTGAATTGATGTTGCTGTACCCCATGGAGGGCAGCCTGGGCACTTCTTGCCTGACTGCCCAAATTCCATTTTCACTCAGCAATCCTCAGAGGATCCTAGAGACCTTTTGTTTCTTCATGCCATTCCCCCGTAAGCTCCCCATATGGCCTTGGCATAGAACAGGTTTATCTAACCCTGTGGCATTAACAGTTCGGCTGTAGTTGCACTTGGAGACCTTTGCTTCTGTCCAAATGACTTTTCTGTGCCTCATCTGTTGATAGATTGGAAAATGTTCATGTGTTTTCCTTGATTTCATTATTCTTAGACTCTTTTGCTTATTAGTTTATTTAGCAGAAAGTTCACTTGGAAGAGAAAGATGATGGCATTTGCTAGACATTTTTGTTCTGAAAGAAATAACTGTTTCAAGGAGAGAAGAGTCCTATCTGCCCACTCCTCCATCCATCCATTCTCATTTGCAGTGCACATATCCATCCACATGTACAGAGATGTGTGCGTATACATGTGCATCTAAATATATGAGATGTGTGTGTATTACACATGTGGGTATATACTTATAGCAGAGGACGTACATCAGTATACCTATAGCTATATAGCTATATATTATATAGCTATACATTATAATGTGTCAGAGACTCCGTCAGGGATGTCCCGAAATGAGACATTGCACACAAATGTACATGTGGAAGACTGTGATATTTTTCAATAGCATCTTCACAGCCTAGCTCTTGACTTTTTTCCTCGTCACCCTCCAACAATGCTGCTACACAGTCTTCTCCTCTCAGTAAAAAGCAGTCCTTTGTCTTTTAGTTCCTTCGCCCAAAGCAATGGTGCTGTCCTTGACTCCTTCCTTTCTCTTGTACCCCATGTCTAAGTCAGTGCAGCCATTTGTGTGGCTTTAGCACATACCCAGATGTCAGCTTCTAGTACACTTCTGATCCCAGCCGTGGTTACCACTCCCTAGACCATGGCAGTAGCCTCACCATCTTCCCTACTTCTTCCCTTCCCTCACGTAATTGTTCTGCACACAGCACCACCTGCTGCTGTCTCTTCTGTGCAAAATGCTCAGGGCCTTCCCCCCTCACTCGCAGCCAGACAGGTCTTCCTTCTGGTGATCTTGATGCTATCTCCCAGCACCCTTTTCTTCTCTAGTTTCCCAGATGACGCGTGTCCTTCAAACGGTGGTAGCAGTAGAACTCGTGTTCTTAACACGCTAAGCTGTTTTTGCTGGCAGGAGTCATCCTATCAAAATTACCCTCGTGATGTCATTTACCTTGGGAATTTTCCAAGTTGGGTGCATATGAGACCCTGCAGACAGGTTCCCAGGCAAACTGTGTATTGTGGGGGTGGGATCTTCCTTTGGGTGTCATTGGGCAAAGCTTGGGTACAAAGCTGAGGCAAGATGAGGCTGATTTGAATGTTTTATTTGGGTTGCCTCTTGTGCACAGATAAATTGCATGCAGATACGTGCCAAGGAACTGACAGTTCCCTGAGAAAGATGACAGAATTTATGGAATACTAGCAGAAGGGGCTGGTGGCCTGAAGCACAGGGTCAGGAGATGGCTAAATTGGAAACAAGCCCCTATCAGGCCGACAGCCTCTCTCATCTGTGAACTGGTGCTTAGTAAGGTTTTCTTGTCCCCTGTCCTGGTTAGGCCAGGGCCTTCGACCTTGGTTCCTAGGGTGGGGAAAGCCCTGCTGAGTGCCTTCTACACTGGGAAAAATCAACAGCTAAATAAACACTGTGATGGTTGGTGCTGCCCTTGCCTGCCATGGTCCTCAGTGACTTCAGTTCATGTGAGTAACATACTTGTGTGCATTGAATCCAGGGTGGTAACTTTACCCACATCTTCTCTATGTTCCTGACTTGGAGCCCTTTTTTTCACCCTCAAGGGTATCTCCGACAAAGGAATGTAGCTCTCAGATTTGTAATCAGCCACCTTATTATCCTGTTAGTCCCTTACAGCCATGCAGGAGGAGGGTAAGTGACATTGTGGCAGATGACAGCAATTTGCTTGCAGTTCTCATAGTCTTGTTCAGCGTGTCATTGGGCTGGTGTTTAAATTTAATGAGAGGACTTTTACATGTTTGGGGCATTTAAAGTTGTAATCAGAATGTTTAGGTAAACCCCCTCTGACCTGCGTAAATACTCCCTTCTGTGTTGCACGTAAAGCCTTGTTTTAATCTTGATGAGCAAAACTGAGTCTGATTAGAAGTGACCCCTGTTGAAATAAAGGAGGGTCCATTGTGTACTTGTGTAATGTTTAAAAATTTTGTGAGCTAGTAAGCTGCATGCAAATAAGTGCCAAGGAAACTGTACATTTCCTGAGAAATATGATGGGGTTCATGGGAATGGAAGGGGTGCAGGCTCGAGGGCAGGGTGAGGTGGACTGCTTGACGTTGGGAATAGCTTGCAGGAAGGAGAGATGTGAATAAAAGAGGAGAAAAAAGCTGCCTTCTATTATGATTGGTTTTCTTTCAAGCTAATGGCAAGTGTTACTGTACTTTAGCTGCATTGAAATGAAAAGAAAATCTCTAAAAAGAAGTCAAGTGCTTTGGTAGATTCTTTTGATCTTGTAAGAGAGGATGAGATGTTGGAGAACCAATTGCCTTGAACTTGTTCGCACCTTCGGCTTCGCTGATAGACATGATAACTGTGGTTATTAACTGAATAATCGAGATCCCCAAAGCTGGGAATACTAGGTTTATTCTAAGGTCTCCATTGCTGCCTTGTCTGCACTGTCAATTATAAGCTCATTTCATTTGATGGATCAATTGGAAAGTTAGCATTGCCCTACTTTTAATGAGTTTAATCCCAAAATAGCCAGAACCTAAAGACAGTGAAAGACCAGTGTTTCTCTACTTTGCCACTGTTGACACTGGAGCCTGAAGTTCCTTGGGGTGGGGGCTGTTCTGTGCAGTATGAGCTGTTAGATAGCATCCCTGGACTCAGTAAACACCAGAAGTATCCACCTCTCCTCCAGTCATGGCAACCAGAAACGTCTCTGTCACAGTTCCCTTAGGAGGCAAAACTATCCCTTGATGATTGAGAAACATCACCGGTGAAAGGTTAAACCTTTATATTATCATTAGAAATTACCTTTTGATATTTTTCCAATGACTGTTTTTAAACATATAGACTTCTGATGTAGACTTAACAAATACTCGTATTATTTCCATTGTATTTAAGTTAATGCAGAAGATACTGAAATGAGATCTTATTGTTTTGTGCCATCATTTAGTATGTATTGGTATAAAAGATGCATCCCAGATTTCATAGTAAATTTAATGGCACAACTTTTTCCTACATTTTTATCATATCTTTTATGAATGTTATTTCAAGTAGTTATGTAAGGAAAATCATTGCTTTGCTCATAAAAGGCTACATAATGTGGCAGAACCCAGCTATAGGCCTATCAGGGTTGCCAGCACTTGGGCATTATATGCCGTGAAGCAGAACAGTGGGGAACGTTTGACCTTTGCTCTGCAGGTAGACCTCATGATGATTTCACAACTTTGGCACATTACTTTCTTTCCATAATAGACAACCATTGAGTGCAAAGTAATTTTTGAATATTATCTATTCTTCCAGCACTATCCAAACAAATAAATGAGCCATCTTTCCATGGTGTTACAGATTAAAAGAGATGCCAACTTTTATGAACTTGCGTATCATGATGGACATTATATACACTGTCTTCTCTATACATCAGCAAAGATTGAACTCCCCTGAGCAAGGTTCTGTACAAGTTCCCCCAGGGATACGAACTCCTATAAGAAACAACCACAGCTTTTTAAGGAAGTTATCTTACAGAGCCCCAGAGCCATATCTGTTGTACACGTTTTGTCTAACTCACAGTGTGTATTTTAAAAACTCAAAATAGGTAAAAGGTTGACCTGGGTGATAAATAGCTAGAAGTATCAGAAAACTGAAGGAAAGAATGGATCAAACAAAAATTCATATTTATTTCTCACTCATTTCAGTGTGGGGGCTCAGGGCTGCCAAGGAGATCCCATGATTCTCAGGGACCCAGTCTTAGGTTTTATTGTTCCATCATATTATCACATAGCGTCTAGTGGGATTCCCAGGTGGTGTCTCAACCAGCTATTACAACTGCATTCTGTATCATGGAAAAGAAATAAAGACCCCTCTCTTTAAGAAATCTCCTGGAAATTAAACTTTTGTACAACCTCTTGAGTGCCTGCACCACCACCGGGACTAGGAATGTGTTTGTATTGACCACATGTTCAACATCAGGGGGTTTTTTTGCCTTCAGAGATATCAGGTCATTAAGAGCCTGGAAAGAGCCTGCGTTTGGGCAGACTGAGGTTCGAATACAGCATGCATTGCTTACCATTTAAGGGAGCAGAAGGTAAGTGCTAGATGGTAGGACTACCAGAGTTTAGATAAAGGGTACAGTCAGGGTCTGCAGGTTGTCAGATACTGGAGGTAGTCAAGGAAAGTAAAGAGATGTGAACAGGTTTTAAAAGAATGATAGGGCTTGGTTAAGCACAGAAATCAGGAGCTAAGACTTAACTGCACTACACAGAGAAGCATCAGCTTCTGGCTGCCTTAGAAGCCATGTTTCAAGGGCATTTAGCTAAGACCTGGGAATAGCAAATGAGTAGTTGCCTAGGGGTCCAGCAGGCATTCACCATTTCCTGCAGGCCATCTAGGGGACGCTTAGCTAACCCATATTTGTCCTTTCTAGGACCTAGAGTATTGTGTTGTGACTGTGTGTGGCAGTGGGCTTTGGGATTTTGCAGAATGAAAAATATCATGTTACTTGATTCAGCATACATTCCAAGCTTTGAAGCAACCAAATCTGAAGGTCTAAAATTCATGCTGTCTCCATCTACAAAGATCATGAATCTCTATGGATGTAATTGTATTATTTAACCTATTATTATACCATTTATTATTTTTATTATCGCCATAATCTTGAGGCATTTTATTATAGCATAAAATGATAGCTTCCGTGAAAATGACTTTGCATGTATCTCTAGTGACTTCGTTTGTTTGTCTTGGTACTGCAGAGTTTTTAGTTTCGTATATTCTTAATAGTAATTATTTAGAGAAAAGATATTACATATAAATATAATAGTCTTATTATATTGCTATCAATTTTTTGACAGTCCTTTAAATTGTGGGTATTTGATCAAGAAGAGAAGTGAGACCAGCAATAAAAAGAAAGAAACTGTTGAATAAGAAAATAACAAAGATCAGAGATAATGATGAAACTGTGTTTTGCTTGGTGCTAACTCCTTACAATATTTTTTGAAGATTAAGTACAATATGGCTTTCTTAACAGAAATGAGATAAAGAAATAGCTCAAACTGATAGACCTATTGAAAGAATAATTAGCCAGTAAATGCCTTAGAAAATTAAGATATGACCTCAAAAATAGCTATAATATTTGTTATTTATCAAGCAGGAAACCTGGTTGGATTATTAATCAAAGGTTGCATTATCCATGTCAAACTTCCTATGATTTATTACACTCTTATTGTGTATATACATTGTTGAGGCACAGAAAGATCGATTTGTATATCCAAAGTCACACAACTAGGAAGCTGCAAAGCTTGAATTCGAACTCAGGCAAGCTGACTTCAGCCTCTGAGTTTTTTTTATTGTTTTTTAAATCATTATAACTTTTTTATGCCTAAGTGTTTAGCCTCTATCCTATATTATAAGAGTTTTTCAGCTAGGAGGTATGAAGTCCTTGAATAATTGTTTCCACTTAAGTGCCACTTTGAGCAAGTAGGAAGTCTATCCTTTGAAATGGAATTGGCTTGGTCAGTGTGAACATTGAACAACCAAGATGAGGTGGCAAAGAGCAAAGATCTAGGAGTTGCTGCAGGGTTTTTCCTGATGGAAACTGATGACTGGGTAGACATCTGGTTTCCACATCTCACTTGTTACTTTCGTTCTGGATTTGGTGTTTTTTGTGCTCAGCCACTTTACAGGTGAATCATTCACACAAGTTGACTGGTACTGGCAGTTCAGTTTAGTCAATTTGTACTAAGCGAACAACCTCCCTGCTTTGTCTTTGTAGGAAGGAACCACCTATGTGGTTGTTTTTTTAAGGTTATATATATATATATTTTATATATAATATTAATATATAATATATATAATATAATATATATAATACATATAATATATATTATATATATTTTATTTATTTGAAAGGTACAGTTACAGACAGGCAGAGAGAGAGAGAGGTCGTCCATCTTCTGGTTCACTCCCCAAATGGCTGCAATGGCAGGAACTGGACCCATCTGAAGCCAGGAGCCAGGAGCTTCTTCCATGTCTCCCATGTGGGTATAGGGGCCCAAGGACTTGGGACATCTTCCACGGCTTTCCCAGGCCATTGCAGAGAGCAGGATCAGAAGAGGAGCAGCCAGAACTAGAACCGGTGCCCATATAGGATGCTGGCACTGCAGATGATGGCTTTGCCTGCTATGCCACAGTGCCAGCACCCATACTTATGTTTATATGAAGAACATAGTAGGTAGCCACCAAATATTTGTGGAATCAAATTGCCCAATAAGTCATGTGTATTTCTACTGACACTCCCACTGGGGTAGGAAGTAACTAACAAACACTGCAACCCTAGTGAACAGCATTCTCCATGAGCCTGAATTCAGTGCAGTTTAAGGTGGTCTGTTTCGTTCTACACCCAGAGAACTCTATTTGGAGGCCAGCTGGGTTGCAAAGTCTGTTTTTACACAGAATTTTGCCATTTTTTTATCTGCATATTATGTGCTATGTATTGCGTACTGACATCATCACATTCATGGCTTGTAACAACCTCATAAGGTGTTTATTATTCTGAGATGCAGAGAGAGGTCACATAGTCAGTCTTGCACATAGTCATGTAACTTCTAACCTGTAAGTAAAGCAAGATCTAATGGGCTCAAAATTCTAAACTCATTCCATCCATCCCTAGTATCTCCAGCCAGTCTTTGATGAAAGACCTAAAGGGCCAATGTGCACTAGAGACCACAGAAATTCTGGCTTTTCTGAAACCAGGAGAATTGGGATACTCCAAGTGTAGACTGGGGTGAAGTGAGTATGAGGAGGAACATTTTTTCATAGGGTAACCATTAAAGAGAAGCCGTCACTCCACAGAATCTGTGTGCACTTATGAAAACACAGGTGTGGCTGGCGCCGCGGCTCACTAGGCTAATCCTCCGCCTTGCGGCGCCGGCACACCAGGTTCTAGTCCCGGTCAGGGCGCCGGATTCTGTCCCAGTTGCCCCTCTTCCAGGCCAGCTTTCTCTGTGGCCAGGGGGTACAGTGGAGGATGGCCTAAGTGCTTGGGCTCTGCACCCCATGGGAGACCAGGAGGAGCACTGGCTCCTGCCTTCAGATCAGCATGGTGCGCCGGCCGCAGCACGCTGGCTGCGGCAGCCATTGGAGGGTGAACCAATGGCAAAGGAAGACCTTTCTCTCTGTCTATCTCTCTCACTGTCCACTCTGCCTGTCAAAAAAATAAATAAATAAATGTAAGTTAAAAAAAAAAAAAAACACAGGCCGGCGCCATGGCTCAACAGGCTAATCCTCCGCCTTGCGGTGCCGGCACACCGGGTTCTAGTCCCGGTCGGGGCACCGGATTCTGTCCTGGTTGCCCCTCTTCCAGGCCAGCCCTCTGCTGTGGCCCAGGAGTGCAGTGGAGGATGGCCCAGGTGCTTGGGCCCTGCACCCCATGGGAGACCAGGAAAAGCACCTGGCACCTGGCTCCTGCCATCGGATGAGCGCGGTGCGCCGGCCGCAGCGCGCCGACCACGGCGGCCATTGGAGGGTGAACCAACGGCAAAGGAAGACCTTTCTCTCTGTCTCTCTCTCTCACTGTCCACTCTGCCTGTTAAAAAAAAAAAAAAACAAACAAACAAACACAGGTGCAGGACAGGAAGTCCGTCTTGACAGGGCAGGTTGGAAGGAGCCCTGTCAGAGACTCCAGCTCCACATCTTGCTCCAAGAAGTGTGTAATTTTCCCTCCTGCTGGTGTGTTATCACTTGTTACCTCTAGAAGGCACTGACATGTATCCCAGAGCTAATATTCTAGATTATTTTTCCTCTTTTGAAAAAAAAATCTATTTTCAGGTTCCGTTCTCCTCCCACACCAATATTAATGTCAATATTGCCAGAACAACTTTAGACTTTAGATATGGAGAAACATTGACTTAATATAACACGTTGATATTGCAATAAATTTACATGTAAATCTCCAGGCAAGTTCCCATCTTTTAATATTTACTTAAAATATTTACTTTCACACATATACATGGTACTTGGTAGGAATGCATTTAAGATGAATGTTGACTTATTTGGTTTGTTCTTTAGTAGATAATGCTGTCTGTACTGAAATGAATTAGAAGAAGGTCTTTATATCAGCTAGCCCTTTCATCCTGAAGAGTATATTGATGGGTAGACTCTGCCTCGGTGCTATTTTCTCTACTTCAGTAGTGCATGGTAACTGGATATTTTTTAAGATAAACAACTATTTGTAGCTGCGTTTTTCTGATTCATCTCTAATGGAGCACTCAGAGTGGGGTGGGGAAATAAGCAGACCTGTATTAACTGGGAAACCACTTTGGTGTTGCATTTTGATCCATGTAAGCTAAAGCTGATTAGCACTTTTTGAAAAGTGAATC
Source organism: Sylvilagus floridanus (assembly GCA_949820135.1). NCBI lineage: Eukaryota > Metazoa > Chordata > Mammalia > Lagomorpha > Leporidae > Sylvilagus > Sylvilagus floridanus. Next base: position 144,901,706 of record OX463241.1, on the reverse strand, counting down.
GAAATCCATGTGCTAATCAAGAGAAATTGAGCCATGTTGTTACCTCAGAAGCTGGAGGGAAGAATGGATGTTATGGCGAGTTTCTTTTTTATTAATCAGGCAGCATAGAGCTTGGTTCCACATCCACCCCCTTCCCTAACAAACCACTCTCCTAAGTGCTTGTTTAATAAAGCAGCCCAGCAGGTGAATATTTAAGCATAGTGGAATTCAGACAGTTTCATTTCAGTGCAGTAGATAGAACAGAAGAGAATTTGGGGGCGGGGGGCTATTTCCAGCATGCTGTTAAGAAAAGTGTAGAGGCTGTGGCACATTAATGACAAAACCATAATTTGAAGCGGGATGTGTTTGATGTACGTTTACTGTGTGTGTTTACTGTAATCAGGGACGGTGCAGCCTTGGGTGGTGTGCAGCTGGCTACCCACCTTGCACATTTGGAGCTGATGGTCACTCACCCGCCTCCACTCATCCACGGTAGCTGGGCAGGCGGGGAGTGGACTTGACTTGTAGCTGATTCCTCTCTTGCAGGCACTGACTCCAGCAGGGCTTTCATCAGTAACTTTCCCCCTTCATTTTTCTTTGGGGACTACGGGACATGTGAGACTTCCTTGTCTTCCTGCCGTCTGGTGTGGAGCCGCAAATGCCAAGAAATGGGGTGGAGGAAGGGATCAAGATATTTAGCTTTATTCTCTTCATGCCCAAGCAGACTTAAGGAATTTGCAGTCAGATCGTGTTGTTTCATGTATACGGGCATTTTTTAATGAGAGTCACTTATTAACCTCTTCTTACATAAGCAGAACCTCCCGAGTTTCTTTGAAGACACACATAGAAAAGATTCTTCCTCTCTCTGACCTTCTCAAAATCCCGAAATGCCACTTGCTAGCTGGTGGAGAGGGTGAAAAGCTCACTGATGTGAAGGCAGCAGATTTGTACTTTTCTGGTGTGAAAACATTGAAGTCTTCTTACAGAGGAACTGCTTTGTAAGTAACTGCTCTGTAATTCAGATTCTGAAATGTGCATTCAAGTCTGACTGCAGTGTACCTGCTAATGCTCTTAGCGTGGCGTCTGCCTTCGATTCCACATGATCACACGAAGCTGCTTGCAAAGCTCCCTGCCTTGCTGGAACACCTCTCCAGGTGACTCCATTGTAACCGCTGCCTAGTTAGGGGGACGTTGCCAAGGATAGCTTGAGTTTGGGTTTGTCTGTTTGTCCAATCAGAAGGTGATGAGGGACCAGAAAAAGCCAGAAGGAGAGATGCTGTCACTAAGTGTGCCTTTAGGAGAGAGTCCAAGTGGGCTCGAGGATTAGTCCCAGCCTTTCAGTGGATGCTGCATGGCTGTGATGATTTTGATGGGCTTTTATTGTTGCCTGTGCTGCCAGCACCAGTGGGGCAGTAAGGAAAAGCCTTGTGTGGGGAAGAGCAGCTCTCCAGATTACCTGGAAATGGGTTGTAATCGCGAGTGCTACAGTACAGAGACTAGAGAGAAATTTTAGTAGGAGGCTGAAGTTGACCCAGAGTTGGTGTCAAACACATGGGACCTTACACAGTGATTATTTTTCTCCAGAATCCTGGGTGCCCAGGGCCAGTTTTAAGTGCTTCAGTAATTAAAAGAAAATGTTATAGCATGCCCATGGACCTTTTGCATGCGGTCACAGAGGGCAAGATGTATTCCTCTGGGATGGGTGAACTGAGTTAGAACCTTTGACTGAACATTGATTATTCTATTTTAGTCCATTGTGATTTCTTTTCTTTCAATCTTTTTAGTCCTAGTTATTACATGGATTTAGGCTTTTCCTTCTCCCAAACAACAAAATCTATTTGAACAAAAGTAGAATGCCATGTGAGATTTTAAAAAATATTTTTATTTATTTATTTATTTGAGAAAGAGATCTTCTACCTAGTGGTTCACTCCTCAAATGCTTGCAACAGCCAGGGCTGGGCCAGGCCAAAGTCAGAAGCCCAGAACTCAGTTTGAATCTCCTCTCTGGGTAGCAGGGGTCCAAATGCTTTAGCTATCATGTACTGCCTCCTAGGGTGTGCATCAGCAGGAACCTGGAGTCGGAAGCAGAGCTGGACCTCAAACCTAGGCCCTGATATGGGATACAGGCATCCCAAACAACGTGTCAACCGTGGCACCACATGCTCACCTTGCCATACCATATTTTTATACCCAGGGCACCTACAAAGTGATAGTCCCCAGGAGTAGTTGAGTAGCCCTGTCTTGGGGGAAAATAGGTGACTTAGGACACCAGTGGATTTTATGGTTATGATCTGTGTCCTTATTCTACAATGAGGATTTCACTGAGACTAATTGGGAATTAGTAGAAGTGAGAATGGGGCTGGCAATAGGAAATTCAATCTGAATGAGACACCTCCCCAACCAACCATCTGCTTACCACCCACTTGAAACTAAACAACAGAAATCTGGCTCACTTGGTTTTGTCTGGTTAAAGTCTTTCTATTAGGCTTCTGCCTTGAATGTAAGTGTTAAATGGAAAGAGATTCTCATCGGATTTATTACCATTTGACTTCTTAGTGTTTCTCATCAGAACAATGTATATGGAAGCCCCTTAGCGGTCTTGGAAAGGAGATGTGTATTTTGTTGTGTGTATCGGCAGCTGTAGTTTGGGAGGAGCAGTGGGTGTGGAGTTTGTGGTTTCCGTCTTACTTTGAGGATAGCTCATCACTGCAACCACGAAACTATTGCCAGCCTTCAGAAGAGGGAAGAAATCCTGGCCAACCTATGTATATTTTTTTTTCACTGGGGACGGTGACTTGGGTTTTTAAAGACCAGCCAGCTGAGTTGTGTTTGGAGTTCCCTAATATAGTCTTCGCAGAAATGTGGGTTGGTTTCTACATTGCTACAAACCTATCGTCTGCAGTACAGCTGGCCTCTGTCCTAGAACCACAGAAGTGGTTTGCTTTACCAGTTGCCTAACTTCCCTGTCACCATGAAGAACCAGCACCCCTCACCAGCCCTTGAGGTTGTGTGACGGGGAGCATGAAGTGAATGGAGAGCACTGACCAGACCATGTTAAAAACAAGTCATTCATTCATTCATTCATTCAATCAGCTAGTATTGGTGGAGCTCCTCCAATTGCTCCAGGGGCTTTAGCTATGGTAATAAACTAGATCCCTAGTCACACACTTTTTCTTTAAAATGCCGGATAGTAAATATTTAGGCCTTGTAATCCTTAGCCATTTCTGCTTCAGGTGTTCAGCTCTGCCCCTTTTTGTACTTAGCATCAGCCATAGCTGTTAATAAAAGGAACACTGACTACGTCCAGTAACACTTGATGTCTAAACACAGGCAAAGCCTGAACTACAGTTTACCACACTTGAGCGTACCTTCTAGTCACATGTACTTGATTTTAATAGATGGTTACATTTTATAAGGGAGATTGGTTCCTCAACAAGGTACCTCATTCAAAACTGAAGGAAACTTAGGTTCATAAGGTAAAAGAATCCCAAACAGGTTAAAATGTCAATAAAACCACAAAAACACAGAGGGTAAAACACAATACCATGTATTTAAAATCTTCTCATGGATTCACTGGTTACTAATTATGGAACGCGATTTTCTAGACTGTAAGTACAAGATACCTAAAGCGTTAGTTTCTGGTGAATTGACTGTTCCTTTAATGCCATAAAGGTAATGCAAAAACTGTCAATAACTTTAGAAATCCTCCAAAGTTTTTAAGAATATCCCATTTTTTACCATGTACAAACTACAGCAAACTCCATAAATAATTTGAAGGGACAAGTTCATCATGACTGTGATGAATTGAGCAAATCGGTCATCAGCAAGCTGTCTCTTTGGTGAACTGACTGTCTCATTGATGTGTTAGCTTGGCATGTTGATTTTGGGGAAATACATGTAGAAAGGGAAGCCTAGCTCTAAGTACATATTGTGACTTTAAGTGCTCTTTGGATGAATGGTTAAATACACAGATGGGACCAGGCTTGCTATTAGAGTGATGTCCACTGTTTAGATTATAGAGATTATCAAAAATACCAACAAGGGAAACAAATTTCATTTATGATTATGTATAGAGAACCTTGGCTCCTAGGATTCGAAGGAAGGTTAGTACAGTTCTGGGCTAATCATTTTGCCCAAATATTTTATGTATATATTTCACATAGTTTTTTTATTTATATATTTAGCATTGATTTTCAAGCACATAGAAAAATTGGAAGAATTGTCCAGTGAACACCTATGTGACATATGCATTTTGAATAGTGTGTTAAATTAAAACTCTTGAGACCAATGCTTCTCTGAAATGAAATTGTTTACCAGGCCATCACAAACGCTAGCCAAAAAATGACCAAGTCCAGGCCGGCACCGCGGCTCAATAGGCTAATCATCCGCCTTGAGGCACTGGCACACCGGGTTCTAGTCCTAGTCGGGGCACCGGATTCTGTCCCGGTTGCCCCTCTTCCAGACCAGCTCTCTGCTGTGGCCAGGGAGTGCAGTGGAGGAGGCCCAAGTGCTTGGGCCCTGCACCCGCATGGGAGACCAGGAGAAGCACCTGGCACCTGGCTCCTGGCTTCGGATCAGTGCGGTGCACCTGCCGCAGTGCGCCGGCTGTGACGGCCATTGGAGGGTGAACCAACAGCAAAGGAAGACCTTTCTCTCTGTCTCTCTCTCTCACTGTCCACTCTGCCTGTCAAAAAAAAAAAAAAAAAAACAATCCTGAGACATGTTTTGCAATCATTGTCGGAGTATATCTCAATTTTTATTCCAAGTTCTTGCTGCCACAGAGATAAAGATTGTATATAACTGCATACAGAGAGACACAGGTCATGAGTGGGCCAGAGAGTTGCCTATGAAAAGAGAAAGAGAGGAAGTCAGAGAAGGACCCAAAACCAAGGGCCAGAAGCCAGAAAGCACAGAGGACTGCTCCCAGGTGTATCGGGGACCCCTTCATGGGATAGAGGATGGTACCACGGAATTCGGGTGGGGTTTATTGTGTGTGAGGCTTTCATGACACCTCCACCTGGAGTTGAACTTTCATGTGGCCATCATGGCATCTTCTCCCTGGTGTAGGGCAAGCCAGTGCATCGTGAGAAAGTAGGTGTACTGGATTGACAGATGAAGGGTAGACTTACAGTTCAGGGCTAGAAGCAGATATTGTGAGGAAGAAACTCACAGCTCAACTATTCCTTGCAAATCGTCCTGCCTGTTTCCCCCATGTCACAACTCCCAGCAATAAGGCTAGATAGTAGTTTAAAAACTGTTTCCTGGATCTGAGAGCTAAGAGCATTTTTATAATGAAAAGTTAGGAAGGGAAAGCATAAGTTGTTTATGCTGAATTTACATTGAATACAGATAACAGGAGTGGAGCTGATATGGTCTGAAGGAGCTGGAAGTCCCTTGAAGTTCCAATGTAATGTTAACCTTTTACCTGTCAATCAAAATGCCCTCCTTCCTAGGATGCACCTGTTTCATCTGGGACTCCGAAGAAGAGACACCATGAAAATTAGGCTCCCTGTGGAATTTACAGAGCTATCATAAAATTCCCATGTAGCTTCCTGCATGTAAATGCACTATGCTCTACCCCTTTAGGCAATCCTCTGGCCCACTCATGATGAGTGTTTCTCTACCTGTGGCAGCCCATACTCAGGCATGAATGTATGTTTTCCTGTCTGTTAACTAAATCTTTCTATTTGTGTGCCTACATAAATGTCTTCACTTAAATGTGACCATTGTGAGAGGAAGAACCTGGAATAATAGAGACTAAATTATACCCATGCCCACAACATAAGGATGCAAAACGGGGATGCTTTGGATGGTCCATAGAAAGAAGTACTTGTTTCTTGATCAGTTGTGGTTAACATCCCTGAAGAAAAGTTCATTACAAACTGGACGCTCTGGTTCCTGGGGAATGCTGTGGGGCTGGGGGGTTAAGACAAGGCTTCCACATACATTCAGGCACAAGGAGTAGTCTTTTGTTGGTTTCACCCACAGGTATTAACTGATTAACTTCCCTTATCTCTTCCCCCTCCATCCTCTGGCCCTTGTAATTAAATTTAAGACACCTCAGAATTTTTTTTTTTTTTTAAATCAGGTGATAGGCCCTCTGCTTCCAAAATAGCTCAAAACATAGCAACTCCGATTGTTTTAGGACTACATCTTTCCAGGAGTGACCACAGACTGCAACAGAACAATTTCTAGGTTTTTCTTGTGTTTCTTTGGAAATTTCACAAAATGCTCCTTGCTTATAGATCATGCATATTCTTGCAATTGCTCCCTCTCACCTTCAATGGAGTTAAAAAAAAAAAAAAGTGGCAGTCTTGTGTCTGGTTTCTTTAGTGTCAGAATCCACATGACTTTGCCTTACAGTAACTGAACTCAGCATCAGCATCCATAATGCTGGGTGTGTTCTGGTGTGGCTAAATATTGAAGTCTGTTTCTCAACATGTTGCTAACAAACAAAGGTCTGAGATGCCCTTTCAAACTGCTGAAGACTTCTTTCCCATATTCTAATTCCATCTGATTGCCGCCTAACAAAAATTCAAGAGGTTTGTGTTACCGCAGTCTGCCTCCTTCCACCTGCCAGAGCCCAGTACAGTGTTGATCTCAGGAAGCATCTACTAGCTGCAAAATAAAAGTAGGCTTCTGTGCTGTAATTTCTTGAGTTCCTTTTCCTTCATGTGGAAAGGAATGATTGAAGGGGCAAAGAAATTGTTTGACATCTAACCACAGAAGGAAAAATTAGTCTTCTCAAACTTCTCTGAGCTCTGTTTTTTGTTCCATTCCATATCCTTTGTGCTTCTGGTCTGGTGAGGAATTACAATGGGGAAGGGAGTTATTTCTCTTCAGAAGATCTGGTCACAATTTAATAGTAATCACCAGTCTGGGAAAATAGAAGGGTTGGAAATATTTTCTGTATCTTCTTGGTAGTCGGCTATGCTCTGGTAAATGCTACAACCTCCCTATCATTGATTGTTTTGTTTACCACTCCTGCCTGTGGGATACTGATATATTCGTGCCCTCTTGACTCTTGGCTGTGTTATCTGCTTTGGCCAATGAAATGTGTGCTCAAGTCACTGTCCTGCTAAGGAGAGAAAGCTTGAAGAGCCATCGGATGGCTGCACCATTCTTTCTGTACCTTCTGCCATGAAAACTCTAATGTCCTAACAGCAAGGTGCTCTGTAGTGAAGATACAGAGCATAGCCACAGCCAGCCCAGAGGATTCGTTATTAAAGCCACTGGGCTCCTGTGCTTATTTGTTACAGCAGCATTGCTTAGCCCAAGCTGACTGACCAGCCACCCTTCCCCTACTGCACAGGCTGTTCCTGGGTTCTAGGAGAGAGGCGTGGGAAGATTGTAACCTGGACTTGGACTTGTGTGATTATGGGTATAAAAAGAACATGGGACCAATTGCATTTAAAACGGTGGATTTTTCTGTCTGTGGTTATTGCTTTTTTAAATCCTTTCCTCCTCCTCCTTTTCTTTAATATTTATTTATTTGAAAGGCAGAGTTCGAGGGAGGGAGGGAGGGACAGAAGAAGGGAAGTGTGGGGGAGGGAGAGAGAGAGATTTTCCATCTGCTAGTTCACTCCCTAAATGGCCACAACAGCCATACCTGAGCCTATCTATAGCTAGGAGCTTCTTCTGAGTCTCCAATTTGGGTGCAAAGGCCCAAGGACTTGGGCCATCCTCCACTGCTTTCCCAGGTGCATTAGCAGGGAACTAGATTTAAAGTGGAGCAGCCAGGACTGGAACCAGCACCCATATGGGATCCCAGCACCACAGGGAGTGGCTTCACTCACTGTGCCGCAGTGCCAGCCCCTCCTCCCTCTTTTTTAACCTCCTCAAGTTAAGCCTCTGAGAGACCTTAAAACTGAATCACAGGAGACCTGGCTATGCTTAGACCCGGGTGCCTGATTTGTAGAACATGGTTCATTGTGTGCATGCTGCATTAGAATGAGGCTTTGTGCCTGGCACACAGTAGATGCTTACCAAATATTTGGTGAATGAATGAGCCATGTCGTTTCTTTCTAATGGTTTGCCTTCTGATTTGGTTTTTAGTCAAGTGTATAGTCAGAGCAATCATAATTCTTTAATAGCCTGTTTATGCTTTTAATAGAAAAGTTGGCTCTAGAGAATAGGTTTAATATTTATTTCTCAATAGATTAATTCATACCAGCGAATAAGTCCCTGAGAGACAAGGTATTAGTTTATTATAACCAAGAGATCATCAATTACTTGAAATATCACCTTTGACTCATTTGAGGGAAAAATAAAACCTGTAGTTTTAACAGAAAAAGTTGATCATGTACTGTAACCCTCTCCAGATTTGAGATTCTGCTTGACTTCAGTATTCCAGAAACTGAATCGGATCAGAAGGAGAACACAGACCCCTCCCCCCACCCCACCTCCCACACAAGGTCTGTCTGATTTAAGGAGGCAGGACTGCCCTGTGGCCACACACCTCTCCCATTCATTCATTCCCTCTGCTTTGTCATTGCTGTAAAATTCCTACTGAGCAATGTCAATGTGAAGAGGTTTTCTGATCCCTTTAAAATGGTTAAAAATAGATCTTGTGGGAACAGTTTTCCACTTCAGGAACAAAACCCCGCAAAAATGTTTTAATGCAGTTTAGGACCTAATTTATTTATTTTTTTCACCTCAACTTAGCTGTAGCTGTGCTACAATGGGAACAAGAAGTCTCTGTTTTATGGAACCTGGCCAGCAAGTGTTCTCCACTTCCCTCCAGGTTTTGTAGGGCGGGGGCCATCACGAGCCTCCTCTCTGAGTCTTTTTGGAAAAGCAGGTTCCTGTACAAAGTCCTACACTTGGTTCCTTGTTAATTCAGTGACCTTTGCTTCCGAGGCCTAGGCAGGCCCTGCTGTTCAGGCTGCACTGGCCTCTGGTTATCGAACGCACTTGGGTCTGTGCTGGACAAAGGTGTACCAGCAAATGAGAGCAGCCAAGGAGAAGTCTGTAATTAGGATCCTGGGTCTTCAAGACACTCCGTCATTAGGGCTGCTTAGATCAAGCCTCAGACATGCCTGGAGTCCTGTTAGCTTTGAGGCACTTCCAGGGGCTCTATATTTAGAAGACTCAGTTCCTTGCTGCCCATCTCGTTTTCTTCTTTCTATATCATCCTCTTTCCCACAGCCTGGGAGGCCAAATGTCTATGCATGTCTATTTGTGACATGTCCTTCGATAATTTATTGTGCAAGTTCTGATATATTACAAAAACGCCTTGGACTTAAGATACGCTCAGCAAATACCTGTGGAATAAAGATGAGTGACAAACAAACGACTTTCCAGTCCTCAGTGGCTACTAATTGATTTGCTGTCTGTTTGCGGTGCTTCCCTACTTATTGGGTATCTTCTATGGAAACCGTCCTGAGAGAAAGTTCAGATGTGAAGATCTTTTGCAATTAGACGCTATATTATGCCCATATCTCCCATTATTATTATCATGATCATTAATTATTACTCTATGCTCTTGCTTCTGCTAGGTCTTAGAAAATTCTTTTTAAGAAATGGCAAATAACCTAAACCCTATTTCTTCAACAAAGAGTGGAATGCATTTCTTAAAATCTCCAATGAACCAGGGTGTCAGCCATTTTTCAAAAGCAGTTTTGTAAGAATCCATCCTTCACCTCTGGGTCTGCAGCCTTGTATATTTTAAAATACTTTTGAGTTTTCTGAAATAAATTGCTCTACGCTTTTTCCTGTTTCTGTCCCAGGATTCTCAATTTCCATGCGCTTTTTACATTCTCTCCTTCTGCTGGGTGCGCCTCCTTCCTCGGCCTCTAAACCCTATCATTCTTTAAAACCCATTTCAAGTGTCATTTCCTCTGGATCCACCCCTCGCAAATTAGATGCCTCTCTATGTCAGTACTCCTGGGTACACTCCGATACACTTCCAGCCCATAGTATTTATCACTGTATTGTTGCTGTTTGATTAATGGTTAGATGGTGAGACTCTTAGCGCCTGTAGCCCAAGGCCCGACTATTATGAGCATTTCGTGTGGTTTTTGGCACCAGTAGGTGTTCAAAGTATTTGTTGCATGAATGCATTTGTTTCCTTCATGCCCTACAGAAATTTTGGTTGGGCTCTGTCATCTTTACACCAGCCGGTTGCCCTCCACACTAGCTGGAAGGTTGAATTTAGGACCCGGTTCTGCTGCAAAAGCCCCATGGCCACTGCACATTGCTGGCATGGGAAGAAGAACCAGATGGACACTTGCTGAGCTGAAAACCTTGAACCCCAGGTCCCAGTGCACATTTGGTCAGTTTCCCATTGCATTCTTCCCAGTCCTTTTTTTTTTTTTTTCTCCTCCCCTTCAAATCCTCTTCCCCAAAGGTGAGTCTTGACAATGGATTATTTTGCTCACTTTGAAACTAGAACATGGTGGAAATAGAGAAAATAAGAGTGACCCTCATATGCCACTGGAATACAGTTTTTGCATTTGGAATTTGCTAGAACTCTGAAAGCCAAGCTGTTGTTTTAGAAACGATAGACTGGAAGGGACAGAGACCGAGGCTTCCTCCTTCTCCATCCTTCCGCTTTTAGGTGATCCCCCTACGCAAGTGATTCCCAGCTCTCAAGTTATAGCAGAGAAGAGCACGACCATGTCTGTTGACAGTCTCACCTGCAGGAAAGCTGACCAACGTCTCGACAATATTTCTACCCTGAGCTTCAGTTTAACATCTTTTCTCATTGTGCCCTGAAGCTGTAGAAGGAAGACTCACTGTCTGATCTAATTGATCTAATGGATGGTTAAGATGAAGGAATTCAGGAAATAAAACAATGGTAAAAACCAGGCAGCATTTTAAATTCAGTCATTTGTATCTGTGATTCACACCAAGTGAGGTGGAGAAGGAATGCATTTCCTAGTTTCTGCTGTGATCACCTTTGGAATTCATTTGGATGAGAGGCCTTGAAGGTCATCCTGTCAGTAGAGGACTCTATATTTATGGGCACATGAGTTAGCAGATCAACTGGTAGGACTATATGATAGCCCATCTAGCTAATTATCCAGGATAATTGAGAGAAAGTTAGTATTTTAAAGATATGGTGGGAAGTACATGGAAAAGCTAGAATGCTAAACATACTTGGCTCTCTCTCTATATATATAAATTCATAATAACATTATAAAGGCATTATCTACCAAAGCCTTATTGTACTTCTCTGTTCATTTCTATGTTAAAAAAATGATTGTTTAAGATTAAAGAATTTCTCATTATTAGAGCATGCTGGACAAACCCACTGTACCCAAATTTACTCATCTACTAATTTACACTTAAACTAATACAGTGGTTAACTTGGGATTGAAGATTCTGGGGCAAAGGATATTCCTAAGGGAATTTCTTAGGCCACCTGGTAATCTTACCTTTGCCACACTGCTTGTCACTCCAGATGGAGAAACATAGCCATGGTGTGTTGCACTTTGGTAGCATTTTAAACAAACAAACCAGAAATGCAAATTGGAAATATCAAATAAATCTGTGGTGTAATGATAAAACTATTATTTAAATGAATTGAAAATCATGCCAGTCCTGATGGGTTGTATATCTTTGGATATCACTTTAGTTCCTTTCATACAAGTGAGGGATGGGTCCATATTGGACTTAACTCTACTCAGTTAAGTTTTTCTCCAGGTCCTTCTCTCCGCCCAGTTTCAGTGGAAATTGTAATGTTATTGTCAGAAAGAATGTTGCAATAATAATAGGGAACTGTTTAGAACTGACAAACCCAAGTATTTACTGTAAGAACTCTTTCGTCTATTTGGGCTGCTATTGCAAAATACCATAGAGTGGGTGGAATGGAAGGAACAGACATTTGTTTTCCACTGTTGTAATGAGTTGAGTGGAAGTCCACGAGCAGGGGGCCAGCATGGTCAGGCTCTGGTGAGGACCCTCCTGGGCTGCAAACTGAGAGTAAAGGTCCTCCTGGGGTCTCCTTTATGAAGGCACCAATTCCGTTGATGAGGGCTCTGTCCTCATAACCTTCTCACCTCCCAAACACCTCACCTGCTAATACTGTCAACTCTTGGGATTAAGAATTTAGCATGTGGGGCCAGCGCTGTGGCATAGTGGTTAAAGCCACTGCCTGGGGTGCTGGCATCCCATATGGGTGCCGGTTCAAGTCCCGGCTGCCCCACTTCCAATCCAGCTCTCTGCTATAGCCTGGGAAAGCAGAGGAAGATGGCCCAAGTCCTTGGGCCCCTGCACCTGCGTGGGGGACCTGGAGGAAGCTCCAGGCTCCTGGCTTCGGATTGGCTCAGTTCCAGCTGTTGCAGCCAGTTGGGAAGTGAACCAGCAGTTGGAGGACCTCTCTCTGTGTCTCTCTCTCTGCCTCTCCTCTCTATGTGTAACTCTGACTTCAAATAGGTGAATAAATAAATCTTTTAAAAAATTCAGCATATGAATTCTGCAAGGATTATAAACATTTAGACCATCTAACCTCTAAAAAACCCTTTCTCTTTAACCTCTCCCTAATGTGGTAGGAAATTCAAAATCTATCATATAAAATCCTGTGTTGGCTTCATCAACCCTCAACTAGACATGCATTTCCTTTTAGTTTAGTTTTTTGGTTTTTTCACCCTTTGTTTATATGTGTTTGGAGATCTTAGAAATTGAATGGTAATAAAATTTATATTATAATGGTAAGATATCAAAACATTGTGTAACATTGCTATTTCCTTTTCATTTTGCAAATAATAGTTTCTCTTTTGAATAAAATACAAATTTAAAAATCCCACATTTCCTTTAGTGCTGCCCACTTAGCAACTATTTAAACATGTCATGCAAAACATATTAAAACCCACACTCCATATTTTTAGGTAACACAGTGTAGCACTGAGATACTCTTCATTTTGTAAATTAGATAATCCCTCTAACATTTGATAGTGTTATTCTCAGTTCTTTTCCATAGCTATACAGTCATTGAGCTGGATAAAATGTTACATTGTAGCAATTAAGAACCTCCAACTTTTTTTTGTAAATTCTTCAAGTTCCATAAATTACAACTTGATTGAGTAAACAGTGTTACCTGCTGTGGCTGCTTTGTTGTAGAACAGAGTTCAGCATGCAAGTTAATAGCAGTTTGTAATTCCCAGTATGACAGTGGACATTCGTCCTATAACCTAATCTTCCCTTTTTCTACCCTAGGAAAACAGATTAAGACCAAACACATTGTCATCTCATCATTTTCTCCAGATACTTCTTCTAAGGCAACCATGGTAGACCCAAGCCTGCCCACGGGGATACTATGGGAACATTTTCAGGAAATGTACCTGAGCATGTGTCTCAGCCCTCTAGTCTCACAAATGCATTTAACAATGCGTCACCAAAGCATATGCAACCTCATGATGATGGAGGAACTGCCAACTTGTTTTCCTATTGTGGGGCTGGAAATATATGTAGACTGTAGTGCACATAGCCAATCTTGTGTGGAGGTAACCCGTGGAACTCAGTGTGGTCCTGCTCTTGTGTACTGCATATGGTTCACTGTCAGAAAATTTAACACCCAAGTAAATCTGCCTTGAATACATTAGAATGTATTTGCAAATTAATTGGTTAATTAGATTTTAGACATCTCTAGGGGACTGAGCTGAAACAGATGTTTGCAAAAGCCCCTCACAGAGTTAGGGATGCTGACTTCTTGTAAAGCTTTTTGACGAAAGACTTCTCCTGTCGCTTGACCCTGTCGATGATACCAGCGCATCCCACGCTGTGCATTTGTGCAGAAAGCGGTAGATATCCTTTCTGCCTTGGAGTTGATTGTTATAAGGACATGCTCAGAAGGTGCTATACTCCAAATGATTGTACTGTAACATAATCAAAGTGCTGTAGGGTTTTATTCTTCCTTATGTCAGGAATGCCGTTGGAAGTTCAGAAGGGCAGATGAAGAGACGCTGTTAACTGTTTGTGTAAGACAGCAGTGAGGATAGAAATTGCATTAAAAAGGCAGTATTATCAGCTCTTCTGCTTTTCTCCCCATGACTTTCCATTTCTGTAGAATGGAAACTCAGTTGATATTGCTCCGAATGCTGCTTTGACTACTAGCTGGATTGTTAAAGTCTTTCATCTTTTGTTTATGAAACATGTAGGGTGTGCCCACTGGGTCAGGATGTGGATGTGGGACATGCAGTAGAGGACGGTCCCTGCCTTCAACAGGCTCCTGAGTTTTTGTGCTTGTGGAATGGGAAAACTGCTTTATATTTTTTAATTCTTGCGATGGGAACAGACCTCCTACTCTGGAGCAAGTTGCACAAAAAGAAAATAAACCTGGACCTCAGGACTGACTATGAATGAACCATGGGTTCATGATTACAAACTGCTGTTAGCAGAGCCACTCTGCAGTAAATCATACTGACTATTGGACAACTTGCTAAAATTTGGAAACATCTGGTATACCCCATATCAAGGTTGGACTCCTACTGTAGACTGTTTCTCTTAGATGCCCTTTTTGCATTGCCTATAGCTCTCAGATCACTTTTGTGACCCCCCCTATGCCTAGAAGTCCCTTGCAGATGACAGACTGGTGACCAGTGTGGAATGAGAGTGGATGTCCAGATACAGCAATTCTCATGAGTTTAATGAAAAAGACCCACACCTAAGATCACAAGGGAAGATGAAAGTGGAGATGTGTTTTAATAAAGCCGATGTGCGTTCCATCTTACCCTGAGATTTGAGAGATGGGTTATTAGCACATTTAATTGCTTCACTTTTAATTTTGCTTAGGTGCTAAGAAAAATGAGCCATCACAGGAAGAACTGATGAATAGTTTGGTCATCCGTAGATTAAGTTTTTTGCATTTCCATAAATCTGATTTAAAAAAAAATAAGAATCAAAGCTTCAGAAGTCCAGAAAGGGCATTCTCATCTGTGCTTCAAGCTTGGAGCCCATTGCTTCTGGTGGTGACATCACCACATATTAGTTTCTTGCCTTTGTAAAAGAGTTTTATTCTAAATCTTTAAAGTGATTCATGACCTAAAGGACTATATGTTTGATTTTTCTCAGCACTCATGAAAAAGCACTACTCACCTTGTATAACCTTTGTTTTTAGGAGAGAGGGAGGAACACATACATGTACACACATACACACACGTACACACATGCACGCACATAGACTACCTCAAAAGGTTCACAGAAATGCATACTATGACAAACTACATATGCATTTCCAAAACATTTTCACACCAAGGTTAAGTTTTCTTTTAACTGTACTTTTTATGAGAACTTTTTGAAGTGCGTGTGTGTATGTGTGAGCCAAAAAGAATGGGAGAGACAGAAGAAATGAATATTCATGGCTAAACAATTTAAACTTTACCCTCCCTTTCCATACAGAATCCATTAAAATGTAGCTTAATCAAATAGGATTACTTTTAAATGGAATTTATATGCTGGTGGTTTTTATGTTTGACATTAAGGATGGATGCTATAAAGTGAAATATTATATTGAAAATGACTTTGTTCTTGCTACACCATCCTTTAGTATGAGCCAGTATTGCCAGAAAAAAATTTACTGTTTGTTTTATTCGAATTCCCAGGCTTGGTTTATGATAAAGAGGTACACGTTTTGGAGGATTTCAGATGTTTCTGGAAATGCATTGGAGACGAGAACATTCCCTGCACCCTGTTCTTGGGGAACTGAACAGCCCACCAGCTCCTTAGCTAGTTCAGTGGGAGCTAAACCTGTAGTTCCTCCTTCACACCTATGTACTGAAGAAGCAGACTGCGATGTATGGGCAAGACCAAGCTGTCGGAACTCCTCTTCCACTACTACAGTTTGGCACATCACTTTCCTTTCATTAAATTCTTCTCATTCTGGAGGTGGAAGAAGACCTGGGCAAGTGAATTGGGGGTCTCAGAGCAAAGAGGAGGAGTGAGGTGTGGAGAGAAGCCTTACTGACCCACGGTGGTGGGACACACGCGGATGGGGCCTGTGGGTGGTGGCAAGTCTGGCCCACCAGACAGAAACCATGCAGCAGGGAACACACAGCTGCGGAACAGGGAGATTTTTGGCAGCACTTCTCTCTGGGTAGTCCTGAAGGCCCCCGGGCAGATGCATGGACAGAGCCCAGGAGGTGACCTGCCTGAGCCTTAACTGGGTTTGATATCAGGCCCAACTTCCTGGGCTGGCATTTTGGCAGGACTTCAGAATTTGTTCTGATACGTGTGTTTATTGTTAAAGGCCACATGCTGGTGAGGATGTGTGGAAGGACATATTTAGCCCCTTCCTATCTCTACTGTAGAGACCACCAGCATTGGTGAAAAGAACTTGACCCGAGGAGCCCCTGTGTTGGAGAGTGACTTTGTGCTTACACTCAGGTCTTATGATGCTGAGGGTGGTGATAGGTCCCACTGCTCAGGGGCCAGGCACCTGCCCATAAGGTAGTGGCTGCCAGGAAAGAAGACAGCCAGCCCTCACCTACTGTAGGTAATGTAACTCCCAGGGAGGCCACAAAGGGCTGCTGAAAGCTAGCTTAGCCTGGTGTAAGGATCAGTACCTTGAGGAAAAGTGGGGGGCAGAGAAGCTCTTTGCTACTGGTGATTCCTGGAGCCAAGTTCTCAAACCTGGAACATAAAGAAAAGACTTGGTGTGGCTTAGCAGGTTAAGCTGCAGCTTGAGACACCAGCATCCAATATGGGCGCTTGTTCCAGGCCTGGCGGCTCTGCTTCTGATCTAGCTTCCTGCTAATGTGCCTGAGGAAGCAGCAGCAGATGACCCAGGTGCTTGGGCCCTTGCAAGCTACATGGCAGACCAGGATGGGGTTCCTGGCTCTTGGCTTCAGCCTGGCCCAGATCTAGCCTTTATGGTCATCTGGGAAGTGAACCAGCTAATTGAAAGATCCATCTCTTGTCTCTGTGTGTGTGTGTGTGTGTGTGTCACTGTCAGTGTCACTGTCACTCACTATGCCTTTCAAACAAATAAATAAATCTTTAACAAAGGAAAAGAAAGGCCTTAGTGTCTGGAACAAGGAAAAATTCTAGTTGTAAGTTGATAGAAATAACTAAAAGGACTTGATGCATTGGCCATGTGCTGAATCTCTCAGTATTGAACCTAGGTTTCTCGGGACTTCTCTTTTAGAAATGGACCAGTTCTGGAAATGCGTTTTGAGGTAAACTAGCAAATTTGGTGGTCATGAGTTTCCTCAAGGGACTTTAAAGACTGCAAGAGTGGGGGACCAAGGAGCTTATGTGCAAGAGCACAAAAATGGCATTGCTGATGTCAGTGGGCCATCCCTGGTAACATGTATACATTTAGGATTTAACATATATGCATTTAGGATCTGGGTTGGTTGGTTGCAAAGTATGTATGTTCAGAAGAACATACTCTCTCCCAATTGACAGAAGAGCTTTTTGAAGAGAAAAGACACTGAAGGAAATAAAAAGACATGTTTGGGGGGAGTGGGTAGATCTGAAGGAGTCAAAATTTGTGGGAAGACAGGTGCGGGGGTCACCACAGCTTTCACCCCCAAGTCTCTATTCCAGCCAGGTTGTTGCTGACTGAAAATCATTTTCGTATGACCATTTGCTGTTTGGTAGTACGTTGGGAATGAGTTAGTTAATCCCAGTCCAATTCATGATGGGCAGCTAGCCAATTCACACAAACCACCTTGACAGTCCACACTAATTGGTTTGTCTCCATGGAGCAGCAGGAAATGGAATTGCCCATGGACGTGAATGTTTCCTGCAACTCCACCACTGCCCCTCGACTCCCCTCCTCTCCCTACTCCCATCCCATCCTCTACCCCAGCACACACCCTCTGCTGGAGTGATTGTGCATTTCAGTAGCTCCCAGCTTTGTTTGCCAACCCATCTTCCTGGGCTGTAAATTTTCTCTAACTATTTATTTATTGAATGATTGATTGATTGATTGATTGTAGAGGAGGAGTGGATTGGAGGTAAGGAAAGTACACTAAATGTCCTTGGGACGTTTTCAGAGTCATTTGTATTTTGAGAATTGGCTTTATTACCAAGAGTACCAAGAAGGGAAGCTATCTGTGAGCAAAGCAAAATGCACTTTAGTTTTTGGAAGGTGAGGGAAACAAATTCCCAGACAAAGATTCATACAGCCTGGAAGTTGTTTCAGAAAGATCTACCAGCCCACAAAACCTTCGCCAGCTTGCACAATGCTGTTCAAGAATGCCCGGGAGATACCCAAATAAGGGTAGCAGTCTGGGTTCCTGTAACCTTGATGATAACTGCTTCCTGCGTTCACAGTGCCCTTCATACCTGCACAGTCATTTCTAGACCACCCCTGCCAGCCCAGGCCTAGCTGATTCCCTGGGCAGTTCTGAGGGTCAGGTGTTTGCTCCACCTTAGCGTCTGGGCTGTCTGTTAAATGGGAAGACGTTTACACTTTGCAGCCGTAGCCATCAAGTTTGTGCTTTGAAGCTGAGTCCTGGCTCTGCTCCTCTCCAGCAATGTTACCTTGGGCAGCCACTTAATTCTTTGTGCCTTGCCTCATCTTTATTTTATTTTTTTTTAATTTTATTTATTTGTTTGAGAGATAGAGTTAAGGCACAGAAAGGGAGAGATGGAGAGAAATATGTCTTCCATCTGCTGGTTCACTCCTCAAATGGCTACAACGGCTAGAGCTGGGCTTATCCAAAACCAGGAGCTTCTTCTGGGTCTCCCACGTGGCTATAGCGGACTAAGCACTTGGGCCATCCTCTGCTTTCCCAGGCCATAAGCAGAGAGCTGGATCGTAAGAGGAGCAGCCAGGACGTGAACTGGCGCCCAGATGGGATACCAGCACTGCAAGCAGTGCTTAACTTACTTACAAGGCTTAACTTACTAAGCCACAGAGCCAGCTCCTGTGCCTCAGTTTTTATTTTCCTTGAGACAGAAATCTTTGCTATTTTATAATTAAAAAATGTATTTCTAATGATTTCCCATCTGTAATGGTTTAACATATATACGTTTAGGATCTGCATAAGGATGGAAAAACCCATAGAATGTTAAGCTGCCTTATATTCTTCCTTTGCTGATGTGACAGTGCTAACCTTTCCCCCACCCAACTGAGGCTACATTAAAGCAACATAACTCAGTAAAAATATCTGTCCAAATGCCCAAATGCATTTCTAGGCAGGCGGTGTGTGCAGACACCTGGTTATTTCCATGGTTTGTGCAGTGAACGCCACCATCTCCTGATGGGTTGAATATTAAGTACAAGCAAGCAAACTTTGATGAGTCGCCGTGGTCAGAGAGAAATCACATTACCAGTAGCTATCTGTGTCTGTAGAATGAGGGAGGGAACAGTGGGTGCGACCTACTCTGGCCCTCTGTGGACCAAGAGGGGCAAAGGAAATAGGGAAAGTTTTCATAAGCGAAGAGAGAAAAGGAAGTTGTTTCTATGTAAACTCTAGAGTGGTTTTGCTTGTTTTTTTTTTACAGGCAGAGTGGATAGTGAGAGAGAGAGAGAGACAGAAAGGTCTTCCTTTGCCATTGGTTTACGCCCCAATGGCCGCTGCCAGGAGCTTCTCCTGGTCTACCATGAAGTGCAGGGCCCAAGCACTTGGGCCATCCTCCACTGCACTCCCAGGCCACAGCAGAGAGCTGGCCTGGAAGAGGAGCAACCGGGACAGAATCCGGTGCCCGACCGGGACTAGAACCCCGTGTGTGGGCGCCACTAGGCGGAGGATTAGCCTAGTGAGCCGCGGCGCCGGCCTCTAGAGTGATTTTGGACTCCGTCATCACAAGGCCTGGAAGGGAAGATGATCCTAGAGACTAAGGGGGCAACCAAGGTCGATGTGAGCCTGCAGGCCCTCCATAGGACATCCAGGAAAGAGAAAGTGAAGTTTACAAGAGAGATCAGCAAAGTGAACAAATACACGTCTGGCTCAGCTGTGGCCCTGAGAGCCCTCCCTGGCCTCCTGTCATGGGAATTCATTCATCATTGATGCAGAGGACTGAGTGCTGAAGATGTGACCTCCATAAAAGACACCACGGCTTCTACCCTTTTAAAAAGTGCGCTTTGCTTTGGAGAAGAGGCAGGAAAGTAGGGACTATCTAGACCATCCTGCAAGATCCATGCAAGGCGAAGTGACCACCAGCTGTTGTCTGGGACTGAATCACTGGATAAGGTCAAGGGCATTCTCAATTCAGGAGCCAAGTAAGGTTTGTGAACCAGTCCCTAGGGCTAGAAACATAAGAAGTTACATTTTTTTCTTTCTGATTTGTGTGGTTTTCCAACACTTTACTAATTGTTTTTTGCTGAAACCCATTTTTTCAGCAAGAGGGTGAATCGGTGCAGAGCTGTCAGTGTGGTAAATTCTGAGCAACCTGTTGCCTGTGGAAGAGGTTGGAATAAATTGCGCAGGTGACGGGTTAACTGGCAGCAGAAACCTTTGTGCAACATGTAAAACAACTTCATCTTCGGGAAAATTGAATCCAGGTAGGCAAGGCTGGCAGTGATTTATGCCGACTGCGCTTAGGGCACCTTCTACGCATACATGAAATATCGCAGAGCCCTCCACGTTGCTTCGCTCCGTGGGCCTTCCTGAAGTGCCTGCAGGAGCAAGGATTCAGGATGTGGAGCCAGCTGGAGCAGGCACAGGGACACATCTGTTTGAAGCTTTTCAGAGGCACCTGGGTCCTGATTTACTGGCTTCTGTGGAGCCCGAGTTCAGAACCCAGCCTCATGAGGAAGCTGGTATCTGTGATCGATTTACCCACACCTAGGATAAGTCTGTCTGGTCTCACACTCAGCGAAAAATTGTGGATTCTTATTTGAAGCACATCAAGTGTCTGCCACCGAAACCCCAAACTATACAAAAATGTAACCAGAAAACTTCAACATAGCAGTGGAAGACGCAGTGGAAGATGGAGATTTAGGGGTGCTTCTGAGAATGAAGCAGTTTAGAGCATGTACTTTGGAGTTGGGGTGTGCTGGGGTTCCAATCTGGGCTCTGCCATATAGGGGCTGGGTGACAGAGACAAGTTACTGAACCTCTCTGTGTGCCTGGTTTTCTCACCTGTATAAAGAGGATGATAGTAATACCCTTCCCTTTTAGGGTGGAGTTGATGAAGTTTGTATTCACACGTCTGGGGAATTGTAAATAGTGCCCACGACATTAAGCGCTAAACCACTGTGGGTTTGTTTTGTTCCTGGAGGGCGTGAGTAGGCATCAAAGCCATGGACACCTGGTGCCCTGTCAGACAAGTGGCTTTGGCCTGTTGCTCCCTTCCCTGCCCTTGCTCTGCAACCCCTCTACCACCCCACACTGACTGGCTCATCTCTTGTTCCTTGAGTGTGGGGAATGGTAAGGTGGGTCCCCTGCTGAACTGGTTCTCCAGCACCCTCTCTTGGAGGAGGCTCAGTTTCACGGATGCTTCTTCAGAGACAGCTTGCCTGACCACCTCCCACCCATAACCACAGCGTTGCCCCCTCACCATGTTTTGTAACTGCTTCAGCGTCTGTGTCCACAACAGATGCTGTGGGCCGGGGATCACGCCTTGTTTCTGTGCGAGTTCCCAGTGCAGATCTCGTGTCTCACTCCAGCATGCACTCAGCACCTGCTGGCCCCAAGTTAACAATCAGTCATGACTGATGAATTCCAAGTGGCGTGGGAATGTGTTTCTCTCTCCTGAGCTGGTCAACTTCATGGCTCCTAACCACACTATCTCCACCCCTTTTATTTACATCATAGTAGGAGTGAAAGAGAAGTCAGGGAAATGCTCAAAAGCCTCTTTCAGTGATGAGTGCACCCTCGCCATCTGTTATCCTTTTAACTGGTAGGGGCTGTGGAGGAGGAAGGCAGGCCTAGTCTCTTTCTCACTGGGTTGCTTCAGTGGGGACACTTGCCATGTGGAAGTGCCCCATCTACCGGTTGAATTGGGTAACTACATTCCTTTAAAAGTTTTCATTGTGTGCAGAGGGGGCAGAGGGAAAGTGCACTTGCTCCCATCTACTGGTTCACTCCCTGAAAGCCTGCAGCATTTAGTGGGAGGGGAGTCAGGAGCCAAAAACACAATCTAGCTCTCTCGTGGCAGAGAACCAACTGCTTGAGTCATCACCCCCTCTTCCCAGGGTTTGCATTAGCAGGAAGCTGGAAGGTGGAGCCACAGCCCAGGGCTGACCCCAGGCTCTCCAGTGTGGGATGTGTGTATCGTAACTGCTAGACCAAATGTCTGTCCTGCACAGATAATGCTGGCCGTATAATGTCTCTTTAAAGACAGCTGAGACTGCGCTAGGGTTTGGATCATACTTTATTATCTTGCTGGCAACAAAACCAACCTTGAAGCAGGCTTTGCATACATAGCACGTGTTCTGGCATGGCTAGTACCTAAATTTGTTGCACAGATTCTGTCCTTGGACTTCGCAAATGCGAAGCAACACAATTTCGCAGTAGTGTCTGGGGGATAAGCTCGATAGCGTAACATCTGCATTCACCTTTGCTGTCCCTATATGCATTACGTTGACCAATGTGCGGTATTTGCCGAATTCCTCTTTGTATCTCAGGGAGACAGAAGCATCTCACCCACTTCTCAGTCTTTCCTTAGGGACCGTGGGTTCTTCAGGTAAATTTCAGGGAGCAGATAGAATCTTCTTGCTTTCCTTTCTCTCTCTCTCTCTCTCTCTCTCTCTCTCTCTCTCTCACACATACACACACACACACACACACACACACCCCTAAAAATAGGTGCGTAAATTGCCTTTATTTAAAGAAACATAACTATTTTTAAGTGACAGACTGGTCCCTTTGTAGATAAATGCTTTATGTCTTAGCTCCCATGCCTCCATACCGGGCAACTTACCAATTACCTGGTAAGCACACTTAGCACAGGGTGCCCAGCAGGGCCTGAGGGCTGAGGGCTGAGTGGTAGCACTTGGGACATGGCACTGTTGTTTGGCTGCTGCTGTGGTGGGGGTGTAGATGTCTCTAGGAGCTGTGTCTCTGTGAGGACTCTGCAAAGAGAGAGGCCAGGCCATTTGGAAAATAGCTCAAAATGTCCTGTGTCGAGTTTGGAGAGTTTTGTAGCCCTCATCCCATAGCTCATGTTGTATGAAGTCATGAGTCCTTGTCTGAGAACAGAGCTGCCGCCGCAGGTCTTTGTCCAGCTGAGGTGAGTTCTTTGTGGCCTCCAGCCACTTCACCTGTGACCAGAGGCCACTGGCTCAGATGGGCCCAGACACCAGGTGAATGACCTAAGTGAGGCAATCTGCCCGCTCTGGTTTGCCATCAGGGAGCACAGATCCAATGTTGCCGGATCTCCCTGTTTTTCTTAAGAATCCTGGCATCTGGGTTTTGACCTGATGTCTCATGATTTGAAAGTGTTGGCAGTTGATTTAAGGCAAATGGCTTAGGTTCAGTATGAGCAAAATGAAACAACCCAGCAAGCAGGATACTGCTTGTAGCTCTCCAATCTGTGGTCTCAGCTAGACTGTCCCAGGAGAAGATGAATCGATGTAATATATGTGCTTCCCTCCTTCACAGTGGGCACCATCGGATCACTGATTTATAATGTTGAAACTTGTGAAAAATTGTAAATGTGTGTAATCAAAATACAAGCTCAGTAAAACCAGAAACTTCCAAAGTGAAAGGGGAGGTGCTAACAAACACTTTAGAAGAATGAGCTTACTGGACACATCTCATTGATGTGTATTTTTCTTCCTGTAGGATAGGTAGAAAAGTCTGGAGCAATTTATACATATGAACCTGAATGTGAACTTAGGGAGACATTTCGTATCTTTAACTTGTACTACTTTAGAAGAAGTCCGCTAACTCGGATCCATCCACTCACTTGACACTGCCCTGGTACCAGGCCCTGTAGACGTCCACATCAGAAGTAGTGAGAAAAATGTGAATCCATCTGAATTTTGTGCAAGCTCCAAGTTCACTCACTCCCGATTGTTGTTTATTTTTCTTTTTTAAAATATGTGTTTTAATTGTTTTTATTTATTTACTTGAGATGCAGGGAGAGAATGAGAGAAAGTAAGGGAGAGAGAGAGAGAGCACACTTCCATCTACTGATTCACTTCCCAAATGACTGCACTGGCTGGAGTTGATAAGGCCAAAGAGGAAAGCCAGGAACTCAGTCCAGAACTTAGTCACTTGAGCCATCCACCATCACTACTGCCTTCTCTGATCTGCATCAGCAGAAGCTAGAGTCAGAAATTGGGATTTGAACCCAGATCCTCTCGTGTGGAGCACAGATATCTTAACCACCACGCTAAACCCCTGTCTTCCTCAGCCCCATTTTTTAAATTATTGTACCGTTGCTTGTCACGATCCTTTGCCATCATTATTGCACAGTCTCCACTCAGCTCCCGGGGGAAGATTTTGAGCTGGTAACTGTATTTTGTGCCTTTTGCCTGATCACTGAACTGGCTGGACCTGCTGCTTACTTTGGGTTTTCTCAGTTCTGGGCAGTTTCAGACAATTGAACATGTGCCTGGCATGTTATTTAGAGTGAGAACGAGGGGGAGAGATGCTATGAATGCATTATCCAGAAGACGACAATTAGCAAACTTGGAAACACAGCATTTTAGTGTCAACATAGCTCTAAGTTCTGTGTTTGAAGGTTTTATCTTCCTGTACCTGAATCACCCATTGAAATGGGCACCAAAATCTTTGGATTCCAGTGCTTTGAAATAAGTGATTGATACCTATGTGTGCCTGTGACATCAAAACTGCATATATGAAATGCCAGTTAAGTCTTGCTGCGTCTCACACTTGAGAGTTGGATGGACTGGGCTCATGCCCCCATTTCCCTTCCCTGGCCGTGTGACTGTGGGCACGTTATTGAACCTCCGTCAGCCTCAGCATTCAATTGTACAACGGGACTCACGCTAGTAACCTCCTAGATCGTGACACTGAGACAGCACCAGCTTGTGTGATGCGGGTAGCACGCTCCTGAGCGTTGAGTGCGTCATCAGTTGTTCTGGCTGATCAGTCGTTAGCATGATTATTTTTGCATGTTAAGATGTTTTGTAAACATGTTTTATGTTGTTTACTGCAAGCCTTCCCTCAAACTCTTATTTGTGGCTTTCTGATTCTAGACAGAATTTTGATTTAAGCAACAGAATATGTATTTTGTGATATAGATATATATAGTTCCCCACTTTTTCTTCCAGTTTTTTTCCTGAAGGATCCGCAGCCTTAATGATACCGATGCTCATGGGCCTGCTCTGGCCTCATGACCCCATCGTTATCTCGCTGCATCAGAAGTTCTTGGGGGAGGTCCTCTGATCCCTAAATTGCCTACGAGGCAGATGGATGGGAACAGCATCTTTGTTGGGGGAAGCCCAGTTGTGGATTTTCTTTCCTTCCTGGCTCCACTCCAAGCTGATGCCTTAATAACTGAAATTCCCTCGGCCGCCCCGCTCACCTTCCCAGCCATTAGAGCCAGCAGGAAGCACAGATCATCACAGCAGCAGGACGCCCTCTCGGGGCCCCTCTCGGCCTGCTCAGGCCCCCAGCGGTCAGTACTGAGTGCAGGGCAGAGGCCAGCGCTCCCCTCCTGGCTTCTTTCCCTGGGCGGCCATCCCAGCACAAGCAGAGGTTTCCTTTCCCTCTCGGTCCGCTGCTACTTTGTCGTGAGGCTGCCTCCTCCTGCAGTTAAGTCATTTCAGTATTTTGTATCGTGGTTTTCCCCCACCCAAGAGATGCTCAATGTTAAGGCAAAATACAGGCGTTCAAGCTGCTCATACTGCTCATAGCATTTAGGGAGTTAGGGAATTTGCCTTTTAATTACTGTGAAAATATGATTATTTAGGGACTCAGCACCATCTCTGCAGAGCCTGTAGAACTTTGCGGCAAATGAAGTTCAGAAATAAATGCTAAAATAGGCTGACGGCAAGTCCCTGGGAGAAGAGCAGGTAGAATGACCTGGAGTGATCCTCAGTGTCTCTCGTTACCTCTAGCCAGGTTGGGCAGACTCTTCTGCCACAGCTTTCCTATCTGTAATATGGGTTATCGCCTGTTGCCCCTGAGTGATTGCCTAGCATGTGTGTGGAATCTGCACTGTTCTACCACGGTCTGTGTGTTTAACTGAAAGTGCTTACCCTCCAGGCACTCAGTTTTCATCCCATTCATTTTCCCAGACAGCAGGAAGTCCCAGTCTCTGTTCAGCACAGCCTCCTATAGATGTGCTCGGTGTCACAGCAAGAGGTCTGACTTGTCGAGAGGACCATTGTAGATGTGCAGTTTGCTTCCCTGAACGTGGTTAAAATCTCTTGATGGCTTTTGTGTCTCCGTCAACACTGCCCAGAGGCCTTCATGCCCAGCCTCAGTCCTGCCTGATACTTACTCTTTAGGGCACACATTAATTCTCCTCTGCTCACTGTCACATCCCTCTGCTGTGCCCCCTTAAAGAGCCATCAGTCTCTCCGTGGACCATTCATGGCACCTGTTGATTTTATGATATGGTTAATTATTTACTGCCAGTCTCCCCAAATAGGACAGTGAATCCCATGAGGTAAAATAACATGGGCTTCATTTGTTTATTTACTTACATGTTTATTTTACTCATCATTGTATTCTGACAATAGAATGTCTGGTACTTACAAGATGTGCAATAAGAACTATTGTTGATGAATAGATGGATGAATGGGTGAAAAATCACACGAATGAATGGAATGTCATTGTCTCCTACACTATTTGGTTTTGGTCTCTTCCCCATTCTGTCCACATGGACTTGAGACCCTGCGCACATACTGGGGACCCCATACCAGCTCACTGAGAACTGAAAGGCACCTTGTGGGCCTTTGTGCAAAACCCCTGCAAGCAGGTTGGGAAAGTAAAACCATACAAAGTCTTAGGTAGGGGCTGTAAGGTTTCTTGTGTTCCAGACATGGTCCTCTCTGGGATAAATTACAGTCAGTGAGCATGCATGTGTTTCTCACCAGCTTTATGCACTCCTCAAGACCTGGGAGTGATATCTTCTTTAATTTAGAGCCGTGTAAAAGCTCTAGCACAATTCTAGGCACATCGCTGGTTGGAGAATTAAATTAGTCTGGTTGCATGAATTAGCCCAGTAGATTACGTTATGGTTCTTACGATGCCACTCAGAATAGGGTCATTAGCTAGCCCATGGCACAGGGGTGAGAACCCTTTTTCTGCCAAGGGTCATGTGGATATTTGTCACATTATTTGCAAGCCATACAAAATTGTCGACTTGAAAACGAGCCTCCTGTAGATCTATCGAATGTCTAGTCCAGCCTACTGTTGGCCTTGCCATCGTGGACCTCACATATGGCCAGCAGGCCAGACATTCCCCACCCCTGTCATAGTATCTCCAAGAAGTGTTAAGGAAGGGAGAGCAGTAGGCATTGGGCGTGGTATCTTGGCCCTGTAGTCTGGAAGTCCCAGTTCAAATTCCACCTGCCTGTTGTAAGTCAATTTAGATAAATCTTATACAATCCTCAGTTGCTCTTCTATAAAACGGTTGCCATAACCTGACCTGCCTCATGAGGCTGTTGGCCAAGTGGACATAAAGTACTGTGCCGAAGGTTGGGCATGTGATAATTTCTTACTAACTGCACCCATTTCATTCATTGCAGGAGTGTTCACTGTAGTCTCAAGGCGGCCTCCAGAGATGTGCTTTCCTCCCATCTCTTTCAGACTGTTTTAGACTCGTGTTTTTCCTTTGCCCTGGCCGCCCACATGCATTTTTGGCCTGAACTTCACCACCAGGACCCAAACACGGCATCCGGGAAAGACACTCACTGTACTTGCTTTTGAATATCTTAGCCAGTGCTGTGAAGGGTAGCTTGAAGTTCCTAAAAACCCTCACCGTACAGTGGCTTGGGGTATGTGCCTGCTGTGTACACAGACATGAAACTTAAATAATGCTGAGTGTGTGTGTGTGTGTGTGTGTGCACTCAGCCGGATTGCCCTGCTTTCTTCCGTCATGTAAGCACACTTAATCTAATGAAACGTGTCAGGACGTTAGCAGTTTCTGAATAAAAGTCGGAGGAGAAACAAGTCTGAAACGTGGCACCAGCGGCAGCCCCGTGCGGTGATTCATGTCGGCCTCAGCGTGCTCTGAGACGGGGCTCTGTGGAGGAAATAGCCACTCTGCAGAATGAAGCCTCACTTTCCACTTGTTTGCTTTTAAAAAAATCCTTCTTTTAGTTTTAGACTCAGAGTGAGAGTGGAGCCCTAAGTCTGTTTTCAAACTGGCTCTTCCTTTCTCTGCTCTCTCAGAATTCTCTTTTATATCTTGCTTCTGCCCCGATGGTATCTTGGGCAAGTTACTCGACCTCTCCTGGCTTGGCTGTTTTTCATCTGGGGTGTTTGGACTGGCCCGGCTTTGTGGTGCTTCTAGCTGCTAGCTTTTTTTTTTTTTTTTTTTCATGATTTCCCTTCCTTGTTATTATAGAAAGCTTAAGCGTTGTGCCTTAAGCATAAGATAGGAAAGACTTCATTGATCAACTTGAAAAAAACCTCTAGTTTCCACATTCCAGGACTGTTAGCATGAGCTAAAGTTGAGTTATTGTTGTTTGTCTCAATGCGAAGAGTGGTTTTGGTTTTATTTCTCTTTTCCCATGGGCCTTATTGGTTGTGTGGTCGTCTGATCTCAGGGGAGAATACTCTCTGGACACACACTAGTGTTCCTAGCATTGGCATGTTTGGGGGGCTGGTGGCAGGGTCCCGAGGACGCCTGCGTCATCATTAATGAACCAGATGCTGAAATGCTCCATTGGTTGCTTTTTGGCACTTGGCAGGCAAATCCTTTTCATGTTAGTTTCAAGGTTGTCAGATATCATTATCCCCAAGTATTAAAAATTTCAAAGAAAGGAGGCAGCGTGTTTGATTTATAGAATAATTATCTCGCTTTAGCTCTAACTTGGCTTTGGCAATGGTTTTGCAAGCACTCGAAAATTAAATCCATTTTTTATGGCACTACAAGGTATTATCTCACAGCAAATGATAATTAAACACCTGTGAAATCAATTAGCCCTTTAAGCAGGGAAAAAA
This sequence comes from Sylvilagus floridanus, assembly GCA_949820135.1. NCBI lineage: Eukaryota > Metazoa > Chordata > Mammalia > Lagomorpha > Leporidae > Sylvilagus > Sylvilagus floridanus. The sequence goes on along the minus strand of OX463241.1, from coordinate 144,872,802 downwards.
AGTTTTCCAATTATGTTTTCGCACCTCCAAAACTTTTATAATTCCAAAACCAACACTTGTGGAGAGGGATACGGTTGATCGCCGTTGCTGGGTCAACTTTCCATAAAGATGGTTTCCTAAATTTTGCTCAGACTTAATCCTGAGAAAGGCTGTTTGTGGTCTCGGCATCCTTTCAAAGACGATGCAGTTTCCTTTGGCGCTGACTCTTAGCAGCTATCTATCTGACACACAGCCGAGCTGTCAACTCCCCGACAAAGGGACTTACTCACTTGGTGTTTTGATGCCAAGTTTTACTTGACAGTTTATTTAAAAGCCAAGGTACCTTTATGGAAACCAGGCAACAACACGTTCCCTGTGATGGAATTGCTCTCTCTTAACGGCCCCAAGGCTGGGCGTTTTCAGAACCATCTTCATCACAAACTCATAGGCCGAGAACAGGCTGATTGGTTGAAAGCTGAGACCTAATGCAGTGGAAGACAGGGAATCATGGCCCGTGGCTCAGCCCCATACGATTATGTGTGTTTAATCATCGGCTTTGGTAACAAACTAGCTATTCCAGATGCTTCTTTTGGAAAATGATCTATACTCCTGAAACAGTGGATGCTTTTTGGGTAGATGCCATAACACTTTGAGATTCGAAAAAAGAGAAAAATGAAACACAAACAACGTCAGCCTTTGACTTCTTCTACATGATACCTCCTATGTGCGATAAACATTCCAGAAAAGTTTGTTTTATTTTTCCTAACGCATGCAACTACTTTCGTATGCATAGTGCTTTCCTGTGCACTGTCCTGTGGTATTCTCAGTAGAGCTCGATAGATGGGCTAGTCTGATTGTCCCGTTTTATAAAAGAGCATGAATTCAGAACTGAAGTGATTGTTGCAAATTGAACAGTTAATGAAAGTCAAGATCAGATATTAGTTTGTGCAAGTTTGATCTTACTGTTCTCCCTAAACTTCTTTAAAGGTGTTCTTTTTTATAAAAGAAATGTTTCTGAAGACATTTTTAATGGACTCTTGCTTTCAGGGCAGATGGCATTTGGAGAAGCTGACAAATCTTTTTTTTATTTTTATTTATTTATTTGACAGGCAGAGTGGATAGTGAGAGACAGAGACAGAGAGAAAGGTCTTCCTTTACCGTTGGTTCACCCTCCAATGGCTGCCGCGACTGGCGCGCTGCGGCCGACGCGCCGTGCTGATCTGAAGGCAGGAGCCAGGTGCTTCTCCTGGTCTCCCATGGGGTGCAGGGCCCAAGCACTTGAGCCATTCTCCACTGCACTCCCGGGCCAGAGCAGAGAGCTGGCCGGGAAGAGGGGCAACCGGGACAGAATCCGGCGCCCCGACCGGGACTAGGACCCGGTGTGCCAGTGCCGCAAGGCGGAGGATCAGCCTAGTGAGCCGTGACACAGGCCTAAAGCTGACAAATCTTAATTAGAGCAATAAGGCTGGTATCAACATAGACTAATGGTGAAAGACACCCTCTCTATGTCTTATTGGAGACGAGTTGTATGAATTATCCTTGCAAAGGTCACTGTCAAGTTGGGCATCTTATGACCTTACAAGCATTGCAAACTCCCAGTGAACAGGGTAAGAGTTGAACAATCTGCCAGTTGTTACTCCCCAAATGGCTGAACTGGTTGAGGCTGGGCCAGGCAGAAGCCAGGAGCCTGGAGCTTCATCCAGGTCTCCCATGTGGGTGGTAGAGGCCTGAATACTTGGGGCATCTTCTGCTGCTTTCTCGGGCACATTAGCAGGGACCTAGATCAGAAGTAGAGTGTCTGAGACACAAACTGTCACTCTGATATGGTTTGCTGGTGTCGCAGGAGGCAGCTTAGCAAGTACTACACCACAGTGCTGGCCCTTAACAGGTATCTTTTAAAAGATGTGATGACGCAGTGGTAGGGTCTAGAGTCCCAGTGGTGAATTAGAACAGGTAAACTCCTGCTGTCATGGGCGATGCATCATTTTGGGCAAAAAGTGAACCTGTGAAACAAGTGCAGGCAGGAAATGCCAGGACAGAGAGGAAACAGGGTGATGAGAAGTGAATGCTAAGGTCTGGGCTGGCCTGGGACAGCCTCTCTGAGCAAGCCCTGTTTGAACACTGATGGGCATATTGTAGATCCAGGAGAACCATGTTCTGGGCCAAGGGCACAGCAAGGACAAGTGCAGGAGGTTGAAGGGAGAAGGCTACAGGCCATGGTAGCTGTGGATGGTGAGAAATAGGGGAGCCCTTGGAGCCGTGGTCCAAGGCTAGTTATCTCGGGGCCCATTGAACTGGACAAGGGAGGGTGAGGATTATTTCAAGGTCCAAGAGGATCCTTTAGACAGTTTTAGGCTAGGACCTGACATTTAGAAGTAATCAATCAAATGGCTGTCCTGTGAAAAATGGGTTTTACGGGATAAGATTGAACCTTCTCTGTTGTAACAAGAGCCAGAGTCTGCTTCCTGTTGCTAAAATTGCAGACACTACTAGTGTGCAGCTCCTGGAGGGAGGCCTTTAGCATCTCTTCCCCAGGGCTCAGAGCTCTTCCTGGCTCATAGGAGCTGCTGTGTACTTGGTTGTTCACTGAGCAAAAATTAGGGCATGAAGGTGTCCTTAGGGCCACCTGTGCCACAGCCTCTTCCCAGAATGAGGCCACGTGGGGTTCACTAGCTCCTTCACCACTCCTCAAGGGGCCTGGGGGAGGCATGGCCAGCTGGAGGAGGAGGGAAAAGTGACTCAGCTCCACAGACTGTCTCACTCAGGGAGCTCTTGGCGCTTCTGCCAAAGGAAGGGACTGGCTCTAGACTTCTGGGTCTCCCTAGCTCCTAGGGACCTGACCTTCAAGTAAGGGTGATCTGGTCAACCAACAACTGTAGCATCAGATCCTTTACCATAACACACATGTTTGTCCCATGGGCATACCCATGCATCTGCATATGTTACACAGTCACGTGCCCAGTGGGAAAGATGAGAATTCCCCTAGACAACTAACTCTGTGCAACTTTCATATTAAGTCGAGTGTTCTAGAATTTTTGAGGATGAACCATCTCAGCCCACACAGAGTTCTGCTGAGATCTTGTTTGCATGTGTAGTGCAGAAGGCCCAGGAATGAGCTGGCCTTGACTTTGAAAGTTGCAGGGTAGAGCTCAGAGAAGGCAAGAGTAGGAGAGGGGATGGGAAGGAGAGGTTGCCAGGGCCAGCTCCGTTTCATGAACTATCATTGGATTCTCAAGGTATTTCATAGTCACTTAAGTGCAGGGGCCAGAAAAAAGGCTTAAGCTCCAGCAAAGAATGCTGGACCCCAGGCAGCCAGAGGACAGAGCCTGTCCTGGTGATGAGAACAGCCTAGCAGGAGCTCCTCCAAGCATTCTCCTAATCCAGAGCTGAGCAAGGCTGCTGTGCAGGGGAGGGGATGTCTTGGATCCAGAAGGGAAGTGGTCCAAACCATGGATTCAGCCTGGTGTTTCCTTCTGTGGTTAAACACCCCATTGCCTTTGGAGCAGGGCAGCATTTGTCCCTGGAGGAGCCATGAGGAGATTCTACAGTTTTTTTCCTTTCAGCTCAGACAAGGAAGAAAGCCAGGATAAGGTTCAGTGTGAATAGCACTGTGTGGGCCTTGAACTTGATTGGCAAATAATGCTGCTTATCAGGGTTGATGAAACACAAATTTTCCTCTCTCACTGGCATGCAGAGAGAAGGTGAAATTTTTAACAAGCACCAGGCCTTTAGAAATAAGGACAAGAAGGGCCAGCCTTGTGGCAGAGTGGGTAAATCCACCGCCTGCGAAGCTGGCATCCCATGTAGGCACCAGTTCATATCCTGTCTGCTCCACTTCCAATGCAGCTCTCTGTTAATGGGCAAGTTTTTGGGCTCCCATGTGATGAAGGACCTGGATGAAGGTCTTGGTTCCCGACTGTCTGTAACTCTTTCAAATTAATAAATAAATCTTTAAAAACAAAAGGAGAAGAAGGGACAGAAAAATGTACAAAAGGAAGATGAAATAAAACACACTACCTTCCATTCCCTAATTATATAGGGCTCTGCCTAAAACACAGGAGTGCAGATCACACCAGGTAGGCCCCAGGTGTCAAGAGGTGGATACATGGTTATTAAGCTGAAGTGGAGATTGTTGGAGGAAAGACATGGCACTTTTCCTATTTCCGTAGCTCCCATACAGCAAGTGCACATTGGTGGACACTGAACCTTTTCATTCATTCCACAACTCTCTTTTTAAAATTATTATCACAACTCTTTTTTGAGTGGCTCTTACAGGCTAGGACCTGGGGTAGGCACTGGGTCAGCAGAGAGTAGGAACAAGGAGTCCAGGAGAAGGAAGATAAGAAAATAGACAACTTCATACCAAATGTCCAATATGAAAGGTATTTATAAGTTCATAGAAATTGTGTGTTATTTAAAAACTATGCAAAGATTTTGAAATCTTTTGCACCAAGTAAACTTTTTGAGAAAGATGTATTTTATTTACATGAAAGGCAGAGTGGCAGAGGGAAAGACGAGAGAGAGAAAGAATCTTCAGGACCCTGGAACTTCACCCGGCTCTCCCAGCTGCATTAGCAGGGAGCTGGATTGGAAGCCCAGCAGCCAGGACTTGAACTAGTGCTTCCATATGGGATGCGGGTGTCACAGCAGTGGCTTAACCTACTGTGCCTGAACACAACACCAGCCCCCAAAGTAAACACCTTTTAGTTACATTTTTCCTGGAACTTTCTGAAGCTCTCTCAGAGTCAGGATGTTGTCCCAAATGCCCAGGAATCAGGAAAGGTTATTTTTCGGCAACAGGAGTGGACTGCAGGCCAAGGAAGGGAAGTAGAGGGTGGTGGGGAGAAGTGTCCTGCCTCACCAACACCCCGGGACTCAGTCTGATTGGGGGAGGAGCTGCCATCCCAGGACAGATGCTCCTTGCTGCCTGCTCCTGTCTTGGTATTCTTGGGCCGCAGTCCATGCTTGCTGGCCCTCCTCCACTTGGCCGGTCCCCATGGCACAGAGCCTGGGGAAAGGTTAATGGTGAGATAATGACCTCGGGCTTCCCTGTGGCCAGCGGGCCTGCGTGTGCCTCTTCTGGGCCATTTATTCATCTGAAGTCATCATTGCTGCTGGCTCGTTCATTGCTAATCCCTTCTCTGCTCCCAGGTAGCCGTTTATTTAGCATTTTTAGAAGTATTTTCTTTCTAAAGCAGAGAACTTGGACCTGCACGTCTTGGAATAGCGTAGATCTCAGAATAGTTTTGAAATCTGGTATTGCTAGGTCTGAAAGCAGGTGCTCACCGAGTTTCCCCAGATTAATGGCTTGGCACACAGTGGATTAATAGCCTGTCACTTCCATCTTTGCTGGCACATGTGACTCTTTCCTCTTAGGTGGCTCTGGGGGACAAAGGTGCGTGTCCTGGCTTGTGCCCTCCTTAGACAAATCCCGCCAGGCCTATAACACTCGACTTCATCATCTGTGAAATGGAGCCAACAGCACCTGTAAGATAAAGTGAAGAAGAGAGGATTGTGCAGCAGTGCCCCCCGCCCCCCGCAGGAAGTGTTCCAGCAGTGGGGGCATGAGTGCCATAATTGTTGTCACTAATGGCTGTCAGTTTCTCACTTGCCTTTACATATTGGCCACTGAGCTGGTGTTCAGTGAGCAGGATCTGAGATGTGCTACCCATTTTGGAGTACAAGATGCACCTGGTACGTGCTGCATTCACTAACATGGAGGCAGTGACTCCCACCTGGCCTAAGTTTAAAGTGACGGTAGACATCTAGGGTCAGGAAGGGTTGGCATTTAGAAATGATAAGGGATTAAGAAACTGTGTTCAAGGCCGGCACCATGGCTCAACAGGCTAATCCTCCGCCTTGCGGCGCCGGCACACCGGGTTCTAGTCCCGGTCGGGGCGCCGGATTCTGTCCCGGTTGCCCCTCTTCCAGGCCAGCCCTCTGCTGTGGCCCAGGAGTGCAGTGGAGGATGGCCCAAGTGCTTGGGCCCTGCACCCCATGGGAGACCAGGGAAAAGCACCTAGCACCTGGCTCCTGCCATCAGATGAGTGCGATGCGCCGGCCGCAGCGCGCCATCCGCGGCAGCCATTGGAGGGTGAACCAACGGCAAAGGAAGACCTTTCTCTCTGTCTCTCTCTCTCACTGTCCACTCTGCCTGTCACAAAAAAAAATTAAAAAAAAAAAAAAGAAGAAAGAAACTGTGTTCAGACAGGCTGTTTGATTCTGAGGATCCTTCCAACATTTGCTTCTTCTCTATGAAAAGTTAGGTAGCGCTGTACCCACCTCTCAAAGGCTGATCGAGAGAGAGAGAGATAGCTTCCATCTGCTGGTTTACTTCCCATATGCCTACAACAGCCAGGGTGGACCAAGCCGCAGCCAGGAGCCAGGAACTCAGTCCAGGGCTCGCAGCTGAATTTCAGGCATCCACGTATTCGGTCCATCATCTGCTGCCTCCCTGGGTACACATTAGCAAGACGCCAGGATAAGGAGAGGAACCAGTACTGTAACACACATGCTCTGATACAGGACATGGGTGTCCCAAGCCATGTTTTAACCACTACATCAAATGCCCACCCCTCAGCTGGACTTTTAATTGGCATAAAAGGGAGACTCTTTTCCATGGAAAGAAGGCCAAGAAGTCTGAACATAAATACTTCTCCATGATTTTAGCCAGGCATTGCCCTCTGCAGTGCACAGCTTAGCAGCGGAGTCTCATACTGAGGAGCATCACAAAGAGTGGAATGCCTAACCCTTGGCGTGACTGGGAGCCCCAGCAGATCTAGCAACAGGCGGTGCTTAAGGCTGGGAACTGTGTGTGTGAGGGATTGCGCCATCTCCAGGAGCAGCTGCCTTCCTGCTGGGGGAGCGTGGGGAGGAGCGAGGAGGGCTAAGTGTCCCTGAAGCTACTGCTAATCTGGCCAGCTGTGTTCAGAGCCTAGGCCTGCACATGGCTCAGTTATGCTCACCTGACCCCAGCACGGACGGTGGCTTCTTCGCGTGCACAGAGACTCTAAGTTGGTCGTTTGAAGGATCTGAGGCTCTGTGAGTCCCGTGAATTCTCAAAGACCACAAATGGCTGTTCTTCAGTGTACTGTATGTTTTCAGGACAACTCACAGAGCTGGTACAGTGACCAGCTGGCCTCATTTTCCAGCTAAAAGAGATGGGCTCCCAAGCATTTGTTTTTCAGTTCAAATTTGTGCTATGGGCCAGTTTTGTATGACATGCTACCAGCTCCAAGGTTTTCTCGAAAATAATTGCAACTTTTAAATGTGAACTCTGCCAAGCCAAGAAAGGCACAAGGTGACATGATTAGTACACAACGAAGAGCCATGCAGCACTGGACTCCTTGCAGTGATCTGGGGTTAAATTCTTGGAGAGAAAGGGCCCCTTTAAATGATAGCTGTCTGTTGCCAACTCTTGAAACTAGGTGCACTGCTTAGGACTTGGCTTCCTGAGAAATACTATTTTCAGACTCTGTGTGTTGTGTGGGCTGATCACGGAGGCAGCATGATGTAGTGGAAAGAAATGGCCTTTAGAATCAGAAAGCCTGGAGCTGGCACACGCCTGCTGCTGGTCCTAGGTGTGACCTGCGTGGCAGGGTTTTACGGTCTCTCAAACTAGCAGCTCCCCTGTGATGCTGGCTTATACAAAGTCCTGAGGATGCCAGTGGTAACCTGTCAGTGGCACAGGATCGCACCTGAGCTCCAGGAGATAGTATACAAAGCAGCCTCTTTGCCCACCCCACACTGGGTGCACCTCTCACCTTGGGGCCTTTGTCCTTGCTGTGCTACCCCTACTCCCCCCCCCCCCAAAAAAGCTCACTTCCTCCTCTTACCCCTTTTCCAGACTGACTCTTGTTCCTCTGTTAACACTTCCTTCAGAATCTCACGTCTTCCACGAGGCCCTGCTTTTCAATGCTAACCTGTGGCCATTGCTTCTCTTCTCTGTATAACCCCCACCCCATGCATTCAGCAAAGCACTTTCCTCCCTGAGAACTTACCTGATAATACAGTTGTCTTTCCACTAGACCATGAGCTCCCTGAATAGTGCTTGACACGTGGTAGGTATCCAACTGATGTCTTGAGTGAATGAAAAAGCCTGGAGGAGTTGCCCAAAGGATGCTCATGTTATTCCCATCATCCCCATGCACCCTGTGGACGTACAACAATCTTGAGTTGTTTTTGTTTCGTTTCCTTTTTTCCTAAGGGATGTGATTCTAATCTGGGTGTAAGCAAGATGAATTACTTATGAGGAAGGGGGCAGAGGGAACAAGAAGATCAGCTGAGCTGTTGTTACTTGATAAATAAACACTTGAGGCAAACTCTAACGTCCTCATGGGGAGACCTGAGATTTGAGGCTGGACCACTTGCTTCTTCCCTGTCCTCCCTGGTTAGCAAAACGCAGCTTACTTATTAGCAAATGTGCGTGCCACAGAGGAGCTGTGCGAACCACAGGAAGACCTGTGACAGCACAACAGCAATATCCTGGTCTGTGTAGCTTTTGAGAATAAGACAGAATCCCTTCAATTAGAAGCTGCTGTTCTAGCCCGAGCCACAGCTTCCATCATTTGCATTTTCCTTTGCATGGTCTGCTCCACGAGTGTCTCCCGGCTCCGTCTTTGGGAATTGGGTTATTTTTTTTTAATTGTTCCTAGTGGGTTTTGTTTCGTTTTTATTTCTCTCGTTCTGTTATAACGTACCATAATAACTTGGAATTGCTCAGTGCTTCAAACGGCATGTACCTGATTTCATTTGGTCTTCACCACTTTGAGGCTCAGAGAAGTTAAATGGATTGTGTAGGATCACACGGGAAGTGGTAGATGGTAAACCCGAATTCTGCCACTCGGATTGTCTCTCTTTAAGAAGGCTGTGTGTTTCATTATATTCTGCTGCTTCCCTTCAGTGATAATGATCCTAACTACCATTTATGGAATGCTTATTATGTGCTGTGCTTTAGCTAAATGTATCGTTTAATCCTCACCGCGGAGGAATTCTCTCTACTTTTCCAACCAGGAAATCAAGATTAAACAAATTCAGTAACTTTCCGGAGATCACTGAGCTTGTAAAGAGCAAAGCTGGAATTCGAACCCAGGTTTGGCTGTGTCTAAAGCTGCTTAACCACTAAGCTCTGAATTACTGAGCTCCTCGAAACCGTCCCAGTGGGGCTCAGGCTCATCGTAATGTTGGAACACAGAATGCTAGGCCTGACCCCAGAGTTTCTGAGTCAGCAGGTCTGAGGTGAAAGTTTTGCAGGTTCTCGATGATGCAAATACATTAGTGACTGGGAGGACCCGTGCACTGGGCTACACTGCCCCTGCCTCGCCAGGTGCCCTGCATCACTGCCAGCAACAGTGAGTTTGTAATGGAGGGGAAGGACTTCAATTACATGTTATTACATAGGCCATTTTCAATAGGGTGTATCCCATACATTATTCAAAATGACTTTAGGGAGAAAATTATTACCGTCATAGAGTGGTGCTGGTTTTTAGGTTAAATTCAGGGTTATGCTGCTGTGATTATGTTTTTCTTTGCAACTATTTATGAAAAGTCTTCTACCTGCTGCGTCCTTACCTCTACAGTGGGAGAACTTAATGCCCATCTGAAAATGGTAACAAAACCATTTATTAATTAAAGGTGAAAATTCTCCAGGATTAGTGTCTCCCTCATCCCTTTACCTTTTTGGCTTCAAGTAGCCTCTGATTATGATGTGATTTATGTTTCTAAACATATGGCATAGGGAGAGTTAATCCATTTAGAGAGATTGCTCCTCCACTTGACCTGTCAAATCTCCTTGTCATTTTGCACCACCCAAACCAATAGTAACCACTAATCTATTCTCCATCCCCATAATTAAGTTACCTCATGAAAGTTTTGTGAATGGAATAGTGTGGTGTTTACTCTGTTGAGATTGGCTTGGACTCTGCTGATTTCCTTGAAGCTATATGTATCAATAGTTTGTTCCGTTTATTCTCAGAGAAGTACTCTGGGCTTTGGAAGCACTGCAGTTGGCTGCATCATTCAGTTTATCTGGATGGTTTTCCATTCGGAGGCTATTACAGATAAAACTGGGAACATTTGTGGCCGAGTTCCTACACATAAATAAGCTTTCATTTCTTTGGAATAAATCCCTAGGAGTTCAATTTCTGGGTCATACAGTGAGTCCATTTTTGGTTTGAAAGGGAACTACTAAACTGTATTTCATAGTGGCTGTACCATTTCACCTTGTATCAGCAATGTATGAAGGGTGCTAATTTCTTCCCATCAGCACTTGTTTTTATCTTTCCTTTTCTCCTAGCCATCCTAGTGGGTATCAAATGTTATCTCATTGTAGCTGGGATTTGCATTTCCCTAATGACTAATGATGTTAAGAATCCTTTTATGTGCTTATTGGCATTTTCTATATGTTCTTTGGAAAATGCCTATTCAAATTCTTAGTTTTTAATTTGGGTCATTTGTCTTTTTATTGTTGAGTCAGAAGAGTTCTTTATATAGTCTAGATAAAATCCCTTATCAGATATAGGTGATATGACTTGCAAGTGCATTCTCTCCCTCTCCCCCCTCTCCCTCCCCACCCCGTCCCCCTCTCTGCCTCTTCCCCTCTTCCTCTCTCCCTCTCCCCTCTCTCCATCTCCCCCTCTCTCCTTCTCTCCTTCTCCCTTTCTCCCCCCCCCCAGCTCTATCCCTCTATCCCTCTTCCCCCTCCTCTCTCCCTCTGTCTCCCTCCCTCTCTCCCTCTCCTTCTGGGTTGCATTTTCTGCTTTCTTGGTCCGTGCTAGAGGGATGGGGTGCTCAGGCTTCCTAACTACAGTGTGGAGCTGGTAGGGGCTGGTAATGGAACAGGGTATGGCTCGGTTATCACAGATACTGTTGGTGAACTTGAATGGACACTTCTCTGTTTGCTGTGATCCCCTCAGAACAACAAGGACTTTAAGTAACTTTTATCAGCTAAATTATTGTTTTGCTAGGGAACATGTCTGCAGAGTTCTATATGTGTTGTTCTGGAAGACTGGTCTTCTAGAATCTCCTCGTGTAATACAGGGTGTTTTACATACTGAATTCTTTTCTTATCAGGTTTTGTAGTTGTCCTGTGACTTTCTGGTAGATGGAACAACTAAGGAAAACCTTCATTGCACTGCATCCATAGGAAAGGGAGTGTCTGAAAGAGCTGTTCTGGAAAGAGTCATTGACTAAATGAATGGATTTGAACATTTGGAAGCAAGTAGAAGTGGGGTATGAGAGCCATAGTGGGTGGGGGAGAAGGCACCAGACACTTGACCATCCAGAACCGTGATCTGCCCTGCTTGTGGGGCATCTTTGCCCCTTCCGTTCAGTCACATCAGTCCTTCATAGGCTCGCTGTCCTTAAATAAGAGAGACTGTTTCATTGACGGAGCACACTTAGAAATCTGAATGAAAATAATTGTTCTAAGTTCATGGAAAGTGGAATGAAAAGAGAAGTGTACTTTGGTGCAGAAAAGCCTTGTAATCCATGCATAGGTTTTTTCATGGCATGCATTTCCAATGAACTTGTTGAGGACTATCCATGTCATGGTCGTGGAGACCTTGAGAGCAGTGGATATTCTCAAAGGACAATCCTCTATCATACTAAAAGCAATCACATGAAGAATGCTAGAATGTTACAAGTGAATCGTCATCATGTAACCCAGCTGGCTCATGTCTGTGGAGGAAGACATTGAGGCTCAGGAAGCTCATGCAGTTCTGTCCCGTAACTGCCCGCCAGCATTGTGCCTCTTGCTGAGGTGCTCCTTCCCACACGCCCCTTTACCTATCCAGGAAATGGATACAAGCTTCCATCACGTCCGCTCTGTTGGCCACATCAGCAACTCATCCTTTTATACAAGCATTTGAAAGTCACCAGTCTAGTATAGCTGTTACCCGAATGTTTCTGTTTTTCTTCTTCCTCTCTCTCCACCTTTTCCCTAAAGTAACTCTGCAGCTGGCAACTTTGAGACTTGTTACAGTCTGGAACATTAATAGGGTCTTACATTTTTAGCAGCCTAATGATGAGCATGTAGGACCTTCTATGCTCGTCCCTCAGGGGTTTCTATTCTTGGCATTTATTAAACCTTGTGGTTTTGGTCTGAAGTATATTCAACCTTCCTACATTTAAAAAAATTCAGTTTCAACTTTATACATATGTTTGTGTGTGTGTGTGTGTGTGTGTTACACATTTCCTTCTTCTCCGGCCATTAGATTCAGACATTATCAATGTTGGAACTTGCAGATACTTATCAGTTATTTTCTGTGTTTGATGAGGAGAGAGAAACCATTGTTATCATAATATAATATTTTTTATTTAGCTAAATGTGAGCCTTCTTAAACTCTATTCTTCTTTGAAGTCTATTTTGCAGTTTAATTAATGCAGCAAGACTTTTTTATTTTACTCTCAGTGGAGATAATCTTAATCTATTCACAGTGACCTTTTCTTGTGCAAATTAGTTGTACACGCTTGTTTAAGCAAATGGTCCTTTGCATGATGTCTCTTCTTAATGACGGGTTTATAATTGAAAATTGGCTTACTCCCATATGCCTAGTTTGTATGAGAATATAAAAATAGATGTGGACTTTAAAAATATAAATGTATATATCAATATCCCAAAAAGAGAAGGTAAGAATTCAGTGCCTCCAGGCAATGATTAAATTAGACTATTAGAGTCAGAAAATGCTGGTGACATATGCTACTGTCAAAGTCACACCTGTCTGCTCAGCATTGGAAGCTCTTGAAAAATGAGAATGATTTTGTCTTGGCTCTGAGAACCCAGGCCTTCACAGCACAGGAGCCATCTTGAGTTTCCCAACTTTCCTGAAACTCTTAATGAACTTGAAACTGCATGTGCTGGTGATCATCACTTTTAATGTGACAGTCTTTAAGCAAAATGAATGCTTCGTGTGTTTCCTAAGCCTCACCAGCATAAAAAGACCAGTGACACCGTCATTATATTTTGTATTTTTTGAAAATGCAAAAAGAATGTAAGAACATTTAACAGCATTGCATGAAAGAAGTGACTGCCTATTCTAGAGCCCAGTTTCCTATGCCCCCAGTATCTTTTTTTTTTTTGTCTTTTTATTCCTTTTTCACATTTCTTGTTTCTTGGCTAGCTTCCTTGTCTCTCACCGCCTCTTTCTCCTGAAAGTCATGTCAGCCATTCTTATCTGAAACCACTTGCTGAGGTAGCTGAATGTTCTTGGTTAAATGTAGAAACCCCAGCTTGAAGGAGAAAACACACTTTTGTGCTTGTGACAGAGGATTCCCAAGTCGTTTTTATAGCATGCTTTAGAGGGCGGGGAACCGGGACAATTTTTGTTTTGCTGAATGGCACTGCCTTAAAGAAAAAAGAGAAGCAACAGCAGCAGCCAGGACTTTTTCTTTCTTAAATCAGGGGAGGGGGGGAACAACCTATTTTATGTGGACCCAACAGTCTGGTTTTGGAAGGAAGAGGCTGGGCAAGTCAAATTGTGACCGGGACTACGAGACTTGTCTGTGTGCTGTGGGGACCAGAGAGCCCCAAGGCAGTGTCCACCATCACACTTCACATTTGTTTTTCCTTTGTACAATGGCACCCCTGCCTCACCCCCATAAATGGAAAAGGGAAAATCTGTGCACATGTGCACCCACCAGTGCTGAACCATGCCAACAGAGCTTCATCCACTGACTCCTCCTCTTCTCTCCGCAGGTATGATTATCGAGAAATGCTGCACAATGCCACTTTCTGTCTGGTTCCTCGTGGCCGCAGGCTTGGGTCCTTCAGATTCCTGGAGGCTTTGCAGGTAAGAGACCCTGAGACCTCCCCAGAAGAGGACTGAGGCTGGAAGTCAGACTTTCCCATCCTTCCTGGAGTGGTTTCCTTGGATGTTCTGACATTTTCCCCAAGACGATCTGAAATGTGCTTTAACTGTGGCGAATGGAGAGAGGGGGATTTACTCCTTGGCTTCACACATGAGAGTTGATGGTTTGGCCACCAGGGAAGGTGGGTGCTTTGGGGACATGTTTGCAAACAGAAGGCAGATCTGATTGCCATCCTGGCCTGCCAGACAGCCTAGCTGGGTTCCTGGAAGGGGCCCTGCCCTTTCCCTGGAAGCCAGTCTCAAGGGCATTGGAACTAGTCTATTGTCAGCACTCCACCAAAGCAAAATTGTGTGTGTTATTCCCGTCTTGATCATCACTTCCTTCCTCTAAGTTCTGAGTGCTGCCTAGCAGGTCAGAGGTCCTGGATCCAGCCCCAGAGCCTGTGTGGGAGCCTCTCTGCTCATCAGCCTCAGTCCACAGAAATGCCTTCCCCTGGCTGAGAGAGGTGTCCGCATTTCCCACTGGAAGTTGCGATCCCATGCCCTCGCGGCCTGTCCTCCTTCATCCTTTGTCCCTTGGCTGCTAAGTTCTTTCTTCCTCTCTGTTCCACCTTGCCTGAAGCTGTGCTTTTGCTGCAGTACTTCAGACTCCCCAACCCTGTCATCCTAAACACAGAGCATCCTGCCGTACGTGTCCTCCCATAGAATAGCTTCCTCCTCTTGAAAGTCCTTCCCAGGGGGCTCTGCGTTCCATAAAGGAGCCATCACCGATGTTCCTGTAGCTTCCTCAGACATTGCACAAACTCTTCTCTCGTTTGGGTGATTGGTTATTTGAAACCAATGTTTTGTCATTAACCCGGGGTCTCTTGGCTGTTAGATTGCAGTGTGGATACTAAATTGATAGGACTGTGGCTCCGGCCAGTCCACACCGAAAAGGCCAAGGTCCTGCTTCATGTGTTTGCACAGCAAGGGAAAGGTTAAGTCCACTAAATGCCTCCTGGGAATGCTGGGCCCCATTCTGCAGCCCAGGACATTGGGTAGACTGCTGTGCGTGTGGACGTGTGGCCGTTACATTGACAGAACCGTTTACATTCAGGTTGGTTTTATGCTCAGATTTTGTTGGTGAAAGCTTTTGTTGCATCAATAAAACTTCTGCAGAGAGGCCGGTTGTTTCGATGGAAGTAAGGTCAGCCAAACCATGTAGTAGAATAGAAATAGGGTCTTAGCATTCTAGGGCAAGACTTACAAATATTAAGATGTAGCTCGCCTGGACACATATAGCCATCATGTGACTTAATAACTTCCAAATGCTTACTTTACTTCTGGCCTGAGCAGTCCAGTAACCATGCAGCACCAGAAATACCCATGATTGAATTCGTCCTGATATCACTCCAATTGGAACAAATCCGCCGTTGCTTTCCTCTCCCTCACGTGGTCCCTTCTTTGCTCAGGCCGCCTGCGTCCCTGTGATGCTCAGCAATGGATGGGAGCTGCCATTCTCTGAAGTGATTAATTGGAACCAAGCTGCCGTCATAGGCGATGAGAGATTGTTATTACAGGTAAGCAAGGTGCAGCTATGGCTGCCCCTGTCCACACTTGCAAAGAAGATGAATCCAAAAGGTCAGCTCCATCAAAGAAATCTTATCGGGAGAAAATTGCCTGTGTCATGGGGAATATGAAGTCATTTAATATGACATCGCTCACTTCCCACCACAAAATCTGCCCAGGTCTATGGGATAGAGTCTGGAAAGGAGAATTTGCTGGTTGAGAACGTGAGCCTGGGTGGTGACAGGTGGTGAATCTCCATCCCATCCTAACCAGAATTTTTTAGAAATGAAAGCAGAGACTTTACACCACCCTGCAACTTCATGTTCCTTTTTCCTGTCGCCACATTTGCCTTCAGATTGATTTTCAGAAAGAGAGAGCTCTCTAGGCTGGGTTTTTATTGTTGGTGTTATCATTACTCAAGTGATCCAGTCGGGGAGCCTGAGCAGGTCTTATCTTTAGGATGTATGTTATCAAAGAGCATCCTCTAAGACAGTTTGAATGGCCCAGGAGCTGTGTAGGGAGGGACATTTACAATAGTCACAAAGCACTCAGAGGGTGGGACTAGCCAGGAAGAAATTCTAAAGTCCCTTTGTCTGATAATGTTTTAGGCTCAACTAAAAGTCTACTCTTTCTTTCTAAAATTATAGAATATTTAATGTTTTTCTTTCATGGTACTATATACTGTTTCTCCAAACCATCACAAGTATTTGTAGAATGACTTCATTTATGTCCTTTTTTAAAAAATATGTCTAAAAAATGGCATTTCTCTGTTATGGGCTATCCTTCTGAACTGCTGGAGCTCTCTCCCTGAATTAGCAGGTGAAATGTGTAACTTGAGAGGGCCAGGAGTTGACAAGCCCAGGTGTCCCCAGCTCCCGAAACGTTCCTTTTGTGTGGTCCTCACTTCTTTGGTCTGGGACCTCAGATACAAGAAGAAAATGTCATCCCAGTATGGCAGATGGTGTTCATTTGGGATGGTTGTGCCCTAAATATAATGCATTGTCTTAGGTGTTCATGAAAGAGCCTGGCATTTTTGGGTAAGGACTACATTGTTGGCAATACATCTCTATTCTGATTTCCTCGAGGAAATCCTTGCAGAAATTCTGAGGAAGAATTCACACACAGAAATCTTGCATGCCTAAATCATTTAGTTGGGAAAAACCAAATGAAAGTGATATACGCGGTCCTTTTTCATATGGCCTTTTTTTTTTTTTTCTAAATCATACACATTCATGGAAGGAGGTTTTTAGAAGTAAAGGACATGAGGAATATCAAGCATGATCCCTCCATGTATGTGCCCACGTACCTGTGAATTTTTTTAAAGATTTATTTAATTATTTGAAAGGCAGAGTTACAGAGAGGCAGAGAGAGAGAGTGAGAGTAAGAGAGAGAGAGAGAGGGGGGTCTTCCATCCACTGTTTCACTCCCCAGATGGCCACAATGGCCAGAGCTGGGCTGGAGCTGGGCCGATCTGATGCCAGGAGCTAGCAGACCCCTCCAGGTCTCTTTTGCCAGGTACAAGGGCCCAAGGACTTGGGCCATTTTCTGCTGCCTTCCCAGGCCCATAGCAGAGAACTGAATCTGAAGTAGAGCAGCTGGGACTTGAACCGGCACCCATATGGGATGCCAGCACAGCGGCAGATTTACCCACTACACCACAGCTCCTGCCCCGTACCTGTGAATTTGATTTGAAACAGATCAGGTGCTTGACCTTGAGAGAGGGATTCCAGGTGACATTTTGGTTTTCTGGTTGCTGCCATTTCACCAAAGTTGATGAGCATTTAGCTTCCTGAAGCAACTTTTTGGCTTGACTCTGAAGATTTTTGTTTTCATTCAACCCCCCTTGCACCCAAACTTGCTGGTATTTTTCTCCTCCCACATGCAGTCTGTCTTTGTACAGCTGCCTTCATATTGAACAGCGACCATACTGTCGTTAACAATGGTTTTAAGGAGTTGGCATTGAGCCCAAATGTCTGCTCTGGGAAATGCTTTTGTTATAGTACAAATTTTCATTTCCTGTTTTAGAACAGTTAGGATGTTTTTATTTGCATGTATTCTTGTCATCATGTCACCAAGAGAGCTCACTGTGGCTTTCCTGTATCTGTGTTGGTAGATTCCATTAGATCTGTAGCCATACCTGACCTTACCAAGGCTTCATTGAGTTCTGCAACTTCAGTTCAAACTGGCTAAACGGCAATGAGATTGTCACTTTGCCCTACCTTTCTCTTAAGTCAAGGAGATTAATAACCAATAGCAAAATGCCATGAGAACTTGGAACTCTGTCTTTCCAGTCCATTGGAATTGGAATTACACTTTGCAGAGTGTCAGACACAAACCAGCGGAGTATCTTGCATGTGATGTAGCGAAGTCAAGACGCAGCTATATAAATATGAGAGAGGGCATTGTATTCATGGGTGAATCTGTGATAGTCCTTTTCTCCTTTTGTAAGCTCTGCAGACTTAATTTTATGGTGGCCACATAGTTTTAATAGCTTAATGCATTTTCCTAATGGATTGGTTCCTTATGGCCACGATGAAACAGTGATGCCAGTTCATATGACTCTTAGAAAAATACAATTGACATTTTGAAAAGGGTATGCTGATTATGTACAGGATAATTTTTTTCTAGTCTTTCTTTAGCAGTATACGTGGTTTTCTCATAAGTAAATAAAAATAAAATTTCTTTGACTTACTAAGGATCCATAATGTACATGGTTTCCATACCTTCTCCAAGGATGTTTTATACCCATTTGACCTTGACCTCTGATTTCAGGTTCTTATTTGCCTGCTAGTATTTTTTTCATTGCTCTGAATCCAGATGCAGAGTTTGGGGCCAAGGCTTAATTTCTGGTTTTAGACCTCACCTCAGCAACTGAGCTTTTCCTTCTGTTCTTACTGTGGGTCAGTCCCATTGCTCTTCTTGAGAGGAGTTTTGAATCAAATAATGTGCTGTCATACCCTTCACCCTTGTGGAAACTCAGTCACAGGCTTAGTCAAATGCCACAAGTAACTTTCCTATTAAAGCAGCAAACAGAGCCTTCCCCCTTTGGTCCGAGCTCTCTTGTCTGTCTGATTAGTCATGCATTAGGGAGGTGAGCATGCAGAAAGAGGTGAGCACAAAAGGGCAGTTGCCAAACACAAGGAATCTCCCTTAAGAATAGAGATTCCTCAAGTGAAATAGACCTTGAACTATAGGTAAATATAGGGAGCAAGTCCAGAACATTGCCAGGAACCCAGAAAGTACATTTCAGAGCTACAGATCCAAGCAAATTAACATGCAGACATTAAGCACTTGGTCCAACTTTGAATCGAATCAAGCAGTCCAATTTTGAGTATAATCCTATTGTCAGTAACAATAACTGGTCATAAAATATCTTTTTTTAAAGATTTTAAAAATCTTTTTTAAAATATTTACTTATTTATTTGAAAGTCAGAGTTACACAGAGAGAGGAGAAGGAGAGAGAGAGAGAAAGATCTTCCATCCAATGGTTCACTCCCCAGTTGGCCACAACGGCTGGAGCTGCGCTCATCCAAAGCCAGGAGCCAGGAGCTTCTTCCAGGTCTCCCACGTGGGTGAAGGGGCCCAAGGACTTGGACCATCTTCTTACTGCTTTCCCAGGCCATAGCAGAGAGCTGGATTGGAAGTGGAGCTGCCGGGTCTCAAACCAGCACCCATATGAGATGCTGGCGCTTTAGGCCAAGGCGTTAACCCACTGTGCCACAGCGCCGGCCCCCATAAAATATCTCAATTGAGCTTCCCATGATCAGGTTCTGTGTTAAATACTCACAGAATCTGTCTTACGACTTTATGATGTTAGAACTGTTTTTACCATCTTATAAATGAAGAAATGGAGTATTTGAGAGATCATCTAACTTGTCCAAGGGAACCCAGATAGTAAATGGTAGAGCCTAGAATCTCACTTCTGTCTTTTCTCTGACACCTGTGCCCATATACTTACCCATTAAGTTATACTGCTATTAAAAATAATGATATCCCTATGATGGCCTCAAATGGTAATACTCTATCAACTCTTATTTCTTGAATAGGTACTACCTAAAAGCCACTCTACTAGGCTTAAAATATGAAGCAAAATGGACAAGGCACAGGTCCTTCCTATAAAATTATTTCGTAGAGAGTGGTGACAGTTAAAAATACATGACATTTGAGAGATTGAGTTAGATTATCTAAGAAGACCTTTTGCAGTTATTTTGTAATTCCTGGGGACAGATCTTAGAAGTCCTTAGAGATGAAGTCTTTTGGGCTTCTCTTAAAGCTAAAACTACCTTTCTGCAAAACTCAGTTGCCCGTGTACAGGGTCAAGGATTTCTGGGACTCTAAAAGGAGGAAACAGCAATTGTGACTGCAGGAACAACCTGTGCAATGATACGCTGCTGCGGAGCCTGAGAGCTGACCTATGTTAATACATAATTTTCATGCATTGGAAGTCTTTGAGTCCAGTTTGCATTCAATGTTCTTTGTACCTGACACTTCTTAAGGACATTTCAACTCAGAGGCTGGCAATTTTTGGTAGGTCTGTGTGCCAGAAATTGAATGCTGTGAAGAATAAAAGCCTCATGCTTTTGGGTTGTTTCGGTCACATGCATCTTTTTGTTTTACAGTTATAATTACTGTGTGTTCACCTTGTGTTACAGATTCCTTCTACAATCAGGTCTATTCATCAGGATAAAATCCTAGCACTTAGACAGCAGACACAATTCTTGTGGGAGGCTTATTTTTCTTCAGTTGAGAAGATTGTATTAACTACACTAGAGGTAAGTGAGACTGCTTGGATCTTGAACTTGAAGAATGGGCCTTTATATATGTCTCTCAGCCTTTTGTTTTGTTATTAGTAATGTGTGATTGATCAGCTTCAATAAAACCACATTTCATGTACTTGGATATGTCAGTTAACCCTCTTTACCTGCCTGACCATGCCCAAATAAAACTCCTGTTTCTAAAAAACTTCAAGAGGAATATTGCCATAGGGAGAAATTATATTCCTTGACCCCAAGATTGTCTCTGTCTTACATCATTTCAAGAGCTCATGGATAATGACTCTCTTCCTGTCATTCACACTCAATGGCACCCTTTGAAAACATATTTCCGGAGCTCATTTAGAAAAAAAGATAGCGTAAAGGATAATCCTCTTCATTCCAAAAATGTGAGCAGTTTACTGAGCCCCATAGTCTCATTGCACTGGAGAACAGCAAAATTAATTTCAAAGCATAAAACCCAGCTGACCAGGATCAATGTTGCAAGGTTTAATTAAGATCAAAATCGGTGTTGCACCCATATAGTGCAGAAGGGGTTAAAATTTATGAAAGAAAATCTTATAGGCAGATGGGTGCCCATCTTCAAGTTGCTTTTTTTAACACAAGAGGAAAAAGAGAAAGGGAAGCCTTGAGATGATTAAAACCATTGGCAACAGAGCAGATAGGAATGGCCTGAGGCTATAGCAAAGTAATGCAAAGAGCTAAGAAAAGATTGAAGAACTGCACATCATGAATTACCGGCTTTTGGGCAGGAGAGTAGACATCCTCTGGTGAGGTTGAGTGTTGAGGGGGTGTTGGGCTGTTCACAAAATGAGCTGGGGGGCATTTATGGCCTTACTTTTCAAGTATTTCCTTTGGAAAAGTATTTACTGCTCCAAGAGCTAATATAATTGGGAGCATACACTGAGAAGTCAGATTAATACCCAGGAAATTAGAGTCTCCCTGTAGGTCTACATCTCTGTTTTCATACCATCCCGAGTGTCAGAGCCAGAGTGGGCTGTGCCTCGGGCACACGGGGCATTTCTCCACCTGTAGCCTCACCTGTGCTCCTCCTCCTACCTGCAGGTGAACCCCCGTCAGCATCCTTTCAGGCACCATGTGCGTTTTTCTTTCATCCTGGAACCAAGTGGAAGAGCTCTTTGGGACCCAGGCCCATCCCCATGAAAGGTCACTGTGGCTTCCAGGGGCTTCTTCGTTGCAAGCAGCCTTTGCTCTTTCCTTAATGAAAATCGGTTGAGTTTTCACTTCTGTTGATAGCAGCAGTCTTGTTTTCTATGCAGGACCCTTCCTAGGACATTTTTTTAAAAGCTGAATATTGGGGGCATCCCGTATGGGTGCCAGTTAGAGTCCCGGCTGCTCTGCTTCTGATCCAGCTCCCTGCTAATGTGTCTGGAAAGACAGCGGATGATGGCCCAAGTACTTGGGCCCCTGCACCCACGTAGAAGACTCAGAGGAAGCTCCTGGCTCCTGGCTTTGGTCTGGTCCAGCCCTAGCCATTGTGGCCATTTGGGGAGTGAAGATCTCTTTCTCTCTCACTCTATCCTCCTCTCTGTAATTCTTTCAAATAAATAAATAAAAGTCTTAAATTACTAAAAAAAAAAAAAAAGCTGAATGTTATTACATTTCTTTTTTTTAAAAAAAATTTATATATTTATTTGAAAGGCAGAATTACACAGAGAGAGGAGAGGCAGAGAGATAGAGAGCAAACGAGAGGTCTTCCATCCACTGATTCACTACCCAATTGGCCGCAACGGCTGGAGCTGTGCCAATTTGAAGCCAGGAGCCAGGAGCTTCTGCCGGGTCTCCTAAGCGGGTACGGGGGCCGTTTTCCAGTGCTTTCCCAGGCCACAGCAGAGAGCTGGATTGGAAGAAGGGACTAGAACTGGCGCCCATATGGGATGCCGGCGCTTCAGGCCAGGGTGTTAACCCACTGTGCCACAGTGCGGCCCCACATTTCTTTTTGGAGTAGAGAGAGTGCTTCTTATGTAAATTTTGGAAAACAATGGAAAATATTTGAAGCATTAAAAATAAAATAATCTACTCATAAAAAATGACTGACATACATATGCAGGTAATATTTATGCCTTCATTGTTATGTATAAACTTAAAATTTATTTTAATTTTAAATGTAAAAGGTCTTTCTATGGAGCAGGCATTTAGCCTAGTAACTAAGGTGTCTGTGTTGCATATCTGAATACCTGGGTTCAATGCCTGATTCAAGCTTCTAACTCCAGTTTCTTGCCAGCCCAGACCCTGGGAGGGAGCAATGATGGCTCGAGTAATTGGGTTCTTGCTGTTCATGTAGGAGATCTGGATTGAGTTCTCATCTCCCAGCTTTGGCTTGGCACAGCCCAACCAATGCAGGCATTTGGGGAATAACCAATAAATGGGAGCTCTCCTTCTGTCTCTGTCTCTGCCTCTCTGTCTTTCAAATAAATACATTTTTTAAAAAGTTTTTCTATACTGGCAATGTAACATTTTTATGCTTAATTATATGTTGATATTTTGTTTTTATTATTTTAACAGCCATATGAAATGTCACCATTACATCACTTAATTTGTTGAATTAATCTCCAGTTTGGGTATATGCAGTTGTTTTTGGTTTTCATCATTATCCACATTATCAAACAAATAGTCTCAAAGCAAAATTGTCATACAGTTTTTAAGATTACTTCCTTTGTTTAAATTCCTTGATTTTGAATTCCTGGTTCAACAAATAAGCTAAGATTTCTACTATAATTTGTCGATTTCCCTATGATTGAACGGAACTAATTTATATACCAAGCAGCTTATATTAGAGAACCCTTTTGATTATCTTGGTTTTTTTTTCATTTTCACTAATTTTGGACATTATATCTTTAAAAATGACAAGTCATTTTCTTCATTTCATTTTTATTTTTTTTACTCAGGCA